>CM047392.1:3983155-6383155 GCA_026123125.1 Chironomus striatipennis
CCCAAGAGAAAAATGCGCTAAAAATAGGAAAAACAAAATATTTTTCCTGACTGTTAAATATTTTATTCGTAATTGTATAATAATCCATAATCCATGAGTAGAATAACTAATAAGAATTGCGCAAAAAATTAACAAAAAACATCAACTCTGTCAACGTCAATTTCCTTTATTTATACAAAAATTTCACTACTTCCTGACTTTAAATTCTTTTTGAGACATTTTAATTATTTCTTTCATGCTTATTTTTATATCTCAAATTACTTTCCACGTTGAACACGGAAGCTGTTTCTTTATGCTAATTAACTTTAAATTCATATTTTACATGCACTTTTTTTCGTATGCTGTTAAGTGTTATATGGAAAGGAAATTAGCTGAAAAATTTAAAATTTAAGTTGCGATGTGATTTCTAATTTATTTTGATTTAAATAAATTTAAAATGATTGTTAATCTTTTTAACTAATTAATATTATTTTAAAATGGATAAACAACATTTTTAAAAGAAATTTTCAAATTGTTTTTTTTTGGAATAGAAACAAACTTTTAAAATTTTTTTAAATTTCGCTTCTGAAAATTTAAAAAATTATTAAAATAAAAGAAAATTCACAGGAAAAAAATATATTTAAATAATTTTGATAGCTGTCAGAAAATTTAATAAACAACTATTTTAAAATATTCATTAGTCAATCGCAAAAAATCTAAAAGTTCTCAGCTTTGGTATCTTATATAGGAAATGTTATTTAGTTTCATTTCTTATTTGAAAACAATTTTATTTTCTACAAAAAAACATTTTACATTACAGAGCACCTTCCTCGTCCGTCCATGAATTACATTAAACTATATTGCTACATTTTTCAACATTATCTGAAGCACAAAAAAGTTACAGATGAGAATGGAAAAACTTTTCATAATAAATTGTTGCTGTTGTCGATTGTTGTTCACAAAAGTTGATGCACTGCTTGACATGTCTGCTGTGGAAATAGATAACAAAAAGAAAAAAAATTATTTTGATAAATAAAATTTGTAGTTATTCATTTATTTAGTTTGACAAAAAAATGGAATATTGAGGAAAAAAACTTTCGACAAGAGAGAATCGAGAATTTCACAAAAAAGCGTACGTGCTGCTTTATTTTGAAATTCAAAAGATTTTTTCTTTTATGAAAAATATTTTTATTTTATTTCGATTTGTTCAATGAAACAAAATTCTTTACTCAACAAAATTTATGTGAACGAAAATAATCAAATATCTTCCTTTATCCATTCCTTAATAAAATAAATTTTATGAAATTATTGAAAGAATAAAAAAGAATATTTCTTTCTTTCATATTCCTTTGTGAAATTGCACGTGTCATAAATTTCATCAAATTTTATTTCTTCTGATTTTCATAAATATTTCTTGCTCAATTCTTTGCTCTGCTTTCTATAAATATTGACGATTTTTTCGTCATGTTTTGTGTCATTGAAATATGAGGAGGAACAAAGTTTTCATGTAGAAATTGTCAAGTGATGGATACTTAAAGTTATTTTATTGAAATTCATGAAAAACACGTGAACTTAATTATTTACCATAAATAACCAAAAATATTGACTGTAAAGGTCTATAAAATAATTATAAGAATTTTAAAAATAGAAAATATCGGTATTTTGAATATAAAAATTCCACATGTTTTCAGATTTTTCTCCGAAAAAACCACGACTAAATTCAATATTTCATGACAACGCTCAATGTATCAATAAGATTTTCTGAACTTCCCACATATTGAGGTAAAGTTATAAAAGCACTTAAATCTTATCAATACAACACAAAAATTTAAGAAACAGCATTGAGAGCTTAACTTCAAGATTCCTTTTTATTTGTCAACATATTTCTTCTTTCACAGAAAAGTTCCTTTTGAAAAAGTTGTGGAATAAAATAAAATATTTCACATAAATTTTAGTTTTCAATTGTTGTCATGGAAATTTTGTGACATATGATGAATATAACTCTTGTGGTTTTTTGCTAAAAGGAAATAGAATCTTAAACTGCAAAATTTGCTAGAAAATGATGAAAATGCTTTTTTGCATTTGCTTTGTGTTGAGTATTTCTAAATGTGCAAGCAGAAACTCATCTTAAATTGTGTTTGAATGTCAAATCTTTGATATGTATGATGTAAGGAAGAATGTTGAATAGAATAGTCTTTTATAAAAATGATCCGAATGAAAGCTTTGATGTGAATGTTCAGCTTTGAAAATCTCAAACATCTTATATTTCAATATTATATACAAAGGGGTCGCAATGTTAAAAATTCGCCAACTTGGATTAAAATTTGACTGGCAACAAAAATTTTTGATTTCAAAAAAATTTTGTTTACAAAGTGAGAAAGTGTGCCATGATGAGAGAAAATCAAAAAAATTTGTAATGATTTTTTATTCCTTTTTCCTACAATATTAAGCTTTTAAACGACATATGGAACAAGCCTTACCACAGAAATGACTTCATTCCAAAAAATATTGTTCAGAACCTTCAAAAAATTAAATTTTGTTTTATTTCATGGCACACTTTCTATCTTTCCATACAAATTTTTTTTAAAATGAAAAATTTTTGTTGCCAGTCAAATTTTAATCCAAGTTGGCGAATTTTTAACATTGCGACCCCTTTGATTATATATGAAAAAAATGGTAAAAAAATTATGAAATCGAAAAATTAAAACGAATTCAAAAATCTCAAATTTAACGAACCTTTTGAATTTGAATTTTATAAAAATATAAAAAATTTACAGTTTTTTTCAATACAATTTAAGTTAAAATAATACATCGATATTCAATACAATTTAAGTTGATAATAAGAATCAAAAATTTTAATTTAAACAAAACTTTTTTGAAATTTTTTTATCAAATTTCAATGAATTCTTTAAATGAATGTTTAATCTGCATTAATCTGATAAATAAAATAATTATCTTAATATTAAAAGATTTTCTAAAGATTTCTTGAACATTCTTAAATCAACATATAATCTATACCAAAATATTCACAACAACTATATTCAATGCTTCATTACTGAAAATAAAACCAATCCTTCATCCAAAAATTTCCCCAATCTTCATTCTGAGCAGTTAATCTTGCCAATTTTCTAACAAACAAGAAGAATGAAAATGAACAAAAAAAAAACTTCCTATGAACGATATATAAAAATAGAAAAAAAGATTTTCAATGAGTTGATGATACGCATCTATGATGGACATGATATACAAGTCAAGCAAATTGATGATGATTCCGCAAATTGACATCAATCCATTGAAAGAAAAGGGAAAAGTTTTCATTCTTGTTCTTATTCTTTTTGCTCTCATCTAAATTATGAACCATTTGATGTCATAATTTATTTTATTTGATATCAAATATCTTCCATATAAAGTCATCATAAATGTATTCTATGGACAGATGATGATGATGAAGAAAAGAAATGAGGAACTTTATTTTAGTAGACTTATTATATTCATCACATGTCAACATGGATACTCAAAAAGTTTCTTATATTTTTCTTGGTATGAGAATGACAAGAATGAAGACAAATTTCGAGAACAAACTTTTTTTTTTGTTGGGAAAATGAATGTCTATGAAATGTTGCAAAAATTAATGGAAGTGCTTATGTAGTATGAATTTGTTTTTGGTAGTTATTTGCAAAAGATTTTTGATATTTGAGAGAATCTTAGTCCATTCACAAAAATTCCAGAAAAATAATTCTCGATCTGAATTCAAAATATCAATTCTGTTCATGAATTGCAAACATCTAAATTTATTTGTATCTAAAATTATTATGATCTTTATTACAGGCCATTAAATAACCACAATAGAATCAATTTTAGCAATGAATACGAAATTTTCCTATGAATAAAAAAATGCAGCTTTTATTCTGTGTCATGTCAATTTAAGATATGAATTTTCATTTAAAACCTTTTGAATTTGCATAGAATGAGAATTATGGGAGTTATTTTTGAACTTCCGTGCAGAAAAAAATTGAAAAATCAAAGTGCAGCTTGACTAAATTTTTCCACTAGGAAGTTTCTCATTTCTCACACATGATACCCTCTCGCATGAATATCTTCATTTTATGAATACCTTATTTCCCTTTTCATCTCTATGTTTCTATTTTAAGTAGACAAAAGAAGGAAAAATATAAGAAATGAAAACAGAAGAGAAACAATTTCAAGAAGACACCCGAAAGGCATTAAGGAAATATTTTCCTGTCATTAAATGTGGATTATGCATTAAACATACGATTGCACTAAGAATGAATGAAGTTTCCTTTTCTTTACCTCTTATATGATAATACCTAGATGTCTCATTGTTGCAATAGAAATAACATGAAATTAATTTTCCATGTTTCACTCTATGAACTTTTTTATCCATCATTCTCTCTTTTTGTATCTAATGTAAAGGGTTTTAGGGATTCAAGCAATACATACCAAGAAATTGTATATTTGAAATTGGCAATAAATGAAGTTAAAGTGCGAAAAAAAATAAAATTTTAGAGTCTTGTACTAACTAGGCTTGATTTTTACAGTGAATTTTCATTGAAATTACTCACAGATGGTCCTTATTTATACTCAAATACCATAAGAACCTTTTGAATATAAGGTTTAAAACTTAAACTATAAATAAAATAATAAAGTTAAAATATGGGATTCGAACTTAGTCCAATACCAAAATCTCCGACTTATTAGACTCACCAAACCTTACAAATTGATTAAATTAAAATTAGAATTTGTTGCGCTATTTAAAAGAACTTAAAACATTTCAAAATTATCCAAAATCATGCCAACAGCAGTCTGTTTATCCACAAAATAAAAAAAGAAGAAAATTTAAAGTGTATTCACAATAAATTGTATCCTACTAACTTCTAATGCATTGACAGCAATTTTATGTCATGCATGTGTATCGTTCTGCTTATGCCTTAAAGATATTTATTCTCTTCCTTTATTCTCATTCTCTGTTTCTCTCACTATGATGTCTATTCTTCATAATAGTAGTTAAAAAGAGCTTACCTTGGATTTGTGCATCATTATGATTGCTTACTGAATCATATGTATCATGATATGATGAATAATGTGATGATGGAAGATCAATAAATGATTGTGATGCTGATGCTGAGAAAACTGTTGGTTGATCAATATCAATGAATTTTTCAGCACGCTCCTTATATAAATTATATATACTAGCTATACACGATATCTGAAAATTGAAAATTAAATGAGACATTAAATATAATAGATCGATTATTGAATGAAAAAGATTTATAGGGATTATGAAAATGAGAGAAGACGATGTTGCTAGTAGTCAATATTTATAAAGTTATGATGTCTTCATCTGATCAGCAATATTGGTAGCGTTGGAAATAAGAACAAACTTTTAATATAATATTGTAAATTTTGATTACTTTGCAATTATAATTCTTTGTAGATTTTGAATTATCTTCTGATCCTTAAACATCAAATATGCAGTAAAAGGCAGTTTTAATTTTATATTTTATCATTGAGATTGTAGACATTGCAATTTAATTTTCTTCTGCTCTGTAAAACCTTTGTCTTTTTTTTCTTCCATTTGTGATTAAGTGAACGAAAAGAGCAGAAAAAAGTTTTCTGCAATTATATTAATTGAATGAAGAACTAAATGAAGATGGAAGTAACAAAGTATTATAAGGCTTTTAGAAAGTTTATTGCTGCATTTGTAGAAATCAAATATATTTTCCTTGATTAGGAAAAAATGGGAAATACACTATTAAAAAATTCTTCAAACTATCCTAATTTGATATTTGCTTATAATGAGTTTTTCACGATGTAGTTTCTATCATACTAATAAAAAATTATCTTTTCAAAACTTTTCATACATTTTTTTGTGAATTTAAATAAAAATTCAATAATTTCAATTTCACTTAATGCTACTTAATGTTTTTCATTATAAATCTCAAAAAAATCTCATTGTAATTGAAATGTTTACCAAAAAATTGATTTTAAAAGCATGATAGCTATCCTGATTTGAATTTCTACTAAAGCGGGCTTTTCATTTTTTTCTTTTCACCTAATCGAAGGATATGATCTTCTTAGAAGGATACAGAAAAATGGTCAAATAACGGTGAAAAAAATTAAAACTGCACAGCAGTGGTCTGCAAAAATTAATAACGAAAAACCCACAAAAAATCATTTTAACAAGAAAAATTTGACATTTTCATGGCAATTAAATGTTTTTGGTACTCGTGTTGCTGATGACCTCTGAGAAAATTTTCAGAATCTTTTTTATTTTTGCTTTAGTTGAAGAAAATTTGCTTAAAAAATTGAGGTTTTTAAGGTTCTTTGTGAATGATGTTCCATAAAACTTGTATTTAGAGAAGTAGTCTTTTTAGCCATACAATTGAATAGAATGGATATAATGGATATAAATAAATTTCATTCAAAATTTATAACGTCCATCAGAAACTTATTGTTTTAAATCAATGATTAAAATTTTACATCATTTTTGAAAGTCCCCATGAACAAATTAAAAATGATTAAAATGTTACAAAGCATCCCACCTTCATCTCATTTCTCAAATAGCATTCAAGAAAATAAGAATAAATAAAAAAGACTCACCTTCAAACGTCCATTTGAAAAGTGCTGCTGTGTAAGTCGCAAGAACAATCCAATTGTATTTGATACTAAATTTCCAGATTCATCTTTCAAAAGTGGATATTGTCTTATCGATAATGCCATCTGGATTGCATTTAATTTGATCCAATTTTATGAAATGTTGCAGAAAATGAGATTAAACAAAACAAAAAAATGCAATTAAAATTTATGTCAACAGCAGAAGCATCAGCAACAATAAAAATTATTGTCTCATACCGGCATATCGTTTATCAGCCATGTTAAATTCGCAGCTGGTTTCGAGTATTGACTCGAACAATTGCCTCTTATCAGCTCACCTATTCTGTAATGTGATTTAATTTCTGTGATAATCGGTTTACTTTGAGGCACGTCAACAACTTCCATCTCGCTTGAGACTGTAAATGTATAGAATGAATCTGTTGTAATATGAGATAATTAATTTGATTTAAAAAAAATTAATTACCTATTTCTGTGTGAAATGATGGAGCATCGGCTGATATTTCACATATATATTTACCAGATATTGATGGCTCCACTGATTTCAATACTATGTAGCTACTATTTGATGGTGCAGGCTGTAAATTATGAAAATTAAAATATGGAATTAATTCAAATTATAATTGTGTCATTATTGTATCATAAAATGATACCACAAATGTGAGGGATTTTATGTCAATAGTCGAGCAATTATGGTCGTGAATTTAATATTTTGAATTATTTGCCAAACATCAAACAGATGGAAAATTAATTTTATATCAATATTTTGTGAGGTTATGGATATAATAATTTGATTTTTGTGGCTTGTTATTGTTACATTTATTAGTGATTGTTTTTTTAGTAATAATTTCAATTTTATGGAGGGAATTAGATTTATTGAAAAATTCGACTATGAATAAACTAAATAAATTAACTGTTCGAAAAAAGAATATTTTTTTTACCTAAATAAAATAAAAATCTTTCAATACTTGAAAGTAATTTTCAAGTTGAAACTTTAAAAATGCAAAAATGTGTTTTTTTTTTCAATTTCATTCATATATTCAAACATGACTTAAACTGTAGTCTTCTTCAATCAAGTGAACTAACTGCAGAAATTCCAAAACATATAATTTGCTTTATATTACTCTAAACCTAATATTCAACTGAATTTATCTCTAATAAAATTAAATTGCCATTCATCTGTCATTTTCCTCGAGCACTCACATACATGTAAATAAACAAACCAGCACATACATCTAACCATTCAACTCTTTCTCCCAAAAAAAAATATTATTATTTTTTGATGTTATGTAAAAACATTTCATGCAGACAAACAATTTTGCGGTTTCAAAATTTGCTCATTCGTAACAAAAATTTTCCATTCCTCTCACCGCACAGCCATTGTGAAGTGGAAAATAAATTTTTTGACTTTTGTGCTTATTTGCATTTTGTATGAAATATTTTCAAATACCTTCTCAAAGGTTGTGGTGCATTCGACCGACCGGAATTCCGGCCGAAATTCCGGCCGGAATTCCGGCTGATTCCGGCTGAGTTCGGCCGGAATTCCGGCTGATTCCGGCTGAGTTCGGCCGGAATTCCGGCTGATTCCGGCTGAGTTCGGCCGTAATTCCGGCTGAGTTCGGCCGTAATTCCGGCTGATTCCGGCCGTAATTCCGGCTGATTCCGGCCGTAATTTCGGCCCGTTCCGGCTGAGTCATCCGGAATTTCGGCCGAACTTTACTAAAATTCCGCGATTGTGGTGCATAGGACCGACTTCTGAGAATTCTCCAGAATTTTCTGTTAAAAAAATTTTTTAAAAAATTTTTCAGAAATTCTTCAGAAAACATTTCGATATAAGAAAATTTTTCAATTTTTAATTTCTTCGACTTATAATAGTTTTCCCACACTTTTTGTAAAAGGAAAAATATTAGTAAACATGTGAAAATCTTTTTGAACTGATATTGCTTTTCCAACTTTTAGTAAAAGGAAAAATATCAGTAAATGTACTAAATATTTTTCAAAATCTGTAAGTATTCTTCAATTTTTTGTAAAAGGAAAAATATCTAGAAATCTTTGAAAAAATATTCAACTAGATAATCTTTTTTGAATTGTCCGTAAATCCGGTCGAAAATTCGCCGAAAAACGAGCCGGAACGGGCCGAAATTACGGCCGGAATCAGCCGGAATTACGGCCGGAATTACGGCCGGAATCAGCCGGAATTACGGCCGAACTCAGCCGGAATCAGCCGGAATCAGCCGGAATTCCGGCCGAACTCAGCCGGAATCAGCCGGAATTCCGGCCGAACTCAGCCGGAATTCCGGCCGAACTCAGCCGGAATTCCGGCCGGAATTTCGGCCAGAATTCCGGTCGGTCGAATGCACCAGTACCCTTCTCAAATTTAGTTTCTTTTTTTTTGCTTGTTCTGGTTTTTCATGCACTTTATATTTGTTCAAGTTTACAAATGTAGTTCAATTAATTAACATTTTTATCATAGCTATTCTGTTTCTGGTTGCAGTTTAAATTTCGTAATTTTTTTAGTTTTCTAATTAATAAAAATATTCAGTGATTTGTTGACGTCAGATTTGAAAACCAGAGTAAAAACATCAAAATATGTATTTAGTTCTTCAAAAAATATTTGGAAAATAATTGATAAATCTAGTTTTTTGTTACTAATTAATTTGACATGATAATATCGAATTATTTTTTATCGCTTTCCACTTTACTTCTATTTCTTCAAACACTATTTGAATATTTACATACACAAATCTCTATAAATTCATAAAAACAACTAATAACTTAAATTTGCACCAATTTTTCTTTATTTTCATTTCCAATTAATTTTTCATATCATCACATTTACATAGAACTTAATAAATAACAAATATATCAACACGTGCTTAGAAAACTGAAACGAATATCATGAAGCTAAGCTCATACATAAATGTAAGGAAGCTCTCAGTTCACTATCTTATTACTGTCTCTGACAGTCAATTACATAGAAGACTATTATGTCTGTCAGAAGTTTTAGATATTAGTGCAACTTATAGTGCTTCTCTTATTTCAACTTGAAGAGCTTTAGTGAGTATATGTCTAGCAAGAAGCTTAATATGAATTTTTTTCATGCTTTTTTTGTGTGTTAGAAGCAGCATGTGAAACACTCTTGAAAATTTTCCAATTAAAATTAAAATTTTCTCATTTTGCAGTATTTATAAAAGTTTTAATTTTAGATGGGATGCATGTGATGCTATGAAAATGAATATTTGGAGAGAAAATGGTTGGAGCTTACTTATAGATTTTAGCATTGCAAAAAATCATTTTCGGCCTTATTCCGTTTTGCGTTTTTTTACTTGAAAAACAAATTTGGATCCTCCATCAAATTTAAACCCCTAAACAACATCCCAACTACTACTAAAGAACATCAACAACCAAAACAAAGAATTTTTTCTTCTTACATATTTCTCATTCCTTACTCCATTTTCCATTTTTTTATGATTCAAAATATACTTTATGTTTCACATATTTACTCACATAACATTCTCCAAAAAAAAATAATAATAATACAATATTATTTTCTCAATCCATAAAGTTCAACTGAGATAGAAATAAACTTGAAAGAATTATCATGGGAAATATGGTGAGAAACAGCAGTTTTAGTATTCAACAAACCAACTTTAACTATAATATAGAATTCAGTGAGAAGGAAAATTATTATGATTGTACGATATATGAAGGAATGGAAGGACCATGGGAGGAGAAATACATTGCAGCTTTTCATGAATGCAATGGAAAATTGTAAGTAATAACATACAACAAAATACTATTGTGAAAATGGCAAAAAGCATTTCTTAGTTATTATTTGCCATAAATTCCAGTTTTTGCTCTCGAAAATGCAGCACATAATAATTCAAATCTCTCATAACTCAACTTACATTCCTGAATGTCGTTGTAAAGAAGTCGTTTGCTATTTCATGCGAGTTTTAATTTTTCAAACAGATTTTTCAAGACTTTTTCAAAATGAAAAATTCAATGCATGAGAAGTTCTTTAAAAATTAATTCATCTGATCGATCAAACAAGATCCTATTGTAGATTTATTTACAATTATTGACGTCAAATGTTCGTTTTATTTTTTCAACTTTATAAAATGAGATTCTTTTACTCATTCCCGTTTACTTTTTTATCTAATTTGGTGCATTTGGTGCACTTAATATGTACTTTACGAAAAAAAACTAGATCCCCTAATAAGTGAATGTAAAGTACTAATAAAAATGAACAGCCCATTACGAATAATTCCACAACGAATTTTTATACTCAATGTTCTGAAAATATTCTGAAAACACACAAAGAGGATTTTCAATGGAATCATATATTATGCCAAATTAACGAATGATGTGCAGATTAAAGGTCAGAACAATATTATTATCAGAGAAAAATAAATAAATAAAAATTCATATCGTGTTCGTAAAATGTGAAAAATTAACAAAAAGAGAATTAATTATTTCTGCAATCAAATTATTATCGCACATACATCCATACATACACACACAAAAAGCAGAATTTCAATTACAAAGCTATCGTATTTCCATCACGTTTCTCGAACAACAGCGGTTTATACAAAAGTAATGGCAAATTATTCACCATATATACATGAAAGAAGAAACTTAATATACAATAAAATTCGTAAATATGTGTGTGAAATGTGAGCTTCCTCTAGCTTTCAATTTATATTTATACCCCCATTCATACACATAGATTCCATATATAAATAAATATATTTCATATATTACACAAACAATATCCAATTCATCTGATTACGATGAGAATAGTGTATGGAGTCTCGTACAGTGGCGCATAGAGTAGCTGATGCTAAAATGGGAACAAAAATCATTTTTCATCACTAGACAATAAATTAAAAGCTTTAAAGCATCTTTTTTTCAAGCTACTGCACCATGCCATGGGGGATAGAGTATAGTAGAAGTGTTACATTTCCAGCACAACAACAACGACAAAAGCATTCCACAACTTTATACTCTCCGATGCAACGATCTCGTTTTGCAATTTTGTTCCATAGAATGTGAAATTTTGTGCATTTAGATCCTTGTTAAATGAGGAAGAAGAAAGGGGCTGAAAGCTTTGACGATGAATAGCAATGTAATTAATTATTTAGGAATTTTAGAAGTTGAAGTGGCTGAAATGTTTTTGAGTGTATGTGTTGGATTTATTTTCAGATGACAATACCGACTGACCCAAATATTTAATGAATGGAATCTAAAATCGTAAATAGTTTGTGACAAAGTTGGATGTTCTCTTTGGTATTTTAACTGGAGGTGGGTGGAGAAATTTGGGTTTTTAACAAGATGTATTTAGTATTTGGAATCTGGACCCTCACCACTTCTTGCTTTGGTCAAAAATCTTCAACTTACTGAAATTTTTCTGACTAAACATAATTTTCTTTACAATTTACTATGACGACATTTGAGTGGAAATTAATGCATTTATTTCACCTTTAAACCCACAAATAAAAGCAATTTTTCAACATTTAAACTACAGACTCTCAAAGCCATTTCCCACTACTCCAAACAATTTTTCAATAAAAAAAACTTAATATAAATATCTGGAACGCGTGTAAATAGATGCAGCTGCGAGGATCACGTAATGAGTTCACCCCTTTTTTAGTTCGCCATGTATACATGCATGCGGTATGTAATTTTATATTCTAATAGCAATCGTGATACTACCAACTTGAATAAAACTATTGTTTTTGTCACATTTAAAATTAATTTTCTTATATTCACTTCTGTGCAGAGCTACATTTTAGAAGGCGTGATATTTGCAATGTTTTGGGGATTGGAAAAAAACTTTTATAACGAGAAAGTTGGAGATGGAAATACGTTCATTAGGTTAATTGGATTCGTTTTCTTTAAAGCTGATGTGCTTATACTTTAAACTCCTTTCCCCATTTTGGAATTGAAATTTATTCGTAAACTGACATGTTTTGTTATTTTCTCGAGAAAAATTAGATAAGGTGGAAATTTGCACCTGCTCATCCTCACATTTTCTTGTTTTTATCTACTTTCGTGGAAAATTAGCAGTGTTGATGACTTCCAGGTGTGTATAAGTAAATTTTAGTAAATTTGAGCAAACTACTTTGTAGAGTAAACTAAAACTGGCATACATCCTTCTCCTGATGTCTTTTTTGAAAGGAATCGAGCATGCAAAATTTTTATGTCTTAAAAGGTCAAGGATCTGTTACTCACAATACTTTAGGGTGGAAAAGGTCAGAATTGGTTGGGTTGTGTAGGTAAGTTAGATTTTTTTAGGTTAGAGCGAACAACTTAAACCTGAATTCCAGAAGATTAAAATTTAAAAAACGGACCTCAAATTTATTTTTACACTTAATCCACAAAATCATTTCACAACCACTCATTTCTTCATAATAAATTAACATGTCACTCCCAAAAACCTCCAACCAAGAAGTTCAAAAGCTAAAACCCTCCCTCATCATATCATCTGAATCCATACATCGCATAATAATTTTAGGTAATGGCATAATGTGTGTTGAAAAGAAGCATAACACGCACCAACAGCCTGATGTCGAGGATGAATTGAAGGCATTCACATACAAAAAACGCTCACAAAACTATACAGGAGAGGAAGTAGACAGAAAAAAAACCTTTCTAACCTGTATACCGTTTACACAAAACATTCATTCTCACATAAAAGGTGTTGAAAAACTTCCGGTACAACCATATACACAATTCTCATATGTGTGTAATAAAGAGCTTTATTGTGGAAAATTATTTTATTGTTATGGATGAAAATTTCTCTTCTTCGTCTTCTTCATGTGCTTTGGATGGGAAGTAACGAAAGAGAGGGAAAAGAATATATTTTATATATGATTGTATTTTGCACATTTACAACACCTTTTGCATAATGTTGAATTGATTATAATAATTTTTTATACTTCATGACTCTCATACTTCAAATATAAATTTCTTGGTTGAGGAGTTTGTGGTTGAGACGCATTTGAAAATTTTTTTAAACATGACCTCGAAAAAAATTCAAAACCAGACACCAGCATATTGATTATTAACTCATTTTTTTGTACAAAATACTCCTCGCTGAATAGAAGGATAAATGAGGAACTAAGAACTCTCTATATTCCCACTTTAGCTGCTACTGCTGTTGCTGTTATGTCGTAATGTTATGGCGTGTAAACGTTAAGCTCTATAAATGTTAAATGATGCTTATATTGAAGCATGTTTGAATGTGAAGGGATTCTGTAATGATATAAGTAGGTCTTGTGCATGTGAGAACTGTAATATGTATGAAGGTATTTTGTTAAAAGAGCTTTTTAAGATGGAAGTGGCTGGCTATTAGCTATGTTTGTTGATGACTGACAATTATGTTAATTTTATGAATATTTTAGTGCAGTTATGAGAAAAAAATGTGCTGTAACAAGCTTGATTTGAGTAAATTTTTCCGGAATCCAAAAATTGCTCATATCGAGGACCCCCAGCTCACTTACAAGTAATAATTACAAATTTTATTTTAAATTATTTTAAGTGCCAAAATTAACTTTTAAACCCATTTATACCTCATCTTTATTATCACAGAATCTACGTCCACCCTTTGTGCACCAGTCATCTCCACTTTATAAGGGCATCAACACACATCATATTTGACAGCACAAAAACACCCAAATTCAATCTATTGATAAAATCTCCTTCCAACATTCTAATATTCATTCACAAAACACTCTCGATCCAAAACAACATACTCATTACAATTTTCAAAAGCATTTCAAAAACTTTCCAAATTTAATCCATTGATTTGAAATTTTCTACACCTCTGAATCCGCAAAACAGAAACTCCCCATTTTCGCTATCACACCACCAACAATTTCATCATTTGTTTGTTATTTGCTGCTGTTAAAAACATGAAAATCAATTATGAATTAGCATTTTACAACCGCAGGAAAATAGTACAATAGAAAATCGAGTATGGAATAGCAATAAGCGATAAAACAAAATTCAAATCTCATATGGGGATAAATTTGAATAAATGAGATGTTTTCAATTTATACATATAACTATAGATGGTGAGAATCTATGCATAAATTGTGTATGTGATGGGATTTCATTATGATAAATTGTTAAATGTGAAAATTCATTTCCTTAGAGAAAATTAGTCAATGATTTTCGGTGAATTAATTTTAAGTTTGAATACTTACTTCAACATAAATCCCAGGAACAGGAAATGTCTGTAGTGATGGCTCCTTTTTCGGTGTAAATCTAAAAAATTCCCTCTTTCCTTTATACCATTTTAATGAATATAGTGTATCGCCTTCCAAATCATATAGACACATTAAATTTACATTTTCACCTCGCCTCACAGCTGTCGGTACTATCACTCTAACATCTTTCAATGTCAATACTATGTCTGTAATGAGATAAGATTGCAAAAAAATTAATTATTAATAAATGAATAAACATTTATATTTAAATTTAAATACATCAAATTAACAAGTGTTAAGTCAATTAGCAATTCAATTTGGATTTCATTTAAATTTTAATTGCTTTTTCTGGCATTTCCTTTCCCACAATTTCTTCTTTTTTGTGTGTATGTGTGTGTGAATGGCAAAAAGTTTCTGAACTTTGCTTTATATATCCTCTCAAAAGCTTGTGACTTTTATGGAAATTTATGTTCTTCTTATTTCTTCTGTGGGATTTTGTTCAAAAGTTTTTAGGATTTTCAATTGTCGTGTGCTTAAGATTCTCGTTCTTGGAAAAATGAAATAAATTCTAAGGAAAATTTTTGATCATTTTCAAGAGTTTTTCTTAGTAACTCTAAACATTGTAATAAAATACGAAGCATACTTCCTTTAACAACCTACATTTATGATTGCAAGTAGGTGGAATTCAACAAAAATATATCGTTCCATTTGACATACCTAATTACATATTTTTCCCAGTATATTTCAGAATACTTCAATTTTTTTTTCACTCGTGTGCACAATTCGTACATATATTAGCTTAAGTATTTTTGTAGATATTTTATATATGATTGAAATATTGTATAAGAACAGAAATTCTTTATATTAGTACTATATATGCATGATCATACATATGAACTTTATTTTTGTACATGGTCCAATCTCTCAAATGATTTTTTTTTTTTGGTTAAGAACCTACTTTACCAAAAAATTTAAATGAAAATCTTTTGATAGCTTTGGGTATTCAAAATTCAAAATTTTGGACCAAATAAAGTAAAGTTTTATCAATTTCAAAATTCCTCAGAAAAATCATCAAAATCTTGAATTTTCCTTAATACCGTTTCCACTTATTAAATTTTCTTTCCTGTTCAACAACAAAAATCTCGTTCTGTAAATATTTTCTCAGCAAACATTCAAAACATCAAGAAAATCGTTTAATAAAATATTTAATGGCATTTTTCTTCTCATTTCTCTCAATTTTAGAAATTTTTTCTTCACTGTTGCATACATCCTTGGGTGAATTTTCGTGGGATTTTTGAATAATTTTTAAGAAAATAAGGAGGAAAAAGTTTAAAATGTTAAGGAAATTTGAATAATTTTATTGAGTTTGAGGCAACGTATTCGTGGTATTAAAGATTTTATGATTTTAATATTTTTTTTTTTAAATTTTTAGATTTTTGTCAAATTTTCGCATCTATTGTCGGAAACTACGAAATAGAACTTCAAAAAATATGTAAAAAAGCAGTTATTCTATAAATTACCTGACAGACGTATCCAAAATCTTACAAAATTAATTCCAAACTAAACAAACAACATGAAATTTTTAAAGCTATTAAGCGATCATCTTATTTCATTTACATTCCTTAAATTTACACAAGTAATCATCTAAACAACACAACTCTCATCTTTTCATCCATTTATTATTTTTATTCTTATTCCTACCAAATCTGAGATAGAGTAGATGAAAAAAAGTGTGGAAAATGAAAATCTGAATGTGAATAAAGAACAGCTCTTTATGTAGTCACATGCCATAAACAAATATTTGCTCTTGAATTGAAAAAGCCAACAATGGATTATGAAGAAGAGAGCCTCAACATAAAAAAATATGGAAATGTGAAAAAAGAGAAGAAAATTGAAAATAAAAAAAAATGAAATAAAAGAATATAATATTGCAGAAAAGAAGGTATTTTACATATTTGTGGCCTACAGATGGGGATGGTGGTTGGAAAAAAGGCTATTGTATAGATTTAGGGTGACTTGATGGGGATGTTTAGATTCCACACAGCATGATGGTTTGAATTTGGATTTTTTTTTAAGTTATTAGTATTTGAATACTGATGAAAATTTACTCGCATATCTCGTCTCCTAGAGCGCCGCATGGTCCAATTAATCTGAGAAAACTGAACCGAACTGTAAAAATCAGTTATTTTTAGCAAAATTTTGAATCAAAATCTAATAAATCTTTGATAATTAACGTCTATTTCTTTGTATCCAATTCAAGCCTTTCTCTAATCTTCTAACAACTCTCATCAACAGCCACCAGCCACAAAAGGTTCAAAAAGCAATCTAACAGCCCATAATTTTTTCTTTATTCTCCAAAAAATACTGCACATAAATCTGTTATGTAGTAAAAGTATTAAAACATGCACAGCAACAATATTCAGATTAATTCAGCACTATCAACATTGTAGCCGTTTTTTTATCCCTCTCCACTCCAGCAATCCTTTCATTTCTCCCATGATTCTTTTTCATTTGGAGGACAGATATGGATATACAGCAAGCATTGCTTGTGATTTATCGCAATACAACAATAGTCATAGGAATATATTTTTTTATATTTTTAAAAATACCCACTGAGCAGTCTGTTGCTTGGTTTCTCATGGATATTTGAAATATGCAAAGGACGTAATTTTTTTGCGAATGTTCAGTTCAGTGATTTTTTTAATAACAGAATTTTTTTATTCATGAAAAATATTTAAATTATGTTATTGTTGTAGTTAAAAATTTCCTGTAGTGGCTTTGAGTTGGTAAGATTATTTTTGGATATAAGAAAAAATTTAAGTCCCATGGACAATATGCCAAGATTTTGAGTTTCAAAGTGGTCTTAAAATACTTTTTAATTTTATTATTAATGTAATGTTATTTTGTAAAGGTTGAGATAAGTTGATCAAGCTACTCAATAGGACTTAAAAGTAAACTGGGAATTTAGAATATTATTGATTCAATAATAGGTGTTGTGAATAAAAGTTCGATTCCTAAAAAATCATAAATGAGTTCTTAAAAGCTGTTTTATTCATGAATTGCTTACTTTCTACAAATATTAAATATCCAAAAATCATTGTCAACTTTAAAACAATCATTATCAAAATTTCAAATCCAACAACGCAAATCACTTTCCAAAATTAATTAAAAGCTATTAAAAGGTTCAAAAGTGCTTTAAATGTGATTGTTGTGCAATTCACAATGAGTATCCTAATCACTTAGTAATCCCCAAAGTATTACAGTTTCCATTTTCATACCTGTTCATTTTAAATGCTTTTTTATCTGTCGATAAAACATTGAACATTTTAGCAAATAAATTCAAAGTATCATTGAATATTGACTGGATGAAGATAAAAATTGCTTTGAATCACAAAAGTGCATTCTTCTTCTGTTTTCATAGACACGTCAATGAAGAAATTTATGGTCTCTTTTGAACTGTACTGAGAGTTGGAAACTATTGATTCAATCACAATAATATCATGTGCATGAGATAGAATAGAATGTATATTTTACAACTAGGTTGGATTTTGATGGAATCAAAATTGAATAAATTTTGTGCCCTGAATTTTTGAGTACGTGATGTATACCAGCTAGGTTCCAAAAAAGCAAAGATTATTTTGTTGAATTTCACGTAAAATAACTTTTCCAGGAATTCGAAACGAATTTTCAATCCAAACATTCACAAAAATCTTTTTTAAAACCTAACAGAAGAGCATTCCACTATGGGGCAAAATTAAAAAAAAGTGGGAGTTCACTTTGAAAAAGGGACTTTTCCGAACCACAACTTTTTAGTGATTGTTTCTTATAGAGGACATAAAAACTAACTTACATGCCAAATTTCAGGTCATTTGGTGCTGTTTCATTGATTTTAGAGCGGTTTGAAGTTGAAAAACAGCGAAAAATCAGATTTTTTCATGTCATATTCAAACTGAAAGTTGCGCATGAAAATTAAAGCTAATGAAAAACGGTTTTCAGTCTCTAATAGCAGTATATAAGAGCTTTATTTTGATATGCCACAAGACTTATAACTTTTAGTTTTGGTACCGCTACAGCAAGAATTGTATGAAAATTCATGGAAAAAAAACTTCAAACGTGCCGCAAGTGTCTAGATCGCCGAGTAGGGGGGGATAAACCATATATCACCATGTAGCCCTTATATTCTAGTTTCCAAAAATGTATAAACATTGGCTGAACATTGTAGGGATCTGAGCAACGAGCAACAACATAACGGTCGATAGGATTTTGAAAAGTGTTAGAAAAATGGAAGGACAAAAGACAGAAGAATAAAAGATTTATAAAATATATAATATAAGTGTTTTTATTAAGAATAGACTATACATAATTGGCGCTGCGAGTAGTTGAAGCTTAGGTAAGCTGAAAAAATATCGAGTACAGCCATTTATATGGTTATTTAATGAAAATTTTAGAAAATAATATTTTTCTAAGAAAAGAAAAAAATGGCGCATTTTTTTTTCATGAGGCAATGATTAAATTCGTTGCAATTATAATGGCATAAAAGTATGGCTATGATTAAATTCACGGCATAGAGAACGGCTATGATTAAATTCACGGCATAAAGAACGGCTATGATTAAATTCACGGCATAAAGAACGGCTATGATTAAATTCACGGCATAAAGAATGGCTATGATTAAATTCACGGCATAAAGAACGGCTATGATTAAATTCACGGCATTAAGAACGGCTATGATTAAATTCATTACGAAACGAATGTTGGGTATTGATTAGATTCAGTACAAATACGTGACGATGATTAGATTCATTGTAAACATTAAATAAAGAAATGATAGGAAATCGTTTTGTTATATTTATGCTTCCATTGTAGATTATGGAGAGCAATTGGATGACACAGTTGATGCCAAAGTTCGAGGGTGGCAAATCATTGAATGGTCATGCTGTATTGAATGAATGGTTGGAATGGAAACTGTCGTTTGAAGCATGGGCAGAGGCGATGAAAATTCACTCACAGGCAAAGAAATTCAAATGGCTTTTGGTTGCTGGTGGAAGAGATATTCAGAGAATTTATTCGTCTACACCCAAATCAGAGGAAGAAATTGATGAGCTGAAAGCTCCATTACTGGAGATTCCGCAATACAATAATGCAGTGTACAGATTGAAGTCGTATCTTCAATCTAAGTCAAATCCGCAATTTGAGCGACAAATATTAAGTGAAATGAGGCAGCAAGCTAATGAATCAGTGAATGCATTTGTCGTGCGAATAAGAGCACAAGCAATTAGATATAGTTTTGATGAACAGAGAGTAGATGAGGAAGTGTTCTTCCAAATTATGCAAGGTGCGAAAAGTGAGAAGGTCAAGCAATACGCAGCTGGTGAATTTCAAACAAAAGAAGAAAGCATACAAGAGCAAGTCATAAGTGCTGGTCGAAGCCTATGTCAAAGTTTAATGAAAGTAGCAACAAGAATTTGCAGAAGTGCTATAGATGTGGTTCTGCTAAACATTATTCGGGTTCAAAATGTCCAGCAATAGACGTTACATGTCATAATTGTAATAAGACTCATTTCGCAAGAGTATGTCTGAAGAAACGAAAAGGATTTAATGATAAGTCGTTAGTCCATGGTCAATCTAAGAAGCAAACCGTGAACCAGATTATGGCTGATGAGTGGGATATTAAGGTGCCAAAGTTACCAAAGAAAAAGAACGACGCAGAGATAAATGCAAATGTTGGTGGAGTAAATATATTATGCCTAATTGACTCGGGTTCACCCATTAATGCAGTGACAGAACAAGATGTTATTGTTTTGCTAGAAAGAAATGCAAACTTATATAATTTAAAGTACGACGTAAGAGATAAATCTTCGGGATATGGAAGTAAAACGGCAAAATTTATTGCATTAGTAAGAGTAGCAAAGGAAAAGTCACAATCATACGAGGAGTTCTTTGTGATCAAAGATGCATCACAATCGTTATTGTCAAGATTAACATCAGAAAAACTACATATTTTGAAGACGGGAATAACTGTTAATAATCTGGAAGTAGTTGAGGAATTTCCAAAGATTCCAAACATCAAAATAAAATTAATTATTGACGAAACGATTGTACCAAAACAGAAGACGTTCAATTGTGTTCCACGTGCACAAGAAAAAAGTTGTTGAAATTTTAGAGAAATTAGAAAGAGAAGGAATCATTGAGAAAGTGGATGGATATTCAAAATGGATTTCACCATTGATAGTAGTACTAAAAGGATTAAGCGATATTAAATGTTGCGTCGATATGAGAGAATCCAATTTAGCTATTAAAAGAGTGATGTATCCGATTCCAATTTTAGATTTTACTTTGTGCAAATTAAAAAAAAAAACTGTGGAATCTTTCTCAAAAAGTTGATATCAAGAGCGCATATCATCATGTAGAGTTACATGAAGATTCAAGATATGTCACGGCATTTATGACACACAAGGGAGTGATACAATTTAAGCGATTAACATTTGGCTTGTGTAGTGCACCTGGAATATTCCAGAAAATTATGAGTCAATTGATGGCAGTTTATTTTTAAGGGAGCTTTTCGTATCAATAAAAGAGCAGAATCGTGGGCATTGAGATTGCAGCACTATAACTTTAACATTAAATACATACCAGGAAGAGACAATATTGCTGATCCTTTGTCAAGACTGTGTAGAGGAAACGATAAACCATTTTTGGAAGAATCCCAATTATTTATTTGTAATATTAGAGAGTGGCATAATGTGAAACCAAGATATAGAGCAATGAAAAGTAAAGTGTTGGAGTATGCACACAAAGGACATCTTGGAGAGGTAGCAATGAGAAAGAGTTTGGTGGTCGGGAATGTCGTTGGATGTTCACAAAACTATCAAGAAATGTCTAGAATGTGCGCTGGTATCGCGTCCAAATCCTCCATTATCTTTGTCAAGATCAAGAATTCCCGAGGAAGTATGGAAGGAGATAGCAATCGACTTTTTCAAGGCTGGAGAACTGGGAGAACTACTGGTCGTGGTTGATTATTACAGTCGATATGCAGTAACTAAAAGAATGAATGGAGCGTGATGCAGTTGAGAAACTTAAAGGAAAGATTTATGCTGATAAGAAAAGTATGGCACAAGAATCGGACATTAAAGTGAGATTTTGTCATGATTAAGGATATTTTATCTGACACAAACTCAAGTATCGTTTTGTGGATAAAAAGTATCAAGTAATTGATAGAAAATTTGCGGTATTGACATTAAAAAAGATGAGCAAGGAGTGGTATGCAAGCGTCATGTTGATCATGCAAAATATGGTCAAATTGTGAAAGGAAAGAAGTCGTTGAGAAAGAAACGGAAGATATAAATGAAAAGGAGTCAAAGAAAGAAGAGACGTTCAAAGACCGGCTCGATATCAAGACGAAGATCTTTTAATTTAATTTATAAAGCACTAGATAATGTGCATATGAATAATTTTTCTTTTTCTTTTTTTCTTTTTTTTTAGCTTAGAGGAGGATGTAGGGATCTGAGCAACGAGCAACAACATAACGGTCGATAGGATTTTGAAAAGTGTTAGAAAAATGGAAGGACAAAAGACAGAAGAATAAAAGATTTATAAAATATATAATATAAGTGTTTTTATTAAGAATAGACTATACAAACATATGCCCCAGAAAAAAGTTATTCGCGTTTTTGTGAGGAGTGGATTATTTTGGCAAAACCAATTTTTTCTTAAAAATTTTTAATACAAATGTAAATTGAATTGTTTTTGGTGTTTTTCTATTAATAATAATATTTAAAAGTAAGTTGTGAAGAAAGTTTTTCAAAAAGTCAAAAATTCTCCGAGATATGGGGTATATTTGTTTTCCTGCGACTTGGCACCTTATGTCATTACTCAAATGACTACTGCTCCTTCATAACTTAATATTTTTTATTTTTGTTTTCGGATTATTATAGCTTAATACAGTACCTTTCTAAGGATATATAATACTTAGTAGTTAGACTTCATCTTGGTCATGAACAAGGCTGTTGATTTTGACCTAACTTGACTGACGCCAAAGTGAAAAATGTGATTTTTAAAAATAACACTTTGAATGAAAATTATGCATTGGTTTTTGGTTTTTTATGTTGATTTATGTTATTTATGACCGCAGAATCTCAAAAATTGAGATTTGAGTACTTTTTGGCACCTCAGGTAAGAATTATGTACAGGACCCTAAAAGTTTATTCCAAATCTATTAATTTCAGTTTAAAAACATTTTTAAGACTTTTTTTGATAGATAATTAATATTTGAGGTAATTTAAGTCAAAAAACATTGATATTTAGTAATTTGTGCTGAAAATTTTCAGTTTTTAATAATCTGTTTGAGGAAGGTCATTTTTGGTCACAATCAATCCACTCTTGTGGCATATGTAACCAACTTTACTACAAGTATTATACATCATTTTAAAGATATTATATTCAGCTAGCAATATCTGAAAACAGAATCCGAAAATATTGATTCACAAAAAAGTTACAGCCATTTGAGTGATCAATAGGGCATCAAAACCCTCATACAGCATAGGTAAAAATACAAAAACTTAAAATTTTAGACCAAATCTCAACAAAAAGTGTTGAAAATTTATTTAAACATTGTTATAAGCACTAAAAAGCGTTCAAACATCATATTTGGGTTGAAATTTTAAGTTTTTGTATTTTTATCTATGCTGTATGAGGGTTTTGATGCCCTATTGATCACTCAAATGACTGTAACTTTTTTGTGGATCAATATTTTCGGATTCTGTTTTCAGATATTGCTAGCTGAACATAATATCTTTAAAATGATGTATAATACTTGTAGTAAAGTTGGTTACATATGCCACAAGAGTGGATTGATTGTGACCAAAAATGACCTTCCTCAAACAGATTATTAAAAACTGAAAATTTTCAGCACAAATTACTAAATATCAATGTTTTTTGACTTAAATTACCTCAAATATTAATTATCTATCAAAAAAAGTCTTAAAAATGTTTTTAAACTGAAATTAATAGATTTGGAATAAACTTTTAGGGTCCTGTACATAATTCTTACCTGAGGTGCCAAAAAGTACTCAAATCTCAATTTTTGAGATTCTGCAGTCATAAATAACATAAATCAACATAAAAAACCAAAAACCAATGCATAATTTTCATTCAAAGTGTTATTTTTTAAAAATCACATTTTTCACTTTGGCGTCAGTCAAGTTAGGTCAAAATCAACAGCCTTGTTCATGACCAAGATGAAGTCTAACTACTAAGTATTATATATCCTTAGAAAGGTACTGTATTAAGCTATAATAATCCGAAAACAAAAATAAAAATATTAAGTTATGAAGGAGCAGTAGTCATTTGAGTAATGACATAAGGTGCCAAGTCGCAGGAAAACAAATATACCCCATATCTCGGAGAATTTTTGACTTTTTGAAAAACTTTCTTCACAACTTACTTTTAAATATTATTATTGATAGAAAAACACCAAAAACAATTCAATTTACATTTGTATTAAAAATTTTTAAGAAAAAATTGGTTTTGCCAAAATAATCCACTCCTCACAAAAACGCGAATAACTTTTTTCTGGGGCATATGTTCAGCCAATGTTTATACATTTTTGAAAACTAGAATATAAGGGCTACATGGTGATATATGGTTTATCCCCCCCTACTCGGCGATCTAGACACTTGCGGCACGTTTGAAGTTTTTTTCCATGAATTTTCATACAATTCTTGCTGTAGCGGTACCAAAACTAAAAGTTATAAGTCTTGTGGCATATCAAAATAAAGCTCTTATATACTGCTATTAGAGACTGAAAACCGTTTTTCATTAGCTTTAATTTTCATGCGCAACTTTCAGTTTGAATATGACATGAAAAAATCTGATTTTTCGCTGTTTTTCAACTTCAAACCGCTCTAAAATCAATGAAACAGCACCAAATGACCTGAAATTTGGCATGTAAGTTAGTTTTTATGTCCTCTATAAGAAACAATCACTAAAAAGTTGTGGTTCGGAAAAGTCCCTTTTTCAAAGTGAACTCCCACTTTTTTTTAATTTTGCCCCATAGTGCATTCAGCGATTCAATTCTCGTGTAATTTAATAGAAAATTTTACTCGTGCTTTTGTTCAACTTTTGTGGAATTTGTAGTATCATCTAAAAGGCATTCATTTGCAATGATAAGACTACAAAAAGAGTGAGCGAGGTGTATTTATGCCTATTTTTCCGAGTCATGGCATAACATAAATCTAGGTAGTATAGAAGTAAAAGGATTCTTGTTTGTTGGCTTCTTTTCAATTTTTTTATCCTCCTCTTTGAATAATTTCTTTTTTTTGTGAGCTCTGAATAAATGGAAGTGAAACTGCAATTATAAAATTATTTCAATTTTCTTCATGCAAAAGTTTTCTTTTTTCACTTCGCTATTCTTTTGTTAGCGTTTGGCATTTTTAGTGAATTTTTGGATGCAGAAAAAAACGAGATGAATTTTAAAACGTGGCTAATTTGTGATTTTAATGTTGTCTCCTTTTTGGTGTTTTTAAAGTGTTTTTAAAATGACATGGCAATAAACCTTTTATTAGATTCAAGGACCGTAAAAATTAAGTCAATTTAAATCTTATTTTTATGAGTTTTAAACTTTTTACATTGAAAATAGGTATTCAAATTAAACTGATCTCTATATTAAATTTTTAAATATTTAATTTAAAATATTTAATTTTAAAATATTTCGGAAAAATAAAAGAGATGAGGTAGTACATCCATATCAGAGCAAATAAAAGAATTTTTCCCATAACTTAATCCTTCATATCCCTCAAAATCTCTCCGGTATAACATTCAAACAACCAAACATATGTCACAGTAGGTGAATTCAATAATAACAATAAAAACTCCTAATATGAGAATTTTTCAATAATTAAAGTCATTCGAATGTTCACAGATCCTCTAAATGCAATCCACATGCTCTTCTCTTCTCATTCTTCTTCTTTGCATCCATTTAGTGTTATGTATTCATTTGCACACTATAGAGGCTCATTGCAAATATTGTTTTTTTGGCAAGCGATTCTGTGTGAAAATATGCAAATTTTAGGTAAGTAAACAAACAAGAGAGAAGGAAGAGACAATGGCACATGCAAAAAAAAAAATCCTCACACATACTGAACATTGAAAAAAAAAAGAAGAGAGATTTTATTAGAAAATGCGCATTGTCATTGCATATAAAAAATCGTAATTAGTCTTATGATAGAAACGACGCAATCTCTATTAGTGATGATATTGCAGAGTATAAAGTGGTTGTTGCTGCCGACTGCTGTCTGCATGCTGGTTGCACTTTTTTCATAGGAAGTGTGACATTAGTGTGAGGAAGTTAATTAATAAATCAATTAGAGCATAAAATTGAGATGTGAACAAAAAAGTATCGAAAAAAGTTTTGCTGCTATGCAAAATTGGAATTGAAGTTTTTAGAGGAATCTGCAAAGTGTTTTTAATTGTTTTTGAAGTGTTTTTTTTAGGATGTGACAGATAATATTAATTTAAAAGGAATCGGGCCAAAATGCAATTACAATGGTTCAATTATTGAAATTGAGATTCTTAATTTGCATATTGACAATAATTGGTCAACACTAAAATTTACGAAAATAATGAAAGAAATTACAGATGTTACCCAAATAAAATTCATATTCATTCAAACCCTAATGATGTTGCTTTAATTCAGAAGAAGTGTCCTTCAATAAAAATTCTAGGAAGGGTTTTAAATTTCAACTTCCTGCAATGATAATTTCAGGAAAAGCTAACATCCCAACAGAATAAATTTAATCAGTAAAATTAAATTGGAATTAAGCATTAAAGTAAAATAAATAATTTTCGTGAGCATTTTATTACAAAATTTAATTTCACAGAGCAACAATGTCATAAAATTGTTCGTAATCCTTAAAAAAATTTTGCGATGCATCGTAAATCCTTTTATCGAATACTGAACACGCTCAATAATTAAGAAAACAGTTAAAATACAAGAAAATTTTTTAATTAAGCTAAAAACGGAAAACTCTTAAAAAACACTCGCTCATTCTTGTTCATAAAATACGAAAAGTCGCATAAAACAAACAACAAGTTCCAAAGTCTCATTAAGCGAATAAAAAAGCTCTTTCCTGCCATTAAAATTACGTAAAAAAATTTATCACCAAAATTCATTATCAAAAAAAAAGAATAAATATCCTCGCACTAAAATCGAGTGGGATGGAAGGCAGCAAAATAAAAAAAATCTTATCTTAGACGGAAATGTAATAGCTTTATTTACAATTTAAAAAAAAATAACATAGAGAAACAAAAAAATACGGTAAGTGCCATTTCCAACAATATTTTCTTCTTTCCTTTGCCATTTTTTATTTCATTTTCTTTTTAATAAATAGAAAAAAAATATAAGTTAAAGCCAGTGGATGGAGAGATGGAGATAATGGGGAAGGAAGAAATATTTTCATCAACATGAAAGAACCATTGAGACATTGCTGTAGAATCACACCGTTGTTGTTAGCTGGTGGTTCAGGTTTGGATACTAGAATGATTGAGTTAAAATTTTTTGTAGCTTTGGTGAAAAATCTTTAATAAAGTCAAATAAAATTTTCAATTATTTCCAAGTTTCGAATCCAAAATCATAATAATTTTGTTTTAAGAATCACAAAACTTTCAACTTCCCCAACACCAGTGTCATCACCTAACCAAAATAAGAAAGGAATCTTCTCTATATAAAGTGCAATTACCGTTTAGTCAGAAATGAGATGAAAATTGAAAATAAAACAAATTAAAATGAAAGAGCATAAAAAAGTTTATGCTTTAGCTTTCACCCGCAAAACTTTCATTGAATTTTATTTCCACACTCAGTGTTGCCTTGCCTCTCACAATAGCAAAAAATAGCAAAACAAAACATTGTGAAGAACAAGTCGCTACTGTTTACTCAGTCTTCATACTGCAACAAAACAAAAAATCGTAAATTTGCTAATTTATTTTGGCGACAAAATGTCCGTACATTACCGAGACTCGGGGACATCATATTTCTCTATTTTATGTTTCATTGTATTTTATTTCTTTTTCTTTTTTTATTTTTTATTTATTTATTGTGAAAAATACTTTTGCTTCCTCAAGTCGAAGTTGATTTTTTTATGTTTTCACAATTGTTAAGAAATTTATATATTTCCACATTAGAGAACGAGGAAGGAGAGAGGGTGAGAATAAAAAGTATGGAATGAACAGGAAGTCAAAAACTGCGAACGAAAAACAAGACTTTAATGTAAATTACGTAGGAAGTTACTACCCACACTTGTACGGAATTTTAAATTGAAAAAAGTCTAGCGATTGTTAATGAAAATTCATTTGAATTGGAAATTTCATCACTTTTAAGTCATGTGTGGGTTTAATGGTATTTATGAATGAATGATTGATTATGAAAACCATGCTCCCGGGGAAATTTTTCTTTTTAGGCTTCTTACCAATAAAAATTCATCTTTAAACTTTAAAAAATTTGAAAACTAATTCATTAAAATACTAAAAAAATGAAAAACATAGTCAAAAAAATATTTTCAATTAGGTAAATTTTATTAAACTAATTTAATTTAAAATATTATTTGAGTGTTTTTTCACTAAACACATAAAAATTTCAAACCTTCAAAAATTTGAGCTCAATTTTAAATATATTATTTTATAAAAAAAAATTCAATATCTGAATTCATTTCACGGTTAAATTCAATTCCACGCAAAAAAATAATTTCCATTAAATACACAGCGTCGATGAAAAAAAAAATTAAAGGCTTCAAGTTACATAACGAACAAATTTGTCATCACAATCATTTGACCCAGCAAAGATTCCTTTTCACTTCAAAAAACACGCTCGAAAAAAAAAATATTCAATAGGACAGAAAAAAATGAAATATAAAGCAAATAAAAAAAAGTTTGAGTATGAAAAATGAAATCAGATAATTTTAGCTGTCTCCTTCTTCTTCCTGCAAGCTCAACAACTGTAGCTACAGTATATGGATAGCAATTGACTAAAAGCTAGAAGGGAGGAAAAAAAGAGATTCTTGTAAAATCATTGAATGGAAATGCTAAAAATGTCAAATGGAGACATAAAAATGAATTTCAGCAATGGTCAACAATTTTTTTTTTGTTCTCCTTCCTCTGCTACGAGACATTAACTTTTGTTATTTTGATCATTTCATGAAGTTTTATACAATAAACAACATGTTTTCTGAGTGTATTTGTGTCAAGAAATTTGTAAGGAAAAAATTTTCATTTCAGCATTTTGAAGGAAATTCCATCGTAAATAGAATCATTTTTTGTCGTATCCGAAGGGGATGTCAAAAATATTTTTAATTTAAACTTTTCTTCTTTACATCTAGTGAGTATAATGATCCAGAATGTTTGTTGTCAGTATCAAGAGTCAACCTTATTTACATTATTATTGAGGCTTTAATATGGTGAACTTTAAATGCTTTGGTTGCTTTTAGAAATAATAGAAAATATCAGAGTTGGAAAATGATAAAAATTCAAAAGATTCAGAACAATTCAGCATTTTTAAATACCCATAAATATTACAGCAATAATTTTTGATTTTTAGTAAATTAAAAAAATTGTTAAAAAAAATATTTTTTATTAGGGGCTGTTCACTTAGTATGTTCGCTTTTTCGAAGGGAGAGGTCTAAAAAGTCATTTTTTTGTAATGTACTAAGTGAACGGCCCCTAATGCTCAACTAAAATATTAATCCTTAAATTGAAATTTACAAAAATCTTATTTTAATAAATGTAAGTTTTTTTTAAAAAAAAGAACACTTTTAATACTAAAAATTTGCAAATTTAAAATTTTAAACCTTTAAACATCTTAAAGTTTCCAGAAAATTATCAAAAAAATTTCAGAGAATGTGCACAATTCACCGTAAATGTTTTCATGCTCCAATTTTTAATTCTATAGAGCAGCTATATCACAACATTTTGAAGCAGTGATCCATAAACTAAACACTAGCTTATTTACTGTTAATTAAAATTTTGTGAGATGCTTACAGAATAACTTTAATTACTAAAGGATTATTGTCTCATATCATCCAAAACGCCTACAGTAAGAACAATAAACTATTCAACAGAATCCATTTCAGTATCTTCTCCTCGCAAGTGTAAATCTACCCAAAACAAAAACAACATAAGAGCAGTCTGCATGAAAAGATAATCATTCATTCCAACAGCCAGCAAAAGCATAACTAATCTATTAGTAGCACTGACACTGGATGTAATTAATGTGTTATTTATTTTTTGATCCTTTATGATAATTTACATGCGTCACATATAATATTATGTTCCATCCCTTAAATATATGTATATTGTATACAGTTAAAATGTATCCACATTTATATAAAGCTTTGTGGATGTAAATACTACACATATATTATAAAGACAGTAGCAACGACAATAATCGTAAAAAGGGACAATAAATGATATGAGAGATGTTTGTGTGTCTGTTGACTGGGGAGGAAGCGCAGAATTTTTTTTAAGGAATTTAACTTTTGGGCATGTTTTGATGAACTTTCTTGAAAGCATAAATTTTATGAAAAAAACTGGAAGCTTAATATGCAAGTAAATCATTTAATCAGCTTTGCGTTCATAACTTACGAAAAGATTTTTCAGAAAAAGTAATTAACTAATGAATCAAGTTTTGTCTATGAGTATTAAGATTTCCATGAAATTTATACCTTTCGAGCTTTTATATTTCCATTTCCTTAAAATATTTCATAAAATGCTAACAACTGATTGGAAACACATTGTTGTTAAGACTCTTTTCTAAACTATTAAACATCATATTCCAATCAATTCATCAAACAGTAAACTAAGAGCTCAGACATAATGCATCCATTACCGCATCAACTTCCAGTCTAGTTACACAAAAAATTACTTTTAAAAAAAACTTCAGTCAACAGTATGTAGATTTACTTAAACTTATATTTTATGTATGTATGCATGTTTAGTCATTTATATTAGTATTCAGCTATTATATCAAGAACAAGATAGATAGAGGAGAATAAAGGAATCCTACAAAGAAGAATAGATGAAAATAAAACAGAGAAGAGAAAAGATATGGAAATTATATGCCAGCACATTTTATGTATATCATAGTCATCAATTATAATGTTGATGGAGGCTCCAACTACGAAACATTTTCCTCTTCCTTAACTAACTTAATACAAATATTATGCAATATTATTAGTTATAGAAAAAGATAGAAATGAAGGAAGAAAAAATGGAAATTCTTTTACGAGTATTTCACCATCTGAATCGTTTAAATCACTATAATTGTTTAGTTGTCGCCCTGGTTGTCACTTAAAAAATGTATTTAAAAAAATCGAAAAATTTTAAAAGCTCGAAAAAGAAGATTATAAATCATAAGACTCACATGGATTATCGCTTTTGGAAAATTTCTTTAAAATATTGAAAATAATTACGTTATGAACTTGAAAAGCTGATAATTTACATGTCAAATGTTTTATACGATAAAAAAACTCCAACTTGAAATTTGAAAATCCTTATGAATGAATCAAATAAAAAATTCAAAACAAAATCAGAGACAAAAAGGGATAAATTTTTTATTCTATAAATGAAAAGCCAGCACGATGAAAAGTTATTACAATATTCTCTTGACTTTTGAAGAAAGGAGCGAAAAAAAGAAGAAAAGAAAAGTTTTTCATTTTTATTGCCTCTTCCATTCAGTGCTTTCAGAAGCTTTTTTTGCCACATTTCAGACTTTTATACAATTCGCAATGTGAATTGTACTTCCGAGAACCCACTTACTTTGACTTTACTTTGATTGCTTATGGAAGTTTCCTTCGAGTGAAAACGAATAATTGAAATTAAGTTTTGTGACTTTTTGGCTTCTCTTCTTGTTTGTGGTGATTTTAGGATTGAGAGTTGAATTTGGAATTTCGTATGAACTTGATGTTGTTTTGCAAAATTTCTACAAGATAATTCTTATTAAAGCTAAGCCTTGAGAGTTTTAGGAATTGTTTAAAAATCCTAAAATTAAATTTTTAGTTACACAAAAGTCAAAAGTACGACAGCAAATACAAATTGTCTCCTAATCTTTTCAAACAAAATTAATGCATAGCAACGATGAACTTCACGTTTCTTAATTATTACCTAAGCACACATAGGAACATAATTTCCAAAGAAATCATTAAAATATTTAGTCAATAACTGTCAGCATTCGAATTACATACAAAAGTTAAATTCTTATATATGAAACTAATTAGTGCAATCCTTCGATTTCGTATCCTACGCAAAAGTTATTTTTACATCAATTATGTTTGTTTACGTCAACATGTTTGATTTAACTCTTTAGAAATTTTTGCAGGATATGCAATGATTCATATTATTAAGAACACATGGTAACTCTACCTACTTTAATATGATTTGTATTTTTTTAAGAATTGTGTTAGAAATTATGTTATTGATTTTAAAGTTTCAAAGTAGACAAACGAATTTTCAAACCCCTCCCTACCGGTTACTAATAGAGGAAATTATTATTATTATTATTATTTTATTTATTTTTTTAAAAAATTCTAGAACCTCCTTCTTATTAAAAAGCATACGAAATATTAATAGTCTCTTAATTTCAGATTTTGAAAATTATAAAGTATTTTAAGAATAAGAAAATTACTCAAAAAATCAATTTATTCCTCAAAACCCTTAAATTTATGACTAACAACCTGAAAGTCCACAAATACATCCATGAAAATGTAAGTTGGTTAAGTAAATTTTACTTTATTACTTCCAAACACTCCAAATTGAGACTGTACCTATCGCATTATTATTCAACTTTTTTTTACAATAAACATCACAAGTAAGTAAATAAAAAAACAAAAGCCAAACTAGTCATAAAAATAATGGAAAACAAACAAATCGTTGGGGTTTATAAAGCCTTCAGCAAATAAATGATTATCCGTTCCACATATTTCAATTGCGAGTGAAAGCCGAGAAATGTTGGTAATAAATGATAATTTTATGAAATTAGGTTCCACGAACGAATACCATTAGTTATTTTGTAGAGAAATGACAACAAACAAGAAGGAAAATTCAGAAAATCATAATTTAAGATTTCTTTAACCAGAATCTGGGCTGAATACGAATAGAGTCGAGAAGAAAATCAGAAGATGAAGCGTTGCTTAATGAGAAACTTGTCGTATATCCCAATTCAGCTATTATCCTGAATATTTTATCATTCGACTCTCTTTCATTCTTTCCGGTATCATGTCCTTTACCATTTTTCGGCAGCATTCTACATACTAAACTCAAATAAATAGACAGAACCAAAAATATATATTTTCAGCACATAAGCAAGGAAAGAATCAACAAAATGAGAAAATATTGGATATATCCAATTTATGAAACGTTCGATTTCGTGCTTAAGTCCTTCTATTGCTGCTGCTGTTGCTGATGATGATGATGTGCTTCGCTCGTTGCACACACGTCTTCAAATGTGCCATCAAGTGTGAATTTATTTATGAGCCATAATGGATTTCTATGTCATGATTTTTTTTATTCTTGTTCCTTTTGCTCCTTTTAGTCTTTTCTTATTTCATTGTTTCATCATGTGCACGCGTAAAAGCATATATTGTTGTATTATACACACATATGTGTGTGATGAAAATTATTTCAACTGGATCGAAGATTAGAATGAACAGTATTGAGTTAGAGATGTTGATTTTGTTGGGTGACAGATGCGCAGTTTGGAGAATTGACAGTCAAATATTTTGAACATTCCTGATTTTTGTTTTTGATTAACTAAACTCATTTAATGGGGATTATTTATACATTTAGTGGGGTACATATATGGCAGTAAAATTTTCATTTACCTTGAATTCTAAGGAAAAATATTCAATCAAAGCAAAATTTTAACCAAAATGCTTTAAAATTTCAAATTTCAACTCAAAAATGTCCCAAAATAAGCGGACGACCCTTCATAACTTCAATAATCAACTCCCTCAAAAAATCCATCAACATCTTAAATATTCTAAATAAAAATCGACAAACCATGAACCTTCCCATTTATCATACTCAAAAAAAGATCAAGCAAGCACTTAAGAAAATTAATAAGAATCTCGCAAATAATTTTTTGGAAAAAAATTTCTTACCCTAAAATAACAACATTTACCACAAGACTGAGCTTGAGAACGAATGAAAAATGTAAAATTACCAAGCACAAGTCACAGGTGAAAAATTTTTCTTTCCACAAAAAATAAATATCATACGTTGAAGACTAGAGATGGGGAGATGGCACAGCACAAAAAAAAACAATTTTATTGTTATTATTTTATCATGAGGTGAGGAAAAGAAACCTGTTGACATTTCTCCGCTTTTTTCCTCTCTTGTCTCAACTTCCATGACATGTCATAATGCTTTTTTAAAACAATAATAAGAAGAAGCCAATGAGAAGTTTTTGGAAGGTAATTTTTTCTCTCAACATTAATTTATGCTGAAAATAATGTTGACACTTGATAGGTTTCATCGTAAACACGTGGGGGGTAAAAATAAATTCGAGGTGATTTTGAAGATTTATTCTTGGAAGTAAAATGGCTGGGGTTGAATAAAATAATTTTCCACTCAAATTCAGTAAATAATGTTAAAAGGATTTAATTGAAGGCCGCAATTATTTGAATTAATTCTCATTTATGAATTGAACTAAATTGAACTAAATCAAACTAAATTGAACTGAAATATGCCTAAGATCCATTAATGCCTGTTTCAGCATTCATAATTCAAAGTCATCGAAACATTCTTTCACATGAAAGCACCCATGACTTAACAAAATCAAAAATCAGAACAACTTCAAACAATTTTTTGAACGAAAAACAAAATCATTTAAATTACATTTTTAAACCAAATTTCAAACAGAGCAGAACTTTGTTTGTATTAAGCACAGAAAATTACTCGAAAATCATCAAAAGCTTTACTTTATGCTAATAAAATTACAGCTTGAATGCTCCATGAATAATTTTAGCAGAATTTCTTTCATTATCCACATCAAAAACTTCTAAATGTACATTTTGAATTGATTTCAATAAAAAAAGCTTTAATAAAGCTCATTCGTATTATTTTTGAAAAAATATTCTTTTCCTCAATTCCATCGAATTATTATTCCAAAAAAAGAGAGAAAAAAAAATAAACTTTAAGTCGCAAAACTTGTTAACAATTCAAATTTTTTCATTTCGATAAAAATGTTCATTCGACTCGGCAACAGAAGAAGAGATTTCAAGGCTGTTCTGCATCTATTTGCCTTCCTTTTATGCCTCGTCCTTGTGTGTCATCAAACATTAAATTCAATCCTTTTTTGGTAGCACACAGAATATTTGTAAAGTTTTAAAGAGATTGACATACAATTCCATTTTATTTATTTTTTTTTTTTGTCGATATTATTCAGAAAAGTTTTGTTATTGGAAAAAGGGGTGGTTTGTGAGTTACGGAATTAGATTCAAACTGGAAGAATGTGAGAAAAACTAAAATTTGAATCTTTTATATCTGACTCTAAAACAAATCTAATTTAGATCCATCATGGTCCAATTCATACATAATCATTCTAAATGACCCCAAATATTACAAAACAAATTTTTAAATGTACTAAAAGCAATTTTTTGTAAAAGAAATTCAAAATCTCTTTAAAAAAAATAAAAAAAACTTCAAAAAAGCTTCTATCGGAAATCATAAAGAATCGATGAACTAAAAAGAAAAATTCAACCCAGATAAATAAAAAAAGAAGACAAACTATTTTGTGATAATATTAAAAAGAAATTTTTTGTCCCTTTTTCTACAGCATGTAAAGGAAGAAGTAGCGTACAACATATAAAAAAAATCTCAAACTTTATCAACACAAATCTTACAAACATTAAGGAATAAAAGAATTTGTTCTACCTATGAGAAAATAAAAGTTTTTCTTTTTCTAGTGAAAAGATGCCTCGAAGAGAAATTGCAGTGGAAAAGTTTTTTATTTTATTTTATTTTATTTTATTTATTTCATGTTGGCATAACATACACGGTATATTGATTTAGAATTGAGGATGGGAAAAATGTATTTTTTGAAAATTTGATTTGATTAAGTTTGAGCGCATTTTCGTGAACAAAATTTAAAATTATTACTATTATAGCTTCAATTTTCATGGATAAAAATTTATCACAATTTCTTATTTAAAGAACATCGAGAGAAAAGACTTTTTTGATTTTTTCGTAAGGAATTCAAGAAATTCTGTCTTTAAGAGTGGAACTGATTAAATCGATTTTTTGAAAACTTTGATCAATTCGATCAATTTTGATTATTTTTGAGCATTTTGGAAACTACGACCCTACTTCTAGCAACCACTTGATTGTTAATTAAAATAGTCTTAACAGTAATATCAAAATAAATCAAAATTATCACATAAATCAATTTAAATCTGCTAAGTCTAGAAATCCCATTAGAATTCTCAATCATAAGGAATCGTGTGAATGAAAAATCAAGCACAATCCAAAGCGAAAAACCGAGAACTAAGTAAAAAGATGTGTTACCATATATACACACAAATCAATTGATGTAAAAAGAAGCAAGTGAGATAGAAGATAAAATTGTAATAGATCAGGATTTATGTTCCATGAGAAGCAACACAAAAAAAAGTAAGGAAGAGGAAAATTTCTGTGTGCACATGAAAAAAATACCTAAGAAATTACGTTTGCTATTCTCGCAAAAATAAAAGTTTATGTGAATGTAATGGAAAAGTAAAACAATTTTTTTTTCTACTCTCTTTTCCTCATCGTCGGTGTGCCACTCAATGAATAGTGATGAGGATGGAGAAAGAAAAAAAAATCTTTTTTTATGCTTTTAAAATGAAATCAGTAAACAGTAGTAGAAAGCATAGAAATAAGCGAGAGAAACAGATAAAGCAACATAAAGTACATAAAAAAAGTCAAAAGTTCTATTTTTACCGATTCATTGGCCACGAGGAAAGATAAAAGTTTTTGCAATCCTTGCAATAAATTTTACTCTGAATTTTTCTTTTCATTTTCCTTTAGGTGATAAATTGCTAGCAACAAGTTTGATGGACTGTTTATACAGGTCATTATTACTAACTTTATTGTTTTGACTCAACTGCTGGACACTTTTATTGCTGATTCATTTTTAATTGCTGGAGATAACATGCTCGTAAAATAAAATATGATGCTGAAGCGAAGAACTATTGTAACAGATTCTTTTATGGTGTTTTAAGCGTGTACTGTGAACTTTGATGTTTTTGGATGTTTACAAGTTCTATACAATTTGGAAAATTCTAGTTTAACTCTATCGTTTTTACTTGTGAAGGGGACTAAAATTCAAAAATTAGAATTTCGATTTTTTTCGAATTTAAAAAAAAAATATGGAAAATAAATAATTAAGTACGGGTCCTCGAATTGAGTAATTTTTTAGTTTCTATAAAAATTATTTTCAAATCGAGACTGTTGTCAAATTTTTCAATTACAAAATGACAAAAAAAACATGCCCAAGAAAATTTGGATCAATCAAAAAACGAATTGTAGACAAAAATTAAATTTTTACAATTTAAGGCGTAATTTAACGGAAAATTTGTTAAAAGTGTTATATATTAAAGCGTGCTTAGGTTTGTAACAAAAATCATCACAAGGACATTTTTAAAATCAAAGATCCGAAAAGAAAAGATACGACAGTACAAGACCAAGGTAAATAAAATATTGAAAGCTTTTTTCACACTCATTTAGTCAATTTCATAGCCAAAAACATTACATGACTTCTATTTGCTGTCTTAGCAGCAGTTAGCAGTTGTTACAAGTTTTTTTTCTTATTTCAAAATGAAAAAAAAACTTTTTCTTCTTGTTCGAAAAATTTTCTTATTTCTCATTTTTAGTACCGAAAAATCCATTAATCCATTAGATTTCAAAAAGCTTTTTAGGATGTGAAAGGAACGAAGAAGAAAAAAATAAAAAAAGGAAAAATGAATGCTCTAAAGTTGATAAGAGATGATGCCAAAAAACTTTTCATTCATTTCAATGTGTATAATACATCTATATATTAAGCAACTCATCTCTGCCTCCCTCTCACTCACACACCAGCTTCCATCAACAGCAACAACAAGAGTGTAAAAAAAACTTTTTCAAGAAGCATGGAAAATGAGTGAAAAATGCTTCCGTAATGGTCCCTAAAAATTGCTACACTCGCCTACTATTCTTTATGGCATGGCATCATACATATTTTACTTCCACTTCTTCTTAACTTTTTTTTTCTTTCTCCTTTTTCTCGAAAATTTATTTTTCACTCTCAAAAGTAAGTAAAAGGTTTTTCTGTTCGTCTTGGCACTTCTCTTACCGTACACAGGTTGAAAATTGATGAACTTTTATTTATGGCATGCTGTTAGGGTATCTTATACCTTTTCAAAATTTCAAGAAGGATGGGGTGCTGACGAAGAATTGAGAAATAATTTTTGGTCTTTTACTTTATTTCCACAAGCAATCAAATTGGTGGCTCTTAAAAAATCATTTTATTTGTAGAGAAAATTGAGTTTTGTTGGTTTTTCGAGAAGCTTAAAGTCTAGATGTAGATGAAATTAGCAAGTTTGTATATTCCTAAAAGGATCATACGAAATTTGAAGGTTTTTACTTCATTCTCCGTTCCTTATGTATCCCCTATTCCTACTTAACAGAAAAGTGAAAAAGTCTCAAGCATTAAAAAATCCTCATCGTACTGCCTTCCCTTCTCCTCCCGTTAAATTGTTTTTAAGTGCAATTCATCATTCAACTCCAGTCAAAAAATGAACTCAATTATGAATTTATGAACAGCAAAAAAATAAAACGTAAGTATAAAGAAGAATTAAACTCAACTGTCGGCAATATTTTTGTAAAGGCTCATGCTACACATTAAATCCATTAAATCATTATATTGTTAATTTTTATTTATGGTCAACTCACGTCGAGCGAATGAAGCTCATATCAAAAATATATATTTATTTATTTTTATGCCACGAGATATATTTTAGCAAACTGGGTGTGTGTTTGTATTTGTAAGCAATTCGTGTATTTATAAATCTCCTCATTTTATATACACATCGCAATATGTTCCACATAAGTCACTTGGAACGAGAGTATATGAGTGATGAAATTAATGGTAAATTCGCTGTATGCTGTTCAACATAATTTCGTTGTAATAATAATAACTATGAAGTAAACTGAATTAATATGGCGAACAGTTGCTCGTGTTTTTGTGGTTTTTTAATTAACTACAATATGATTTACCGCTGATATGAGTCACTGCCAGGAGTTGATGTTTGTATTTTATGTGACTTCTGATAAGTGGTAAAATTTGCAATTTATCTGTTATTATTGTCGTAACTTTTTTTATAGAAGGATTTCGAGGATTTTGTTATGTTTTGTATGTTTGGATTAATTATTTTTAGTGCTTTTTCGTTAGTTACTTCTTGATTTCACAAGATTATAATTTTAGGGGGCGGGGGATCTTTAAATGATTTTTGTCTGAGAAAACCTTAGAAAAATTAAGAATCTTCTTCATATTGTATCCCCATACCCTTGATTACTCTTCTGAGATGCTTAAGTGTTAAAGTCCAATGTGCGGAACTGATCAAATTGTTCAAAATTGATCAAAATTTGTTCAAAATTGACATGAAACTCTTGATCAAAAATTTATCATAAATTATATTGATCAGTTTCACACCCTAGATTAAAGCTCTATTTAAGATTATACCAAGTTTTGCTTAATTTCAACAATATTAAGTTAATTAGCCAGAAAATACATCAAATTATAATTAATTCCCAGTTAGGTAAAATAATGCCTCGAAAGCTTTTGCGGAATCAAATTATCTCATAGAAAACTTTCATAATCTGCTTTGAATTTTGGTATCTAAAGAGAAATTTATAAATAGATTTGTAATTCGATATTTTATTATAGTACCAACCTTAATATTTCTGAGTAGCAAAATGTAGCACGTACTGAATTTTAGATAATATTTAATTCCAAAACGTTTATCCATCTAATTTTCAAATTTCAATAAATTTTCAGAATTTTTCATAAAATTCCAAGAATTGATCACAAAAAAGGCAAAATATCCCACAAATTTAATTCAATTATCATCACTTCAGCCTTACAGATAAATTTTCAATTTCTGTGAAGCAAAATTAATTTCAATTTTCTCATTAAAACCAAATTAATTACGAGAAATTTCCCACATTTTTCCGCATCAAAATCGTCCTATTGACTGATGAAATGAATAGATGTAAAAAAAATCGACCCGTGCAAAATAAAATCATTAACATTTTGCCTATCACATCTTCTGTCAACGTATTAATCATAATGATGAATCCATTAGAAAAAAAAGTAAAGCTTGTATATCAATTTCAAGTGTTGAGGATGTTAAACATGGAATTTAATGTCACGAAAATGTGGCATTGAGACAATAAATTATGTAATGTTCAGCACACATACTTATAAATAAATACATATATCAAGATATAAACCAAACATACCTGCAAGGAGCATTAATGTGAAAAACTGTAAACCACAATTTTGGATCAGCATCCTTTCAATGTTTCTCGTAAATTTCATTGTTATTTGATTGCTATGCTATTATTATTATATATTTACGGTACTTTGGCTCTGTCGTTTAAGGTTCTTTCTTCTTTCTTTCTCTCTCAAGTCCTCTTTTTTGGACAGAAAAATGAATGGTTTTGTCGTGCAATGGCTATAAGTTTTGTAGGATCTTTTCCCCTTTTTCTTTTTTTTTACTTATATTTTATTAGTGTCACACAATATTCGTCCATTTTCACCACTTCTTGATGATTTCACATTTATTTCTCACTTTTAAAGTGTCTTTTACGTTGATTGCCTAACATTCGTTTAAGGTTCTGATGGTAAAAAAGAAAAAGAAAATCCTTAGATTGCACAATTTTTTCTTGCTGTATGTAAGGGTTAATGGACTTTTGCTCACTTTTGTTGGATCTTTTAAGAAAAAAGAAGAAGAATTGCTGCAGACTTGAAAATATTTATAAGAGGTTGAAAAAAAAATAAAAACTTTTTAAAATTGTTTATCAAAGTTTACTGCAATGCTTTTATAATTTTTCTTTTTTTTAAGAAAATTAATCTTGAGAGAAAGTTTCTCTTTGAAACAATCCTTTTAAATTCAGGCTAACTATTTAATTGGATTTCAGATGTAAATTCTGAATTTAAAAAAAATTGAATCATGACGCAATGCAACTCATTTGATAATCTTTAAATTTCAACAAAAAATATTATGAGAAGCAAAAGTTCATTCCATCCTCAAATTTCCTTAAATTTTTTAAAAAATGCGCTTTCGAAAAAACTTACAAAGATTTTCTCACTTATCATCCACCCAAAAAAAACGGCAAATTGTTTTCAAATCGCACCAACTACACGTCTATATAAAAACATTAAAAAATATATCGATAGCCAGCATAAATTTTCAAAAACAGATTTAGAAGGTTTTTTTTCTGTTGTTATGTATGGCAATCGGGGCAATTCAAAAAGAAGAAAATTGAAATGAATTGCACATATGATGTTTTTTTATTATTATTATTTAAGCACTATAAACACTAACACACATTTGATAAGAAAAAAATAATAATAAAATATAAAATGTGACTGAGTTTTGGGGTAGAATAAATTTCACGGATCGACTGTTTTTGAGTTATTGAAAAAAAGAGTCCTCGTCGCCTTTATTTTCTATTTTTTTATCGTTATTCAATAATAATAAAAAAATCTTTTTTTCTGTATTTTCACATTGGCAGTATATATTTTTTTGTTATATTATATTGACATTTTTAATTAGATGCATGGGGAAATTCCTCTCCGTTCCTCACATTCTCATGAATATTCAACATTTCACACCATCATAAGCCCGTATTGTAGATTGTTAAAATTTAATTTCCATGCAAACACTGAATATATTCATGGAGAAATGAACACACACAGAACACAAAAAAACTGTCGAGTTGCGAGAAAAAAATATACAGCAATAAAAAAAAATTCAATTAATTTCCATTATCGATGACAAAAAAATTGTTTCTCATGCACATTTTTATTATGTTTTTATTTCACATCACGCTTTAATGTTATGATAATCCGATTTTAAGCTTTAATCAATCAGCAGAGAATTCAATTATTGTTTCAAAAATAAAATTATTTTTTATATTAAGCTTTAAAGCTTCTCGCTTGTAAATTTTTTATATAATCCAACCGAACTTCCTTTTCCGTCTCCTTTTGTTTTTTTACAAAAAATTTAAATTCAATTTTTTTTCACGTCCGATTATACCGAATCGTAATGATATAATGAACTGTGATTTTGTACAGCAAAAAATGTTATCATTGCAATTTTCTTAATTTTCCATTCCATACTAAGGAAATTCTCTCACTGGAAGTCACATTCCAAAATTGGAATAAACAGCACGTGCTTGTCATTCTAATGGAAGATAAACAGAACATTATTTACGTAATTATGGGGTAGTTTAGCTCTCATTCTCTCAATCTCTCTCGTTCATCCTGTCATTTACACATTTTAACAGACACTTTTAGTAGATTGAAACATGAGCAAGATTTTTTTTTTATACTCATTCTTTCAAGTGGTTGAAGGCGATGATGGGAACTTTTTTTTCTTCTTTTTTATTATTCACTGTGTTAGCATTTGAATACATGCAGGAAGCACATAAACGTGGATTATCTTGAATAGCACATTGTTGAGCCTTTCCTCTTAACACTCCCCCCTCACTATATTCTATTTCAGTTAGGCATATTTATACATATAATATTGATTCGTGTGCAATATAGGATTACAAAATGATACGTGTGAAAGTTTTTTTTTTTGGATTTAATGGTGATGGGAAATGAGAAGATTTAAAGGATTTAAGATTTAAATCATATTTAGCACTGTTATTTAATTGTTTTAATGTTTCTAAAAAGTTTGTTTTATTAGCTTAGTTTAATCGAGTAGAGATAGTCAAATTGGGGCAAATGTATTTTTTGCACCTTGGAATTTTGGATCATTTTAAAAATTCAAATTAATGAGCTCTTTTATGCATAAAAATAATCATCAAGATTAATTCCCGTCATAATAGTTCTTAACCATCCAGGCACTTAAATTTTTACTCAAGCAGTTTTAAACCTTTAAGTACTTTTTCAAAGCTTTAAATCCACTACAAAACTCATCTTCGCACTCATTTACCGTTCATATACATGTGTCGATCCTTAATATGCCTCAATGAATAGCTGAATACTTTCTATTCATCTCATTGTAAAGAAGAAAAGTACATGTCTAAAACAGGATAGGTTGTTTTTTGGCATGATGAAATTTTACTTTTGTCTGTGATGTGAAGGGATCATATCCCATCATTTCAAACAACAGAAAAAAATTATTGCATCATCATCATCATCAGCATCATCATTCAGTGTGGGAAAAAAAATCTCACATTTCACATGAAGAATAATTAATTGTGATTGCGGTTGTGGGGAGAAGCAGGCAGAAGGGAGAGAAAATAATAAGGAAGGTCAATTCTATTGTTGTCAAGTGTTATTATGTGGTTTTTGCGGTGATAAGAAAAAATTTTAAGATTTTTATGGGGAAATGAATTTATGAGGAAGCAAAATGAAATTGTGAACAAGAAATTTTATTCCCTGTTGAGTTTTATTTGGAAATATCAAATCAAATTTCCTGTTAGGGGGTGGGGATGTACGCAGATTGTGTCTCTATTAGAAAATGAATATTTAGATGCAGGAAATAAAATTCTAAAAGGAGCTTTAGCTCCTGCCATTTTTTTACGAGCATTCTTCTTGAAACAGTCTACTACCCCTCCATCCTTAAAAGTATGACATAATTTATTGAAAAATCTACAACAGAATATCTTTAAAACAAACAGACACAGGCATCTAATATTCTCAAACAACAAATTCTACTTTACATTCAAGAACATCTTTCAGTATCTTGAACAGCAAAAGATACCGTCCTTTATGTTATATGATATGATAAGGAAAATATATAAGGTATATGCGTTCAATATTTACTGAAGAGTACTCACGTTCTTACCCATGGAGAGTTCTTTCTTACACATACTTCTTAAATATCCATCCCTTTAAAATGTGTATTTAAACTCTTGAGAAATTCAATAAAATTGAAAAAGGAAGAAAATTGAAAAGGAAAATAAAATTTATTCGACATTAATACCTATCACTTTACATAATCCTTCTTATAGAATCAATAGAGCTATTTGCAACATTAAGTATCTCCATATCAATGAATGAATTGGGGAGCAAATAAATAATAAAAAGTGAGAAAGGAAAACCAAAACGATGAGCTTATGAAACTTTTCTACTACTTCATCATCATCGACATCAACATCATCCCCTAATATGCAATTCAAGATAAAACAGCAACGGCAAGAATATACAAACAACAATGGAGAGAGAAGAGGTCTCATATTAGTCGGCAACAGCAAGACATGATACAACATTAGGGATTTTGTGCTTATTCGACAGAATGAAACAACTTTCACTTTGCAAGAATGTTATCATATGCTTTTGTTCTCATTTTTCATCTCTATTGAGTCTCATACATCATCATTGTAGGCAATAGAACAGAATAGAATGTAAGGAGAAAAAAAAACATCTATGAATGAGGCACATTTTGCATCTCAAAATTACTTGAACTCAAATGATTTATGAGAGCATTGGCATGTATTTTAATTTCAAAACGCATTTTGCCTTAGATCTGTCAAATAAATCAGAAACTTGAGGCTTCGTTTAATGATTTTACTCACTAGAACAATGGTGAGAATATATAGCTGCTAGAAATTAGGTTACTTACCTTGCTTTATGAAGTTTAATCTTTAGAATAGAATTTGACTAATTTTGCAAAATAAGGGGAAAACAACTTTTTGAGGGGCAGGTAACTTTTTGAGAAAATTTAAAAATTAAACTCTGTTTCTTCTCAACCAGACAAAAAATGAATTTTCTCGGATTATCCGAAAAATTCTGCTTCTAAAACTCTTCCTTGTTCTCTCTGTAACATAATAATTCTCATGATGCACTTGTATCCATGCAGAATAAAAAAGTACATGAATATGCAAAGTTATTCCAAAATACCACTTTAATAGAATACATATATGATATGAGTGCATTATCACAATGGTCTGAAATCGAAAAAAATGTTCAAAAATTATATTTTGGTGTAAACTTTAGAGGTCGCAAAGTTTTAGTTGATTTTCTTAATTTTGAAAGTGCCAATAGTTTTTTCATGTCTTAATTATACATCTCTGAAAATATGAGATTATAATATTAACGATAAATATGATTTTTCATTAAAAATTTTATATTGTTTCTCAAAAAACTTTGTGCACAAGCAAATTTGTATGGAAAAATTTGGAAAAACAAGTGAAATTAAAATGCAAATATCAAGAAAACGGCATAAAACGGCATTACCAGAGTATGATTAGAAGCTAAATTAAGACTCAATCTTTGGATTCTGGTAGGTTTCACGGACCCTGTAAAACCCGCTTTTAACTTATGAGCATTTAAAGTTTTGGAAATTTTCAAAATTTCAATTGCATTTTCCCTAATGATTAAGCATTTGGCTAATGTTTTGTAAGCTTTACCATAAAATTTGTGCATTAATTAAGGTATTGACAGCAATTAGAACATGTATCAAACGATAGAAAGTGGAAAATTATTATAAAACTTTTTCATGGTGTTTTTGTACACAAATATTTTGTAAATTTCTTTAATGATTTACGGAGTTAGACAACGATTGGAAGCTTGATATTTTCACAGAAGATGCATCAGTTTATGTTTTGTAATACTGCATTTAAAAGATGAGGTTTAAAAGACATGACTTTTTTGTATTTTTGAACATTTTTTTCGATTTCAGACCATTGTGGCATTATAAAGTGCATGTAGATTATGCTCAATGATTGAGATAATATGGTGATGATGATGTGAAATGTCTGAGTAAGATAAACGTTTAACTTGTCACATGAAACCTCTTTATGCATGTGAATGCACTCTGAATAATATTATTACGGTATTTAAAGAGAAAATGGCAAAGTATCTTAAGATTTAAAGCATACTCCATGTCCATAAAAGCAAGTCTTCCTATTCCTCATACAAAAAATGCTTTATTCCTTGTTTTGCTCGTTCACTTAATGTAAATTCCATTAGCATTTTTCCTTGATGGTAATGTCGAGTAAGTAAAACATAGAAAAGAATCCTTTTTACTTAAAACATTCCATTCTGTCTCTCTCTTTCTCACTTAAAGCACAGGAATTCATTTTTTTCTTTTTTTCTTCTCAAAATCACATTTTTGTTCCTACACTTTTACATTGTTGGAAACTGTCAAAGCGATAAAGTGTTTGTCGCGAATTTAAAAACTGTCTTAAAGTGGAATGAAAAACTTTTTTTTATTTCTCATAGTTGTGCAGCAAGCAGTACAGATTGGAAACTACTGAAAAAAATTATTCAGTGAATTAAGTTGTGAATTTCATTGCTAGAAGTTTTAATGATTTTCCTTCGAGTATTTAACTTATTGTAAGGATATGAATAGCTCGCATCTCATTATAACTTACAACATTTGCACTTAATCGCATCTTTTGTTGATTAAATCAAGTATAATCTTCACTTTAATTAAACTTTTGAGAATAATTCGTATTTCTTTTTATTTGTTGTGTATTATTCCTTTTATGCATACAGCGTCTTTACATCCTTATTTTCAGAAAGAGAGAAATGCTGAAATCCTCATCTGATATGATTAACAAGTTTTGCTTCTCATTCTTTTCAGACTTTCTTTTATAATTCGCAATTTTCTATATCTCTTTCGCTTACTTCTTTCTTTCTTCAAAGATTATTTTCTTCGTCATCATTTCTATTCAGAAACGAGCTAAAAGATTTTTTTTTTTCTCCTTCTTTCTTCTCATATCGTTCTCTTGTGTTATTTAAGATGCATAAGATGAGATAAAAGATGAGAAGAACTCTATTGTTCTATTGTCACTAAAAGTTCCTTCATCATGTTAACGAAATTCCGTTTCATGTTTTTTCCTCTTATACTCATCTGTAAGGAGATAGATGTGCATGTGGGATCGAGTAATTGTGATGGTAATCGAAATAGATATGTAGTTTTGAAATTTAGCTTTTTGAATTAAGATGTAAGCAATAAGAATTCGGAAATTTGATATAAGACTTCTCGCAAACTTCTGGTTTCTGATCGTAAATAGGTTAAATATCATCTTAACATCTTCGTTTTAAACATCATAGATGAATCCCCCCATATTTTTACTATATACCACACAAAACGATGGAAGATGAAAAACGCATGAAAGGAAATAAACCAGAAGAAATTTCGCAAGTCATATAAAAGAAGTAAAGAGGGAGGAACTACAAACTTTTCATACGTTTCTTTCTACATACTTACATAAGTTCAAAGAATAGCGATATAAATATATGAGGGAGAAAACTTTTTGATTCATTTCTATAAGTAAGATAGAAAAGCATAAATGTCATATTATACTCGTACTTTTCATGACTTACATAACAAATCTCAACTTGAGTGATTTCTTTCTTTATTTTTTTCGGGAAGAAGTAAACATGAAAGGGAAAAAAGATTCCCACAGTTAAATGCTAATTTTTTTCCTCATCTCTCTTCCTGAATTTGGTTTGTGACTACCTCAATATATAAATCCATACTTTCCTTCCTTGTACCAAATTCATTTTCTTCCTTTTTCGCACTCATTTGCATGAGCAAGCAAGAATTTTTTTTCCATTCGCTAAGAGAGAAAAAAAAAAAAGAAAATTTCACATGAAATCTACTTGAATTTGCATAATACACATTTTTTTCTTTTTTTTCGGGGTTAAACAGGAGATGTTCTGCTACTGCTGCTTTATATTATTGTAATGTTCGTCTAATTTTCATGTAATTTAAATTAACATACATTCTCACACATTATCATCATCACATCCCATTTTCTTATAGTCTCTTATTCAGAAATATATATTCATATTAGTATTGAAGTTGTTTAACGATATTAACGTATATTATGCTTAATATGAGAATAAGATACAGAAAATTAGAAGCCAAATATCAAATGTTTTTGAATTAATCGAGGCGTATAAGGGATGAGTAGAATTAGCAAGATAAAAAGAAATAATAATATTTATGTGGGAAAAAAGAAAGTTTTTTGATGGCAAACTTTTGTGGATAAGGAGGGTGTAGGCACTTACTATGTTAGAATTATATTTTGTTCTATATTTTTGTGAATATTATTTAATGTTAGATGTAGAATAAATTATAATTCAGAAGGAATAATGAATTAGGGTCTAAAGTTATACATGTCAACAAAACTGAATAATGGAAATAAATCTCCGGTGTTAATTAACTGAGATTCTCGTATTTCCAAAAAATTAAATTTACAATACCATGTAGTCTAGTGGTTAGGATTCAGTTTTTACTTACCTGGTTTTCAGCCATTAATTGATGAAAAACTTACCTTTATTCAAAACTTACCAAATATGAAAACTATTAACTCCCTGAGTAACTCAATCTAACAAAATATATGCAAAAACTTATTCATTCTCAAGTAAAATGTCATTATCAAAAACGCTTGCAGCATTTGGCTGATTATGTAACGAAAAAGTTTAATGGAAACTTTAGAATTCTTAACATAATACAAACACATAGCATGTATTGCATAAACATCTCATTTCCTTCCTCAATGTTATCTATACTTAATAAGAAAATTAACATTGTAGCTTAACAATATGTTGTGTATATATAAACCATCGTTATGCTTCCTCATTCATAATTCAGAAAATTTGTTTAATTCAAAACTTTTAAGCAGCATAATTCATTGAATAGCAATTTTCTATAGCTCTTAAAATTATTATCCGCATTGAAATTTCTCATTTTAATTTTAATATTATGTCATAACGAAAGGATGATGAAAAGTGTTGAATTATTCCGATTTTTAATTTACATGCATTCTTCAGAAAATTTTTCAATTTCGTTATCTTCATCTCGGTCTTAACTGAAGCAGTTAATTAATGCTTGAACTTATTTCCTGTAACATACAAAAAAAACTCTTCATTTTATTTTTAAATGCAAATTACTTTTCGTTCAAGTTCTTCATTCTTCCATGGTAATGAACTTTTTTTTCTGTTCATGTTGGAATAAAAAGGTGTGGAAAACAGAAAATTTTAATTGAGGAAAATTCAAATTACGAGCAAAGAAGTTCTTTATTTAAATTAAAAATAAAATTGAATCCTTTTCATTGTGTTTCGTACAAAAAAGAGAAGAAGAATGAAGTTTGATGACTTTAAAAGTAAACTTGAGGAGGTGGGGGTGGTGGAAATGCTGGTGGATTTGGCGGCCAAGATGCACTGCAGAAATGAAAAAAAGTAATTAATTAGTTGCTAAAGTTGATGAGCAAATTGAAATTATTGTGACAATAATTACCTTGGTGGCAAAGGTGGTGGAGGCGCGAGTGCTGGAGGAGGAATAACTGGCATTGATGGTGGGAATGGTGGCTGTCCCATTGGTGGATTTGGAATTCCACTGAAAATAAATTGAAAATTGATTTAATTTCAATACTTAAAAGTTCAATGACTTGAAATACAAAATCGTGTACGTAACACGACTTTTGACCATATTTTAAATTCAAATATATCAAAGGTCTTATGATTGAATTCAAAACCGTGTATGACACACGACTATGTTATACTTACGCTGGTAAAGGAGGTGGTGGCATCATTTGATTCATCATTGGAATCATCTGAGGAACTGGAGCATCAGCAAACAATTGATGAGGACGATCAGCATGTGAAAGTGGATTTTGTGCTGCAAGTAATCGCTCAGCTGCTGAACCGTGTCTTTCACCTTTGGAATCTTTCTTGAATGCATAAGAAACCGAGATTGGTCGATTACAAAGATATTGTCCATTCATTGCGTCCATGGCTGCATCTGAAGCTTCAAAACTAGCAAAATTAATGAATGCAAATCCTTTTGAATTTCCAGTTTCTGGATCTCTCATAATTTTTGGTGTTTGAAGAATTACACCAAATGCTGAGAATGTATCATACAGTAACTTCTCGTCCACTTCTGGATCCAAATTTCCAATGAAAATATTAGCACCAACATCCAGATTCTTTTGATGTGCTGACGCTTTGTTTACTCTTATTGGCTTTCCATATAATTTAATCATATTCATAATTTTAATTGCATAATCAGCATCTTCCTCGCCGAGAAACTCCACAAATCCATATCCTTGATGTAATTGTGTTACTCTGTCTTTTGGCATGTGAACGTTCACTGGAAGTGAATTTAAAACGATTAAAATTATTTTTCTGTTGAATTATATTAAATTTGATGACATTACCAACTGGACCAGCTTGTACAAATAATTCCCATAATAATGTCTCTGTTACTTTCTCGTCAAGTCCTCCAACATAAATTGTCGCATCTAAAATTATTCAAAATGCCGAAAAATTAATTTTATTCAAATTAACAGTAAAATTCACTTAATTATTGTGATTTTTTGAATCTATTAACTTAAGCTTACCTTGATTTCTCTCTGCAATCGGTCCACTTGCCATAATTTGTCGTTTTTCTTACTTAATTTTATTAAAAATTGATTGATAAATTCACGAATATAAAAATCAAAACAAAACTCAGCGTAGTTAACTTTCCTTTGGAAATCAGGGTTTGAAAAATTTTCAAATTTCAAATGACAGTTGAAGTATTCTTAATAAGTTTAGCTTAATTAAAGCATTTTGAAGCTTTTAAATACATTCAAATATTTATTTCACACAATTAATAATAGTAAATAATGTTTTCATTTGATGTCATTTTAATTTAAGTGAAAATATTCAACTTTCAATTTTGAAGGAAGTTTGAAAGCACAACAAAATACGCAATCTCTAAAAAAGTCTATCAAAACTCGCTCATAGTACATCTCAGTAGTCTTTATTATACGTTTTTGTGAAGTAGAAGTGAAAAGACGAAAAATTTAATGAGAAATTTTTCGGAATAATTAAAAAATTAAAATCTTTTAATTTTTGTTGATATCTTATAAGTTTTTGTATAGTGATGAGTGATTTCTCTTCGAATTATAACAACGGTCAGAGCCTTGCATTACAGAAAGCTAGACAAGTAAGTTCAACGAAAAATCGATAAATCCAGTGAAGAAAAATTTTTAAATTGCTTATTAAGTGTTTGATACAACCATTTTGTTAATTATTGATAATGAAATCTGTTAATTAGTGTATGATGTACAAAAGTTTGATTATTTCGGCAGATCTACGATAATTTTTAATTCCTAAAATTTGATTTGAAAATTTTCAAAGATCCGCCATATCTTTTTTCTTCTTCTTTATCAAATTTTTATTGATCCAGCACTAGCACATACAGAACGTTCAGAAAAAAATATTTTTTTCTACAGTGGGGTTGGTTGCTCATGACGTCCGATGGAAAATTGGATTCAATGACTGCTTTTATCCATATGGAAAAAGTTTTCAGACTTCCCCCACCCTCGAAATACTGAACGTCATAAGCAAATTGCCTACATTCATTGCTTGCTATTTATACAATACCTTTTTTTCTTGTTCTTGAAATATTTTTATCTTTGAACGTAAAAACGTAAAAAAAAATTAGGTCGCTGCCAAACTTCAACTTGCAGGTCCAAATAAGCGACCACACGAAGACGACGACGAACCACATACAAAAAGATTTAGCGGTGGTTCCAATTCCTCAATGAGTCCAGCACATTTACAACAAGCACAGCAAGCGGCAGCTCAAGTAGCTGCACGTTTGGGTCAGCCAAATTATCAACAAAATGTGATACCAAATCCAGAAGCAGTAGAAAAAGCCAAGCAACTAATTAATAAATTCATTCCACAGAGCCAAGCTGGCGGACCTTCCAATTTAGGCAATAGTCTAGGAGGCAGCGCGATTGGAGGCAATGGAGGAGGAAATGGTCAAGCAAGACCGGGATTAGGTGCTAATAGTAATAGTTATACAGAAATGATGATTCCAGGATCAAAAGTTGGTCTTATTATTGGAAAGGGTGGGTTAACAATTAAGCAGCTACAAGAGCGAACAGGAGCAAAAATGGTTGTTATTCAAGACGGTCCAGATCAAGAAATGGAAAAGCCATTGAGAATATCAGGAGATCCACAAAAAGTAGAGCATGCAAAACAGTTAGTTTATGAACTTATACAAGATAAAGGAAATGAACAGTCACAACAGTCAAATAATAGAAATCAAAATCAAAATAGTATGCAAGATCACGGTGCTGCTTATCCAAATGCCGGTGGCAGAGGAAATAATAATGGCGGTGGTGATCAAATTGAGGTATTCGTACCTAAAGCAGCTGTTGGTGTTGTTATTGGCAAAGAAGGTGGTATGATTAAAAAGATTCAAGCTGATACAGGCTGCAAATTACAGTTCCTTCAAACAAAGGGTGATGGACCTGGTGACAGAAGGTGTATAGTTCAAGGAACAAAACAACAAGTTGATGATGGAAAGAGAATGATTGAAGATTTAATTGATAGTGTACTCAGAAGAAATAACAATAGTGGTGGCGGAGGAAATGATAATTGGAACAACAGTGGATCTGGTTCAAATTATCAGCAACAACAGCATCAACAAAATCAGTCTTCATCAATGGGTGGTATTCAAGTCACTCAACAACAATATGAATTCAATGTTCCGACAAGCAAATGTGGAATTATAATTGGACGTGGTGGTGATACCATCAAACAAATCAATCAACAGAGTGGAGCACATTGTGAAATGGATAGAAAGAAATCAGCAAACCAAACGAATGAAAAAACTTTCACCATCAAAGGCGAACAACATCAAATTGAGGAAGCTAAAAGACTGATTCAAGATAAAATTAATATGGACATTGATTTGCAACATTTAGGATCAATAACAGTCACACAGCCTGCAAATGGTTTCAATGGTCAAAATTCTCAAAGTCCCTATCAATGGGGAGCAGCAGCAGTCGGAGGATACAACCAAAGTACATGGGATCCAAATCAAGCTGCTCAAATGTCTGGACCGCAAGGAATTAACCCACCCTCTGGACAACCTGACTATTCATTACAATGGATTGAATATTATAGATCAATGGGAATGCATCAACAAGCTGATGCAATTGAATCACAAGTCAAGACACGACCACAAAGTGGACCTACAATTCCAGGTAAATATATTGCTGTAGTGACTTTTTGATTTCTTTTGGTTCGACGGCATATTTTTTTCTTCAATATTCTTATATAGGAGCTAATCCACCACAACCACAAGCTCCCTCATCTGCAAGTGCTGGAGGTGCTAGCGCAGATAGTCAGAGAGATTATAGCCGTGAATGGGCAATGTATTATAGACAAATTGGACGCGTCGAAGAAGCAGAAGCTATTGAAAGACAGATTAAAGTATGATGATAACGTATTTTCCATATCAAACAAGTTAAATTAATTTTGATATTTTTTAGACTGGAGGATCAAGTGCTCCAAGCACTGGCGGTTCAACTAACTTCCCAGCACCAAGTGCAGGCAACTTCCAACAACAATTTCAACAGCCTCAGCAGCAACAACAACAGTATGGACAGCAGTATGGAGCAAACTTCCAGCAGTTCCAACAATACCATGGAAATGGGCAAAACAGCTCAAACAATGACAAAAATTGGTGAGTCATTAATGAACTTTGAAATTGTTACACATTTTTTGCTTTTCTGTTGCATAAATTTCGTAATATTTATTTAATTATTTTGACCATTGATATATCTATTCCTATGATTTATATTTTAACCATTTCAAATCAAATTTCACCATTTATTTTTTTAATATACCTGACATATCCCTTCATTTATAAACTGAAAATTTCTTTATTAATATGACTCTCAGCGACCATAAAAGAGGTTAATAACCTCTTTAAAGTGCTAAAAATAAATTTTGTAGCAAATTACATTTTACTTTAGCAAATTTTCATAATTTTTGACTTTCGTGAAGTTAGCACAAATTTTTTAATTGGTAAAATTTATGATTCTAGCAATTTTAAAAATTATGTAAGTAGCAAAAATTTGGGCAAACTTTACGAGATATAATTTTTAAGACTATTTTCTTTTTAAATTTATTTCCACTTTATTATTAACTTTTTTTTATATCTTAATTAACTTATCATTTACGCATAACAACTTACATTTATTTCGTATAATTTTTTTAACATAAATCAAAATAAATTTTACTTGCAGAATCGATCAAATAAGAAATTAGAAATATGAAAGTTGAAAAAAAAGAATAATAATAATTTTCATAAAAATATATTAAAACGAAAAAGTGAGTGTGAATTAATCCGCATATATTTCCTTCATCTCTTGTGTTTATTGAATATTGACTAGAAACCAAAATGATTAAAAAACTAATGAAAATGTGCATCAAAAAAAAAATAGTGACAAAAAAAAGAAAAAAAAAGTGTTTGAAGGTTGACGAATCGTGAAATGGATGGAATTAACTCTTCGATGTAGTGACTATGATAAAAAAAATAAAAACTATTAAATAATCATACGTAGAACTTACAAACATAAAAATAATAATCTTAGATGTTAAGACACGATTTTTTTTCTTGATTTATTCTGAGCAACTTTTTATCTCTAGATTTAAAAATCACTCAAACTTATTGCATATTGAACTTTATATATTATCTAATAATTGTAAGAAAAAATCAAACTAATATATTTAAAAAAAGTCAAAAACATAAAAAAAAAATTCATTAGATAGGATTAATGTAAGGAGTGAATTCACTCGAGTTCTCGATTTATTTCTTTTTTACTTGTGCGCATATAAAATTTTTGTACCACAAACTTGCCATTATCTCTGTCTCTAAAGTTCATTGAATCTTATATTATATATATTTTTTTATTGCAACATATTTTTCTCTTTATAAATTTGTTTAATAATAACAATAACAAATTTTTGATAGCATTAAAAAATTTAATATTTTCTGCTATATATATTCTAATAATTTCTAATCACAGCTACGGGTAAGATGATAGAATATGTGTGTTATATTATACTAAATAATTATTGTATTTGAATTGATTTATTATCAACTTATCAATTTATCTCAACATTCATAATAATTCTATCATAATATTGCGTAATTGATGAAAATATTTTTTTTTTAATTAAACTTTATATTGATGATTGTAAAATTGATAATTTTGAAATATTTATTTTACACACAAAATTTGGAATATTTTATATTTAAAGATTGAAATTGTTAGAATTCTATTAATCGAAAATTATGAGACTTTTTTATAAACAAAAAAAAACTTTGTTAATTCATTGTGAGAGTATGGCATGAGATAGGATAAATTATTGTAAAATATGAATGAACTAAAATGAAGCAGATTTTTAAAAATGGTCAGAATAGAGTTGAAACATCAAAAATCTATGGAAAAATAAGTGCAATACTTTTAGTTTAATATTGATTTATGTTTTATTACTGAAAATGTTCAATAATATTGGAGTTTTTTTTAAAAAAAAAAACAATTTTAAAGTTTTCATGAATAGTAAACATAATTAGTAATAAAGTGTAAACTCAATTTTTAGAGAAAAAATCAAACTATAAAGGTATCAAATTTTTAATATAAAATTAAAAAGTTATGAAAAAAAAGATCATAAATTTTCGATTAAAAGCTTTTAAATCAATTTCAATCTCTGCTGTTAATGTAAATCATGATAGTTTTTTTTTTGTTTTATGATTATTATTATGTTTATTGTTTTTCTAGACTTGATTTCAGCGAGATTGAAAATTTTAAAAATGATTATTTTCATTATTCAATGAACTATTGGGGAGGAAGAGGATGAAAATAAGAGAAAATCTTCGATTGATAATGAAAAAGTTAAAAAATTATGAGAATTAAAAAAAAATTGAAAAGGTACATGAAATTGACTTAGAAATATTATGAACTTATATTATTCTATACTTTTATTTATTGACATATTGAAATATTGCTTATAAAATATCGATATATATTACTATCTAGATAATTATCACATGCCGAAAAAAATCTTTTTTTATTGAAATTTTACATCTCAAATATAAAAAATTATTGCATTTGTGTCTATAAAAAAATTCATATTGATAACAATTTTTTTTTTCTTGTAATACATAATAATGATAGAAAATATTTAGTTTGTAAGAAATTAAAAAACTTCATTTCTTTAATTATGGTAAAAAAAAATCTTAATACTATTAATAATGAACAGTAATCAATCAATTTATTCACATTGTTATTATAAAACTTTGTCAAATGATAAGAAAAACTATTTGAAATTCATTTAATCCATAAATTTTTCTCCTTTAACACACAATGATCTTTTATTGCAAAAACAAATTATTTTTATATTTAAGGTTTATGAGTGTAAGTATAGGATGGATATGGATGGATTTTAGTAAGTAAAAATGGTCGATATAATGATAAAAGTTTTAAAAATTGAACATTTTTAAATAATTTAAAAAAGTTTGTTGAAAAAAGGTTAGAGAAAAACTTTAAAAGCATTGAAAATTTATAAATTAAATTTTAGTAATCATGAAATTTTGAAATTTCGTTTCAAATTCTTTTTTTTTTTTTGAAAAATTTTTAATTGAGATTTTTTTGAAAATTTTATTTTATTTTTTTTTTTTTTTGAAAAATAAACTTTAATCTTTGTTAAACTTTGTACAATTTATAAAATTTTCATTTCTTATGAAAATTCTTTTCTTTCTCAGTTTTGATTTCGAAAAAAATTTAAATTTTAAATTATAAAGTGTTCAATTATCAAAGACTTTTCATAAAACTGATTTTTATGAGTTAAAGGTTGAAATTAAAATCATTTCAAGTTTTTTGACAAACATGCAAAAGATGAAATGCAAATCTTAATAGAAACTTTAATTTCAATCTTTATCTCATAACAAAAGTAAGTATTATTAAGGTTAATCCATCCAATACATCAAATCAATTCGAACAATGATGATGACGCTTGAAACTGGACATCAAAAATGCGAAGAAATACCAAAGAAACCCTGTAAACAGAATGGTAAGGCATGGTAACTCAACTAGGTAAGAATAGTAAGTATGAACACAAATCCTTGTATTTCAGACAATAAATGAAATCTTTTATGTAAAAATCAATTGCAATATCGACAATATTATGATGTTGAGAATTATTATGAATGTGAATATTGATAAAACAAAATTATTTTCATATAATATTTTTTCTTAGTCTTAAGATTGACTATTTATGTATTTTCACAATGAATTTATATATTTTCTTATAATGAAAAATAATTCATTTATTTCAAATTTCCTCATGCATATTTAATTGATTCATATTTGTTACATTTTACAAATTTCAATTAACCTGAATTATTAGAATGAAATTTTAAAAAACAAAATTATCAATATTTTAACCAAAATATAAAAGATTTCTTTTAACAGATAATATTCAAAAATTGTTGTTCAATAAGGTAAGTCATCGTTGTTAATAGTGTCGAGCTGTTGATGTCAAAGCAGTGCTGTTCAAAGGATACTAAAAGTGTAAAGTATTTGGTATTTTTAGATCTGATTTCTATGAAAAATATGCTTAGTTATTTTTCAAATCTTTCATTGGGGGCTCTATTACATAAAATTTAAATTTCATATTAGATAATAATTGCTGTGGATACTAAAATGTTCCTGAAAAGTGTGATATTTAAAAGACTGAGTCAACTATTTTTTCAAAAATAATAGTTTTATTAAATCAGTGCTCTTAAAATTAAAAATTATTATAAATTAAAGTGCAATAAAAGACTTTTTTTTAAATTAACAAAAATTTTGTTTTAATTTTCCACATAAATTTACCTAAAAATCGTCAATTAAAAACACTGAACGATTCCTCCTTACACAATTGTCACATTTGATTTCACATGATTCTGTGAAGTCTTCGCTAATTTCGTCTATGATACTCTTGTGACGACAGTGAGAACTTCTAATGTAATTTCGTACTTTGATATCATTGTAACTACTATTTCTATCTAAAATCCTGAAATGTCCTCCCGTTTCGTTGATTCTAGCAGATCGCTTTGAAAAAAGATTAAAATTTATTTTAATTCAATCAACTTCTTGAACTTCATCAACAGCAATCAAACAAACTTGTGATTCTAGTAAATCATCAAAAAATTTTCTTAAGGTTTCATCGCTACTCATAATCATATCAGGTGTAACATACAAAAAGTAATATGGAAATTCTGCTTGAGATCTGAATTCATCTATTATTTCATCGCATTTTAATTTTGATGTTTCACTTGTTATGCTTGTTGCTGGGATTTCTAAGCTACTCAAATATTCAATTTTATTTACGATACGTTCGATGAATGGAGAAATCACCAAAACTACATTAGATTCAAGAAAAAATCTTGGCATCATATAACAAAGAGATTTTCCTGAATTTGGCGCCATTGCCATCGGTATGTTTGATGGTGATCATAGAAAAAATAATTTTTGTGCACTTTAATATTCTACGTCTAGTACGATTGACTATATTTACTTGAATGAAAGTGAACGTAAGTGAACAAGATACTTATTCTTTTTATTTCTATTCTCTATAAAATAATGCAATATGTTAATGGTTGTATGTGTAAACCAGTTTTGTAGTTAGAAGCAGGGTTAGAAGATGGAATAAGGAAATTATTTTTATTTTTTGCCAATAAATCCACATCAGATTATGAAAAAAATAATCAAGAATTCTCAAAAGAAAATAATGAAAAAATGATCAAAAGTACACATCGAGATTTTTTTTCTGTTAATGAGATTACTTTTGAAAAGACTAGAGGAAAATCGATTTTAAAGAACTTCAAAAATTAAAATAAAAAAAATCTCACAAAAATTTAAGTCATCTAAATTATAGTCAGTCTATGCCTTAAAAACCTTGAAACTTCATGAGAGATCTGTAGTCACGGTAAAGTGACTTGAATCGCAACAAAGTTGCAGAAAACTAATATGCTTCCATATGCTTTGCATGTTTAAAAAGTCAATGATTGTAAAATGTTTAACATGATTTACATACAATAACTTAGATGGGGAAATTTAAATATACTACACATAAATGCAGTAGAATCAGTAGAAAAATAATGAAAGTTGCACAATTCTTCAAGCAATCGATAGTATGTGAATGTAATAATACACATTTTTTATTTTCATAATTTTATGGATTAAAATTTAATTGTAAAATAACCAAATCAAACACAAATTTAAATCGGTGCTTCACCATTTAATTCTAAGTTTAAACGTCCCATAACACAGTTGTCACACATATTTCCGCATGGATTAACTACTTCACCACCAATACTTTTTGCAATAAATTGATGACGACATGAACGAATTCTCATGTAATTGCACACTTCATTGTGCCAAAAAATTGTTGGACAGATAATCCTTGCATGACCCCCCTTAACATTTATTTTTCCGATACGCTAAAATCACAAGTAAAAAAAATAAGCAAGACACATTTTTAATGTTTTACTAAGGAAGTAGCCAAAAAAATTACCTGGTAAAATGTTCTTATAGTCTGAGGAAATGGGAAAAAGACGACAAATTTTAATGAACTTTTATTGATTCCTCCTATATTGAATGTTCCTTCATGAGTCACTAAAATAGGAAATTCTCCGTTCTTCCACTTTTTCAAAATTAACTCATTTTCAGGTTTTAGTAAATGATAATATTCACATGGAATTCCATGTTCACAAATAAGGTGCTGCGAATTCGTTTATACGAGGTAAATTTTTTTACATTTTTACTTAGGTAGATACTTTTTTTAAAAATAAGTTTTTGCGAGTGAATTACTACTAAAAGGGGCTATATTAATATGTACAAAAGAAATTTTTTCCTATACATTGTTAGTCAGATTAAGCACAAAATATGAAAATTACAACAACAATTTTCGGAATTCGTTTATCCGAATTGGATAAATTGTAAAATTTTGATTAAACTAGTTAACTTAGATAATGTTTTTAGATCGTATTATGTAATATAACGTAAAATGATGCTAAAACACTAATAATATTAAAATTAACATGCGTGAGTATGTTGAAAATTAATTTTCAAAATGGCAATGATGACAAAAAATATATTTAATTATTTCTTCTTCAATAATCATATTTCTTTTCTTTTTTAAGCTGAATCTTACTCAATTTTGAACGAGCTTTCAAATAATATATACGTTCTTTACGATTAAATAACTTTAAGGTGAAAAATTTGCACAAAACTTTCGTCGCTACTCAAAATTTTCCAATTTTTTTTCCTTTAATCGTGAAATTTTTATTAAATATCAGCAATTTTCAATCAAATTTGGTAAATACATTAAGTTTTTTGATTGATTTACATAATCCAATAAGTTATTTGAAGATTTAATGAGGGAAAAGTGAAAATTTTTACAAAAAGTTCTATTTTTGAAGAATAATTTTTGAGTAAAAAACAATTTTTTAAAAAAATCTTTAATTTTGAAGATATTGTCATTAAAACTACTTCGAACTTATTTGTTTTTAATATTTGTTATCATTAATATGATATTGAATAGATAGTTCGACTTAAAACTTATTTTTACTAATTCATACAATTTTCTTATAAAAATTTTCCTCAAAAATAGAACTTTTTGTGAAAATTTTCACTTTTCCCTCATTAAATCTTCAAATAACTTATTGGATTATGTAAATCAATCAAAAAACTTAATGTATTTACCAAATTTGATTGAAAATTGCTGATATTTAATAAAAATTTCACGATTAAAGGGAAAAAAATTGGAAAATTTTGAGTAGCGACGAAAGTTTTGTGCAAATTTTTCACCTTAAAGTTATTTAATCGTAAAGAACGTATATATTATTTGAAAGCTCGTTCAAAATTGAGTAAGATTCAGCTTAAAAAAGAAAAGAAATATGATTATTGAAGAAGAAATAATTAAATATATTTTTTGTCATCGTTGCCATTTTGAAAATTAATTTTCAACATACTCACGCATGTTAATTTTAATATTATTAGTGTTTTAGCATCATTTTACGTTATATTACATAATACGATCTAAAAACATTATCTAAGTTAACTAGTTTAATCAAAATTTTACAATTTATCCAATTCGGATAAACGAATTCCGAAAATTGTTGTTGTAATTTTCATATTTTGTGCTTAATCTGACTAACAATGTATAGGAAAAAATTTCTTTTGTACATATTAATATAGCCCCTTTTAGTAGTAATTCACTCGCAAAAACTTATTTTTAAAAAAAGTATCTACCTAAGTAAAAATGTAAAAAAATTTACCTCGTATAAACGAATTCGCAGCACCTTAGCTGCTGCAACCTTGTCTGCTTCTTCATTATTTTGACAGTAAATTATTCCAGAACTGTAAATCCTTTGAGTTTCATCTTCTTGCTCAACTTCTGGTTCAATTAAGCCAGCTATCAAATCTGTGATATTTCTGTTATAAGACTTGACTTCAAGAAAAATATCAGTTCGCAAACAAGATTCTTTGATCACGAATGGTTCATTCATCGACAATGCAGAAGCAATAATTTTTAGTGTATCTTCAGAAGCAGTTGTTAGTGCTATCCACGGAATATTCGGGAATTTGATTCTCTTTTTATTTAGTTCTTGATATGATTCTCTAAAATCTATATCTTCCAATAAATGAGCCTCATCAACAGCCACTAAGCACACTTGTGTCTCTAATAAATAGTCAATAAATTCACGAACACTTTCACTTCCTGTCACAATCATTTCAGGTGTGACATAAAAGAACCAGTAAGGAGGATTTTCAATGTCTCTAAAAGAAGACATTATTGAATTTCGATCAGTTAATGATGTCAGACTTGTAATGGTTGTAGCTGGGATGTTAAGTTTTGTTAGAAATTCAATTTCATTTGTTATACGCACAATGTGTGACGATATCACTAAAACAACACCAGATGGCCGAAAGAATCTTGGCATTAAATAGCAAAGAGATTTTCCAGAATTTGCAGGCATTGATATGATTATATCCTTATATATGCCACTCATGATTGCTTTAATTGCTGATTTTTGAGTGTCACTCTTAAAATCTTCAAAATTAAATTTATTTTTTAAGATATGTAAATAGGCACTATCAGGATATTCAGCCATGATTATTTGTAAGCTTTCACAATAAAAGATCACGCACTTTTTATTTTTTACGTCTTGATCGATCGGCTGTTTAAGTGGAAATGAGAAAATAATTCTCTTTTTTCATTAAAACTACCTCCACTGAACTTGAAAAAATTTTCTCTCCGCACATGTGTGAATAATCAGCCTCTTGCAAGTTTGTAGATGAATTTGGAGACGTTATTGTTTGTTTTTATAAATAGTGCAACATAAGAAGAAAAGAATCTGCGGCACAAATGTTAGGATTGTTGATTTATTATTTCAAAAATTGAGAAGATGTTGCAGATGATTTTTTATGTGTATATGTAAACACTTATATTGTTTTTAAGAAATGTGTTAAAAGTGGTTAAAAGCGTGTAAAAAATAAATGAACAGCAAAGTGATTAACCAATGAATTTTTGAAAATTTTTCCAAATTTTTTCATTTTGACAATTTTTTTTTCACAACAATTTTATAAAAAAATTTCAAAAAATGAAAAAAAAAATCATTTAAAAATAATAATTAATTAATAAAATATTTATTCAATAATTTTGAGTTTTGAAAAGCAGGTTATTTTTAAAAAATATATAAAAAATTTATTACATGATTTCCAGTCAGTCTATATTATTTAAACGTTTGTAACTCTCACAGCAAAAGGATTTGTCATTGATAAAGATGAAGCAATTCTTATATTTTCCATGTTTGAATCACTTGTTAGTGCCATCCACGGAATATTAGGATAGTCAGTTCTAATATTCTTTAAAATTTGATATGATTCCCGAAAACATCCAGAATTCATCATTAATTCAGCATCTTCAACTACCACTAAACAGACATCAGAGTGCAATAAATCGTGTATGAAATTTCGAACTTTTTCAAAACCTTTTGCAATCATTTCAGGCGTAACAAAGAAGATTTGATACTCAAAATTTGCATAAATGTATTCACGGTCTTCAATTGATGTTTCACTAGTTATAGTTGTTGCTGGAACATCAATATCTGTCAAATAATCGACTTGTTTGTTAATTTGATCGATGTATGGTGAAATAACAAGAATAACTCCAGGTGCACAAAATCCATCTGGTATTAAGGTGCCAATTGATTTGTCATGTGAATTAGTTGATAGTATTATATTCTTATATTTATTTTGCTGAATTATCTCAAATGCATGCGCCTGATCGTTGTATCCAAAAATCTTTCTAAGTGCTTCTAAATTGTTAGCCATCTTTCACAAATTTTTATCTTGAACTACTTTTTTGATTATCGGAAATACACTGATTAACGAATAAGAATTTGCGTGTCTTTTATAGTCAACACATTGATAAGTATTGCGAAATGCATTTTTTGTGATAACTTGTATAAAAATGTTATATTATTCCCGCGCAAAATGTTATCAATGTTATCAAAATGTTATAAATCCTGTAATCACAAGTTACGAAAAAAATTGTATTGTTGTATTATTTTTAGTAATTACGTAATTTTTATTAGTTTACATATTCTTGGAAAATTAAATATTTTATTTTTTTATAAGTTGAACTTTTCGTAATTATATTTATGAATTTCATAATATTGCTTAATCTTAAATTTTAAAAAGTACCTAATTAAACATACTTTGTACTTATGTCTATAAATCAGACTTTATCTCTTATTTATTTGGCAAAAAAGAATAATGACCTTATCACACAGAAATTCAATTTTAAATTTATGAAATTAACTTTTTGGTAGCAATTTAAATAAATTCCTACATTTTTCTTTCCTACTTAAATTTTCATATTTGTTTTAAAAAAATCTATTTAAAAAAATCCACTAAATATTCTTTTGTTTTTCATCTGAACCTTCTGATTCACCACTCGATTTTCTCTTCCTATCTTTCTTGTTCCTCATCAAACAATTATCACAGTTGTTTACGCAAGGCTCAATCTCTCCATCGCCAAAATAATTAGCAATATATTGATGACGACATCCAGTATGAGTTGCATAATCAATAATTTCTTTCCTGGCAAATCCATTTGGTGGATAGACTAGTCTTGAAAATCCACGAGGTGTATCGATGCGCCCTGATTGCTGTGAATGATGTTTTAAAAAATTATGAAATTATAAATTCATGAAATTTCTTGTTTTAACAAGCAAATTGAAGCTTATAGAGATGTCAAGTTCAAGGACACAAAACTGATAACAAATTGACAATTTCGCAATTTTTTACAAACCTACCTGATAAAATGATCGTAAATTTTTTGGCGACGAAATATGAACGACATATTTTAATGGACTTCTGTTGATTCCCATACCAATAGACTGTTCAGTTGCTGCCAACACTGGAAATTTTCCGTCCTTCCAATTCTTCAAAATTAAATTGCATTCATTTTTAGCTCCATAAAATGATTCACTTGAGATACCAACTTCTGACAGTCTTGAAGCAATATCATCAGCTTCTTGATTTGTCTGACAATAAATAATTCCAGAATCATAAATTTTCTTTGTGACGTGCTCTTCTGGTTTGTCATCAGACTCAATTAAATCCTCTATTAGTTCTTTTACACTTGATTTTGGTAGAAATTTTCTAATATCATAAAAAATATTTTTTCTTAGACTTGGTCCTTTAATAATCTTTGGATCTACCATTTTTAAAGCTCTTGCAATTTTGTCAATTGATTCAGATGATGCTGTTGTCAGTGCTACCCACGGAATATCAGGAAATTCGCTTCTTAATTTGCCCATCTCAGAAAAAGAATACCTAAATTCAATATCAGTATCAATCACCATATGTGCATCGTCCATTACTATTAATGATATATCTTCATTTTCCATCATTTCTTCAAGTAAATCTCGAATACTATCACTTCCAGTAGTCAACATTTCTGGTGTGACAAACAAAAATTGATAAGGATTTGAGTCAGAATCTTCAAGTCGACTGAGTATATCTCGTCGCACTAAACGTGGAGTGACGCTTGTTAAGGAAGTGACAGGAATTCTTAAGTCAGTCAGATATGCTACTTGATTCGTGATCACTGAAATATTTGGAGCAATCACAAGAACGACACCGGATCTTTGGAGAGCTGTTCTTGGCAATTGATAGCAAAGCGACTTTCCAGCCTGAGTTGCCATTGATATTATAATATTATTGTGCTCTTCACTAGCAATGCATTTAGTTGCTAATTTTTGTTCCTCACTTTTAAAATTAGTGAAATTGAAGCTCTCCTCAAGCGCACGTTTGTAATCTTGTTCTGAATATTCAGGCATTTTTTGGCTTTTTTCTTTTTTATCGCAATATTTTTTTACTTTGTATGACAGTCAACTGATACGCGTGTGAACTTATTAATAGTCGACACTTGAATGCAGAAAATTTCAAAAAAAATTCTCTTTACAGATGCTCTCACTCTCTTTCATATGACTCTCAGTTGATGTTTTACACAACTACATTTAAAGGAAAAAATATTACAAATTTTGTGCATTTTTAAAAGCCAAGTGTATTCTAATAAGAATATTTCAAGATTTCTACCAAAAAAATCAATATATAAATAATAATCGTTTAAAGATAAGAAATTGTTCTTGCTTAAAAAAATTAAATTCAGAATTAGAGATTTATAAATAAAAAATTAATTTTATTTTTTAATTAAATATTTTAAAACGTATGACTTAATAATAAAAGATGAAAAGGAAAATTTGATTAAAAAAATTAAATGCAAGAATATATAAAATGATCCAATAAATTTATTCTCATGTTAAATAATGTTTCCCGCTTGATGATTAAATTTAAATTTTTCGCACATGTACATTTACGAAAGTGAAGCGTCGCTTTCATGGCAAAATTTAAATTTCAATGGCATGTGACTAACTGTAAAATGTGCATTATTCAATTCACAATCTTTATTTCATTTTTTTTTTTTTAATTTCTTGTATATATTTAAACCCCATGAATAGAAATTGTTAAAAATTACTGAATATTACTGTGAAAAATTATATGCCATTTCAAATTCTAATCTTTTACGCAACATATTGTAACATGCATGAAAGATTCACGAGAGGCATTGAAAGATCTTAGAAGAACAAAAGGATAAAAGAAACAAAAAAGGATTCAAAAAAGTAACAAACTAATTTTATTATTGTTTATAATGTGTATCCAAATTCTAAGAAGAAAGGTACTTCAAATCAACCAGAGGCATGTCATTCAATGTACAGACAGTCAACAAATAAATTAATTTGAAGATTCGAGGTTTAAATTTTTAATTCTGTTTAAGGTTTTTAAAATAATATTCTCATAGATTTTCAATAAATTAACTGTTGCATTCAAAAATTAATGTCAAAAAATTCTTTAATTTGCAAAACTTTATTGTTACAATTTATATTCAAAATATTTTATCAAATTCTCAAAACAATTAAAGAAAGTTCAAAACTCATTTAAAATGTTTTAAACTTTTTAATTTCTTACATATGTTTGACGATAAAAAAGCAATTTTCAAGTTTATCATGATTTTCATTTTTAAAAAGATTGTTCATAAAAAGTAATAAATAAGTTGAAATCTCAACGACGACAGACATGATACGAAAAAGTCATTTAAAGAAGAACTGCTGATGTAACATCAAGCATTTTAATTAACTTGTTGTGAAACATCAAAGAAATAAATTTTGTTTGGAACTTTTTACATAAAAGTCTCGAAACATATTTTTGAATCAAGTTAAAAAAAGTTATGGGAAGGAAGTGGCGACGATTTAATTACTATATATGTATCTCGATATAGGATTTATTTTAAAAAAAGATTGAAACAAAATAAAAATCTGAAAAATTTCTCAAAATAGGCAAATCTATTTTAGACTGCAGTAGAAACCCATTTCAACCTCCCAGACAAATTTAACCCAAAACAGAATAATCTTTTATCCCTCAAAAAATGCTCCCAAAAATCCACAACGACAAAACTTTTTTCTCAGACATTTTTTTCTCATGCAAATAAAACTGTAAAACCGCATCATAAAAATTCATCTTACCATTCATGCTGAATGCTTACGACAACCACGAGAGAGATAAAAGCATTTTCTTATAAAATCTGTAAAAATAAATGTGGAACCACAGCAGCAAGAAAAACAAATTTTTCACAAATGCATTTTTTTCATTTAATTTTTATTACAGATTCACTTACATCAATGATATTAATGTTGATTCTTCTTACATTTATGCCTATCATATTCGTTTATTATCAACATAATTTTTCAATATCAATGAGCAATAAGAGGAGAAGTCAATAAACTTTGAAATTTTTTCCTATAAATAAATTTTCTTTTTTTCTCAATTTTTAATTAAAATTGTTCATTTTTTAAATGGTTTTGAGATTTTTGAGTGTTGATCATGTTGATGGTTGGTTGGATTGAAGACTTGATGTAAGGAAATTTATGATTTTTCCAAAAAAGATTCTTCAAATAAAATTTTCTTTTAAAGTTAATAAATCTTTAAGACTGAAAAATTTGACACCTTTTTCAATAAATTTCGATGAAATTTCAGCTCAGTAAAGCACAAATATCTGTTTGATATTGCTTGTTCAAATTCTTTTATATTATGCTGTGCAATATTGGAGTGTCGGATTTCCAAAATGATTGATATCAAAAGGATAAAAGTCAATTTCGAACTATCTGAGTGACACTTGAGATTTGTATGAGATCCAATGAGATTTTGCTTTTTTGGGAAATATCTAGAAATATTTGACATACTACACAGTTAATACATTTTGTTCCATCAATTTGTTTTTGTAGAAATTTATTTTTTAAAGCATGACTTGTGGATTTAATTTTGAATTCAAAGTAGTCAATAAATTTTCACAAAAATTGTTTTTTTTCCTTTTTGCAAAATTTGAGAAAAAATAAAAATTTAATTTTGGTTCGTAAAATTTATTGTTTTAATTTATTTAACATTTAAATATAGTCATGTCTTTTCAGATTTCAATCCACAAAATTTTCATTAAAATTCAGAAAATCATAGCTTTGTTCTATGATTTACTGATGGAACAAAAATATTATCAAAAAATTAACCTCAAAATAAATTAACTTGAACAAACAGAGCAACAACCATATACATGATCACTACAGCTTCTTAAAAAATCTCAATAAAAAATTGTTTCTATTATTTATTATATTTGTTTACTTCCATTGGATGGCATTTAACGATATCAAAATTTTTTATACTTTTTCTTAAAAATTACATCTGTTTATATTCATTTTTTTGCTATTATTATTATTATTACTTTTAATATTAAGTTTAATGACAAACATTTTTTATTTTTTTATTTCTCATACAGAAGTAAATTTTTATGGAAATGTTATGAGTTTGAGCAGCAAAAAGTTTGCTTCAGAGTTGGTTTCAATGAAATTTTTGTTTCTTTTATTAAATATTATTTAAAAAAAAATCAACAACATATACAATGTATTTTTGAAATTTTGGCGCAAGTTCAAAAACATACAAAACATTTTTCTAATCTGGCACCAAATTTTTGATAATCCTAGACTCACATCTAATTCAAAGAAAATTTCATAAACATTTACAAATAACCAACTCTGAATATTTTCTCGCGATGATGACAATTTATGTATGACATGTAATAGGAAATTGGGTGGGTGGCAAACTCAAAAAATTCTTTTTCATATTTTTTTTTTCATCTCAGAACTTTCTTTTTTTATTTTATTTTCCAAGCAAGACACGAGCAGGAGAAACAAACACATAAATATCAACTGTACAGAAAACTTTACTTTCATATTATTAACTCAATATTTGTTCACCAAGGAGACAGCACTTTGTGACTACAGCATTATGTGGGATTTGTAAGAGAGCACATGAGAAGCTTAAAAGTCATTTTCTTGTGAAAGGAAATGTAAGACATGTACAAGGACATATGAATGTCCAATGTTTACGAATATTCTCTTTTTCATGTTTTCTTGACTTTTTTCACTTCTTACGTGCATATTTTATGAGGATGCTGTGGGAAACGTGCCAACTTGTGTCTTCCTTTTTGTAATGGGGTTTCTTGGATTATTTTGAAATTGATGCATGTTGAAATCTAATTAATGTAATTTTGGGGGTTGTTCAAAAGTAATGTTCTGCATTTAATGAGAAAATTTAGTATTTAAAATTTACCTCTAGAACAAAACACTAACCAGAAAGATTTTCAATATCCAGCAAACGCAATTAATGAACAACCCCTTTTTTGTGGTCAAGATCCATTCACAAAGTTACAGAATAACAAAGAGTTAACCACAGGAATAGCAATTAAAATTTCACATTACCAGGCACAAAAAAAAAGAATACCTGATTCTGTCACATCGAGTCAAGCCAAATCAGAAAAAGGTAAAATATAAGAAAAATCTAAAATGAATGAGATATAAAGTTATTCTGTCACAAAGCGTAAGCCATATCGTCTTTCCACATCATTCTACATAGCATACGTAATAGACTTTTTTTTATTCCATCTCCATCCTCTCAGCTTTATCTTTTTTTTTTTGGAATAAATAAAGAGACGAGATGAACAGAAAGAAATTTGTACAAGAGACATCATGGCGGGACTGAACATTAGAGTATAAAAAAGAAATTATTTTTGGATCTAAACGGATGGGCGATTGTGTTCAGATGGAGAAAATTGAATTTTTGGAATTAATCTGCGAAATGAAATTCGTCTGTGGTTAAGAGACCGCAGGGATACAAAAAAGTTCTAGGAACTATTTGTCATACAGCAATTAGTATTATGTGGCTTGACTGCCTTCGAGCAAGCAATTAGCTGAAAGCAAAAACTTTCATAAATCCAAAAAATTATTAGCAACAGAATCAGATTCCGTCCATTATAGTTTTGGCTATGATTAATTAAATAAATTTCCACGCAATCACGCCAGACTGTAACATAAATTGTCTATTAACTTTAATTGTCTTAAAGACTTATTTCTTTAAAGTTTCATCGCCCTCATCCTTTTCTGAATACATTAATTACAAGCTACTGAGTCATCTCTTCCAATTTTAATACCACTTAGTAATTACATTCTGTTATCAATTTTGAATTATCGTTAGCTATTATCATCCGAATTAATTATAAAGTGAGAATCTGTTGAACTTTAGATTTTGTGTCTGTGTGTTTTGGGATTTTTAGAGAGAATGAGAGAAATGATGCTGAATGGGTTTGTTGGATTGGAAAATTGTGAAATTGAGTGACTATGCAAAAAATATCGTTTACTATGACAATATTTTGTCGATATAGCAATTTTTAAAGTTGATTCTGATTTCGATGGAATTGTAAATTGTATAGTCTTGAATTGATTTTTGTGAGATTTTCTCAATTTTTAAGGTTTTTAAAATTTTTTGATAGGGAATCGAACTCTAATTTTTCTAAATTTCCAAAATTCAAGACATTTTCATCAATATGAACTTTTTAATTTTACAATATCTTCATCCTATACCTAGCATATCGACCTACACAACTTTTGACTATACTCTTCTCCTACATCACTAATCACTTGAATCCGCAACCTTGAATCATCTTTTAAAAACATTAAACAATCCTCAAGAATAAATCACTTTCTTTGACAGACATAAATGCCTAGTAGACTGTACATGATTGACATGCGAGTAATTTTCCATACATAATAGTCAATCTATCAGTCCCTGAACTTGATAATGCATCTGCGATGATGAAACATAGCAGTAAAAATTTATCGATGCAGAAGAAAGCCAGCACATTGTATAGCATTTTCTTTCATGCACAAATATTACATTTGACTGATGACGACCAAGTTTATCATGAAATATGAAAATTTCTAAAGTGTCGTTTACAGAGCAAAGACAAAGTTATGTGTAATGAAAAAAAAAAGTGCTCCGTCCTTATGTCACATGACTGACATAATACTCTTTTTGCATGAACTTTCTAACATTCATGCATGCAGTACTTTTATCGTCCTCATTCTCTCATCCCACAGTTTACCCTTAAAGTTCAACAGAGGAACAAAGGAACTGAAAAATAACATATAAAGAAAATGGTTGGAAGAGTAGAGATAGAACATGCAAACATGAACGAATTGATGATGATAGCATTCTCTTTAACCTTCTTGCAATGCTGGTGTAATCCATCCATATTTATCGTGTGTTTTTACAAGCGACCTAAATGCTTCCTCTGCTGTACGTCGATTAAATTCTTTATTAACTTTTGACTTCCGACAAATTCTTCCCTGTCCTTTCACCAAACTAGCAGCAAATTGCATAAGGACGGCTTCTATTGTATACGCTGATGCCCAACCTCTTGGTGTTAGTAGCTCCATGCAGATTGCACCGCCTTCCATGACATAGCCTAGAAAATAAAAGTTATAGTAAATATTAAAGCATAAAATAGTCATAGACAGATGTTGTGCTGGTTTATGATGATGCTGAGAGGAAGTAATAAGAAAACATGTGGAAGCAATCGATATTATTTCTTTTATGTAATAAACTTCATTCTTACATGATTGTTATTGAAAGGACATGTAATGTGATGATGAGGGTTGTGTGGAAATGATGTCAAGGCATGAAAAATTGCTGTCATGTATTTTTGTTCACTCATTTCAAATTTTTAAATTCCATTTGACATAATTTCCAAGTACCCCATAAATGATAACAGAATCAACATCCAATTATATGCATCTTCATGTAATCCTCAACAACATTAAGTCTTCTGCACGCTTATTATCCAATTCTTAATAGTTTCCTTACCTTTCTCAATTCTCGGTTCAACGACACGCATGAATGGCGGAGCAAATGGAAAATTATCAGGAAATATTAAATGCAGGAGTATAAATGGTACATCCAATTCCACCATATCTTGTGCTAATGGCGACTCGTGATCAATCTTAAACAGTTTGACATGCCATTCGAATAAATTATCATTTATCAATTCAGCCTGTTTCCGATAAAGAAGAAAATAAAAATAATGAAAAACAATTTTCATGTCAATTTCCACATGACCGACATTGCTGTCGCGTCAGACACAAAAACAACAGAATTAAATTTACCGTAAATATTCTATCGTCCTTTAAATCTCCCTGTTGCTTTTGCAGGTCTTTTAGCTCTTTCATTAAACGTTTGGCTCGAATTGTCGTATCAATTTTCGGTACGATTGGAAGTTTCGCCTTACCGCTTGTTGGTGCTATTGTATTGCTATAAATCAAAATGCAATTTTTTATCAGTTTAAATGGAAAAATTTCTTCCTACAGAGTTATTATTTTTTTATCAGTATCAATTTAAATTACTTTCAATGATCAATTAAGCGAAGCAACATTGATGAATGTTAATGACGCAATTTGTCAACAGATACAGAAATTATTATGAAATTAAATTAATTTAAAAAATGAAAATTAAATGTAACTGCGTGTATGTAAAAAGCAATTATCTTTTGCATGATTAAATTAAATACAATGTAAGGCATGATGAAGGTAAAAGGAGTTTGGTAGAAAATATTGTTGCGATTTGTCTCAGCCGATTGAGATTTTCTTTCAATTGTGAATCAAACCCAATTTTGATTATCAGATTTAACGTGTCTCATTCTAGTAAAATTTCTAAAGAATTAAATTGAGTGATGTAGCAAAAAAGAATCAAAATTTTAAAAAGTCAAGATTTTATAGTCAAGAAGATTGAAAATTACTGATTTAAATTCACAATCCATTAAATTATAAACTCCAAGTCTAAATCACCAAAAATACAATCCATTATGCACTCCACCATCCACATCCATTCGACACTCATTAAATTCATTATCATTGCAATTTAATTAATTTAAACAACAATCGTGAAGTGAATGAAATTTCATGGAACTTGTGCATGGAGTGGTAATTTAAATTGCATTTTTACCCCTTTTTTGTGCGAATGCATGAGTGCGGAAATTTAATGCAATTAGTGGTGATGATGAGAGAGTGCTGGGTAACATGAAGACTCAAAGAGCAATTTTTGATGCTTTTAACACTCAAAAATTATATTTTTTTTATAATTGTTGAAAATGTTTTTGTGAAGTGTTGTTGTGGTGATTGCCATTGAATAATTCATAATTGTCTGAAGCCATTAAAATTGAATAAAATAAAGGAATTGTTCATAATATCAATGGATATGAAATTGTCGTAATAAACTAAAAAATTATTATATGACTGTCCCAGACGTCGAATTGTATTCCCTTACGTACAAAAAAGCAACAAAACATTATGCAAGTTTCCGACAGACGTCATAAAATCGTTTGATAAAGGTTCAACTCAGCATACAGGAAAAGATAACTTTCAACAACTCAATTTACATAATTATAATACGTCTAATGCGTAAGCTCATGAAAAATATTCTCGCAGCAGTTTATGTAAAATTTATATTGTTTGCAGTCATTCCATCCCATGTTGGCTTGAGAAATAAAAAAATTATGCGATGGCAAATTTCTCTTGCTTTTTATAAGCCATATCACATACAATAAAAAAAATGGAATCTACTCAACATCACAATACATACAATGTATGAAAGTCCCTGGTGACTCATAAAGCACACATGTGCGGTCGTAGATCTATAAAAATATCTTTCTAAACAAAAATGTTGGAGCTTTTGCTGCTATGCACGCAATTTTGTTTGCTTTGTTGTGGAGAATACCAAAGCAATGTTTTTTTTTGTGAAAGACAAGAGCAAATAAACAGCAGCTGCGTTTGCTATTTCCTTTCTGTGGATTTATTTAAATTATTTCTCCCAAAGTGAAAATTTGTATATGCTCGTTTGGATATTGAAATTGCGGGGATACAAGACAAACAAGATTGAATGTTGATTGCATAATAAATGGAGGATATAAGGCTTCGGGATGTTACTTTTTTGGGGTCTTTGGTCTTTAAAGCTATGAAAATGTTATTTTTTTTATTTGGATTGCCTTGAAGCTAAGAAAATGTTTGGCTTGTTTCAAAAAAGGAAATTTAAATAAGAATTCAGTCATTCAGTCGAGATGGAATGGTCATTGGAGACAAGGCTCAGACACTCATCAGAAAATTGTAAAAATTGTACAATTTTTTCAGTCAAAAAATTGTGAAAATTGTACAATTTTTACAATTTTGCAATATTTTCCATACATGTACAATGATTTACAATTTTCACAATTTTTAAAAATTGGGAAAAAATTGTACAATTTTACAATTTTCTGATGAGTTTTTGAGCCTTGATTGGAGATTCGAAATATTTTAATTGGAGTAAAATTTATTTTGTACAGATAATTTTATTAAAATTGCTTTATGATGAAACTGTAAATTTTTTGGGAAAGTCATGACATAACTTTAAACAGATTACAGTACGGTTTGATTTTTTTTAGATTGAATTACGTTTAAAAAAATTTATTAAAATAAGAAAATGTTTTGATTATACACTGATACTACTAAACCTTATAAACAACAAACTTATTCTCCATAATCATAATTTTTACAAAATCATTCATAATCCTCAACCCTCTTTTGTTTAGTTACAATTTTTCAGGATAAATTCGTGCCAAATCTCAAATTCCTCAGCTTAAATCTACCACAAACATACAAAACAGGATCGATATAATAATAGTAACAAAACCCTCCCAGAAATAAATCATTGAGAAGCACTACATCAAAAAAAACACATCATGATAAGTTATGATGAAAATATTTCACCACTTCCACTATTTCCGCATGTTCATACACACATATTTAACACACACAAAAAACGAACCGACAAATTGCGGACGAAAGAGGAAATTTTCTACCTCATTAGCAATAAACTACTGTATATAAAAAAGAATATTTATTTCACCTTCAATCATTTTTCCATTGCATTTTCGAAATTGACGAAATGAAATGAAAATTGGAAAAGTAATTTTTACGGTAAGTAACTCAATCGTTCATAAAGTAAATTGATGATGATGAAATGAAACGTGAAATAGCAAGAATTGAGGAATCTATGAGTATTTTTTATGTTTTTTATGTGATGTGGGATGGATGCTTAAATTGTGAGTTTATTTGCACGAAGGTGGAAAAAAAGGTGAGCAAAAAAAATAAAAATTTTTCTCCATAAGAAATCAGCTTTAGTAATCCTCTTATGACTTTTTATGCTCTCGTTCGTATATTTTTTAGAATTCATGGGAAATTGGTCTAGTGGTAGAAATTAAGAGCATGAAAATACCTCGATGTACTTTATGGAATGTTGTAGATGGAAGCATTTCTAAGTGTTTTGTGTTTATTTTTGAAGTAAAGAAAATATGTGAAAAATCGCTCTGGAGATGTTTTTGATGGAGGAGAGAGCTTTGGGGTGAGGTTTGTTTTCGATCATGAAATTGCAACTTTATGTTTGGAAATATTTTTGTTTTTTAAAAATTATTTGTTATTCTCAGGTACGTGGTAAAATTTGATGAATGACTTGGAGAATTTTTTGTACGTATATGGAAAAGTTTTTGTATAAAAATTGGTTCATGAACAGATCAGATTGAATTTCAAAAACACAGGTAAATTTCGAAAAAATAAATGAAATAATTAATCAGTCATCATTTTTTGAATCAATAAATTAAAAATTAAATAAAAATATTTAGATTAGATCGGATTTAATATCTTATTAGCTCTAGTCAAAACTTTCGAAAATCATAACCTTTATAATTCAAAGATTATAGTCTTTGAATAAAAGATTTTTGAAAATTATTTATATCAAGATTATAATCTGCGAAGAGTGTAACTATTTTTTTCAACCATCTCATAACTTTAAAACTTAAAATCCCAAAACGCAATTTTTTCAAAATTCAACACACAAAACTCTATCAAGTATTCACTTCAGACACAATTACATCTCCTACAAAATTCAAAATAGACAATATAAAAACAATTATTTCCTCACCATTTAACTCTCCTCGCTGGACTTGCTACAACATTTTTATTCACATTAATTTCCTCTTGTTGTTGTTCCGTGTTATTAGAGCTATTATTATTATTGTTGATATTATTATTATTATTGTTGTTATTATTGTTGTTTGTCGTCGCACCAGCAACTTTATCCTTTGACGAACTTTTAAAAATTTTCCTGAAAACTGCCTTCATCGTTCTTTCTTTCTTTTTTTATTGTTTGTGACTCACAGAAACTTTTTCTTCATTTAATAATATTTCTTTATTATTTTTTTTATATATTCTATCTGATGCAACACTATTTTGTCTTCTTATTATCCTCCTTTCTTGTCTTCACTTTCTTCCTTCTTTCGACTCGACTCGACTGAATGAGAATAACAAAAAAAGCACTTTCCTCGTTTGATTATATTTTTCTATGTCACAGAGACATCAACATTGCATTTATAATCTCACTCTACGACGTCTATAGAGTTTATTCAACTTTAATAGCTGCTGTCTATGTGCACTATTTTTTTTATTCCTTATTTTACAGATTAAATTAAATCATTATCTCTCTTTTCTCTCTCACTTGATTCACTTCACTTATCTCATAAATAAATGGAAACTTTCATACTCTAATAATAAAAAAGAAGAAACTCCAACTTCATTAGAACTTTATGATGTACTTGATAATTGGCTTTCACACTGACTTTGCTTGACGGTGATTCTTTACTTTTTTTGTTATGATGAGCAGAGTGAGAGCTGTGAGGATAAAAAAAATGAGCAACAGAGATATGAGAAAGTTTCTGTTTGCCTCAAAATTGTTAAAAGTTAGATGAATTTAATTGCTGTATAGTTGAGATGTTCTGTAATGAGATAAAGCAGAAGAGGGAATTGAAAAATTAAAAACTTGAGTTATAAAAAGTTTTAAGAAGGAAAAGAAACAGACATATAAAGTTTGAGACAGTTGTGATTAGGTGTGATGGTTTTTGAGCTCAAAATCCTAATTTTTATATTTTTATCAATTTTACTTAAAATATTGCATCTCCGTGATTTAGACTACTTTGATCAAATTTTGTAATACGAAAATTTTTTATTTTCATTTATTTTTGTCCTTCCAAATAATAAACAATCATCTGTGAAATATCAAAACTTATTAAATTTTCAAAAACCTTCAAATATCAAAATCCATTTCCAGCCACATATCAGCACCAAAAATAGCTTCCCACCGTAAAAGTTGTATTAAAAATAATTCACAAGCATTTTTCTGCTTATTTTTTTAAAAGAAGAACTTTTCAGCATCAACTCAACGACTGCATAAAAAGGACGGAGTGAGAAGCATAGTGATGAAAAAAAGGACAAAGTTTTTACCATCGTCACCTTTCTTTTCCTATGTAAGTATAATCTCGAATTACTAATCGTTCTGTGATACGAGGATTGAATATTTAATTGAAATTGACTTACGGGGCAACTAGAGATGGACATTGGAGGATATACCTAAAGTTTTAAGTTAAAGTTCAATTAGGAATTAATTTTTACTATATGACCTCGTTATGTGGATTGAATTGAGTCTGCTGAAGGTTTAAAGATGATAAGAGCTGTTTGTGGAATTTTATAGTGAATTAAATATGTGAATTGTCGTTATAGCTTAAAGGCATTCAGGTTAAAAATTTATTTACTTAATATGGAGATTGGATTTAAAAGTTATAATAAGAGCACCTAAAGTTGAATTAGATATGATTGATAAATTTAAAATTTAAAGGATCAATTTAAAAGAATTCAATCAGATTTTCGTAAATAGGAATCGAACTTTAAATCTCAAAAAACAGGTTGCAGATTTACGATTTATTCTTCATCTATTTCGCTATAAAAAGCTAAAAGTTCATTAACGAAGGATGTCAAAAAAAAATCAAGTAGAACCTATTTTAAGAACAAACCCCCCAAAAAATGTAAACAAAATTCCTTTTTCTGTGGGATGCTAAAAATTAATTTGCTTTCATCTTGCATCCATTAAGCAGAAACAAAAATTTCTCAATTGTACAAATAAATGTAAACATACCATTGCTCTGCATAATTTAATTTCTAGACCCATAAGTACGATGTGGGAATTTCTATGGTAATTAAAAGTAAGGTTAAGTGATGCAAATACTACACAATTTCGTACCGATCCTTCCAAGAACACAGAAAGTGAAAAGATAAAAATAAATTTCGAGAAATAAAAGAAAATAGGAAATTTTCGTATGTACTAAAATAATTCGCAATTAAACAATCCCTTGTGAGTGAATATCATGCAGAAATGTCGTGAATAATTGAATTCATTAAAGGTTCTATTTTCTCAGTTCTCTTTTGCTTTTTGTACCTTTAGTGACAATGAATTAATGAATGTCGTTATAATTGACGTGAAACGAAGGGCAATAAAGTAAAATTTTATTTTTAGAGTGGCATGATTTGTTGGAGTAATAAAATTAAATTATAAGAGATGGAAGAGCCTCAGGTGCATTAAATGTAAAAGAAAGCAAAAATAAATTTAATTTCAGAGAGCAAAATTCAATTAAAATTCATTTGTAGCTTCATGACAATGATAATTTATGAACATTGTCTACCTAATATTTTAGTTCCAGCTTTCATTAAAATTCCATTAATTAATGCACTGTGAAATTTCTCTCTCTTTCCTGCTATTTTTTTTATTCAAAATTTATAGCTAATGAAAAATTCAATCAATTTTTTTCTCCTCGCCACATTTGCCAATCCGGACGTGAATGAGGAGTAATTTTTTTTTCATGCAGGCATAGCCGAGTAGTGGTTCAACACAAGCATGGTTTACACTGTGATCTATGATCTAACTCAGGGGCTCAGGAATTTTTTTGAGGGGGGGTTTTTGCTACTTTTCGACGTTTTTTTTTTTTTTTTTTGGCTCGGATCTGAAAAATTCAATAATATCTAGTATAAACTTCGCGAAAATAGGGGGGTTTTGACCCCCAAAACCCCCCTGGCTACGCCCCTGATCTAACTTATCTGGATCGGGATTAAGGAATTCATTTTTGAATTAAATTTCGGTGGTTTTGTGTGTAAATTGTTGATTTATGTTGACTTGATAGTTTTCTGTTTGAATTGTTAGTTGGAATTGGCATAGATTACTTAGGATTAAATTTAATAACTTTTTAAAATGAAGGATTTTATTCCGGTTCCCTCATACCTTAGAAGTATTTGCTAGAAACTCAGCCTAGAGATGAAACTGATGGAAAACTATAATTATTTTTTAAAAAAAAAATAAAAACCTACAAAACGAATAAACAATCAGCAATCCTAACAAACTAATCCTTTATATATATCCATCGTTTCAATCAATCAACCCGAAACTCCTAAAAAACATCAGCACCATGTCATTGTCCATGAAAATATAAATAAATAAATTCTACATTCGCAACAAAATTGACATCAATACATGCACTGCAAACCCAATAATAAATTTAGATGCTCATCAATAAATTCCAACCACATGTTCATTCACCATTCACATTCCCATGCCAAAGACTGGCAAAAAATATTTTTTCATTCTTTATCGTTTCAATGATTCGATGTTTTTTGCTCAATCGTCTCCCACACATCCTTTCAACCACATTTGGCTACTTTTTATGCGAACTAAAAAACTTTATGTTTCCACTTAATTGCTCAATCGTTCAAAAATTTGAAGTAAAAAAAAAAAGTTCAAATAGAATTGAATCATTCTCACTTTGATTTAATTAAAAAGTGGCTTTTGAGTGATGTGAAAGCTTTGAAATCTTGGTGGAATGTTCTGGCGATGTTGAGATTTATTGAGAGACTTTGATTTAGATTATTTATGTCTATGACATTGGCACTCGAAAGACTTTTACGGATTTTCAATCAAATTGAACGATTTCATATCAAATCCATCTCCACACTCTCAATCTAGCTCAACAATTTATCCTCAGCTTGAAGTTTCTCACAAATCGATGATTTACTGTGGAATTAAGTACTCAGTCAATACCAGTATTGAGTTGATACTCTTATTTATTTATTTATTTACAGAATCGATGATGATAATATTTTCCGCAAATAAAATCACATAATAATAAAAATAGAAGAGAAACGAGGTTGAATGAACAGAATTCAGCGACCTACTACTAATATATAAATTATAGTGTATAGCACAGGCGTTGATAACATGATTTTACTCATTTTATTTCTTTTGTCGATCAATATGGATTTATTGCTTTACATCGTCATACTTTAATCATATTCTCATTCCATTTGGCGCTAGTTTTAGGATGTAACATAATATAGCATACAAAAAAATGTGAGATAGTAAATCGATAACTGATAACGCCCACAATGCATGGGGAAAGTTTTTTTTTCTATAAATAGAGATTTATACGTGCGTAAGTACCACTATATGACTTTATACTTTTTTATATTGAAAATCACGCACGAGAATAACTTTTTTGCTTTTATTTGATTCGAAGAATTTTTTCCCTCTTGATTATAGGCACACGCATTATCTTCACAGTTCACTTCGTAATTGAATTATTAAGAATATGAATGGATGGAAATTTATCATGCAGGAAGAGTAGTTGGTCAAGGAAAAATACATATGAAAGGATTTGATAATTTTTTCTGGTGGAAATTACGAGTAAATAATGTAATTTGTTAGATTTTGGTGCAATATTTTAGTGGAATATTATTCTCAATACCTGTTTCGAAAAAATTATAGCTACGCTCCTAAATAAAATGATAAAACTCCATATTAAATATTGTCATCTTAAATAAATCCCTCATTAAAGTCTTCAGTCACAAAAACTTATACCTTTTCCTAAAGCTACCCATACTCATTGAAAATCAATAACATTTACGTCATCAACTTACCCTACAAGTCATCACCACTTGTTCTAGCTCAATAAATTTATTTACTACTACAACTTGTTGTAACCACCGAATAATTAATTTCTTCAGAACCCATAACCGCATGAAACTCAACATATTGCTGTAGATTGGATAGACTAAACCTCCTTTACACAGAATGTTGTCATCGATATGTAATTAGAGCGTTGCGACCTCAAATTAACTGTGTCATTAGGCAGACAGCGAAAATAAATAAATTATTTTGAGCATCAGTCTCATGTGACTTTCGTGGCTTAATGAAATTGAAAAACACTCATTTTACTGAACGTCAAGAAGATGTCAATATACCGCCGTGACATGCTATTTGCTATCATTTTAGAATTTAGAACGATGGCATGATTTAAGTTTATTTACATTTGTTATTTATAGATTTAATCGGAAGCAACATTTAACCTTAACATTTTAAGCAAACATGAGCTGTAATTGCTGTGTCATGAGAGACTTAAAGGATTTTATGTGTGTGGGATTAAAGCTTGAAGTAAATTGGTATACTTCGAATTTTCTGAGGAAATGATGCGCATGAGAACATGATGGTTGGTGGACTTCTCAAGGCAAATTGAAGATTAAAAATTAATTTTAAAGCTTGAAGATGTGAGTAAGGAATAAAATTGCATGCATGTGAAGTATGTAGATGGTATTTTTACGATTCCGTGACTAATCCTCTTGAAATTGAATTTTTTATTTGAGTTCTAATGTTTGGTTTAGAAAATTACTAGCATGTATAACTTAAGTCAACAGTAAGCTCTCTCTAGAAAAAAACGATTTTAAATAGCTTTGCATTCTTGAACAGCATCTGCTTGTGCTGGATTGTAAATTCATTGGATATTCAATATTCATATTCACACCGTTTCACGTTGTGAATATATTGTTTTCGATAGATTTAAAAAATCGTTTTTTTAGTTTTTTGGCGCCAAAACTCAAAATTTTCATAAACAGTTCGGTGTGAAAAGTTCGGCCTCAAAATTATCTACAAAATACAAAAAACCGCATTGAAAAAGGTTTTGATGCCACCGGACACGACCCCAAATAGTGGTGGTGTATGCTTACAAGCACGTTTGTCGGATGGAGAACTCAACTACGAAAAAATAATTTTTTGTCAAAAATGTCTCAAAATGTGCGCATTATCACTCAAAAGTGCTGTGAATCTTTTGGTGCCGATCCATGCAGACTATTCCGAGAAATTAACGAAATAGTGTGTTTTTTAAGCATATTTTAGCCGATTATTGCAAAATACCGTTAAAAAATTTCACACAAATTGTTAATTGAACCTTTTTGATCAAAATCAATAAAAAATGAAGTTTTGTTGAGAAAAAATGCAAAAAAAATTTTTTAGCCACCAGTACACCTCCCACAAACCTAAATTTTGGAAAAATTCGTGTGGTTCACTGTGTGGATGGATTTTTGTAAACTTTTCTGTTTTTGATCAATTAATGCGAGAATTTTTATGGAAAAATACCAAAAATATTTTTAATCCAAGTTTAGTTGGTCAAAAAGTCGAAAAAGTTCAAAAAATCGGCATTTTTTGGACATTTCGCCTTCCTGTGCCTACAATTCGGACTTAAAAATTCTAAAAACCTGTGATTATTGTAGCTTATAATTAGACCTAAAAGTCGTACATACGTTGTCATGTCCAAAAACATCAATTAGTGCTTGAAAATTGAGTCCAAATGTAAAAATTTTCGATTTTTTTAGTAACCTTAATTTTCAATCTTATGCAAAGCGAAGCTTTGCTGACCCGATCGAGACTTAATCTACAATCTTATGCAAAGCGAAGCTTTGCTGACCCGATGGAATCCTAATCTTCAAACTTATGCAAAGCGAAGCTTTGCTGACCCGATGGAGTCCTAATCTTCAAACTTATGCAAAGCGAAGCTTTGCTGACCCGATGGAATCCTAATCTTCAAACTTATGCAAAGCGAAGCTTTGCTGACCTGATGGAGTCCTAATCTTCAAACTTATGCAAAGCGAAGCTTTGCTGACCCGATGGAATCCTAATCTTCAAACTTATGCAAAGCGAAGCTTTGCTGACCCGATTGAGCCTTAATCTTCAATTTTATGCAAAGCGAAGCTTTGCTGACCCGATGGAATCCTAATCTTCAAACTTATGCAAAGCGAAGCTTTGCTGACCCGATCGAATCCTAATCTTCAAACTTATGCAAAGCGAAGCTTTGCTGACCCGATATAGAGTTTTGGAACGGTGTGAATATGCACATGAAGCGTGATCCGCTTCATTACTAGTTATTTTTAATCTCATCTTATGAAAGATTGCAATTTTCTGAAGCTAGATTTACATTTTATAGCTGTATTTTTTTCTATGCTACTCTTTGCAACTTAATTCCTTCCATTTTCAGTACCTTCATATTTTGCAGACATCCAATTATATTCATGCTCATATTCTTTAATTCCCATCCAGTCAAGATACAAAAAAAATAACAGAAACAGTTAAGAAGTAAATCGTCTTAAGAATCACATGCCATTCATGACTAGAAGCCATTGAAAAACAAGCCGAAAGCATTCCTTAATACCAATCTAAAAACAATATATACAGTCTCAAATCTATAAAAAAAAGAAAATCAAAAGCAGCTCAGGAAAAAATAAAAACATTTTCATTGCCAGCTTAAAAGTTGATAATTCAATTTCAATTTTCACGGTGCTACATATATAGCCATACAAGCACAATGGAATAAAGTCACTCGAGACCGAAAAAAACACAAAAACAATCTCTGATAATTTTTTGTATATTTTTTGTCTCAAATTTAATTGTTATCGACTTTGGTGTCAATTTCACACAAGCTGATGCAGTACTTTCAATGATTTTAAAACAATAACAAATAACAAGGAGGATAAGAGCGAGTGCATCGAACAGTGCATTAAAAAAATGTATAAACAATGAAATGGAAATTAAATTAAGATAGATGATAGATAGGTGAGAATGAGAAGCACAGAAGGGAAACCGTGGTGTGTATGAACCGTGTATGAATATTAATGTAGTTCTTGTGGTAAGAAAGGAGGTAAAATAGACATTTTGGGTTAAGAGCGCATTTAAGGATGGCATTTAATGGTGAACTAGGGGTCATTCACAAATTGCATTCAATTTTCAAAAAAGGCTTAACTTTAAGTCTAGTACTCAACTTTATTATAAAAAAGCGAAACTCTCGATAATTAGCCAGAATTTTACTTCTATTTCGCAATTCTTATATCAATCCTCCCCTATCCTCCCTACTACATCACATCATAACAACTGAATAAAAATGACCCATAGTCAATAAAAATAAACTAACAATGCCCATCTCAATCCACAAAATTGCCATTATTTAGATGGAAGAAGCAATGAATGCATGTAAGGATGAATGTAAATCACAAAAGAATGTGAGCTTCCAAAATCACGTTTTTATTTCCTTCTCATTTCATTTTCCACTCCTTCTTGCTCTTTCGAAATTCAGACAGATGCTCGTCATAAATATAAATGTTTTATGAGTTGTACAGGTATGATGTGATTGTGGATATTGAGAAGTTTGGAATTTTTAGGTTAAATTTTAGTTTTTTTCACTATTAAAACCTTTAAGTGTTGAAATATACCCAATTGTACCCTAACTGACTCTCATTCCATTATGTTCATACAAAATTCATAATGTTTGGCTACACTGGATCATTTTGGTGTATATTGGACTACAGAATGTATAGATATAGTAACAATAGATTGAAAGAAAACTCGGAAATACCCATAAATTACATATTCTGAACCAATAATCGGTGAAACATGTAAGAGCAAAGAATCAGCAGGCAACATAAATTTCCTCATTCTCCATTCTTTTCCTGCTTTAATGTATTTGGCTTCTTTCGAGAATTTTTCATCCTTGTATGTTATTAGAAAATTAGAAAGTTAGAAAATCATTTGAAAAAGGATTATTGAGCATTTATCTACAAACTTGAAATTGGTATCCCCAGCTATTCAGTCAGACTACACCTACAAAGTCTATATTGATTTTCTTTGAACCAAGCAGCTATTTTTGTTATTTTTTGGCAAATATAAAAAAATTTACACAAAATGCAGGAGGGAAATGACACATGCTAGACATTTTACAAAAATGACAAGCCAAAACTAGCAATTTTATGCAAATACGACATCGAACTATAAAAACAAAGGGCAAGTGGAGGAGGTGACTCAAATATCGATTATCAGCATATGAAAATATGTTTTTATTTTGGCTATATTCTATCTCCATCTAATTCATTCAACCATTTAGCAACTAGACGGAAATGAGTTTGTTTAAATGTTTCAAACAACAACAAGGAGAGGGAAAAAAATCGATGACTTAGATTTTATGCATGAATGGCACATGGTTTCACAGAACTAAACACAAAAAAAAATAATGAAAAAGAAGAATTTAAGTACGTAGAGGAAGAAGAGAATAACGAGACAAGAGCATGCGGGAAGGTGAAAAAGATGAAAGAAGATGGAAAATAAAAACTTTAGTGACATTAAAGCTGAACGGATTTACCTATTGTGGCAGTCACGAAGCTTACTTGAAATATGAGTTTATTTTGCATTTTTTTTTTTTCATGCTTCTCATTTCCTATAAATAATGAGTTATGATTTATTTATTGGAGCTGACTTGTATTTATTGGTCCAATAAGCAATATGCTTGAATTATTAATGTGCTGTGTATTTTATCGCGAAATTACACGAATAATTTTTCAACCGCAGAAAAAAAATGGTTATGACAGGTTTTGTGAATGTATGGTGAGGGAGATACTTGAAGATTTTGAAATTTGTCCATTTTATTGAACTATTAGTCTGGGATTTAAAAGAGTAATGGCTCAATAGTTAAAACTTTGCTGTGTTACCACGAAAGCAGCTGTCACGGATTCGAATCTTAAATGTTACTTCAATTTCATTAAAAACATCAAGGATATAAGAATTTTGCTAAAAGATTAATTAAGATTAATTAATTTAGGCTACAACTTTAGTTCCCAAAACTCAATCAGATATTACTAATTTCCATGAAGAATAATTTTCGAACCATCCTTGACAATAACCTTCACATCAAAGCTACTAATTTCCAAGTAAACATCACATGCCGCAGCACACAATTTTTCTAGAAAAAATACGCATTTGCATTTCCAACTTATTACTTTTTCCCAGAAGAGCAATAAATTCATATACAAACTGTTTATCAGAGCTTCAACATTTTTTCACGTTATTTATGAAATATTAAAAACCTTCACAGTCAGTCACTGAAAAATCATCAAAAGTTATTAAATTTCAAACATCATTCAAATTCTATAGTGTAACTTTTTCATTCACAAGCAACTGCCATTGACTGACTGATGATGAGGAAAAAAAAATAATTTCTTCTTTTGTTAAAAAAGTATCGAAAAGTCATTTTTGTGTAAAAATTATTTGCGACATTGTCAAATGTGAGAACGTGACTGAGCTTCAAGTCATGTAGTTGTCGATTATTCTCTCATTTCTGTTAGGTGATAGATAAAGGAGTATTGTGTGAATGAATATGACAAAATTGTTAGAACTGGATTATTTCGTAGAGTCGTAAAACCTTAATAGTCTATCCTTTTTGGGTACGAATGTTTTTATTGAAAATGAGATGAAATTATATAATTTTGAGAATATCATTTAAGGTAATTATAGCTGCTATGTGACACCCAAAAATGGAAATTTCCTTTTATTTTTATGCAAATTATTTTTTCGCTGATTTTCAATTCAAAGTCAAAACCCGGAAATCTTGTAACTTCATATACATAAAAACACCATTAAATGAGAAAATCTTCATGCATAAGGGAAGCTTAACATCGTCAAGAGAGTTGAATCACCAATAAAGGCTTCCTTGCTCCATATTCCCTTAATCGTTAGCAGCAACCGACAAAGCAGTCATCACAACCGTATGTCGCACGTAGTTTCAATTGTAAAAAAAATGAAAAAAAGAAACGTAAAAACATTTATTGTTCGAGTGGCAGTAAAGAAAGCAGATAAGAGGAGCTTTGAGACAGTTCAACATCATTCTTTGTCTTCTACTCATCTTATTGCTTCTTACTTACATTTCATTCGATATCGAGAAAAGTTTTTGTCATATTTTGATGTCAAATGTGTTGTTGTGTTTATTAAAGCTTGTCTAGCATGTTTTAAGTGATCCTTCGACGCAATGAGTGAAAGGTTAGATAACTGAGTGAATTAATTCTGTGCTGGTGACTTTTTTGAGAGCAGAAAAGCAGTCAAGCGTAATTTGTATTAATTTATATCCAATCATATCAATTTGATGGTATTGGACAGCATTGGTGTGAGTGGATTTTTCCACTACTTGAAGTTGCAGTTGTTTGCATTTTTGCTACATTAAAATTTGACAAATTAAAGGATATCTATCAAAACAAATCCAATCTATCTACGAAGTCTTAGTCAACAATTCTCTTACGACCTTACAATTAGTTTAGCTTTCCAAATCAAATGTTTAGATTACAGTCAATAAAAGCTCAAATTTCACCTCCCAACCCAGACATCAACACTGCCAAATAGCAATTTATTTAATTCGATGACGACCCTCTTGTAATTTTCAGTCTATAAATCCTCGTATTAACTTTTCGGTCAAGTGTCCCATAAAAGGTATAAATTAAATCAACGTGCTGAACCGACCGTTTTAACAAAGCAACTTTCAATCTTTCAAAACTTCCCCTTATCCAATTGAGACACAGCAACATTTTTGCACATAAAATTTAATTTCTTATGAGACAAACGACCTTGACCATATTAGAACGTAATGTCGCAAGGCTTTGAACTGTAACACTGAATATAATAAATATTATTTTTTGCTATTCGTTCGTTCCCCACTGTCTGATTTTTCTCCATCAGTTCCATTAATGGAATTTATTTGAATGAGGCAGCAAGAAAAGAAATTCAATAACTCAATTTCCTCTGACAAATAATTCCAGTTTTTTTTTATTTTTTAAGAATAGAAAATGGAAACTGTGAAGCAATGGAAACAAAAGCAGATTTAATTTGATTGAATCACAATAATGCGCGTGCTGTTCTCAATGAAATTTCAATAAATTTTTTTTCTTGTTTATTGTGCGTATGTACATTATATTGGCAATATAAAGGAATTGAGAGCATTTCTCAAGGATTTTTTTTCAACGTCTTACGGCATTTTTTATTGACTTCAATAAAAAGTCGAGTAGAATAAAGCATTCTTCATGATTCACTGTATTGGATCTTCTAGAAAGTCAGTAAAAGCTTTTTAATGATGTTTTTTATGCCATGGGCACTCGTGACTATGAATTTGATGAATCTTTGGTCAGATTTTTATTTGGGTCTGTTTGGATGTATAGTGACACTTGGTTGTTGCCAAGTGAGCAGTTCTTGATTAATTCAGTTAAAAACTTATTTATAAGGTCATAAGGAACTCGAATCTACGTTCAAAATTATTTTCAACTTGAAAATTCCTTCAAATACTTTTTTGTCATCTTCAAGCTTGAAAGAGTGCCAAAATTCCATGATTCTACACTTTGATATCTCAAGGGCAAATTGAATTACTGACAATGGAATGAAATTCATATCCATATAAGATCTGAAATCTCTCGTCGCATGACAAAAAAAAGAAACTTTACAACAAATGTTAATGATATTCTTTCCGACTACCAACAAAATATATCCAAAAATATCATTTTATTTTCCTTCAATTTCCATCTCATTTTTCATATTCCATAAAAAAGAGGAAGCTAGCCTCACCCAAGCACTGCTGAAGCTACAGTCAAGAAGACACCAACAACAACAGAAAAAAAGACGAAGAAAGAAATTTTTTATCTTGCATAATAAAATTTGATAATTCATGTCACCACATAAGCATAGAAAGCTAGCAACAATGAGAAGCCCTTTCAGCATAAAAATTCGTGTTTTTGATAAGGATTGAGTGACACTTTTGGGATGAGCTTTTGACTTTTTTGTTCGTTTGTAGCATTGACGGCGAGGCAGAATGGAGAGATGAAATGAAATTTCAAGCAATCCTTTTTAAAGTCAATTTTTTTGAATTTTAGTAAACTTAGGTCTGTGTTTTGGGATCGTGGCTACTTTGTAAGTTAATTTATTTTTTGAAAAATCTGTCATTTTGAGAACCAAATAAATGCACTCAAACCATAAACTTCACTCAACATACAAAACTTTCCACCATAATTTTACTCTAATTTGCCACGTGTTCGTATCTATGTGCATATACATGAATATATTGAAATAACAAAAAACAAAAAAAAACTAGTAATGAAGCGGATCACGCTTCATGGGTATATTCACACCACCAGTAGAACTCCTTTGATTTCAATTAGAGAAAAAAAAATAATTATACTTTATCTACTGATTATAGATTACATCATTCATAATTAATCGTTTTAAAACCCTACATCTGTTCAGCGCGCATTTAGCACTATAACTAAAGTACAGCCAGCGTCGGCGCCGACGAAAAATTTTTCGATTTTTCAACTTTTTTGTTACACTGCGCATGAAAATTTTTTTGTCATTATAGTGTGAATTATACCTTAAATAATGCTTAATCTAACACCGAAAATTTCAAATCATTTGGTTAAGTTATGTCTGAGATATTTAAAGAAAAATGTAAAATTTTTTTGCATTTTTTGGTCAAAAATAGCACATTTTCGTCCATTGTGCCTCACAGGAAGCAGCTCATGACTCCAAAAACTATACCGGTTTTCCTTTGGCCAATATTAATCAAATGCAAAAAACCCGAAGTCTTAACGTTTCGTTAAAATTGAGTTATCGCGGAAACTAACTTGCTAACTTGCTAAATGACAGAATGCGTTTTTTTGCGATTTCTCTTGACTGGAAGCACCAAATGAGATGCGGTTTTCACTGTTAGATTGGTATTTTCAGGCACAGACTTTCTCCACCATAGACAGTATGGGATAAAATTGTAATCCTGAAGCAGCAAGTTAGAAAATGTGGTTTTCAGTTTTACTCAAAGCAATATATTCACCCAAATTGAAAATTTGGTGTGAATATGATAAAGTATGGTTTCGGGTTTTCTTGATAGAATTCGATGTATTTGGATGTTTTTAGGTCCTAGAACACTGTATATGTTAAAAAAAATTTCATAATATGCGCATTAAGGTATATTTAGGCAAAATTCAATTGACCTAGTACTCATTGGTTTCATTTTTATGAGCTGAAACTTTGCATATACATTTTGTGCATCTATATCTCTAGACGTTTTTGGAATTATTCCATTTGGACTTAATATTGAGGAGAACGAAACAATTTTGTGTCAAAACACGAAAATTTTTTCGATTTTTCAACTTTTTTTTTACACTGCGCATGAAAATTTTTTTTTGTCATTATAGTGTGAATTATACCTTAAATAATGCTTAATCTAACACCGAAAATTTCAAATCATTTGGTTAAGTTATGTCTGAGATATTAAAGAAAATGTAAAAATTTTTGCATATTTTGGTCAAAAATGGCACATTTTCGTCCATTGTGCCTCACAGGAAGCAGCTCATGACTCCAAAACTATACCGGTTTTCCTTGGCCAATATTAATCAAATGCAAAAAACCCGAAGTCTTAACGTTTCGTTAAAATTGAGTTATCGCGGAAACTAACTTGCTAACTTGCTAAATGACAGAATGCGTTTTTTTGCGATTTCTCTTGACTGGAAGCACCAAATGAGATGCAGTTTTCACTGTTAGATTGGTATTTTCAGGCACAGACTTTCCACCATAGACAGTATGGGATAAAATTGTAATCCTGAAGCAGCAAGTTAGAAAATGTGGTTTTCAGTTTTACTCAAAAGCAATATATTCACCCAAATTGAAAATTTGGTGTGAATATGAATCTAAATTGTGTCAGCAAAAAATTTAAATAAAATTTTTAACTCTTTAAATTGCCGCGTAATGGGAAGTGCTTTGCTACATTTATCATGTCACATTTACCATGCCACATGCATATTATGCCATACATGTGCCACGTATTTTATTGTGCTGTCAATTTTTCTATACATTTGACATGAAAATATGCCACTTTTATTAGGTATGTTGAATGATAGAATGAAAATAAATTTTAGGGGTATTAGATATTCTCCGTATGCCTGTCGAAAAAAGGCTTCATGATGAAAGGAGTTATTCATTTTTCACCCTTAATTCGTTCACTTTAAAAGCCATCAATCATTTTTTTTAGCGCATTTTTGAAAACTTGTTTTCAAAAAGGAAGCTCAATCATGCACTTTGATCGGTCGTTCGGTCGTTCGGTCGTTCGGTCGTTCGGTCGTTCGGTCGTTCGGTCGTTCGGGTCTCAATTATCTCTTGATCTAGACTTCGTAGAAAGCTCGGAATTGTTTTAATAGCTTCATTGAATGTTTTTATTCCCGCCGTTTATATTGAAAAATCAAAAAACACTCATTAAATAGCTTAATTCATCGATTTTATATTTCAAAAAAAAATATGTAAACAATGCAGGGCAAAGCTATGCTGATGATAAGTTTGAATATTTTCTAACCGTTAAAAAATTTGAAATTTTTTGACCGTTATTTCGGATTAAATTTTTTTCTTTTATACACCTTAATTAATTAACATTTAATTTTTTCATACAAATGAAATGTGTTTAGAAATTTGAAAAATAATGGATGTGTTCAGAAATTTAAATTTTTCGCTAATGGAAAATTTTGAATTTCAAAAAACCGGTAAATCGTAAAGCTATTATTTGCATTAAACATTATAAAAATCAATTTTAAAGGAGTTTTGATCTTTAATTTTAAACTTATTATTGAAATGCATTATGATTAGAGAAATAGCAATAGAGTTTTAAAACTCGACATTCTTTTTTATTTAATCAATTGCTAATCGCTGCGTCAAAAATGCGCTGAAGTCCCTCGATATAAAAAACGAGGACTTTTGTAATTTTTTTTATTTTATTTTATAGAAAATCAATTTTTTTCTCAAATTTCCTATCCTTTTCTTGCATAATCATCGACATTACTATTATCATCAACTCAGACTTGTGACTGCTAATTTCATTTTTAAGGCATAAAGAATTTCTCATTTGCTTTAGTACAAAAATTTTCCCTTCCGTAACCCATTTTTGAAAGCAAAATAATTGAGTCATCATTATTGAATATATTTTCTCGATGAAAAAAAGGAAAAAAGGCAAGCAACAAAAAAAATTTGCTTCATCTCGAGCTTTTTGCTGTCGTGGAACAAATATCTTAAAGACGGCATTCAATGTTATTCATGGAAAAAAAATTTCTACATCGTAATCATTATAATGAGAAATTTTTATAAGAAAAAAAGAGGAATATTTAATCTTTTATGTTGTTGCGAGGAGTGATAAATTTCTGAACTTCTTTTGATATATTTTTCGAAAGCAATTTTGTGGTGTTGTCTGCAAATTACTTTATAATGAAATATTTTATTTGACTTTATTGCTGTTTTATAATTTAATTTCTGGAATTTTTTTTAATATTTTTTCTGCAATTTAAAGCTAAATTAATCAAATTTTTATTTTAGCTTGAATATATTAATCCTTGATAAAAAGTTAGAAATTTTAAAAAAAATGTTTGAAATAAATTTGGCATCGATTTGGTTTTCTTGCCAAATTTTTCATGCAAAACTTTTTGTCAGAGTTCAAATCCTTAATTTCTATATAAATCACAATAAAAATATTAAATTCTGTTAAAGATTCCAAAAATTTAAAAAAAAAAATAAAATCATAAATATCAAATTACACCTTCCAGTCAATAAATTTAATGACCCAAAATTTTCCTCGTCATTAACAAATTTCTGAAAAAAAAGCTCATATTTATTTAAGCACAAGAAAAGGTCATTCAAGTCAGACCTTTTAAGACATAAACAAACAAAATTGACAAAAAGATGTTAACCTTGTACTTTGGTACACAAACAAACATCTTATCATTAACCATCACTTGCCTTAAAGCAAAGCTTCATCCAATCGTTTGCTTTTTTATATATCATTGAATAAAGTAGCATTCCTTCTTACTTTTTTCATAACAATGAATTTCTTCTTGCTCGTATCATTATTTCTTGTTATTCATACATATTGCTATATAATATAGCGGAAGCTATTCTTCCTTGTCATATCCGGCTCAGAAGGAGAAAAGCAAACTTTTTACTTCCTTTTCTATTTTTTTTTTCAATAGAATTGAATGAGAATTTCATCAAAACTTAGATGAATACACTCAAATATGTGTGATTTCATTTCTATTATTACAGATTCCCTGTCTTAGATGTCTGTATATGAACTATAAGTATGCTTTTACAACTTTCATGTTAAACAGCATAATGATGTGTTAAGCTTCTATGTATGCTCATCATTTTAAAAATTACAAAGGTACGAGAATGTAGTGTTAGAAAAAAAAAATTTTATCGTATTTGAAAAACATTTTCACGTATCAAAAAGGGTTCTCATGTTTTCTATTGAATTCTGCAAGCTTACATTCAGGAGAACTCATTTGTTAAGAAGTGAATATTTCCGAGTAATACAATAGCTGAAGGTTTTATGAAAAATTTTTCAACTCTTTATTACAGTGTTTCTCAAACTGAGGGTACTTTAGGGATATGAATCAGGTTCTCATGTTTTTTGTATTTTTTTATTATTTTTCGTTCTAAGGGTAAATCTAGTCAGAATGGGTTGTATGTGTTGTCGCGAAACACAAATTTTACTAGCTACATTAAATTAATATGCCCTAGGTCAATGTACAATTTTATATATAAATTTGAATTACGACCAGGAGATGGATTTCAAGTAACCAGAACTTTTGGTTTTGCGAAATTTAGACACGATCCTTTTTATCGAGCAAAGACAAAAAATTCTTTTCAACATCAATTTACAAAGCTCGACTCATTTCCAGAATGGTTCAGTTTCATTTATACATACGACTCTTTTCACAATTTTAATTGCTGCAGTTTTACATTTTTAAAATCAGTTCATTCATGTTATTTGCATTTTAATTGACTTATATTAAAATTTTTTAGGCATTAGTTAGGTTTAATTTTATTGTTGTTTAAATATCAAGGACAAGTTTCAGAATTCTTACAGAAAAAATTTGAGGTTTTCTATACATTAAGTAAAATATGTAGCAGGAAATGCGTTTTATTTCCTCAAACATAAAAAACTAACATGATTCATATTCTGCTAGCTATTTTGCTGATTTTATTTCATCCCTTTTCATCCATTCATTTTATTGTTACCTATGATGTATTGTACCAGGTAATGTGATACAATACCAGTTCCTCATCGTTGCTTCCATACATATACATACATTAAATAATTTTGCAATGTTTACGGAAGGTCGCAATTAACAAAGTGATTCATTAAGAAAACATGAAAATGTATATTTTTTCATTGTACATAATCGTCCCTATTCTCCAGCATTTATATGAACATGGTAATATTAAATCACAAAATAGTAGACATGACATGAAATTTATGTCAATCATCTTGTTAATTTTCTTCTGACAAATGAGAAAGAAAGAATAAAAAAACAATTATGAAACTTATTTAATTGAAATAAATCGATTTTCATGTTCATTGTTGTGGATGTGGAAAATGTATTGTGTGCATGGTAATGAATTAATTAAAAATTGATTAAATTTTGGAAGCTGTTAGAGCAAAGAGCTTGTAAATATTTCTTGATATGAGAAATAATTAAATTCAAAAAGTTTTACATGCTGAGTTGATTAAAATTCGGAAAGTTCAATGAGAAAATTGAATATTTTGTTTATTTGGGAGATGGGAACTAGCAGTTGCATAATCAACAACTTTTGAGTCTCAAAGGAACTTTAGTGATGATGAAAATTGAATTTCTCAAAATCTTTCAAAAGAGTTTTGAGTGAATTTTTAGAAATTTCAAAAAACCGTTTGTTAAAAAATTTAAAGCAACCATTTGGAAAGTTTTCAAATTGTTTGCAATTTTTAACGGACTTGCTTAAGTGACAAGAAAAATTTCAAAAATTTCATAAATTCCGGTTTTAGCTTCCAAAAAAAAATCAAAATCTTTCACAAAGTAATCAACTTAATCAAATAATTTTAATAAAACTCAAAGATAGAAATATGCATCAAAAGATTCAATCTAAAAAAATCTAAGTATTCCCAGAAAAACTCCAAGGATCAAAGAAAATAATTTAATTCATTTTTAATGCTAATCTTTTTTTGCCTTCAAGTCTGTCATCAAAATGTGAATCATGTCAGAAAAGAAGATGCGAAAAGTCATCAAAAAAAATTCTTTTCCATCCACGTTGAATGAATCAGAACAAAAGTCGACTGCCTACACATAAATCCACCTATCTTGAAATTCAAAGAGCCTTTTATTCCGATACGGGTCACATTTTTTGTGCCTAATGACGGTAAAAAAAATTTTTTTTTGGGTATTTCATTCACTTTATTCTGGGTGCTCGTGCATATTTTCAGAATTCAAACCATCTCGTTGAAAAGAAAAAGCAATTAAAATTTTAATCTGCTGGGAGAATCTTATTGTGTGTAGGAGATTTTGAAGCTCAGTCACATCTGCAAAATCTTCGTGCTTTCAATTACTTCACATTTCTTTAAAATCATCACCTTAGCAACTTTAATTCAATTGACGTCAATCAAGTAGAGTTTCAGTTGCCGGCTAAAAAGAGGAGCATGTAGCCATAAAATTTTCCACTTTACGACCTCAGTCAATGAGAATCTTTCAAACTAAGGAAAATATTTCTTGTCAAACTTTCTTTTTTCTTTCCGAAAGAAGAAAACTGATCCTAAATTGCTCCAGGCCAAAAAAATACTTTTTTTCCTCATCCAATAAAGTTTTTTTTTTTCTTGAAAAAAGAGAAGAAAAAAAACTTTGAGGTCGCTTTTTTCTTCTTTGAAATGATGAGCTGGAAAATTTTTCTTTATTTTAGCTAAAGCTTTTGAAACCTTTTTCGTTGAAGAAAATCTTCTTCCTCGTTACTCTTTAGGGGAATTCATCCTTTCTTGCTCAGACAATTGTTATTTAATTCACAATCATTGAGCTAGAAAGAAGTTTTTATTTTATTTTGGAAGAAAAATGAGAAGAATGGAATTTTTTTAAATAAAAAAGAAGCTTGATTTTACATCCTCTGAGAGGTTTGATGATGAAATGAAACTTGGCAATCACAATTTTTCTTTTCTTTTTGTAAGGTTGCTTCGCTGTTATTCAGATATGACGTTCATTAAGGTTTGTATTTGAGTTTTCGATTATATTTTGAAACACTTAGGATGGGGAGTATAGAGGCCAAGTTTCGTTTTCAAAATTCTCAATACTTATGAAAGGAGGTTGGGGTCTAAGATTTTGACATACTTTGGACGAAATTTTTTTTTAAATTTCCATGCAAAATATTTGAATTGAGGAGGTCAAAATAGATTTTTTCACGCTACCAATTTTACGAACGACCCCAAAGAATGAGATTTTCACAGAATACAAACTCAGATCTTCCTTTTTCCTTAAAAATTTGAAACTTCCCCGAATAGACAAAGAGTACGCTCAGAGTACGCTCAACTTTTGGCTGAGTATACTCACTTGAGCATGCTCATTCATACAAAATTTGATCGCACTACTTTACGCATTTGAGCACGTCATTTGAGCATACTCTGAGCATACTCATTGAGTGTACTCAGAGCATACTAATTGCATACAATTGAGCATGCTCATAAGTATACTCATGAGTGTACTCATTAAGCATGCTCATAAGTACACTCTGAGTATACTCAAATAATCGATCAAAATTTTAAAAATAAATAGTTCTTTTATACTTTTTCACATTTTTGGAATATTTTTTATTAATCTGTACATTTGGTTGATAAATTTTATTTATTAGTAAATCTGAAATGAAACTTAGAAAATTTTTGATTTTACCTGGATTCGAACCCATGACCGCTCTGTTGCTGTTGAGACCTTCACCTTAACCGTTGCGCCATTGCTACTTTTTACCTATATAATAATTTTTTAAAAGGCACATATAAATTATTATATATGTAAAATACTCTAAAACGGGTCTCATATTGTCTTATTAGACTTTTAACATGCTTAAAAGTCATAATTCCCAAAAAAATATTTATATTAATTGAATCTTTCACTTGTGAAGTATATAAAAATATCACAAAATTTTTGAGCATACTCATGAGCATACTCAAAAACTTAGAGAAAATTTTAAAAATCAAAGATTTTTTAAGGATTCTAGTGAGCATGCTCAGAGTATACTCAAGAGTATACTCAAGATGAGCATACTCGATTTTCTAAAATTTAGCATGCTCATGAGCATACTCAAAAACTTAGAGAAAATTTTAAAATCAAAGAATTTTTAAGAATTCTAGTGAGCATGCTCAGAGTATACTCAAGAGTATACTCAAAATGAGCACGTAATAGTCTAATGAGAGAATTTTTTTTGAGTGTACTCAGCACGTACTCAAGAGTATACTCAAGATGAGCATACTCGATTTTCTACAATTTAGCATGCTCATGAGCATACTCAATCGAACGTGCTCATTTAATTTTTGAAACAATTTATTGAGCATATTCAGAGTATACTCATGAGTATACTCAAGTGAGTGTACTCAGCTGAGTACGTGGAGCAATATTTTGAGTATGCTCATAAGTATACTCAGTTGAACATGCTCATCAATATATTTTTATTTTTTTTACTGAGCACATTCAGAGTATACTCATGAGTATACTCAAGTGAGTGTACTCAGCTGAGTACGTGGAACAATATTTTGAGTATGCTCATAAGTATACTCAGTTGAACATGCTCATCAATATATTTTTATTTTTTTTATGAGTATGTTCAGAGTATACTTATGAGTATGCTCAAGTGAGTGTACTCAGCTGAGCACGTAAAACAGTGTTTTTGAGCATACTCAGTAGCGTGCTCAAAAAACTGAGCATGCTCAATGTTTATTCGGGTTCTAAATTGAAGTTCCTTCAATAATTTGTTATGATTAATTGCTCATATTTCTTCATAATCTCCTCTTAAAAACAGATTCATGACCTTATTGCTTATTTATTAGCTGATCTAACGAACCATTTCAATTTATGTCATAAATTCATACACAATTTATGAGTTTACCTTCGAAAATGCTTGCGAATAAATTCAGAATTACATTAATTTTTTTTATAAATATTTCATTTCCATTTTTTCGACTTTTATAAATGTGTAGGACTTCAAAATCTCTATTTCCTCTTGACTTTTAGCCAGCAAAAAAGAAAGAAAAAAAAAACAAGAAAATTATTTAATTTCCTTTTAGAATTAGAATCTCATTATTTTGATGAATATTTTTAGACAATTTTGAAGTAAATTGAAATTTTTTCTCATACAAATTGTGTTAGTCTTCATGAATAAAATTTACGCTGGATAAAATTTTCATCAACTTCGTGTTGGATATTTTTTTTATATTAAACGAGCACATTTTCCGAGGGTATTGTAGGAAGGAAATTCCACATTATCGTTGCCTTTTTTTGTGTGTGTAACGACAAAAGTTACACGAAATTGTTTGCGAACGCTTATCACAGTTGATTTATGAGTCATTACGTTGATTCTTTGCTTCTGATATCCAAACACATAAAGTATCATCGAGCATCCTGCAAAAATCTCTTTGCCCTTTGGAACAGCACGTGAATTAATATTTTTTAGGTCAACAGCTCGAGACATAATTAATGCTCAATCCCCCAACTTCGATACAATTATGTCAAGCACGTGGCAAATACAATACGGAAAACTTTTGACTCTGACAAATTTAATGCAAATCAATCACACGGAAATAAACAAGAGAGCAAAAAATTTTCTTTCATTTCATTTTTCCCCTTTTCAAACTTTATTATTTGAATTTGAATGAGGTGATTGGATATGGCAAGGGATGGAAACTTTGATTTTTCTATTGAAAATTGTATGAAGAAGTTTTTACAAGACTTCTAAGAAGGAACTAAGGTATCATGCACTTATTGAATTTTAAACCCGCTAGCGACAAATTTAAGGTTAAAGACCTTCCATCAATGTCTAGAGCTTATAAAAATTAAATGAATATTTCGAAACAAACTTACAACATTATTTTTCGACCTAATAATTTTCTACGAATTTTATAAGGATTCTTAATTACATGACAACAATTCAATTGAAATGAATTTATTTTTTTGCGTAATAAAAAATAATTTTTTTTTCCTAAAAATTCTATAGAAAGTTTAGAACTGAATTATTATGAAAATTATTACATTAAGAAGAAATTTTTGTAAACATAATTTGTAGACGAGAAGCCAAACAAAAAGTTAATGAAAAGTTTCCAATTCATTTCTTTAAATTAATTCTATTACGAAACTCAAAAACTTGAGTGCTTTTTAAGGCATTTAATGAAAAAAATTATAAATTAACATTTACAAAAATTAAAATTTTAAAAGTTAAAAAACTATTTTTTAACTTTATAAATTTTTAAAAGTTCAATATTTTTTAAAAACATTTTTTTAAGTTCATAAGATTATTTAAATTTTCAACCCAAACGTCTCATTCTAACATCTTAAATCTATCATAATTTCTTCAACAATTCTACTAAAGACTTAAGAGTGTCTTTATCTTATAAATTCAAACCACACAACAATCTTTAAAGTTTCATGTCGCATAAAATTTTAATATTCAGAGAATACTCATGACACTTTCTCAAACACACAGAGTCTATATGCCTTGAATAATAATTTCCAATTGAAAATTCTTCCCTTATTAGTATCGATTTTTTCCTCGTTTCTCATTCCATTCCTATATTTCATCGGTGATTTTGAATGAAAGGAAAATTAGGGATGAGGAATTTTAATATAATTTACACATTAAAGCTGCTCACATTCCCGAAGTCATGAGACGAAAAAAAGTTATTGTTTATCTTCTCATTTTGAGTTTCATGATGGAAATTAATTCCACTGCAATGTGAGCCATAATGTCTTGACATAAACAAGTTCTTTATTATTGGATTTACTGAGAATATTTTTTGGATTTTTTGCTTGTTTTTGTCGTCATATTCTTTTGTGCTGTTTTTCTCACTTGAGTAATAAATTTTGGCACCAAAAATATATTTTTTTTCGTTACATAATTTTTAGACTTTAGTGAAAACAGGATAACAAAAGGATTCATAAGCGGAAACTTTTAACGAGAACAAGATGAAGGTGTTCACTCAAAACGTGATTGTTCTTCATGGTGAAAGCTTTGATGCAACGTTTGGATGATTTTGTTCGTGCTCTGTGACATATTTAATGTGAGTAGGAAGAAAAATTCTTTTTATTCACTTTAATAAACATTTATGAAGGAAGTTCGGTGCATTAATGGCACTTAAAAGAATTTATTTTAGTTCATTTCCTTGAAAAAAGAAAATTTTAACTTATTTCAAGGAATAAAGGTCTATATAACTAATTATTTGAGGAAACCAACAACACAAGAGTAAAAAAATACCATGCTTTAAGTTTTAGGCACAAAAAAGCTTCCATTTTAAACTAACAACCACTCAAAATGAAAAATGTCCAAAGCATCTCTAAATAAATTTATTTAGGCTCAAGTATCTTAACAATTATACCGAAGTCAGTGATTTTATAATTTTATGGCATATTCATTAAGATTCTTTAAATATGATAATTTTTTTCTGCTATCTTTATCGCACTGAACCATAAATTTGCCCATGTTTTAATTTTGTCTAATTTTCCTTTCAAATAAATTACGGAAGATAAATCAAAGATTTCAATTTTATTTCTTCAACAAGCGGATGAAGAAATTAATTTAATAAATCACAACGGACTAGAAAATTAAATTAAAAATGCCGAGATAGATGAAAATATCTCCCATTACTTCATTGTTTGTCGATGAATATTGAGTTCTTTAAATTCCGTCTCATCCCTAATCACAATTTGTCGTTAACATTTATTATCTTTTACCGTTATCACTTGACACTCACTGCGCAAATTCTTCTTCTCCGTACAATTCACCAAAATCCTTCAATTAAAAAGTCCTTGCTATCATTGAGCTTTCTTTTTTTGCTATTCCTCTTATTTTCGTCCGATTGTTTTTCAAATAACAACACAAATCTTTTTTACTCTCTTTTTTTATTGTTCCTTCTCTTTTTATGTTATCTATCTTTTTGCCCTCATCACAAAAAAAGAATAATACACATTCACTAGATTCGCTTCACTTTAGCACTATTGAGAATAAATTTCCGTTCCTTTTTACGTATTTTTTTGTATGTGTTTTTTAAGCAATTTATATTCAGTGATACAAGAGAATAAAAATAAATTGTTTGTGCTTTATTATGTGAAAGGAAAGGAAAAGTGAAAACTAAAGCATGACAAAAATCCAATAGATGTTGACGCGATAAAGTTTTATGGAAAACTGAAGACTTTTCATGCATAAACTGAGCTTTGTAGTCCTTTTAACAAGAAATTTTCCAGTAAAACATTCATGTTTTCAATTAAAGCATTGAGCATGTTGAGGAAAGCATTCAAAACATTCACTAAAATATCTTCAAATCTCAACAAAAACATTAACAAAACATTAAAATATTTCGCGAATGTTTTGAAAAACATCAAAATTTCTTAAAGAAAGCTTTAATAATTTTCAAAATAATTCACATTGACATTAAACCCTTGTTGGATAAAACAATCGTTATCCTTCCCTCAAAACAGTCTCATTCTCTTGATGAAAATAATAATAAAGCATAAAATTCCAAACATAACGAAAAGTTTTCGTTTTCTTCGACAAAAAAAAGGAAGAAAGTTGAAAATTCTCTCGTGTCACATGAGATATACATTTAACTTATTTCCAACACTTTTCTGACAGTGATGACATGACGATTAAGTAAATTGATTTGACATTGTGAGACTGCTTGTTGACAAGTTTTTTGGGGAAAAAAATTGAAAAGTGTGAATGAAATATTTAATGATAAAGTTTTAAAGCTTGTTGATTAAACTGATGATACAGCAAGTTGATATTTAATGAGGATGTGATGACCTTATGATTTTCATTCAGTTGTTTAATATTCTGTCCATGAATTTCTCGTACTGTTTTAAGCTCATTCACAACTTTCAATGTCATTGTATTTAAATGCTATTCTGTTGCATAAAAAGTACACAATTTGCATATTTATCAGTTTAGCATCAAAATTTGTTTCAACTCATAAAAATCATAATTATGAGAGCGTCAGAAGCTGTAAAATTCCTAATAACTTTCACATAATAAATGCTCAATGTTGCTAATAAAATGAGAACTTAATTATTACAATTTGGTTGCTGACATAACTCATGGAAGGACATCTAGTGCATTTGCATATCCAGTGAAGTAAACAAGTGAAAAAATCCTGAAAAAATATTAAAAATTAATTGAAAATTCATAGTTACAGTTCCATCTCTTCATTCATCCCATATCAAATAACTTTTAATTAAATATCCTGAGCTTGCAGTGCATTTAAACAGGGTTGGATTGTAAGTATTTAATTTAAGTCAAAAAAAGATTTTTCGTGATATTTTCTCAGATGTTTGAAATTTTATTAAAATTTTCGTACATTTTTGATTTTCATAAAAAATTTTTGCATGCCGAAAATTTCAAACTTTAAGATAATAAATTAGGCTTAATGTTTCTAAATAAAATTATGTTTTTGGCCCTTTTGAGATTCCCGTATAACAGAAGTCGGTTAATCGAGAGAAAAACCACGCTGGGACGACGTGAAGTCGACCTGACGGCAAAAAATGCGTCACAACGAAAAATTCGCCGCCAGATCGACTTCACGTCGTCCCAGCGTGGTTTTTCCTCTCGATTAACCGACTTGTGTTATACTGGTATGGTATTTTGAAATTTTAAATTGAGCGTAATAAAGTATTTAATCTATTCTCTGCTCCCTATGCCTGTATGTATCGGGTTTCACGAACGACTGATTTGGGAATTTCTAAAGAATTTAGGAACTATATTCAAATATTTTTTCAGAAAAATTGACTTAAAATGATCCACAATTTTTAAAAATTTAAAGAAAACTTAAGATTTCTATTCTTCGAGTAGATCCTGGCTACACTTCCGCAAATAAGATACTCGCAATCTGCAATCTTTCCCACGCATCAAGCCCACCAACACTGCAACTCAACAAATATTTGAACAAAAAATTTTCCATGTCATTTGATGCGCTTTAACGTTTCGAGAGGATAAATTTAATTTTTCAAGATTTTTTATTCATTCCATTCTCTCTTCATTCGTACTGCACATAGATCAACTCATTCATTCACTACTTGAATGAGTGTAAAAAAGCAGATTGCAGTTGAATGTAATTTAATATTCTATTGACTTTCATGGGTATTAAATTGCATTTCATTCCTCTCACAAAATCCAATTCCATTTTTTGGGATAAAGCTTTCATTCATTTGATTTGATTTTGTTCAAGTCCATAGCTGGAATGTAAATTGGAATTGATATGGATGATATACAAAATGTAAAATTGCTGATTGAAATTGATTTTTCAATAACATTAAATGCTCAAGAATGTTCAAATGTTGGAAGATTCAATGAAGATTATTGGTCTGGAAGATTTGAAGAAATTTGAATTTTATGTCCTAAAATTGCTTGTGAACAATTTGACTCTTGAGTGAAATCAACTCGAAAATCATTTCATTCATTAAGAAGATTAAATGCTGGCTACTTCATCTTCAATAAAGTATCAATTTCAGGTATAGAGTAATCAATGATCTCATTAATGTTTATGAAAGATTATGCTTATTTGCCGCAACATGTGGGTGGTATCTTTAGAGTCTGCTGTTAAGAGGAATGAAAGGTAAGTATAAATAGCTTGAATTGGTCTATTATGGCATGCGATGAAGATACTTTGCTAGATAAATTGGCTCATATTGCAATATGATTGAGTTCTAGGAAATATTTTTCGTTTGTTTGAGTTTGCTGTTTGGTCCTTGTACTTTTGTATTAGACTTATGATTTTGAAGTATAATTGAGTTATAGTATTAATAATTTTAGAATTGACAAATATCAAAAGATCTCAAAAATAGCTTTAAAGTTTAATCAAATTCTAAATTTTACAAATTTTATGCTATTGTTCCTAAGAATCTTTCCAAAAATAATCCGTCTGTGTTAAGTCATAAAAAATTCATGACTTACGTAAAAATACGACTTTCCTTAAATTATTTATTAAAATTACTACCTGCTGTTTTCTGTTCCCCACTATGGGATAAAAATCGAAATTTTTTCCAAAAATTATTTTCGTTGCTTATCTGAAACCTCCTAGTCTGAGGATTATAAATCTGTAAAAATTTCGATCCGGAGTTAAGTGGTTCACGAGATATGGCCAAAAATGTGTTTTTTGACCTCTATTTTCAAAACATCAGAACTTTTTTCTGTCAAAACCAATTTACTTGAAATTTTTTTTAAATGACATGTATAAGCATAAGATTTAATATAACTAACGTTTTCATATTTTTTGATCCTTACATACTGCTTAAAAATCGGAAAAACCTCAAAAATATGGAGTTCTTCACACTACATTCGAGTTTGTGGACCACAGTTACAACCAACTTTTTTTATTTCTTTACTAAATTGTAGCTTTTATATAGATCTACAAGAAAAACACCACTTTTAGTACCAAAAAAAATTTTTCTGTGTCAAAAAACCGCGATTTGTGCGAAAAAAACCCGATTTTTTGGTGTTTTTTGACTTCAATTGACCATAACTTTATGTTCCAGCTTCCGGGAAAAAAAGTTTTTGGCATTTTCTGATAGCTCTTATATGTGGCTTTACAAATCAGCAAGAATCTCAAAAATTTTACTGCCATTTTTTCAATTCCGAGCTATTTGAAACACACCATGTATGTACTTTTCAAAAATGATTTTTCATTTTTTTCATCAAAATCTTGTCCAAACTTAATAAAACTCTCAGAAATGATAGAAAATAGTATTTTTGATAGTGAACAATTGATTTCAGTTTCAAAAATGGACTTAACAAATTTTTAATTCAAATTACTTCATTTCTCAGTTTGTTATATGTTTAAATAATTCTTAATGCATTTTAAACTAAGTTAAGTGTAATAAAATTATATTTTTCATATAGGTAGTTGAATAACCTTTCCAACGATGTATAATATGTAGTACATGAGTAAAAAATTTCAAAAATATGCCCAAAAATGTGAAAAAGTAGTAAAATTTTCAGATTTTAAAACACTATGCATTGCATTTTTACTCATTTCTATTGCATATTTTAATTTTATGGTATGAATTTGGTATCGTTGTTTAGCTAAAAACTGTAGTTATAAGACAACATAAAAAATAAATTTCAAAAAGTACACCATGAAAAAATATACTAAGTCCATTGTTGTGTATTTTGACTACCCCTATCACTGATCGAAAAAATTTACTTTTTATTTTTTTGACTATTTTTCACAGAAATGTGCCTAATCTATAATAAAAACATCAAATAACTAGAATTTAGTCAATATTTGCTGTGTACGAGCTCATTTATTGATGATCAATTTTTAGCAATTTCAAAAAATTCAAATTTTTCATATGAAAGAGTTGTGAGCTCGTACACAGCAAATAATGACTAAATTCTAGTTATTTGATGTTTTTATTATAGATTAGGCACATTTCTGTGAAAAATAGTCAAAAAAATAAAAAGTAAATTTTTTCGATCAGTGATAGGGGTAGTCAAAATACACAACAATGGACTTAGTATATTTTTTCATGGTGTACTTTTTGAAATTTATTTTTTATGTTGTCTTATAACTACTGTTTTTAGCTAAACAACGATACCAAATTCATACCATAAAGTTAAAGAATGCAATAGAAATGAGTAAAAATGCAATGCATAGTGTTTTAAAATCTGAAAATTTTACTACTTTTTCACATTTTTGGACATATTTTTGAAATTTTTTACTCATGTACTACATATTATACATCGTTGGAAAGGTTATTCAACTACCTATATGAAAAATATAATTTTATTACACTTAACTTAGTTTAAAATGCATTAAGAATTATTTAAACATATAACAAACTGAGAAATGAAGTAATTTGCATTAAAAATTTGTTAAGTCCATTTTTGAAACTGAAATCAATTGTTCACTATCAAAAATACTATTTTCTATCATTTCTGAGAGTTTTATTAAGTTTGGACAAGATTTTGATGAAAAAAAATGAAAAATCATTTTTGAAAAGTACATACATGGTGTGTTTCAAATAGCTCGGAATTGAAAAAATGGCAGTAAAATTTTTGAGATTATTGCTGATTTGTAAAGCCACATATAAGAGCTATCAGAAAATGCCAAAAACTTTTTTTCCCGGAAGCTGGAACATAAAGTTATGGTCAATTGAAGTCAAAAAACACCAAAAAATCGGGTTTTTTTCGCACAAATCGCGGTTTTTTGACACAGAAAAATTTTTTTGGTACTAAAAGTGATGTTTTTCTTGTAGATCTATATAAAAGCTACAATTTAATAAAGAAATAAAAAAAGTTGGTTGTAACTGTGGTCCACAAACTCGAATGTAGTGTGAAGAACTCCATATTTTTGAGGTTTTTCCGATTTTTAAGCAGTATGTAAGGATCAAAAAATATGAAAACGTTAGTTATATTAAACCTTATGCTTATACATGTCATTTAAAAAAAATTTCAAGTAAATTGGTTTTGACAGAAAAAAGTTCTGATGTTTTGAAAATAGAGGTCAAAAAACACATTTTTGGCCATATCTCGTGAACCACTTAACTCCGGATCGAAATTTTTACAGATTTATAATCCTCAGACTAGGAGGTTTCAGATAAGCAACGAAAATAATTTTTGGAAAAAATTTCGATTTTTATCCCATAGTGTTCCCCAAAAATTGCTTAATTTTCCATCTAAAATTCCTGTAAAATTTGATAAATCAAAAATCTGCTGGATACCTTGTTCCTCATTTCGTTTGATTCCATTTCTTTACTACGAGTCTTTTTTATTAGCTTTTTTCTTGAAATTTTATTTCTTATCCTCTGACATTTGGTTTCTAAAAGAAACATAGAGCCTTTCAAAGTTATGTCAAATAAAAATGAAAAATTCCGAATGACAAATTCCAAAACAATAGAAAGCTGACAAAGCTTTAATTTAATTGCCACAAAAAAATAAAGGAAAAGTTAAATGCAAAATACCGCCAAATTTTTCTATCAGAATCGAAAACTTTTTATTTCATATTGCTGCGTCAATTCCCTTCCATATCAACCCTAGGAACATCACTTTCAAAATATCCCATTCACCTCAATCCTATTTATCTCCATCTTCATAAATGCATAAAAAATTAAGAATAAGAAAAAAAAAACTTCCGACATCTTTAATTTCACTCAAAAAAGTCCCTCATCTCATTATTTCGTTCTGTTCTAATTTTTTCTTCATTCCTTTCTCATACTAATTGAGTGAATCATCATGCTTTATGATTTCCACTTCCTTCTACATACTTTTCGTCTTATTTCTTCCTCCTTTTTGTGTATACAATTTTATGTCCTAAACTCATACTTTTCTGTCACAAACAATAAAGAAAAATTAAGTATAAGATGAGAATTTATGTAGGATGGAAGAGAATGGATACAGGACTATAACTTTTTATGCTCTTACGCACTTTAATCCCACACATTTTAGTTTCTGATTCTATGTATGCTTATTTATTGTGTTATTGTTAGTGTTCGAAATACTCTTAAAAATTTTGAAGAGCAAAATTCAAAGGAGTTTTTAATTTTCAAAAACTCCTAAGATTTTTTTTCTCAAGAGCAAAATTCTTTCATTTTAATTTTGCTCTTGGAGCAAAATTTTTAATTTTACTCTTAAATAATTTTGCTCTTAAAATAATTTCGCTCCTAAATAATTTTGCTCTCAAATTTGGGAGTGAAATTAAAAATTTTCCTCTTCTAAAAAGGAGCAAAATTATTTTACTCCTCAAGGAAAATTTATGGTAAAATCTTCATGTTAATTATTAAGACCAGTTGTCTTAATATCCAGTGCCAAAAATGACATGAGTTTGTTACTTTTGGTTTGAAGCTGCAGTAAAGGCATGAAATTGTGCTTCAAACATTTGGAAGTAGTTCCTTTTCATGGATTTTCATAGCAAAATTCTTAATTTGTTTGAAAATTCACAGAGAGGATGAAAACATTGATGAAAGTGATATGCCATTACAAAATTCAGCTAAAAAGTGAAAGTTTTGAGCATTTGGAAGTGCGGAACTGACTATATCCAGTGCCAAAAACTGATGGGTAGAATAATCAGAGACTGGTGGACTGTATTTTAAATGATGTAGATATTGTTTATTTCATAATGTAATCTCTATTCTGATCGCCTAAAACATAAAATTTTTCATTACAAAACTTTTCCTTTCACAAAATTTGGTTTCTTAATTTTTTACCTCTAAAAGGCCAATATAACATAAATTTTGATATGCTTTTGATTTGTTACGTGTCAATGGACTTAAATTGTCTGCTTAAATATAATAATATGCTTCAATAACTTGTTAAATTTGATTAAATAGATTTTACCTTTTCTGATATCTCACAATGAAAATTCAAAACTAATATTTTCAAAAAATAACCGTTAAAACAAAAAGGTAAAAACTACGACTTAAAACTATTCAAATTATTTTCCGTTGAATGTTTTGACGTTCAACACTCTGCCGCCTCTACGAATGTTGCTTCTTCATCGATTGGCAATTTACAAATGTATCTTCTGTAATTGCTTTACATGCACTTATTCGTCCTGATGTTCTTAATATTCCTTCTTGATCTATGAATGGATGTAATTGTTTAATGACTGAACAATTTTGTACACTCTTGCCTTTGATTAAATTTTTGACTTCATTGGGAAAATATTCCTTTTGCAAAATACGGAATACTGCCTTCTCTGCCAACTTGATATATTCAACTCGAAAAACCTTGCCAATAGTTTGCTTTAGAGCTTTTCGCTTCCAATTATCAATTCCAGAGAGAATCGTTGCAAAAACACACGTTATGGATCTTGGATTTGAATATCGTTCATTAATATACTCAATCAATTTTGTTGTGTCATCTTCATTTTGTTTTAATGTCAATACTTTACGATACTCTTTCTGACATTCTTCTTCATTCTCGGGATCTATTGCTAAAATAGAATCAGGCCAATCTTGTTGTTGTAACTTGAGAAATTCTGGTCCATACCACCAAAATTCACATTTTGACAATTCATTTGCTGTCATTCCTCTTGAAATTATGTCAGCTGGATTGTGATTACTACGAATATGTCTAAATTTAAATCCCTTTGCTTGTTCTTGAATGTCGGCAACTCTATTTCCTACAAAAACTGATAATTTTGCAGGTTCTGCTTGTATCAATGTAATACGATCAATGAATCACTCCATAAATATACATTATTCTCTGGAACTTCAAGAATCTTGCTAACACGTCGCATAAATTGCGATAACAAGACTAATCCACATAATTCAAGCCGTGCCAATGTAATTTGCTTAGTTGGTGCGACTCTGGACTTAGCTGTGACTATACGACATGCTATATTTCCAAACTTATCGATTGTACGTGCATAGATGACAATTCCATATGCATTTATTGATGCATCGCAAAATCCATGTAATTGAACTAATACTGGATCACTGCATATTACTTGACGCTGTATGTTGATATTGACAATTGATGCTAATGATTCAAAAACATATCCCATTCTTCTTGTAAATCTTCTGGTAGTTTGCAACTCCATTTCAACTTTCTTGACCACAACTTTTTCATGAATAATTTTGCAGTGAGAATAATTGGACCCAACCAACCTATTGGATCATAAATGCTTGCTATGTGTGATAAAACTGACGACATTGTACTTTGTGTTGAATTCTTATCCTTTAATTTGAATGAAAATGTATCTGTCCGAACATTCCACATTAAACCAAGTGCTTTAATTTCATAAGAATCTTCGACAACTTCTGCTTCACTTTTTGGAATCTGGTCCATGAATTTTGAATCGTTTGATATCCACTTGCGTAGTGACATACCACAATGCTGAAATATCTGACATAAATCATCCTTTAGCTTGTTGCCTTTGATAATTGAATCACATGTGAATAAAATATCATCAACGTAGAAATTTGACTTGATAAGCTCACAGGCTTCTGGATATTCCTTTTCATAATCAGTTGCTATTTGAATTAATGTCCGTGTCGCTAAATGAGGAGCACAAGACGTTCCATATGTTACAGTATGTAATTGATAGTGCTTAAAAGCTTGATCTGGATTATCTCTCCATACAATTCTTTGATATAGTTGATGAATCTCATTGACTAAAACTTGACGATACATTTTCTCAATGTCTGCCTTAAAAGCGTATGGTTTCGTCATAAACTTGATCATTATGTCATATAACTCTGGCTGTACTATTGGTCCAACATTCACTGTATCATTCAGTGATAAACCTGACTGTGACTTACATGATGCATCAAAAGCCACACGTAACTTTGTCGTTGTACTGTCATTCTTAATGACTCCATGATGAGGAAGATAATAAGAATTCAATGATAAATTGACATCCTTCACTTCACTCATATGACCTAATTTCTCGTATTCATCGATGAATTGCTTATATTTGTCATAAAATTCCTTGTTTTGCTTGAATCTACTTTCTAGATACTTGAAACGTTGAATGGCATTTAGTAAGTTGTTACTTAGTTCATTTATATTGGATTTGAATGGTAAATTGACTATGTATCTTCCATTTGAATCACGTTGTGTCGTCTTGACATATAAATCCTCACAAAATTTCTCTTCATTTGTCAACAACTTTGCCTTAGGTTCACATTGTTCGATTGTCCAAAACTTTTCCATTTTTTCTTCCAATGATTCTTTTGAATGAAGAGTATGTGACGTGACTAATAATGAATTTGATGAACTTGCTAAATTTGACATTTGAGCTTCACCACTGACTATCCATCCAAATTTAGTGTGTATGAGAATAGCATTATTTGATAAAGTATGCTTTTCCATTAACATACAATCCCAAAAACATTTGACTCCAATCAACATGTCGACTTTTGCTGGAATGTTAAATTCGTCATCAGCCATAAAATAATTTGCAGGCAAATTAAATTGTTTGGAATCCATGAAGAATGATGGAAGTGTTCCTGTGATTGCTGGAAATACTAAGAACTTGAATTTGTTAACATAATCATTATGCTTGTGATATCTGGATTTGACTGTTGCATTCAGTTCATATCTAACAGGTGTTTTTTGATTATTGACGCCATGAATTGATTTCTTTATTGTTGTCAATGTTAATCCTAACTTATTTGCCATGTCTTGGGTTATTAAATTCTCGTCACTACCTGAATCTAATATTGCACGAACTATTTGCCAATTTCCTTGACTGTCTTGAATCATTACTTTTACTGTTGATATTAATGTTTGACTTGCTGATAATAGTGTTGTGGATTTATGATTTGTAGACATTAATGACACAGAATCCTCTTCTGATTCTTTGACTTGCTCTTGACTTGTTGAGTTTGTTTGAACTGCATGATTTTGACTTGTGGTTTCCTTGTTTCTATGCAAACTTGAATGATGCTTCAGTCCGCATTGCTTACAAAACATTTTTGCTGTTGCAATCCTTCATTTGATGTCCTTGTCGCAAACAATTTTTGCATAACTTAAACTTCATCACAATCTCCGTACGTTTTTCAACATTCTCCTTTAAAAACGATGGACATACAAATAATGGATGAGATTCTGAACAAAGTTTACAGGGATATTTTGTCTGATCATTTGCTATGAAAACTTTTGACTTTGTTGGAAGTTTTGAAACTTGACTTGTTGCCTGTTTTGATGCTGATGAATTATTTGATGACTTTTTGTCAGTAAATGTTAATGACTTTGAACGTTTATCCATAAATTTGTATAATTCATCCCACGTTGGATTCACTGTTTGTACATGAATATCCCATTCACGTAAAGACTTCTCATCTAATCTGTATCTCACAAATTGCTCAAAAATGATGTCGTTGAGTTCCTCGCATGACACATTCATCTGGTTAAAAGCACATCTGTAACTTTGATATGAATCAATAACTCGTCGAATTTCACTTGGAGAGTCATCAACAGCTCTCTTGACTTGAAATAATGATACTGCATGTTGAAGCAATAATGTTCTCTTATCATCATATCTCTCACAAAGTGCATTCCATGCTATCACATAATTGTCTTCACTGAATTTGTAATTGTTGAGAATGTTCTGTGATGACGGTTCAATTTTCACTGATGCTCTTAAATAATGAAATTTATCGATTGTAGAAAACGTCGCGTTTTCATGAACTAATGACTTGAATGTATCACGAAAATGAATCCACTTTTCAAAATTGCCATCAAATTCTGGTAATTTAATTTCAGGCATTTTGATTTTGCGAGTGTTTTGCTGATTTCTGGATGTTAAATTTGATTCACTACTTTCTGGAATTCCTGCTGCCATAATTGCTGCTTTGATTTCGAACAGGGTCAATTGAATTTGCTTCTTGAAATCTTGAAATGTTGATGCACTTTCTGGAATTTCCTCAGCCTTAAGTAAGCAACTATATTCAACATAAATGTTGTTGAACTCATTTAATTTGTTTTGGAATTCGTTTTGATAAACCTGAAGCTGATTTGACGTGATAAAATTCTTTATATTCTCATATTCAGCATATCCAATGTTGAAATCATCGATAATGACTTGAAGCCTTGCCTTCTTTAAATCTACTGCTTTGGTAGGTGCCATGGTGGCTTGTTTGACTTAACTTGTTGAATAATAACGACTTTGAATGAGATCCAGCTGGCTGGATGTTGACTTAACTTGTTGAATAATAACGACTTTGAATGAGATCCAGCTGGCTGGATGTTGACTTAACTTGTTGAATAATAACGACTTTGAATGAGATCCAGCTGGCTGGATGTTGACTTAACTTGTTGAATAATAACGACTTTGAATGAGATCCAGCTGGCTGGATGTTGACTTAACTTGTTGAATAACAACGACTTTGAATGAGATCCAGCTGGCTGGATGTTGACTTAACTTGTTGAATAATAACGACTTTGAATGAGATCCAGCTGGCTGGATGTTGACTCTAACCTGGTTTGATGTTTTTCTGATTATCCGGCCCGAAGGACCAAAATGTGATGGGTAGAATAATCAGAGACTGGTGGACTGTATTTTAAATGATGTAGATATTGTTTATTTCATAATGTAATCTCTATTCTGATCGCCTAAAACATAAAATTTTTCATTACAAAACTTTTCCTTTCACAAAATTTGGTTTCTTAATTTTTTACCTCTAAAAGGCCAATATAACATAAATTTTGATATGCTTTTGATTTGTTACGTGTCAATGGACTTAAATTGTCTGCTTAAATATAATAATATGCTTCAATAACTTGTTAAATTTGATTAAATAGATTTTACCTTTTCTGATATCTCACAATGAAAATTCAAAACTAATATTTTCAAAAAATAACCGTTAAAACAAAAAGGTAAAAACTACGACTTAAAACTATTCAAATTATTTTCCGTTGAATGTTTTGACGTTCAACAAAAACTTCAAAAAACTTTATTTTCCCAAATTTTGATCCTGATTCTGTTTTTAAACATTTGTAAAAAATGTGTGGAACCGACCACTTTCAATGCTTCTAGCATTGTTTTTGTGGCTTTTATCGACTCTAGAAGGTCCAAAAACCCTAATAGCCCTAAAAAGTGATTAAAAAGTTACAGTTCTTCATGACAAAAATCATTTTAAACATCCAATTTATTGATAAGATAATATTTATTAGAATTTTATGGGATACTGCTGATTTTTAGATCACTTTTTAGGGCTATTAGGGTTTTTGGACCTTCTAGAGTCGATAAAAGCCACAAAAACAATGCTAGAAGCATTGGAAGTGGTCGGTTCCACACATTTTTTACAAATGTTTAAAAACAGAATCAGGATCAAAATTTGGGAAAATAAAGTTTTTTGAAGTTTTTGGCACTGGATATAGTCAGTTCCGCACTTCCAAATGCTCAAAACTTTCACTTTTTAGCTGAATTTTGTAATGGCATATCACTTTCATCAATGTTTTCATCCTCTCTGTGAATTTTCAAACAAATTAAGAATTTTGCTATGAAAATCCATGAAAAGGAACTACTTCCAAATGTTTGAAGCACAATTTCATGCCTTTACTGCAGCTTCAAACCAAAAGTAACAAACTCATGTCATTTTTGGCACTGGATATTAAGACAACTGGTCTTAATAATTAACATGAAGATTTTACCATAAATTTTCCTTGAGGAGTAAAATAATTTTGCTCCTTTTTAGAAGAGGAAAATTTTTAATTTCACTCCCAAATTTGGGAGCAAAATTATTTAGGAGCGAAATTATTTTAAGAGCAAAATTATTTAAGAGTAAAATTAAAAATTTTACTCCAAGAGCAAAATTAAAATGAAAGAATTTTGCTCTTGAGAAAAAAAATCTTAGGAGTTTTTGAAAATTAAAAACTCCTTTGAATTTTGCTCTTCAAAATTTTTAAGAGTATTTCGAACACTAGTTATTGTCAATTTATTTTAATGGTCTTTCTGCTCATTGCATGCTATAATGTACATGTTTGGGTTGAATGTAATTGCTTAGCTTTCTAGAGAACGATTTGGTTCTGAATTTGTTAAATTAATCCTATGGGATGATCTGTGGAAGAATTACCCATGTTAGGGGTGTCAAGTACAAATCCCAAGTACTTGGGTATTTGGGGTATTTGGCAAGGACTTGGGGGACCCCAAGTACTTGGGTTTTTATCCCAAGTACTTGTACAAATCCAATAATTTAATAATTTTCAGCAATTTTTCAGCTATTTAAGATAAATTTTTAAATATTTTTTTTAAAAAATTGAATTTTTAACAGATTATCGTCTTTTTTACATGCAGAAAACTTAAAATGGAGCTAATTCAGTTAAAATTTTTAAATAATGAACTTTTTTATTAAAATTTCGAATTTTTGATGTACATGGACAATTTCAATTTTAATTTACATTTAAAAGAGTTCAATGACTTGAAAATAAAACATTAGGAATTAAAATTTCCTTCCTCAACTATAAAATGTCAATAAAAAGAACCAAATATAGTATTTTTTCACCTTTAGGGTCATTTTTTAGTTCTATTTTAAGGACTTGGAATTTGTACAAGTACTTGGGGTATTTAGGACTTGGGTATTCGGGACTTGTACAAGTCCTGATACCCCCAAGTAATTGACACCCCTAACCCATGTGAACTTAGCCACACTTTTCCAGCCACACTCATCGGCCGATATTTATCGGCCGATAATTTTTTTGCTTACGTATTTCGGCCGATACGTATCGGCAGCTTTACGTACAAATTTTCGGCCGATTTTTGTCGGCCGATATAATTTCAATTGCGTGCAAGTGATAAAATATCGGCCGATAAAAATCGGCCGATTTTTCGTGACTCTTGAGATTTGAACTCACAACTTTTAGTAAAAAAAAATCTATCTCACTAACCACTTGAGCTATTTACGTGTATAATAAATTTATTATACTTCGGCTAAATGACATATATAAATTGTAATTTATTTTTGACCCTGTATAAAAATATAAATAATAATTATTTTTATAATCTTTATTAGATTTTATATACTTCACAAAAAATAAATTTTTTGAAAATATCGGCCGATTTTTTTTATCGGCCGATATTTTTGTATCGGCCGATTGCATGCATAAATTAATATAAATCAAGATGATGAATGCTAACTTGCAAAAATAACTTGGATTTCTACTCTAATTCAGTTTTAAATATAATATTTTTTAAAAACAGATTAATTAAATAGATAATATCTAATATAGATAATATCTAATATCTATTTAATTAATCTGTTTTTAAAAAATATTATATAGATATTATCTATATTAGATATTATCTATTTAATTAATCTGTTTTTAAAAAATATTATATTTAAAACTGAATTAGAGTAGAAATCCAAGTTATTTTTACAAGTTAGCATTCATCATCTTGATTTATATTAATTTATGCATGCAATCGGCCGATACAAAAATATCGGCCGATAAAAAAAATCGGCCGATATTTTCAAAAAATTTATTTTTTGTGAAGTATATAAAATCTAATAAAGATTATAAAAATAATTATTATTTATTTTTTTTATACAGGGTCAAAAATAAATTACAATTTATATATGTCATTTAGCCGAAGTATAATAAATTTATTATACACGTCAATAGCTCAAGTGGTTAGTGAGATAGATTTTTTTTTTACTAAAAGTTGTGAGTTCAAATCTCAAGAGTCACGAAAAATCGGCCGATTTTTATCGGCCGATATTTTATCACTTGCACGCAATATTGCATGCAATGAAAAACTTGTATTGAAATTATCGGCCGAAAATTTGTACGTAAAGCTGCCGATACGTATCGGCCGAAATACGTAAGCAAAAAAATTATCGGCCGATAAATATCGGCCGATGAGTGTGGCTGAAAAAGTGTGGCTAAGTTCACATGGGTGGAAGAATTCAATTTCTGGGAAACTCTTTAAGTTCAGAGAAGTTCAGAGAATATTGAATATTTACTAAAATAAAACTTTACTTTATTTATTTTAGATACTGTAGATTTTTAAGTAAATTTGATACTTCGGTCTGCTTAAAAAACTTCTGCAATGTTTTCTAATATCATATTTCCAAAGGTAGCAACTAATTTGCTCGAATTTTCATTTTTACATAAAGCAGCAAAAACATTCAATTTTGACATCAGCGTTAATCCTGAAAATTGCGTCGTTAAAATTGTTTGACTTACGTCAGATAAAAAACTGGATCAAGAATCACCAGAGCAACTAAATGTCATCATCAGCATCATCATAATTCCCATAACGACTGGATATTAAAAATTTATACACAAAGCAAATTTAAAAACGCTCGGAAAAAAACTCACGGTATTAAGATTGTATTTTTTTCCGTAAGGGTCGTTCGTACAATTTGTAAGGGCCAAAATGGCCCATTCTAGTCTTGTTCTAGTCTTCTTTGCCTAGTCGTAACAAATTTTGTATGGGATTCTGAGCAGTTTAGTATTGAGCGTAATAAAACCTCAAATAACTTCTTTCTCCCTGGACATTATTAATTTCACAAACGACTTCTAGTCCTGAATGTTAATTAAATATTTCTATGCATATTTTTTCTTTTTCAACAAAACATTTGATACTTTGAGTTATAAAATTTTATAAAATGGAATTTTTTATCTTAAAATGGGAGATTCTGAGATTACCACGACCCCCAAAACCACAAAATTCGTGATCAACAAACCAACAAAAATAAGAATAAAAAAATGTAAAATTAATGGAATTGTTATAAGATTTTTTTTTTATAAAAAAGCTGTTGACGTAGGATGGAAGTTGGAACATGACAAAGATAACGATGAAAAATGAATTTGAGTAGAGTTTGAATGAAAATATTATTTGTAGTAAGCTCACAAGTAGGAGTGGATAATGCATACACATATGTCTATATTTAGATACAACGATATTGTATTTCACAAAGGATGGCTTCAAAATTTCAGAAAATACAATGTCGATGGTTAAAAATAAATAAAATGTTGGTATGTGACACATATTTCTGATATTACAATTTGTGGATATTGTCATGAAAATCATCAAAATTGGGAAACGAATGATATATTGCTGCAGGAATTCAAATATAAAATTTTCATGTGGTTTTTTTGAGTTTGCGGATGACAAAATCACGTATTTGAAAAATTGCCACAATTTGTATCTTTTTGTAATAAATTCGAATTTTGATATATTTTAACATCTAAAATTTAAAACAATGTAAAAAATTTTGTCTCCCAATAATAATAAAATATTCACAAAAATTTTCATCGCAAAACAGGCGAAAGAACACGTGCCAGGTTGATAACAAATATATTGCATGTCACAATGGTTTTCGTGATTTATTTGATTACACGAAATTGTAATTAATTCTACTGATTATCAATCCTACTTCGCGAGAATTTTGCAGATTTGTTTTAATTACTTTGGTTGAGGTTTTAGTTTGTGGGTTGTGGTAATAAAGTTTTATAGGTTTCCAAAGATTTTAATGTTTTGAATTATTTATTAATGGCATATATATATCTTGAAGGATATGATAGTAAAATTTATTTCCAAGGTTAAATTATGCTTAAAATTAAATTTAGTAGATCATTAATGGATTTTTTTGAAATATTCAACAAAAAAAATGTTAAACTTTAAAATTATTTTCATCCATAAAATAAACAGCAGATTCAATTTCACTTTAAAATATTTAAACTTTCATCCTGATAGCTCAATTTCAATTATACAAGTACACCACATGCAACCACAACCATTAAAAGTTTTCATTTGCATTCATTCAAAAACTTTGAGGAACTGCTAATTAATTTCTATTCAAGTTTCCTACATTGATTTTCCGCAAGCATAAATAAATTTTCCAAGTAAAGAAGAAGAAAAAAATAAAATGAAACAAAACTTTTAAGAACTTTCTTAAAATAATTTTATACGCATTTTTGAATATTTCTGCAATTTCAGGAAATTTTTGTTGGTTTTTGTTTCTTTCAAAAATTTTAAAAATTCAAATCTATTCCACCAAAATTAATTTTCGTATTCTTAAACTTTTTCTTCCATCTCAATTGTGTTTCAATTATATGAAAACACCATCAAGAACAACAATTAATTCACAAAAAAAATGTTAAGCATACTTCAGCTTCAGTTTTCAGAAAAAAAAAAAAATTAAAACACAAAAAAAAGAGAAGTCAAAAGAACAAATTGTTCATGTGCATGAAAGCTTCATAAAGCTCATATATGTGTGTGAGGATGATAAATTAAGTGCCTCACATTAAAGTTTCATGTTTCAAGCCATTTATTATTGTACAATGAAAATTAGACGAATAATTTAATAATGCGAATCATTGTGTGAATTTATGTATATTATGTTATATGAGATTGAATATGGCGTTAATTGAGTTTCATATTATGTGGATGTTGTTATGCAGTGTTATGTGATTTAGATGAACATGTGAGTGAAGTCAATGGATTTTCAAGAGAGCATTAAAGTGTACGTAAATGTGAAAATTAATTAATTATTTCAATAATTTTATCAAAATTTGAATAAGCATACATTAAGCGTCAATCTAGTGGAAAAATCTCGAAAAACTTTTAAAGCTGTAATCAAAAATTTCCACAAGCAAAAGTTTATTCACATCTTGTCAATCTCATCTCCGACAAGTATTCAATCTTGATGGCATATCTCTTAACATGCTCAATTTTGAAGTACACATATGTTTTGTTGTGTCAGCTGCCTTTTGTACAAACAAAGAAGATTGGAAAATTTATTGACGTCAGATTAATTTTTTTTAACTAAGAAGATTTGATTTTTCTGGAACATTGGCATCTGTGAGACTCTTTCTATTACTCATTATTTTTGGAACAATGGCATTCAACTGTACAAATTGAGATTCATCATAAGCAACAGACGAATGAATAAGAAGCTTTCGAGATGATATTTGAGTATCTTAGAAGAGATACTTGATAATACTTGACTGTAATTTTCTGATAAATACTGTTTCATTAATTTTCTTTATCCTTATTTTCACAGAATTATCACATTCATTAATTTATGCCTTATTGTTTCAGGGAAAGGAAAATAGCTTTAGGTTTTGTTCATAGAATACGGGAAGTATTAGTTTTCATACTTAAAACTGCTTTAGATGAAATTTGTCTTGCATAGCATACCCACGTAACCAAACGTCGATCAATGGAAGATTTCATGTATTACATTAAAATCTTCCATGTATCTTCCATGAAGTGCACGAGACAATAATTAAGAAAATACTGCTTGAACTGGGAAATCGTAATGCTAATAAGAAAATGGAAGATTTCACGTCGATTTTACGTCGATTTCACGTCGATATTTTTTTTTCAAAAATAGAAAGAAGTATGAGCGTAGATGGCTCACATTGCTTCTTAATGACTGCAAATTTAGTTGAAAATGATATTTTGACTAACGGTAGAGAGATCAACTCGATGTTAAATAGATTGGGCCCCAGAATGCCGTAGTAACAAGCTAATAGCTCAATTCAATTTCGAACCTGTAATATGAACCTGAATTATTTTAAGTGAATTTCCTTTTTCATACTCTTACCTTTACATCATTTTATATTACTTGTTTTATGAATTATTTAAATCTGACGGATAGTTGTCCTAATAAATCGACGGTATGTCGAGTGAAATGAAAAAAAAGAAAAAAAAAATAGGAATCAAACTTGAACTTTTAAAACTTTTAGTTATAAATACAAAATTTTGACATTTTAACTTCCATTATGCTTTATATTTATTAAAATCCATTTTATTTTCAAATTGCCGAAAATTTTCTTTTAGAATTTTATTCCCTTTGGAATCCTATAAAAAATCCTTCAAAGCTCGGGCAGAATGATTGTACGAAAATATTAATTACACTCATATTGAATTGCTTACTTTAGCACATAATCATCTGTATCTGTAATTAATTATCAACAGTATCGATTTATTTTTACGTATAAAATGAGAATAACAAATAAAGTATGAATGGTACACCCATAGAAAAAAATTAACAATGAATAGTTGTTTTGTATGAAAATTTTAACAATGCTATAGTTAAAATAGCGTTAACGATGAAATTGTTAAATTTTAACAATGGTCATTGTAATTTTTTTCGCCAACAATAAAATTGTAAATTTTAACGATGGTCATTGTTAAATATTTTTCTGAAGAAAAAAATGGTCACCCATCCAATCACTAAATAGGTTGAGCGTTGCTTAACTTCCGAAGCCCTATGAAAATCCTCTGGTCCGCTGCTTGTATTTTTTATTTTAATTTTTATTGCTAAATCGACTATTTGAAATTAGCATTTTTTATCTCAAATTTAAATGTTATTGGTCTAAAATAAATGTTTTAATTTTTAAATAAAAGTTTAATGAATAAAAATAAATAAAATCAAGAAATTCAAAATTTTTTGTGTGAAATTTTAACTTTTAAATTTTTTTCCGCGGTTTTTTGGAAATTAAAAGCGTAGATAGATAAAAGCTTATTTATTATTTCATTTTAATTAAATTTCAAGTTTAAAAACTCAAGATTTTTAAAGTTTTTTGAAAATAAATATTAACAATGACCATTGTAAAATCAACAATCACCATTGTTGATTAACAATGTCATTGTTGTTTCATAGTAAAAACAAATTTAACGATAGCATAGTTAATTTTTTTTTTCTTCATACAAATTTAACAACTTCATTGTTAACTAAAATTTACTATGAAGTAACAACGAAAAATGTTAAATTTTTTTTATGAGTGTAGGTACGAGAAAATACTTGGAAATATTAATCGGGTGAGGTATTATGATTTTATGATTAATTAACTCTGCAACTTCTTTTTGTAATTTTCTTCTTTTCAATTGCTGTGTCATCCATTTATCTTATTTGGATTAAATGATATCAAGACGTGCTGGTTTTGAATTCAAAGTGGGAATTGTTGGAGGTTCCCAGCATGGATTTTTTTGGATTTTAGATAGTTTTGAACACATTGAATCTAAGTTTGAGACTCGAAAAGATGATTTGCAGATTTTGGATAGTGGACCAAAAAACAAGTTTTGAACTTATGATTTTAATATTGAATCCATAGTAAAGAAAATACGATATATATAACTAAATCCAGCAATTCCACATCAAAATCTCACCTTTTAACCTCCCAAAAAATCATCACAAAAACGATCATCATTTTATTTGAAATTTCTGCAATAAAACCAGCCACTTTCAACCCTTTTCACACCACATTCTGAAACTGTAATAATTGCAGAAAATGAATGTGACATAACAATAAATTATCCAGGACATAGAAAACAGAAACAATACAAAACGCATGCTGTGTTCTCGTTCACTAAACACATCAACTCTCAGTTGAGATAAGAAGTAGGAATTATAACGTGCTAAAAATGAAAATGCTTTTTGTTGTATTAAATGTGAACTTTCAGCACTTTATTATGACACGAGTGAGATTGCATGCGTATAGCTCATAGACTTCATGATATATTTATTGTGGCATGGAGATTGATAGAAAAAAGTGTGTTGAATGCAGTGTTTATTGTGTATTTTTTTGGCTGCTGCTTCTGTTGCTGTTGAACTTGTTTTTTACGATAAAATAATTTTTTTGTTAGATTTCGAAGCTTTAATTGGTTTAACATGTGTGGGATTTATCAGATAATTTGGTGTCGGAAGTGCATTTAGACCTAACGAGGTATTAATCAGAAAAGCAATTAACTTTATGAAAGTATGATGAAATCTACACTAACATCCAAAAGTCTTAACAATCAATTTATAATCCTTTAATAATATATAATTTACCACCTTAAAGCACAAAATCAATAAAAGGTGGTGACCCATTTACATATGACAACTTCCTACCCATATCAATATAGGTCGATCGATTCCTTATCTAAAATTTATCAAGTGCCCGAAATGACAAAATTATCTTCTTTTTCTCCTTATTACAAAACATGTGTTTACTTGTATGCCTAACAAGCTTTAATGCAACCTTTTTCAGGTATTTATAGTTAATATTCCAATTCATGTCATGCCATTAATAAGTAAATAGTTAACAAGAATAGAACTAATTGATTTTTTTACCTAAGACCTTGTGTGTGATTTCTTCAGCAAATAACATATCAAAATGATTCAAAAACTTTTAATTGCTTTTCTGCTAATCACAGTAATTACAGCAAAAGACCGACTCAATCCTAACGAATGCCTTTTTCAGGGTTAATCATTAATTTCGACTAGCGGATGCTTTAAGCTGATTATGCAGGAGGATGGAAATCTTGTTATTTATCGTGAATCGAATGGTAAAAGTTTATGGTCGAGCAGAACAGCAAGAACATGAATAAATCGAGTATGCATGCAGTAAGATGGAAATTTTTTTTGTAACTTTTGATTGTCATAATAAAGCCACATGGGCGTCAAGGACAACTAAAAATGAGGGAGCTTCAATTGTCATGCAAAATGATGGTAATTTAGTCATGTATGCGTGTAACTCATCGTGAGCTGTATGGGCTATTAGAATTGTGACAAATTGCTAGATATCAATCAATAGTATCGTGAGATATGGCACTCAATATTTATATTTATTTTTTATTGCGTACATTTTTGTAGCTTTCTATTTTTATACCTTTTTATTATAGACATAGCAATTGTCAATCAAAAATAGAATCAAATTAATTAAACTAATTGTTTTTGAAAATTTTATAAGGTTTGGAATGTTTTGAAATTGTTTTACTAATTTTAATCAATATTTTCAGCCAACATAGTCATCGAAGACATCAAAGAATGAAGGATCATGGGTTGTATTGCAAAATGATGAAAATCTGGTAGTTAATACTTGGCAGTCAACACGTGCTCTATGGAATAGTAAATCTGTCACTTATTGCTGAATTAATTGCAAATTTTTTGATGATCAACAGAAATAAAAGCCTTAATAGCATTCCTTAAAAACCCAATAAAGTCAAATAAAACTTAAAACGAAAACTTTAAAGAACAACTTTTAAATGCCCAAAAAGATTCTTTTCCGACTTAATCATAAATTTTCACATTCACAATTTAATCTGTTGAATTCATTAAATTTTCCGAAAAATATTTCCTCTATAAAAGTCTCATACAGGCACTAACAATGGTTAAAATTGTCCCTAAGAACAAACTTTTTACATTAAACAATGAAAAACAACAAAATGTTTGAAAAATGTGGATACAAAGACTCGGATTACTGCAGAGTTGATGGAAACTTGTGCTCAAGTTGTGGGTTTTAACCGTAAGCTCTAGGATATTTAATAAGGTATAATGTATACCCTAGATACTGGCACTAGACATCGAGTAGGAAAATTTCATCTAATTTCATAGTTAACAGTATTATCCAGATCAGCAGCTAACCTTTTGATTTTGTAAAGAACTAGACAAAACTTAACCAAATACACATAAAACTATAAATTTAAAGTTCACATCTTTGCACATCTACCATCAACTCTGTCATGTTCCATATAAATAGTATCACATGAGAACAAAAAGTATTTTATTTCCAGTTGTAAGGCATCTGTTGTTTTCCTATTATTTGGACTACACAAAAAAATACTTTCACATTGTAATTTTATGAATGTTAAGTAGGCCTTTTAGGATGTAAATTATTGTTGCATTAATTCACATGTTTAAATGTAAAAGAATAGGAATTACGTGTTGTGCATGTATAAAAAAAGAAGAGGTAAAAAAACGTAGAAAGAGGAAGTAGTGCTTACACGTTTTTGTTGAATTTTATTCAACTTTTGTTGCAAAATGTATTCAATGAATATTTACAGCAATTTAAAGATATATGGAATTAGGGTTTCTGAATTTTTTGATGTTACAAAATAAGTTTCTTTTTCATGAGTTTTGGTAATTTTTTTGAATATTTTTTAAACCAAAATTCCAAGTTCTAAAAATCTTGAAGACAAAAATTTACAATTCATAAACTTTTAAATGGAATTTTCAAGTCATTTATAAACATTCAAAATTGAATTTATGAATTTTTCAAACCAGTAACACCGAACCATCTGATCAAAATCCGATGAAATTTGATTCTTCAATTCAAAATTCCAATCCTCCAACAAGCATTCTCAATTTCACGTCATCTACATCACTCAATTTACACACAATTGAATGCGAAGAAATATGCCACAACGGAAATTTATTCCTCTTTGTAAGCACTTGTGAAGTATCAATATATAGCACGAGAGTTATCGACATTATTTATCCAAACTAAGATTCTTCACAAATACACAAACTTCCTGCTATCGTGTTATCCGTCATAAATAAAGCATTGTATTACAATACAAAACTTGAACGATATGGAACAGATACCTCGAATGTGTGTATCTGATTGATTTACATTTTCACATACTGTGCTTTCAATTTTTTTTGTGCCTCCTTTCTTGTTGACAGAACGTGCATTTTTGCTGATATATGAAAAGTCCCTGTTTGTTTCATTCTAGGCGAACATTTTTGGCATTCAATCCATTTTTCTGATGGGAAATTTATATTGAATGATTGAAAATGATATGAGTTGTGTCGAGTCATGTGTTTCATGTAAAATATTGAAACGATATTTCTATGTTTCAGTATTTATGGCGCGTTTTTGAAGATGTGGTTGTTTATCATATTTTTGAGTCGTGAAATGCTTTTTTTGGTACTCAGCAAAAGCTTTTTTAAGAGGGAATTTTTAGGTATGAAACCGATCAAGCACGAAGTTTAAATGCTTTATACTGATGAGTCTTTAAATTTGCTTGAATTTCAAACTGTACAGAAAAATAAATGCAAAAAGTTAGGTAACTACAACTCATATGCAAAAATTAAGATTCTTAAAAAAAACTTAAATTTAAATCTTTTCAAAACAAAAATCTAATTTTCTCAATCAAACTTTAACAACCAAACTACAACTAAACTATTTATTTCAAAAAGAAGCAGCAAAGAAAGGAAAATAAATATTTGAAAGAGAAAGAAAAAAAATTTGCTGATGCTCAAAGGCATGAATCATGGAATAACATACTTTTCACATTAGAAGCGTTAAATTGGAACATGAAAAGGATTTAATGATTCTGATTTTGATGCAGAGATTGCAAAATTTCTCCTTTGTATAGCTTCAAGCAATTTGAAAGGACGGAAATGCTTCAATACATTGCTGCAAAAATGTTTGAAGGATGTACGACATTTTGATCATTAATTACCGTAATTTCTCCCCAAACTCAATTTAGCAATATTAATTAATTATGAAGCTTGCCAAAACGAACTGCTGACCAATTCACAAAAACTTCTTTTTTTTCTCTCATTTTCTGCCTCAATTAACAATTTGTGTATTTTTTTTCGAAACAAGACAAAAACTTTATAGACGGAGAAGCTTGCTTCTGTCACATGTTTGTATGTACGGAAAAAAACATTAAAGGCATGTTTATGCCACTCACATACAAAACATTCCATTCCATCTTTATTTATTTGTATATTTTTGCCCTACAAAAGTTTATATGAGAACTCCCAACCGTCTTTCCTTCGTTCATTCCTTTATGTATACACAATTAAAGTTTTATGAATCGTAAAATTAAGTTTTATCATTTTGTGCTGGTTGTAGCAAAATAACTAGTTTGATGATTTTAAAAATAATAGAGAATTAGCGCATTTGATGGATTTTTATTTCAGTAATTATTCATTTAGGTATTACGTAAAATTTTTCCCAAAATTCCTAAAATTCAGAATCACTTTTTTAGAAAAATTTAGACACAAATTTGTTTAATTAGCTAAAAATCTTCATTTCTAAGGTTCTTTTGTGATGCAACTGTTAAAACATATTAAACCAACTAAAATGAATTCTTAAAAACCTTAAAAAAATTAATTCACTCAAATTCATTTAATTTAATTGCTTCTGCAAAACTTAAAAAAAACTCATCAAACCTCCCCAAACAAAATGAAGCAACTAAAAATATTTTCAGAAAAAAATCTCAAAACTTTCTCTATCCACATTTAATTGCTCTTATACTACAACATTTTACAAGTCTATGTAATATGAATCTACATTGTAGTTTATTTTAGTCTAGATTAAGAAAGGCAATGGTAGCAGTAAATTCAATTATCAATTATGTTTTCATTCTTTTCCAATTTATTCACATCCACCCATACATAAACTTTATCTACTCACTTGATAATTATTCTCTATATTATAGTCAATATTAGATGGAAGGAAAGAAGGATAAGGAAAATGTGGGAAAAATGTATTTTCTCAATAATTTAATAAGTTTCTTCATTTCTTATTTCTATTTTTATAATGATGATGAACTTCATATTATTTTGATATTGAAAATCCTATTGAATTATATAATTCTATTCATATTAAAAATAGAGTTTTATTATTGACTTGGAAAATATATATTTTCCTTGAACTTATAGTTCGGAATATAATAAGAGGAGATATAAGTACTTATTCAGAAAATAAAATCCTGTATCAAGTTACATCAGATCTAGAAAGGACATGATTATGATATACATGTGCAAAATCTCAACACATGCTCTTCCGGTTGCTGAATGCAAACTTTTTTTTTAATGCTATAGAAATGATAATAATTGAGTTCAAATACTATTGTACAAATTTTCAAGTATCATGCCAAATAAGAAAGGAAAATCCAAAATTTAACAAGATAATTTTACTTGAGAAAATGTTTACAAAAAATTGGGGATGATTAACTTATAATGTCAGAATGTAACTCAAATTAGCTATGCTGCAAAATACAATTGAAAAATAAATTTTCCTGAAAAAATTAAATCTGGTGAAAATGCATTAATTCTCTGAATTACTTTGTAAAAACATTTTTATCAAGCATTCTCCAAACCTGCTAATCTAATATTATTAAAAAAAATTTGTGCTTCAAAAAAATATTTTCATAAAATAAGTAGGTACTCAAAAATTCGTAAATAAATAATTTGAAAAAAAAAAATTGAAATTTATTCACCATTTATTCATTTCCAGATATGCTTGAATTTTGAACATTTCCATCGAAAATAATTCAAACTTTAATATCAAGTAAATTTTGCATTGAAAAATCTTCCTTCGCTTTAAGTAAGCCACTTCAACTCTGTTCATGTTCTCTTAACTCAGAAAAACAAATTAAAAAGCTCGTCTTTCAAATTTATTTTTCTTTCAAACTTTTCCATTACAAAATGGAAACGGTCGGTGCGTAGCTTCAGTTATTTTTCAGAAAACATTATTCATAATAATAATGACATTGCTCGTAACTCTCCATCCAATTGTTATTATTCTATTCAATGATTTCATAATAATTGTAAATATTCATAATTTCCATTCCAATTCTCGAAATGACTTTGTCAACATTTGAGGGGGTGGGTTGCTTGTTAGGTAAGGTTTGTGGTTTTTGAATGGAAATATAATGTTGGTATTGGGACAATACGATTAGTGTTTCAATGATTACGATTACGATCAATAATTTTAATCAAAGTAATCAAAATTAAATTTTTAATCGAAATGATTTTAATCGAAATTTAATCATAATCAAAATTTGATCATAATCAAAATTTGATCGTAATCAAAATTTGATCATAATCAAAATTTGATCGTAATCGAAATTTGATCGTAATCAAAATTGATCATAATCAAAATTTGATCGTAATCGAAATTAAAAATCTGGATTTTTTTCTTTGGAGAATTTTTGTATCGAATTTAAATGTTTTCATTGTTTCTCAAGGAATTGGATGCCATTTTGTAAAAAAAACTACCTAATCAAGTTCTATATGGAGATACCATACCTAATACACCTAAAGGAAGCAGCGGAAGTGCCTGGTTCCCGAGATCTGAGCACCTCTTTAAAAAGTCATGAAACGTTGAGAAATGAAATAAAAATTTTTTCGGCACTTCCACCTAGTTGGACATATGCAGTTCTTCATGGTTATTCAATTGAAAAGATACTATAACTTCATGAAAACATTTCCTTTTAATGATAATTATATTTAAAAGGACGAAGACAGCGAGAACTGCTTATGTCCAACTAGTTGGAAGTGCCAAAAAAATTTTTATTACATTTCTCAACGTTTCATGACTTTTTAAAGAGGTGCTCAGATCTCGGGAACCAGGCACTTCCGCTGCTTCCTTTAGGTGTATTAGGTATGGTATCTCCATATAGAACTTGATTAGGTAGTTTTTTTTTCACAAAATGGCATCCAATTCCTTGAGAAACAATGAAAACATTTAAATTCGATACAAAAATTCTCCAAAGAAAAAAAATCCAGATTTTTAATTTCGATTACGATCAAATTTTGATTATGATCAATTTTGATTACGATCAAATTTCGATTACGATCAAATTTTGATTATGATCAAATTTTGATTACGATCAAATTTTGATTATGATCAAATTTTGATTATGATTAAATTTCGATTAAAATCATTTCGATTAAAATTTTAATTTTGATTACTTTGATTAAAATTATTGATCGTAATCGTAATCATTGAAACATTAAATACGATACAAAAAAAATGACACAAATTTTAATAAAATCAAAATAATATGAGGAAGTGATGAAAAAGTAAAACTGGTGACCAACCCCTTATTCCAGACGCAACATTACAATTTATTTGTGAATACAATAATTGCAATTGGCTAAATTGGTAAACATTCAGATGAATGACATAATTTGTTCACAATATTGACAATTTTATTGAACAATTTATGGTGCGATAGAATTTTTTGATTAAAATTCCAGAATGTTTAGATAATGAAAAATAATGCACATGAGAATCAATTGTATGTTGTTCATGCACAAATATTTTTACGTTATCACAAATTATAGCATTTTTTCATTAAAATTCTATTGAAATTTTCTATGACATTAAATTAAAATTCCACAACAAATGCACTAGTTTTTCCAATTTTAAAATATGCTGTGACAATGATTTTATTGCAGATGACTCGCAAATCTACATGCTGGCTAAATTCATTCATTTGGTGTATAAAATATATAATACAGGAATAATTAATGTCAAATGGGATGATAATGAATCGCATCATTAAATTTATTGCGAAATTCTGTGTGGGTTTATGCTCTAGTTGGTGGAAGTTCTTTCTGAAACCAGATGTCAAGCTTCAATTACACAAGAGATTATGTGGTTTAATGGTTGGAAAATATCAATAAATGGGTAAATTTTCAATTATAATAATTTTAACAGATTGAATATAAATTTAAGTTTGTAGTTTTATTTCAAGGTCTTCAACCCTAGCATCGGGGTTAATTAATGAAAAATATAAAGCACCTAACCATTTCGAGTTCCATTGAGAATCCACCATCTTGTTACTCTCTAATCTGGCATTCAAAATGTAAATCAGTGATGGAAAACACGTAAAACGAGACACACGAATGTGGCATGTAAAAACTTCTCACAAACAACACACCATTTACGAATTGAATTAGAACCTGTTATCAAGCTGTCCATGGCACAAAAAATTTATTCCCATCTGCTCTGAATTCTATAGAATTTTTAACTACAAAAAAATGCACAAAAGAACCAACATTATGCTCAACAAAATCTAGTGAAATCTTAAAAAGCACAACCACCCAGCATCTCTAATATGTTTATCCTTATATGAATGTGCACCATACACTACATGATAGTAAAGCAGCTGCAAATACTCTTTGAAATAAATATCATATGGAAAGTGTTGAATTCATCTTCATCATCATTATTTCATGCCATTTGCTTATGCACATAGACGGATTATGTTGTGTGAATTGCGGATTAAAATAATTGGATGAAGGAAGCAAGGAAAGCAGGAAAAAAAGAGATGAAAAATGTGCTTGTTTGTTGTAAATTAAAAAAAGTTTTAAGTTTCTATGACATTTTTTGTACTTTGAGACATTAATCAACTTTACATTTGAGCTTTCTTGGATGCTCTTAATCTTTTTTATCATGCTGGAAACTTTTTGAAAGTACTTTGCTTAAATGGAATAACAAATTTCTTTTCTGAATTAATGATGGTGGTTGAAAGTTTTCTTTTCAATTTAAATTTTTTTAATGGCTTTAAATGCAAGATGAATCTTTTTTCAACAAAAATATGCTTGACAAATAAGTGAAGCAAAAATTTTAAAATCTCATCTGCAATTCGTACATTTTTGATTTCATTATTTCTGTCACATGTTTTTATCATGTTGAATTTTCATGAATACCTTAAAAATTAGAAACATTTTTTGTATATTTTGGTAGAGATTTTAAAAGCATTCAAAAGTAGCTATGAATTTAGAACTACATTTTTAAAAGTTTTTAAATTTAATAATTAAAAACTTACTTTTATCAAATTCTGAATTTAAATCCACTGAAAATTTTGAACTTTCTGACAATTTTAAATTTAGGTATGAATACCGACACATGAAAATTTCATTCATACTCAAAAATGAATGTTTTCATCTCCCGAAAAATCTCATTTATTTAATTTTATCTACTAGGTACACTTCCCGTCACATATTCACTAACATAATTTCTCATTATACACATATTTTAAATCATTTAGCATCGCACAATATTTAAAATCACACTATTCATTTCCCCTTACAGTTATAGCAACGGTACTTAAACAAATATGCTTATTCATACATTTAATATGAGCATACAAAACATAAAGCTCTTCTCTCTTTTTTTCTGAATCATAAAAAGCACTTAATTTTCTCATCATCGTTCCTCCTCTAACATTATCTCACATTTCAGACAGCGAACGCTGATTCAAATTTGAGTGCTGTATTTAATGCATTCATGAGATATTAAAACCAAAAATTAGCTTCGAGCTACACAACACATTCATATTATATATTGAAATATATGCTTGGCATAAGTAGCATCACATGCTGTTCGCTTTTCATGATTGAAGTAAAAAAGGGAAAAAATTGAATTTCCGACGTTGAAAAAAAGCTCACTTTTTGCTGCTATATGTTGAGCAACCACAAGAGGAATTTTATTCCATGTTTCTTCCTTTATTTGCTATTAAGCTAGTTTTAATTATACTCATAATACATCATACCTCACGTTTCTCTTCCTATATATATTTTTATGGTGGTATAATCTTTAGAGATTATAATTATCTCTGGAGGATGGGAATAAAAGTCGGCATGAATTTAATGTTTAATTTTTAAAGTACTTTTTTGTTGCGTCTTGTTGAGAATTAGATACAACCTTGGTATAACTCTTCTTCCTTTCTCAAGGGTAACTCATAAATAACGTATAACTTTGAAATAAATTTAGGAATTTCTTGCTGTCTGAATAAATTTTATGAATCTAACAAGGAATTTACTCCTAAAAACAAAAAAATTTTTGAATCCCTCAATTTTTCATCTACAAAAACATCAAACCCCAACATCATCGTTCTCATCCATCAATTTTCAAGCACCAAACGAAACCCCTAATCCATACACATCCACCCATCAATGTAATATCTGTTTGTCTTTTTTCTTCACATCATAATTTCTCTCTCATTCCTCCTTCAGCTTGCGGCTATACTTTTGTGGTTATTTTCGATACAAAAGTTTTACATGCATGTTAACGTTAACATCGTAAACTGTATAGCTTACAAAAAAGGCACAAATTATGATGTTTGTGTGGTCTAATGATTGTCAAATAGAATTTTCTTTTCATATTAGATTTGGGATTTATTAAATTTATGTATGATATGGCAACGGATTGATGACCGAGAATTATGGGACACAATGAAATTGTATTTGATTAGATTTGTGGATTATAATTTAGGGGATGAGGACTTGAGGTAGTAAATTTGGTTTTTAACGATCTAAAAGTAGTCTGGAATTTAAGAGTGTATACTGAATGCCAAAGACTACCTTTTGAATATTAAAAAAAATCTTTAAAGCACATAATTTTGAACCTACTTTTACCGTCCACCAGTCACTTACAAATTCCATATCTTCACCATCTCAAAGAATCCATTAAGCAGCTAAAATATTAATTAACAAAAAAAACTTTGAGAGCATTTCCTCTACCATTTCATGATAGCAATCAGAATATCCATATCTAAAAGCACTCTGCAAGAAAAACAACTTCCACTGACCAAAAATTCTCCTCACTGAATTATCTTTCGTGATAAAAAAATTTCTTAATTAAATATCCTCATGCTGAAAGGGATGAAAAAGCTTGCTCACCGTGTAATATCATAATCTCAGTTCCATTTTTATTTAATTTCTTTATTCGCCCTTGCAGATTAAAACTTGTGCAGTCATGCTCGGACTTTTTAAAGTCTCAAAAACTTTCCACTTACCAATTTAGCCTTTTAACCCCGTTTTTGAGTTTGGCTAATTCACATTCATTCATTATTTACGGTTTTCTTATTCATCTTCCTTTGCCTTTTTGGATCTTTACAAAATTTGTAATTCAGGGTTGCAAATTTTTACTGAATGTTGATTTTTGGATGACGATTCATTGGTTATTGTATAACTATACTGTACTTTATATTGACAATATTTCTAGATTTAAATTTGAATATTGTTTTATTATAGGAATCGAACCCTAACCTCAAATACCTAAAAGTATTTATCAACCATTGAACCACAGAATCAAAGAACTAATTTTAACAAATTCATCCCTTTAAATTTCATTCCAAAGGTCTGACTTACCCAACACCTCAACCAACAAATTCCATCTCTCCTACCCTGAATCTCAATAATGAATGTAATGCACATTAAAACGAGCGCGCTGAATTTAACGACATAAATTCATTTTTCATTGTGATATCTTCAATTCATTACCATGGCTTTCCTTCATTTTTTCCTATTTTGCCATCAGCATAAACACAACTAAAAGTTCCATTTGAATATTGTGTTTTTTTTATAACAACTCACTGAGCTTTTGCTGCTGTGCTGTTTCAACAAAAGAATATTTTTTTTGTTAACTTGTTTTCATGGCAAACTTTTTTTTCCTTTATTTGATGCCGGGTGCTGTTATTCATAATACATGAATGGATATGTGTATGTGTGTGGGATAAAGAATTAATCACACTTTGACAAGTGGTGATGGATATTTTTTTTTTTTTGCTTTTTTGTGTCTGTGCTGTAGATACAGCATCGAGATATGGTAGAAATAGATGTGATAAATTTAAATATGTCGGAATTTTGTTGACAGTCTGGTTTTGTCTTTTTTGGAATGAGCTATTTTGTAATTTTGGGATGGAATTGAGTTTTATTGTTACAAATTTTGTGGAGCAAGCTGTGTTGGGTAAACTTAGAATTATCGATTTTATATACATCTTGTAAGAATGATAATTTCAAAGTCAGTCACATGTTCGTTATATGAAAACCACAAGAAGTCAGAAAAGTTTTCAATTCAGTAGTTTTATGAGAAATTACTCTATGTGACGTAAATTTCTATGCCACATATTAAGTTGTGTAGGATTTAAATGAAGAAGATGATTCTTTTTTATGACCTTTATGGATGTATCAGCATGTTTTATGACCCTCAATATAGTAATATGTGTCTAGATAGATGTGACGACTTTGAGCCAAAATTTTCCTGAAAATTCTTTACAAATAATGTAATTAAACTCGATTGTTTAATTCATAAAATCTTTAGTCTTTTATTCATTAAATGTATTGAAAATTTTTGAATAAATTGTTGACTCGAGTGTCAGCAAAAGAATGATGATAAGTAACAATTCTAAGGTGCACTTACACGAAAAAAGGGGGGGCGATAAACTATGAATATAAAAATAATTTTATCGTTAATTTTTGAAAATGAACAATTCGTTGAAAATAAATGATAAATTTGGCATTTATAGTGGAGTTAAACACAAACTTCGGGGGGGAGAAAGAATAAAATTTATGAGTAATTCAAAGTTTATAGTTAATTATAATTCTAATCATTTAATTCCATTTTTGTCGCATGTAAATTATTACATTTATATATCGTCTTGATAAGTAGGATTATCAAATGTCACCTGCATCCATTCTTGTCCATGTCGGCATAATAGTGTCTCCAACTTGTCGTTAACCAAATACATTGTCTCATCACTGTAGAGTGGCTTTAATTTTTTCTCGACCGCTTCACCTAGTACGTTTTTAGCTGTGTTGAATGAATAACTTACAGTGCACTTATTTTTATGCTTCATGCCACTAACGACATCCTTAAATTTCATAGCAGCTTTCACGTTGTTAAATTTTATGTGTACGGTTGACCAGTCAGAAAATTCTCGGAAAAGTATCCAAGAGAAATCCTTCAGGAAAATGATGATTGTAGACTTGAAGTCATTGAATCTGGGATACTTTCCTTCCATTCGCATAATAATGAAATTTGACTCCTTTGACTCTTTTCGCTTTTTATTGACTGGATCTCCTCTTATTTTGGTAGGAAACTCACGAATTTCATTTATCTTTTCGCTTGGTTGTGCCTTTTGTGAAATGGATGATGAACAACAAGGTTCATTAGACTCAAAGTTTAATTCATTACCATCGATCATCAAGATTAATGAATCATCTTCAGTCTCAATGGTCACTGCATGACTAGACGTTGATGGAGCCTCAACATTTGCTGGTGACTTAGTAACTTTTGGTGACTCAATGACTGTAGGCGGTTCATTGGCTGTTGATGTTTCATTTGTCTCTCCAGTGATTTTACCAAATTTTGAATGCTCAGGAACAAAAACTTCAGAACGAAGACGTGGCTTTGGCTCTGGAGCATGTTGATCAACTTGTACTGTAATTGTCAAGTTTTGCCAAGGTTGTTCTCTCTTCACACCATTAAGCAAATTAGCATTCATAATTAATTCAGTCAGTATAGCCTTGCGATATTCACTAACGAGATAGTCACGTGATTTATGAAGCAAAATAGTTGCAGCGTCACATAATTTTGCTTCAACCGCACCATCAGCACACGCGAATGTAATGTTTGCACATTTAAGAGCTTCTTCAATAGATGTGACAGCTATAAATCCAAAAGATCTCGTGAGGATTCTGTCGAACTCTATACACCATCGGAATCCCTTAATGTTGACAAAAGACTCGAATGTCTTTAGCAAGGTAGCTACATAAGCAGTTGTATTACACGACATACGCGGGAGCAGAGTGATGGCAACTGGAATTGGAACTTTTGAAATGTCACGTAGATCGACATGTAGCAATGATTGTTTGAAGTAAGCCGAGACAAAAGTAACTGGAGGACATGATACAGTAATATTCCTTTTCAGACCATAACTGTGAGCATCGTTGACAACACGTTCATATTCGCCGTTGTCCATAAGAATAATAAAGACACGATCTGTATCTTCGCCTTTCTCATAATCCCGAACACGAAAGGCAGAAATTATAGATTTAAATTCAGGCTCGAGTGCTTGAACAATCTCGCTTAATTTCTTGGAACTGCATATTCCATCAACTTGTACGGCTTTTACAGTAGCATTTTCAGCTAAACGAGCTTTCTTCATCTTGAATTTCTTAATTTTTGGTAGCCTCGAATGGCTATCAATTTTATCAACGTGAGTGAAGTTAGCTTCTGTTTGAATTTCGTATTGAAGTTCAATTTTTGAACTTAAGTTTGAATTCAAATTTTTGTTAACCGTTGAATCACAAAAAACCGTTCCTATATTATGACTAGCGGTTTCAGACTTTTTACTCTCATCCTCATGTGGAACTTTATTGATTTCTATTCTAGCTAGATTTCTTACCGCTCTACTTTTCCTTATTGTTCCATCTGATAGCTTAACATCTGCTACACGAGCTGTGCCGTCTTTCCCAATATGGATTTTTATAATTTTCCCTCTTGGCCATTGTCTACGCGTTTTGTTAGGCTCGATTACAAGTACTAAATCTCCTACTTTCCGGAATAGGCTCAGATTTGTGCCATTTAGTTCGCTTAGTAAGCACTGGCAAATAATAAGCTGTGAATTTTCTCATCAATTCATCAGCAAGTTCTCTTCCCTTCTTGTAGATGGATCGGTCAGGAATTATCGAGTAAACATTCTTGTGAACGCCAGGTAATAAAGGCCATCCACTTTTATTCTTTACTAAATGATGGGAGTTAATACTTCTTCATCAGCGGCTTCGAGAGGATTTTCAGTCAAAGGTCTGCAGTTGATTCTGTGAGCTGCTTCCATAATGGCGATATTCAGTTCCACTCTACTGACTTTTCTCTTCTCCAATGTGGTAGAAATGGCTCTTTTCACTTCCTTAATCAAACGTTCATAAACGCCACCAAACCATGGAGAATAAGCAGGAATGAATTGCCACTCTACTCGGTATACTTCTGCGAGTTTAGGGCCTAAGATACTCAAATGTTGACTCAATACTTGCTGAATACTAAAATCCTCTTGTAGAGTCTTTTCTGTACGTTTAAAATTTGCGGCGTTATCACTAACAAATTTACGCACTGGTCCATAGGCAGTCCACATTGTGACAATGCCTTCTAAGATGCGCAGCGATTCCAAAGAATCCAAGATATGCAAATGAATGTAGCGCGTTAAAGCGCAAACAAAAATCAGAATGTAAATCTTCTTGATATTTCCATTAACTGTAGGTCTGAGTGGACCCAAAATATCTATACCAGTAACCTCGAATGGTTTCATATCGGTATTTGTTCTATCTTCTGGAAGTGGTGCCATCTTAGGTGAATATGGCAACGCTCTTTTAAGTTTGCACCAATTGCATTTTGCTTTTACAGATCTCATGGCCATTCTCAGTTCAGGAATCCACGCAATCGTCCTTATTTCAGCAATTTGAGCTTCCATTCCGACGTGATTATGCTTGTAGTGGTATGATGCCAATAAGTTCATGACAAGAGCGTTCCTCCGGGGCAGAAGAGGCGCAAATTGTTGAGGATAAGTCTCACTGTTCATATTTACTCTAGCATTGATGCGAATTAATCCTTGAGGATCCATAAATACATTTAGTTGTTGCATCATTGGGTTCCTTATTGCCTTTCCAGAACTTAATGCTTTATATTCAACTGGAAATTCTTCACGTTGAATTTTTCTAAATAAGAAATGTTCAGCTCTTTCAAAATCAGTAGGTGTCAAATTACTTAAGTTAGATGTCATGATTTTAATTTCACGAATTAAAGGTATATTATTCAGTAGCTTGTGCCGAACTAATGGCGTGAATACATCTAAGTGTAACTTTAATGCTCTTGCTGTAGCACGTCTAGTTTTGGTCCAACTTGCTTTTATTGAAGCACTAAAACGGTCTATAAGCTTCGTCACTAGCCCATTTGCAATTAATTGGCGGTAAAACGTGTGTTGAATAATTCAATTTCTTAATGTAGATGTTATTGATTGAATCACATTCATCAAATAACAATTTAATTGGAATTTTAGGCCAAAATTCTTTATTTAGTTTTATAAATTCTGGACCTTTCATCCAAACTGAATTATTGCATGAAAAATCGAATTTTTTCATTTTAGTGCAAAGATCGGCTACATTTAATTCAGTAGGAACGTAATTCCATTCGCTTCTTTCCGTTAATTCTAGGATTTCTTCTATTGGACTAATAGCGTATTTGACAATTTTTTGATTGGGGTTTAGGATCCAACGCAAGACTACTTCTGAGTCGCTCCAAAATGAACGCTTTAGTCTATCAATTTTTAACGCATCAGTAATTGTTTTGCCTAAGCGTGCAGCTATCAATGCACCCATTACTTCAAGGCGAGGCATTTCCTTTATAGCTGTTCCTGTCTTAAGTCTGAGTGGTGTGACTTTTGCTTTGGCCATCACGATCGATGAGTCTACAGAACTTTTTGTTTTAGTTACTAAATAAGCAACAGTTCCAAATGCTTCCTTGCCAGCGTCTGCAAATATGTGAAGATGTATATCTTCAGCTTGATTCAACGCATCGAGTTGCGTGAATCTTCTAGGAAATTCGAGCTTCGCTATGTCATTGATTTGCTTTAGCCAGGATTTCCAGTCTTTTACTGCCTTATCGGATATTGTATCATCCCAATCTAATTTATCTTCCCAGCTTCTTTGTAACAGAATTTTACCTCGAATGGTAAAATGAGATATTAATCCAAGCACATCATATATTCTGGCTAGTGTACTGGCTTGATCACGCTTTGACGGTTTCTGATCGAAGTCTTTAACGAGTTTGATGAAGAGATTATTTTCCAGCTTGAATTGAAAGCAGTCTTTAGCGGTGTTCCATTGACATCCTAAAACCTTTGTAACTTGACTTTCAGATTCTGATTCCAATAATGAGATTGCTTCTTGTTTAACAGCAGTAGCGGGCAATGATTTCAGAAATTCTAAATTATTACTTTGAAAAGCTATCAACTTCCAATTAATTGAGCCAAAGATTTCAATGCATTGCTTGGCAATTTGTACCGCCTTTTCAACGTTTGGTTCTGATGTTAAGACATCGTCCATGTAAGTACATTCAATCAAAGTGCGAGCAGCTTCCGGATACTTATCCATCCATTTCTCAGCAGTCTTATTTTTTACATATTGAGAAGTAAATGGGCTGCTTGTAGGTCCAAATAGCATAACCATAGCTATGAATGTCTTCATCGGTGAATCTAGATTCTCACGGAATAATAAGCGCTGGCATTGCTGATCACGTAGACAAATTCTGATCATATTAAACATTGCTTTAACATCAGCGGTGAATGCTATACTGTTCATTCGCATGCGTATCAGAGGAAAAATAATATTTACGAGTAAATCAGGTCCTTTAAGTAGGTTTTTATTCAACGACGTTCCTTGATATATAGCAGAAGCGTCGTAGACGTTTCGCATTTTAGGAGGGGTTTATTATTGTTGATAACAAGCGAGGTAGGCAAGTACCACACGTTTGGCCATTCTCCTCTCATATCTTCTTCCGTAGCTTCTCGAATGTAATTCAACGAAAGCAATTCTTTGACATTATTATTGTAAGCCTCGAGATGCATTGGATTTTTGCGTAGTCTTCTTTCTTCAGCTAATTGACGTCTTAAAACTGCAGAATAATTATTAGGCAGACGCGGAATGACTTTATTCTTTTTCTTCCAAACAAGTGGAGCTTCAATAAATCCATTCTCTAGCACTTTTACTTCTTCGTCAAGTAATTCTACTGCATTTTTCTCATCTTCAGTAAGGTGAGTCTGAGTGGCTCGAATGCCCAAAGACTCGACAGAGAAATGCTGAACTAACAGATCGTGAAGAGTATTATTAGAAATTTTTGCTTCATCTAAAACTAAATCCTCGAGTGGATTATGGTTTTCTTCATTAGAATCTGAGTCCTCGAGTGGATTATCAGTTTCATTTTTAACTTCTGTTAGTGTATGAATTTCTTTAGTGCTGAAAGAATTGTCTCCAATGTGTGTCATTCCTCCATACACAGACCATCCAATTCTTGTTCTTACTGCGATTGGTCCGTTATTTCCTCCATCGATTAATTCACACCCTTCAATTAAATGAGCATGAGGAGCTCCGATAAGCATGACTGGGTATTCATTAAAATATCCCTCGAATGGAATATTTTTTAAATAAGGAATTGCTCACGTAAAACTTTCATATCAAGAGTTCTTTCTGGTAAGAATAAATCCTCTAACGCGAAGCAGTTGTTCAAATCGATTTTTGGTGCATCAGTTTCCATACTTTGAATTTTCATGTTCAGCTGAACTGCGTTGCTGGTTCTGGTAGTTTTGTCTGCCCACTGCAGATGAAGCGTATGAGGGGAACCTTGTAAATTTAAGGCTTCTCGCAAATCCTCACGCATTAGAGTAATTTCGCTTCCACTGTCGCCTATTACAAGCGCGACTACGAATCCAGCTGGCCCCAAAGTTTCACTCTGAAAACTTTGACAGTTTTAGGTGATTCATCAGTGGTTTGCGAATCTGTAACAACACCAACATTAACTTTGTATGTTAACTTAAAGGCTGCGCCAGTATTTGCTGATGTTTCTCCAACATTATTTGCATTATTTGCTGCGTTTTGATTAGCTGCATTATTGACTCTTTCATTAGCCTTCGCAGTATTATTTTTTGTGTTCGTTCGTTTCTTTTTAAAGCTATTGTTACGATTCGATGGTTGCGAATTGTTAGCAGCTCCATGAATCGCAATATGGTGTCTAGCACAACATCTGCTAGTCCTGTCTACTTTAAATCCACAATTATTCTTCAAATCACAATCTGAAGCGCGATGAGAAGTTGTTAAAATACAGTTTTTGCATAATCCTTTGTCAGCAACCCATTTCATGCGTTCGTTTTCACTCTTGTCTTTAAATCGTGGACATTGAATTGCAAAATGATCGTTACTGTTGCAGAAAACACAATACTTCGAAACCAATGCGACTTTATCCAAATCGTAACCAATATACGGCGCGGATGCTTTGTCTTTAATGTCAAACTTATAATCGCCTTTGTTTGAAGTTGATGAATTAGTGACTGTCATATTATGGACTTGATACTGTTTAGACTTAGGCTTTATTTCAGGTTCATGTGCCTTTTTCTTAATTGGTGCGTCATCCAAAAGTGGAATTCGTGTCAAAAGATAGTCATAAATAGTTTGCACGTCCATTACAATAGTTGCAGCATTTGGATTCTTCTGTACATAAAAGTCTCTACAGCGCAATCTGTCTTCTTGATTAAACTGACAGAATATAGCCTCGGCTATTACATTCGTGTTAATGTATCCAATATTCGCATATTTACATGCAGCAAAGTAAGCCTGAATAGCAGCTTGTAACTTGATCGCATCCATACGATAGAGATTAGAGTGAAATTTAAAGCTCTTTAATTCCTCTCCACGATTTCGTACCATCCTCATTTCATCCCCGAAAGCAATTTTCAAGGTTGCCATAATTACATCAAGTGACTCAGCGTCGAATAAATCTCGAACAATTTCAAAGGCTTCGCCTTTTAATGCACTCTTAATGTGGTATTTTAATGCCACTTCATCATTTCCAAGATGTTCGCGATATCGATCCACGTCTTGCTTAAATGCGAGCCATTTGTTTTCCTCGCCTTTAAATTCCGCAATTTTTGGTAATGCGCGACGTCGGATATTCTCAAGATTTCGTCTTTCATCTCGTTCCTGTGATACGGTTAAGCGTTGCAAAAGTACAGTAAAATCGGTTTGGTGCATCAGTTTCCATACTTTGAATTTTCATGTTCAGCTGAACTGCGTTGCTGGTTCTGGTAGTTTTGTCTGCCCACTGCAGATGAAGCGTATGAGGGGAACCTTGTAAATTTAAGGCTTCTCGCAAATCCTCACGCATTAGAGTAATTTCGCTTCCACTGTCGCCTATTACAAGCGCGACTACGAATCCAGCTGGCCCCCAAAGTTTCACTCTGAAAACTTTGACAGTTTTAGGTGATTCATCAGTGGTTTGCGAATCTGTAACAGCACCAACATTAACTTTGTATGTTAACTTAAAGGCTGCGCCAGTATTTGCTGATGTTTCTCCAACATTATTTGCATTATTTGCTGCGTTTTGATTAGCTGCATTATTGACTCTTTCATTAGCCTTCGCAGTATTATTTTTTGTGTTCGTTCGTTTCTTTTTAAAGCTATTGTTACGATTCGATGGTTGCGAATTGTTAGCAGCTCCATGAATCGCAATATGGTGTCTAGCACAACATCTGCTAGTCCTGTCTACTTTAAATCCACAATTATTCTTCAAATCACAATCTGAAGCGCGATGAGAAGTTGTTAAAATACAGTTTTTGCATAATCCTTTGTCAGCAACCCATTTCATGCGTTCGTTTTCACTCTTGTCTTTAAATCGTGGACATTGAATTGCAAAATGATCGTTACTGTTGCAGAAAACACAATACTTCGAAACCAATGCGACTTTATCCAAATCGTAACCAATATACGGCGCGGATGCTTTGTCTTTAATGTCAAACTTATAATCGCCTTTGTTTGAAGTTGATGAATTAGTGACTGTCATATTATGGACTTGATACTGTTTAGACTTAGGCTTTATTTCAGGTTCATGTGCCTTTTTCTTAATTGGTGCGTCATCCAAAAGTGGAATTCGTGTCAAAAGATAGTCATAAATAGTTTGCACGTCCATTACAATAGTTGCAGCATTTGGATTCTTCTGTACATAAAAGTCTCTACAGCGCAATCTGTCTTCTTGATTAAACTGACAGAATATAGCCTCGGCTATTACATTCGTGTTAATGTATCCAATATTCGCATATTTACATGCAGCAAAGTAGGCCTGAATAGTAGCTTGTAACTTGATCGCATCCATACGATAGAGATTAGAGTGAAATTTAAAGCTCTTTAGTTCCTCTCCACGATTTCGTACCATCCTCATTTCATCCCCGAAAGCAATCTTCAAGGTTGCCATAATTACGTCAAGTGACTCAGCGTCAAATAAATCTCGAACAATTTCAAAGGCTTCGCCTTTTAATGCACTCTTAATGTGGTATTTTAATGCCACTTCATCATTACCAAGATGTTCGCGATATCGATCCACGTCTTGCTTAAATGCGAGCCATTTGTTTTCCTCGCCTTTAAATTCCGCAATTTTTGGTAATGCGCGACGTCGGATATTCTCAAGATTTCGTCTTTCATCTCGTTCCTGTGATACGGTTAAGCGTTGCAAAAGTACAGTAAAATCAGTTGAATTGACTGGAGTCTGAGAATTATTTTGCAAATTATTCTCATTATTGATAGGGATTGTCATATTATCTGCATTTTCATTTCGCAGAGGTCGAGCAACTTGAGGTTGATTAGAGATTTGAGGTAGTGTCTCAATTGATGCTGTCGTATTTCCACCAGTATAAATTCCTGTAAGCACGTTAGTGGCTCGAGTGCCAAGAACCGGTGCATCATTAGTGGCTCGAGTGCCAAAAATGGGTGGAACGTTCGAGGCTCGAGTGCCTGGAACGGGTGGAATTATGGTGGATGAATGTGGAGCTTGAAAACTTGATGGATCGACTTCTGTAGCATCTAAACGCGAAGCTTGAAGTTGTGCACTTCTGTTTTTTGCTTCCCTTAATTGTGCTTGCGTTTTCTCTAGTTCTAATTTAAATCGTGCTGAAGTTTCAGCAGCTCTCTTTTTATTAGCTCTTGACTTCATGACCTGTTTCAAAACGTATGGTGTAATTATTGCTGGATATTCTGCTACGTCTGGATCTTCCTCGAGCAAAATTTGTGTTGCTCGTCTATCAAAGGAATCCTGATCGGTTTTACTGAATTTCAACTCTTGTGTGAGTTGTTCCTCAGTCTCATTAACAGTTGACAATAAAAAATCCTTCCTACGAGTGATTAATTTCGTTGTATAGGCAGTTTGTTGAAAGTAAGACTGACAAGCTTCATTTTGAAAGTCTTTTTTGCAATCGTGGCATTCGAATGGCACTTTTTCCTCTTTAATTAAGTGCGAATCCAAATCTAAACATCCAGCATGAAAAACCCTATTGCAATAAAAGCATAAAAGCATAGGATTGTATTCAGGAGCCTGTTTTTGTGCAGGTTTGCTTGCTTTCTTGACCATCACGCATTCAGCCATATGACATTTCACGTCTGGTTTTAATTTGTCGCCTGGTAGAAAGTATGCTGCTATTTCCGATACTGTAGCATCCTCATTTGTAACCTGTTGTATCCATTGGGGATTTACAGTGCCATCACTTGCAAAAACAGCTATATTGGTAGCCATTGTATCCTTTAACCTCAAAATTTGTGCTTAAATCAGATTCCTCGAATGGAAAATGAAAATCAATAGACTCGAGTGTCTAGTGAGAATGAACACGTGAAAAAGGATAATTAAAATGCTTGCAAAGTGTTGCTGGATCTTTCCTGTATGTTTCTGGATCTTTAAACGTGATATTTCGTTTAAAGAAAATGATTTAAAATAGCTCGAATGCTAAATTAAATGTTAACAAAGGAGCAAAGCGAGTTTTATTCCTCTTCTTTATTTTCAAGTCACGTGGTTATCGCGTGGAAAATAAAGCATGCAGATTGACTTAATTTCAATCTTAATTCTTTTCTAGGCAATCGAATTTGCAAAGAAAAGATCATACAAACGAATCAATTAGATTTGAGACGTTCTCATGTGTTTTTTGTCTTCTAGCGTGCAGAAAACGTGACTTTAATTCGTCAGGAAAACACAATTTATTCAAAAAACTTTTTGTGACGACTTTGAGCCAAAATTTTCCTGAAAATTCTTTACAAATAATGTAATTAAACTCGATTGTTTAATTCATAAAATCTTTAGTCTTTTATTCATTAAATGTATTGAAAATTTTTGAATAAATTGTTGACTCGAGTGTCAGCAAAAGAATGATGATAAGTAACAATTCTAAGGTGCACTTACACGAAAAAAGGGGGGGCGATAAACTATGAATATAAAAATAATTTTATCGTTAATTTTTGAAAATGAACAATTCGTTGAAAATAAATGATAAATTTGGCATTTATAGTGGAGTTAAACACAATAGAAGTCATTAAAATCAGGTTTTTAAATTACAAGGACAGGATTTATGCTAGGTCAAAAATTCAAGAACTCTTTAATTTAAAGCAAATCAAATAAATTTGTTTCCATCAAGCAAATAAATCTTTAGACCAATCAATAAGCTTTCCAGTTCAATGAATTTAATTTTAATAAATTTCATATTTTTTCACCAAAACATCATCAGCACAGCAGGTCAGCACAGTTGCATCAGATATCAAATTTCATTTAATCTTCCTGACAACTGCAATAATTTTTATTTATTTTTCATCCGAAATTTTTATCGTCCTGAAAGAGAAGCAAAAATGCATGAAAAATGTTTCCCGATGAGATTTTTCCACGATTAAATTATTCATTTTTCTATCTGCATTTCCTTTTAATTGGATATTGAGCAAAAAATATTCATATAATGATCACTGCAGCAACAGCAATATTTTTGAGCTTTCATCGACGATATGGGTATTTATGGATATTTTGTTCCATGTGAAACGGTAAATCCCTACAGCACAAAGACCATAAAGATCGTATCGATATTTATAGTTAAAATTTAATTAAGAAAAAATCAATTTTTCATAACCCTATCCATTTACCATACTGATACTCATTATTGACCAATAAGATTATTATTCATATGAATACTATGCGCAAATTAAATTTAAACAAAAATAAATAAAATGGTGCAGCTTCTTGTAACCTCAGTTAAAATTCACAATAATCTGAAATTTTAGTTTAAAGTTTATTACATTGATTAGGTTTAAAAAAATTCTTTACTTCATGCTAATTACTCAAATTCGAACATACCAATCAAATCTTAAGCTTATAATCCAGCAAATAAGTAATATCCCTTATTTGCACAGCCAAAAGTGATTATCCAATATGACAAAGATCATATGCCCTCGACAGATGAGATTAATTAAGATGAATAAATATTTTGATGACTTTGACATTTGGCAATGTTTCGTGCATACATATATAGCTTGTTTGCTCATAACATTATGCAAATTACAGTAATGGCAGAAAAGTCAATCTATAATTTCCATAAACATTCGTCATCAATCAACGACGACGTAGATATTCACGATAAAAGCAAAATGAAATATGAGGGATGAATCTATGTGATTTATAGCACAAACTGAAGGTAGAAACTTTTATGGTAATTATGTTTCGTAACAGATGCTTCCATGGAAATACGTTCATTTGTACGTATGATTGAAACAAAAATGAATAACATTAATTAAAGGTGGAAATTGTTTGGTAACACTTTAAGTACTTTACAAGGAAATTGACGAGCTGTGAATGTTAAATTAAATGAAACGTTTTTGCTCAGGTGAATTATCATGTACCAAGTGTTATGTGCTTCCGCTTCCTTGAATTTTAATGCTCATTATTATTACTCATGTTTAATTTTAATGGCTGTTTACATTGCTTCCGTTTTATTTAGTACTGCTGCATTGGTTTATGCAATATTTTTATGCTTCAGTTGTAATTTAATGAGTTGCTGTTTAAAAAGTCATGGAATCAATAATTTCAGTACAATTTCTTATAAGTATTAAGCATTAAATCACCGTACTTAACCTTTACTTTGATGTAAAGTCAAAAGGCATTCTTGAAAGATAAATAAATGTTCGTTTTAAGAGAGTTGAAAACAAACTAAATACTTGTACAAAAGGGGGCTAACAACTTCAATAAAGGGGTCAACAACTATTTCAAGTTGTAAATATAGTTCAAATAAAAAACAACCGTTGTTGCAATCTCAACAAAATCTCTTACTACTTTCATCTTCTTCATAAAACTTCTGTCCTTTTAATTTAAAATAGAAATTGCATCCATTTAATTTTTACATTTCCTTAATTACTGCTGTCAACAACACAAGAAGCTAAAAAGTAAATTTTCACTTAAATATTTTACTGGAAAAAAGCTTCTTCTCATCTCTTTCATTTACGCCTTCCGTTAATTGTCACATTCACACTTCAAAGGACTTTTGTAGCTATGCTGTTGAGCAAATTCTCACTGACCTTTTAAGCATGAAACACAAAAAAAAGGGTAGCTGAACATATTGTACAAGTGCAAATAAGTCACAACCATAAGGTCTTTTTATTATGTCACAAAAGTTTTTTCATAATTTCATTATCCTACACGTAGTGAAAAAAGGAACCGACATTACCACTATAAAGTTAAATGATTATGGCCGGCATTTAGAAGAAACAATAAAAATGAAAAGGCGAGAAAAAGTTTTTATTTTTTGAATAGAATTGCCTTGAAAGAAATGACATTACAAGATGGAAGTTGTTGGTCTGCCTTATCTTAATTTGAATGAAGCTAAAGAAGGTCTAGAATTTGACTGTAAAATCATACGATATTTAGATTAAAAATCTTCGGAAAACGAAGAGTCGTGGAAATATTAATCTATACTCATGTTCCTTCTTTTTGTACCCATTCTAAACTAATTCAAATGCAAATGATGTATGCATTAATTTCCAACTTTTTGACGGCTAATTTGTCAAATTTCATGTAAAAGTTTCAAATTTTTGCTGAGTGCAAGGTTCAATTCTCAACAAAATCTGATCTCTTATAATTCTCACAATTGCAATTAGGATCACATAAAGTGCCTCAATATATATATATGTGTTCATACAACTGAGCGACGACCATGCGACGACCATAGCTCAGTTGAGTTGCTCAGTTTTTTGTATTGAAAATTTGATAGTGTTAGTGAATTTTTTCAAAAATTTGAAAAAAATAACGGTCACTTTTCTATATGAACACATATATATATATTGAAGTGCCTAATATCATCTAAAACAAGCACACCAAAGTACAAAAGATTTCCTTAACAATCACATCAGAAAACAGCACATTAGCCACCATACAATTCATTTCCTTTCTCTGCTTCCTTTTGTGTTCACCCATTGCATAATGAATAAAAAGTTTAAAAGGAGAAACTTTTATGTTACAGCGTCTCGTATACATAAGAACATAATTTAATGGTGTTAGCACAAAAAGACAGAAGGAATATGAATTGAGTAATGAGATGAAGTGCTATGAGGAAGGGAAAGATGAGAGTGGGTAGAAAATTTTTTTATGACGTAATAAAACTTTTTCGTGAATCATATTCTTTAAAATGTATGTAAAGAAGATATCATGAAAGATGAATGGAGGCAAAACTTTTATTTTGCAATTTGAGATTTGCTTCCTTTTCTCTTTTTAAGTTTTGGGTGGATTTATAGGAATCAACTTTCAATTTTAAATGTTTTAAAATTCGATTTACGGGCTTTAAAAATTCATAAATTTAACAAATTGCTAAAATTGGATAAAGTTATGCATTAATAAGTCAAGCTATGATACAAATAAATTGAAATATTAACTATTTAGTAACAGTTGAAGTATTTTCAAGAAACTATCGGAAGGGAAAAAAACAAAAGAAATACATTCATGTTTGAGCTCTACAAACGTTTGATATTTGATGATTAAATATTTGAAGAAAATTCCTCTCTCTTTAAATGCTCTAAATCCTTATTGTTATTAAATTTTTGATTCATATCTCCTTGAATAAAAAGAATTAAGTTTCAAGGAGGAATTCAAAATTGAAAATGTTTTTCATCTCCGATAAAAAAGTAATCTCAATTTTATTATAAAGAATGAGATTTGGAATTTCGACATTTCTATTCTTTTTTCTTATTCTTTTGCATATTATTTTTGTTTGTTGGAAATTAAAGCTTTAAAATTTAGTTTTGTATTATAGAAATAATATAAATTGAGTTTTTGGTGCTGTATCACCGCCTGTCTATCAAATTAACACTGTTATGTCTGTAGATCAAATTAACGTGTCACGCAAAAATTGACAAGCTTGATTAGTGGCCTCAAAGGATTAAAATTTCATTTGTCATCAAATTATTTTCAACTCATGCTTGCCTCAACGTGAGATGAATATTCAATCATGATGATTAAAAACGCAATGACAAACTTATTGTTCAGTTGGATGGATTTAAAAGGAATTAAGTTTATTACAGTTAATGTATAATACTGAAATAAATCCTCATTGTGATAACCTGTTAATTTCGAGTCAAAAAAAACCTTAAAAATTTTTATTACGCGCCAAAACGAAGAACTCATTAATTTTAAGTATCATCCTCAATGACCCCTCCATAACAGCCATGACTCTTAAAAATTTGATTGCTTTTTTATCACCACTTAAATCCCCTCCAAAATAACAAACTTTAACTTTTTTCCTTCCGTTTAGGAAGCAATTTTCATCAAGCTTTTAATTTTTATGATCCAACAAAAAAAAAAAGTCTCATAAAACAAAACAAACTTTTCAACCTTGAAATTCAATCATCTTCCTTCCATTTGCCTTTTTTTACCGCACCAATGTCAATCATGTCGAGCATAAATTTGAACTTTTTATGTGTGTTATCGCTAGCAAGCACATTTATTCATGAAAATTCATTCTCGATGCTCTTTTTTGGTTTGCTCGATGTCGACGGTACCGCAAATAATATTTTATCATAAATTTTTTAACTAGATGATGTGAATAGATGAGGAAAGAAAAGGGGAAAATTTTCTTTTTTATTGACTTAATTCCGTTAATTCGATGAAAGAATAAATCACGAGGTTCTCTTAGCGTGATGCCTGTTTGTTAAGAAAATAGTGTGAGTTTGAAGATTGTCTGAGTATTTAGATGTGGATCTTGAAGAACGGAATTCAATACATCTCAATTTTTTTAAAAAACTTCCTTTGAATTGTTTATAAAAGTCAATAATAAATAATAATTTGCGCTCTGAATGACATCATTGTACTGAACAACTTCCTTACTTCTTTTTATATTGTTTCCGTATCATAATAAAAACAGAGCATAAAAATATTTTTTCATATTCACATCTTACTCTCATCTGCTTTTATCATCTTCTCGGAAATTAACAAAAAAAGTTAAAATTTTGGAAAGAAATTTTTCAATCAAAGTTATCATTTTGTTTTATCATTGAAATTGAACTTTTTTTCCAAAGAAATTTTTTATTTGCCAAATTGAATTTGAAAAAATACTCGAATAATCAAAAGTTTGCCGATAAACTTCAAAAATCAAAAAAATAAAAATGGAATCAATCTCACCTGACACGATTTGGAGTAAAACTCAACAAGGTGACTTAAAACATTCATTTCTTACTTTGTCAATGATCAAATTTCTAATTTCCTGAAATTTCTATCGAATTTCCACTCTTTAGATCAAAATGATGTCATCACATTCGACTCTGCTACATCCGAGTTCAATAATACAGCATCAATCAATTTTGAACTGATAAAATCAGATGCTGAAGAAGAAATGCAAGATGCCTCAAGTTCAAGTCGTCGTCGTTCTCAAAAAATTTCATTTTCTGAAAATGATACAATTATTCCAATAAGTCCTCGAAAAAGTCGTTCAAGTAAAAGCAACCGTCGATCAACACGCAGTCAAACTGGAATTGCTTCTCGGACTCGAAGTAGTTCAACACGCAGTCGTTCAGGAGCTTCTAGCAAATCGAAAAGTCCAGCATCAAGCCGTTCTCGTTCTAAATCAGCACAAAAGCGATCTGTAAGTTGTCGTGGAAGACGTTCATGAGCAATATTTTGTGAAATTTTGAAGAAAAAAAATATTTTGAGTAAAGCTTAAAAGTTAAATTGACCGTCAATTTTTTTCCTTGAAAATTCCATTTATTACGATCAAAGGTATAATGAATAAAAATCTGGTAAAAATACTAATTTTTGAAGTTTCAAATTTATCGAACGACTCCTCAATTTTATATCTTAGTAGTTGGTAGCATCAAAGTCTTCTCAAAATGACTGAAAGGTGTGAATATAATATAAAAAGCTTCCAATCTTGTTACGTCTTCATACTTTTGTTGATTGCGAAAATGCAATGACATGCAAATGAAAAAAAAAGAGGAAACATAATTGACTGCTTTCATCGCAATATTTTCTTTCTTCTCGCACGACTCTTTTTTATAGTTTTCATTATTTTTTAGTTTGAGTTGAAACCACGCCGAGAGGAATATTTGTATTTGCTCAATTAAAATGCTGTTTTATTGTTATTATTTTATTGCTGTCTGTGTGCTTTCTTGTTCAAAATTAAATATTAAATTTAACTGGAAATAATTAATGAAAAAATAGCTTTGAAGCTTGAGGGATGTTTGCATTAAAGTTAATTTTATTTTGATTTGTTTAAAATGGAATCGATCAATATGAAGGTTTAATTATTGTTTATTTTTAATATGCTTCGGGATGTTGATTGATGGAGTAATTAAAAATTGTTTTACATTAATTGTTTGATTTTATGATGAAATTAATGTTGCTGCAATTAATGAGCATTTTTGACTTAAATTGTTGAAAATTGTCTTAGTAAAAATGTATGACTGAAGTAAGACGGCATGTTATGTCCAAATGCTCCGAAACTTTGTCAGAATTAAGCCCATATTACGCCCAATTGCGCCCCACAAAAAAATAATTTCGCCCCACTTCCTGTGCCTGGATATGGCAAGTCAAAGTTTTGGCACTTTTACCGTCTTACTTCAGGATTTAAAACGGCATGATTTCTCAAAACTAACTTTATGTGACATATTATATATTAAAATTGATCTACTAATTGCGCCCAATTGCGCCCCGCAAAAATTTTTTGGAACCGATGCCCCTAACGGAAGTTATGGCTGCTCAAAGTTTTGCTTATGGACCAAAACTTTTCTACCTAGAAATTGATAATATTGTCATGTTATATATCAAATCACATCTCCTTTTTCTCAGGAACTCAAATATTAAAGAATTATTTACGTCCATGCTGACATTTCAGACTTATGGCAGTTCCATTTTTGTTGTCGTTCCTGAAAATGAAAAAGTTTCATATTTTTTTAGTATCAAGTTGTATATCTCAACATATCTATTTTTCACAAGAAATATAAAAATGGAATCATATTTTGAATTTGACCATCCATAACTGACTTATGTCACTTTAAAGTTATGGTTGGGCATCATTGTCCAAAAATAGAAAAGAATCATAAAATGCATGTTGTATATCGAAAAATATTTAAATTTGATGACAAATTTAATTATGACAAAATACTTTTGACTTTATCAAAATAATTTTTAAAATAATTTATTTTTAATTAAGTAAAATTTAAATTTTTTTAAAAAATTAATTTAAAAATAAAAATCTCAAGTTTCGAAACTTTTTTGAGATTTTTCAACCAATGATTTTATTTTAAGTCAAAATTAAAAATTAATACCAAATTAAAATTCGAAATCGAATTATAATTTTTGTAATTACTAAAATTCATTTTACCATTTTCTTTAAATTTTTAAATTATTTAAACAAAATGTCAAAAAAATTAATTTTTCAAGCAATTCACATTTTAATATGATATTAATTTTTAATTTTGACCTGAAATAAATATATTGGTTGAAAAATCTCAAAAAAGTTTCGAAACTTGAAATTTTTATTTTTAAATTAATTTTTTAAAAAAATTTAAATTTTACTTAATTAAAAATAAATTATTTTAAAAATTATTTTGATAAAGTCAAAAGTATTTTGTCATAATTAAATTTGTCATCAAATTTAAATATTTTTTGATATACAACATGCATTTTATGATTCTTTTCTATTTTTGGACAATGATGCCCAACCATAACTTTAAAGTGACATAAGTCAGTTATGGATGGTCAAATTCAAAATATGATTCCATATTTATTATCCTTGTGAAAAGTAGATATGCTTAGACATATAACTTGACACTAAAAAAAATATGAAACTTTTTCATTTTCAGGAACGACAACAAAAATGGAACTGCCATAAGTCTGAAATGTCAGCATGGACGTAAATAATTCTTTAATATTTGAGTTCCTGAGAAAAAGGAGATGTGATTTGATATATAACATGACAATATTATCAATTTCTAGGTAGAAAATTTTTTGGTCCATAAGCAAAACTTTGAGCAGCCATAACTTCCGTTAGGGGCATCGGTTCCAAAAAATTTTTGCGGGGCGCAATTGGGCGTAATTAGTAGATCAATTTTAATATATAATATGTCACATAAAGTTAGTTTTGAGAAATCATGCCGTTTTAAATCCTGAAGTAAGACGGTAAAAGTGCCAAAACTTTGACTTGCCATATCCAGGCACAGGAAGTGGGGCGAAATTATTTTTTTGTGGGGCGCAATTGGGCGTAATATGGGCTTAATTTTGACAAAGTTTCGGAGCATTTGAACATAACATGCCGTCTTACTTCAGTCACACGTAAAAATTCAATACAACAAATAATTTAAATTTTCTGCAAATTTACCATCTTGATCTTAATTAAAAAATTATCAGCATGAACAAAAACCCTTCATCATTCATTCCTGCCAATTTCCTCCCCAAAACCACAAAAACAATCAAGCTTGCATGAGTACAAAACAGAAAAAATAATAAAAAACAAATATCAATCATGATTTTATGCAGGCAATGCAATGACTACCTTGCATGTTGAACAAACTTTAAATGTCCTTTCCATTGTTGACAAAACTCATTTCATGGAATATATTAAGCATTAAAATAATCACAAAAGTCAACAAAATAAAATAAAATGTATTACACAAAATTTAATTCAATTAAAATTCATTTAATGCACATAATTACGACAACATTAAATTATTGCATCGGAATGGCTTAATTATAGCAATTAATTATATTAAAACAAAACGTTTTTAAGTTCATGTCATGTTTGCTGTCGAGACAGTTCCTCTCTAGACTTAAAAATTTTTCACATTTTTAAACATGACTTTTTCTTTCTAAAGCCCCATCAAATGACAACAACTGACAAGTACATCCAATTCACTTAATGCCATTTTCTTCTTTGCAATTAAAATTAATTGAGAAGCTGAAGAGCTTTTAGGAATAATAAAATGTTTCCTACTAAATCATTATTCTCTATTATTCAATTTGAATATATATTTTTGCAATAAAATGAAATGAATAAGGTAATAAATAGACTTTATGATAAAAAAAAAAAAACAAATGATAGAATATTTCCGAAGTGCTTTTCCTTGGAAAGTGTTGACTGGAATGATTTAAAACATTCAGTTAGAATATTTTAAGCATTCAGCATTGAGCTCAAAACAATAGCAAAACATTCTTTACATGCAACAATAAATTTAAAAAATTGAGAAACATTCAAGCAATAACATTGATAACTTTATATGATATTCAATGTTTTATAGCTCATTTTTCGCAGTTAAAATTTTATAGCTGAGTTTAGCTTATAAAATTATTCAAAATTTTATTAGACATAAAGATGCTATAATGTAAAAGATTTAAAAATGTTTTGAATCAAAATATAAATTTATTTTTTAAAAGAAAACATGTAAACACATTAACAATGTTAACAATGTACCAACCGATTAAAATTTTTTAGTAATGACTTTAACTAGTCCGTCAATTTCATCAAAATGTAATACGAGAATCTTAAAAAGATTGTATCATAAATGCTCTTAAAATAAACTAAAACATTTTAAAATTGCCACTAATACTTAAAATTTATCATTCCGACGCGAATGAATGTCACTGCCAATAGTTTTTATGAGAGCTTTATAATGTCAAATGGTTCGAAGTCATCAAATGATAAAGCGATAATTGATGACTGAATGATTTTAAAATAATGTTCATTCTCTTTTGATCATTCCATTACATGGCGTTGATTTCTTTTGACCATGCTGTTCGGTCATCAGATGTTGTTTAAATTGAAATTTCTTTATTCTTCTGATCATTTATTTTACAATAAATTATTTAGAACTTATGTTGCAGTTTTTGCGGGAATGACAGTTTTTTATCATTAATCATGTCAAAATTGGATGCTCGCGTGGCATGGCTGTAGAATGTGTGATGTACATATTGTTTTATTTAAAAGTGAATATTTAAGGGCGGTAAACTATTCCTGTATTCAATGTTTTAACAAGCAGCGAGTACAATATTTATAAACAAACAATCGTCAACTTGTAATGTAACACTTAAAATAGAGTGGGGGAGAAGGTAAGTCAACAAAATAATTTTTTCATAAAAAACTTGTAATAAGTATATTATACACAATCCAAAAAGCTTTTAAAAAACGCTTTTGTGTAACAAAATATATTAATTATCCCTTTACCGAGATTCCGCAATATCTTTGTAGAGTAAATTTCTTTTAATGAACTAGAATTGATTAAAAATTCTTTAATAAAATAAAAGACTTAATTAGTCATTTAAAAATTTATAGAATATTTAATCACCACAAAATTCGAAAAAAAAATAGTTTCTTTTACTTTTGAATATTTTTTTCGATTCTAGAATACACATTGTAGACTTATTTAAAAAACTTGGTTTGAATATATCTCAATCGTTATTTACTGTTATTTTTTATTATTATTTAAAGACTGTAAAGTTAAAAAAAAATAAATCATAAAATAATATAAGAATTACTTAAAAATTTATTAATAATTTTTTCTAAGATAACCAATTAATTTCCATTAAATCCATAATAATGAATATTTTTCTTTTAAGTTTCAAATCGTTAAAAAAATTGACATTGCTTTTCAAAAACAATTAAATCACTAAAAGTAAGCAAAATCTTTCAGTGTCATCAATTATACTTTATAATAATCAGCATTTAACTATTTCGTGTCGTTCCTTATGTTGACTACAAAGAAGTGTCTAATTGAATATTTTATAATATAAAATGTCACTGCAGGTGAACATTTAAAAAAATTCAATAACTGAAATCAAATTTAATTCTTCAAAAAATCACCCTGACTGCATCAATTAACTATAGACTAATAAACTATACATTTATTTCAGAATATAACAAAAGGTTTAAAAGAATCCACAAGCAAAACAGCTGAATTTATTTTGTAAATACTCGAACCCGTACTCGAATTGATTATCATGGCATTCATAATTTATTAGCTTACATCATGTCATTTGAAAAGAAAATAGTTTATTTTGATGCGATTTTTTTCTCTCATCTTCTTTTTATTTTCCTACTCTATAAGATCTAAAGGAATTCGTAATGCTAAATCATCTTGTAGAAAATCGTAAGCATGCGTAATATGGCACAGCACGTGTTTCATTCATAAACTTTTTCTTACATTCTCAACTTTGAGAGAGAATTCAAGAGAATAGAGAATTGAAGAGCATCACATGTGTTAGATACAGATCAGATTTTATGGACTATTGTGGATAATGAAATTTACGAGTACTTGTCATTTTTAATGGCTTAACAATCGTTATAAATGTAAATAAACATGAATAGTGTCGAGTTACTTACAAGTGTTCACATAATATGGACATTTGGAAATGACGTCTATCATTAGATTGATAGCTTTATCTGTGCCTGAAAATTTGAAAAAAAAAATACTATGAGAACCTCAATTGTTAAGTCATTTTATGAAGACTGTGTTTAGGGGCGTAGCCAAGGGGGAGTTTTGACCCCCTTATTTTCGCGAAGTTTACACTAGATATTATTGAATTTTTCAGATCCGAACCCAAAAAAAAAAAAACGCCGAAAAGTAGCAAAAACCCCCCCTCAAAAAAATTCCTGGCTACGCCCCTGACTATGTCAATGCGAAAACTAAGGCTTTTAAATTTAAGTAACTGTAAAAAACTTTGGAGTTCTGCAAACCTATTTTCAAATCTTACAAAAAAAACTCTAAACATGATTTCTTTAATTTTTGGACACAATAATTGAACATCCCTCAAACAATTATTATCGCTACTAAAATTTCATGCATTGTCAAATCCCTCAAACATAAATAGACTTTAATTATTCTGAAGTTTACATCGCAAACATTTACACCTATTCATTTCTCGCGGCAAAATAAAAATACATATTTTTGTTATCAACGTATCAATTTTGACCCTCCGTCAAAATAAAAATATACTCTCGAAAAAGAATAATACTGAGAGACGATAGCAAGTTCATCCTGTTTTTTCATAACTCTCGTATTTTTTCACATTTTCATTTCCATCAGCAGTGAAAGATCTCATGTTGTGTGAAAAAGGATTCAGTTAGAAAGTGTAACTCAAGAAAAAAGGATCATTGGCAATTGAATTTTATCAATTTAATTAAATATATAGTGAAATGTACTGCAAATAGACTAAATTAATGTTCAAACTATATTACTATAGTTAAATTAAGGATAAAATAATTTTAAAAGTGATAAATCAAATTGAACCAAAAGATGTATTCAAGGAAATACATAATTAAAATATTTGTGATATTCATCTATGCAATAATAGGTATGCGAGAAAGAAAAATACTAAAATTAACTATTATCAAGTGCCAAAACTGCATAGAAAAAAAACGAAAATTTTCTATTCGAGAAAAGCACTTTTTTCATTGTGGCGCCGGACATTCTGGCGTCGCACATTCTATTCTTCAAGAATAAATAATACAAGGAAGAATTTTAGTGACATTAATTTTTTTTACAATCTCATCTTCGCATTTTTATCAGAGTAATAAATGCTGGAATTTATTACTGGCTTTACATTTTTTGAGGTTCTAAATTAATTACCGAAAGTCCTCAAAAAAATAAATCAAAATGGGTCAAAAACTTGGCATACAAAAATTCATACACAAAGTTTATGCATATTTTTGAAACAAAGAACCCCCAAAAAAAACATTTCTTTTCTTATCTTCAGGCCTATCAAATGCTGAAGAAGGCGAGGAAAGTGAAGAATTACAGCGAAAAGTAGAAGAATTATCTATAATACCTGACGAAAAGGTATTCATTCATTCCGTTAATGATTCAAGAATGATAACATGTATTGGAAATGATATCAAATGGAGAAGTGCTAATGGAACTTATGTAGAGTCTTTTGATCCAAAAGAAAGAATTCATGTTGAAGATTTTAGCTCGCCCTTTAGCGAAAATCAACAGTTGAGATTGATTTTTAAGGAAATTTACGAAATGGATCATGGAGATTGGACATGTGTGGGACTGTATGAGGAAAAGTCATTCACATTATTTATTTATGGTAGGTATTGTGAATTAATTATAAATGTAACATGAAGCACGCAATTACTTTTTTTTATTGCACAGTTCCAGTTGAATTTTTGCCAGTGGAAGAATCAATATCAGTCAATGAACTACAAAATGTAAAATTGAGTTGTGTAGCAATTGGAAGACCGACTCCAGAAGTCAGTTGGATGTTTAATGGATTACGGATAAACGGTAATTTATTGTTTATTTAAATTTGGTAAATATTTGAGGAAAATATACATTTTTGGTATGGGATACAAATTATTAGTTTGGCTCCTAATGCCTCAAGAGCTTCTTTTTATTTGAACATGCTTGAACCCCATTCCAAAAAATGATTTTAATCCAGATTATTAATACTCATTTTCGAGTTCACTATGTTCCCAATACATTTATGAGAAATTTTCGGTGCCAAAATGTGCGTCTTGTTTGTCTTGCTGAATTGGCATTGCAATAACTAAATTCCGAAGTTCTAAGCAACTAAGCAATTGCTCTACCAAGCCACGACAACTCATAACCAAAATAAAACTAAAATATCTTCTCTTAGAGAATGAATGAATAGTTAACAGCAAAATTATTTTTAAACCCCTCCCCCCTAGCCTCCTAAAAATATTATGGCTATGACCTTGTCATCATGCTTACAATTTAAAATTAACAGCTGATAAATTATGGTATTTTCAGTATTTTTATTAGTCAGTCATTAAAATACGTAAAAAGTTTTTTTTAAGTCAATAACAATAACATGCTATATGGGCTAACGATTGTATCAAGATACAAGACACAATTTTTTCACGTGCATATAAAACAAAAATATGTTTATTAAATATCGTCTTTATTAAAATAAATTTGTTTACTAGTTAAATATAATTAATCTGATGGTAAAGTTGATAAGGTCGTCTTGGTAATTCAAATTTTTAAAAACGATAAAATTTTGTTAAATTTACTCAGTTTGCTTATAGAGTTTCAAGACTCAACAAGGTTTTCTTAAACAATCATTGGAAAAAATAATTAATTCAATCATTAATTCGATCATCCTGACACAACCAATGGAATGATTAAAAATTTAATATTATCAATATTATTTTTAGTTTTATTCTCTCCGAAAAAGAAATTCACAAATTGTGAAAATTTTCCTCATACTGCTAACTCATCAAGCGATATTTTAATAGTTTCACAGGTTCTTCTTGATATTGTTGACGAGTTTCTGGTAAAAGAAAATATTGAGTTCGATATATTGATTATTAAGCAGCAGTCGTTGTTTTCGGAGCAGTTAATCAACATCTTCTTATCAAAAATAAGCGAAAAATATTTGAAGTTCAAAATTATTGTGCAAAAAGAATACGAAACTGAATTTTATGTTAAACATTCAGCCATTTTTTTCTTCGAATCAATTGATGATTTTTTTTCTCGTGAACTTATTGGCTTTATACGCTACCAAAATCAGCCTTTAAAATTCTTCATTTTCACTCCAAATTTGACATTTTTTCAACTCCAATCACACGAAATATTGAAGCTTTTTCCACGCTTACATGTTTTTTCAAGTTCAATTTTTCATCATTCTTATTTCGTCTTAAATGACATGAATGCAATTAGTTTGTCGACTGTTGAGTGGTTTCGTCCGAGGAAATGTCACCGACCGTATTTGAAAATACTGAATGATTTTAATAAAAAATCAAGACAATGGAAGAAAGTGCTGCAAAATTATGAAAAATTTTTGTATTATCATGGATGTGAATTAGTTCAAATGTTGGAAATAGCAAGAACAAATCAAGAAGTATTTGATGTGTCAGGATATGCAACAATTGATAAGGACCATCAAAATTTCAAGGTTCATGGAATAACTCCAGTAATTCATGAAATTGCGGGAAAGAAATTCAATTTTTTAGTCGGATATCAGCCAGTTGCCACCGGAACATTTAACATGGCCTTTATGAAGGAAGAAAATATTCAATTTAATGTAATAAACGGAACATATAAATTTCCTAACACGTATTTCAGCATGCATGGAACGAATATTGATTTTAAATTTATTCGTACGTCACTTCCAATTACAGATAGTGAAATGTTTATCTTAGTCACTCCATCTGAAGAATACACGCCATATGAAAAATTGTTTTTACCTTTTGACAGAGAAACGTGGATTTTATTACTGATTACATTTTTTGTGACATTTTTTGTCATTTTGGTGATCAATAGATTGTCAAAATCAACACAACAGATTGTTTATGGACATAAGGTTAAGAATCCATTCATGAATGTTGTTAGCATATTTTTTGGCATCTCACAAACTCGACTGCCAGTTGAATCATTTCCACGTTTTATTCTCGTCCTCTTTATCTTCTTTTGCTTGATTTTCAGGACTTGTTATCAAAATAAATTGTTTCAATTTATGACAAACAGTCCGAGAAAGACGTCGCCAAAGACTATTGAGGATTTAATTGACAGGAATTATACAGTCAATAAAATGCTAGTAAATGGCATTTCAACATCGATATATGATAAAAATAATAGAGAGTAAGTGCATTTTACCAAACTTCTACACCAGGGGTTGATACGTTCATCCAAAACAAAAGGATTTTTCTTCCGCTTGAGGACGTGTGCAGGCAGCGTTATTTGGATATTATTGGTTTCATCAAGGAGATAGGCATTTTACCATGAAGATTTTGGTATAGGATATTTCATCCTTGTTCATCCGGAATAATAGAAAATTTCATCCGGAACAATATGATATTTTTACGGATAAAAGCGTGTCAACCCCTAGCTTCCACATAAGGTGGTATTTGGTTGTATTTTGCAGTATTTTATCTACCAAATACTTTCAAATCCCATCAAAACTGTTTTTCTCAATTCCGATTCCCCGATAACCAGTTAGCTACATAGTTCTCAGCTAACTTTTACCTAGTCCTTCTATATAAAGTTAGTTTTAAGATTGCTTTAAACTGGTTTTTAAAATTTTTTGTTATTAGTATTTAAATAAGTTTCTTTTCGTAGATTGCGTCTATCGTTTCTTAGTGTTCTTCAATCTGTTGATATATACATATCTCAATCACAAAATACAACAGCAAAAATGGCTTTATGCGTTGACGATGTTTTCATAAATGACTTTGAGTACAAAGAAAAGACAAGAATTTATTGGAATCGACTAAATAATCCACTTTACACAATTCATGAATCATTTACGTTCTTTCAATTTTCATTTCACTTTCGCATGTATAAAAAAGTGATTGATAAATTATTTGACACGGGAATGATGAAGCATTTGGTTGAGAATCATTACATAAAAACGAGTACATTTGAAAAGGTTTATTTGAAACCAAAAGTGTTGAAAATTAAAGATTTGAGCTTCGGATTTAATATTTGGCTTGGATTTTGTAGTCTTTCAATAGTCGCAATCTTGTTTGAGTTTATGTTCAAACCAAAGAAGTTGAATTTACAACATAAAGTTAAGTTTGCTAAAATTCATCCACAAAATGAAGATGATGAGAATTTTGAGGTCAAATTGAATCCTGAAGTTTTCAAAATTTTTAGAATCAAAAGATTCATACCGAAAATCACAATCAGTAAAGTTGTCGAAGATGAAAAATCAATAAAATTCGAAAAAGATATTCCTTCAGAAGAAAAGGTTGTGTTATCTCCAAATTCAATGATTGCTGAAGAAAATGATGTACTTGATGAGATTGAAAGCATTTTAACAACATAAAATGTCAGTCAATAGTTTGTTCAATCACACCTACTACTTAAAACATCAATTTTTATCCGCAACACTTACAGCCTCGTGATTGACATATTTTGATGGAGTTTTGGTACCATTTTATCAGGCAGACTTTGAAATGTTCGTATGGTGCACTTTGTGTGATTTTGAGTTTAAATAAGCCTCAAAGTCTGAGAGCAAGTCAAAGACATGTTTTTTTTTAAATTATGATGCTGATAATATATAATGACTTAATATGATATAATGATTTAATCATTTATTCCAATCCGAACAGATACAGACGAAGCAAATCTTGAACGTCGCCACATACAACTTATGGATGGACTTTATATCAAGCACGTAACTAGAAAAGATGCGGGAGATTATACATGCAAAGCATTCCAAATAACATCAGAACTGTCATATTTTAAAGATCAGACAATTCAGCTTGATGTTAAATGTAATTTTGATAATAATATTTTTAATTCCTTTATGGCAGTGATTTCCAACCCATGTGCCACGGCACACTTATGTATCTAAAAAAAATTGATAATTTCGATGAACCGTATGTCATGTTTAGTTTTAACAGAGGGCGAAGTCAGTCGATGTTTAGCCGGCTCTAGCCGGCTAATATCGGCTAACGTTTAGCCGACTTTAGCCGGCTAAAGAATAACGGTCAAATTTTAAAAATTTCTTTAGCCGGCTAAAGTCGGCTCAAGTCGGCTAAAGTCGGTGGCTGAGGTCGGCTAAGGACAGAATTTTTCGCTTGTGAAGTATAATAAGACTTCATACAAAAATATAAAATTTCTAATTCTTTTTCAGCTCAAGTTCAAATCTTAATGTATATATTTTTTAATTTTCATCACTTTTTAGATATTTTTTTAGTTTTTTTTTTGTAAAACAACAAAGGTTTCTCATCTATTTTAAATAAGAAAATCGATCGAATTACGAGGCAAAAATGGCTTTTTCGAGGGATTTTTCATCCCAACTAAGAAACTTAACACGAAAAATTGCTTTTCCGAAGGATTATTCATTCCAAATAAGAAAATCAATGCGAAAAATCGCTTTTCCGAGGGGTTTTTCATTTCTTATATGAAAATCAATGCGAAAAATCACTTTTCCGAGGGGTTTTTCGTACCAAATAAGAAAATCATCGTGAAAAATCGCTTTTCCGAGGGTTTTTCATACCTAATAAGAAAATCAACGTAAAAAATTGCTTTTCCAAAGGGTTTTTCATTTCATATTAGAAAATCGAGAAAAAAATGCTTAAAATCCTCGGAAAATCTGGGAAAATCCAATTTTCGCCAAAAAAAACTAAAAAAATATCGAAAAAGTGAAAATTAAAAAATATATACATTAAGATTTGAACTTGAGCTAATAAAAAAGTATTAAAAAATTTATATTTTTGTATGAAATCTTATTATACTTCACAAGCGAAAAATTCTGTCCTTAGCCGACCTTAGCCACCGACTTTAGCCGACTTGAGCCGACTTTAGCCGGCTAAAGAAATTTTTGAAATTTGACCGTTTTTCTTTAGCCGGCTAAAGTCGGCTCAAGTTTTTTTTAGCCGGCTAGAGCCGGCTAAGCGCGACTTCGCCCTCTGAGTTTTAAGAATGATTCACATTCAAAATGTCCCGTAGCACAAAAAAGGTTGGACACAACTGGTCTAAGAAGGTTACTAATTTTATGTTTTTATACGGCTTCAGATAAACCAGAAATATTAAAATCAGAGGAGACACTTTCAATTGGATTTTATAATTCAACATCAGGAATCACTACAATATATGCTTTAGTGAATGATACAATATATTTGACATGTGAAGCTGATGGAAATCCACAACCACGAATTATTTGGTATCATCGAGGCAAAAAGGTACCTCATCATAATATCGTGAATAAAAATAAATTATCAACTTTGAAAGTAAGTACTTTATGCTTAATACAACAGCTTATTTAATTTTAAATTTCCAATTTCACTTAGATCCATATCCATTCCAACAAAAGCTTCGATGATTACAAATGTGAAGCTAAAAATGAGTTGGGAGATGCTGAAACATGGTTTTCAGTTAGATTAGGAGTTAAACCTAAGCCACCATCAAAACTTAAATTAATGGGAACTGGTGATCAAGTCCTCGATATCGACATTAATGCAAAGCAGCCAAACTTAACTGAAAATATTTTTGACATCACCAAGTATAGATTTGAAGTCATGAGTAAAGATGATTATGAGATTTTAGGTGATTGGAAGAACTACAATATAACTGATGTCGAGGCACGAAGTAACGTCACATACTTGATCACACAATTAGCACCAAATACAACTTACATTGTTAGAGTTGCATCAATTAATATTGTTGGATTAAGTGAACGAACTGAAATGCAAGAATTTACAACACTTGTTGAGGCACCAAAGAAATCAACTGAAAAAAAGAAGTCAAATTCGGCAGTTAAAAACTTTTCTGGATTAACAAGTGTAATCTTTGGAATCTTGCTGATCTTGGTGAATTAAATCATAATTTACATAGACATAAAAAATTAAATCAATTAAGGTGGATATGAATACCTAATTTAATCATGTAATGCAAATATTTCAAGTAGTCAGATGTCTGTTAACAATTAACTCGTTCCAAAATGATTTATTGAGTTGCACATAAGCCACAATAATAAAATAAATTTACCGACTTTTGAATCTATTATACCTACATTGTTATAAGTAAAGTAGCGACTGAAAAATCTGTTGTGACTGTAAATCAATCTTCATTACAATTTACATGTCGCTTACCGCATGACCTTGATAATGAAACTAAAAACTTGTTTTCTGTAGGAACTTTATGCTGAGCAATAAACCAATCATATGATGACAATAATTAAATAAAGAAAGTGTTCTTACTTTATTTTTCAGTAGCGTCTCAAGGTCACAGAATTATGTAACACAAAAATAATTCGGCTACACAATACGCCCTCAAGTGCTTGAAACAATAAGAATTATTACATATTGTTATTCAAGATCCGGACATGTTACTTATTCTTTCTCTGATTCAACTGATTCAAAATGTCATCTTTTTGAGCATTTGACAATTGATTTTTGTAATAGTAAGATCTTTGTCGCTTTTATTGTTCATTGAAGTATATCAAGCATCTCAAACGACGGTTATTAAATGAATTATTAGCTTTTAATCTGTCATTCATGAATTTATCCCCATTAAGAATCATAAATGAGAAGGAATAAATTTAGATTCAGGGTTGGGATTTTGGAATGATGTTGTAGTTGTTTCTTAATGCTGATAATAGAGTCAGTGAATGAAGCAAATAAGTGGATGAAAGCTTCATGTTATGAATTTCAGACTTAATCCAAAAGCAAAAACCAATGACCTTCTTTTTAAGGTATCACGAAAGCATATAATCATAATCTGTGTATGATTACCTAAGATAACCTAACAACGAGTCTTAGAACAACCAACTCTGCAGAATGAAGCAATATTATGTCACATCAAGATTTCAAAACTTCCTTATTGAACGATAAATATCGTTATTAATTTTTAAGCGTACATGTAAGTGTGATTAAAGCGATACGAATATAGAACAATAGAAAATCAAGAATAAGTAAAAATGGAGCAGATCTAAAAATTAAATAATCACCTTAAACTTGTTTTTTTGATTTTTCGCCCTTGAACTTGCAAAAATGGTCTTTGCTTTCATTCTGTGTGTTTTTAATTTGAATACGCGTAAGTATTATTTTGCGACAGTATAAAAGGATCCCGAGTTTCAATCAAAATCATCAGTAACATTTCAAAAGTCTTCAAGCAATCATCTAAAAAAACTCAAAACAAAATCAAAATCAAAATGTTCAAGGCAGTAAGTCAAGAACAATTAATCATAACCAGAACTGATTAATAATTTTTCTTTACAATTTCACAGTTGATTCTCGTTTTCGCCATCTTCGCTGTTGCCTTTGCCGTTCCAGCTGAACGTCAAGAACGTGCTGCAGTCTACTCAACATACAGTGCTCTTCCATACTCAGCCTATCCAGCTGCCTACTCAGCATACAGTGCATACCCAACAGCTTACTCAGCATACGCACCATATGCTTATGGTGGATATTATGGAGCTGTTCCAGCAGTCAGATATGTCTAAGTTTGGACATTTTCTTTTCTTTTTGCTTTGTAAAAAATTTCGACTCTGATCATTTCATTCCGGACATGTTAAAAAATCTAATAAATACTTTTCAAACTTAACTTTGTGTTTCTAGTCACTTCCACTTGACTTTTTATAACTTTTATCTCAATTCGATCTAGAATTAGGTATAATAATTTACAACATCGTGCAAAATTATTTATAGTTCTAATGATTCGCTAAATAGATGATTATATGTGAGCAGTGCTGAATAATTAATCATTTAAATCCAGCATAACTAGTCGAATTACATTTTTATGGTAGAACCTGGTAGAACAAAATAAATCAGAATCTTTACCACAAAAGGTTAATTATCGATTAAGCAGCATTATTAAGTTATTTGATTGTTTTTTTAATACTTATGTGCAGTGAAAAATTTTCATACTTTGTATGAAATAATAATCTACAGAATATGAAACCAATTTTTTCTGCCTTGATTAGCTTAAGTTACAAGTTTGAACTATTACTTGTATCTGATCAAATTTTAGGCAGCTCCAGATTCGCTGACTCATCTCTAATCACTAATCATATTTACAACAGAACTGATCTTAATTCTATTCATATGAAAATTGTTATTTAATCGATTCCATTTATACAAACATTCCAATTACTCTTGATAAGCAATTTACTCAAAAATTCATCTTAAATAACTTGATCTTGTAAATAGATTAGCTTCCGCGTATAGAACAAAGATTCAGTTCAAAGAAAATTAATTTTTGGGAAAATTCAAAAATTATGTCTTTCAAATTCAATCCCCCACATTCTCACAACCTTACCTCAAATGAATCTCCAGCAATCCATTCGGACTTTAGCATTGTTTAGCATCTCATTATCTCACTTGTGGTTTAACAATGATGTCGTAATGTGATAAGTAATTAATCTAATTCACTGAGCATTCATTCAACATCTGTTCCTCAATTCTAGATAGAACAATATATAAAATTACAATGATAATTACAGGCGTGAATAAATTTTGTATTCATAAAGATGCAATGCGATACAATTTAGTGGAAATAAGAATCTTTTAAGCTAGTCACTATATTGGAATAATTTGAATGTGTTAAGCTTGCAAGTTTTGCATATATGCAATTTACTATAAATAATGCATTCTAATCACAATTTTGTATCAGTTAAATTGAGAATCTCAAAGCATCAACTTCTAAGCAGTCATATCTAAGAACTTAGTCAAAATGTTCAAAGTTGTAAGTTTAATAAATTTTAAAAAAATCAAAAATAAATTAATATTATCTTAAAACAGACAATTATTGTACTTGCTGCCATTGCTTGTGTCTTGGCATCACCAGCACCTGAACCGAATCCACAATATGTTTATTCATCAAACTATGCTTATCCAGCTGCATATTCATATGCTAATGTTGTTCGTGTTGCACCATACACCTATGCACGTCTCGGATATCCATATTACAACACATATCCATACAACTCATACGCTTATGTTGGATAAATAACGGACTTAATTCAAAACTTAACTTTCACTTTCGTTTTCAAATAAAAATAAAATTTGAACGTTTAGCAAAAAAAAAAACAAACTTTTAAATTTGTATGAGCTTTTAAAAAGCTTTCGAGCTTTATTCTTTCGTTAAATTTTACAAAGCTGTTTTGTGAAAAATTTTCTTTTAACGAACTTAACACTGAAGAGAAAAAAAAATCTTTTTCGTTAACAAAAATAATCGCAAATTGCAATTCCTAAACACAAAAAATCTTAAATGAATTTTTCTTTTATATTTTTGTTAAAACTATCGCGTTGATTAAACGAAAAGTTCTTAATGAACAGATGCTGGTTATTCTGGCAATTCCTCGACGAAAGTTTGTAACAATTGTTGCTAAATTAAGTTATTTAAAGTTTATTTTTTTACAAAGAGTTGAAAATTTTAGTAAGAATAAATGTCAGATTCAAGAAAATTATTTTTATGTATGATGAAAAACTCGGAAAGTCTAAGTTATTCTATTGACGTCATTTGTTGAGTATCCAAAAATTCAAATACATTTTCTTCAATATTTTATGTAAAATTAACAATTTCAACAACGTCAAACCCCAATTCATGATACTAAAGCTCCAAAAACATAAAAACTCAGTCTATTACCCACAAGATGTCACCACATCTACTTTCGTTAAACCCTCATTTCGTCAAATCCAAAAGTATCTGGAAACCAAAACATTTTCCTTTCTCAATTCTCTCTCATTTTCCAACATTTTTTTTCTCACTCTTCTTCCTTCTTGCATTTTTATCTCAATTTTCATCTCGTTGCCTACATAAAAGTCACAATGTGAACTTTGATATGTCACTCAAGGTCATTCCTGTTAAACGTTGAATTGGAAGTCATCTCTTTTCATCATCATTTGCCATTGTCATAATCGTTAGAAAAATGAGATTAATCGGCATAAATTAAGAAACTTTTTCAATTTTTATTCAAGTAGACAATGAATAAAATTTTGATGATACTTGAGTAATGAACTGAACAAAAATTTATTTAATCTCTTTTAAGTAAACAAAAAAAAATTAAACTTTTCGTACTAGAAATCGAATTTATCTTGGTTGCCACAATGAAACCCTTATCTCAAAATGATAAATAACATAATCATAGTATGAGAATTATGTTGTAAGAGACGAAAAACAGGAGAACGAGATGGAAGGAAATGAGCAACAAAAACCACAAATGCCTCCTTTTTCTTATCCTCGACAATTTGCTGTTCAGTAGAATTTTTGACACATTTTTTTGTGAGTGTAATGGAATATGGCTAAGTGTTCATTGTGTCAGGTTGGAATTTTGGCTTTTTGCCTGATAAAGTTGACAATGAAATTATTATTTTGTTAATTAACGCAATTCTTTTTCAAATCTTACAAAAAAAATGAATGAATTTTTTGTAAATTGAAAAAAAAAATATTTTTTTATAAAATTCAATAGTTTCAGTGGTTGTAGAAAAATTTTAAGAATTTTAGAATTTTTAGTTCGATTTTCACATTCCAAAAATTGAAAATTAGGTGAAAAGTTTTTTGTTGTTTTTTGATTTTAAAAATCATATTTTTATCGATTTTTGTAGAATTTAAAATTATGTTTTTTTAATAATCAATTTTTAATACCTAATTGAATAACATAATATGCGCCTCATTCATTAATCCAAAAAATCTCCAGTCTCTTTTCTTTTGTATCTTTTTTTTGACTTAATTTTTGAGATATTGACATGGCATGAAAAATATTTCTTATATTACTGTTGTGTGTTTATGTGCTAATAAAAAAAACTTTTTGTGTATATTTCTCCCCTTTTTCAAAGCCCAAAATGTTTTGTGTTGGCTTATAATGAAATAAAATAAAACTACATGAAAAAGCTTTTTCAACAAAGCCTTTCCGAACTAAAAAAGGAGAAAATAAAAATTGCTACAATTTATTTCTTCATTCTCACTTCGGTCATTTAAGATTTTTGCACATGTAACTTTTTTTTGCTTTTAAATGACGAGAATGGAGGATATGAGCAATGATTTGTCCACCAGTTGAGGATTTTTTTAAAGTTTTGTGGTAATTTTGGTTGCGGGATGCTTTTACTCCCACAGTTATGTAAAATATTTTTTCGAAAAGAGAAATTCTCAGATTTTTAACAACGTTTGTGGTTTACTTTAAGCATTCGGAGAATTTTGTATTTAACCTAATGTTGGTTAATGCTAATTAATTTTAGATGAAAATTGAGATTTCTTCCACACATGTTGGCGGATTTAGTAATGAGAAATTTTGTAATTTGATATTTTGTTACCAAGAAGTTCTACTCAATTGACTACAAGAGTAGAAGCAAAAAAATATACTTGACCTAATTCACCATCATTCTTCGTCTCCAAATAATTTATTATAATAAAATCAGAATTAACACTAAAGCATAAGTCGAGATTCAGTCTCAAAATCACACAGTAGCATACAGAAATCAGCAGCTCTTAAAACATAATACATTCTTACAGAAAAAATCAATTTCGTTCATCATCGATTGATGAGACTTAGAGAGATGAGAAAAAATATGAGAAAAAGTTTTCAAGGTGAAGAAACACGCTAACTGATGTAAAAAATAAATTTGAAATTCCACAAATTACATTGGAAGTTTCTATTCAGACAATTTTATTCAAACTTTTACAAAATCCGTTTAAAATTTTATTTTTTTAAATAAAAATTTAATTTAATTAGAATCTAAAATTGCAAAAAAAAAATATATTTCTTTTTTTTAAATTTCGAATCAAAGTTTCACATAACCAAATGTGAGAAACCAAATTGACTAAATGTTATCGTCTTATGAAAAATCTTTACTTTCCCTAATATCATCATAATTTTTATCATCCATACATTTTCTCTTCTTCTTCATCCACATCCTTTGACAATACACTTCATCGTCAACAGCATGAGTATAGAATAGAAAGAAAAAATACAAAAAAAAAATTGTGAATAGTGAAAAAAGAGTCATAATAACATCAATCAAGTCAATCGAGTCAAACACTACACTTTTCTCTATTGGTGATGGTTCTGATTTATACACTTTTATGTGGCTATATATGGCTGCTTGATTGGTGGATGGAGGAAGCAAAATCAGTATTTTGAGTGGTTTTGTGCCATAGTGTGCGGTTTAAGCCTCTCATCTGTACACACACGAGTACTGAATATACTACTCTCAATGGATATGGATGAATGGGTTCAAAAGTTTATCGATCGCAATAAAAAGAAAGTTTTTTATTCTCTTTTTTATATTTATTTGCTGTTACTTATTTATATTTCTTCATTTTATTATTTCTTCCTTTTGCACAATATTTGTTTGTTGAATGTTTTTGAAAATTTAAGGATCATCGAAATGACAAATGACAGTGAAAGAGCTTTTCTCAAAAAAAAAATATATTTTGTGAATGAGACGAAAACATCAAATTTACTTCTTTCATTCATTGTGTATGGATGAAAAATATTCTGTAAATGAGATTCTATTCTAAGTACAAAAAAAAAAGAAATCTTTTCGTGAAGATTAAAAAATCGCCAGCACGAGGGTTTTATTACAGCTTTTCTTAGAAATTCTTGTGAAAGAGCTTTCAAAGTTTGAAAATAAGATCTTAAGTTCTTCGTGTTTTCACTTGAGAGAAGTGAGAAAATCAATTAAAAATTAATTATGAGAAAGGTTGTCTCAGAGGTTGATGTTTAAATTTAGAGTCTTATTTTTTTTTTTGCAAATTTATTTTATTTATGTAGGTAATTTTAAATTTTGAACGAAATATTTATTACATTTTTAAGAAGCTGCAAATTGTTAATTTTATTCATCTGAATCCACTAAAAATGCCCTTATCTACCTCACAAAGTGTCCTCTTAAAAAAACATGACAAGTCAAAGTCAGTTTAAAAATGACAACCAACAAAAGCCTACACGGTTTTAAAAACTTTCTTTTTACAAAAGTTTTGAAGAACAAAAAATGTTTTTAACATTATGAAGATTTATGATAAAAAATAAACGACGTGTAAAAGTTTCCAGAACATTTTTTTTTTGTTTTTGGGATTTTGCGACAGCTTCACGATTTATAAATTTTTCATGTCAGAAAAAAGGAAAAGAAATTTGACTCTTAAAATGATGTATGAAAATTGATTAAATGAAAAAAAAAATAAGAAATTGGAAATTATTTGGAAGTACTTAATAAATTTGTTCTCGTGTAATGTGTAACAATAAGATAAGTCCATTAAACTTTTACAAGATGTTTGAATTGCTTATTCATCATCATCATCCATTCTCTGATTCTTTCAAATGTTCCTTCTTATATCAATACTTCCTTCATTGTAACTATAACATTATCTTTTGCTCAGTCAAACAATGAGAAAATGAACTTCTTATTGCACTTTTATCTCAAGAAAAACTTTTTTTATTTTAATTTAACGACTGCAAAACTGAATAAGTAAACGTTGAGTTTCAACCTATCGCAAGTCGATATGAAATATTGAAATATGAATTTCTTATTATTCATGAAGTCGATAAAATGCAACTTTTATTTTATCGATGAGAAAGCACATTGAGTGATTTCAATAGCACTAAGAAGAGATAAGTTGTCAGTTCAAAAACTTTAATTATCTATTTCTAATAGAATTGAAGAAATACAGAAAGTTTTATTGAGTTAATGTTTGAAAATTGGATAAAATTTGGATTAGAATAAGTCTTAAATTCAATATTGATATTTTGATTATTCAATTAGGTAAATTAAAAAAAAATTATGTAGTTTCACACCCCTTTTAAAAATTTACATTGGTTCAATATTTTTTACTTTAAAGAAATATTTTTCAACGTATTTTCTACTAATGAGTATTATTCTAATCTCTTGAATCCCTCTAATAGAATCCTGAAAAGACCGAAATCACTTATTATTGCGGCCATCATAGTTTCCAGACCGTGGAAATCTCAATGTCGAAATCCTTCGACACTCAGTGTCGAAGGATTCAAAATGTGTCGACAAACCAAAAAATTTCAAATCTATTACACTAAAATTAAAAATCATTATTTTCTGATTAATTATTCTATTATTTGATGCTCTAACAATTCATTTTAATAGTTTAATGGTTAAGAAATGCATTAATTAACTTTTAATCATCAAAGATTCAAGTTTTATTGCAAATTTTTAACTTTTTCGTTTCCGAATTTATTGTTTTGATTGTCAATATTGAAAGGTTTGAGTATTTTAATTGAAAGTTTATTTATTATAGAAGAAATTGAAAGTATATTAAGCCCAATAACAATGTTAAATATTAGTTAAATTAACATTTTTTAATTTTGTGTAACGGTCAAAAATAATTTGAATTATATTTTAACGGTCAATTTCGACATTTTCACGGTCTGATAGTTTCATCCCCCTTTAATTTAAATTTCATAAAATCGCAATGTATTTCTTCTTAGTAAAAACTTTTCTCGAACAACTGTTAGATCATGTTGAGCTATGATGATCATTATACTTAACAAGCAAAAAATTCTCGATAAAAACTTTCCAGTTCGCTAAAGTTATGTTTACGGACTTTTATAGCGCGTGACATCATTAATATTCAAACAACCCACGACATTTATTTGAAATATTTTTTTTTTTTTCATATTATTTCTCACTGTTGAGAATGTTGATGCTAAATAGGATCATTTTGTCATTAAGTTATACAATTTTATGAATAGATATCATAAGTGAACGCCCCTTAATTCATTATTAATGCTTCAAATTTTTGGATTATCCACATGAGAGTATCATATGTTGAAATGTCGCCCACAAGCCATATCATTTCCATTATTTCCTTGTTTGATATGACAAGCTTTTATTTGTTTACCTAAATTCCATATCCATAATATATGTGAAAGAACAATGTGAGATGCCTAACTGCTGTTTAAAAAGCAATCAAAAAGTGAAATGGAATTTTGAAGACATTTTTATTTTTTTCATATGAGAAACTTAGTGAGTAAAGATGAAGACATTGATGGATGTAATGTTGAATTTATTGTAATATTTAGAATTTATTAAGGACTGAAAACAGTTATTAAAGAGACACAAACTTAATTTAATTAGATCAAAATTTTTGAATGGGATTTAAACTTAGAAATGTCAAATAATCCGTACGTAAGTACAATTCTCAAAATATTGTAAGCTATCCGAACTTATCAATCTAATGATGAAAGAAATAAAAGTTTAAATAAAAAAATTCTTTATCAAGATTAATCAAAATTTTTTCTTAGCGCTGCACATTTTATTCCCAATGACAGGTAGGCAGCAAAAATCAAATAAAAAAAAACTGACATAAATTCATATCAAGATTAAGTAGATTCTTAGCTATAACTTTTATTCCTCGCGTATATGTGTATTTTATTCGAACAATCAAATCATAGTCAGCAGTTATAATTTGATGTTTTTATTGCCTACGTGTTTCAGTGCTTGAAATAGATGAGAATAAATTTCCATTTCGATAAATCAATTCTTTATGCTTCTCTAAGGGCATTTGGCATAATTTGGAAAACGAGAATGGAAAAAATATTAAAGTGGCTTCTTAAAGATAGATTCATGTAGAGTCAATCTATTTATTCCATCTTATAGCTCTAGATTCACAATAGTGAAGAGAAAAGGTTTGCAAAACTGTAACAATGTGTCATCTCACCGTAAAAAAAAGAACTTCTTCCGATTCTTATCCGTTTCTATCACTTTACTCTCTACTCGCAACTAGGCTCATAATCATCAACATCGTCATCATCCATGAACAATAATGTTGAGGTATGTTTGTGAAGAATGGATGAGAAAAAGGACGAAACGGAAAAAGAATTTCAATCTTCTCGGCTGCTTTTGTTGTGTCGTAAAAGTACTGGATAAAAATTATTCTTTGAGGCAGTAAAGCTCAACAAATAGACCCTCCTAAAGTATCATATGAGGCTTTTCTATAAACATTGATTCTAATCCTTCAAATGAAGAAAATTTTCTGTACGAAAAAGCACTTGACAATAAGCTTTATTTATAATTTTTCGATGCGGAACGACCAATATTGGATGGGTGTTAGTTAGTGGTCATATTAAAATTGTGTTTTGAGTATGCATGCATAAATTGGGGGATTTAATTTTTCTGGTAAAATCAACAATTTGGGTAGATTCTAGTGAAATAAATTAAATTGGTTTTTGGGATCCTATTTTAAGCATTTGGGGATGAGTTTCAATACTTTTTTTGATGATTTTGTTTCTTTTTTAAGTTAAGTCCAAGAATATTCATAAATTTACATAACCCAGCAATAAATGATTATATATTTAAAATTTTCGTATGAAGAGATTCGAACTCATAGCATTTGTTCCAGTGAATGGTAATTATAAATAAAATCATGGAATAATTTGACTATTTAGCCGTTCCATATAAAATATCGATAATGGTCGAAAATAACAAATTACTCATCCCAACCCCCTTTAAAACCATTTTTAAACATCCAAAAACTAGAAAAATTGCAATATACATCCTCAAAGTATACAAAATTAGCGTTTCAAGTCCTCCAAACTGTCACTCTATACCATTATGGTAAGGGGGCAATGATAAGAAAATTAAGCATTTTCTTCTGCCAGCAACATACAAATGACACTTAATAGTGCTCAATGGCTGCACACAACATTTGTTACCTGTTTTATGATAATAGAAAAGGTGTCCATAAGTGTGTATTGAGCACTAAGCACCATAAAAAATGATTAAGTATACAATATTCGATTATATTTGTGTAATTCAGGTGGTAAATATATTCTTAATTCGATTTTATATGAAATTAATTTTTTTATTTAAAATTTGTATTCTGTATTAAAATCCAAACAAAATTCTCAGAAATTTCTCGATGCATGAAAAGCCAAGTCTTGGATAAAAATCAAAAAGAAAATATTTATTTTCATGCACTGAGAAGTATCAGGCTTTTTGTATGTAAAATGTGAATGAATTTGCAATAATACCTATGGCAAAACAGCCTTGTAACAGATGTCAAGTTTCTTTTGCCTTTTATCTGCAGAAAATCTCTTGTTTCTTCAATGTAGAACAACAATCAGTTTTCTGAGAAGAGATTTCTTTGAAGAGAATGCAATAATGGTGAGGAAGAGGAAATTATAACCTGAAAATAAATTTTGATCGAATTTCGCTACAGTTTGTCTCAAAGTATTTTTTTTTTTTTTAATTTTTATTTTAGAAAAACTGCATGCTCCTTAAATTATTCAATTATTTATTTTACTAGAAATTTTTCAAAAATTTTTTAAATAAATTTTAAAATAATAAACAAAAACTTAGAAGCTGTTAAAATTCAATAAAATTTAAAATTCCAAAAAAGTTTCAAAAATCGAGTTATAAGTCAAAAATTCGATAAATCATTAAAAATTTGTAACTTTCGAAAAAAAAATTAAATATTAAAGGAAGTGAAAAGGAATTAAAAAATATTTTAAAACAATAAATGTACTTATAATATATCAGTTAACTTACCTTCAACTTTACTGCTCACAATTTTTAAATAACTCGTATCATGATGAATTTTGTTATACAAAAATTTTAATTTTCGCTTCTTTTGCACGAACGCTTTCATTTACAATCAGAATGTATGCTTATGAAAGCTCACTTCACCTCGATTTGTGTACTTCATCTACTCAAACGAATTCAAAGCATAGCAAAAAATGCTGAGTTTATTTTTTTCGCGCTTTCTTTTTGATATTCCTTTCAAAATTGTTTCTATCATAAATTTGATTGTTGATAGAGCACAGAAAATTGAAATAGTTCCTGATTTTGAAAGTTGAATGAATCGATGAAAATTTCTGTTAAAAAACAGAATTTTCTGCAACTCGAACTACTCGACCATGTCGATATCACTCATTCATCTTTAAATACTCTGAAATGTATTTATTTATGCTTTCAATCATTCATCCATTGATTGCATGCAGTTTTACTCAAGTGTACTCAAGCTTTAGTTTTAATGTAGATGAAAACTTTTAGGGACAAAAATTTAATGTAGCTTCCATGAATTTTTAAGCAGTGTAAATAAGATATTTTTAAAACTTAACGAATACTTTAAAATAGGAACTTTTTGAAATTCAAATTTTTGAAAATTTGAATTTTTTGAAATTTAAAACTTTTAAAAATTTGAATTTTTCCTAATTTTTTTTATTTTATTTTTTTTTTTTTTTTTTTTGAATGTTAAAGATTTGCTTCTAATGAAATTTTATAATAAAAAAAAAATCATAAATTAATGTTAAAAAAGTAAATTTAGAATTTTCTGATTTTTTTTATAAAAATTCAGCTAAAAATCCATCGCTTGAACTTTCATCGTTATATACAATCACTGTTGCTCAAAACATTGAATCGAAAGCTGTAAAATTGAAGAAAATAGAAAGTAAATTTTTATCCATGATTGCTTTTTTTGCTCCCATTTATTTTATAATCAGGATTTTATTTTCCTTCAATTTTTATCTAGCAATTTTCTTTTTTTTTTGCTTCTTTATCGTGTTTATCTAAATAATATGTTTTTTATGATTATTGAATTACAATATTCATTTTTTATATGTGAAATTTTATGAAATTTTTTCTAACTTATTTTTGGTTTTTTTCTTGAATATTTTTACATTTAATTTTTTACATTTGATTTAATCTAAAAAGTCAAATTATTTTTCTGTTTTCATATGATTTTATAAAAAAATAAAAATTTATTTTTCTAACTCAATTTTTAAAAAATTCAATTTACTGGCTTTCGAATTAAAAAATCTTGGAAGCAATAATTTTTTATTTTCTTTGAAAATGATGCTTTCAAGACCATTGTTGTGTCCTTCATACATTTTATCATATGACTAAGGTCAGTTAACTTGAACTTGGTCATATGAAAAATGATAAGAAGAAGCATTACTGAATGGAAATTTGCCAGCATTTTAAAGGACAAAATTTGTTGCCAACATTTTAAAAATTTTCTATAGCATTTGACACTTTACAAAAATTAGTTTAAAGTCTTCAAATAAAAGTAAAAAAAAATCTTTAATTTTTTTTTTTCGAAGATTGTAACTCGAACAAACAGTTTTTGCCCACGTTTATTCATAACTGTGTTGAAATTTTACAAAATGAGAGTTTTTATTTCCATTTTATTTTTATGAACACAATTGAAATTGTTTCAGTTACAATCTTTTAAATTTTATATAATTTAAATTTTAAATAAATAATGTTAAGTAAAAAATTATTTTTGTAAAATAAAAAAATGTTTTTAGGTTTTTATTTTCTATGTATGAATTTGAAAGATTGAACACATTTTATTTATTTTACATTTTTTTGTTTTCAAATATTGAATTTTAATAGATTCAATAATTACAAAATAATATTGGTGCAAAAATTTCAATATTCACAATGAATTTTTTTATTTTAAATTCATTTGTTGATTGTTGAAAGGAAAAATATTTAAATTTTTGTTTTTAATGAAAACATTTTTTTGAACTTAAAAATCTGAAAACAGTGAAAATAAATTAATTTTTAGAAAAGCAACACTTTTTGTGCTTCTGAATCTATGTTTGATTTCTGAGAATTATTTTATTTAAAACCTGATATAATATAAAGAATTATAGAGCATGCTCAATAGGTATTTTTTTATTCTCTTTCGAAACCATAAATTCTTTTATTTTTGAGTATGTTTTAGAATAAAAACTTAAATAGAAAAAATTATTCATCATTTTAAAATTTATAAAAATTTGTACAATATAATTTGCAAAATTTTTGCTATTTAAATTTAAAACTCTAATCATTCAACTTATATTCAACAGAAACAAAATAAAAGATTTTGTTTTAAATTTTACTTTTTATGATAACATTTCATTGTTTATTTCATTATATTACATATTATTTTAATTTTTCAACAAAAGCTTTTAAAAAGCTCATCAAGCTTTCCAAACAAACCATGTTCATCAAAAGCTCGAGAATTATTATCGTTTTTTTTACACTATAAATAACCTCATTTTTTTTTCAATATCTTAAATGAACTTTTTTCGACTTTCACAATGGAACTTTATCCATTATTATGATTTATTGTATATATTTTTTTTTTGTCTATGATATCAATGCATTAAGCTGAGAAAATTTGTGTTTACCATTCTAACTGTTGATTTCAAGTTGATGGTAAAAAGTTAAATTTCTCATTTTTCTTTCCTTTTGAAATCAACAGTGAACCCTGAAGAATGATAATCAGAATTTCCAAATGCTTCTCATTATTTTTTTCTGGACTTTCTGTTTCTTTTTTTTATTACAAAACTACAATTTCTTATCTAAAAAAACTTTATTATTTCATTTTTTTTTTTTATTTGTTCTTCAAATTCATCATCATTCATATTCATCTACAGTTGATTTATGTACTATTCTTTATGCTCTTTTATCATACAAATATTTTCTTTATTTTACTTTTTCTTGTGTGCTTTGTGTTGTTTATGTGTGAGTTTGTTTATATTTGTGTCTAGTCGAGGTGAGCCAGAGGGTCTTTGATTATTTTTATTGGTGATATTAAAGAATTTGATAGTTATTTTGAAGATTTTATAACATGAATCAATTTTTTGGGCTATCTAGAATTTGTATTGAAAAAATAGTTAATCTTTGTCAAATATAGCATAAAATGACTCAAGTTGAACTAAAAATTTGATCCAAGGACCCTTGTTTCTACAATCGTAATAATTTTTATAATTTTAGCAAATTCCTCTTTCCTAACTTTCAAAAATGCACTAAGTTCGCATTTAATCAGAGCTCATTGAACACTCTAGACACACTCAGATCCTAAATTCTAAAGATAACAAAAGACTTGTAGAATAAATCTCATTATTAAACATTTCCATTAAGTTCACCTTCCAAAAAACTACCAAAAACCCTTCCAGTTCACCCCTAAAAGTATGTATGTGGTCTCATTCATTTCATATATAATGTTTTTTTTTACCATCGCAAATAAACGAGAATAAACTAAAGAAGGGAAAAAAAAAACTTTTCTTTACATATCTTCAAGTCATAAAAACTCATCTCATTTCGTTTTCATTCATATATAAATAAATTATAGAGTCATGCATAATATAATAAAAATTCTGTACTCGACTTATTGTTGAAGTTCCTCGGGAAGCATTAAATGCAATGTGAATGAGAGGAGAACGGAGAGAGAGAGAATGATTGGAGATAGAAGATTGGGCGATTTTAGTTGATTCAAAATTTAAAAAATTCATTCATAAAAAACTTTACAAAAATAAATTTCTTTTTCTTCTTTTATGGACCAACATTTCTTTTGTCTTACTTTGAATTTTTTTTTTTTTATTCAAAAGAGGGCTTGTTTATTTGTGGAGTAACAACAGCAGCAGCTGTAATAATTGATTGTTCCAAAATAACACATGTTAAACATCGGTTGACATTTGGTGGGTTTGATGTGGGTTATTTGTTGTAACATAAAATTTCTTTTTTTGTTTGAACATTATGGTTGGGTTGTTGAATGCAAGTAGAAGAAGAAAAGAAGTTAGGATATTTTTTCATAGGCTTTGTGGGTTAAGATTTCATAAAAGTTTATTGAAGATGTTGTTGTGCATCATAGAATCTTTAGAAATTGGACTGTAAGTTCAAAATTTGAACTTTTGGTTCAAAAATTGAACTTTTGATTCAAAAATTGAACTTTTTAATCAAAAATTGAACTTTTTGTTCAAAACTTGAACTTTTGATTCAAAACTTGAAAATTTGGATCAAAATTTGAACCCTAGGTTCAAAACTCTCGAAACTTAAGAATTAAATTTTTAAAATTAAGTTTTAAGGTCAAAAGTTAAACTTTTGCTTTGAAAATTGATTAAATAGCTTTCCAATCTAAATAAATATCAACATTTCATAGCTTATTGCTCATATCACAAAAGATTGCACTCAACATAGAGAGTAAATTGAAAGGAAGTAATGTTGATTTTCTCATGTTCATAGCACTTGACCTTATGTCAATCAAATGCCATAAGAAACTTATTGTGATATTCGAGAATGTTCTCATAAAGTTTGTGGAAGTATAGAAATCAAGAAGCTGTCATACACCTTACACAAAATCTTTTCAATTACAGTTCCTGCACAACATCAAACTTTCCTTTTATGAAATCTTCAATTTAATTTAAAACAATTAAACCATTTTTGTGTTTGTGTTGTAGGTAAGCATATGAATATATTACATATTTCTCTTAACATTAAATGTCAACAATTTTTGATATTTTTATGTTCATAAATATCAGGAAAGGAAAATTTTTGCTTTGTTCTATTATTCAATGCTGGCATTGAAATGGAAGATTTTTATTTTCTAGTTGAATGCTGCTACAAAGGATGAAAAGCTTCTACTATTTCACATTGTTTATTTTTTTCACTATTGTGCGTTCCAGTGATTTTTTGCATTTATTTTTGCTTTAAAATGAAAATTGTTTTTGTCTTCAATCTCTACAGAATTCTTTTATTTTTTTGCTGCTAGTTGATTTTTTGTATTATTTTACTTGTGCATGAGAAAAATTATGCATATCAAGCTGAAATGCTTACTTTTTTCGCTATCAACATTTCATAAAAATTTGAATTTTAAATTTTTTGCTCTCATCTTCAATTAATGAATGCTGAATGTAAAGCAGGAAAAATGAAAATTTAATTATAATAGATCAATTAACGGAACTATGTAAATTGGATTTTTACTGAATTGTTTGTAATGGAATTGATAAAAAATTTAGGTTAAATAATTTAACTTAAATTGATTATGATTCTTTTAATTTGCATATAAAGGTTTTGAAACAAATGTAAAAAAAAATAAATTCAAAAATTAAAATTTAAAATAACTAAATTGAATTTTAGGTTTTAAATTAAAATTTTGAATTAAAAATTCAACTGAAGTAAAAATTTATTTTTCTATCAAAATTTTTTATTTTTTTGAAAAATCAAAATTTAAATTCTAAATTAAAAATTAAATTGAATGTTTATGAATCTAAATTTGAAATTTATAAATTTAAGAATTTTACATTCAAATCACAATTTGAACTCAATTCCAACAATTTGCAATTTCCAATCAACAAAATTATTCAGAATTCAACTTAAACAAAAATTCAAAACCCATTCAAAATCAAAGCAAGTGTTTTGTTTATAATTTGAAATTCAAAACGAAAAGTGTCATGATGCAAAAATAAAACGAATTCCAAAGCTTAAGTGAGAAGAGCTTCTCACGTCAAAAAATCAACTAACATTTTTGCTGATGTTGCATAATCCTCACGGATTATATTTCATATCGTATTTTTTCAGAGTGAGCAAAAGAAACGAAACAAAAAATACTTTTTTTGTATGTGTTGAAAAAAAAACTAAAAGCATTGCTGTCATTCAAAAAGCATACATACGTCCCATCATCAGATATACGTGTACAAACGTGAATAAATTTGTTTGACTTTTACCTTGTCACCTAAATACAATATTATACTTTTTTTACCATTCTTAAAGCTTCATTTTTTTTATCATTTTAAGTTGCTTATTTTTTAAAAACTAAATGAATATGCTTTTATTCACTATGAATATTTTTTTATCATCGAATATTGTACTTGATTTTTTTCTTCAATAATATTTACAAGTGTATGTGTATTTTATTATTAATTTAATAATCTATTTTTTCAAATTCATTTTTTTCACAATTTTTTTTTAAATATATTTAATCTAATAATCTAAAAATTTATTTACTTTATTAGTGAGAGCATTTTGTTGTGGAATGAATTGAGGGGATGAAATTTTTTTCTGAAGAGAAAGAGCCAAAAAAATATTACAAATGCACTAAACCGTCTATAGCTGATGACGTGTGATTATTACTAATGCTAATTCCATTATCATGATTATTACTAGTTTTATGTTTATCAATATTATTTTTATTATTTATATTATTCATGTGGTGCAAATCCTAAAGATGTGTCACTTGATAAGCCTGATGCTATTTGGAATGTGAAATGCCTGATATCTCACCACCAGTTCCGGTATCAGTCGGACCTTCTGCACTACATACTGAATCTTCGGGTGTTCGCGATGGTTCAGCTTCCGTTATTTCCACTTCCTGACTTGGTGGTGGTCGACGATGTTTTGCGCTCAGTGCCTTTATTATACAAATTTTGTTTTATTTTTTTGACAGTAAGCACAGTGTGAGTGTGGATGGAGAGAAAAGAAGAAAGCAGAGAGAATAAATAAATTTTTAAAATAAGAAGAAGCGTGAGTGAAAATTATTTTTATTATGAATTTTTATTTTATTTTTTTCATGATTGTGAAAAGAAAACAGTCCAAAAGGAAGTAGGAAAAGGAGGAGAAGAAAAAGAGAACAGAAGACAAGAGGAATATTAAAAATAATTCCAATGAAAAGTTCAACACAGATTGATGATTATTGCGCATTTTTTGCAAGTTTGTTGAGAATTTTCTGACTTTTCTTTAAATATTTCATGATTTGATCATTTATTTTTTTTTTTCAAAAAAACAGTAGATTTTAAAATGAAAATTTTAGCAATTTACTTGCTGTAAAACTTTTAAATGATTCTTAAGAAATTGCTTCAGATATTTTTATATACCCAATTTAAAAAAGTTTCAACCCCAAGAGACTTCAAACTTAATCCTAACCTCAAAATATTCCTCACAATAAAGACTTAGTAGCCACAATTCCCAAACCGGACAATCATAAAATTCACGCCACATTCCCATTTTTTCATACACAAAAAGTCCGCAAAATTTATTTCTTTTGAATTGTTGATGAGTGCTAAATTAAAATATTCCTTCATTTTCAAGTAATTTCCATTCATTCCAATGTAATGTACACTGTAGGATTCAAACTCATAAAAGAGGAAGAAAGAAACTTTTAAGGAAGTGAAAGATTGTTATCAACTAGGCGGAAATTTAGGTGAAATTTTTCATTTTTAATTTACTAGCATAAAAAAAAATATTTCTTGAAAAAAAAAAAGTTTTGCTCCCTCGTGAATCCATTTAGACATACTTTTTTGATGATTTCAGAATTTTTTATAAAGTCATTATTTTGTTGGATTGGAGTTCTCTCTCGTCGATCTAAAAGTTTCAATTTATTTATTGCTGCTAGAGAGACAGGCAGGCAGGAGAGATGTGATAAATTTCAATGTTGAATATTTTTCATTTGTTTGAATGATAGAATGGCTTTTTATGTAATGGAAATTTCGTAGTTTTATGAATAGAACAAAACTTTTTTGGGGTGCAGTTGGTATGAAAATAGCGTTGAATTTAATCCGAATAATGGCTTTTTCTGATGACTGAATTAGATGAAATTTTTCTCAATTGACAAATTTATGTTTGCAGTTTTAATTAAATCGTACATATTTCAGAGAAAACTAGTTTTTAAAATTTTTTTTTAAAAAAAACACATTTTAAAAATTCAAATAAATTTTTTGCAGTTACAAATTCAAATTAAATATTTTGATTCGTTTATAATTAATTTAATTATTCCATAAATGCAAACATTCCCACAAACTTTCAAATATTTATCTTCATATTCAACAAAAAGCCAATTATTATTCCCAACGTGAACTACAAGCAAACTTCAAACTTAATCATGTCAAAATCTATCATATTCACACCAAATTTTCAATTTGGGTGAATATGTTGCTTTTGTATAAAACTGAAAACCACATTTTCTAACTTGCTGCTTCAGGATTACAATTTTATCCCATACTGTCTATGGTGGAAAGTCTGTGCCTGAAAATACCAACCTAACAGTGAAAACCGTATCTCATTTGGTGCTTACAGTCAAGAGAAATCGCAAAATTTCGTATTCTGTTATTTAGTTAGTTAGTTAGTTAGTTAGTTAGTTAGTTAGTTAGTTAGTTAGTTAGTTAATCGGAGCGATAACTCGACTCCAACTCAATATTAAGACTTCGGGTTTTTTGCGTCTGGTTGGAAACAGTCTATAGATTTGCTGTATAGTTTTTGGGGTCATGAGATGCTTCCAGTGAGGCACAGTGGACGAAAATGTGCCATTTTTGACCAAAATATGCAAAAATTTTTACATTTTCTTTAATATCTCAGACATAACTTAACCAAATGATTTCAAATTTTCGGTGTTAGATTAAGCATTATTTAAGGTATAATTCACACTATAATGACAAAAAATTTTCATGCGCAGTGTAACAAAAAAGTTGAAAAACCGAAAAATTTTTCGTGTTTTGACACAAAATTGTCTCGTTCTCCTCAATATTAAGTCCAAATGGAATAATTCCAAAAACGTCTAGAGATATAGATGCACAAAAGGTATATGCAAAGTTTCAGCTCATAAAAATGAAACCTATGAGTACTAGGTCAATTTGAATTTTTGCCTAAATATACCCCTTAATGCGCATATCATGAATTTTTTTAGCATATTCAGTGTTCTAGGACCTAAAAACATCCAAATACATCAAAAAAACCCGAAACCATACTTTATCATATTCACACCAAATTTTCAATTTGGGTGAATATGTTGCTTTTGTATAAAACTGAAAACCACATTTTCTAACTTGCTGCTTCAGGATTACAATTTTATCCCATACTGTCTATGGTGGAAAGTCTGTGCCTGAAAATACCAACCTAACAGTGAAAACCGTATCTCATTTGGTGCTTACAGTCAAGAGAAATCGCAAAATTTCGTATTCTGTTATTTAGTTAGTTAGTTAGTTAGTTAGTTAGTTAGTTAGTTAGTTAGTTAGTTAGTTAATCGGAGCGATAACTCGACTCCAACTCAATATTAAGACTTCGGGTTTTTTGCGTCTGGTTGGAAACAGTCTATAAATTTGCTGTATAGTTTTTGGGGTCATGAGATGCTTCCAGTGAGGCACAGTGGACGAAAATGTGCCATTTTTGACCAAAATATGCAAAAATTTTTACATTTTCTTTAATATCTCAGACATAACTTAACCAAATGATTTCAAATTTTCGGTGTTAGATTAAACATTATTTAAGGTATAATTCACACTATAATGACAAAAAAATTTTCATGCGCAGTGTAACAAAAAAGTTGAAAAACCGAAAAATTTTTCGTGTTTTGACACAAAATTGTCTCGTTCTCCTCAATATTAAGTCCAAATGGAATAATTCCAAAAACGTCTAGAGATATAGATGCACAAAAGGTATATGCAAAGTTTCAGCTCATAAAAATGAAACCTATGAGTACTAGGTCAATTTGAATTTTTGCCTAAATATACCCCCTTAATGCGCATATCATGAATTTTTTTTAGCATATTCAGTGTTCTAGGACCTAAAAACATCCAAATACATCAAAAAAACCCGAAAACATACTTTATCATATTCACACCAAATTTTCAATTTGGGTGAATATGTTGCTTTTGTATAAAACTGAAAACCACATTTTCTAACTTGCTGCTTCAGGATTACAATTTTATCCCATACTGTCTATGGTGGAAAGTCTGTGCCTGAAAATACCAACCTAACAGTGAAAACCGTATCTCATTTGGTGCTTACAGTCAAGAGAAATCGCAAAATTTCGTATTCTGTTATTTAGTTAGTTAGTTAGTTAGTTAGTTAGTTAGTTAGTTAATCGGAGCGATAACTCGACTCCAACTCAATATTAAGACTTCGGGTTTTTTGCGTCTGGTTGGAAACAGTCTATAGATTTGCTGTATAGTTTTTGGGGTCATGAGATGCTTCCAGTGAGGCACAGTGGACGAAAATGTGCCATTTTTGACCAAAATATGCAAAAATTTTTACATTTTCTTTAATATCTCAGACATAACTTAACCAAATGATTTCAAATTTTCGGTGTTAGATTAAGCATTATTTAAGGTATAATTCACACTATAATGACAAAAAAATTTTCATGCGCAGTGTAACAAAATAGTCGAAAAATCGAAAAATTTTCGACGCAGGCTGTACTTTAGTTATAGTGCTAAATGCGCGCTGAACAGATGTAGGGTTTTAAAACGATTAAATATGATGTTATCTAACAGCCAAAGCAAGTGAAGGTGTGAAAATTTTCCCTAACTGTTCCCAGACTTTCGATTCAAAAGATAATGAGGAAATGAAAAGGAAAAATGTTCGAGCGAAGCTCGAACACATATAGTTTGAACACAGTTCAAACTTGGTTGAAGCGAAGCTCACAAATTTTTACATCCTGAACGAAGCGAAGCAAGTGAAGGTGTGAAAATTTTCCTAACCGTTCCCAGACTTTTGATTCAAAAGATAATGAGGAAATGAAAAGGAAAAATGTTCGAGCGAAGCTCGAACACATATAGTTTGAACGCAGTTCAAACTTGGTTGAGCGAAGCTCACAAATGTTTACATCCTGAACGAAGCGAAGCAAGTGAAGGTGTGAAAATTTTCCCTAACTGTTCCCAGACTTTCGATTCAAAAGATAATAAGGAAATGAAAAGGAAAAATGTTCGAGCGAAGCTCGAACACATATAGTTTGAACGCAGTTCAAACTTGGTTGAGCGAAACTCACAAATTTTTACATCCTGAACGAAGCGAAGCAAGTGAAGGTGTGAAAATTTTCCCTAACCGTTCCCAGACTTTTGATTCAAAAGATAATGAGGAAATGAAAAGGAAAAATGTTCGAGCGAAGCTCGAACACATATAGTTTGAACGCAGTTCAAACTTGGTTGAGCTATGCTCACAAATTTTTACATCCTGAACGAAGCGAAGCAAGTGAAGGTGTGAAAATTTTCCCCAACCGTTCACAGGCTTTCTATTCAAAAGATAATGAGGAAATGAAAAGGAAAAATGTTCGAGCGAAGCTCGAACACATATAGTTTGAACGCAGTTCAAACTTGGTTGAGCGATGCTCACAAATTTTTACAACCTGAACGAAGCGAAGCAAGTGAAGGTGTGAAAATTTTCCCCAACCGTTCACAGGCTTTCTATTCAAAAGATAATGAGGAAATGAAAAGGAAAAATGTTCGAGCGAAGCTCGAACACATATAGTTTGAACGCAGTTCAAACTTGGTTGAAGCAGAAGCTCATAAATTTTTACATCCTGAACGAAGCGAAGCAAGTGAAGGTGTGAAAATTTTCCCTAACCGTTCCCAGACTTTTGATTCAAAAGATAATGAGGAAATGAAAAGGAAAAATGTTCGAGCGAAGCTCGAACACATATAGTTTGAACGCAGTTCAAACTTGGTTGAGCGAAGCTCACAAATTTTTACATCCTGAACGAAGCGAAGCAAGTGAAGGTGTGAAAATTTTCCCTAACTGTTCCCAGACTTTGGATTCAAAAGATAATGAGGAAATGAAAAGGAAAAATGTTCGAGCGAAGCTCGAACACATATAGTTTGAACGCAGTTCAAACTTGGTTGAGCGATGCTCACAAATTTTTACAACCTGAACGAAGCGAAGCAAGTGAAGGTGTGAAAATTTTCCCCAACCGTTCACAGGCTTTCTATTCAAAAGATAATGAGGAAATGAAAAGGAAAAATGTTCGAGCGAAGCTCGAACACATATAGTTTGAACGCAGTTCAAACTTGGTTGAAGCGAAGCTCATAAATTTTACATCCTGAACGAAGCGAAGCAAGTGAAGGTGTGAAAATTTTCCTAACCGTTCCCAGACTTTTGATTCAAAAGATAATGAGGAAATGAAAAGGAAAAATGTTCGAGCGAATCTCGAACATATATAGTTTGAACGCAGTTCAAACTTGGTTGAGCGAAGCTCACAAATTTTTACATCCTGAACGAAGCGAAGCAAGTGAAGGTGTGAGAAATTTCCCTAACTGTTCCCAGACTTTTGATTCAAAAGATAATGAGGAAATGAAAAGGAAAAATGTTCGAGCGAAGCTCGAACACATATAGTTTGAACGCAGTTCAAACTTGGTTGAGCGAAGCTCACAAATTTTTACATCCTGAACGAAGCGAAGCAAGTGAAGGTGTGAAAATTTTCCCTAACTGTTCCCAGACTTTTGATTCAAAAGATAATGAGGAAATGAAAAGGAAAAATGTTCGAGCGAAGCTCGAACACATATAGTTTGAACGCAGTTCAAACTTGGTTGAGCGATGCTCACAAATTTTTACAACCTGAACGAAGCGAAGCAAGTGAAGGTGTGAAAATTTTCCCCAACCGTTCACAGGCTTTCTATTCAAAAGATAATGAGGAAATGAAAAGGAAAAATGTTCGAGCGAAGCTCGAACACATATAGTTTGAACGCAGTTCAAACTTGGTTGAGCGAAGCTCATAAATTTTTACATCCTGAACGAAGCGAAGCAAGTGAAGGTGTGAAAATTTTCCCTAACCGTTCCCAGACTTTTGATTCAAAAGATAATGAGGAAATGAAAAGGAAAAATGTTCGAGCGAAGCTCGAACACATATAGTTTGAACGCAGTTCAAACTTGGTTGAGCGAAGCTCACAAATTTTTACATCCTGAACGAAGCGAAGCAAGTGAAGGTGTGAAAATTTTCCCTAACTGTTCCCAGACTTTCGATTCATAAGATAATGAAAAAGTGAAAATGAAGAATATTTGCAAAGCTCTAATATAGATTTTATGTTATTTACTAAAAGTGAATAGAAAGTTTCTTAAATATTTTAGGCAAATTTTTTTAATTAGGTAGATAAGTTTTTTTGCGATTATAAATAAATCAGTAGATAAAGTAAATTTTTTTTTCTCTAATTGAAATCGAAAGAAGTTCTACTGGTGGTGTGAATATACCCCATGAAGCGTGATCCGCTTCATTACTAGTTTTACATTTCCAGTTTGGTTAACAAAAATTTTTAAATCCAACATTATTATCATTACCAACAATTTAAATCTACGAGAATTTTATATATACACAAAATATTTGCATAAAATGTAGCTCTATTAATGCAATTCGTCATGAAACTTGTAGATTTTACATTCTACTAAAATTAAACATGATGCATCACTGAATATATGGAACTAACTTATACAATTTATTTGCATATCAGAGGATAAAGTTTCTCGATTCATACTGAAGTGCATAGTCTACATATCAAAATGTTTTTCATTTTTTTAGAAATTCTACAAGCTGAGATCTCTAGTATTAAATGGATATGTACATGTATGATGCTGTTATTATTATGCTTGGTTAATCAAAAAGATTGAATATTCTGTAAAAAGATATTCTTGGATTTTTTTTTAAAAAAAATACAATTTTAGCTAAAAATTCCTTTTTATTATGACAAAAATCTAAAATTTAAATTTTTTTTTAAATTTTGATACTCACCCAACCCAGACTCCTCCCCCTTACTACGCCCCTGATTCATCATTTTATTCAATCAAAAAATTAACTTTTAAAATCACCCAAATAGGACTTTTTTTACACATTCCTAGCTATTCCTAGATCGAATCTTCTTCTATAGATCTTCTTATAAAGAAATAAATATCATACACGTGTGAATTAAAAAATTAAATATAGAAAATCCAACAGCAAATAATGTCTATAAAAACTCAACCTTATGATATTCTTTTTACCCCGAATAAATAAGTAAATGAGAAAGAAAATAAAGGAGAGAACGAGAAAAAAAAGGTAAAAAGTACATTTGAAATTGAAGTAGAACCGGAGAAAAATTACAGGTTGTTTCTATTATGTAAAATTATCCATTACCATTTTCCTCCTCGCCTCACGAAATTACATTTAACATGTTCGCTGAATTGCTTCAGCATGAAAATAAATAGCAGAATGAAGCGCAATTTTCAAAAAAAAAAAACGAGGGGAAGAGTATCTAGGTATGGAAGTTTAATGGAAAAATAAATTTTGAGTCTTATTTTTATTTTCTTCTTCTCAGTGTTAAATATTGAAGACCTAAGCAATTCGAAATTTGTCATCCATTTTATATTCCTTTCTGCTTTAAAAGCATCTCTTAAAAAAAGCTTTAATGGCATTCTAGATGAGGGTGAAATTTCCCCTCGAGCAAAAAAAAAATGAAGGAAATGAAAAAACAATTGAGAAATATTTGGACGACCTCGAAGCTTTCTTCATAAATTTTCAACAGAGTTGTCAGCATAAAAGGGGTTAAAAGTCATCGACTATGTACAACAAAAAAAAATTAATAAGTGTCATGGAATTTGAAGAAAATATTTTCCACAAAAATTTTTTTTAAGACATTCCAGAATGTTAGCTTGAAGAATTTGATGTAAACTACATCCTGCAAGTTTCTAGCTTCATTCTGTTTTAAGACATAGCATGGGTCGATATGCTATGGAAAATTTAATAGCTTCATTCTTCATTCGACTTGTGAATATTTTAGGAGGTGTGAAAATCAAGGCAGTGAAAATGTTCCTTAAATTGCATTATGGCTTTCAAACTTGAAGTTTAGAATAGATTTTTATGAGTTTTCATGAATAAATATAACATGTTGACCTAACAGCTATGAACAGTAGATTTTACAATGGAAGGAACTTTGAAAAAAGCTCAAATTTTTGGAAAAGTTTGTTCAAGAAAATTGAGAATTTGAAATTTTGTTTTTTTTTATGAAATTTGTTCAATTTTGATTTAATTATTAAACTATTGATTTTTTGTTGTTTTAGAGTCAATGGTCAAGCACTGAATTTGTTCGGCAATAGAAATACTAATGCAAAGTTAAATTTCGTATATTCAAATATTTTTTAATTCGTCCATTTTGTACAAAAAAAAACCAAGTCGCCATTTTGAATTCTTTTTTAAGATTAAGTAATGAAGCTTGTTTATTTGTAGCTATTATGACTTTAAATGATGTTCCGAACAGCAATTTCAGTAATTTAACTTCCAACTCTGAATTTTCTTTAGATACGAAAAATAAGTAAAACATTTAATCATAAAACTTTACTTCAAGAAAAGCAAAAAAAAAAGAAAAAAAGAAAGTTTTTAAAGTATTATTTATTTTAGCTCCTCTCACTAAAATAAAATATAAATTTTGAGCGTCTCTCGAACACTCGACAAAAGTTTTACATATTTTGCTGTATCATTTCTTTCGTTCATTTTGGAGACAATTTTTTATCCATGAGAAATAAGACAGTGAATAAGAATACAATAATAGATGTCTTATCTATTTTTTCTTACAAATCCAAGAAAAATATGTTGACTATGCTACGCTATGAATTTTCATCCAAAGAGTAATTATAGATTAATTTAAACTAAAGTTTTACAATGAAACTTCTAAAAATTTCTACATTAGTGATTTGTAATTTTAAGAGTCATTCTTTTGTCAGTTGGAAACAATTTGGGCGTTGGATTTTATCACAACATTCATATAGTCACTATTGTTCTCAATACGACTATTCATTGTTACAATTACTGACATTAAATGATAATTGAAGATTGTGATGACGATAATAACAGTAATGATAGTAAAATGACAATAAAATCAAACCTATCAAATTGAATTTAATTAATAATATCTAGTTGGTTGGGTGGAGTATAAATTAATTAATTTTGTTTTACATTTGATAACTTTGTGGGAGTTTTAAAATAAAATTTGGATGCTATGGTTTTTTGTTGCTAAATTTAGATTTCAAACTTTAATATTTTTATTTAATATTTAATTTTGCTGAATATAGAGTTTCTATATTGATTCGTGATTAGATTTTAATTGATTTTCTAATTTAATAAATTTTCAAAATTTTCCAATTTAATAAATTTTTTTAGTAATTTTTCAAATCCCTAACACAATCAAACTAAATATTTTTAAAAAAAATTATTTCATTAAAATATTTTTACTGCTACAGAACCTTAACCTTCAAACTATTCTCATAAAAAATAATTTTTTCAAATAACTTTTATTGAAATCTATTAAAAATTAAAATATCAAGTTTTTCGTCATTACAAAAGAATTTTCATTACTGTCCATAAAAACTTATCACGTTTCTCATAAAAAATTTAAGGTTTATAGAATTATAGAGAGAGAAAAAAGAGAGATTAAGGAAGAGGTGGAAAAGGTATAAATATCATACAAAAAAAAAGTGAAAAATTTAGAAAAGAAAATAATTTAGGGCAGGAGTTGGCAAATATATTTATGAATTTACATTATTATCAATTTACCTTGTCACGACTTCCTTTTTTCTACGGTATTCAAAACACATGATATGGATAATATTGAGGCACACACAAACACATACGTGTTTTTTTATTGGAATATTATTCACGGAAGAGGTAAGAAAGGAGAAAAAGACACGAGACATATTTATTTGGTATTTACAGATTCTTTTATCGCAGTTCACATTTTTTTATATGTGTGTTCATATTTATTTATTTTTTGGAATAAGTAACAAACAATTGTTTTGTGTGTGAAATGCAGTAAAAAAGGCAGAAAGTATGTATTAATTTTTGAGGATATGGGGAATATAAAACAAAGCATATAAAAAATTTATAGGAGAGAGGAGGAAGCAAACATACGAAATAAAATATTCATTGTATTATTCTTAAGGATTTTTATAAATAGCAAGGATAGAAGAAAACAGCATAACAAATTTGTTGATAGCCACACATTTGGCAAATTTAATTGATATTTTATAGGGAAAGCAACAAAATATGGTGTGTATAAAATGTTTTTGGGGAGGAATATATAGCATAGGAAATTAAATTTAATGTTCACAAAATGGAGTCATAGGTCAATAAATTATTATCATTAGATCTATATCTAAATGGAGATATGGGGAGTGAGCAACTACCAACAAAAATAACATTCAAGACAACATTAAACGTTTTGGCTAAAATGACAAAGGTCTAAATGCTAATTAGTCCCATAGACGACTATCACATCTATTATTGTGTCGGCAAGCAGGTTTTTCATTTTGCCTTCCAGTTTGTTGTCGGTCTCATTTATATTAGAGACCAATAAATTTTAATTTTAATTATAATACGAGAAATGACTTGAAAGGTGGTGAAGGATTAACACTAGTGCATTTTTTAAAATTTATTAATTAGTTCGTATTTTGTTACCGTGAAAAAAAAAAACAAAAATCAGATAAGAAAAGTTTCACTCGTCATTTACAAAAGAAAGATGATTTGAAATGACGTCTAGCCTGATAAAACATAATTGGGGAATAAGTGAATGGCATCTTGATTTCTTAAAATCATTGATTTCTTAACATCACATCACTGACAAAAAGTACCTCAAAAAAATGTAAAGCAAGAACCCCATGGCAACTGAGTTTTTTACTTTCTCCGATTTGAATCTTTCTTGTATATATTTTGACTACCAGGTAGGCATTACATGATCCTTAGCTTTTGAAATGTTTTTCTAAACTTCTTGCTTTTTTCCCCAAAAGAAAATTTTTCCAGGCGCTTCTTTCATAAAGCTAAAGGAAGCGACAATAAATGACAAGTACCCACAGTTAAAAGCAGTTTGAAGAATCCTTATGAAATTTTCTCAAGCATCATTAAGCAATTTATTATTTTTGCAAAGCAACAAGCTTTTTTTATGAGCTTTTGAAAGAATTAAAATTTAATCTTTAGCTTTTGATGGCCAGTGACTGTAAGTTGACTATATTTTGTAATTGAAGGATTACAAGCGTTTATTCAAATTTCATGACAAAGTTTTGATGTAAAATTTTAAATGAAAAGCATTTAACTTGCTGTATCGAATAAGGATTAAATGTGTCGTCATAAAATTTTATTCAATTTAATACAGGATTACAAGACAGTCCTGAGAATGAATCACAAAAAAATAAACTCTTTGCAGGCACACAAAGTTCTTGTTTACTTAGACAACAGCAACAGCAAACACTAAAGACTAGAACTAAATCTCTCGTCAAATATACATATCCTTTCAGGATGAGGCTTGCATTGTGGAAAAGTGAGGGTAATTAAGTAAAAAAAACATGGATCTAATGTTTGCAATATTCATAGAGTTAGTTTGTGTGATGGTAAAATAATTCAATTTGATGCCAAAGGGAGAAAAATCAGACATGCTTATTTCATTCTATTGTCTTAATATTTGTAGATTTTTCATTGATTTCAGCAATCACATATATAAAGGAGGTGTACATACATAAATATATCGATATACATAACAGACAAAAAGGCAATTACATATTTATTTTATATATAGAGATGGATGGGTGGCGAGAACGGGAAAAGAGATATTATTTTCTACTTTTTTGCTGGTCTAAATATAGTCTCATGCCTAATAGAAAATCGATATGTGGATGATGGAATAAATACAGCAACATAGTGATGTAATGGAAAAAACAAAATTAATAAAATAAAAATAAAGTAATGCACTGTCTAACTTCTTATTTCTCAAATAATGAAGTGCTTTTAGGATTTTATAAAAACAAAACATTTAAGAAGTAGAATGCGAGGAACTGAGGGTTGAAAAATATAAATAATTGAACTTGAAGATTGATGTGAAAATTTAATGAGCTTTTTGTGCACAACAACACAAAATTGACACGTTGAAAAATATCGAAACGCTCAATTTAAAGTGAAACGTGCAAAAATTGCAATGAAATTTTCATGAAAACACTTTTGGGGTAATTTGCGAAAATATGCTTAAGCACTTGAGAATATTTTATGTGTGAATAATGAAATAATGAAATTTATTTTCAGACTTGTGTAGATAGTATGAGCTTAAATTCACTCTAGAATGTTTGGATGAGTTTTTGATATACGGCAGGTATGAAAATATAGCTTGTAAATTAAGACATTAAGAAAATATTGGAATAAGTTTTGATCAATGATTAATTTATTTAGTTATTAAAGATACTTTAAGCTTTATAACTAAGACTTGAGCTTCCATACTAAAAAAATCCCCACAATAAACATTAACATTACTGCTTCATACAGCAAATAAGAGTAACAAAGTAAAAGCATCCCATTTGCTCTTTAACAAGAATCATTTTCTCAGAAAACATAAAATTTTCTATTATAAGCTTCAAAACGCTGCATGAAAGTACTTCATTGTTAAACCACCAAGACGATAATCTCAAAAATAATGAACTCTACACTCTAACAGTGCCTTCAACATCTTCACACTATTTTCACATCAAAACAACAAAAAAAGAAAATTGAAATGTACAAAACATAAATTTAGCGTATAAATCCACCAATGTATACTCCATACTCATGAATATGATAAAAATAATAACAGAAAAAAAATTAAATCATGTACGTGAGATGAATTGAATGTTCGACATCCACAACATAACAATCATAAATAATAAATTGCAAAATTGAATCAAAATTCAATTAAATAAAGAAGTAAGGAAATGAAAGAACAAAAAAAGAGAGAAATTCATAAATTGATTGATGGACCGAAAAAAAGCGAAAAATATTGGGAAATAATTTTTATATTTTTGCAAGATAGAATACTAATTCATCGTGTACATAATAGAATTTTTTATTCATTCTTGGATGAAGCATTGGGTAAGGTTGTGCGTAGGTGCGATAATACATGATGTTCTTTAGGAATAGGAATATTTTATGAAGCTGTGTATATAATGCATAATCACGCTTATTGAGATGAAAAATTATCCAATTTGTATTTTATTTTTTTTCGTGCTGTATTTTGTGTTTTAGGGGTATTAAGTACATACAACCAAAATATAAAAGTATGGCAAGTTTTTTTTTTGTAAGGATATAATAATGATAATAACAAAGGGGGAGTGAAAAAATAAACAAAAAAAAATTGTGAAAAATGGCGTGCTAAAGAATAATGATAATTACCTGCAATGAGAACCGCCGATGAGCTACTTTTCGTCCTCCACGACGCTTCGAGATATGGGGATTGCCTTGACAGAGCGTCTTATTTTTTAAATATTCTAATTGTGTATACAGTCTGGAAAGAAGTTTGATATATTATTCATTCATTGTACAATATTTGGGTATTTAAGGCTTTAAGGCTTTTGGGAAATGAACATGGTGGATGGAGAATATTTAAATGTTAAACTGTTTAAGCTATTGGATATAAAATTTTTTGCAGGAATTTTAGCTTTTAAAAAATTTCTTTTTCATTTTTAGAATTCAAAATTTAAAATATTTTTTTTAATTGAATTAAATTTTAAAAAATCTTACATTTTAAAGTTTTTAAGACTTTAAAATTTCTAAAAATTTTCTACAGAAAATTATTTCTTAATTAAAATTAACTAATTTCTCAAAAAACAAATTCATTAACCTTTAACCTTTCCATTAAAGTTCATCAGATCCTTATGAATAAATTAGCTTATTCGAAATTCGATTCGAAATTCAATCTAATTTAAAACAAAATCTGATCAAAAATTCTTAGAACTTATTAACCCTTTTCTCACCTTTTTAATTCAGCTCGAATTTCCTCGGGACTCATTTCAGATATCGTTAAATCTCCTATTTCCGGATCTCCAATACAGATGCCTGCATATCCACTAAGTCCATGGTGATGTGAACTCTCTGTTGCACCCTTGAAACCGTACACAGGAAAACGAAATGAGACATCCATTTGGTTCGAGGGTAGAAGCTTTTTTTATATTTTATTTTATAAAAAAAAATATTTTTTTTTTGGGATCAACAGTTAACGAGAGATGAAGAGAGATAGAGAAAGATACACAGTGATAGAGAGATACAATATGATGCAAGGGATTTTCGTTAATTTAAAATAATCAAAATTTAATTCAACAGAACAAAATAAAGAGTTTGAGGATATACATGCTGAATATGTAACAATATCACTTTAAATTATCGTTACATCGAGATGATAATGATTCCATTTGTAGCATATGCAGGTATGACAAAAGCTTTTGGGAATTTTAAAGACACATATGTACCATAAGCATGTAACTATGCCAACTATTATTTAAATGATTTTTGCATGATAAATTGAAAATTTCAATTAAATTAAATTTCGAAATTTTAAAGTTTAAAGTTTTTAAAAAAGCTTCACAGAATGACAATTCAAGCTCCTAATATTTTCTGGAGAAATGTCATTCCTAACTTCAATAAAACTGTTACTCTAAAAACATCCAAATTTAAATCAACATTTAATTTTGCACTGTCACAAGAATTTAATTAACTTTTTCAAAAAAAAAATTCACCCCATCAATCCACAAAAAATAGCTTTCCATCAATATCCTTTTCCCATTAGTTTTCCAAGAAAACATAAGTTTCTTACATCATCATCCAAAAATACAATTTCATTTTCATCACATATGCTCATCACATAGGATGATCAACATGAAATAACCTCAATATAAAATATATTGTGACCTCCCTCATCGGATGACGCAAATTACATGAGAATATTTTATTTTTGGGTTTATCATGATAAATAAATTCCAAGCTTCAAATCATTAGTCCATGGATACCATTTATCTTTCAAACTTTGGTAAACATTTAGACATTTATCATAAACAAAAAATTTATGCTAGAGTAAATATGATCTATGTAATGAATGGGATCAAAATGCTGTTTAAATATTAGCACTAATGGGCATTTATGGTAAATTAAGTATGAGAATATTGATGTGATTATTAAGATATTGTAGGTCATTTAGGTTAGAATTGAATGTATTTTAGATAATTTCAGAGAAACTTATTGTTTAAGAGAAGTTAAAAGATTAGAACAGTTCAATTTCTGAAAATTTAATTGGGAGTGATTTTTGAAGAAAATATTTACTTTAGTGCTTGAAAAATTTGAGTAGCTTACAAATTTTTACAACATAAAATTTATTAGTAGGAAGCAGTATAGTTGATAGTTCAAAAACTCCTTAACTTTTTAGTTTTGCAATCTTAACAATGCATTATTCTAGAAGCTTCTCGAATACTTCAAAATCTCTAAATTTCAACAACTCATGTAAGATAATTTGCATATTTGAAAGGATTCCTATTGTGTTCATTTTTTTTTCTTGAGAACTTCTTCAACATTTTTTTTCTCGAAACATTCATTACAGAACAAAACGTTCTGTCTACATCAAAACATGTTAAAAATCTTTCTTTTTTCTCCTCCTCAAAAAAATCTCTTCCAATGGCAACTTTTGTACATGGAAATTCAATTTGTTCATAAAAAAAATCTTTTCTCAAAGTCATCTAACAGGATGAATGTAATAATAAGGCTCAAAGTATTATTGAGTCGATCTAGAACGAAAATTAAATTTCCTATTGATGAATACACAATTTCATTATTCGCATAAAATTTAAATTAGCTTCAGATATAGCTGAATAAAGAAGACTCTTCAGTTGCTCGTAGTGATTTAATAATGTAATATTAAATTTTATAAGCCTTTTAACATTGTGTTTGAAATGTAGCGATGCACACACCAAAAAAATCAAATCATGATTTTCCATTTATTGGATAGAAATTTACAGATTTTGAAGCTTTTTAGGTGCTAAATTAGTAATTGAAATGCTTTACAGATTTCAGCATTCAAAACCTTAATTGAATAAATTAATTATTAAAAATTCAATTAATCTTTGAAGATTTGTTTGGAACTGAAAAATTTGTTCGCACCTCTCGTGAAAGATGAAATTGGAATTAAAAAACCAATTACGATTTCAATTTGCGAAAAACAATTTTCCAAATGTTCGAGATATGAATAAATAATTTGATATAATTGCGTTTAGTGAGAAAAGAAGATTTGAGAGTAATAAAAGATTTCCTAATTTCAAAAGTTTATATTTGGAGAATAAATCGAAATTGAAGAAAAATTTTGACATTAAAATATGCTAAAGATAAAAAGGTCAAATTCTGCATCATTTCGACAATAAAAGATACAAAAATTTTGCCTTAAAATTATTGAACGATTCAAAACATTTTTCATCACAATTAATCTTTTTAATTAATTTTCTTAAAACCATTCAGGTTAAGAAAAAAAAAACTTTTTTCAATCTTTCAAATCTAATGACACGAAAACCAAAAAGATTATCAACTAAAAAGTCAAACTCACATCAGCTAAAATTAATGTCATTCTCTTGTTTAATCAAAATAATTTTTGAAAACTTTCTTCAGAAAATTAATCACAATTTTAACCTTAAAAATCTAATTATGGTTTCAGATCAGAAAAATTGATAAATTTCTTGGAAAAATTGCGTTTATTAGACATTTCATCAAATGTTAATTCCTTAAACGAGTCATACATATATGAATTGAAAAAGTTTATCGTGTAAAATGAGATTAATGAGAGTAAGGAAGATAAGAAGGAGAGAAAAAAAGTTTTTCATTAATTTTAATCTCTTGTGACATAATATCTGAATATAATCCACCTCTTAATTTTGGAATTAGAGTGAGAATAGAAGAAGCAGAGTTGCGAAAACAGATATCTGTCACAGGCAAAGGTGACAGAATCTGTGAAAAGATGGTCTTTCACAGAAATTTTTCTGTCGACAGATATGTTTTTTCTATCTGTTGACAGATCTCACCTGTCACAGACCTTGCCTGTCACATGTGACAATCTGTCGACAGATCAAATTTTTTCACCTGTTGACAGATCTGATCTGTCACAGATTTCACCTGTCACATGTGACAATCTGTCGACAGATCAAACTTTTTCACCTGTTGACAGATCTGACCTGTCACAGATTTCACCTGTCACATGTGACAATCTGTCGACAGATCAAACTTTTTCACCTGTTGACAGATCTGACCTGTCACAGATCTCACCTGTCACATGTGACAATCTGTCGACAGGTAGATTTTTTCTACCTGTCACAGATTTCATCTTTCACCTGTCAAAGACATATCTTGTTCTCTGAAAACTTTTTTCTCTTGTGAAGTATATAATTTCAAAGAAAATTTTTAAAAAATTATTTTTTTGGTGAAAAACAAGAGTTCGAATCTCATCGTTTACAGTCTTTTTTTGTTTTAATCTTTAACTATTTTGAACTTTTTTGATAATTTATGACATTTGCATAAAAAATAAGCTCATTTTATACTGTTTTCATGTTTTTACATAATTATTCAACATTTTTCAAAATTAAATATTACTTCGTACATTTTATTATTTTATTATTGATCTAAACTGAATTGTTTCAAAATTTGTTAATTGTATTGACTTTAATTTTTTTTAAATATAATTACCTAAATGTTTTTTATAATATTTAATTTTTTAGCGCATTTTCCTCTTGGGAAAAGGACGCTATTATCCGCACTTTGTCTGTCCGTCTGTCTGTCTGTCTGTCATCGCATCTCCTCCTAGGGATTAATCTTTTTTGATGCGGTTTTTGGCTTAAAATGTGTGTGACATGTCTGGCTACCATGTAACCAAAAATCAGCACGAATGGTCACTTCCTCTGCTGGAACCAGCGTAAAAAGTGCCAAAAATGCCATTTCTTTGTATGTGTTAGTGTGGTCGAATGTACTAAAATGTTGACTTTTCAAAACCTTAGCTGTCCTCGGTTCGAATCCCACCGATGACAAAAATTTTTTGCTTTTTTGATACTTTTTGATTTCTAATGACATATAATATTAAATCATGTCATAATTTTCCATTTTCATGAATTTTCTAAGTTTTTCCGAGCATTTTTTTGAAATTTTTTAATATTTTCATATATTTTTCTGAAAAAAGTGATTTAATTTTTTTTTTAATTTTTTATATTTTAGCTGTTAAATTTTCCATTTTCCTAGATTTTCATAATTTTTCCGAGAAGTTTTGTATAAATTATAAAAATTTACATTTATATAAAAAATCTCATCAATATAAATAACTAAAATGTCACGATAACACTTTATAAAAAAGAGCATCAGTGGCGTAAGTAGTAGAGTGCGCGACTCCTATCATGAGAGTCAAGGGTTCAAACCTAGCACGTGGCCAAATACTTTTTTGCTTTTTTTTTAATTCTATGTTGCATAATGTTTTTCATCCATTTTTTTTCTGTCAATTTTAAATTTTTGGATAAATAAAAAATGGTTATAGTTAAATATATGGCTTTGTACTTTTGGGGTTTTAATTCTTTGTGTATTTACTGATCGCGGAAAATGCGCTTTCGTCGGTCACGAGTGACCACCGTTATACTTGTTTATATTTAATATAACTAAATTAATTTAATATTATGAATATTTTACTTTTCACGCCATTATTTAAGTGTCCTATTGTTACAAAATATTTATTTTTTTTTTAAATTAAATAACACTGATAAAAATAAAGAACCTAAACAATTTTTGTCAGAAAAGCAAAATTATTTAATATGTGTAAAATTTATGAAGTAATATTTAATCTTGAAAAATGTTGAATAATTATGTAAAAACATGAAAACAGTATAGAATTAGCTTATTTTTCATGCAAATGTCATAAATTATCAAAAAATTTTAAAATAGTTAAAGATTAAAACAAAAAAAGACTGTAAACGATGAGATTCGAACTCTTGTTTTTCACCAAAAAAATAATTTTTTAAAAATTTTCTTTGAAATTATATACTTCACAAGAGAAAAAAGTTTTCAGAGAACAAGATATGTCTTTGACAGGTGAAAGATGAAATCTGTGACAGGTAGAAAAAATCTACCTGTCGACAGATTGTCACATGTGACAGGTGAGATCTGTGACAGGTCAGATCTGTCAACAGGTGAAAAAGTTTGATCTGTCGACAGATTGTCACATGTGACAGGTGAAATCTGTGACAGGTCAGATCTGTCAACAGGTGAAAAAGTTTGATCTGTCGACAGATTGTCACATGTGACAGGTGAAATCTGTGACAGATCAGATCTGTCAACAGGTGAAAAAATTTGATCTGTCGACAGATTGTCACATGTGACAGGCGAGATCTGTGACAGGTGAGATCTGTCAACAGATGGAAAAAACATATCTGTCGACAGAAAAATTTCTGTGACAGGTTTGCCTTTTTTACTGGCCTGTGACAGATCGCAACCCTGAGAAGAAGCAAGGAAGAAGATGAAATAATGAATTTTCCTCACTTCTTCAACATTATACAATGATGTGGAAATAGCAAAGAACTTCGTTGATTAAATTTGCCAATCTCGGTAATGTTATATAGGTTTTAATATAATCTCTAGTACAAATAGATGGAAAAAGTAGCATTGAGATCAATGCTGTTACTATGTTTGATTATATATTGTCCTCAATATGTTAACTTGGAATGGATTAGGTTATTGATAGATATGAATTGGGTTCTCAAAGATTTTGCAATAAAATGGATGATCATGGATGATCATCGTTGTTATAGAATTCAAGTAGTAGAAGGGTTCTTTAAAGTTATTTATATATTTCGATTAGTTTAGGGATTTATGATGTGTACACATTAGAATACTTTAAATCAACTCCTTTGGTTTAAAATTCCAGAAACTAATAAACATTCAAAATAAATATTCAGCTTTGATTTCAAATTTGCCCAAACCGGAAAAAATGAGACAAATTGTGTCAAGTTCTAAAAAGCCCCAAAGAGAAACTTTATCACCAGAACAATTACCAATTAAATCTTATACTTAATGTCATTTTCTCCAATAAAAACTTCTTTTTTAAAAAAAAACTTCAATCCATTGAAAAAAATAGAAGCTCTTAAACTTTTACATAATCCAATCCTAAGAGTTCAGCAAGTAACTTAAAACTACAAGAAAAGCTTGTCGGTCAGCAAAAAATTTGCATCTTTTTCTATCTATTCTCATTAAGAAGCTTTAAGCTCTAACGTTAAAAAAAAGAAGCATCAACTTCATTCAATGTCTATAAAGAGACTTTCTTTTATGTTCCACCCTTCCACCATCACATCGAATTTGCATCAAGATAAGAGAACTTCTCTTCTCTACCTTTCAATATTCAATGAAACGAACGATAGGAATCTAAATCTATCCTTTTAAAAAAATCTTTCTTTTGAGACTTTCTCATTGAAAAGCACTAGAAATGAATTTTTTATCGATATTCATCGTGAATGGCGGTAAAAATAATAAAGTTGGCACAAAAAAAAATTGTTCAAAGTCCTCATGTTGTTAATCGAGGGACTTAAGCGCATTTTTGTCGCAGCGATCAGAAATCGATTAAATAGAAGCTGCTTTAAATTGCAAAATCCCTTAATTCTTCTTTTATCATCAAAAAACCCTGCAAGAAAATACAATTTTTATGAAAAATTACAAAAGTCCTCGTGTTTTATATCGAGGGACTTCAGCGCATTTTTGACGCAGCGATTAGCAATTGATTAAATAGAAAAGAATGTCGAGTTTTAAAACTCTATTGCTGTTTCTTTAATCATAATGCATTTCAATAATAAGTTTAAAACTAAAGATCAAAATTCCTTTAAAATTGATTTTTATAATGTTCAATGCAAAAAATAGCTTTACGATTTACCGGTTTTTTGAAATTCAAAATTTTCCATTAGCAAAAAATTTAAATTTCTGAACACATCCATTATTTTTCAAATTTCTAAACGCACTTATTTGTATGAAAAAATTAAATGTTAATTAATTAAGGTGTATAAAAGAAAAAAATTTAATCCGAAATAACGGTCAAAAAAATTTAAAATTTTTTAACGGTTAGAAAAAATTCAAACTTATCATCAGCATAGCTTTGCCCTGCATTGTTTACATATTTTTTTTGAAATATAAAATCGATGAATTAAGCTATTTAATGAGTGTTTTTTGACTTTTCAATAAAAACGGCGGGAATAAAAACATTCAATGAAGCTATTAAAACAATTCCGAGCTTGCTACGAAGTCTAGATCAAGAGATAATTGGGACCCGAACGACCGAACGACCGAACGACCGAACGACCGAACGACCGATCAAAGTGTATGATTGAGCTTCCTTTTTGAAAACAAGTTTTCAAAAATGCGCTAAAAAAAACTGTATAATAATAACAGAATCCATTGAATTCCGTCTTTCTAGCATTCTCTATGCATGAAAAGTTTGTTTTCTTGATGATAAAAACAAAACCTTTCAAAAAGAAAGAAAAAAATTTTAATCAAAAATAACGGTCAAAAAAATTTAAATTCCAACGGTCAAAAAAAATTTAAATTTTTATCGAGGGGTTTTCAACAATTTTTTTCCTTATTTAATGTTAAATCGTTGATTACAGGAATAGTAGATCGTTTAACGATTTTTTAATAAGCGAGGCCGGAATAACTCGATAGTAGAAAGATAATTCATCATAACAGAACTCTTAACTATGCATAGTTTCTGAGATCTCAGAGCTCATCCAGCCTTGAACCAGCCAGCCAGCCAGCCGAACAAAGTGAAACTATAAGCGTCATTTTTTGCAAAAATGCGCTAAAAATATTGAGAAAAGATGGAATTTCAATCATATCAATTGAGAAGAAAAGAAACTTTAAGCATTTCCGCTCAACAAGCGTCTGTGTTTGAAAGAAATTGAGAACGATGATTTGTGTCTGAAATTAAATTTCAAAGTATCTTTTGTGTGCCAATAAAAAATCAGAAATTTTTTCCGCCTCAATTTATCAAAAGAAAACCTGCCATGATTTTATTTTAAGAAATCAATCCCTTCGGGGTCATTCACTAGTAACGTCTACTAAATTAAAAATTTTAGTTGTTATGGAAAATTTAAGTAATTAATCTCAAAAACAAAACTGCATAGACTTATTCACAAACTAACCCAAAAAATTTTCAAAAAAAAAGTTTAAAGCCATAGCTTAAAAATCAATAAACTTTAAGTCCGTACAACCCCCTAAAAAAAGAAGAAAAACTTAAATAATAAAATTATCTATCACGAAACTTAGCATGTGAATCCGATAAAAAGGAAAATTTGAATAACAACTTTTAGGATTTCATTTCGGAGAAAAAGAATCCTTTTTACAGACTTGTTGTAACCTATGGCAATTGAGATGTGTTGAGGCATAATAAACAACAAGGTTATTGAGTATTATGAAAGAATTTGATTGAAAACTGTGATCTGAATATTACCTAACTGAAAGGTTTTGAAAGCTTTTAATGTGTTTTTGGGGGATGAGATTAAAGTTTGTTTTAAATTTTTCGATATTAAAAAAATTTAGGGCAAGTTAATTTTTATAGAGAATTGACGAAATTGATCATTAAGTCAAAGCTTATTAAACTGAAGATACGTCAAGTCTCTAACTTTATATCATAATATACGCATCTAACAATAACCCAAAAAAAATCCCATCTGGATACCAAAATAAATTCAACAGAATTAGAAGCAACATTAAATTCCAAATGATCCAAAGACACGCATTAATCCATTAAAAATTATCTAACTCTATTGTTAGAGTCTTAACATTTAAGAAATGTCTCCTGAGTGTTCATATTTAATTTTCTCATTTATAAAAAGATGTTCAGCATATAACTCAAATGCTATTGCGTGACACATAAAATAGAAACAAAAGCCTTTTAATCACATGTGTTTTGAGGAAGACTGTAAAAATTTATCTAATTTTCTAGGAAAACAAAATTCTTTATGTTGAAAATAAAGTGTAAATCCGTAATTGTTTTTATGACACATTCAATCTTAAATTGTGTTTGTATGGTAACATTTTTTTCGTAGACTGAGTTGGAGATTTGAAAAATCCAAATTCTGACAGCTAAAAAACCAACTCTGTGTCCATAAAATCACAATAAATGACGAAACTAAGACAGTCTCCTTTATCTTGTATATTTGCAAATTCAGAAAATTCTCCGAAAAGGGTTAAATTGGGCAGAATGTTGATGAAAAAGGGATGAAGAAGAAAATTTCCTCATATTTTTCAAAGCTCTACATGTACAGCACATAAAAATATTTTTCATGTATATAGAGTAGAAGAGAAAAAATATCAAATTAAGTTCCACACAGAATGAAATATTTCCGCTTTTTTATCACAAAAAAAAAGAATTTATATCAGTAGCACAGCTAGAGATTCAACAACAGCTCATGCAAATTGATGTTTCCTAGAGAGAAAAGAAAACTTTATCTAATAGGGAATCCACATAAGCAGCAATGATGGATTTAAATTTCATACAAATTTAAATTACATTTTCCTTTTATTTTATTTTTTTGTGAGCTTCTCTTCCCTTTCCTACACATATTTATCCCTTTATGTTGGCACGAATGTACTTAGTAATACTTGAATTTTTCTTTTTATATATTTCTATAGATTTGATGTACGGAGTGTAATTGTGATGAAAATTATTGAGGATTGATGATGACAGGGTGAATATGTTAAGATTGAAGTTGGAACCGTTCGATTTGTTTATGTGAGTAAGAATGGAGAATAAGAGGGAATTTACTGGTGTTATTAACAGGGTTGGGGATTTCAAATCGATTTTAATTAAAATCACACGATTTTATTTTGATTTTTGATTTAAATCTCAATGGTAAAATGATTTTAAAATGATTTTTGATTTAAATCATTTTGTATGAATGATTTTAAAATGATTTTTGATTTAAATCATTTTGTATGAATGATTTTAAAATGATTTTTGATTTAAATCATTTTGTATGGATGATTTTAAAATGATTTTTGATTTAAATCATTTTGTATGAATGATTTTTTTGTGATTTTAAATCATTCTATGTAAAATTTTTGCCAGAAAATTTTGGATTTAAGCATGAAGTTCTTTGAAATATCACTTCTGATGTATGCAGCAAGCATCAATGGAATGTATAGAACCTTATTTGGCATGTAGGAAGTAGCGGAACTGCTTAGTTCCTGAGATCTGACCCCCTCTCTAAAAACTCATAAAACGTTCAGAAATGAAATAAAAAATTTTTTGGCCAGTTCCAGCCAGTTAGACGTACCCAGTTCGTTTTGTTTTGACAGGTCTCAACATTTATATTCTTCCAAATTTAAAATGAATACTGCAGCAGTGTTCTAATTGCTCTTTAAAAATGATCTGAAACAGGCTATGGCCTATGTCCAACTGACTGGAACTGACAAAATAAAAAATTGTTTAATTTCTGGACGTTTCATAACATTTTAGAGAGTTGTTGAGATCTCAGGAACCAAGCACTTCCACTACTTCCAACATGTCTATTAAGGTTCTGTATATAACAATCATGCTTTCTGTCTACACATTATTCATTTTATTTAAGTATAAAGGCTTAAAATTGCTCCTTTCGGAAAATTATTTGATTTTCATGAAGAAATTTATTGCGTTGCGGCTGAATGCAGTTGGACATAGCCTGTTCTTTAAGTTTTGCTGGAAAAGGTTTTCAGTGTATTCTTTTTCAAAAAGGAAATTGAAACTTTTTAATCTTTTACTTGTTACTTCTGTATATTACAGAACTGGTTACGTCCAACTGGCTGGAACTGGCCAAAAAATTTTTATTTCATTTCTGAACGTTTTATGAGTTTTTAGAGAGGGGGTCAGATCTCAGGAACTAAGCAGTTCCGCTACTTCCTACATGCCAAATAAGGTTCTATACATTCCATTGATGCTTGCTGCATACATCAGAAGTGATATTTCAAAGAACTTCATGCTTAAATCCAAAATTTTCTGGCAAAAATTTTACATAGAATGATTTAAAATCACAAAAAAATCATTCATACAAAATGATTTAAATCAAAAATCATTTTAAAATCATCCATACAAAATGATTTAAATCAAAAATCATTTTAAAATCATTCATACAAAATGATTTAAATCAAAAATCATTTTAAAATCATTCATACAAAATGATTTAAATCAAAAATCATTTTAAAATCATTTTACCATTGAGATTTAAATCAAAAATCAAAATAAAAATCATTTCAAAATGATTTTTGATTCGATTTCGATTTTAAAATCCCAACCCTGGTTATTAAATTAAAACATCGAAATAAAAATCAGAACTCCAAAAATATTTTAAGAAAAATATAAATTTTTTCACTAGACCCTCGCTGAGGCTTTAGGTTCGAATCCTTAAGGTTTTTGAAAATAAAAGTTTACTTAGTTCCTCTCTAACTCTAATAAATGTATTCTAAACGACATTTCTACTCGCGCATCAAATAAGACAAGGATTAAGAAAACGAAAGGTGATGCAATCGATAAAAAAAATACACAAATGAAGTAAAAATGACAAATAGGAATTTGAAATAAATATTGATTTCATTTTAATACAATCAAAAGATATAGATTTATGGCTCTAAATCCCTTCACAAAAAGATATAGGAAGTAAAAAAAAATCTCTTCGGATTTGTCTAAATCATTCTGAATAATGGAAAGAAAATTCTTGTACTTATTACGTCAAAAATGTTTATGCGAATGAATTTGTAAAGCTCTTAAATTGAAGCCCTCTCGTAAGACGTTAACAAGATTCTTAAAATTTCCTCAATTTACTGCAATCTATCGGAGGATGAAAAAAAAATCTTCAAATTTATTCCTATCGCCTTCAATTTATGTTCCCATCGACATTCTCTAATTGAATAGAAAACCAAACAAAGAAGAACGAGATAAAAATTTTGCCAATCATCGCCATTGTTGACAGATGCGAGCTCATGTAGGCAATAAAAATGCGCGAGATATGTCGACTCATAAATATAAATTTCTATGATTTCTTTTGCCACAAAAAATAAATATATGTGTATAATTTATTTTTAGCGCTTTTACATAGAAATTTATGAGAAGAAGACTTCAAAGCTTTTGGCTGATTGGCTGATGATATGTGTAGGCTGAGTTACTGTGCGGGTTTTGTGAAAGGATTCCATTTTTGGAAAAATAAATTTAAATCTTTTCTATCTCATTAGTATGTGAAATTGCGTAGTTTTTGATAAGTTTAAATCATTCGGAACCAATTTTCACTATCATATTCAGAGCTAGAATACAATCTTAAACTAGCTTCATTTTTTTCCAAGCTTTAACTTGAGCATTCTTATCCAAAAACCAACTCTTCAATTCTTCAATTCCTCATCAAAAATATCAACCCTGCCTTCCATCAATCCATAAACCATGAAACAAACAAAGCGTTTCTTCCATTCATCTCAATTATCATCAAAGCTTACGAAGAAACTTTTTCAACAAAACTTTTCTCATTCTTTTGTTCCAGAAATTTCTCGCTACAAACAAATGTGTCTTCTTTCTCTTACAACTTTATGTTCTCATATTTACAGCAAAATTCGTCATAGAAACAGCAAAAAAAAACTCTTGAAATAATTTCAAATAAAAAAGATTTTTTTTAATGAAAATTATTCAATGAATGAAGAATCTACAGAGAGAATCTACAGCTATTGAGCTATTAAAATATGAAAAATGATAAATCGCTGACATGAAAAGAGCACAAACAGAATGAGTATGAAGATTGATTAAGCCAGGAAATGTAAAAGGAGAAGGGCAATGAAACATGAGACATCTATCTATGATGATTTGACAGCAACATGAATAAATTTGATTTTTTTTTTCGTTGTAAGGAAGGATGGATGGGATAGTCAAAGTTGTAATCCTTCTCGAAGCTTCAATCAATGTTTAATAAATTGGCATAATTGAAACTTGAGAAATCATGACAACATCAATGGATAACAAAAAATAATTTTTCATTCATAATTTTTGTTTATGTTAAGGCTTTACCTGTCTATGTTGAAAGTAGAGTTTTGGCAAGAATATGAGCACCATTGTAATGGTATTGGTGAGTTGAGAACGTATAAATAGTGCTAAGAACAATGTTGTTGGATTAAATTCCGACAAATACCAGTCTCTTATTACATAATATATAGTTGAAACAATAAATTCTACAAGTATTGATGCCACGAGGTACTGACGTTCCTGTCGATGAGATAACAATGAAAATATTCAGAAATTATTGTTTTTTAATAAATTTTATGTCATATAACTTACCCCTTTTATTGGACTATTACGACTGGCATATGCTAATTGGATGCCAAAAATCAATATCAACATTTCGCCAGCTTGGGTCACCTGTTGTGATATAGACAATGAATTTTGAATGAGTGATAATTATAATAATCAAACAATTAAAAGCTAATTTATGCAGTTGGGAAATGATTTTGTCATATGGAAGTGAATATTTGCTAGGTTAGGTTATAAATTCTTTAACTATAATTAGTTATAATTATTAATGCAATTAATATGCTGATCATCATTATGCAATAGTTTGAATGATTGGAGTTCAGAACTTTCAGTAATTCAAAGACTGAAAACTTTTAAAGTGCAAATATTCAGGTTAAACACAGAATTTTGTTGACCGTCACTTAAATTGAAAATTCTTCAAAGTAGTCATCCGTAAAATTTCAATCAAAATCTTCTCTTCAACATTTCACTCGTTTCAAAGCTGATAAAAGCCAACAATTCTGCTCAGATGATATATACTAAGCTCTAATCCTCAAAAAATGTGCTTGCACATCAAAGTAGCAAGTAAATAACTGAAAAATTCTATCGATATTAAAATCGGAATTTTCTGAATTAAACGTGCGGAATAAACATGTGTTCTCGGACACATACACAAACATCAATAAAGTTCATCAATAAAGAAGCATGATGATACTCACGTAATCCCATTTAAGTGGCTTGCACATATTCAATGTTGTAACATTCTCCATCTCAACATTCCATATTAGTTCACTAAAATCTAAATAATCGAAACACAGGGCAGTAAATGCAGCTAAATAACATAAAACAGCAACAATCATTGCACATAAATAACGCAGCAAATCTAAATCACGAACGACATAACGGTGAGCTTTTCGTGTTCGAAACTCCACCAAATGACGATATAGCTTAAGGACGATCGCACCATAGCAGATTATGAAGCCAAATTCTCGAAGCCAAGGCTCTAACATGCACCGTGTTGATGTAGCGGGTAAGAAATGAATGGCAACCTGATAGAATAACAAAAAAAAAAACATAATGTCATCAATAAATGTTGTGAAAAATAAATTATTTTTTCTTCTTGCCATTTTTTTTCCAATAAATTTGTCAATTTTTTTTATTATGCTTAATATTCCATTAATAATAAATATTTTTTTCATTCGATTGCCATTTTTTTTTTTTTTGCTTTATTTTTATGCCTGTTGTCAAATAAAATAGTTAAAAATAAAATAACGATTGGGTTTTTTACAATTTTTAATTCGTTTTTTGATAAATTTTGGTTTTGTAGATGCGTAATCATTTTGTCTTTTGACATTTAAATTTACCATAAAATTTCAAATTTAAAAAAATCGTTAAAAATATAGAATCCTTTTCAACAAGTTCATTTCAATTTAAACGCAATTGCATAAAATTAAACCTGTTGAAAATCATAAAGAAACAAAAAAGTCATTTTCCTCTCATTTTTTGCACCAATAAAATCAAAATGCGCATCAATTGTCGATAAACACCAAAAACTTTGCCAAATCTCTCTTTCCCTCAAATAAAAATATTTTTATTTCACGCTTTAACTCGATATGAAAACATCCGAGTTGGAAACAACAACGCCATAATGCAATAAAAAAAAGGAAAGAAAAGCTAATGGACTAATGGAATCAATTTATGTAAATCTCGGATGCTTTTTTAATATTATTTATTGATATCGACTGGCGAACAAGCAATTTGGTAAGGGATCCAATAAAATTTAAATTGAAATCAGGCTGGATGGCAACAAAAACCAGAAAGAGTCAATGTCAGCGACATTTTTTTATGAAATGTTTCCGTTTCCTCATCAAGGGGGTCATAATTAACTGAACTGTCTCTACAAATTGACTTTTCATGCTCAACTGTAATGAAAGTCATAGAGGCACAAGAAAAATGGATGAACTGAGGCAAAAAGAAGAACAAGTAATCTCATAATGTGAAAAGTTACTTCTCCGAACATTATCCGCTTCCAAAGATTTATGACGATAACTTTAATGGGACAGTCATAAATGACGTCAAGTCTAGACATTTTTTTCAGCGATTTTTTTTTTGCAGTTGTCCTCAAGCTAGAACACAACTAGGGGGTTAGTTCAGTCTGATTTATGAAATATCTACTGAATCCAGATCAAATTTTAACCCACAAACAACATCATAAGAGCACAACCCCAACTACATGAAATTCAGAAGGAAATAAAAATGTCTATTTGGGAAATAAGCAGAAAAAAATGAAAAAGGTAGTCATCTCATAAAAATTATTTTCTCATATTCATTGAACAATAAAAAGGATGGAATACGGTATCTAAGGAGGATGAGGATGAGATATTTTATTGAGAATCATTTTGCATGAAAAATGACAAGAGATAGTCAGATCCTCAAGAAATTATTTTGATGAATATTCATGTAAAATTCTATTGTTTGCTTTTACTTCTTGTTTGGGTTTTATTATTTGATTTTTTGTTTGATCTAAAGGTTCGGGGTTAAGGATAAATTGTTGAAGTTATTTTAGTTTATTTTTAATCGGATTTTTGAGATTATTTGTGTTTATTTGCATAAAGTTTTACATAATTTTGATTATTGAAGAAATGTAAATTATGGTAAGGTAAAACTACTAGTGGTAGTTACAATATTTTTGTCTTAAAAACGTGATATCAAGATTTTAATCTCAAAATTTCGCAATAAAAAATTAAAGAAGCGAAAAAAGTTCGCATAAATGGCAAACCTCTCACCTTTTTTCAGTCAAGGACGTTTCGAAGAATGCAAACTGAACTTTAATAAAAGCTATATTTTGTGCCTGACATTTTAATATCTTGCGTCTAAATATCAAAGTTCTAAATCCCTCTCTCAAATTATCAAGGAAATTTCCCTAGTTATCACAAAATATATTTTAAGGATACCTTTTTGCCTTCTTAATATCTTTCTTCTTTTTCGTTTTCATTTTCAAATTCAGTTCCATCTTTCATAATTTCATGCAAGAGCTTCCGTTAAATTCACCATGAAAAAACAGAAGAAAAAGAATGAAAATAAATGAATGTACAGGTACAAAACGAGGCAAAAGAAGGTTTTGTCGATTTTTTTGTTCCCTGTTACATTACGTATTGGAAATTCTATTTTTTTTTTAAGAATTTGATTCATATAACAGATGAAATTCATTTTTAATGGATATTTTCATGTAAGTTCTAGTTTTATGGAGGATTTTTTTTTTAAATTGTAATTTTTCCGTTAAAATTTATTGAAAATGTCTAAGACTTTTACAAAAAAATGAAAGATTTTTAATCTATTGTTATATCATTGCTATTAAATCAATGTCTCTTTATATATGCAAATTTTGATCATAATATCACTGATACAACATGACAACATCCCAATGATAAAGATATCATTTTTTAGCAAAAGAAAAAAAAGAATAACATGAATTTTCATAAGCCTCAAAAATCTCTTTTCTTTGTTCCACAAATAAATAAAAAAGCGAACCATAAAAAATTGACAAAAGAGCTTAGGAACGCAGAGCTAATTTTTATAATGCCTGTTATTTAATGCAGATGACACACCATTAAAAAATTTTACATTATAAAAAATGATGTTGTGAAAGAATGAGAGTTTTTTTTTCATTCAGCCCAACTGCCTATCTTCATTCACATTTCATTTTTCTTTCTTCTTCTCGTAAGCAAATTCATTACAACTTTTTAATTGCTACGGTGTCCATTGCCGCAAAAATTATGCTTATGATGATGATGATGGGTTTTTTTAGGTACAAAAAATTGTTTTCTGTCTTCTTGGTGGATTTTTTTCTGAGGTTCAAGTTATTTTGTGACGCAGTGAATTATGAATATTGGAAGTGAATTTTCATAATTTTTTCATTCATTAAAAGTGTATAGAAGGGTTTATTTTTATGAAAATGATTTTTAAAGCAAGAAACTAAACTAAAAAGTCACAATCCACTAAAAAATTCATCTAAATTAAATTAGATTCACAGTTCGAGATCATAGATACCCATGTCTCACCCATAAAATACCCCTACCTCATCCATCAACTACATTACTTCATAAATTCATTAACCCAAACTGAAATGACCATTATAAACCACATCCGCTCATTAAAAATTCCAAACAAAAATAGACAAAATAAGCATAATAAAAAAAAATTAAAAGAGTAAGCATGTCATGAGATAGCAGAAATTTAAACATAATTAATGTAATTCTATCCTTTTGCTTTGTTTTACAATTTTTAATTGCCAACAGTAGCACTCGTGAATCAACTGATAATGGCTAACACACTCTCGTCCTTGACGATAAACATTCACAACTGGCTAGTCAGACAGACACATTTGAAATGTGTGTAAACAAAAAAGGTTTCTAATCCCACACTGAACTTATCCCTTTTTTTCATTGCCATAGTCATTTCTATTTACAGAATGTCAAGTGAAAGCCAAAAAGAATTTTTTTTTTCTTCCTCATCTGACGTAAGATTGTATGATTGCTCAAGGGATATAAATTTGCGTAGGTGAGAGAGTAAGCATTAAGAAAGAAACAGAAAACGTTGATGGGAATCATGCATAGCCGAAAGGGACATTTTTATGTGACCTTTGTCTTAATCATGAGCATGTAAAATATTTTTTTTATGTTTCAAAAGTTACGACAACAATCATGAACATTGACCACAAAATTTTATGTAATTTCTTATGTATATTTTTATATGTTCGGATTAGGAAATGGTTGCATATACTATGGAGCATATATTTTGAAGATTTAATGATGAAAAGGATTTGGGAACGAATCTGGTAACTAAGTTGTATGGCATTTGGTAAATTTGATGCCACATGATCATATTATTCCATGTCACATGGTCGAGTGTGATATGGTTGTATGTAACATACATATTTTTTACCTTGATATATGTTTACTAAGTGTTATTTGATCACTTTATTGAATGTCAGATGATCTTATGTCTCATGGTTGTGTCACATAGACACTTAGATGTAAATAACATGCCAATTTCCTTAACAAGACCTCGAAATAAGAGTTTTTGATAAACAACATTTCGCACTTTGTCGCGCCCAAATCTTAACAGGCCCCCTCACTCTGTCTGACGTAAGTAAACCAACATGCATCGAATTTCTACTTTTTTCAGAAAGATGTTATCATTTCCATTTATAACTCTCTATAGTTAAATGAGTGATGCGAGTGAACGTGTATGTGTGCTGCTCACATATATGTTTATGAGGCAAACCGCAATATTGATCGACATCGGCATGTGGCATGAGGGGATGATAAATAAAATCTCATGCAGCTTTTCATACCTACATCTGTGCCATTTTTTTCTTGCCTATCTCACACATCCCATATGGCCTGATATGTGAGAAAAATATGCTGAACAAAATGATATAACAATTAATTGCACGCTGATTACACTTCTCGTAATTGCTTTTGCAGCACTTTTTCTTCTTATGACTTTATGCTACCTTTACGTGAGCATATACAACTTTATCGGCTCGTCCGTGTTTTATTGTCAATTTTTTCAGATGATGTGATTTATTCGATGCGCAAATTGATTATTTTATCATGGAATGAATATTGATTTATTTAATGAGATTTTTTTTTAATTAGTTGCAGAGATTGTTGTTGATATTATTACAGCATGAAAATGTAGAAATAATCAACATTTACAAGTGGTTAATTAAAGTTATTATTTTTGCAAAAAGCTTTTTAAAATTTTTAAAATACTGAATATTATTTAGTAATTCAATACTGATTAATTAACATAACCTCATCCTACCCAATCAAAAGTAATTCAAAATCCTCTTAAAATCCACTTCAGGGGTTCCTTTAAAAATATTTTTCAATTTCCGTTGCCATAGATAAAGCCGTCTTTGATGTTGTACGTTCCTCTGTCAATTTAAGTATCGCTTTACCATTATGTCATAATATACTTTAATAAAGCATAAAAGAAAGCGACATTGACAAATTGTTCCACCTTACATAATCATTTTATCACCATCCCAACAGTTGTCATAAAGCAACTTGAGGAAGCAGAAAAAGGAACCATGAAAAAGTCTCCTATTTACTTTAATCGACTGCGATTCACAGTATCAATAATAAAATCATGACGTGCAGTATGTGTTAGGCTTTCTCGAAATCCCGATCCCGATTGATTTTCGGGATCGGGATCGGGATCGGGATTCCCCGGGATTTCCCGGGAAATCCCGAAAGATATTTTTGAAAAAATTTATGTGGATTTTATATCCAATTTTAATGTTTGAATGAAGGTAATTAATTTTTAAAAGTTTTTATTTTTTTTGGACAACATATTTTTGAAACAATTTTGTTGCAATTGGTCATTAATGGTTCAAAAAACTACAAAATTAAAAATTTAGTAAAATTATTTCTAGAGTTCTATTTTAATGTATGTTTTAGAAAGTATCATTGATTTATAGAATTGTTTTTAAATTATTATACATAGTCTTTATAATAATATTTTTTTAACCATGATAAAAACTTTTTTCTAAGTAAGTATCAAAAATTTTTTTTAAAAAAAATTAAGGATTTTTACGATTTTTGGTAGATTTTCCAAATTTTTAAAAACTTTAACAAAATAAACAATCAAATGACATTAAATTTTAATAAAATTTAAAGTTATTTAATGTGTCTTTAAATACTCAGTTTAAAAAAAATGGATTTTTTTTTTTGAAAAAAAAAGTCAAAAAAAAAAATATTTTACTATGCAAATGGTTAAAATCGGGATTTTCAATCCCGATCCCGGAATTTTTCGGGATCCCGGGATTTTTCGGGATCGGGATTTCCCGGGATTTCCCGATCCCGATCCCGATAGCGAGAAAGCCTAGTATGTGTGTGCGTCAATATAAGGAGGATCATAAACCACAGTTTTATGGTGTGCAAAAAAAAATTGAGAGCCAAAATTACATTCTTTTTTTATGATAAAGCAAGCTGAACGTCATCGTGGCGGAGAAATTAAATTTAATGAGGTGAAAGAACACAGCCGTAATCATCTTTTTTTTCGTCCTCCCTTCGTATTTTCGTTAAGATCTTTTCGTTACGATTGTCAAGTGCTCACTTTGCAAAATAGACGATAGAAGATTGAGGAAGAAAATCCTCTCAGTCAATGGATGGAAAATGTTTATGGAAATAGAGTGGAGGAAAAATTAGAAAAATTTTTTGTAGTTAAGATTGGTAAAGAATTGAGGAAATTCGATTTGATTTTCATAAATTAATATAATGTAAATTTTGGATAGATTTAGTAGATCTGTAAATTTATGTACTAGATTGATTAAATTCCGAACTGATTGTTTAAGTTGACTATCAATTTTCCAAAGTTAGTGTGATTCTTTTAGATCATCAAATTCCAATGCTAAAATTTTTGTTATTTTAGAAAAATTTTGGAACAAAAAGTACGTAAAACAATTAAAAGTATTTATTTGATTGAAAATTTAAGCTTTGTATTAAAAAGTTTACTTTAATAACACTCTTTTGATAAAATATCCTCAATTTTTAATTACTCAATAATCAAAACAAAAATTATTTCCATAAAGACCCAAAATAATTCCATCGAAAATTCTCACTCACTTAGAAGGACTTGGTCACTTTCAATTTTATTGAACATGGTCCTTCAATTAATTCTCAGATATCAAGAAGAAGAATGTCAAAAAGAGAAGAAGAAAAAAATTAATGACCAAAGATAAAAAAAATCTGATTTTAATTATCGATGAGAAGAGAGCAACAAAAATTTTCTTTAATTTTCATTTCATTAATCTTCAAATAATTTTTTTTCTCTCCTCTCGTTCCATCATTCTTTCCCTGAGTAATTCATTTCGATGCGCAATAAAGCGAAATTTTTTTTCTCTACCTTTAATTAATTTTCTTTCCCTTCCATATTGGATTTTTTTTTCTTCTTTTTCTTCGTCGCCAGTTCTTGTATGATTTTATCAACAAACGGGGTTGACGTTGTCATAATAAGGAGAAAAATGGCAAGAAAGTTCAAAAGAACTAAGAGAAAGATATGGGAAAAAGGTAAAATATATAATATAAAGATTCCTATACTTACCGCTGAATAAAGTAAAAGAATTCCAAGTAAAATAGTCTCTAAAATAGTCCACATGCCTGTCGCTATTATCTGGAATGGAATTTAATTAAGCAGAAAAAATGAAGGTATTGTTAGAGGCTGTGTATGTATTTGAGATGTTGTAGGTCTTGAGTTGAATTGCTTACTTACTTACTTACTGCAACCATGTTCCTATGTGGAGCTTAGGTTACAACAAAATGCTTTCCATCTGACTCTGTTGCTGGCCTTATCACCTAGTTTGTACAAGTTCTCTGTCCGCACATTAAGCTGACATTCCTTCATCACTGTTCTGCGCCAAGTAGCTTTTGGAGCTCCTGGACGTCTCTTCCCTTGCGGATTCCAACCAAGGGCGGTGTAACAAACTTGTGTTTCTGTCCCAGCAATGACATTTTCTCTGGCATTGCGTTTACGAAGTGTATGTCCAATCCAGCCGTACTTCCTCATCTGTATCTTCTTATTGATGTCTTTTGGCCTGCCAATTGTAGAAGCTTTTCGTTTGAAGGCCAATCACTTGGATTTCCAGTCCACCAGATCCTTAGAATCCTTCTATAGCAGCTGTTTACGTAGACTTGCAGTCTACGCTTAATCTCATTGGTTACAAACCACGTCTCACAGCCATACAGGAGCACTGACTTGACGCATGCATTAAAGATTTTCATCTTTAAGTGCTTTGTTATGCTAGTGGACCTCCAGACATTAGAAAGCTTAGCAAAAGCTCCTCTCGCCTTCTGTATCCGCATATTGACGTCTTTAAGTGCGCCACCATCAGCTGATATGTTGCTGCCTAGATATGTGAAATGCTCAACACGATTGATGATCTCATTGCCTATGTGCAGTGGCCGATTGTTTCTAGCATTCACTCGAATCTCCTCGGTCTTCTTGATGTTAATAACAAGTCCGACTTTTGCAGACTCTGATTCGAGATCATTCAACTTCGCTTGCATGTCCTGGATGAGTATGAGCTAACAGACATGCGTCGTCCGCATAATCCAGGTCTTCCAATCGCTCATTATGAGTCCATACTATCCCTCTCGACTTGTTCTTAGTAGCCGAGCGCATTACCTTGTCCATAATGACAAGAAATAATAATGGAGAGAGCAAATCTCCTTGCCTGACTCCTGTAAGGGATATAAATGCCTCTGACTGTACTCCATCATGCAAGACTTTGCATCTAAATCCATTATAAGCTTCACTGATTAGCCTAATAAGCTTCTCTGGGACACCAAGATTCCGAAGTTCCGTCCAGATACACTCTCGATTAATGGAATCGAATGCCTTCTCATAGTCAACAAAAACGAGATAAAGTGCTGATTGCCACTCAATAGATTGTTCAATGATGATTCTTAAAGTGCTAATTTGATCAATACACGATCTATATGGCCTAAAGCCAGCTTGCTCCTTTCTCAATCGAGTTTCGATTGGTTCCATCATCCTTTGAAGAATCACTGACATGAACACTTTGCTCACAACTGACAGGAGGGTGATTCCTCTCCAGTTACTACAGCTACTCAAATCTCCCTTCTTTGGAAGCTTAACAATAAGACCCTCTTTCCAATCTTCGGGGTACTTCTCAAGAGACCAGATCTCGTCAAACAGTGGCTTCAACATCATAGCTGTGATATTGGCATCAGCTTTCAAGACCTCTGCTGGAATGCCATCGTTGCCTGCTGCCTTGCCATTCTTAAGCCTATTTACTGCTTCTGTTATCTCCTTGATGCTAGGTGGCTCCGTGTTAATTCTTAACACCGGTGGATTACTGACTACTTCCACACAAATACCATCGCGCTCTACATTAAGCACTTCCTCAAAGTGCTCTTTTCCACCTAGCTAGCTGTTCCTCAAGGGTGACTAAGACCTTGCCCTCCTTTGACTTGATCGGTGCTTGCTTTCTTGCTGATTGTCCACTAAGCTGTTTGATAGTGTCATAGAGGTCCTTCATATTACCACAATCAGCTGCTGTCTGTGCTTTTTCAGCCAAACAGTTTAGGTGCCGCCTCCAATCACTTCTTACTTCCTTCTTGACTCGTCTGTCCAGCAATGAATATTGCTGACATAATTCCTCAGCATTTGCTTCCGTTGCACTCAAAAGTTTGACATACACTTCCTTTCTTTGGTCAATGGTCTGCCAAGTACTCTCTTGGATGTAATCATCACTCTTTCTTCTGTTTGTCCCCAATACAGCATCACAAGTCTTTAAAATGCTGTCTCTGATGTGTCTCCACTTGCCTTCTATTGTGGTTTCATTGCAATTCGAGACTTCGGCGTTGATTGATGAGACAAATCGGGACCTGACCTCAGCAGATCGAAGTTTGGTGATTGCAAACTTCTTAACTGTATTCGCAGCCTTCTTATTCCTTTTGAAATAGAACCGAAGCTTTCCGATTATAAGATGGTGATCGGATCCAACATCGGCTCCTCTCTTATTGCGAACATCCAACAATGCTTTGCTCCATCTCTGGCTGATACAAATGTGGTCGATTTGATTACGGTCTCGACGATTTGGAGAATTCCATGTGACTTTGTGGCAATCCTTGTGAGGAAACAACGTGCCACCAATCACTAGATTGTAGCTGCTGCAGATGTCGATGAGCAATTCACCATTCTCATTCCTCACTCCAAGACCATGTTTGCCCATGACATGTTCCACATTCTCATTGGAACTTCCAACTTTGGCATTGAAATCACCCATTAAAATCACCATGTCCTGCTTTGGGATCTTCGCCATTGTCTGATCTAGTTGACTATAGAAAGCTTCCTTGATGTTCAAATCCTTATCCTCTGTGGGAGCATAGCACTGGATAACATGAAGCTTCCCATATTTGACATTAAGTCTGGCTCTGATGATCCTATCAGACACTGGTTCCCACTCCAAAAGTGAGTCTCGAATTGACTTGCTTAACAGGATTCCAACGCCTCTACTATGTTCTGTCTCATGTCCTGAATACAGCAACATAGTACCACATCTTGATGTAATTTGACCGCTTTCAGTCCACCTCACTTCACTCAGACCAAGCACGTCGATCTTATATCTGCTGAGTTCTTTATTGACTTGTGCCAGTTTTCCTTTTTGAAAGAGAGTCCTGACATTCCATTGACCAATCGTAGTCCATTGTCGTTTGCGTTGGGTCGTCGTTATTAATCCAGTCCTATTCACATTCTGTTGATTTCTTTGTACAATTTGAATTTTGGGATGATCGGTTGTAAACCTTACCATCCCTAGCCTGATTGTGGGGCTGCCACCCTTCAGGCAGGATGTTTGGATAGGCTTTTAATCTATCCTTTAAAGTGCTTATCCCGACACAGAGCTCGGTCGCCAGCGGTGTATTTAGCGATATCAGGGAATACCACGGGAAGGTATACACTTGACGTTTGGTCAGCTTCGGAGTCAGACTTCGGCTTTCCCAATCCCCCAGTTGAATTGCTTATTGTACGATGAAAGTGGAAAAGTAATAGTTTGAAGTTCGATACGATTTTAATGAGTTAAAATTTTTTGCAAGGAAAAAACCTACATATTTTGATGTATTTGTGTGGTTTTACCTAATTAAGTATTGCTTATACATTTCAACCTGGAAAATGTTGATTCAAAATTGTAAATTTGTTAAACGTTCATATCAAAAAGTTAAAACTTGAACAAAATAAAAAAGCTATAGCAAGAGGCAGTCTAACTTCAAACCAGTCATTTTCCCATTTCAAGACAATATTCTCTTCTTTCTATCGACCATAAAGGCCATCACGTAAAAATTCAACAAATTCATAAATGAATGAAAATTCTCGGTATATAACAACAGCAGCAATATGGGTCACACTCATAAATCATACAGTCCATTCAACTTACTTTGCACTTCCTCCTCCGGAACACGGTGAGTCCAATAAGAAAGCAACAAAGGATACAACTTCCAAGTATAGCACCAATACTTGCTCTAAGTACAGATTCCGTTAAGAAGTCATCCTCCTCATCTGTACCATAAATGCACATGCCATTCTTATCACATGAACATCCTGTTGGACATGGTATACAAGTGAAATTACTTCCATCACTCTCAACTTTATCGCTTGTAAATCCCTGAAATGTCTCATTTGGAACATAAAATCCATCGCGACATAAACACGCGTATTTAGGTCGTGGGATAAACAATTGTGATGATGATAGTGAGGATGATGATGATAATGAAGACGATGAATCGGAAGATGTATCTGATTCGGTTGCTAAACAAAACGTTGTTTCACGATCACAGCTGCATGTCGTGTACGAGACAAAAAAATTAATTCACTGACACGTTCAATAAAAAGTTTGTTTTGGACTTACCTGTGCTTTTTGCCAAATATTGGCTCAAGAGCATCATTACATACATCCTGGTCTGCTGGAATGAATGCTGAAGCAACAGTTCTAGGAGGAAATAAGAAAAAAACGCGTAATTAAAAAGTGAAAATAATGCAATTGGAAGTTCTATTTTTTCAAGCTATTACTGCTAATATTGTCCATTTTTTTGGGTGAGAAAATTGCACGAGTTAAATTGGGTGGAAAAGTATCATGGCCATAATGTGGTACTAGTTGTGCGTGCTTTTTGTTATTTTGTGTATTGTTGTGGAAACTTTCTATTGTTGCCACTGGCAGGATAATTTGGAAATTTTTGTTCATGTTTACTTTTTTGTGTGTTAAATTATGCGATAAACATCAACAGGTGACAACAACAGACTTTTGAGTTAGATGAGGTTGTAGATGTTGCAAATTTTGGAGGATTTTTGACTTTTTTGAAGCGCATGTTTCACCAATAAGGATTTTAAAAAAAAATTTACTATTATTTTGTTTTGTTTATTGATTAAAAGCCATCTAAAATACATTTGAACATTTCAAAAGACAAAAAACCTTTCGTTTTTTTTTCAATTTAAATTTGCAAATTTTTAAGTGAGTTTCAATTCAAGAATTCTAGACAAATCTCAATGAATCACAATAAAAACATAAAATTATATGAAATGAAAATTTTTTTTAAAAAACTCATTGTGAGTAAGTTTCAACAAATTGCAATTCAAAAGCACATTTGCAAACTCTCATAACATTTTCAAAACCTTAAAAAAATAAAATAACATTAGAAAAACAAGTAAAAATTATTTCTCTATTTTAAAATCGTACAAAAATGTTTTCCACAAAATCCAATTCACATAAGTGGTGAAACAAAGGTGGAGATAGATGAGCAACAACATACTGCTTAGTTTCATGCACACTGCTCGTGTTTATTGACCATAAAAATAAAATTGAGTTTCGTTTTTTAGCGCATTTTTGAAAACTTGTTTTCAAAAAGGAAGCTCAATCATGCACTTTGATCGGTCGTTCGGTCGTTCGGTCGTTCGGTCGTTCGGTCGTTCGGTCGTTCGGTCGTTCGGGTCCCAATTATCTCTTGATCTAGACTTCGTAGCAAGCTCGGAATTGTTTTAATAGCTTCATTGAATGTTTTTATTCCCGCCGTTTATAATAAAAAGTCAAATAACACTAATTAAATAGCTTAATTCATCGATTTTATATTTCAAAAAAAATATGTAAACAATGCAGGGCAAAGCTATGCTGATGAGAAGTTTGAATTTTTTCTAACCGTTAAAAAATTTTAAATTTTTTTGACCGTTATTTCGGATTAAATTTTTTTCTTTTATACACCTTAATTAGGTAATTAACATTTAATTTTTTCATACAAATAAGTGCGTTTAGAAATTTGAAAAATAATGGATGTGTTCAGAAATTTAAATTTTTCGCTAATGGAAAATTTTGAATTTCAAAAAACCGGTAAATCGTAAAGCTATTATTTGCATTGAACATTATAAAAATCAATTTTAAAGGAATTTTGATCTTTAGTTTTAAACTTATTATTGAAATGCATTATGATTAAAGAAACAGCAATAGAGTTTTAAAACTCGACATTCTTTTCTATTTAATCAATTGCTAATCGCTGCGTCAAAAATGCGCTGAAGTCTCTCGATATAAACGAGGACTTTTGTAATTTTTTTGCAATTTATTTCATTTTTTTTTGTGCAAAAATGGCTATTCAGTCTAACATTTTCTAACATTCAAACCATGAAAATCGAATTTTCTCCTTTTTCTCCTTCCTTTTATTTTCTATGAACATAAAGTTTACCAAGCAAGCAAGGCTACGTATAAGAGCAACATGCATCATAAAAGTTCTATTGGTCGTTATTCTGGTAAATATGTTGAATTTTCAATGAAGCAATTCAGGTGAGGAATGAAAATTGATCGATTTTCAGTAGATTTTACGAGATCAGATTTGTAAATTTTTCAATTCTGAGGAATTTAAAATGTTTTGATTCCAAAATTGTTTTTCTTTTTCATTTGCTACTGGTTTATTGATTCATTTGCATTTGAAATTTTATTTGAATTAGGATGAATTGTTGTATGATATATTCAATGCTTAAATCCAGAAAATTCATTGAAAATTTAAACTGAATTTTGAAATATAGATTTATATTAGATTTATAGTAAAATTGATGCACTTTTAGTTAAGTAAAGTCTGCGTTCTTGTGTGAATATTTCTTCAATTTTCTAGGGGTTTTTGGAAAAAAAATCCAAACCCTCCATCTAAAATTGTATTTCCACACAAAAAAATTCCACCCCACTCCTCAAAAAATTTCTAGCAACTCTGAGCAACTCAATTTTTTTCTGATTCTACAAATCATTGTTTATTTCAACTAACTACAATTTATCTTCATTTCAATCACAAACTTTCTCTTTTTTGCAATAAACTAATTTTTCATCATTCGATTCCTAGTTTAATGCATCGTTTCTTTCACTTTTAAATCTATTTTATGAAACAGATATCGTGTAAAAAAAAAGAATAAATTCATCTTCATTCATTCCAGTATCTCAATGCTTTTGTTTTAAAGCATAAAACTGCATAAAGTATTTACGAATGACATAAAAAAAAAATAAAAATTGTTGATAAAAAGAAAGTTGGAATTAATGTTTTAAGATGTTTCGTGGCTAAGACGCTTTTTTCCTTTGATGCTATTTTTGGATCATTGATCAATATTTAAACTCTTAGGACAAATCTTCAAGCCAATTTTTTAAATCAATGCAATATTTTCGATTTAAATCAACAATAATTAAATTTTCAAAGTAACACTAAGGGTGCAAAAACTATATGCAATTCAAATACTAAAAGTTAATGACCCCCCTACTAAATCATTCTTAAATCCCAAACCTAACCTCAAACTAAAATATTCTTCCACACCAAAAAATATTAAAAAGCTCAACTTTTTCGTGTTTTTTTTTTTTTCTCTTTTTCCATAAAGAAACTTTTGCCATTTATGTGAATGCTACATAAGTATACAAAGAGGAAGAAAGTACAAAATGTATTTGAAAAAATTTTCAAATGGTTTTCTTGCATGAGGATATTTTTTTCTCTTTTTAGTTCCTCCCCCCACCATCACTTCCATTCCACAAATTTTTATTGATTTTTCATGAACTGACGACTGTTTTTAAGGATGTGCAGTACGATGATAAAAAAAATACTTTTGTATTTTGAAGCGAAAAAAAGCGAATCATTTGTTATGCTAAAATTGTCAAAAGGAATTCTTCAGCGATTGAATTACAGCAAAATAAAATATGTGAATGTATCTGTTCCTGGATATGATTCTTTCCGTCTCACTCACTCAACAACGATGTTTATTGAAAGTTTCTTAATACTGCAAACAACATACCATTATAAATGAAAATCATTTCTATTGAAATTGGAAGGCATCTAAAATATGTTATTTGCCCAGATGTTTTTCTTTCTTTCTTATTTTTTCCTCGAAATTGGCATTTCTGCTTTTTGTGTACTTTTTTTTTGTTTATTTTTAGTCGTATTTGGAAATGGCAAAAATTGAAAAAGAAGAAAGTAAACAAATCAATTGCTAATTAAGTCAGAGTTTACTTTTTGCGTTGGTGAATAAAGTTCAAAATTGTTTAAAATTTAAATGTTTGTTTCAAAGAATATAGTTGAAGTTTGTTTAAAGCGGTTGAATATTTATCTGTAATTGATATTTACAGTTCCAATTTAAACAAATAATTAAGTTAATTAAAATAAAACAGCAAAAGTTTATAAAGGCAAAAATTATCAAGGGAACTTTAAGTTTGTTTAATTTAATTTAAAATTAAGAGAAAATATTTCTAGTGTTTTTTTGAATTCAATTCAGTAAAATAACTTAAAGTCTAAACTAATAATTAAATTAAAGCAATTTAATTTAAATTATTGCATCAATACAATAACAAAAATTCTTGAGGGGCGCGAAAATATTCGGACCGAAAATATTCAAATTTCAAATTTCAGTTAAAGTTTATTTCGAACTTTTAGCTTGAAAACTCAAGTAAATGAATTAAATTGTTCATATTTATAGTTAGAAATTAGAAACCTGAACCACCAAATAAACCATCCTCAAAATCACATATTAATAATTCTTCTCCCACTTTCAAATGAATATAATGGTCATATTAAAACCCACATTAATATCCATCTCTTCAAAATATTTAATCCACCCCTACATCAATAAAACATTACTGACATAATACAAATAATAAAAAAAAAATATGCACATGTGCTATTTTAAATCGTACGTGCCTATCGATATGCAAATAAGGATTTTTTCAAACATGTGTGCTTTTAATGTGATGGCATTAACCGAATAAATCCTCATGAGTAAAATGTCCATTGAAACCATACTTTTATTAGCTTTGGTCACTAGAGATTTACTTGTTGAGGTCACATTTTCCATGCTTGTTTCAATACTATGCTGATTGGATTAGCTCAATTAGTTTCGATTTGCAAATATGCCAATTGAAATAATTAGTTGAAGAGAATAATCAGGAATCAGTATTTGAACATTTTTTGTGCACTGATCAAATTTACTTTTGTGATTAATGGAAAGTTCAAATAATTACATAGTGCAGATCAGCAATGAACTATCAGTTTGAATGTAATTTGGGTAATTTTTGATTTAAAGTAATTGAACTCAATTTTTTTGATTTGAAAGCTAAATTATTCGTTTTAAAGGTTTTTAATAAATTAAATGCCTAAACCCTATACATTTTAAGGTTTTAACTTGTAATTTGTAGGGTTTTACAAAATTAAAAATTCAATGCCAAAGTCTCTCTATTTTCAGCAGTCAAAAACATATTCAATGCCTGCCTATTCCTATAGCGTCAATTGAATTTAATTCCATTATCTATACTGCCGAGTCATCAGAAACCAATTTCAATACCCCATTATATCCTCCTAAAAGATTCACAAATCAATTACATTTTGTGATCCAAAAAGTCTCATAGGATTACAAACTAGAAATAGAAATAATATAAAATATTCTCTTTTAATGTCCAAACAAATGTTTCGATTCTATTGTCACAAAATCTGCTTCCAACATCAATTTTAAAAGGACATGATTGCAAGATGGCAAAATCAAAATTTACGATCGGATTTTATATTATTTGATGGAAGCAAATAATGACACACATCCTTTCATGTCATTCTCATCGTTGTTGCAATTGTCGTTGGATATTTTGAAATAGTTGTTCTTCTATCATGTAGATGATGTTGCCAAATAAAAGAAAAGAACGAATGCCATTTATTGAACATTATTGAAGTCATTCTGTCCTTCTTCTTACATTCGTTCATTCATCTACCCATTAATAGATTGAAAGATATATGACGCTGTTAAGGATGGAAGAGATAGTATGGAATGACATGAATAATGTGCATGAGTTGAGCAACCAATATAGTTGATATATTTTTTATTTTTTGTCAAAAGAAAATGGTGCAGTACGGCATGCAATGATGTCATTTGCAAGAACGGCTTTTATCTTATTTTTGTGGTTGATCATAGACAGTTGAGGTCATTTAGATGCTATGTAATATTTAATTAAAGAGGTAAAAGCTGATTTTTGGACTCCAGCTACAAAACCTACAAAAACAATGAACCAGTTTGTGTAGAAAGACCTAGTCACATGACAAAATATCCAAACAACCCTTGAACATAGCAGTAATAACTTAAAAAACACAATAAATACTCACTTGATATTCTGTACAACAACAGTCACACTAAATGGCCAAAGCCATCGTCCTCGTAATGGTCCACAATCTCGAAACGGCGCACCCCAAAATTGCGCACCATCCGTTTGATTCCATGCGAAGCCAAGCTCCCGCCAATACGTTTGTAAGAATGTATGATTTGTTGTACTTTTATTATCAACTTTATCACGAAATTGTACAACAGCAAGTGAGGCAAGTGGTGCAGCAAGAGCGAATGCCAAAAGATTTTCATCTTCCTTAAGTGCTTCTATTGCTAATAAATTTGCTTGCTTATGAAACAATTCAACTTTTGATGGCGGATATTTCGATGTGCTCTTACTATCCTTACTCGCATCCGCAATATATTGACCAAGTTTTCTTGCTGCTTCTATGGTAACATCTGAAGCTTCATAAAACTGCATAAACGAGAGGAAAAAGTTTCTTAATTAATTTTTTGTGTATGCTCTCTTTCTAAACTTACTTCCACATTTATTCATTCATGTGAACAGTTTGGATGAATATTAAGAGGTTATTATTAATTGTTATACACATATTGATGTAGAAAAAGTTTGTGTAATTAGATTTTTCTTTTTGGATCAAATTACTCATGTTAATAATGACTTGTTATGAGGAACACGCTCTTCTTCACATCAAAAAGAAATGCAAAAGTTTTCAATTTGTAGCTGCTTGGTAATTATAAAAATATTGAATTTCTAACTATAAACATTATACATCCGACCAAGAGTTATCGATTAACTTGATTATCATCCTTTGCATCCACAATTTCAAACCTCAATGACTTGATAGAAAAAAAAATTAAAATTCAATACACTCACCGGCTCTGGTGGAACTTCATCAAATGCTTTTGTCTCACACGTTGCCAATTGATCAGCATCGCTTATAAGCTCCTGTTGCTGTGTTTGTGTTTGCAACAAAGGTTCAACAGTCAATACGCCATAGATTGGAAATAAAGCAACAGCGAGGAATGTGATGAGAATTAATCGATTTGAGATGTTGATAGTCAACAGTTGATGTCGAGTACTAATATCTAATGGATGAAATGAAAAATAATGGGGTTCGAGATGAAACCCCATCACCGCTTTATATTTATCGCTTTGTTTTCTAAGTTTAACATCTGTGAATGAAAGAGAAAAAGAAGGTATGAGTGATAATATTTGTATGCAGTCTATAGCTGTCTAGTTATGCTATTGATGGGTATATGTGCTGTAATTGCAGTCAACGAGAATACCTTTCATATCATATAAAAGGTAACACAATGAATTTATTATTGAATGAACTTTTAGCTGTTTGACTGTTGAAATGAATTTATTGAACCTGTAATAAATGAACTTCACTAAAACGCCTTTTGATAGCTTTATAAAACCAAGGCTTCCGCAGATTATAATCTTGAAAAAATCCCATACAAAGATTATAATCTTAAATAATCTTTCATACAAAGATTATAATCTTTAAAAATCAAAGATTATAATCTTCATAAAAAGATTTTTTCAAGATTATAATCTTCATACAGAGATTATAATCTTTAAAAAATCTTCATACAAAGATTATAATCTTTGATTTTTAAAGATTATAATCTGCGGAAGCCTTGTATAAAACTTTATGTTTGAGAATGTTCAAATTTTCACAAGCTCTAGCACAAAAGGAGCTGCTTTGAGTGCTTGTGATTGATTAATGTCAAAAAAGTACTGCTTGTAGACTTCCAAAATTAATTATTTTTGTTCAAAAAGAATCTTTGTTGAGAGAAAAATAGAAGTTTTAAATGCTCTATGAGATTTTTAACAGCAAAAAAATAAATTGACAGATTTTTGCAAACTTTAAAGTTTGAATTTCAACGTATTTTAGAAGAATTCGAATTTCAAAGCCAACTTGAGAAAATTCAAATTTGTTTTTTTTAACATTTAATTTTAACATCAATCACACTTTAATATTTACCAAAAAAATAACATGAATCCATACGTACTAGCTGTCAGTCTCAATTAATTACCATCAGTAACAATATTGAGTTGGGTAATGTAAACCATTTTGACAAGAACATGCTCACTAATATATTGTTGCTTGTAAAGTTATGACATTTATTTGACTAAGAATTTATTTTCTCAGCAACCTTGAATCTTTAACTGAAAATTTGATTAAAAAGGTCTAATTTCCTTTAAGTTTCCTCATTCAGGCTTTCTCAGGTTCACATCCTAATAATTATTAAATTAAAATAGAGGAAACCAATAAAAATTACCCAAAAATAACTCAAGCAAGAAAATTTACAAAAACTATCCCATCACGTCTTACAGAGTCTCATTTTCATCAATTCATGTTTATTTATGGCAAAAAAGTTCATACAAATTAATTTATTTCCAACTTCAATAAAGATGAGCCCTTCCAAATGATATTATATTGTACAGCAAAGTAAACTCAATCATCATAGAAAATTGATGAAGAGTAAAATTGAATCGACGTCATAAAGGACATGAAAGAAGTCTCACAATGTAAACACAGGTTTGCCAACATTTCCAACTGTTTCTTTCGAGATGAAAGCGCTGTTTACTCAACTGCTCAACGGAAAAAAAAAGTAAAGCGAAATTGAATTTTTTGTGTGTATTTATTTGGGATGAATTGTTGAGTATTTGAACTAATTTAAAGCATTTCTGTTGATGGATTCTTTAATGGTTCTAGACGGTTGCTAATTTGGGAAGGATCACGCCTTCAGTCAAGGCTAATTCAGATTTTTGTGGATTTTTAGAGGAGGATAAAACAATGGAAAATGGAAATTAACAATTAATTGGAATTTAATGGCTAGTCTAGCTGTTTATCCCATACAACTGCAGATGGACAAAAAGTCATCAAAAATTTAGCAACTATTTCAGTATTTTTTCTAGTTTGAAACACTTAATTTAAAGTGAAAATATCCTTCCAAAAATATTTCTTGTCAGCATGTAAAACCCATTCCATTACCATTTTAACCTATCACTTTCCTTATCTGTTAAATGACCTATTAATACAACAAAAGAAGACATCCATCCAATAATCATATTTACAGTAATAAACTCTTCTTTAGCTCACTATCTTTTGTTTACAAAAAATATAGACGTCATTAATATCATGTCCTTTGTGTATCAGTGATAAAAAGAAGGCAAGAAAATTAAATTACATGTTGTGCACAAAAATAAATATAGTACGTAAAGTAGCAAGGAAAAAGCTCCTTATTAGTTAGTCCGATACATTTTCATTAGTCTAATTGACAATTACTCGAAACTGTTATGTGCTGAACTGTGCTATAGAGTCGAATAATCAAATAAATTGTGATTTTTACTTAGTCTGTATCTAAAGTTTTAGCATGTTTGGTAATGTTTGATATTTAGCTTTTAATTTTGATAGTTGAGGAGTTTGAAAATCGATTAAGATGACTGATATTTAGGAATTCGGATTCAAAATTTTGAAAAATTGTTAAAATAGATTTTTTGTAAAAATAATTCAAACGTTGAAAATCCGTTAGAATTTTTTCAATAGTTTTCATTAAAAATGCGCTAAATAAAATTTCCCAAAAATTTTTTTTCAACTTCTTGCTAGTTCTATTTTCTGGTTTTACTTATTTTCGTTCAATTACTCTTCATTTCCTCTCGCTTTTTGCAACTCACATGTAAAAGTTTTCTTTTCATTTGCAAAATGTTTACATTTACGGTATCTAAAAAGCTTTAGCTTGGTAGAAGATGCTTAATCACCGTAATGAATTTAAAGCTCCTTCCTCATTATTTTCTATATCAACTTCCTTGTTCGTATCTCAAAAAACACAACGTAATTATATTGTTGAATTTTATGCTTAATAACTAATTATATATTAAAATTAAAGAAGAAAGCATTTTTTTTTTGTACAACATAAATCTCTTAATTCACAAGGTATAGCACGTACGTGTGTGATAGATAATTTACATAGACTGTTGCTTAATTGTCTAAAACGCGTTTTATATTTTGAAGAAATTTAATTAAAATTTTCTACATGTCACATTATATATGAGAAAGGGTTGTAAAAAATTTCATGTACACGCATGTTTAATAGACATGTGTAGAGTAGTATGCAGGGGAAAAAACTGTTGAACCAGAAACAAATTGTAATTGATTTATAAAATTAATTTGAAAGCTCAACTTTATAATTGAATTTCATGGAAATATAAAGTTGATGGTGAAACTTTAAAATTGATTTTTCATCATTTTGCGGGTGGAAAATATCATGAAATTCAGTATTTTTTTCGTTTAGCATAAAAAAATAATATAGTAGAAATTATAACGAATTTTACAATTTTGAATTTTTAATTTAGACTTTTGAAATTTTTAAAACCTTAAAAAAATTTCATTTTAAAAAAATCCCATTTCCACATCCAAATTAATAAAGCAAATAACAATTTCCATTCCAAGTACCACAAACTATACAATGCAAAAGCTGTAAACATAACTTGTATTATGACTAAAACACAATAATTTCTACATCATGTAACAAATTAGAAATTTATTAACCCACTCATCTCCAATACAGCACTTCTCAAAAGTTCAAAAAAAAATTCTTCACTCTTTCAATCAACGGAAAGAAAAGGAAGTGAATTTTTTTTACTTTTTGTTTTATTTTCAAAAGTTTTCCATTGTTTGTGAAAGTTTTGCTTTCAGTTCTTTATTTTTAGAAGTTATGTGTTTGAGGATCGGAGGTTGCTTGTCTGCCTGTCAGTTATTTATCAGACCAAAATGATTTTTGCTTTTAATTTTTTCAAATACCTACATATTCTTGCAAAAAAATCATAAAAATGCGCTCTAATTCCACATGCTATTTGATCTTCTTACTTGTCCTTTTTTAAGTTCAAAAAAAAAAGGCAGACATAAAGAAATATTTACAATACAAGAGTAGATTTTATCGATAGATATGGAGCAAGTAAGAAGAAGAACAAAACTTTTCCTTTTTCATGTTTTCGATAAGGGGCCGTTCACTTATTACGTAACGCGAAAATTCGGGTTTTTACCCCCCCTGCGTAACGTTTTTAACAAAAGAATCAGGTGCGAGAACAATAAACCGTAACAAACTCTCGACCCCCCCCCTCCCAGCGTTACGTAATAAGTGAACGGCCCCTAAGTCGGAAGTTAGTGTCAAGCTTTATGCTATTTCCTTTCTCATGTCGTACGGACTATAATCGTTTTAAAAAATATTTTGTTTATTTTTTTTTTCATTTTTGTATCTTTAGACAGTGTCAAACAATCCATTTACTTTATTTTGTTTATTCTATTTGCAGTTACTATTATTACTATCTCATGTATAATGCATATGTAGCTGTTGTCTATTTTTTCCGATAAGTCGAAAGAATCTCACGTCACAGAGCTTTTACGTTTCATTTACCCCAAGATGTAGAGCACATCCATATGTATGAATAAAAATGGGATCTAAAAGAGCGAAACAAAAGAACAAGAAGCATATAAATGGTTCCTCAAGATTATTCATGAATAAAAGAACCAAACGATGTTTTTCTATGGTTTTCCTAAAGATTCTTTCTAGCTTATCGATTTACATTATTTTGTTCTTTCCTTTTCCTTCTTATTAATCCGAACTGAACTTTCTATTTTCTTGTGAATCACAAAAGGGACGTTCAACTTGTGACATGCATAAGACGAATGAGAAACTTTTTATTTTTCGCAAAAAAAAAAAAAATCAGCGTAAATGTTCCCATATTTAGTTCACTGTTCGAATTTCTGAACTGTGTGCTGAAAAACAAATAGAAAAATTCCAATTTTGTAAACAACATTAATGAAATGTTCAAATGTCACCGCAAGGATATGAAAGAAGGGACATTATTGCTTCGAAATTGCAAAAGTTTTCGGATATAAATAACAATTTTTTTTTTGCTGAAAACTTTGCATAAAGTCAGTCTATTTTCTGTCTGTAAGGTCAATTATGTTTTTTTATTCAAACATCGGTACAATAACTCCACCCTCATTCAAATAGAGCAACAGCACATAAAGTTTCTTTCGCTACAAAATTCACATTAATAATTGCTAAACATGAGAATCTTCAAAATATTTTCAAACTTGCATTAATCAACTTGATAAAGAATATTTCATAAATTGAGTTTTAAATTTTTTTTTATACATCGAAGCGTCATTAAAATGCAGCTGTGAACGTCGCACAGTGGTCCAGAATTTTCGAAAAGTGGACATCTACTTTTTTCTCAACCAAATGAGCTGAAATTTTCAGGGTTGGTAGATATTGTTACTATTAGTAATTTACAAAAAGAAATTTTTCAAAAAATTTGTCTGTTGGGCCGTATGGGGGTCTCAAAGTTCAAAAAAACCACCCTTCACTCTGACCTCAATTTCTCTCATTTGTTTTAATTTTTTTAAAAACTGTTTTCAGTGGCTTATAGGACATTATAATAGCTTTAATTTGATGTATAATATGTGTGGTAAAAACTTTTATTGTTTCTGAAATTTTAATTTTAGTAAAAAAATGAGATTTTTTTAGGGGTGTCTCCATACATCAAGCCCCCAAGCAAAAAATTTTGGACTTTATTCACTGAGAAAACACTTGTGTATTAAGCTCTCATATAGTACCTTTTCAAAACACTTTACCATTTTTTCTAACTCGTCCGCTTTTTAGAGAATTTTGAGTTCAAAGTTGACGAAAAATGACATTTTTATGAAAAATGATTACTTCAAAATTCACTATATATTGCAACTAACTAAATAAAATTCAAATTTCTTTTCAAATACTTGTAGCTGAATACAAATGCGTTATTTTGATGTATAATATGTTAGGTAAAACTTTTTACTTAGATAAAAATCTTGATTTTTGCTAATTTTAGTGATTTTTTAGGGGTATCGCTACATTTTTGACCCCTACAAAATTTTTTTTGACTTTATTCAGTGAAATAAAAGGTGATTATTATTGCTTAAGCATCAATAAATCAAAATAACCTTAAGAAACTTCATTTTTCATCCGCATTTTAAAAAATTTTAATTTTTTGGTTCGAAGCTGACATTTTTTGGGGCCATCACTATAATTTTGACTCCCATGAAAAATTTTTTCGACTTTATTCAATGAGCTAAAAGATGATTATTATTGTTCTAGCATCAACAAATCAGAATTTTTTTACCGTTTGTGATAACTCGTCCGCTTTTCAGAGAACTTCAATTTTGAAGTTCAAATTTGATTTTTAAGGGTATCACTGCACTTTTGGTGCTTATAAAAATTTTTTTTTCGGCTTTATTCAGTAAACTAAAAGATGATTATTATTGTCTTAACATCAATAAATCAGAAACCATTTACCGTTTTTGAAACATTATCCGCCTTTTGGAAAATTTTGATTTTTAGCTTCAAAATCGACATTTTTGGGGGTATCACTACACTTTTGACCCCTAAAATTTTTCTTTTCGACTTTATTCAGTAGGTTAAAAGATGATTATTATTGTTTTAGTACCAATAAATTAGAAACTACTTGCCGATTTTGAAAACTCATCCGCATTTAAGAAAATTTTTATTTTTAGCTTCAAAAATGATATTTTTTGGGATAATCACTTAATTTTTGACCCCTATAAATTTTTTTTTTTTGATTTTATTCAGTGAGCTAAAAGGTTTTTATTAATGTCCTAGCATCATAAAATTAGAATTTTTTCACCCATTGTGATAACTCGTCCGCTTTTCAGAGAATTTCAATTTTGAAGTTACTTTTTTGAGAATTAAAAGTTTAAATGCGTACAATTCTTACCTACATTGAAAATTTTTGTAAACAATGAAAAACTTTAACATTTTTATTGCAAAATAATAATTATCATAATTGAGAATGTGTTTTTGAAAAAAATTTCAATGTAGGTAAGAATTGTACGCATTTAAACTTTTAATTCTCAAAAATTTTTTTGACTTTATTCAGTGAAATAAAAGGTGATTATTATTGCTTAAGCATCAATAAATCAAAATAACCTTAAGAAACTTCATTTTTCATCCGCATTTTAAAAAATTTTAATTTTTTGGTTCGAAGCTGACATTTTTTGGGGCCATCACTATAATTTTGACTCCCATGAAAAATTTTTTCGACTTTATTCAATGAGCTAAAAGATGATTATTATTGTTCTAGCATCAACAAATCAGAATTTTTTTACCGTTTGTGATAACTCGTCCGCTTTTCAGAGAACTTCAATTTTGAAGTTCAAATTTGATTTTTAAGGGTATCACTGCACTTTTGGTGCTTATAAAATTCTTTTCGGCTTTATTCAGTAAACTAAAAGATGATTATTATTGTCTTAACATCAATAAATCAGAAACCATTTACCGTTTTTGAAACATTATCCGCCTTTTGGAAAATTTTGATTTTTAGCTTCAAAATCGACATTTTTGGGGGTATCACTACACTTTTGACCCCTAAAATTTTTCTTTTTCGACTTTATTCAGTAGGCTAAAAGATGATTATTATTGTTTTAGTACCAATAAATTAGAAACTACTTGCCGATTTTGAAAACTCATCCGCATTTAAGAAAATTTTTATTTTTAGCTTCAAAAATGATATTTTTTGGGATAATCACTTAATTTTTGACCCCTATAAATTTTTTTTTTCGATTTTATTCAGTGAGCTAAAAGGTTTTTATTAATGTCCTAGCATCATAAAATTAGAATTTTTTCACCCATTGTGATAACTCGTCCGCTTTTCAGAGAATTTCAATTTTGAAGTTACTTTTTTGAGAATTAAAAGTTTAAATGCGTACAATTCTTACCTACATTGAAAATTTTTGTAAACAATGAAAAACTTTAACATTTTTATTGCAAAATAATAATTATCATAATTGAGAATGTGTTTTTGAAAAAAATTTCAATGTAGGTAAGAATTGTACGCATTTAAACTTTTAATTCTCAAAAATTTTTTTGACTTTATTCAGTGAAATAAAAGGTGATTATTATTGCTTAAGCATCAATAAATCAAAATAACCTTAAGAAACTTCATTTTTCATCCGCATTTTAAAAATTTTAATTTTTTGGTTCGAAGCTGACATTTTTTGGGGCCATCACTATAATTTTGACTCCATGAAAAAAATTTTCGACTTTATTCAGTGAGCTAAAAGATGATTATTATTGTTCTAGCATCAACAAATCAGAATTTTTTTACCGTTTGTGATAACTCGTCCGCTTTTCAGAGAACTTCAATTTTGAAGTTCAAATTTGATTTTTAAGGGTATCACTGCACTTTTGGTGCTTATAAAATTTTTTTTTCGGCTTTATTCAGTAAACTAAAAGATGATTATTATTGTCTTAACATCAATAAATCAGAAACCATTTACCGTTTTTGAAACATTATCCGCCTTTTGGAAAATTTTGATTTTTAGCTTCAAAATCGACATTTTTGGGGGTATCACTACACTTTTGACCCCTAAAATTTTTCTTTTCGACTTTATTCAGTAGGTTAAAAGATGATTATTATTGTTTTAGTACCAATAAATTAGAAACTACTTGCCGATTTTGAAAACTCATCCGCATTTAAGAAAATTTTTATTTTTAGCTTCAAAAATGATATTTTTTGGGATAATCACTTAATTTTTGACCCCTATAAATTTTTTTTTCGATTTTATTCAGTGAGCTAAAAGGTTTTAGTAAAAAATGTCGATTTTGAAGCTAAAAATCAAAATTTTCCAAAAGGCGGATAATGTTTCAAAAACGGTAAATGGTTTCTGATTTATTGATGTTAAGACAATAATAATCATCTTTTAGTTTACTGAATAAAGCCGAAAAAAAAATTTTATAAGCACCAAAAGTGCAGTGATACCCTTAAAAATCAAATTTGAACTTCAAAATTGAAATTCTCTGAAAAGCGGACGAGTTATCACAATGGGTGAAAAAATTCTAATTTTATGATGCTAGGACATTAATAAAAACCTTTTAGCTCACTGAATAAAATCGAAAAAAAAATTTATAGGGGTCAAAAATTAAGTGATTATCCCAAAAAATATCATTTTTGAAGCTAAAAATAAAAATTTTCTTAAATGCGGATGAGTTTTCAAAATCGGCAAGTAGTTTCTAATTTATTGGTACTAAAACAATAATAATCATCTTTTAGCCTACTGAATAAAGTCGAAAAGAAAAATTTTAGGGGTCAAAAGTGTAGTGATACCCCCAAAAATGTCGATTTTGAAGCTAAAAATCAAAATTTTCCAAAAGGCGGATAATGTTTCAAAAACGGTAAATGGTTTCTGATTTATTGATGTTAAGACAATAATAATCATCTTTTAGTTTACTGAATAAAGCCGAAAAAAAAATTTTATAAGCACCAAAAGTGCAGTGATACCCTTAAAAATCAAATTTGAACTTCAAAATTGAAATTCTCTGAAAAGCGGACGAGTTATCACAATGGGTGAAAAAATTCTAATTTTATGATGCTAGGACATTAATAAAAACCTTTTAGCTCACTGAATAAAATCGAAAAAAAATTATAGGGGTCAAAAATTAAGTGATAATCCCAAAAAATATCATTTTTGAAGCTAAAAATAAAAATTTTCTTAAATGCGGATGAGTTTTTCAAAATCGGCAAGTAGTTTCTAATTTATTGGTACTAAAACAATAATAATCATCTTTTAACCTACTGAATAAAGTCGAAAAGAAAATTTTAGGGGTCAAAAGTGTAGTGATACCCCCAAAATGTCGATTTTGAAGCTAAAAATCAAAATTTTCCAAAAGGCGGATACAATGTTTCAAAAACGTGGTAAATGGTTTCTGATTTATTGATGTTAAGACAATAATAATCATCTTTTAGTTTACTGAATAAAGCCGAAAAAAAATTTTATAAGCACCAAAAGTGCAGTGATACTCCTTAAAAATCAAATTTGAACTTCAAAATTGAAGTTCTCTGAAAAGCGGACGAGTTATCGCTACAAACGGTAAAAAATTCTGATTTGTTGATGCTAGAACAATAATAATCATCTTTTAGCTCATTGAATAAAGTCGAAAAAATTTTTCATGGGAGTCAAAATTATAGTGATGGCCCCAAAAAATGTCAGCTTCGAACCAAAAAATTAAAATTTTTTAAAATGCGGATGAAAAATGAAGTTTCTTAAGGTTATTTTGATTTATTGATGCTTAAGCAATAATAATCACCTTTTATTTCACTGAATAAAGTCAAAAAATTTTTTTGTAGGGGTCAAAAATGTAGCGATACCCCTAAAAAATAACTAAAATTAGCAAAAATCAAGATTTTTATCTAAGTAAAAAGTTTTACCTAACATATTATACATCAAAATAACGCATTTGTATTCAGCTACAAGTATTTGAAAAGAAATTTGAATTTTATTTAGTTAGTTGCAATATATAGTGAATTTTGAAGTAATCATTTTTCATAAAAATGTCATTTTTCGTCAACTTTGAACTCAAAATTCTCTAAAAAGCGGACGAGTTAGAAAAAATGGTAAAGTGTTTTGAAAAGGTACTATATGAGAGCTTAATACACAAGTGTTTTCTCAGTGAATAAAGTCCAAAATTTTTTTTCTTGGGGGCTTGATGTATGGAGACACCCCTAAAAAAATCTCATTTTTTTTACTAAAATTAAAATTTCAGAAACAATAAAAGTTTTTACCACACATATTATACATCAAATTAAAGCTATTATAATGTCCTATAAGCCACTAAAAACAGTTTTTAAAAAAATTAAAACAAATGAGAGAAATTGAGGTCAGAGTGAAGGGTGGTTTTTTTGAACTTTGAGACCCCCATACGGCCCAACAGACAAATTTTTTGAAAAATTTCTTTTTGTAAATTACTAATAGTAACAATATCTACCAACCCTGAAAATTTCAGCTCATTTGGTTGAGAAAAAAGTAGATGTCCACTTTTCGAAAATTCTGGACCACTGTGCGTCGCTTTGGAATAAAAAGAAACTTTATTCAACGAACTTTAGCAATGAATGAAAGTAATTTTCTATGAAAATTTATTACTAAGTATACTTTTCATGTCTTGTGAGCTAATCAAAAATGTATAATTTTCGTTTCGTAAATTTAGTGATGAATAAGAAGTATTTTGATCGTTTTTGAGGTAATAAGCTGTTACGATGGTGTAAATGTTATTGAAAATTTGATAATTTGGTACTAAATTACATGTTTTTGGAAATTGAGATGAATTCAGTGAAATTTATTTTAGTTTTTGCAGTAAAATTTAGTCATATTTAGATTAAGGATGTGCTCATCGTGGAAAACATTTTTCCTCATATTACATTAACTTATAAACTTAAATTTAATTAAAATAGAATTCAATTAATCATCTTCTGAAAAAATCTGTCATCTCGGAAATAAAATTCAATCTTCTAAGGACCAAATTTAAGTTTCTTCGAAAACAATTCTCTACAGCAATAATTAAATTTTTTCTTAGAAGCTTTGGTTTATCTTTGGTTTATCTACCAAAAAACGAAAATTCAATCTTGTTTGGACAAAAATCTCATTAGAACAAAAAAGTAAATTTCTAAGAAAAAAAAATTCAAAATTCTAAAAATTTAATTTGATCCTCTACGAAATCAAAAAAAAACTTTGTCCTCTCAGAAATATAAAACTTTACAGCACAGTAATAAAGTTCAACCTTCTCAGAACCAACACTTCACTTCAAAAACAAATCAACCATCCCCGAAATAAAACAAACATCCCCAATAATTATCATATTTTGTGGTATGATAATTTCATTATTGATTAAAATATTTCACATCATTGTCGTCATTAAACTGTATTTTCAAGTAAACATTAAGCATGGCAGTAGAGTTGGAGGAAAATAAGTAAATAAAAGTTTCAATTTACTTTTGGGTCCCACTAGTACTTAATTGCCTCCTCCAGTAAATAATAAACAATGCAGAGGAAGAAAAAAATTACAAAACATTTTCTCGCTTCCAAAATGTATAAATTTATTTTTGCAAACAATTGTTACAAAATGCCTGAAAATGAAGATATTTTATGGGTTGTCGAGTTGAAGAATTTACAAAAATTACTTTTAATGATCCATCACGTCTGTTCCTCCAATAGCCATTTGCACACAAAAATTTCCCATGAAGAAGAAGCAAAAAGGTCCTTCGAAGGCTTTCATTTAAGTGTCATAAAAATTCCCAAAAGTATAGTCATTAATAGTTATTTCGATAACAATTAAGTTATTAATAACCTAAATAAGTGGAATGGGGACTTAAATTTAATGTCTTCAAGAAAAGGTTTATTGTTTAAAGTTTTAGAATATCATTCATGAGATCCACACCTCATTAATGATTTTATGGATTATTTGCTTTATTCACTTGCAAAATTGTCTTTTGGTTAGGTATGGAAATGTGATCAAGCTAGATTTAATGGATATTGTTCCTATTTCTTTTTTATCATAAAAGCTCAAATTTCTGTCATTTTATCATTAATTCTCAAAAAAAACTGAAGTGAATATGCATGAATAATATGATTACCACTCCACATAAATCTGCTCAAATTTAAGGCATCAAAAGTTAAAAAGATCAACGTCTTTACACACTAAGTAGCTCTTTGGGATTTGAAGGAACTAAAAGGTAATAATAAAACGTAATAAGTGTAAGAAGCATTGGCAGTGGCTAAGATTTTGCATCTTTTTAAAATGCTTTTGGGAAAAAGTCTAACTAACCAAATACTAATAAAATTTTAATATTATAGTCATGGCCCAAAATTAAGTGTTTTATGGATAACTTTTCAGTCCATAATCAACTTTTCAAGATGATGAATATTAAAGCTGGAAATTTGATAATCGTAAAATATTGTGGGATTTTAGAATATTTTGAATTTGATGAATATATTGCATATTGGAATAAGGCAATAGTTTTCATATTTTTCTTCAAAATAAATGAAGTTTTGGATCGAATCCTTACTTGACAAGATAACTTTATTTATTTCTTGTAACTTTATTTCTTATAACCAATAACTCTTAATAATAACATAGTTCAGTGACCTAACCAGGGTGGATGAATGAGTAAATTTCAACCCCCCCTCCCCCACTGACAAATCAAAAAAAGTAATTCCCTTTACTCCTCCAAGGAGTGTTGGGGCGTTGATTTCAACGTTCCGGGGGTCGATGTTGCAATAATTATGTACCGAAGTACTAAACCATTCCGCCACCGAGCCACTTCGACTCACTACTACTGACAAATCACCCCCTCCCTAAATTTTTCATACAAAAAATTAATAATTGACCCCCTTCAAAATAATTCCTGGCTACGCCACTGCTGTAGTCTTACATCTACAGATTACTCATTGATACAGCAATATACAGCACATAATTTAAATCCCATAAATATAAGTTTTACTGTAACAAATTTCAATATCGATTTGCAATCTATTACTCACTCTATCATTATGAACTGTAAATAACGGGCCTTAATTTCCCGTCGAGTCCATTATAGGTATGCAGTCGGTAAAGTGTTGCACAATGTAATCCGATTTCGAGAGAATTTTATAGTTTTTATATTATTTATGTATCAATAAATAACAACAAGTTAATAACATGACATGATATACCATCAGGGAAAGATTAACATGTAGATTTCTTTTTATTCCACACCATTAAATCCTTAATTAATTTTACTTTTTATGTCAATAACTTTTTTATTTTCACTTATAAAATTATTTCATTAAATTCAATTTTAAATTTTTTTAAAGCACATTAAACATTTGTAATTTCATTTAAATCACATTTAATTTATCATTAATGTTATTTGCATGAGTTTTATATTTATTATTATTTACACTTGAGTATTATTCACCATTTACATGCCCGATATAAATTATATGGTCAATTAGTTGAAATATTATTATTAATTATTATATTATAACAAAATTGCTTTTATATATCCTGCAAAATATGTAATAAAACGTAATATTTGATTAGCATCCATTTTGATTTTTTTTTAATGAAGATTTATGTCGGATAAAATTTTTAATTGGTAATTAAAATCATTTTCGACATAATTACCATGATGATATAAATGAAGTGCGTTGCAATGGGTAATTATTAGATTTAAAATTTTTAAATTACATTTCAAGAGATTTTCTGACTTTTATGAACTAAATTGCAAAATAATTCAAATTTTAAACTAAATAGAAACTTACTAACAAGAAGAACAACATAAATCAAACTTTAACGAAGAATCTCAATAATAATAAATTCCAATCCATTACATCCTATTATTAACATCCTATATTCAACCAATCACAGTGACTTGAACTAAATTATCTCCAATTTCTGCCAATTCACCTGTTTCCTGATACGAACCCAACAATTTGATTTTATTTCCTTCATAAATTCCATTCCAATATAGCTAATTACTAACTCAAAGAAACAAACTTTTTTTTGTGTATCTGCCATGAGCAATTGATGATTTCTTTTTTCTCGGTAGGTACATGAAAAAAAGTAGGCGAAAAAAAGTTTCGATGATGTACAACATGAAATATGCAAAGGATCATTCTTAAATGACGTCAAGCTTTCAAGAGGTAAAGGAGTCTGAAGCTTAGTCATTGTATTGTAAAAAATAAAAATTTTAAAATTTTTTCATATTTTCTTAAAATAAAAAAATCAGCAAATCTCATCTTATTAATGAACAACCCCCTCCAAAAAAAAGGAAGAAGTTTTAGCCGAAAGAATGAGAAACATTTCCTGTTTGTATTTTTCTATGTTCTGTTTAGATTTTTTTTGCGTATCTTCAAGGCACTCCTGCATAAATTTTACGAATATATGATTGCATGCGTGAGGAAGCTCTCTCCACCATATTTATTTTCGCTCTTTTTTAATCCCAACATAAAATGCGGTCGTGGAGAAATGTATTATATGTGAGAGAAAGTTATGCTTGTTATCACATGATGAGGATCGTGATGATGATTTTTTTGTGCTTTGAAAATCGTTTTCTGAAATTTATATACATGCACACTCACACGCAAAACGCCAACATGTTGAGATATATATCAGAAACCAATTTATGTATCTCATCACAACAACAAGGAACTACCGACAGTGAACTGAAAAACAAATCTTAAATACTCTTTTTCATGCTGCTATTATCTCGTGTATATCCATCTTGTACATCTGTTTAAACATTATTCTCTTCCTATTATCCTACCATTGATTAAAGAGCCGTCATTTTGTTGTGTATTCAACATAATATATGATGGCTATGCATGCAGCTTAATACTCATGCACATTATCTTTTTTAGCGATTCTATAATTTCGGTTTTGATTTAATTTTTAGTTTTTCTTAAGCTAATTTTTAAACAAAACTTTAAAATACTAGGGTCAGTGATTTCAATCGAATGCCTATATAAATTTTATTTAAGAACAAACAACTGTTCAAATCAAGGAAGAAGGTCAAGTTCATTATTTTTCTACGCAAAACACATAAGCATTAAAAAAAACTTTAAAACCTCAATTAACAATAAAAATCTTGAAATAATTGCTCTTCAATCTAGCAGCAAATAATGTGTCAGAAATCACGTAGCTCAAACATATCTCAAATAACCCCATTTCTCTACTTGTGGATTACATAAAATTTCATAATGAAAACCACACAGCAATTATTTCTGTTAAACAATTTTATAATTAATTGTTGTAACCGATGACAACATTTATTTTATTTTTATTTGCAAACACAATAAATTTATAGGTTTCATCATTCATTCCAACATCTGACAAAACTTTATATAACTGGTTCGTGATAAAAGAATGAAAAAAAAAATGTTCTTATTTATTTTACATGACCTTTTGTTTTAATTGTAGGTGTTCTTGTTGAATAATATAACAAGCAATTTGCTTGACAAGAAAAAGCACATCAACGAGTTCTTATGATGCTCGAGTGGGAGTATGAAAGTGTCAATTGAAAGAATAAGATGAAAAATTTTAAAATTTAATTTTCAGGGTTCTTTGGAAACTGAGATGTGTTGCATGCTTGTTGATGAATAATGTGGGTTGGTGCTTAAGAGTTTGCTGGAAATTTATCATTTGTGTTTTGAAGATTTGAGTTTTTTGTGAAAATTGATTTCTAAAATTTATTTATAGATATTTTCGAACAAACTTCTTTGAATATTTTATTGCAAAAGCTCGAAATTAAAAAATTTTGTTCCTAAACCTTTTCATCAAAATCATAATTTCTGTAGTTGCACTACTCAATCAATGACTATTAATCCATTCAACTTCAAATTTGTAAGCCCCCCACATCAGCCAAAAATACATCAGAACCCCCACAAAGTACAACATTTTATTCAGTAACAACTATATACGCACCGACTGATGTTGATGATGATTACTTTTCTGGATCATCATAATTTATGACTCCAATTTTACAGCTTTTTTGTGTCGCTCTCGTATTTCTTTTCTCTTTTTTACTCACTCACACACATCAAGTATTGCGACCTTCAAAATTATTTATATCGTTGCTGAAAAATAATCCTGATAATCAATTTTGTTAATGCACATATACTGCTGCACTTTTTGATATTTATGTGTATGAATGTGGTCATAGAAGAATGAAATTTGAAGGCTTAATGTTTACTCTAAGATGAAAATAAAATTTTACTTCACTTTTAGAATTGATTCAAGTTGAACGTTAAACTTCAAATATTGTGATAATCCCTTAATAATAAAGTATGAGAGATCAAAAAATAACTCAAATCCTTTATAAAAACTTAATTTCAAATAATTATCCAAATTTTCCGATCCCTAAACCTTCGCATCCAAAAATATCAAAGGAACATCAAGAAAACTTTCCTTCGAAAATTCTTACAGTATCTTTATCATGCCTGTATGTCAGAATTTTTGATTTGTTTGATAAACTTTTTAAGGGTATAAGATCCTTAATGTAGAAACAGAAGAAAAAGATTTTATTTTCCTTAAATTTTTTATTCCCATCAAACTCTGAACAGACGGAATAAAATTAAACAATTTTGAACCGCAAAGTAGCAAATCATCATTCCCGCAAGATTTATCACACATTCAAATGATTCATGTCAAAAATAACAAGCTCATCTTGAGATACTCGTAAGTAGACGTGATAAAATATTCATATTTATTCATGTTAAGTACATTAATATTTCAATATGTATATGAGTATGATTTCAATTGTAAGTGCGTACTTATATTCCCCCAATGACATGTCATACATGAAATGTGTTATAATTTACCTCTAAAAAAATTCTCACTTTGTACTCAAGGGATAGCACTTAATGAAATAATCTAATGAAATAAATTGAGCTCTTGAGGCCAACTAATGGAATTCGCCAATCTTCATTAAATGTTAATTAACAAGGAATTTTTTTTTTTCATTTTCATTTTATGCTCGCCTTTCTACAATATTCCTATCAAGCCTTTCTAAATTAAATAATCAGTCAATGTAAATAGATAAATGGAAGAAACTGAAAATGAAACTAATTATTTTCATATTGATATTTATTATTAAATTTCAATAGCATGGGCTGTGTATTTGAGTAGGTGGGAAGTTGTAGGAAGACTTTTTCAGGGTTTTGAATTAATTTTTGTCGATGTAAATAAGAATGATGAATTTTAGCGAAAATTGTACATTTTAAGCCCGATATTGATAGATTATGGATTTTTGTCACATTTTAATATAAATTTGGAAACTCAATCTAGAAAATTTTTGGATATTCAGTTCAAAAATTACAAGACAAGATTTTGATGAAAATTTTCAAAATGCCGAAAAACATTCAAAATTTTCAAGTCCGTTAAACATTTCAAACTTGTTCAGTCACCAAAAATAATTATTCAAACTTCCCACACCCATCTCCGACCACAATATATCGATTATTAATCCCTACCGCAGATTATATAAAAATATTTTCAGTAAATAATTAGCATGTAATTCCCATTTTTAGATGATGGAATGAATCGAGTAGATACAATAAGATTAAATGATAAGCTTAATTGATGTACATGATATGAAATACGAAATGTCTTTTTAGTTCTATTATAAAAATTTATATCTTATTTTCATATTATGAATTCACGACGAGTAAAATATGATTCCGATGATGGTTTATGAGCAAAAAAAAAATCCAAAAAATTGTAGGATGAAAGACTCGATTGCATTTAATTTGTCACATACACATGTTGTTTCAGTGAGGGAAGAAATGATAAGGATTATTTTTTTCTGTCCTATGTGATAGCTTTCAAATCCCCGACTATACACAAATGTGAGTGGAATAAATGTTTGAGGCTAGGGATGCGATGAACAACATTTTCTTTTTCATTTCTCTTGTTTATTTTTTTGTCTCCTTTTTATAGATTTTAGCCAAAGGCCAAATGCTGTTTCATTTTGCTTACATTTTTCTTCTTGATTCTTTTCACAGAACTAAATTATTTTGAAATGAAAATGGAAATCACTGTGATTCAAAATTTATGTCCTCTGATTTTTTTCTGTGTTACTTGTTTTTACCAGCACAGCAAATGGAAGAGCTTAGATTTATGGTACTTTTGTGTTGTGATGAATTTTAGTTAGGGTTTAAAATTGTTTTTAGAAAGCAAATTTTAGAGATTATTTCATTTAAAATTGGAACAGAAAGAGCATTTGAAAGGCAAGGTCAAGTTTTAGATCAATTTTTCATGAATTTTTTAAGCACTTTAGAAGTTAGATCTAATTATTTGACAGAAGTTGTTAAGAAATTGAACCAAGATCCAGAACGGAATATGTTGGCGAATATTTGGCCATTATATTATTATTTCTATGCTTAAAAAACCGCACCATTTGCAAATTTCAATGACAGAGTAATCCTCAACCCTGACCAATCAAATCCTCAAATTATTATACCTTCTTCAAGCTCCATTTCCTCTTTTTTGATTCCTAAATTTATGGGTCTTTAAATCTCCAATAAGAAAAAATATTAAAGCTTTTTTTATGCAATATTTGCTTATGTTAGACATTTTAATACTTTCTCATTCATCTGTCGTAGTTCTTATTTCATTTATAATTCTTCAAAACGCATTGCAAAGTTTAAACCTGTAAGTCAGGATTTCAGCAGGGATTTAAGCATCTTTTTAATATTACTTTAATTCGTTGTCCATTGTATTTTATTTCTGTCGCCATATTCAAGTTGTAATATTATCTAATGTTATGCCTTGTTATGGTTATATATTTGAGAGCTTGAAAAACTCCTGTAAACTATTGTAAATTATGTCAACAAGTAGCTTAAAGTTAACTCTTCAAAATACCAAGCAAATTTTAAAGAGTTTCTATTTGAAGATTCATTGTAAGTTGAAGACCAGATTGAAAAACTTTTTAATTGTCGCCTACCACGTACAAATCCAATCACTAATCACTCACATGACCTACTTTTAAAATCCATAAATCTCTTTATTTGCAATGCTCATCAATGCATTCTGAAAATCACTCAAAAGATTTGCAATTTTTATGAGATGTTATATGTTTCTCAGCGTCAGCATTCTTCTTTTATGTATTTAAATCACTTTAAAAATTAGCATACATGAATTCTTGAGTACGAGACGCAATGGCTCTGAAGTAAAATTTTAGCAGATTTACTTGATAATGGATACATTGGGAATTTAAAAACAAAATTTTCATAATTTTGTAAAATAAAAATAAATTTGGATGAAGGTTTAGCATTAAAATGGATATAATGGATGTTTTGAGTCAAATTATAAAATTCCTTTTGGAAAATTTTAAAACATTTCCTATGTGACAACTTGTCAATCTCTTACTTCTGTGTCTTGAGAGAAAAAAAAACAGTCAAGAAATAAAATGTCCTATTTTCTCTCAATTCCACTTTTTTCGCATCCTCCTGACACAGTGCAAAAGATGAAAAATAAAAACAGAAGAAAAACTTCACAATTTTTTTTCCTTTCTATTTTCATTCTACTTTATCAAGTATTGTTATTGAATCATTATGCAAAATCACAATCAGCTTTTTTTCCTATTTATCCCCATGACAATGCACTTCATTTCTTTTATTTTTTAAGAAAAAAGTATTTTTCTTTACCACACAATAAGCTTTTTAAATATTTTTTTTAACTTCTTATTATTCAGAAAAAAATTATTGCGCGACGACTTTAAAAACGATTTCAATCTTTTCAGCACAAAATCTCGACTGAGCTGAGTGACGAAGAGAAAATTTTTAACATGAAAATTGAGTAAATTTTCCATTGAATTTGCCTGTTTTTCCAATGGAAATGCTTTCTCTCTCGGCATTTTCTCTCGTACAATATGAAAAAAAATTTATGAATGCATAACATCTTCCTATTGTTACACTTAAAATTCTGACATCATGAAATGATTATACATAACTTTTTTCCCTTAGGTCAGTGAATCTTTTTTTCTCTCTTCCTGCATCCCTTTTTATGTTTCTACGCTCTTCTTTTTGATAACATAGTCCTTCAATTCACTCAACCCATTCACGCCTATTCAACATTTTTGCTACAAATGACAATGAATTATCCTTGGAGCTATTTCACTTTAATTAATTAGTTCTCATCTTTCTTGCTTTTAATATGAATTAAATCAGAGTTATTGTGTGGGTGGGATGGTGAAGGGATGATTGCTTCACAAAGGAGTAGCTGTTAACTCAATAGCTGATGAATTGTGGTTTAAATGACTCGTGAAAATTACGAGGAATGAGATAAAAATTATTTTAGGTTCGTGGAATTTATTGTGTTGGGTGGCAAAGTTTAATTAAGTAATTTCTTATTTCTTAATTTTGTGTTTGTTTTTCTTCAAAGAGTCAAAAAAAATAGATTTTTATTTTATTTATAATTTTTTATACAGAATTTTTTTTTTTTATAAGGAAAGCTATTTCATATTGTTATTTTAAAAATTTTTAAACTTAATCGAAAATTATAAAAACTTGATTAAAATCCTTCCTTAATAAAACTTTTAAAAAACTTCACAAACCATCAACCCTGACCCTATTATTAAAAGATTATAAGTATCAAATTAATCTGCTTCTCCTTTTTTTTCTTCTCTTGTTGTGACCGAGTGATAATTTGTCATCCTCCAGTAGATTATATTAAGACAGTTTCGTATGATAACCTTTAACGACAGATATGCAGGAGGAAAAGTATTTTTTAAATGCACATTTCAGTCGAGAAATGTCAAAAGAGACGAGATAAATGCCAGAAGTAGAATTGTAACAGCATAAAAAATATAAAAGAGAAAGAGAGTGTAAGGAACTAAATGAAGATAATATGAGAGGCGTACTTGTGCTCATTTCTTGTGTAATACTACTTCATTATCCTTCATCATCCTCAACTTTACAACATAGAATTATGGACGAAAGTTATAATTAATTTTTCTTCTTCATTCTCTTTTTTTTATCCTTTTTTTATTTCATTTATTTTTCAACAGTAGCACTCAAAATTACAGTCATTGTCATGGAAAGTGATGCTACTTTTCATGCTGTTTTTGCTGTCGGTTGCAATGGATAACATGATTATGGTGACGTTTTAACAGCAGCAACATATGTTGTGCTCAACTTTATCCGACGCCATATTATATTTTCCTATATATTGCCCCAGCATTTTATAATGTTTATTTAGAAAAAACAAAGACAAGATTCTTAGAAGGAAGGAAAAATTCAAGCTCTTTCCAATTAAAAACTTTCTTCAAAAATTGAACAATAGAAGAAATTGGGGAGCTTCGATGGAACAAAAGAGAAGTAAGATGGAAGAAAATTTTAACAATGAATTATTATTTTTAAAGAAATTTCTTCATTCTGCTTGTCATTTACTTAGTAATATTGGAGGAATTAAAAGAAATATGAGGCAAAATTAAGAATACCTAAATACTTTTAAATAATTCTCATATGAAAAGATTTTCTTGTTTAATCTGAGAAATTAAAAAAATCTTGTGTAGGTGCAGATGTTTGGAGAGCATTTTTCGCAATATTATTGAATTTTTAATAAAAATATAGCATTATAAATTTTTCTCATATTTTAACGTGCAACAAATTCATGCTGCGGAAATTTTGATATACTTCTTTAAAAAAAATTAATCACTTTTGGTAAATAAAAATTAGTAAATTGCATAAATTTATTCTTCACCAAAAAACCACGCTAAACTCAAACAACCCAAAAGAAAAAGAAAATTCCAATGAAATAATCAGCAACAGAAGGAAATATCTTAGTTAATTGAATGAAAAATTTCCACATTCTTCTTTCATTTGATATCATTAGTAGAAACAGATAAAAAAGAATGAAAAAGCTCTTACTTAATTGAGCTTTTAGAAGGTATTGAATTGTTTACAGGATTTATAAAAGATTTCTTTCTACCTTTAAAAAATTACAAAAATTGCTTGACCCTCAATTCAAATTGATATCCATCAATTCAAAGTAAATTGACTTGAAAAGAACTTTTACTATAAGAGATTATAAGGTGCTATAGATTAGTGAGATGGAAGATTTTATTAATTGTAAGATGAGGGTTGAGTTAGGAAATTAATGACCTAAATTCTTTTAATTGGGATGATAACAAGACATAAATTTTAAGGAGGTCGAGCGATTATTTTTATATTTAGAGTATATTTTCCCAATATTTAAGCAACTTTCTGCAACTCTTAATTATAAATCTCTTATCTAAAATCGCTATCATACTTCCCCGAAAAGCACAAGTCGGATAATCGAGATGAAATTCGGCACCAAGCCGGAGTGAGGCCAGCACCATTCCAGCTTAAATTGAATGCCAGTTTGGTACTGGGCTCACTTCGGCTTGGTGCCGGATTTCATCTTGATTATCCTATATGTGCCTTTCGGGTTTATACGTTCAAAACTAATAATCAATAAATTTCCAAAAGTCCATAAACTTACCAATTGTACCTTCAAAAAAATAAATGGACATACTACACATCCATCAAAGTTCTTCAAACAAAGCTTCTCCATATCCAGAGTAAATAATTGAGTCGAAAAAATAACAAGAGCAAAATAAAATAAAATAAAAAAAATTGAAAAGCTCAATGAACCATAAACAGAAGCTTAAAAGGAAAAAGGAAGTAAATTTCCTTCAGCATGTATCGTCACGCAGTTTGAAAAACGAGAAGAAATGAAGAAAATTAATTGCGAAAATATTGATGACAGACTGATTTTCTTCTCTCTCTCTTACTTTAATCTTCTTCCTCAGCATTTACCTTTTTTTCTTCTCTTTTCATTGATTTTATTCACGTAAATATAAACACACGCATATTGATTATGTCTCTGCGCAATGTTCCTATTGTTGACTTTTTTTTATTGTAAAAGAAAGATTTTTTATCGCTTTTATTTCCTTTTAAATTACATTTCGTGCTTGAACATATACTTAAATATTTCATCGCATTTCCATGCATTGGTGATTTGTTGAGACGGAAAACGACCCTTGTTAACATTGAATTCGTTGAAAATCAAAGATGTAATAGAAGAAAACTGATGATGGCCGCATAATGTCATTTATATTGCGTATACAATACAATATGTAGATGGGATGAAGGATTTTTGTTTTAGGTTCGACAAGAGAAACCGAGCGCAAAAAAAAGAAGTCCTTTTTGGAATGGGATATTAATGGTTTGAATATTACCATAGTTTATAAACATTCCTAACGATTCTAATCTTGGAGATGAAGACAGGACAAAGAATAATAAGAATATTTTTACACAATTTCCGATGCTTCACAAAAGATAAAAGAGGAAGTGATAGAAGCCCTTTTGGCAACAATTTTTGCTTTCTTTTGTCGTCATTGTCGTTGTCGTAAAAAAGGGAAAATAAGAAATTAATTTTTGTGAAAAGAAAGGGAATTTTAATTTTTGAGGATGTTCGCGAATAATATCTCATTTTTATTAGCGAAATGGTTCTGAAATATTATAATTATTAATCAAGTTTTGATTTTTTATTGACCTCATTTGTGGATTCATGCTTGATTTTTCATTATTTTTATATTAGTTGCAATAAAAGATTTCTGTATCTTCTGATAACAGGGATACAAACCTAACCTGCTCTAAAATTTTTAACATTTAGTTCAGGACTTGAAATCTATCAGGACTTGAAAGTATATAAGTATCTATCAAGCATTTAATTTATTTTCATCATTTTCCTTCCTCATTTCTTCCAAATTAAGAAATAATTTTTCCTGCTTTTTTTTATTATTTATTTTAATTACTCCATCATCATTCTTAATTTTTTCATTCCTTTTCATCTCTACGTTCTCATTCATTTCAATATTTTATTTCAATAAAGGAATGTGAAAAAGCATTTTCATAATGAGAAAAGATTTCAAGTGCGAAGCTTCTTGTTTGAATTTCAATTAAATTATAAAAAATGAAAAAAAAAAATGAAACAAATCTCTCTGTTCTTTCTTTTTTCACACAATTTTATGAGACAGAGACTCTTCAAACAAGCAGCAAAGTAAAATGAATTAATTTTAATGAGAGAAGATTCCTCTAATTTTACTTTATCCTTTCAGACTCAAGCACGTGTAAAAAATTAAAAGTTCTTCTGAGAATAATTTCATTTTGGTGTCTGTAGTGAGAAATTTTTCCATCACAAAAAAAAAACAGATCTAAGAAATAGCATGATAATTAGATGAGCAATTACTTTAGCACTATCCACAAATTAATATAAAATTTCATCCTTCGGACCTTCAAAACACTTTTATGCTCAATGAATTTAAGATTTTTCTGGAATTTTGAGTTTTTAGTTGCGAAATTATTCTCAAAAAAGTTTTAAAAAATAATTTACATTATATTTGCATTCTATCACTTTAACTATTATGGCAGAATTATTTTCGGTCACTCATTCATGTTTTTTAGATATAATCTACATCCTATTTTGAAACATGATAGATGAATATTTAAATCAAGTAACATAATTTCCTAACTTTATCGTCATAAATTTTTATCTCCAACAAAAATCATCAATTAAAAACATGTATAGCATAGATCAAACTTCAGATATTCAAACTATAAAATTTTCTCCTACATCCACTTATATCTAACCCTCAAGCTAAATTATAGCAACAAAAATTACAATGTCACGCTCCTCATTCTTGAACATACAATCTAACTCAATTAGCATAAGAACATCATCTCCAACAACAACAACAGTAGCATCAAGAAAGTGTACATGTTGAACGTCTGAAGTTTACTTTTCACAATTTCACACGGTTCACAAAACTTAAACGAGTCAAAAAAAGATTAAAATAAAGTGAAGGAAATAAGAAGACATAAATTCATAAGAAGGCACTTCTGCTCGTTTGTATAACATCGTAAGAAAATGAAAAATCTCATTGGTATCACTAACAAGCTGCTTTCAGCTGCTCGTATGCTTTTTTTTACCCCATCTCGAGTACATTGTAGAATGAAATAAAAAGTAGATTTTTTTTTCGTTACTTGAGAGTCACACCAAGAACAAGACAAAAGTTGTAAGGAAAATTTTTTGTTGAAGACATGGTTAAAGTGCATTTGTGTTGGATGTGATTTTTTTAGTATTTAAGATTGTGATATTCAAACTTTCATTAATTAAAATTTTGAACTTATAAAATTTATAACAGTTTTTCAAAATTTAAATCCTAGAACCCTCAAAATTGGAATTGAAATAAATTATTTTCAGGTCAACAGTATAGTCAGTCAATAATTCACCAAAAATCACAATTATCTACTTCCAAAAAAAAAAGTAATGCCACAAAAGAGCGAAAAGCGTGTCAGTTACTCAAATAGCGTACATGAAGAGAAGAGAAGCATGTTCACCGGAATGTGAATTTCATGTTATGGAGGCAATGATAAGATAAGGAAGTGGAAAAAATTGAAAGTGCTTTACATTCTCCATTCTTGCCACTTCTCATTCCTAAACTTTACTATTTCGTGAATACATTTGTGCTCTGTATGTGAACTCATTCGTATTGTGTTTATATCAAAATGCAATTTGTTCTGGTGCCAAATCAAATTTGAGTGAAAGAAAAAGTTTTATTTTTTTTTTTATTTTTAAAGAGAAATAGAAGCAAAACAAGTTGAAATTTAGGAAACAAATTCAGTGAAGGATGTCAATATTTTTTTACAAATCACTGGAGCTTCTCTTATTATTCGAGATTTATGCTTCTTGCTATGGCAATATGGAGATGAACGGCAATAATAAAACACTAATTGAACGTCCTTATTGCTTTCGTTTTACATGGCTCGGACCAAAATACAATGAAGAGAGCAAGTTCAGAAATGCTACATGTAGTGATGTCATTAGAGGAGATAAAAATGTTCCATGCACGCATCCTTTAGTCGTAACAAGTCAGTATGTAGTTTTAGTATTTACGATGCTATAAATTTCTGTCACATTTGGCTTGTTTTTAGAATTTCTTGTTAGGTCAGTGTGTGAGTTTGATATTGATTTTACATTTTTAAAATAATTTGAAGGTTTTGTTCAATCTTTTTCATTTACTTTGATTAGATCTTGCTTCCGAAATTTCAGAACAATTTTTAAAATTTCGGAAGCAAAAATTGTTTGTTTTCGAATTCTTTTTCATTAGTTTTAACTTAATTTTAAGCAATTACTTTATTATTTCTATAAGCTCATAGTTCTTCCTTTAAAGTAATTTCTAAGCTGCAAAACTAATGAAAGTTTAAAAAATTGAAAAATCCTTAAGAGATTCCTCTAGGTTAAAACATAGACGAACAGCATTCTTAAAGATTCTAGAAAAAAATCCATTCATCCATTTTATTCATGTAAATTCATACCAAGGACACTCATACGTCATTTCAAAGTGACATAGATCAAATTACACATCAATTTCACTTAAATTTTTTACAGAAAAATGACTCACAATTTTGTAGCTTCAAATAAAAAAAACATCACATCAAAACATTAGATAAGACAAAAAATTCTTTAGAAGAATGAGTCGCAAAAAATGTTAGGAAATAGAACGAAACCCCCCAAACCAAAAGCTTACTAAGAACAAACAACAAAATAAAACACAAGAAATTTTTTTCTAAGAACAAAAAAAAAACTCAGGAAAAGTAAAAAGATTCATTAATCACATTGTAGATAACAGCAATATACCAGACACTGAATATTTGTGGAGAGAATATCAAGACAAACCCACACAAATCGCATGTCGATTGGTTCGAGGCGAGGTTTGTGCCAAAGTCTCATACACATTCAATGGAGCGGGTGAGTTTGATAAATGAAATTAAAATCAAAGAGAAAATTGAGATTGTATATGTATATGTTCTATGACTTGAGATTTTATTTTTATTTTTTTTTTTTGCCTATGGCAAGGACTATTGAATTTTTATCCCTTCTGTATTTTCTCTTGTCTCATGGCTTCTGTGTTCAGAGTTGGTGATGACTTGCATATGTTTATGTAAGTTTTATGGGAAATCTTCCATAGATATAATGACAGCCCTAAATTTTAGTCCTAATCTAATTCTGGCTTGCATTTTCTGTGCTTTATACAAACTTGTACATTAAATAAAAAATAATTGGCAGCTGATGTCAAGCACAATTTTTAGCGCATTTTTGAAAACTTGTTTTCAAAAAGGAAGCTCAATCATGCACTTTGATCGGTCGTTCGGTCGTTCGGTCGTTCGGTCGTTCGGGTCCCAATTATCTCTTGATCTAGACTTCGTAGCAAGCTCGGAATTGTTTTGATAGCTTCATTGAATGTTTTTATTCCCGCCGTTTATATTGAAAAATCAAAAAACACTCATTAAATAGCTTAATTCATCGATTTTATATTTCAAAAAAAATATGTAAACAATGCAGGGCAAAGCTATGCTGATGATAAGTTTGAATTTTTTCTAACCGTTAAAAAATTTGAAATTTTTTTGACCGTTATTTCGGATTAATTTTTTTTCTTTTATACACCTTAATTAATTAACATTTAATTTTTTCATACAAAACAAATATAAGTGCGTTTAGAAATTTGAAAAATAATGGATGTGTTCAGAATTTTTCGCTAATGGAAAATTTTGAATTTCAAAAAACCGGTAAATCGTAAATCTATTATTTGCATTGATCATTATAGAAAACAATTTTAAAGGAATTTTGATCTTTAGTTTTAAACTTATTATTGAAATGCATTATGATTAAAGAAACAGCAATAAAGTTTTAAAACTCGACATTCTTTTCTATTTAATCAATTGCTAATCGCTGCGTCAAAAATGCGCTGAAGTCCCTCGATATAAACGAGGACTTTTGTAATTTTTTTAAAATTTATACAGTCATATTCTGACAATATCAAAGTTTTGCAGGAAGTCCATATCATCAACAACTCTGTGACTACATGACATCCTTTGGATTAACAGAGAAAATATTGTAAATCTCCTCAGTCAAGCTAGATGAAAAATGAAGATTTTTTTTTTCATATTCATGATAAACTTTAAGAATTATAGAAGTTGATAAGCAGTATCCAGTCAGTTCAAAAATTTAAATTCTCAAGTCATTTTTCAAATTTTCATAATTTTATAATTGGCACTTCCATATTTTTTTTTTTGTCTGTTTATTTAACAGTTGAGAACATCACGTATTTATGTACAAAAGTAAATATAGAAAATGAGACAGCGGTAAGCAGTGGATGTTACAAGCAGATGAAAAATGGACATGAGATGGAATTATGTGTGTGTGAAACAACAGCAGGAGAATTGCCATGCAACGATGCATGCATCAACTCGTACCTACAATTTAATTTACTCATTCTAATTATTTTAATGACTACATTCCTTGTTAATCCTCTTAAGTACGTGTGATGTATGTGTGAGGATAAAAAAAAATTGTTTTTTACTACTTCATCATTTCGGACTGTTAATTTAAATTTTTATTATGCTTTTGTCCCAAAAAACTTGTGTGGCTGAAGTACCACGGCATGTCATGTCCAAATGTTCTGAAACTTTGCCAGAATTAAGTCCATATTACGTCCAATTGCGTCCAGCAAAAATTTAATTTTGTCCTACTTCCTGTATCTGGATACGGCAAGTCAAAGTTTTGGGCACTTTTGCCTTCGTACTTCAGGATTTAAAACGGCATGATTTCTTAAAACTAACTTTATGTGACATATTATATATTAAAATTGATCTACTAATTTCGTCCAATTGTGTCCCGTAAAAATTTTTTGCAACCGATGTCCCTAACGAAAGTTATGGCTACTCAAAGTTTTGCTTGTGGACCAAAAAATTTTCTACCTAGAAACTGATGATTTTCACAAATTTTTTTGACCAAAATTTAATAAACTAATTATTTATTTGCCTTCGTCATTTAACGCGTAATATTATTTTCAAAAAAGTTTATTAAAATCGTGATGCTTAAAAAAAATAAAAATTATCATTTAGATAAGTGATTTTTCATCGATATTCACTCTTTATTTCACTTTTCACAAATTTTTCTGACCAAAATATAAAAAACTAATTATTTATTTGCCTTTGTTATTTAGCACTTAATATTATTTTTGAAAAAGTTTATTAAAATCGTGATGCTTAAAAAAAAAAAATAAAAATTATCATTTCGATAAGTGATTTTTCATCGATATTCACTCTTTATTTCACTTTTCACAAAATTTTCTGACCAAAATTTAATAAATTAATTATTTATTTGCCTTCGTTATTTAACGCGTAATATTATTTTCAAAAAAGTTTATTAAAATCGTGATGCTTAAAAAAAATAAAAATTATCATTTAGATAAGTGATTTTTCATCGATTTTCACTCTTTATTTCACTTTTCACAAATTTTTCTGACCAAAATTTAATAAACAAATTATTCATTTGCCTTTGTTATTTAACACTTAATATTATTTTTGAAAAAGTTTATTAAAATCGTGATGCTTAAAAAAAAAAAAATAAAAATTATCATTTCGATAAGTGATTTTTCATCGATTTTCACTCTTTATTTCACTTTTCACAAATTTTTCTGACCAAAATTTAATAAACTAATTATTTATTTGCCTTCGTTATTTAACGCGTAATATTATTTTCAAAAAAAGTTTATTAAAATCGTGATGCTTAAAAAAAAATAAAAATTATCATTTAGATAAGTGATTTTTCATCGATATTCACTCTTTATTTCACTTTTCACAAATTTTTCTGACCAAAATATAAAAAACTAATTATTTATTTGCCTTTGTTATTTAGCACTTAATATTATTTTTGAAAAAGTTTATTAAAATCGTGATGCTTAAAAAAAAAAAATAAAAATTATCATTTCGATAAGTGATTTTTCATCGATTTTCACTCTTTATTTCACTTTTCACAAATTTTTCTGACCAAAATTTAATAAACTAATTATTTATTTGCCTTCGTTATTTAACGCGTAATATTATTTTCAAAAAAGTTTATTAAAATCGTGATGCTTAAAAAAAATAAAAATTATCATTTAGATAAGTGATTTTTCATCGATATTCACTCTTTATTTCACTTTTCACAAATTTTTCTGACCAAAATATAAAAAACTAATTATTTATTTGCCTTTGTTATTTAGCACTTAATATTATTTTTGAAAAAGTTTATTAAAATCGTGATGCTTAAAAAAAATAAAAATTATCATTTCGATAAGTGATTTTTCATCGATTTTCACTCTTTATTTCACTTTTCACAAATTTTTCTGACCAAAATTTAATAAACTAATTATTTATTTGCCTTCGTTATTTAACGCGTAATATTATTTTCAAAAAAGTTTATTAAAATCGTGATGCTTAAAAAAAATAAAAATTATCATTTAGATAAGTGATTTTTCATCGATATTCACTCTTTATTTCACTTTTCACAAATTTTTCTGACCAAAATATAAAAAACTAATTATTTATTTGCCTTTGTTATTTAACACTTAATATTATTTTTGAAAAAGTTTATTAAAATCGTGATGCTTAAAAAAAATAAAAATTATCATTTAGATAAGTGATTTTTCATCGATTTTCACTCTTTATTTCACTTTTCACAAATTTTTCTGACCAAAATTTAATAAACTAATTATTTATTTGCCTTCGTTATTTAACGCGTAATATTATTTTCAAAAAAGTTTATTAAAATCGTGATGCTTAAAAAAAATAAAAATTATCATTTAGATAAGTGATTTTTCATCGATTTTCACTTTATTTCACTTTTCACAAATTTTTCTGACCAAAATTTAATAAACTAATTATTTATTTGCCTTCGTTATTTAACGCGTAATATTATTTTCAAAAAAGTTTATTAAAATCGTGATGCTTAAAAAAAATAAAAATTATCATTTCGATAAGTGATTTTTCATCGATATTCACTCTTTATTTCACTTTTCACAAATTTTTCTGACCAAAATTTAATAAATTAATTATTTATTTGCCTTCGTTATTTAACGCGTAATATTATTTTCAAAAAAGTTTATTAAAATCGTGATGCTTAAAAAAAATAAAAATTATCATTTAGATAAGTGATTTTTCATCGATTTTCACTCTTTATTTCACTTTTCACAAATTTTTCTGACCAAAATTTAATAAACTAATTATTCATTTGCCTTTGTTATTTAACACTTAATATTATTTTTGAAAAAGTTTATTAAAATCGTGATGCTTAAAAAAAAATAAAATTTATCATTTAGATAAGTGATTTTTCATCGATTTTCACTCTTTATTTCACTTTTCACAAATTTTTCTGACCAAAATTTAATAAACTAATTATTTATTTGCCTTTGTTATTTAACACTTAATATTATTTTCAAAAAAGTTTATTAAAATCGTGATGCTTAAAAAAAATAAAAATTATCATTTAGATAAGTGAATTTTCCAAGATTGTTGCATAATGATCCATAACTTTAAAGTGACATAAGTCAGTCGTGGATGGTCAAATTCAAACTAGTATAACGGTGGTCACTCGTGACCGACGAAAGCGCATTTTCCGCGATCAGTAAATACACAAAGAATTAAAACCCTAAAAGTATAAAGCCTAATATTTAACTATAACCATTCTTTATTTACCAGAAATTTAAAATTTATAGATATTTAATAAAAAGTTATCATACGCGACATAGAATTTAAGAATAAAATAAAAATAAGCAAAAAAAATCAGCCGCGGGCTAGGATCGAACCCATGACCTTCAAATTAGGAGTCACGCGCTCTTCCAATTACGCTACTGCTGTTCATTTTTTTGAAATATTTACTTGACAATTTGATTATTTATATTAATGAGTTTTTTTTTTTATAAAAACGTATATTTTTATAATTTTCACAAAATTTTCCGGAAAAACTATGAAAAATCCATGAAAATAGAAAATTAAACAATAAAAATATCAAAAAAATATGAAAAAAAGTAATTATCTATGAAAATATTAAAAATTTTAACAAAAGTCCTCGGAAAAACTCGGGAAAATTGTGGAAATGGAAAATTATGACATTATTCAATATTATATGTCATTAGAAATCAAAAAGTATCAAAAAAGCAAAAAAAAAATTTGTCATCGGTGGGATTTGAACCGAGGACAGCTAAGGTTTTGAAAAAGTCAACATTTTAGTGCATTCGACCACACTAACACATACAAAGAAATGGCATTTTTGGTACTTTTTACGCTGGTTCCAGCAGAGGAAGTGACCATTCGTGCTGATTTTTTCGCCAGCTCTAGCCAAGCATACTACACACATTTTAAGCCAAAAACCGCATCAAAAAAGCTTAACCCTGAGGAGGAGATGCGGTGACAGACAGACAGACAGATAGACGGACGGACAAAGTGCGGATAATAGCGTCCTTTTCCCAAGAGGAAAATGCGCTAAAAATGATTCCATATTTATAATCCTTGAAAAAATAGATATGTTTAGACATATAACTTGACACTAAAAAATTTATGAAACTTTTTCATATTCAGGTACGGCAACAAAAATGGAACTGCCATAAGTCTGAAATGTCAGCATAGTCGTAAATTACTCTTTTATATTTGAGTTCCTGAGAAATAGATGTGATTTGATATATAACTTGACCAAATCATCAGTTTCTAAGTAGAAATTTTTTTGGTCCACAAGCAAAACTTTGAGTAGCCATAACTTTCGTTAAGGACATCGGTTGCAAAAAATTTTTACGGGACACAATTGGACGAAATTAGTAGATCAATTTTAATATATATATAATATGTCACATAAAGTTAGTTTTAAGAAATCATGCCGTTTTAAATCCTGAAGTACGAAGGCAAAAGTGCCCAAAACTTTGACTTACCGTATCCAGATACAGGAAGTCAGGGTTGCAAGGCAGGCGGCCTGCGCAGGCGAAAACCGCACAAATTCTTGATAATTTGTACGGTTTTGATAGAAAAACCTTACAAATTATGAAGAATTTGTACGGTTTTTGCCTGCGCAGGCCGCCTGCCTTGCAACCCTGCAGGAAGTAGGACGAAATTAAATTTTTGCTGGACGCAATTGGACGTAATATGGACTTAATTCTGGCAAAGTTTCAGAACATTTGGACATGACATGCCGTGGTACTTCAGCCACACAAAAACTTTCAGTTTTTGGAACACATTTGTAAATTTTGCATAACAAAATAATGTACAATACATGACAGAACTCGAATGTCATTATACTCAATTATGAGTTCAAAAATAAATAAAATGAACGGTGGATTTTCGCTTACCTTTCTTTCTCTATGGAGGAATTAAATAAACAACAAAAACGAGAAACTCATTATTATAATGCTGTTTTTGTTCATTTACTGGCTGTAAAATTAAGCGCAAATGTTTTTATGTGTTTGAGAATTGGAAGCGCATTTTAAGAGCTAATATTTTGTTGCTAAGAGTTTCGAATCAGATTTTAGATTTAAAACTGAATCCATCCATTTAGTTAGACAGTCATACCTAGAAAGACATAACCTAACACCAGAAAAAAGCTGATAATAATGAACTTTTTATAATAACCACAAAAGCTCCATTCTCGACTGGATTCGGGTGAGTAATTGCTGTAAAAAACGTGAATGAAAGGCATTGAAATGTACATAAAGCAAGCACATTATCCCTTTTTCACACATGCTTCAGCACAATAATACGAAAATTTAACTTATATTAAATATGCCTTATAATATTCTTCTCTTATTTAAATAAATGATGGAAGTTGATGCTTTTGGCATTTTAATGTTGGCTAAATCCTCTCTTATATACTTTCTTTTTTGTTTGCTGACTCTGTCCCACATCAAGAAATTTTTTTTTCTCAGTACTTGAAAATGAAGATTTTCATCTGCGCTGGCAGCTGTGTACTTGATATATAATATACGAAAGGAAAGTCTATGATATACAAAAAAAAACTTTTTACTTACTTTCTCCTTGATTGTTTATGATTGTTTAACTGCTCAAAGAAAATTCTCTTTTTTTTTCATTCTTCCTACTTTCCATTTTCTGTCTTCGCTGTTTTACGTTAATTAGTTTCATAGCATATTTAATTATATGTAAATGAGAACCGACATTTAGGCACATGAATAAACTGTTTACTGTTTACACAATACGGATAAGTAAGTCAAAATGAACAAAATAAAAAAGTTAAATGGAAGCTTTTTCTAGGAAGAAATCTAATGGCGGGTGTGGGAAATATCAAAAGTCACTTAAAGTTCAGCAAATGTTTTGACACAGAAAGAAGAAGGAAGTTTCTGCTAAATGCACATTATAAAAGTTTGTGACATACAGATGGAAAATAGTTTGTTTGTTGAGCTTTTAGGATCATTTACAAGGATCTAGTTCAACTGTCAGAAATTCTCAATTCCAAAAAGTGTCAAAGCTTATTAAACTTTATGAATAATTGATGCTTCATTAACTTATATTAATGCTTCATAAGCTTAATAATATCTACATTATCTTTACACCATTTAAGTTGTTTCACATTACTAATCAAACAACCTCTAATGTCCATTAAGATTAGCATCGCATGAATTATTAAAATATCAGTGTTTGTTTACAGCACGATGTGTGATAATTGATGAGTAGCAATATTTTAATAGTACTTGCATGATGGATAATAATACAGCAATTAGCACTTATTAGCATTCAATAAGCTCCTTTGACGTGATTGCTCTAAAATTAGAAGATTGTCGAAGATTTTTGATTCGTAAAAAATTTACATCAATAAATGTAGGCAGGCTGAATTTTAATAAATTTTAATTATTCATTCATAATAGGCACAGCTTACAGTTTTTCAGAAAATTAATAAATCATAACGATCTGATTCTGAATAATTTTTCATAAAAATAAAGCTAGGCGGAAATAGTACGTCATCATGTATATTTCAACATCTATGCTATATATATGAAAATATATTGTTACTTTTATTCATGTGAAAATATTTATGAATGAACATTTACATGTATGGATATTAATCATCGATGATGATATGCAATGAATGTTGAAAAATGAAAAATTTAAAAGCTATGCAAATGGAAATTTTAGCAATTTTTTTAGGGGATGCTTGCATATTTTTTCTAAGTTACACTTTGGGTAATAGTTGGAAATATTCAATATAAAAATCTACCATCACTATTTTTGGTCACAGCATGGAAGGTCAACAGCAAGTACAAAATCATCCAACTATAAAAATTTTTTTAAAATTTCCAGCATTTTTAAACTCACTTAAGTGCATCGATGGATATCTTAAAATTCTGTATATAATTGTGTAAATATTGAAAATCTGTTTTTGGCACTATAATTTGATTCATTCTTACAAACTAAAATGATATTAGCACTTGTTAATTTTAAATGATTGATTGATTCATTAATCAAGGATCGTCAAATTAAAATAGCACTGCTGATTTATAATAAATCTTAGTAATTTTATAAATTCCAATAGATATGATTCATAAGTATTAGGAAATTCCATCAAACTGGTATCACAATAGGAACTGCGCAGCATCAAATATCAATCAAAATATGTGTTAGCATGTTAACTTGTTTTTATGTGTTCGCACGACTGAATGGATGGGAATCAAATATGAGCAAAAATTAGCCTCATAAATATTTCGTTTAGCGTCCTTTTCTGTCATTCCAGATATATTTCAGCTAAAGAATCTTTTATATGACTGAAAAGCTTTAGATGGTATACTGCTCGATTTCAAGATTGATACATTATTCGATGACACATTTTTCCGATCAATCATTACATCACTGTCACTGGATTTATATGGAACATGAAATAAGACTTCAATACTTATACGACATGGATATTTTGGCTCTTTTGGCATCTGCTTCAGACACACTTCCTCATTCGTTGTCATTGTCACTGTTTGAACATCTTTTTGTTCCATTTCAATATTCAATGAATTTATTTCGGATATATTCCAACGTAACATTATCCGACGCAACAAGTGTGAATGTGAAATTTTATGTTCATTTATCTGATGAACACGCTTTACAATCAGTGTACGTCCGTCGAAGAACATTGCCAAGTCAAATGCGAATGAAAAGCCAATAAATTTCCATGAATGGTAGTCGGGCTTATCGATTATTTTTGAAAATCGCATAGCATATTTTTCAAACTCATTCTCATTCACAAGTTCTAGTGTTGGGCCAAAATTATCAGGCGATTCAATCGATATTAATGACATCCAATTTTTGAAATATACACATATCTATCATATTACGAGGAATTATATTTGTCCTTTATGATTATTTCAACATTCTCCTTCCTTACAACTAAATTACATAATCTTAAAGTTTTAAAGGCACTTGAGAATTTTTGCCTTTCGCTTTCAATAGTAAAAATGGTAAGTTATGGCTTCGAATTTCATTGTAAAATTGTTCATTCTCCTCCATGCACGTATTATTCATTTGAATTTGTATGAGCATTCTTAAAACATAGTAAAGGTACATTTCATTTGGTGTAACCAGTCGTGAATTTTTAATGAGCATTTCAGCCAGCTCGAGTGTGAGGAAATTTAATTGATCCCAACATTTAACAGGAAACAATCTGAGTAACATCCATTGAAAGACAAAATCTTTTGTCTTACTCAAAAAGTATCGATCAGCAAAATGATAAATATCAATGCAATTAGAGCTTCGTATCATCTCAATAATCTTTGTCTCACAAAAGTCAACAATGTTGTGCATTTGAAAATATTGCGCAGTAACAACCAAATGAAAGATTTCATCGGGCACGAGATCAACTTCACGATCATACATGGCATCAATTAGTTGACTAAAAGAATTTTCCGTAATTAGAAAATCGTCTGTATGCAGCTGGATTTCATTCATTTTTGATTCCTTAAACGGTGCATTTGTTAAAGTACGAAAAAAGTTACTTTGTTTCAGAATATTACGATGACAAGGCCACTCACGACCGAATGCTATTAATGTAATATCTGGCTCGCCAAGTTCTTCTACTGCGTCATTTGTATTCAAACGAAATCTTAAAGGTACAAAAAAAAAGTTTACTTTGTTTCGTAATAGACCGACTTTACATCAATCTTACCTTTTTGGTTCATGATCTTCGTGATCGTCGTCCGAATTTCTTCTCTTACGTGATACATCGGAATGCTTGTTGAACAGGGAAATGCCCAAATAATTTCCCATTTTTATTTTTTCAAAAAAAATTCAATTTTAAAATTTTCTAATTCACAAAAACTTCAGAAGTAAAAAAATAAAGTCTAAGCGATAAAAAACACTCGAAAAGATTGAAATTTGAATAGCATGAGCGCGCGAGATGATGTAGTGTGTGTTTGTATGGCTATTATTTAAGCATAAGATACACGATATACATTTGATAATGCTCTATACATTCACAGTTTAAGAGTTCGTCGACTTTTTGGGATTATTTGATAAGTCTGTAACAGGCTGTCTAACTCTAATTTGTTGTCATTAAGATATCATTAATTGTTTATAATAATTTTGCACATTGAACTAGTATCGCGACCAAGACGTCACATTAACTTTACTGTTCCCCTTTGTTTGTCAAAACAAAACTAACACAATACAAAATAGCATGCTGCACTGTTGACACGACTAGCGACACCAACGGCTATTCTCTGAACTATTAAAAATCAGCTGTTTGCCATATCGCTCAGTAAATCTGTGCTATTTGTTTCCAAAGAATTTAATTTAGTTTAAATTTGAATAATTAAGAAATGTCATCGAGTAAATTTGTGAGGAAAGTTAAGGCATTAGTCAAAGTGACATGTTATGCTGGATTCATTTCGGGTGGATTGCTGTATTATAATAATGATGAGAAATTTTTCAAACAAATTTTAATGCCATTGAGTAGAGTAACAATGAGTCCAGAAAGTGCTCATAAATTTGGAATTTTTCTATGCAAATGGAACTTAATTCCGAAAAATAACTATGAGGATTTGCCGGTACTTGTAAGTATTTTAATTTTAAAGAAAATTTTTTGGAAGTGTCTGGAAGAATTCGTGCATGATGTATAGAAAATGAATGTTATGAAATTCTGGAATGCATTCATTTCAGTTTTTAACTTAAAATTTCCATTACATCCAGATTAGTTTTAAAATTTGTTCAGGCTTCCAATTCTCTCCAAATCACCCCAAAAATTAGCTTCGTCTGAAGCTCTAAAATTTTTAAATCTGAACCTTCAATGTTCAAACACAAATTTTTCAATCTCCAAACAGTCAACAACATTATGTGGCATAAAATTAAAAAACATCATCGGACTTGCTTCTGGCTATGATAGAGATGGTGAAGCAATCAAAAGTCTTCACAAGCTGGGCTTTGGATTCATCGAATTAGGTACAGTAATGCCAGAAGAAGAGTATGGAGAAAATGCGAAAAACTCTACACTCCAATTAGTAGACGAAGAAGCAATCTTAAGTTCCTATAACAACAACAGCTCCAAAGGCCATTCTTTCCTTGTTCCAATGATGAGAACGTTAAGACGACGAGAAGAGTACAAAGAAATAATTGGATTTAATATTGGAAAAAATAGAAACTCAAATTACGTTAACGACATCTCATTAAATGTTAAAGTTTTCAGTCCCGTTGCGAACTACTTGGTCATAAATATTGACTCGAACTCAATGACCGAGAACTCATATGATGACTTAAAGAAGAAAGAAAATTTAAGAACGGTATTAATAGAAGTAAATAAAGCCCGAAAACTTTTCGATGATGAGAAGCAACGACCGATTTTCCTTAAGCTCTCACCGGATCTAACAAACAATGAATTGAAGGATATTGTTGATGTAACAAAAGAGAAAAATTGTGCTGTACATGGCTTCATAATTTCCAACTCAACACTTGACTATAATTTTAATCTGGATAGTAAACATCATGATATACAGAATGGACGATTAAGTGGTAAGCCACTGAGAGAAAAGTCAACAAGGATGATAGAAGAAGTTTACAAACTAACAAATGGTAAAACTTCTATTATTGGTGCTGGTGGAATTCTCTCAGGTAGAGATGCTTATGAGAAAATTCTAGCTGGTGCAAGTGCATTACAAATTTATACAGGCTTCATCCTGTACGGTCCGCCTGTAATAAATAAAATTAAAAGAGAACTATCTGAATTGCTCATTAATGATGGCTATAAAAATGTTAGTGAAGCTGTTGGAAAAAACGTTAAATTACAGCAAAAAAGATTTAATTGGATCCCATTTTTGAGATAAATAGGATTTTTCGAGTACAAAATGAATTTAATTTATAGATTAAAAAAATTTTTACCAAATTGAGAGATGAGGCTATGATTAAAGTAATTAATTGAGAAGCTAATTGGATCTAGAAATAAGTAGTTTAAAGAATTATGTGTTGAATTTTTTTTATTACAAAAATTAAAAGCATGCACCCCATAAAGTGTAAAGGAAATGATGATTTGATCCAACAACTCTGAAGAGTAAAAATTTCCGTTATTTAGTTCAAATTTTTGAATTCAAATTATTTGCGTGTTCGAAAAATTCACACACCAACCAAAGATTTTTGGAATAAAACATAAAATTTAACTCATTTTAAGGAATTATCACATGAAAAAGTTAATTGTTATGCTTTATCTTTAAGCATTCTTTCATTTTAAAACATTAAAATTATGAAATTTAACAAAAATTTCAAAACTAAATTCTAAGAAATTTACAAACACATTCACACACTAATACATTTGAAAGAAATTTTATTTTATTTTGATTAATTTACTCACTTTCTTTGTACATTTAATTGCTGATTTTTGCTTATTTTCTTAAAATATTGTTTTTCTTTGCATTTATTAACTTTAATCATTAGAAAATACAGAATTAAGCACGATTTTCAGAGATTTCGTTATTAAAAATTTAACGGACAAGATGTACTAAAATAAGGAATACTAAAAATTCCTTATTTCAAATTTCGTACTAAAATAAGGAAAACCGTTACGTCTTCAGAGTTGTTGGGATTTGATTTTTGATAAGCATCATCATGCAAAATATACTCTTTAGCACAAAATTTAAATTTTATTGCCATTTACTTAAAACATTATCATTATCGCCATCACCATCAAATTATTTAGTCAATCAAATCATGTAAAGGATTTCTATGTGACATATTTATTTATTACAATACTTACCAATAAAAATGATCTAGAAAAGTGCAAATAAGATTCTTTCCTTATAAATCAAATCATTTGTGCCAATAAATATTTTTATCGACCATTAACCTAATATTCCATCCACGTATGTGCTTTTCATCTATCCATTTTTTCCACAAATAAATTTGCGACGATTTCATATGTAATTGGGTCAATTCGATTGCAATGAATATACTTCCTCGACCGAAACTTTCTTTTATTATTCAGCATATGATTTAGTTTTCTCCTTTCCACATGCTTGTCATGAGACTAAATCAACATAAAAAATGATTCATGAGCAGCATAAATCAATTCTAATCGGATCGTTTCCAATCTCAATTATTAGATTCGGAATCGTTTTTTTTTTCAAAGATTTTATTTTATTTTTTTGGAATTAAATCAAATAAAATCCAGCGACAAGGTACATAGATGTGACAAATTTTCTGATTAAATTAAAATTGAAATACTACAACATTAAATCTCGTATAATCTGAAATTCCATAATAATGTAAATTTTTTATACTTTAGCATATTAAATTCTTTCTGACATTGAGATGACAAGCATTCTCGAGCTCTTTATCTTTTCCACAAGTGATGCTACAATACAGCATAAATTTAAAGTTGTAACTCTTATTTTTGAAGCGCTTTTACATTAAAAAATATATATATAAAAAATATAGAATTTCACCTTTTTGACAGTCATTATGGTCCCTAAGTAATTCCATTCCAGCTATAAACCAGAAAAATATACTCTATGAATAAAATTACATCATCTTGGTGACACAACAAATTGACAGAGTGAGAAACAGATGATTTATTAGTATGACAGTACAAAATAGAAACAAAGCAACATCTCCCTCGAGAAAAAAATGCTGTAAATGATGTAGTGTGGAAAAAAGAGACATTGCTAGGCTGTAGGATAAATGATTACACATTCTTGTGCATTATTTGTCATACATGACTATCATTTACATTCATGAAACAATGGTTTAGGTTTTGAACAGCTCGAATTTCCTCAATTATAGTCGATTTCAACCTTTTTTGAAAGCTGTGTGTCCCTTTTTAAGAAGTTTTGTACCCCTTCCCCCTTTTTGAATTCTTTTAACATCCTTTTTGTGAATTTACAGAGAAAAGTAAATTTTCATGATTTTCGTAGATTTCCTCTTCCTCTATTTAGCTATGTACCCATTTTCTCTCCAAAAAAGTTGAAAACCTTGATTAAAAATCAACAGACTACATACATACTAATACAAAGCCTGTGAGCATCAATACCCGAATCTACGATACAAAATAAAATGGAACCAAATGAATGCAGAGCTAATCTAAGGCAAATGGATGCTATACATAATTTAAAGCTCATTTCATGTAAGGAACATGACGCGTGATGAGAATTTACAATTTTCATTTCAGACAAGTTGATTTGATGAATTTCATTTTGCTGACATAAAATGATTTTCCAAGCTCTCATTTCCTATTCTACATTACAGTTAGAGGCGAATTTACACAATTCTGAAGTAATTTACATCATATTCAATTGAAATGGAAGCAAGCTTCTGTAGCAAGACAGAATTTTCCATTTTATCACCAGATTAAAAGCTTACATTTAAGCTTCTCGACGTTCTTCAGTTCAATAAACTCTTTAATGTGAAACTAAAATTTTCGTAGCATTTTGAGCTGCAAAAAGAAATTCTGACCCTTAATCTTCAGCATGAATAAAAAATGAGGTTATCGTTTAAGGAGTAAGTGAGGATATGCTTTTATAAGACCAAAAAATTTCCATTTCTTAACGGTTCTTAACATTTTTATTTCATATCAACTAAACGATTTTTTTTTTTTTGCTTCTTTTTAAATGTAATGCAGGGGCGTAGCCAGGGGGGGGGGGGTTTCGCGAAGTTTATACTAAATATTATTTAATTTTTCAGATCCGAACCAAAAAAAACGTCAAAAAGTAGCAAAAACCCCCCCTCAAAAAAATTCCTGGCTACGCCCCTGATGTAATGGCAATAAACAAGGAATTTTTATTAAGGGTATACATATAAGGATATTTTGGATACATTTCAGTTTGGTACATTTTATTAAAGTACAAACCAATGTATAACATTTTAAAGATTCGAAAATATACAACTCAAACTCTCTAGCATCAATAAATCAAGCATAAATAAAACCAGTCCTTTCAAAAATTATTGAATACCTTTAAGCATCAACAATTGGTTATGACCTCCGAAAATCAGGTTTAAATGTAACAATGCATGATTTATCAACCGTTTACAATAAAATAAAGTTGAAGCCGATTTGCCCTACAATTCTTAATACAAATCGACAGAAGAATAAAAAAGAAATTCAACCTTCAGCATTCAATGACAAATATGTGAAGGCAAAAAGAGCCTTGAAAGAAGATTTCGAGGAAGAATGAACGGAAGGGATATGAAATGTGATAAATTGATTCGAATTTCAGATACTATAAAGCTCACATTTCATTATATTCAGGATATTTATGATGTGGAAAGGTATGCGAAGATATAAAAGAGCTCTTACATAATTCAATACCTTGAAACTTGAAAATGATTTTTAATATCAAAAACTTCCCGTTTTTCATTGCATGAACGATAATTAAGTTAGGTACGTAATTAAACTTTTTCATTCTCAGCTCTTAATATCAATTTTCCAATTTTCAAAAAGAAGAAATGCCTGAAATTACTGCGTAAAAGGAAGCATCATCATAATTCAGTCTCTGTCTCGTTCAACGTCCCTTAAAGACAAACATTTTTTTTTTTTCGTTTTTCGCTTATTTCCAACAACATGAAAAATTGATTTCATTTCTTTTGTACAATAATTTTTTATTTCTCCATATTTTGTGCCTCTTCGGTGGGAACAAGAAGAACTCTTTTCCTTATTTTTGTGTTGCTATAAACAAAATTGAATGAAAAACGAAACAGAAATGAAGGAGATTTTCGCGGTTGATATATGCTTTTTGTGAGGAAAATAAATTCTATTTTTGTAAACGGAATGAGAAACCTAGATGATGTTATGGTTTGGTATAGCAGTTTGTGTAAAAAGTTTCATCTTTTGCCGTTTCGAAATTGGAATAATTAGCAGGTATGAAGTTTTTTCTATGGATATGAAGCATTTTTTTGAGCAACTTGTTTCTACAAATCTACAATTGAATGATGGATTTTAATTAAAATTTTTTCAATTGTTCCTTTAAAAAATACTCAGAAACAGCAACGCTAACCTCAAAAATTTTTCATATCATGCAAAACGTTTATGACATGTCCTATACTACAACATAATGAAATATTTCATTCAAACGGAACTATAGGCAACAACTCACACAATAAGTTACTATAGAAACTCAAAAATGCAATATTTGCAATTTTTCGAGCTCCAAGCAAGCAACATCGAACGTAATAAACCTCCCACATAAAAACAGAAATGCATCACAATATGTTCAACACATCCACAGAAACGAGCAATAAAGTAAAAAAAAGGTGAAAAATAAAAAGGAAAAACTTTATTTCCCAAAGGAAAACTTTTCACTTAGTCTAGAAGATTTTAAAAATAACAAAAAAAGAAGGAAATAACAATAAGAAGAGCTTTTCTTCTTTACAATAGTTAGCTGGCTTCCATGTTTGCCTTGATCCAAAGGATAAGTTTTTATTGAATGACAATAATCAAGACTACGTAATCTCTTGCACATCGTTTTTTATCATTTTATGTGGATATCGAATATCAATAATGCCATCTTGATATAAGGAAAATGGAAGAGAAACTGTTGATTGTGTGAGGATTGCCAAATTGAATGTCAGAAGCACCTGTCGAGTTGATTTCATGAAATTTAAGACAGCAAAGAAGTTTGGAGATTTTGTTCGTTATTTGACTTGCTTTCAAATTTAATGTAATTACTTAAGTACGTATATCTTTAACAAAAAGCTTTTCTTGTGACAAAAACTTTTTCTTTTTCACTTCTTTAGATATACTTTCGTCTACTTTGTTGAAATTAAGATTTACCATAGCAATTAATATTTTAATTTTCAATTATCTTGCTTCTAAAAGTCCTTCTTTTTGAAATTGCTTTTACAATTCGCATTTCTTTGAACAGTGTATAGTCTATTTCCACCAATTATAAATCCTCGTAACTCAAAAGCTTTTCCACAAGTTTCAGAACTTTCAGCTAAGCTAAGTTCTAGAAGGAATACAATTAAAAATATTAAACTAACTTCCATTTTCTTGTTTTGATTAGATTCGATCAAGTATTAGAATTAAACTGGAACTTTTTGTTACTCTTTTGCATGAAAAAAGAATAAATTCTACTTAATTAAAAGCAGGTTTTCACAACGTTTTTGGGAAAGTGACAAATGAAAAACAATAAAACAAACAGGATTAAAAAAATGGTTGTACAAGCATTAAACATTTATAGTCGTTGACCAGAACATTAGAAAAATTAAAAAGATTACACAATTAGTAGTCAAACATGAAAAGCATTTCAACGCAAATTATTATTTTGATTGTCTAGTTCCATGACATGCTTACATCCCCTAAAATCTATGCCAAAACAATAAACATAATTTGTTCATCTCATAACTAGGAGCTCATAACTTACACAATAAAATCAGGAATAAAACATAACATTTCAATTACGAAATTAAGTTTTGACAGTAATTTATCATTTCTGGTCTTAAAATCATTTTAGCCTTTTTTTCTGTCTGCTTATTTCCTGTTTGTCCCTAAATAAATTCACATGTTGTGTTGTATGAGTTATTTATATAACTGCATGACTTGCATACTCAAAAAAATGTTTATGTAGTTTTCCATCCAAAGCTATAAACATTTTCATGGCTCTTTTTATTTTTCTCAACGGAAGACGTAGACATAAAAATGACAAGTGGAATGAGGATGAAGCTTTAGATGAGATTTTACAAAAAAAAATTCTTCCCCATTTTCTTTTTATCCATATTTATGTAAAGCTTTTTACCTTGTTTCTATAACCATAACAAATTTAACCGTAAATTTAATGGAAAACCTTTCACAAAAAATTGAGTTGGTAAGGATAAGAATGATTTGCGGTTTAACTTCCGCTTACATGTGTTTGTGTATGTGCAAGAAAGTGAAAATTTTTTATAAGCTAAAATATGTGTGTATGGATTTGTGCACACAATAAAAGCCTCAACTTGCCTCCATTATTTTTCAATTTCTTTCTTTAACTTCTCACTTGACAAAAAGGTAACCTATAAATTATTAAGCCATACAAAACTGATTTAAAAGGGAATTTTTGTGTGTTTGAGATTTTAGCTAAGCGCTTTATTTCTTTGTGTGTTGCTTTTTAAACAATTGGGAATATGTAAGCAATGTGGCATTAAAAATAAGAAAACAGCTTTTCTTTTAAAAAGTCTTAAAAGTTTTCGTATGCACATGGTTACGAGTTGTATTTTATGGACGACTGTTTAGAAGAAGAAAATATAAACTTTGTTAGAAGTCAACATGTCAAGGATGAATGGCGCTTTTTTTAGATTTGTAATAAGCAAAGCAATTATTTCTAACAGTTTTTGTCTAAATCGGCATGCTGATTCTATATTTGAATAATTGGAAATGGATAATATTTGGAAGGATTAATGTTCTATGAATCTAAGTTTATAGAAATTTTTGTCTCTTTTTCCGTAATATTTAAGCCACACCAACTAACTCTTCAATAAAATTCAAAAACCCCAGAGTAATTCAGTAAAAAACTTATAAATTTTAAATTAAATTCCTTTGAGAAAAATTTTATTTTTCAAGCTTTTTGCTTTCTTGTGTAATTGATGAGAAGATTGAGGGCAGTAAAAACAAGACGAAACATGCAATCGTAATGTTAGCAACTTAATGTATATAATCTCTTTTAAAGATTCACTGCTTAGTTTTTTGCTGAAGCTCTAACATAAATTTACTAACTGAAATTTACTAAAGAATCGTACTGATTCCTTAGCCTTACGTATACACATTAAGGAAATGTTTAAAGCAATTTAAAATCAATTTTCTTCTCTTTCATGCTTGCTTGTGTAGTTTGTCTCAATACAGATACGAGTATGTCCGAATGTATATCCCAATTATAAAAAAAATCGTTTCCTTTTTTCGCTTCACTTTCCTGATTTTTTACGTACGCATAATTCGCTTCTTTTTTTAACACACACGCGAATTATGCCATAAAAAAGCTTTATCTGTGCCTTAAGTAATCGTAAAAGCAAAAATTTTGACAAATTCCTTTTTTCTTTCTTGCATTAGATTTTAAAAGCAGAAATAATGATTGATTTTGTAGCATCTTTCATTTTCAATTGATGTCGCAGAGCTATAAATCGATGGATTAATGCTTTTAAAGATGAGTAAATTTTCCACAAGAATTGAGCGGAAATGAAATATTTTTCTTGTAATTTGCTACGAGTTTGCAGAGTCTACAAATGTCTGTTAAACAAACTTTAAAGTATAAGACGGATTGATGTGGAATAAGGAGACTAGAATGTGAACTATGAACGGTTACCTAACCTGCAAATTTCTAGATGGTCCCTTTTGATTTGATTCATAATTAGTAACTTAATCAGACTGAATCAGACAACTAAACAACTATACAGCTACCACACATCCAATAATCCCAAAAAGTATACTCAGGAAAAAAAAAATCTAAAATTCCAATTTTAGATTTTAAAACTACTGAAAATCTAACAGAAAATTTTATAATCTATTATTATAAAAATGTTAAAATAAAATATTTTTCTATTGAATTTAAAAAATAAAATTTTAAAAAACTTAAAATTGCGATTTTAGAAATCTAAAATCCGAGAAGTTTTTTAGATTTACATTTTAAAATTTAATATTTGATTTTAAAATAAAATTTTAGATCTCAAAATTTTTTGTATTCTAAAAGAAAAAATTTTAGAAATTTAATATAAAACTTTTTGATTTTGAAAACAAAACTTCATAAGAAATGACTCCAAGCAAAACAATAATTCGCTTGAGAAATCACTGCATCAGAAGTATAGAAAATGTTTCCATGTAAACTTAAGATATTTATAAAAATATCTTCAATAAGTTTTAGTGGTGATGAATTACTTTCTTTCATCATGTAACTAATACTTTTCCAGTTTTTCTTAATCATTTCTTCTTAAAATTAAGTATTCAATAAGAAAAATTTAAAATTAAATTTAAGAATTCTAAAAATATTTCCTTTAGATTCTAAAATTTTTATTTTTTGTTTTAAGAATTTAAAATAAATATTTTTAGATTTTAAAATAAAAAATTTTTGAATTTTTTCAAAGTTAAAATTTAAAATAAAATTTTAGATTACCTAAAATTTTCTTTTAGAAAATTTAAAAGTTTCACTTTTAAAAATCTAAAATTTTCCTTGGGGTTCTATATCTAACATTTTCTGTTAGATTTTTCCATACAAATCTAAAATTGAATTTTAGTTTTTTTTTCTGAGTGTATACAAACGCAACAAGCAGTCTCAAAACATAATTAGGGTTCATTTTTTCCATAAATAATTAGTTGAACACATCTCAATATTTTCATAAAATATATAAAATAAAGCAATGAAAATCTCTCATTATCCTCAAGCAAACAAACTGAATTAGTTGTATGTTTTCTTCTCCTTCCAAATATGCATATCCTTATCCAAATCCATAAAGTATAAAGAGGAAGAAAGTAACATGTCATACAGAAATAATAAAAATAATTCGTCATTGTGATTTAGTGCCATTACTTTACGGTACACACATGCTATGAATATTCCTTTGTAGAATTTTATAAAAAGCTTTATATGTCAAAAAAAATTAAAAGAAATTCCAAAAAAATATTTGTACAATGATCCCCATATTATTTATGACCTTTTATGCTTTCCTTCCTTCAATATTTCATCGAAATATAAAAAACTTTCTCTTTCCATTTGTAAGTTCTTCATTCTTTTATTCTCTGGTGGAATTTTTACTCAGGAAATCTTCTTATTATTATGCACATTCTGTTGGAAATAAGGAAGAAAAAAAAAATAATTTTACCCTCGGCGAATTCACATTTTGTGAGAAAATTGGAAAATCGTCAAATCTCTCTCAGAGAGGAACAGTAAAGTACTCTCAGATAAAGTCAAAAGCTTATTGTGCGTACAAAAAATCTACTCTTTATTATTTCACTCATTTTGCAATTTGAAGTCTTAAATTTTGATTCTCTTCAATAAGAATTTTTACTTCCTCTTCCAACTTTTCAATTTTATTTTTGAACATCTTCTCAATTTGATCCTTATCCAAAACAGCCTTTTCGAGCTTCTTTTTTGCAATACTTGGTAGCATTAAACGTGGTGATATTCCAAGGACTGATTGCATTTCTACATTCTCTCGTTGCACTTCACGATGCTCTTGTCGTAATCGATTAAGCTCAGTGATTAATGACACATTCTCTTTCAGCAATTTAACACTATCGAATTCTGTCTTTTTCTTCGATCGCTTAGCTTGTGAGCTGACTATAATTTTCTCAAAGTAATCTCTTTGTCGATAGAATTCACTTTGAACGTCCAAATCGAGGGTAAGTGATTTCTGTAGCTCACTGTTATTTGAATAACGATGGAATAGCTTTAATACTTCTTCTTTCAATTTATTTGGATGTTGGATGTAATTTGAGACTTCATAAATATCAGCACAGACTCTCATTAAGTGTTTTCGAGCATTCTTAGCTCTAACGCGCTCAATTGTCAGTTCCTTTTCAGCTCCATAATATTTATCCTTCAATTCCGATAGCTTCAAACCAGCATGTAGATGACTTTGTTGAAGTGTCTTCAATTCACGCTCCATTTCAAAAATGCGTTCCTTCTTTTCACGAATTTCTGCCTCGCGTGGTTCAATTTCCATTTTTAATTCATTCATTTTATGCGATAATGCTTGCTTATATTTCTCGAGTTCTTGCGTACGCTTATTTAAATCACCAAGCATTTTATCTTTTCCTTTAATGATTGTATCACGGTTGTGAAGATCTCTCTTCAAATCATCAATTTCCTTCTCATTATGCTTAATCATCTCTTGGAATCTCTCTTGTTGTGAATTAAGTAGTTCAATTTCCTTACGTTGTTCGTCACATTCCTTACTGATTGTTGAGTTTTTCTTTTTCAATACACCAGCATCACCACGCCAACGACCAATTACTTCTTCGCTATCCTTCAAGCGCTTTTCGTAACTCAACTGAGATTCTACCATGTTGCGATCATCTATTTTTAAAGTATAATTAATTTAATTAAACTGAGAATTGGAAGCAATAGGGAGGGTACTTACTATCAATTTCTACTTGACGACAATACTCTTCAAACTCTTTCTCTTTGTCCTTCATTTCCTTTAATAAACGTTCATTGTTCTCTTGACATTCATCAAGTTGTTTTCTAAAGCTCTTCTCCAATTTATCTGTGAAATATAATGACATGAAATTATATTAGATGTACTGCTATACCTATACAGGCGTTCTTACCAATTGAATCTTGTGTACAAGCTACAGACTTCCTCAACTTGTCTTCATACTCTTCAATGATATGTTCAATCTTGGCTTGTAATGCTTTCTGCTTCTCATATTCCACAATAATTTTATCATTGAAGCTTGCCTCCAGTTCCTCAAGTTCTCTTTGATGTTTTTCATTTGAGTTCTTAATTGTAGTCGTCAAATCATTTAATTGATCAATATGAATAGCCTTCAATGTATCATTTTGTTTCTTTAAGTCATCAAGTGCTGAACAATATTTTTCATGGACATCTCTCATCATTTCAAAGTGAGTAGTTTCTCCTTGTTGTTCTTGATACTTAAATTCAGCAATTTGTTCATCAATTCGTAATTTGAGAAGATTGATTTGTTCTTCTTTAGCAACTAATTCTGATCGAGGAATTAAAACATCCTCAACACGTCCTAAATCAGGGTCAAATTCAACAATTACGACCTTCAACATTTGTTATCGTCCAAAATACTAAAGTTCCATCAGCACCAGCACTTACAAGCATCTTATCATCATGAGTGATGCACAAACGATTAATGGCTTTATGATAGAATCGATTATTATTAAAGGAACCTCCACCTGATTCCATAAATGGCATTTTAATGTTAAATAAGGATCCGCGCTCATTAGCCGTAAACATTAATTGATCAGATCTTGCAAATGCAAGAGTTGTAAACAGTGACTCATCTGGTGAACGAAATTCTCGGAAGTCATTTGTGATTTACTGATTTCTCTCAAGTATGCAGACTGTGTCCACGCCAACAATAAAACTCTGATCCGATGCAACTGCTATTGCTTTATATAAAGTTCCTTTCTGAACAAGTTCTTGACTCTCTCGCCTGTTACTATATCCCATTCATAAACTGAACCCTCTTTTCCAGATGATACTAAATATCTGTCATCAGTCGACCATTCAAGACTCAAAACTTGATTATGTCCTTTCAAAGTCATGACAGTCTCGAATGTAAAGACTGAAATTATTGTAATGAGCTTTTCACATCCAATCGCGAGAAAATGTCCACGATGTGAGAATCTAAGAACAGAGCACATGGAATAATTGAATGATTTTGCAAGCTTCAAGTCTTTCAATTGAATTTGAAAAAGTCGTAAAACATCAATAAATCCAATTGCTGCAAACATGCCAGAGGGATGTAAAGCAATAACTCGAATATCAATCAGAAATTTTTTCAGTAATTCAACTTTCATTGTGTCATAGTTCCATATTCTCACAGTGTAATCTTTTGATGCAGTCATTGCAATTGACTTCCACGAACAAACTGATAAGTCAATAATTGAATCGGTATGTAAAGGTTCACCGAGAAATTTAAATTCAACTTGTGTCACGTTGATTGTCTCGGGTGCAAATAATTTTCCAATAAATATTTGACTGTGCTGTGTTGTAGCTACAATTGTGTCTTCTTGTTCATTTATCGCAATATCCTTAATCACATACAATGACTCATCATACAGTGTGACTGGAATCGTCAATAAAGTTTTCTTCACAAATTTGTAGGGCGTTACTTTTTGAAACACATGTGCCATATTGTTTGTCGCAAAAGCGAAGCCTGTTCGGAATGTTGTTAGGCATTTTATGGGGTATGTCTTTCTGGCAAGTAACTGTGCAACAGCACTCAATTCTGATTTAACACTAACTTCATCGTTATCTGCCTGTGTTAAATCAATTGTGCTAAGTTCTCGTGTACTGTATTTTGCTTTCAATTCCCCTCCTTCAACAAAATATAAATCCATTTCAGCGGAACCAGCTATTATCATTTCAGCAGTAAGCCATGTTAATGCTGTAACATTAATATTCTCTCCTTTTACGGTTCCCATTTGACCGAATCCTTTTTCAGTTTTATTCATAATTTTCATCATATTCTCACCTCCAACCGTTAAAATTGAAGCATCACCTGGGTTACAATCCAAAAGTGTAGCACGACCAGCGTAATTTGCATTTGATGCTCGTCCTGTTACCATTGAGTCTGATTTATCAAACGTATAAATTGTAATAAATGCATCAGGTTCTTTTGACAAAACTGCCATTCCTTTTGAATCACATGTAAAGCACATGTTTCCAACTTCTTGAACTGGACATTCTGGTGCTAATTGAAGTGATTTGACCTTTTTCATCTCACCTAGTTCATAGACATTTATAGTTGTTCTAGACGGGATGGAATTACTTAGTTTAATTGAAGATTTTTAAGGTACATGTATACTTACTTGCCACTAATGGTGTTAACTTCTGCAACAGCTACCAACTTGCGATTTGGACTGATGACAATAATTTTTGGATCAACATTCTCAGGTAATCTATTAAAAATATAGTATAATATGTCATGCAAATAGAAATTTAATCCAAAATTCAGTTTACCTCAAATATTTTTGCTTGTTGGTCAAGTAATTTTGAATAATTAAAACTCCAGAAGCTGGATAAATCAAATCATCACCGAGTGTAAAATGCACGTTACCAGCAACATCATTTCGAAGACCAAAAGCCCTCTTTGGCTGAATCCCAACCGTTTTACTCAAAGCCATTTGTTTGACTTGCTTGAGTTTTGACAATTTTAAAAGTGCATTCATTGCCTGCTTCGATTATTATTTTTTTAGTCGTCGTTTTTTATCATTATATCTTCGTTTCCGATCAAAGCAATTTATTGTCGTATTCCTTGATAGAAATTTTATTGTTATGTTCCTTTATGTAAATGTCCCCTCTGTCGTTTTTATGTTCCAGAAGCAATTTCTTTAATTAAAAAATACACGAAAACCTATGTCAAACGACGGAAGTCAGCCCATACACAAAACTTTTTAAATTATATTTTTTATTATTGATCAAGCAACCTAACTGTTAAGCACCCCTATACTTATAATATATTATGTCTGTAAAGAAAGTGCAACGAATAATGTAACGCATTTATTTAGTGGAATTTAATGAGTTTATTTTATAAAATTTCTCAACAGTCGTGTTTATAATGTGTTAAGGAATTAATCGATTAGCTTAAATATATGAGGATGAATTGTCATACATGATTGGTTGGGTATAAAATGTTAATGATTATTAATAAGTTATTTAGAACCTAAGTGGAATGATGAATGAAATATCGTCAGCAAATTCTCCCCACTCGATTCGATTTGTTTTTGGAATGTAACTATCCATGATACAAGTATTACAATCCATACCTAAGCTTCCTATTGCTGAGAATATCACATCTGGAAGTTGAAAAAATTTTGAGATCCAGTAAATAATGAATAAAATGTTTCCAATCGAATTGACTTACATTTCTTTATCGCTTTCTGCTCCTCAAATGGGAGAAACTTGCTTGAATGCTAAATTGAAGAACCAGATAACATTTATAAGCCATACGAACGGAAGGAACAAAAATCCAACTATGAGTCATAAAAATCATTAATTAGTTTTTGGATCGTCATATCAAGTCAGTCTCAATTACCTCTAAAGTACCATTGGCAGAGATACAATTTCTTTTCATTTGGAACTCTATTAATATCCATTTAATGTGTTAATTTGAACTGTTTTTAATCTATTTAATAAATGGGGTATTCAGCTATGATTTTTTTAAATGTAAACATTGAAAAGTTATTCGCCCCATCAAACAGATGATTTGATTTTAAATAGTTTCGTACCCTTTAGTAAACATCCAGTCAATATAACATCCAGAAATGACCAGGGAAACAAAACAAAAAGTAGAAAAGTTTAACCTGTAAGGATTAAAGAGGAAGTAAAGATGTGTTGATAAGATAAAGAATAAGTTAATAGAACAGGCAAAATTATCAGAATCAAGCATCAACTCAGTAATTGACGATAATGAAGCAAGGATTGTTATAGATTCAGACAAAAATTGGATAGAATTGCATGATATTATTGAATCTTGTGGATTAGAATCAGCACTTGTTGGATTCAGTGATCAGTCAGCCGTTGGAATTATTGATAAAGCAAATACAACAGCCATAAAAGGAGTTATTAGATTTTGCAGCATTCCAAATAAAAAAGGCATAGTCATTGACGGTGTTGTGGATGGATTAGAGAAGTCCAAAGATCATTTTGTTAGCATTTATGAGTACGGAGATATTAGTAATGGATGTGAAAATTTGGGTGACATTTATCAGAATGCAGCATATAGCATTAAATCCAATGATTCTGGAAGATCATCAATAAGAACAATCGACAGCAATTTATCGATTCCCGATTTAATTGGACGAGGAGTTTGTATATCAGATTCTCAACATGAGAAGATAGCATGTGGAGTAATCAGTCGTTCTGCTGGAATATTTCAAAATTATAAAAGAATTTGTGTCTGTTCTGGAAAACTTCTTTGGGAAGAACGAGATTTACAGAATATGGTTCGTTCTTGAACTATGCATAAGAGATTAATGTATTTATGGATATTTTTGTACATTGGGGATACTATGGTTCATGTTACATGAATAAAAATATTTTGGATTAAGGGATTTTGAATTTACAACTAATTTTTTAGATTTTAAACGGTTTTTCTTTTTTTAAATTTGAATTTCAAAAAACCGTTAAATAACGAACGTTCAGATTTTGCTTACAGAAATTTAATTTATTAATCATAATTAGGTAAAACATCATGTCCTTAAAGTCTAAAAATTTAATATCTCTGCTGATAGTTATTTTGCATTTGGCTCTGCATTTGTCCAAGAAGTGACATTTGTTGATATTGATGATTTTCTTGCATTTGATTCTGATTATTAGGCTGATTTCCAGACATTCGAGGTCTTTTAACTGAATTGGAATTATCATTATTAGAATTTCCATTTCCTTGATTATTTTGTGACTGCTGTGCCTGCTGATTTTGAGATTGTTGATTTTGTGCTTGACGTTGCTTACTGTCATTCTTTTCATCTTCATCGTCAGTTAAAAATTCTCGTTTTGGATATGGGATCGCAAATCCTGCAAAAACATCTTGTGTTGGAAGTGGATCTTCTGAGAAATAAGGATCCTGCATAGCTTGTTCGGATGTAATTCTCTTATTTGGATCCATAAGTAATAATTTTTGTAGTAAATGGAATGCTTTACAGTCTGGCTTAATTTTATGACGTTCCATATATTTAACTAATGAGCAATTAGCATAATTTGATCTTTTAAAGTCTTTCAACAGTGTATTATGTTCTGGCATTTTTCTTATATCTTCCCAATCTTTGTCAAGGAAATCCCATAACATTAAATATCACTGTCCAATTGATCATGATGATATGGATTACTTGTTTTTAATATCCTCTTGCCGAACCAATAGAAAAAATTGGCTCAGATGTTAATAATTCAGCAAAAATACATCCAATAGCCCAAATATCAATAGCTTTTATGTATAATGCCTAGCACCTAACTTTCTAATAATTTCTGGTGCCCTGTACCAAAAATGTTACTACAACTGGATCTAAATCAGCAAGTGGCTTTAAAGGAGCATTAAATAATCTAGCAAATCCCATATCTGCAATGCTTTACTCTTCCACGTTCATTTCCTTCACCCATCACAGAAGTATATTAGCTGGTTTCAGAGTCACGATGTAATACCCAATTTGTGTGCAAGTAATAGAATTCCATCGAGAATCTGATACAGTAGACTTTTAACCATAGCTTTTTGGTACCATAACAGGCTTTTTAGCAGCTTTTGCTGCACGATGAAATTTGATAATATGCCATAAATCATGTTCAGCATAATCAAATAAGAGCCATACTTTTCTATCATTATGAGATAGAAAGACACGAATGAGATTAATAACATTTGGATGTTTAAGTTCCCTCAATAGTGCTATTTCACGACAAGCAGACATTGATAATCCAGTTCCTTCAATTTGCTTTAATGCATAGTCTTTTGAGTCATTTGCTTCTTTACGATGTGCTTTATATACATGTCCATACGTTCCTCGGCCGACTTTGCAGCCTAATATTTGTGGAAAACAGAAAGATACAGTTAATAAATATTAAATAACATTTCCTGACTTAAATATATTACCTTCGAACTCGAAAAGATCCTCAACCTTTGCACGCTCATTTTGAGTCTTTAATTTAAAGGCAGCATCCATTTAAAACACTTGATTAGCTTACTATTTAGAGATTTTTTAATTCAATAATAAATAAACTTTGATTATTTACGGATTTTACTGATCACAAAAGGGCACTCAACTAAGTTTCTCAAGGATTTTGGAATTGTATTGGAAAGTTAACGACCAAAAACTGGAAAACTATTTCAAAAACAACTTTCATAATAAAACTAAACATTGGGCATAAAGAATCTCTTATTTACAGGCTATGGAGCTAGAAATGGATATGTTGGTCGTGGACGAGGAATTGCTACAAATGTCCCTGAATTGGAATTAATAGAACAAGTGAGACAAAGACCGATTATTAGTACGATAAAAATGTCAAAGATTACAGGAAGGTAAAATTTATCAAAATAAAAGTTGCTGGATCTTTTTATTTATTTAATTTATATCCTTTAACAGTCAACTGTATCAGGAACAAGCATGGATGGAAGTTGCAAATATATTAAATTCAACAGCCACAAATTGTCGTAAACTTGATGGAAATCATTACGAAAGGATACATTTATCAAATATTATCGACTAAGATGTTATAAACAGGAAGAATGGCAAAAGAGCAGAAAAAATTGGGTGTATTATAAGGATTTATCATTTCCTTATTCCCACATGTGGAGCTATATAGACTCGATGACAGTATGAAAGGAAATGAAAGTCAAAGTAGTGACAACCAACACAATTCCAATATACTTAAAGAAAACTATTTAGAGGAAGATGAGAAGCATATCAGCTTCTTTGCAGAAGATGAGACAACAAGAGAATGACGAAAGTGTGACATACCAAAATTAAAAAATAGCAAAGGGCAGTACGACGAAGAGCTTATATTTCTGAAAGTATTGAGGACGATAATGTATTGGAAGGACATTATTTTGAGGAACGACTGGACGACAATGGGATAATTGAAAGATCAGTTGCCAATGGTCAATAAAGTCATGCAAAAAATAGAAAATAATGAGCACACATATATGGTCCTTGAACAATCCAGTGAAGAGGCAATAAAAGAACCAGAAATTGAAGACACAAGTCGATCCTATCAACAACAATCATGCAAAAATGATAATTTAGATTCAGTTCCATCAACATCATCAGAAAAAAATGTTGATCCAGATGAAAGGTATTTGCTGTCATGCCTGCCAGCATTCAAAAGATTAACACCAAGACAAAAGTGTGAAATTCGAATGGGAATTGAGAGGCTGTTCTTTGAAGTCGAGTTCCAAAATGATGAGGAACCAAGAAACAAACGGATACGTAATAATTAAACTTAACTTCCATTATGTACAAATAAACATTTTTAATTTTAAATATCAAAATATTTTTCAACTTCAATCAATTCCTCCTGGCTTTCATTTACATTCAATTTTTTGGCTGTTAAGTAACAGTTTAGTGCTACATCCGAATTTCTTCTGTTTTGTACTGCTTGTTAAAGCTAGTAATATCCAACAATCACTTGAATAATTATCAATTAAATTTGCTTGGTCATGAAGGAATTTTCAGCATAATGATAAATCATCAATTTTTAAGTCACTTCTTCCAAGTCCCATAAAAACTCTCAAATGTTCCAAAATGATCCACCAGCAATAACTAAAAATATCGTTTAGCTTTTGACAGAATTTCCAATTCATTATAAGTACCAAGAGCCTGTTCTTAATGCTGCACCGGAATCAAAGGAAATGGGAAGTTTGAATTTAAGAGCACAAGTTGAAAACTATTTCATATTCACAAATTGCTTTCCATCGGTCTTTGAACTCGCAAGAATATTTCCCTTTTAATATCCTCAATGTTATTTCATTTTTTCATCGTCGATGCTGAATTCCTTTGAGAATATTCAAAGCTTCTTGATACTTATTCAATTTCTATAAGTTCAATGATGTCGATGTAAAGTTCTTTCGATTGGCCATTCTGAATTTTTGAGGTTTTGTAAACACTTTTGTTATTGCATAAAATTCAGGAACAGCGAATTTGAATTGATGCCATAAAATATTTGAAATTGGATCCATAAAAATAATTTCAGGATGAATGACTGAATCATTTAGTTTGTAATTTGGAATAAATTTCGTTCCTTGAATTTTCATACTGCAAAATTTAACACCTGCGATGTCGCCTAGTTTGTTGTAAAAATTAGACAATAATATCCAATATTCCATGCTTTGTGGCTTCAATTTTGTTAGAATTTTCAGGAGATAAATTGCCATTTTCAAGTCATCTTTCAGTAGATATAAATAAGACAGGATGTACAGTGAAAATGAACAGTATCTTGATACTCTGAATAATTTCTTCAGCATAACTTCCAATTCATCATATTTTTTAAGTTTTAGCAGATATAAAGCTTTTTCTCGCATTTTTGCTTCATCAAAATTTTCGATCAATTCTCTTTCAATTAATTCTTCTGCCTCTTTGAAATTTCCGTGTCCAATATATTCTTCAATTTGCCATTTTCGTACTTTATCATCCAGAAAGACTTTTGGTTCGATTAATATCTTTTGATGCCTTTCTATTAAAATTAAATTCATTTTTTGGTTCAAACTTTTGAAAGATTTCATCATTAAAAGCTTAAATTCATGATTAGTCGTTGTCTTTTCTTCATGATTAAATGTATTTCCTATAATTGCCATAAGTGCTTCCTTGAAATCATTTTTGAGACAAAATTCATTGGAATTAGTAAACTTTTTTAATTCTTCTAAAATCTCTTCATTATTAAGGTTTGAATGACTATCGATGAATTTTTCCAAAATATTAGACATTTGGTAAATTATGCAGTGAAAATCCTTTTGTAATTGCCTGAACAGAAAGGAAATCTTCCTGCTTAATTTCTAATTTGTATGGAAATTTATCATTTAACTTTCATCAATTAAAGATTCTAGCGATTGTTCTTGAACTAAAGATTTTGAGAGTTTAACATTGACTTTTAATGCTGCATATTTTCCATCATTAATTATTGAGGTTAGAACTTCTTCAGTCACAAAACTATCAACTTTATTCATTGACTTTTTACTGTTTCTCTTTTTAACTTTTTCTGCTTCATTGACTGTAAAACATGGTTCTTGATGAAACTGATCATTGATTAATTTGTGACTCCATTCGTAAATTGGAACTAAAAAATTGACATCAGTGACTCCTGGATGATTGAAAATTGTCAAGTCTATGCATGTCATGTACATTTTGTCATTAAATTTCAGTTCTAATAATAATTTTTGGTTATTCCTTATCATGTCATTCAGCTTGTTCCTTCCTAAATCTGTTTGAAAATTTTGGTACCCAACATTAAGAATTGAAGAATTGTCATCAATTTCAAAATTATTTTCATTTAGCAATTCATCCATAAGATAAGAATTGTCATTAAATTTAGACTTAGACATGACTTTCATCATGTTTACAGCCTGAAATGTTTGATCAAATGGAAACTGAAAAGCTGCTTCAAAATTGTCTCCTTGATGTAATGGAAAGTTATAAATGTCATCAATTTTAACTGATAGAATTGAGCTTATATCTGGAGCATTTTCAAACTTAATTTCATACGTCAATGTTACTTTAGTATTTTCAGAATTTGGAACATTTAAGTTGACTCGATGAATCTGCTTGCATTTTTCTACAATATCCTTAAGATTTTGGAGCAGGTTGATGGATCCGTCAGCAAATAGAATTTCAAGTTTTTCCGATTTTCTCTTTGATTTTCCTTCTGACAATTTCTTTAAAATTAACTGAACTGTGAATTTTTATGATTTTATTAAGAATAATGTGCTTAAATTTGTTTGTGCTGCTTACTTTTTACATAATGTCCAAAAGCTTGAAATTTAAAAAGTTCTTCATTTTTAAGACAAGGCTCAAATTTTAAAATAAAATTTTGTTTGATTGAATGAGCTCCGTCAATAAGTATGAGATTGTCATCCTGCATGCTTCCTATTTTATTCTCCAAAAATTCCAATGAAACTTCAACTTCCTTTGATTCGAAATCATCACTAATGCCGTTAATATAAACTTCCTTAAAGTCGACAAAAACTTGAAAAATTTCACACATTTTAATCAATAATTTAAATTTTTTAATAAAATCAAATGGTAACTATGATCATGCTAGTTTAATGTCACTTTTAATAATCTTCTAAAATTATCTTTTTTTACACAATTTAATTAATTTATTAAGCTGTCACAGCTGCTTGATGTGGTTTCGCATAGCCCGGAAGAGGTAGATTAAGTCCATCTTTACTTTCAAAGAAGGTATAGGATAGTGTAATCTCGTCTACAAACTCCATTTTTGGATCTTTAACAAACTCTGGATCAATGAAGAAGAAAACTGGCATATCGACCTAAAAACATATAAAATTATTAACTGGATCATTAAAACCTAATTTTAAGTTATAAAATTTACCTCCTCATATGGATTTAATTGCTGTTCTTCAAAGCAAAAGCACTGAATTTTATTAAAATATGCACCAGCTTCAAAAGGTATTACATTGTAAGTAGAAATGCCAATAACAGGTCTATCAGTGGGATTTGTTGCTTTGTAAAATGCAAGAGCTGTTTCACCTGGACTAACTCTAATTTCATATTGCTGTGGTTTGAAATTCCATCTCATTGAAGCACCTAAATCGGCATTAAACTTTATCTTGATTATACGATCTTTAACTGCTTCCATTGTCTCTATTTTTGATCCATCATGTTGTACACCTGTCGTACCACCATAACTATATGCTGAACAGAACATTCTATATAAAGGAACTGCTGCATATGACAATCCAACTGTCAAAACTCCAATCCCACTAATATACAATAATGTTGATTTTAATTTAGTATTTTGTTGATTTTTTGGTGCTTGACTACTTAAATTTCTAAGTTGTGTATTTAAAATGCTCCTCAACAACCTTGGTTTGAGTCTAAAAATTGTGTTGAGCATGTCCAGTTCCTTGATATTGCAGTTTTTTTTAGAGCAGGAAATTTTTGATTTGTTTACGAAATTAAAACCTTCCAATCTTTCCAGTCAAAAATTTGAATTTGTTTTAACCGTTATTGGAAATATTCCAAATTTTTTAAACTTATTCTGAAACGTTGAGTTTGAATCAATTTTTGCACATTTTGATAATTTTTGAAAACTGTGTCTGAAAGCGACTTAATAAGCAAGTTAAACACAAAAAACTAATTGTTTTTAAAGGAATTTATTTAATTAAAGACATTTCTTGTTGTGTGATAACAGCAATTTTGGCAGTAGAACATTTTTTTTTAAATCTGCAAACCTTTTCATAAAAGATAAATTATTATTTTTTAAATAACATCATTATTTCTTCCTGATTTTTCTTTATGTTAAATTGACTTACTATGGCCACATTTGTGAATATGGTAAACTTTCTTCATCCTTTCTCATTTTATATATATATGTAGTATTAAATATAGACGGGTGTTTAATAATTTAAAAAACGTCTGACAAAAAAGTTGTGGTCGGAGACATTTATGTATAGAATATAGATTAGCGCTATTGTACGTAATTGTGGATTCATTTTTTTTTCTTTCATGTTATTATAATTAACTAAACTACCAACTACATGATTTCTTTCATTCCAATCATCAACTATATAGTATCTCATTTTTTATTTATTTATAATTAAAACAAATTTAGGCTTTTTTTTTATTTCACCAAATTTTTAACAAAGAACTTTTTTTTTTTGTTTCGTCATTCAACTCTTCTTAAACATTAAAAATTATCAGGAAGATTAAAAAGGAAACCTAATAGATTCTCATTAGTTTATCATAATTTTTTTTGCTATTGAACTCAATTCTTGATATTCAAATTTGTTGCGTAATCATTTTTTACTTTATAATTATTTAATGCTTACAAAGATTTTTAACTTTTTGTGTGTGTGTTTTTTTTTTTTGCGACAGTTAAACATTTAGTCAAAGAATTTCAAATAATAAAATTAAATTAAAATTTGATGTCGAATATTTTTAATTTTTTGTAACTATTGAACTTAAAAACATCTAAAAAGGAACAGCGTAGAACTTAAAAAGTTAGAATTTGCCGCTTTAGAATTTCGGAACCAAACAAAATGGAACAGAAAATTTAAATTGTTTGGAGCATCGATTATGCTTATTAAATTTTTTTTTTTTGCTAAAGCTCTTAAACGCGGGCAATGAATGCAACGAAAACTGCTAAAAGAACTCCAAGAGTTGCCTTAATTTTGACAGCACCATTACACATATCTGCATCACATGCACAGACTTCTTGTCTGCCTCCGAAGCCAGAACGTTGATAGCATTTATTTGGATAATTGCCTACTGTCCATATCCACATAGACAGTTGTTCTATCGTATCTACGTAGTGGCACTTCATTGATTGAATAAAAGAAAAATTCAGTTAAATTTCAATACTTTAGTCACGTGTTCATGCAAAAGTCGTTATTTAACGGTCAAAATTTGAATTTTTTACAGCAATATATATATATGAATCATATAAAGAAAATGACCGTTAAATTTTTGAAAAATTTACTAACACCCATCAAAACTTTCTATACCGGAAACAATGGAAAATTTTGATAGTGTTAGTTACATTTAGAACGATTTTGGGGCGGACTCTGTTCATATGACCTCATATATGGGCATTTCCATGGATTAAATTTTTCAAAAATTTCGTCTTTGAAGTTAAAATTCCTCTTAAAAGAGCTATCCAGACGATTAAAAGATAAATTTATGTCATGCAGAAAGCTGAATTCTGTTTTTCCTCGTTATATCTTACCTCCAAATGTATTCATTGATGAAATATTTGAGTTTTAGTGAGCGTTAGTACATTTCAAAATGTACTGATTTTTTAACTTTAAATTAAAATTTTACACTATTTAGACATCCAGACAACATTTTTTTGTCGTTTTTCATGCCTATGGTGTTTACTTTTATATATTTTAATGCTTTAATTCACTCTAAACACGCTTATTAAGAAGAAAAAATGAACAATTTGTGAAAATTTTTATGAAATGTACCAAGTATTTCCACGGATTGATGGAGTTTCTCAAAAGTCGCTTGTAATTCTTCTTCTACTTGAAATTTTTGAACTTCAACAAATATCGACAATTACACACAAATAACTTACAATAAGTTAATATTACAGTTGATTTTGAAGAAATGTTATAAATAAGATCACAAATTGATTCAATTAAGCGTTTAAACAAGTCAAATTGTTTATTTTTGGTATATAATTTAACGGTTTTTTCATTTTCAAATTTTTTAGAAACTCAAGTAAACGCTTTTTGTTGGTACATTTCATAAAATTTTCACAAATTGTTCATTTTTCTTCTTAATAAGCGTGTTTAGAAATTAATTAAAACGTTGAAAAGTAAACACCATGTGCATGAAAACGACTGAAAAATATGTTGTCTGGATGTCTAAATAGTGTAGATTTTTAATTTAAAATTAAAAATTTCACATTTTTGAAATGTACCAACGCTTCGCACTAAAACTCGAAGATATTTCATCAATGAATACATTTGGAGGTAAGATATAACGAGGAAAAAACAGAATTCAGCTTTCTGCATGACATAAATTTATCTTTTAATCGTCTGGATAGCTCTTTTAAGAGGAATTTTTACACTAACACGAAATTTTTGAAAGAATTTAATCCATGGAAATGCCCACCAATAAAAAGCGTTTACTTGAGTTTCTAAAAAATTTGAAAATGAAAAAACCGTTAAATTATATACCAAAAATAAACAATTTGACTTGTTTAAACGCTTAATTGAATCAATTTGTGATCTTATTTATAACATTTCTTCAAAATCAACTGTAATATTAACTTATTGTAAGCTATTTGTGTGTAATTGTAGATATTTGTTGAAGTTCAAAAATTTCAAGTAGAAGAAGAATTACAAGCGACTTTTGAGAAACTCCATCAATCCGTGGAAATACCCATATATATATTGTTTTACAGCAAAAATTTTTCAAAGAAAATCAAATTCTCAAATTATTAACTCGATACTTAATAATCTACAAGAATGAACATTGCATGACTTCATATATGCAGTAACCTTTCATTTAAACTAAATTCAGCATTAAATAACGATTTGTTTACATGAGAAAAATGCAAATAAAAATTTCCACTTGCAAATTCAACATATCCAGCATAATAAGAAATAACTTACAATTATTAACTGAGAATTCAATAACTTGAGTTATTTTTCGACAGAATGTATATTGAGGACCATTTTTGTGCTCGCTACAATCTTTCTCAAATTCTTTTGGTGGTATCTTTTCGGAACATCCAACATCGGTGTGGCTGTTACAGTCATAGCATCTAATTGCATATCCTGATTGAAAGAAAAATCGATAAGGAAATGTAATAGTGTACATGTTGTGTATAAGTTTAAATGCAGGATAAATAGGTAGATAATAAGTACATATAAAAAATTCATATTCTCATGTCTTTTCATCCTTTATATGCGCGTCCATTGACGTTTTTTTTCCTTTTAATTGGCAATCATTCTCACTTAATAATCACGATTTTGTACGTATTCATTTGTATGTGACTAGTTTGAATCCATAAAAAAATATAAACGTACAAAAGATTAAGTAAACCATATTAAATGTAAATAATAATAATATTTATATGAAATATATGTGTGATAAGGCAGGCACTTTGCTTATTGAAATCAACACCCGAGGGAAGTGTGTCATTTTTATTCAATTAAATGTGTCTTTTGTGTGATAATTGATTGATAACGATTTCTTTATGAAAAGTTTAAAGATTCGAGTTCAAAAAAATATAAAAATTCCTTTCAAAATAAACTTTATTGAGCTAGTAAGTAAGTCAGATTGCATTCAACAAGACCGGTACGGAAAAAAATGAAAAATGAGGAAATGTCATGGAAGAAAAATCAGCTGTTGGTTCCTCTCTCTTTTGTTTTCTCACATTATAAATTTTCCATCCGCATCCTCCATACACATGTGCGCGACTCAAAAAACCTGCGCGTAAAAAAATTTTTCTCTTTCTCTTGCTTTTGTCTTGGATTGTGAGAAGGCACACATATTCACAAGATAGATCAAATCAATAAATTTTTCCTTCAAACTTTTTTTTTTCTTTCACTCTTCCATCTTTGTTTCTTTTACAGTTTTCTATAATTAAGCATGTCTACTTCCACCAAACTCTCTCATTTTCGTTTATTTTTATCATCCGTTTTGTCATTTTATACACCTAATGATCATGATTTGACTCTTTTTTTTTTCGGTGAAAAAATAAGATCCAGCCTTGACCCGATACATGAAAAACTTTTTTTCTTTTTTCTTTTCAGGATCCAGTAGTAGATTTTGTTGGAACGATTGCATAATCGTATATGCTAATCATTTGATCTTGATATAACTATATAATCTTGTTAATCATGTGCTCATTACATTATCACACCTTAATTAACATCATCTTGTGAATTAATTCACATTTTAAGTAGATATAGCACTTTTTAAAGAGATGTCAAAAAAAAAAAAAAATTACGGAATTGACAACTAAAAAAAAGTCACTTGATTCATAATGATTCTCACCTTCATGAGCAAGCATAAGCATTACAATTGCACTTGCAAATATTAAATATTGAATTGATGCCATTTTATTTATGATTTTTCTTTTGTTGTATTCACTTGCTTTAATTGTTTACTGATAACAGATCACCTCTTTATTACTTGCTTACTTGATGTACTTCTCTAGTAATTTTTTTGTCAATTTAAGCTTCTTACGACCGTTCAAACTACGAGCACAAATGAATATGAAAAGTGTTTGAGTGGAAGGAAGTTTTTTTTTCCCACTTAGTAAAATCTACTGAGAAAAAGAGAGACTGTGTGTAAATTTAAAGCATAATCGGTGCTTGACTCTCTTTTTTTAACTTACTGAGAATCGTTTCTTATCAATCAATGACTCGAAAATACTCTTTTTTTGGAACTGTCAATGTTGACTTTATGACCTATAATTTTGGTACCTATTCCATAATTATCTCAGAAGTGGAACTAGAATTTTTTGAGATTAGGAATTTTGGTTCTAAATTGTAGGGGATGGATGCTGGATCAATTGACACACATGACTCTACAATGTGAATTATGAAGGATTCTCACCTCAAAAATACTTTTTATGTAACTATAAGTCAGTCAAATAGCTTCAATGTAAAAAAAAATGTACTTAATGACTCTCATCGTAAGTAAATAGTGTATCGTAACAACTAGACACAAACAATTTAAGGCACTAGTGCGATATAAAACAAAATGCGACTTGCTGAATTATTTAATTGAATAAGAAGTTGTATCAAGATCATACAAATATTATCCACATATCTTTCAATGATGTAATTTAATTTATGTAAAAACCTTAAACTATATTATTTTTCTTCTAAGTCATGCTGAATGAATTGCGTCGTCGTGTATGATGATGATGAGAGAGAGGAAAAAACCGGATGAATTATTTTAAAGCTTTTGTTGTGCATATATTGTGAATTATAATTTACGAAAGTTTTCCTTCATAAATTAATCTCTTTTTCACTTTTTTTTTATTAGGTAGGTCATTAATTCTCGTGACTTTATGCTTGATATGAATTCTTCATTTTTACTAACGTATTTTTAAAATTCAAATGTCAACGGTATTCAAAAATTCAAATAAAATTGAACTTCAATTTCAAAAAAATCCAAAAAAACCGTTAAAATTTTCATTGTTCTTCAGTAATTTTTGCAAGTTAGATCGTGTCAAGTTTAATTTTTATTTTTAATCATTAATTAGGCCTTATTAAAGTATATATTTGATTGAAAAGTGATCTCTAGTGGATAGTTCACGTAAAAAAGAAGAATGTCTAACGAATATCCTGAAAATATGCCTCAAAATTCGATTGGTAAGAAATTTTCACACATTTTTCTTTTTTGCCAAAATTTTTCAATGAGTTCTTTGATGAAAATTTAATTAAAAATTCAAATAAGACACAAAACTGATAAAAATCAACTGTGGCATAACTGGAATGTGTCACAGACAGCACAGCACTTGAACTGTGGTTTTAATGTTGCACGCTTTCTTTTTTTTCGTTCAGGAAACGTCACGAATGGAATGTTTCAAACGATCGGTCCTCAATTTGTTCAACCTCAATATCCTGGTAAGTTAATGTCATTTTTAACCAATTTATATGCTTAACATTAATTCTGCTTTTAAAGGCTATCCAATTCCAATACCAATTTGTGCCTTTCCTCAATCAAGTTCATTAAATACTCAAAATCGGCCACAATTGCTTCCTATCCAGTATTATCATCAAAATCAACCTTTTAATCAGTATCAGTAAGTTGATTAATGCAAAAAATTGTTGAAAAATTAAAAAGAGATGCATTATTTTCTTTAGGAATGGTCAGAATTTCTGTTTCAACGATCAAATGCATGAAATGCCAATGTTGCGTATCCCACGCGTTATTCGTAAGTTTTTGTCTTATTTTTAAGAAATTCTACATTTAGTAATCAACTTTTTTTTCAGAATCTCCAGCTAAAAGCCCAGTCATTCCCGTTAAGCGTTTGAAATTCAATGAAACTCAAGCTAATGACATTGAGCCTAAAAGGTAATTGAAAAAACTCATAAATCATAAAAAATTTGCATAACAAATTTTGTTTCTTACACACAGCGATGCAAGTAGTCTTGGAAGTTCCAGTTCCAGTCATGAAGGTGTCTCAGGCTTAGAAGTCGATAGCATTTTCTATGAATTACAATGTTTTACATCCAATGGCTATACATTTGCTGAAGATGTTGCCAAAGATTATCGCAAACGTCCGTGCTTTCGTAAAATTGAGCTTTTATTGTCACGTATGAAGCAGGAATTGAATATTCATCATAATATAACATCAAATATTAATTCTCAAGGAACTGCATGGGCAATTAAAGATTTCATTTTTGTATTTACACGTATTGTTAATGCATGGGTTATAATGCGTGGATACATTTATGATAAGAGTAAAGGATTGGATGATTTGCGTAAGAATTATAAACCAAATTTTACTGATAATTTTATTGAATGGCAAGAAGCAACATTAAAAATGATGAAGTCATTAATGGGAACTGTTGAGAATCTTCATGTAGAGACACAAAATAAGAGTGGAAATAAAAACAAGAAGAAGGAAGTTTATGTTGATGATGATACCGAAATTAAGCAGTATGACAAGGAATTTTTGGAAAATTTCCAAAAAGAATTATTTACGCCAAAATCTGTTGAAAATTCTGAAGAAATTCAAATTCGTACTCATCAAACAAAGGCTTACTTCCGTTCTGGATATTTGAAGCCATTACAAATTGGTTCTCAATATTCAGTCTCAAGTAGCATGGAATCTTCAACACCAATTACACCAAGCACAGCTGATTCATTAAATTGGATGAGTTATGATGATTTGAATGATAGTCCATTTCATTCAACATCAACTGGAAGTTCTGGACGTTTGTATAATCGTAAGAGTTGTTCATTGCCAGCAACACCAATGGGAAACCATGAAATGTCATTTAATACATCCTTTAAGTCGCGTGCTAAGAAAGATTTGTCATCAAAGTTCAATTCTATGGGTGGATATAATCGCGATATTGAGGCTGAATTAGAAAAGGATTTTGGACGATTGGACATAAATTTGGCAGGAAATGCAGATGAGGACAAGATTTTTAAGGATTTATACAAGGATGAAGCTTCAAAAGTTAAATATTTGATAAATGAAGTCACAAAGTTGTCATCCGACGATAATTTCAACGCTTGCATTAAGTTGATTGTGGAAAATGTTAAGAATGGAAAGTATTTGAACTTCAACAGTATTCTTGATGAATTTAAGATTTTGGTCAAAAATGGTAAGGAATTGATTGAAATTTCTATAAATGATGAAATGAAGACATCATTGAAGAAATCTGTTACATCTCTTGAAGCTATTATTAATCGCAAGGCCTTTGAAAATTAAAATTGTTATTTAAAAATTGTCAACTGTTATGTTCTCTTGTACGAACGTAGTTAAGTTAATTATTATTGCTGGCCATTGATCATGGCTAAATTTGTTATTTACATGCTTAAGAAAATTTTGTTAGTTAATATATTTTTTTTGAAGAATGATTAGAATCACATACTGAAGAACAATAATTATTACACGGAGAAAAAAATTAAATTTGTAAGGAATGCAATTAAAATTAATTAACCAGAATGAACCTAATAAAAATTTTAACGGTTATTTTTTTAAACAAAAAAATTTGAATTTTTTTTAACTTAAAGCGACGCTTTAATTTTTTTTTTTGTTTACAAACTTGCATCAAACAATTTTCGATTTATTAGATTAAAATATTTAATTTTTGACAAAAGTACAGTAGATAGAAATGACTGATGTGTTGAAATCTTTAAAGGAAAAATCTCTCAAGAGAAAAAAGTTATTAGCACAGTCGGTAAGTCCTTAAATTCATTAAAATATTAAAATTATTATAATTCTGATTCTTTACAGCTTGGAGTTTCTGAAATTGAGGTAAGCTCGTTTGAAATTCTATAATTAAGCACTTCTAAAACCACACATTTAATTCTACAGGACATAACAAGTGTATTAGGCGATGATTCGATGTCAAGTAAAGATGTCAGTAAAGAAGATGAAAATGAAGCTGGAAGTTCAAAAAAGCTGCAAACTGAGAGTTTATTTTACAAAGATTCCTCATTATTCTTAAAAGGAACTCAATCATCTAATCCACATAATGATTATTGCCAACATTTTGTCGATACTGGTCAAAGACCGGCAAATTTCATTCGAGACAGCAGTTTAGCTGATAGATTTGAGGAATATCCAAAATTAAGAGAACTCATTCGATTAAAAGATGAATTAATATCGGAGACAGCAAGTCCACCAATGTACCTCCAAACAGATCTTAAAACATTCGATTTAAAGACATTGTCAGCTAAATTTGATGTAATTTTAATAGAACCGCCACTAGAAGAGTATTTTCGAGGAACAAGTTCTGCTGGTAATTTTTGGAACTGGGATGAGATTAAAAATCTCGAAATTGAAGCTATATCGAGTCATCGATCATTTGTATTTTTATGGTGTGGTAGTTCAGAAGGACTTGACATGGGCAGGACATGTTTAAAGAAATGGGGTTTTAGAAGGTGTGAGGATATATGCTGGATTAAAACAAATATTAATTCACCAGGACATTCCAAAATTCTCGAACCAAAAGCCGTCTTTCAAAGAACAAAAGAGCACTGCTTGATGGGTATTAAAGGAACTGTTAGAAGATCCACAGATGGTGACTTTATACATGCTAATATTGACATAGATTTAATTATATCAGAAGAAAATGAATTTGGAAATGTTGAGAAGCCAATTGAAATATTCCATATAATTGAGCACTTTTGTTTGGGACGTCGTCGATTACATTTATTTGGACGTGATAGTACAATTCGTTCTGGATGGTTGACAGTCGGAAATGAACTTACAAATTCCAATTTTAATGCGAATCTTTATTCCAGTTATTTTGAAAATAGTTTAACGACAGGATGTACGGAACGAATAAGCATGTTGCGACCAAAAAGTCCACCAGCAACAAAAACATTTGATACACGACCAACAAGAGGATTTATTAGAGGTGGACGTGGTGGAAGAGGAAGTGCTCCAAACACTTTAAAATTTTCATAATCATAAAAAATTTATTTTCTTTTATTCTTTTAATAAAAATTAAAGATTCAATAAAATAAAAATTTCAATGAAATTCTAACGTTTTTTTTTAAATTAAAATTTTGAAAAAATCAATCGACTTTAACGGTTTTTTGAAATTCAAATTTGAAAAATTGACTTGCTAGTTTTAACGTCTTTTCAAAATTCAAAAATATAGATATTTTTGAAAGAATTTAAAAATCTAAAATTCAAATTTTGACAGTTACAAAAACATTTTTATTCATCATCAAATTCTTCCTGAAATTTATCATTATTCTGTCTCTTTATGTGTTCTTCTATATGCTGCATATAAATATCTAATTCATCTTCAGATTCATCATTTTTGGTCATTTTATCACCATTTTCTTGATCGACATTTTGTGAATCTTCATCATCAAAATATTTATCCTCAATATCCTGATCTTTTTCTAACGACAAGTCATCATATTCTTCATTTTTATCAACCTGACTATAATCAAAAAATTCAGTATCTCGACCCATAAGAAAATTATTATACATTATTCCTAAAAATTCATCTCTGAGGACGTCACGTTCTCTGGCTGTAACTAAAATATCAGCATTTCTTTTCCGTCTCGTTCGACTTTTTCGACTACAATCAACTTTCTCATTATCAAAATTTCCCCATTGTAGTTGATTGGACTCAACATCTGACTCATTACTATCGAATGACTGCCTTGAATCTTCACCTTCCAATTCTCTTTGTTTTTTGGCATTTTCACAGGTCTCATCGTAGTCAATTTGATTTAATAATACATCAACTAATGTGCTAGTTTCTGCATTTGGACGTCTTCTTTTAGCACGTTCTGCTGGCGATATAAATCTTCCTATTAATTCATCATACAGCGTGTAATTTCTTCGTTCCATTTCAACATCACTAAAGTATTCTTTATCATTAATTAATTTAATCATTGCCGCATATCGTCGATTCTTAATCAACAGTCTTTCATGATCCAAATTGTAATTTAATTGCTTAATTTGTTCTGATATTAATTCCTTCTGTTCTCCATCATCATAATTTTGTGACTCAAAGTACTTCAAATGTTCCTTTTTAAGCACTATACCAAATCTTGATAGGAACTTGGAATGAGATGTAGCCAGCATGTCTGTTAGAATCACTTTTTTGTCATCAACATTCAGATCTTCTTCGCCTTTTTGTTGATGCTTAAAAAATGCTTGTTTGTCTGTAGAAATGTGATTAATTAATGCATCCTTTAAATCATCTAGATTCAAACTGTCTTTCTCTTCTTTTTCCATGACTATCAACGCTTAAATAGAGCTTAAACAATGCTGAATTTTATGATGTTAAATTTTGTTTATTTTTAAACGTTTGACTGGAAGTAAACTGGAAAGCGGACTGGAAATTCCAATGAAAAAAAAAATTAAATTTATTTTGACTGTTGAAAATATTTCAAATTTAAAATGACAGTTTATTTTAATGAACTTTCTGAACTTGCGGTACTGTTACAAATTTTACTATCATCCATAATACTTAACTCCTTAATTTCTAGCTTATCACATAAATCAACTAAATTTACCAAAACGTTTGTTGTATCTTCAAAATGAAGCTCAACAACTGATCTTTTTAATTTTGGCTCAATCATTCTTAAAAACAATTTTTTATGTCCATTTTTAGCGATTCTCTTAAATTCCTCTATAGCTTTTGGCGAGTCTGGATTTAAATCAGTTGGTAGGTTAAATGAGCAACGATGAGCGAGAGGTGATTGCTTCAAAAAACAATGTTCATCCATCATTCCAATATCATCTAATGTCAGCATCTCTGTATCACCAAAATCTATGTATTTAACTTTTATTTCCTCATGATTAATTGACAAGATTTTCGCACGATACCATTTGTTGAATTTCTTACTTTTAGCCATTATTGTAATCCCTTCAATTGGTGCTTTAAGATCCATTTTTTGATAAATTTCAGCATAACGATTGATGTTTTTAACAAGCTGTGATTCATTTTCAAGATGAACATAAAATTCATTTAAATTCTTAATAAATGGCACATAGACTGCATCATTTGGTACGTATTTTAATTTTACAGCAACATCTAATTCCACTAAGCTATCTGTGACACTTTTATTATCAACAAGAATGTCACAAAAATTAATATATTTATTAACACCAATAATTTTATAACGAATTTCCTTATTATTGGTCATTTCCAAAAAAAGCCTCAATGCTTCATCATCCTGATTTATTTTAATATTTACTGGCAATCCACATCGAATTCCAAAACTTGGCTTAAATAACAGTATTAAGGATCTTCTCTTAAGTAGATTAACATTATCAACAACAAACATTTCACCACTATCGATATCCCTGAGTGTTATTAATGTATTTTCATCATTAATTACTCCATCAAGGATTACAGCTCGACACCATTTCTTTGTTAACGGAATCATTGCAATACATGGCGATCCAACAGTAAATTCTGTCAATGGACATTCATTTGGTGCTGAAATTTGTAAATCAGCTAATAGTTTCTGAATTTCGGGCAATGTCTCAGTACATTGAATGGTAAAATCATTTGGAGAAATGGAAGAAGCAATAATTCCATTACAATCAAAGCTCTGAAAACTATTTTCAATGCTAGACTCTTCCCATGATGTCTTATCGCCAAATTCTTTACGTTCATCGTATGTCCAGTCTTGATAAATTGGTGATGGAGGTTTTTCAAAAACTGAACTAGTTTGAATTGATTCTGAAGATGTTTGAGGCTTTGGCTCAATATTTGCTTCTTTTGTTGGAATTTTGTTGCAATTTTGACATCCATTTGTGACTGTTTCAGCATTACCATTATGTTCATATTCATTTTCTAACGATACATAATAAATATCTCCATCATAATCGATAATATTCATATTAAATGTTTGTTGTTGCTTGCATTTCATTATAAACGACTTTAAAATATCCTTTTCGAAATTGGCATTTCTATATTCAACTAAACAGCATTTGAAAGCCAATGGTGGAATTTTTGCAAATTTATCGACCATAACTTTGATTTCTTTACATGAAAAATCTTCAGAAATTCCAATATCAACCAATTTAATTTTACAAATTGATGATGAAATTCTCCTTTCGAAATTTCCACGCCAATTTTTGTTATTCACACTCACATAACATGCTGAATTATTTGTTGGAATTTGATAATTGCAGCCATTAAAATTGGAAAATTCCTCAAAAAGCTCGGCATGAGAATTTATTGCATCACAAACATTCACGAAAAATAATTTTGGCGATTCAGCAAAGACGATTTTGACTTTATGACTGTTGGATAATGGAATTTGTTTTGGATAATGAATTGTGCGAGGATCCCAAGCTTTAATGATGTCAAGAATATCTTTTGTGTCATCAAAAATGGAGCATTTTGCTGTTGTGTCTGTAAATATTGAAATTCAATTTAAATTAATAAATAAATAACAGTCAAAATTAATTTAAAATTCGTCAAAAAAAAAAAAAATCAAATAAAAACGGTCAAAATAAATTTAAAATTCGTCAAAAAATCAAAAATTGTTCAAAAAATATTTAAAAAAAAATAACGGTCAAACTAACAAACTTACCAACACTTCCTGATTTAGTGACTAATTTGACTCTTTTGCTGGTTGTTATATATTGAAAATAAAATGACATTTCTATAATATTTAAATGAATTATTTTCTCAATATTATATAAAGAGAATTTCCAGGCGTAAGGTTTCTCTGTTGCTACACTTTCTGGCATTAAATAAAGATCTTTGTATTTAACAACATGTTCAGATCCATGATCAATCAGCCGTACTTTGAAATAATTTCCATTATTCTCCATTATCTCAACTCTTTGAACATTATTTGAGTCCAAAAATGCAAGGCAAACATCTGATACTTTTGGACGTCTTGTTAAAGGTTGTAGATCGATTTTTTGAAGATTTATGTGAAATTCTTGATATCTTTGTAAACCTTTCGTTGATTGGACATAAAATAATTTTGGACCTTTAATATATGAGCTTATTCTAACTTCATGTTCTTCACCAATCGGAAATTGCTCAATAGAAGATGAATTTAGTATGTCATTTGATTCCATTAATATTTGCATTCGTTCAGGACTTGTATTACATGATTCATTGGCATATTGTTCAAGCATTAAACTCATTTGCTCTGTTAATTGGATTCTCTTTAGAATTGACTTTAAAGTTGGATGATTTGGAACTATATCATGCACAATTGAAGCTTCTATTGAATACAATTGAACATATTGACCAGCTCGATTCTAGAAGATTTATAAATGTTAATTGATTTTATCCGATTTTATTATATTTGTTGCTGTAAACTTACTTCACTCAAAAATTCAATGTCCAAGTATTTGTTGACGACCAATTCACGAAATTTGATAAATTTCTGACGAAAATCATCATATTCTTTTGATACAATTAATTCAGCTATAATGTATTCATTGCAAATGGATGGAACCTTATATAATCTGGATGATTTTGGTAGCAATCTTAATTGATTATAATTGATCCTAATTTTACAACACGAGTCAATTAAATCAATATTAGCTATAGAATTATAGTCATTCATTTCAACGATACGACATCGAGCATAATTATCAAGATCCAGTCGAGCAATATACAAATGATTTCCAAGCTGAATATCCTCATTTGTTATGTCATCAGCAGACCTAAATATCGACTTTAAATCAAGTAAAGCTATGAATTCATCACTATTGACATTCTGTGCCTTGATTTTTATGAAGGAATTGGATATTTCTGCATTTGTGATTTTAACCTAGATAAAATCAAAGTTGAAAATTATTAAAAATGATAATTTGACAATAAATTATGAGTCTACCTTGATTCTTTTATTTTGTCCACTATTTACACCCATTTTTCTTTAGTTTATATCAATTAACTTCATTTAACAATCAATAGAAATTGGATAATTTAATTAATTCCTTTTATCAACAAAAGCACAGCAAAAATATTAAAATTTAACGGATTTTTATTAAATTCAAAATCTTGTTTCAACGTCAATGATGAATTTTTTATACATTTTAAATTACTTTTATTATCTAAAATACTCAATTATATTAGCATGTTAACTTATCAGAATGTTATAATCAGAAAACTTTTCAATTTCGTTTAAAAATTATTTTAAAAAAAACTCAACAGAGCAAGCTACGTTAACGTTCAAAATAAATTTGAATTCAAGATTATTAAAAAAATTTCAAATGATCGGCCGTTATTTTTTACAAAAACAATAAATTTATTGCAACAGTTTTCACAGCACTTCCAGTATATTTTTTAGTGCTTAAGCATACAGTGTGCTGTGTCTAACAGTGTATAAAAGTGGAAATTTTTTCTGGAAAACTTCGAAAAGTGTCAAAAAGGAAGAAAAGTCGTGGAGAAAAATTCAAGTTTGCCAAATTAAAAAAAAGTAACATTTAAAATATATATTTTAACAAATCAATATCGTGAGAAAGTTATTCTAAATATAAAGTGTGATTTCAACATAAATTGAATATAATGGATAATCGAGAAAATGATTTATTTGGAGATGATTTAACGTTCAATAAGAAAATTGATGATTTTTCGCATTTAAAAGATAATACAATTGACTTTTTAAGATCTGAAAGGTCTGAAAAGGAAGATATGACTGAAAAGCATAAAGAGACTGCTCCTGTAGATGATTTCCTTAACTTCCATGACGATCTTGGCGATGAAAAAGGCGATTTTTCAGCTCCAGATAATAATCAATTTTCATCATCCAATAATCCAGTGCTCTTGCCAACCATTGAAAAGAAGGAAGAAGTAGCAAAACAGCAGCCTGAAATTGATTTTAATACAAGCGAAGATGATTATTTAAATCCATATGCCATGAATACGTCATTTAATGATACAACTAATGAGAAATTCATTAGTTCCGAAGATTTGTTAACAGATTTTAAGGATCCAATTGAGACCAAGAAGGAAGTACCAGAAGTTCCAAAATTTGTCGAGGAACCACCACCGAAAGAAACTCCCGTTTTTATACCTCAAGAAGAACCAGCTAAACCAGAGATTGTAATTAAGGAACCACCAAAGCCGGTCGAGGAACCAAAGCCTAAAGAACCAGAAAAAGTAGCACCTGAACCGATTAAATCATCAACATCGTCATCATCAAATGACACACAAATTGAGGCAGAAAAAATTTTCAAAAGCATTGGATTAGGTTAGTAGAAGCAAGCAATCACTTTTTTAAAATTATTCTTGTCTTGAGGATACGTTCGTAAATTATGTCCATTACATTTTATTCAGATATTGACATTAAACTTTAAATATGACCCCCATATATAATTTTTTCAGAAAAAGTGTTTTTGAATTTACAACGGAATTTTTCAAAAAAAAAAATTATTTTTTTTTTAAATGTAAAATTGATAATGTAAAGTGTGGACATAACTTACAAACATCCCTCATTGAGTGACTCATTGAATATTTTGCAAATGTTGTTGTGTTTTCATTACACTGCTGTACTGCTGATGATGATGAAGAAAAAAAAAATTAGAGGATGGGATTATTCATTCGAAAATGTCATGTGCGCGTGTCTCACAGAATAAGGAAATTGTATGAAACATATGAAAACTTTCCAGTCATAATTTCCCATATTTCCATGTGACATTATACGGCTTTTTTTTGATCGTACTTGTGTGAATAAAATTGTTTGAATTTGGGGTGATTCAAGTGAGAAATACGCATGCGTCAAACAGCTGCTTTGATAGAGGGCATTTAGTACGACGGGTTGGGCAACAACAATAAACTTCTTTTTTTTTTCGGAAAAATTTTACTCTTTTTCCACTCAGTATTGATTGAAGTGCTACTTTTTGCATTTGTCTGATATTACGGCACACTTTATTTAAGAAATTATTATAAGAAAATAAAAAAAGTCTTTACAAGTATTAAGAAGATAACGCTAACAAGTCTAGCTTATAGTTCTTCAAGTGTGCAAGTGCAACTAATAGTTAAACGCTCTCAAGCGAAAATTTTAATTCACAGTTCAGAAGTTCTTATTCAAGAGAAAGTTTTTCTTATTTTTTTAAACAAATCCAAAAAAAAAATGTGTGATTCAACTCAAAAAGACACCGCCGACATTCTCAATGGATTGTGTAAAAGACCACCAATTTTGTGCTCTATTTTATCACCAAGTAATTATTATTATTTTTTTAACAAATGCTTATTTTGTGACGTAATTTTTTGTGCCTTTATCGAACCTCATTCTTTTTTTTCTGTTTCCTATTCTACGTGATGTACATACAAATGCATACTAATTGTGGTCGTTTCGCGCTATTCACTAGATTCTATACCTTTATGGATGTTTATATGAAATTGTTGCTCCCTGATAAAATAATTACATAGATTTGTACTGATATGGCTTGATATTGTGAAATATGCAATTATTGATTCCCCTATATATTCATATGAGAATGTTCTAAATGTGAACTATACATAGTGTGGATATTGCATGTGTATGAGACATATTCGAGTTCTACGTTCGTTATACTTTCTCGTGTGAATCAATAAGTCTACATTATTTATTAATTATCAGGCATGAGAAAGACACAAACAAATCTTCGAAGATTCACATTTTAAATACTGGGGGCCTCGATTTGAGTTGACTCGATTTGAATTGTTTCGATTTGAGTAACTAAAGTGTCCCCATACAAAAATTCAAATTTTATTTTTTTAACGGTCATTTTTCATACGTTTCGATTTGAGTAGAATTTTTCCGGAACCAAACAATTACTCAAATCGAGGATCCCCAGAAAAAAAATAAATTATTGATTTTTTTTAAATCAATCTTTCTTAAGTTGCTAAAAAAATTTCTAGTCTAGTTGTTGGCATTTGATCCTAATGAAATCTTATAATGTCTCTTACCGCATAATATCAAATGACATGCATTATGTATGACAGCAGAAGTAGGAAAAAAACGACAATAATATTGAATTTTTTAAATGAAAAACCACTTGAACTTTATACATAACTTTTTCTTCTTTTTTTTGCTAATTTTCAGATGCATGGTTCAAGCCGGATCGTTTACATCCAAAACGTAAGTAAATTTGTCAATATTTTCGCATATTTTTTTCATTTTCTTATCGGATTCTTCTTGGACATATTTTTTTTTCCTCATTTCTCTTATTTTTCCATGAGTTAAATTTAAAACATTAACTAAGAACACGTAGGACTACTTTTTCTTTCTTTTTTTTGTTTTATGTCCAACCACATGCCGATATTCGTTTTTCGCGAACGATTTTTCATTTTGGGTTGAGCAAAAACAACAACAAAATAAAGCAGAAATATAAATCAGTAGAACATACAAATACACTGAAAATAGACATTTCCTAACGCATATTTTAGCGATTGAGTGATGTTTTGCAGTCATTTAGTGCCAATGACTGAGGTTTGATTGAGAATTTTTGAGAAAATTGACAAACATTTGAATGAAGCCGCTAATATTTGGCTTTTCAAATATAAGGTTCGTGTCTAGGATAAAAAAAATATAGACACTGTTGATTTGTGTCTTGGATATTGCGAGAAATCACATTTTTGGTGTCTTGAATGTTTGATTTTCAAAAAGTAATGATAGGGTTTGTGTCTAGGATAAAAAAATATAGATGCTACTAATTTGTGTCTTGGATATTGCGAAAAATTAAAATTTTGGTGTCTTGAATATTTGATTTTAAAAAAACGTTAAATTTTAAATTTATGTCTTGGCTAATTAAACTCAAAGCTTCGTCGACTTATTGCTGACTAATTACAAATTTATTAAACATTTACCGGAAAACAATAAAAGTGCACTTAAAATCATTTAAAAATAATGAAAAATATTGAACAAAAAAAAGAAACTTTCTATGCTGGTTTTTCTCATTTCTCAACAAATTTGATAATATTATGAGCATTTAACGAGCAACTGAATTTATTCATATTAAAAAAGAAAAAAATATATATTATTTAACATATATGAATATTAGTTTACTACATTTTTTTCATCACCGACTTTTCCGAGACTCTCAACAAACTCATGATATTTTCTTTTCTTTTTTTTTTTTTAAGGGAAATTCTCTCACAATATATCTCACGGAAATTGAAGAAAATAAAATATTTTTTTCTTTTTCGTCTGAGATCTTATTTTTTTTTTCTTTGTTGTTCGCGAGCAGTTTGGGAAAGTGCTACAAATTTCCCTGTCGAGAAATCTCGATTTTTTTTTTGTCGAGTCTAAAATTCGAGGCTGACTAGCGTGACGATTTTGCGTGACGATTACTAACAATACAATAGTATATAGTGTGCCTTATTGCGTATCTACTTGCTTTACGTATTAATTGTAGTTTTTTTTTTTTTTTGGAACGACGTACGTTCGGAACGTTTAGTATTATAAATAAAAATTAATAAAAGTGAAATATTAAAATTTGAAAAATGGCAGCAATAATTGAGGATCTTAAAGCCATTTATAATGACATAAGTTTCACAAGAGAAGGATGTAAGTAAAGAAGAGAAAAAAATGGTTTAAATTTATATAATTTTCATAATAATTACTGCAGCATAATGTGATCAAGTGAAAGGAGTGAAAAAAAAAACAGTTTTTCATCTCTTGTGAGTTTCATTTGGACTGTCGCCAGAAAATTCCTGCCCGTTATATTTTCAGAAACTGATCATCTTTTTATTCCCATTCCCCCATTTAGCGTTTCTTTAATTTTCGACTATTTTTTTTCTATTACGGGGCTGTATGGTCTGCATAAGAAATAAATAACACGAATGAGATGAAACAGAAAGTATTTATAAAATACTGACAAAAAACAGAGAAAAAAAATATCCGTGTTATCAGAAATAAAGACGAAATGCAATACTTTCAATCTCATATTCAGTTGCACGTTGAGATCACTTTTATTTTGTGTGTTGAATTCGTATCAGCATGAAAATATATATAATGTAATAAAAAGTCATCAGCACATGAGAGAAGAAATAAAAGTTATTCGCGTGTCACTATAAAATATGTGAAACAGAGTAAGAGAAAAGTGAAACGTGCGGTCAAATTTTCAATTTAATATGCGGAAAATTTTTACAAATCTACGAAGCGTGAATAATGTAGAATGAGAAGCCTGAATTTCTGGGTATTATAATTATAATTGAGTCCAGAGTTGCAAACAGATATCTGTGCACAGATGAGAACCGTACAATTCCTTAATAATTTGTAAGGTTTTCAAATAAAACCTTCCAAATTTTGACAAAACCTTACAAATTATCAAGGAATTGTACGGTTCTCATCTGTGCACAGATATCTGTTTGCAACTCTGGTTGAGTCTTACGTGTACTTGAAAATTTAAAATTTAAGACAATTTAACAGCTTTTAAAAATTTAAAATTTATCGATTATTGAACATTTGAATAGTCAAGACACATTCGTGAATTTAACGTTTTTTCAAAATTTTGAAATTAGGGTAAAAAATCTATTTTTCCGGACGATTTATTTTTCCGGACAGTTTTTGAAAATCAAAAAATTTAATTTTTACGAAATCCTTGCTTTTTAAAATTAAATTTAAACCTGAATAATGTTGTTTATCTTGAAAAGTACAATTTCTAAATATTTTTTTCAAAAATGGAACTGCCATAAGAGTTAAATCACAAAAAATAGTTTTTCATACAAAATTTAACAAATCTTATGAGTGAAAAATTTCATATTTAGGAAGAGAACTGATTTAGCTTATTAAGCTTAAATTACAGCTCAAAACTCCTAGTTTTAAATTCAATTTAGTTTGGTTGCATTTAGTCAGCCATTAACTAGATATTCCAATTTTGCTGAGTTGAAAATTCAACTCTATTTTTCCGGACAAAATTATTCAAAATTCTATTTTTCCGGACGGTTTTTAATCTAAATTGTCATTGAAATTTTAGTGTATTGTTTACATTATTTTCAATTTAAATCTTCATTAAATTTGTGAAAAATCGAGCCTTTTGAGGAAATAAGTAACTGGAAATAACTAAAAACATCAGAATTCAGCAAGATTTCGCCCCACAGTCAGGCTAGGAATTTCAATATCTTCAAGTTTTCCAAAAAGTCCTTCAAATTGCTTGGGGATCAAGAAATTATCTTTTTTCGTCAAGTTTCAAAAAGATCAAGGAACAAATTTCAAGCCATACTGTTTCTGTTTCAATATTTTTAATGCATCAATTAATTTTAAATAAAAGAAATTTCGTCCTTTCTATAATATTGAATTCGAATCTTTAATTTTTTGTTTTCATATAATGTTTTTTGTAGTTTGATATGTCTGCATACTTACTGACGTGCATTAAATGTCTTAATCCCAAATCAGCTAAAATCATCTTTAAAATTTCAAGCTTTCATTTAATCTTTTAATATTATTAAAAAAAAATTACTGTCCTGCATTAAGGAACTATTTTATCTGCAACTAAATTAGCAATTTCGTAAGACAGTCTGTAAGGCTTGATGATTGGTGAAGGAAAGTTTGACCTGATTGTCAAAAAATTTGAAAGAATTAAATTTTTTTCAAGTTTATAAAGAATAAAATTAAGTTTCATAACAAAGGCAGGTTCAAAAACACAAATGTGCATCCATTCATTCACATTGAACTTTGAATTAAGCATTTTATCAATAAAAATTATTGTTTGTTGACATTTTTTCAATGAAAATTTTTCAAGGCTAACTTTTCAAAACTATCCGGAAAAATAAAATTTTTTGTCCGGAAAAATAGAATTTTGTCCGGATAAATAAAATTCAACTTTAAATCAAATTTTAAGGAACTTCCGTTGCAAAAAAATAAAAGCAGATAATTGAAACATATACTGTCTATGTTGCTTTACAACTTCAGTTCAGTTTAGGAAGTTAAAATTGCTTGGTTGAAGAGTTTTTTGCCTTCAAAGTTTGCAAGTGTGATTTTTTCCGGAAAAATAGATTTTTTACCCTACCTAAATGTTCTCGAAAAATATTGAAAGCCAAGACACAATATGAATTTAACGATTTTTAAAATTTAAATTAAATAGTGCTTGAAAAATTTGAAAATACAAGACACATTTCAAAATTTAACGTTTTTCAAAATTTTGAAAATTTATTTTTCTTAAATATCGGAATAGCCAAGACACAAATTTCATCAAAATCAAAGCGTTGCAATTAAAAATCAACAGATTTCTAAAACTCAAAAAATGAGTTCAAAGGCAACGCTTTAATTAGTCTGCATTGCTTTAATTGGCTTATTTACAATTATTAATTAAAAACAATTAAAAAAATTAGACAAAATGCACTGCATTTGGCAATGAAAAGGAAGAACAAATAAAACAAATGTATCAAGTGAATTAAATAATAATAAATAGTTATATAAACAAAGCATTGATCAAATGTTCAAAATCATTTCAAGTTCAAGAATCAAATTTCAATGTTTTTAGAAAATGTAATCGACTGACTCATGTTTCATCTCCAAACTAAATTGTGAATGAAAATGAAAAATTCAATTGAATTAAGCCATGCGATTTAATTTCATGCGGGTTAGATTAAATACAACAATAATGATTTTTTTTTGAGAATATTAATGAAGCAAGTGTCTGTGTGCAGAGCACAATACATCCACAACATCTCTTTCTTTCCTTTCTATTTTGTGTTCTATGATCAAGTTTTTAATGCCATAAACTCACACACAACTTTCAACTTAAATAACTACAATAAGCATAAAATGAAGAAATGATCATAAAATAAAAAAAAAAAGAAGTTCTTATACGGTCTGTCCATCTCGTAAAGTGAAAAGCGATATTAATAACCGGAGAGTAGAGTGGGAAAAAAAGAGAAAGAGAACATCCATTATTCTTTCATTTCATTACATTTTTTTTTTTATATTTGTTGCTATTATTTTTCATACATAATGTGTACAACTACCTGTGAAGTCGGTTCATATTGAGTTAAAAAAAAAGTTTCAGTTTATACTTTAACAGCGTAGTAAGGAAATTCAGTGCTTATTGCCACGAAAACAAGATTGCAGAAAGAAAAAAAAAATATTTGTTCATTTAAATTAAATTTGGTGAATTAAAGTTTATATTAAAATGGGCAGACGTACGTCAACAAGATACAACAATAGCAATGGATATTCTCAAGCTGAAGATTTGCCTGAACGTGGTCCAGGTTGGACATAAATTTCTTGATTTTTCGATTGAATTTAGATGATCTGAATAAATCAAGTGAAACTTTTATAATTTTTTTTTCGACATGTGGAAACATGTGGCACATCAAGTCTCTCTAATTCTTCTTATCGTCTGACTCATTAAGCTTATTTTACAATATTTTATGTCTATTCTATTTATTTACAGTGGAATCCTTGATCTATTGGCGTGATGTTAAGAAATCAGGAGTTGTATTTGGCATTGGACTTTCCATTTTACTCGCTATGTCCTTATTCTCACTCATCAGCGTCTTTGCATACCTTTCATTATTAACACTTGTTGGCACTATCTCATTCAGAATCTACAAGACCGTAATGTCTGCAATACAAAAGACATCAGATGGCCATCCATTCAAGTAAGTCTACATTAATTAATCTAATTGAGTGCTAAATTGAGACTGTCTTTTATTTATTTATTTTACTAATAATATTCTTATTCTCTTTTATTTGAATGTGTAGAGAAATTTTGGACATTGATTTGACATTATCACAGGACCGTGCTCAACAAATTGCCGGTGTTGTTGTTACACACATTAATGCATATATTGGAGAATTACGTCGTCTTTTCTTGGTCGAAGATCTCGTTGATTCATTAAAGTTTGGACTTCTCTTATGGCTTATGACTTACATTGGAGCTATCTTCAATGGCATGACCGTTGTCATCCTAGGTAGGCTAATATATTATGATTGTTTTGTTGAGTTTTGGTGCATTTCTTGTGCTGTAAAATTCCCCGACCTAACCTCAAAATTTCATTATATTTTTTTCAAAATTAAATTGACCGTTAAATTTTTCAAATATATTTTGACCGTTAAATTTTTTAAGCATATTTTGACCGTCAAATTTTTTAAACATATTTTGACCGTTAATTTTGAAAATTTAAATTTTTATTCTTTGAAAATTTAAATTTTTATTCGTTGAAAATTTCCATTCAATACACCACAAAATGCACAATCAACAGCCACGATTGACCCAATTAAAAATTAAATTTATTGTTACTAATGGACATAAAAAAAATATTTTTCGCTTATTCTGCAGCATACGTCGCCATGTTCACATTACCAAAAGTTTATGAGACAAACAAACAGAATATTGATCAATATTTAGACTTAGTAAGAAGTAAATTGGCAGAAATCACCGATAAGGTAAAGGCAGCAATTCCAATTGGCAAGAAAGAGGAATCTGCAAAAGATAAGTAAGATGTATTTCCATCATCATCAGTAACAACAAAAAAACAACTAATACAAGAAGTAGAACGTGAAACGATCAGAATGGATGTGAATCTCTAATTTATATCGAAAAGAACTGAAAAGCATAGAACATCACAAAGAGATATATTTCAAGATCTTTATATAATAACAAGAAGTAGTTCAGAATTTATTTAAACTAAAAAAAAGTAAAAAAAGTAAAAACACACATTTAAGAAAAAGTTAAAGAAAAATATCCTTTTTGAACACTCATTAAATTAATAAAATCTCAGAGATCGAATGTTTATAGATTTCTAAAAATTAGCAGGTCTATAAGCAATCGATCTCAAAAAATATTATAGTAATAATATCAAACAATATAAAAAATTATATATTTCATAGCATTCACCAACCAACCATCCGATTTTTGATTGTAAAAGAATGATAAGTAAAAAACATGCAAAATGCTTTGTTCTGATCTCGATCTAAAGTTTTTGTTATAACATGTGCATTAGATCGAGATCAATCAATGGGATATGATATTTTCCTCTTACTCCCCACGTTCCCAACTCCGTATATCCCCCTCAATTTTTGTATAAGATATAAGATTGCACATCTCCTTTTTAGCATTTTGCATTATAATGAATTTATATAAAACATTTCGCTTTGATCCTTCATTTTTCCTACAATTTACATGGAAATGAAAACTTCTGTCTGAGAATATAAAAATTAAAAATTAAATAAAAAGAATGATGCAATGCAATTAATTAAGAGAAACGTTTTTATAAAAATGTTTGATGCTTGATAGGAAAAAAAAATCGAAAAAAAAAGAAATTTATTAATTATTTAGCTTAAAATGATGAACAAATGAGCTGTTTTAGCTTCGAAAGGATGATATTTAAAAAAATTTAAAAATTAAAAAAAAAACAAGAATGATGTTAAACCGCATAAAAGTTTCTTTTGATTTCTTACCTATGAATATGCTTTACTTTGGAAAAATCAATAAAAAAAGATTAAATAAAGGAAGAAGATGTTCTAAATGTCAATATATTGCTGTTCAGTTTGATTTTTTTGATATTTTATAATATTTATTATACGTAGGACGTTATCGCATTGTTTGATTTGGTGCTGTTGTCCAGATGTCTGCTTTGTTTGCAGGTTTTTGGGGTCATTTGAACTTTTTGGTTCATTAATAATTTTGACAGTTACAAAAATATTTGAATTTTTGAAAATTTAGATTTTTTTCAAGATTTTTTTGAAAATTTAGATTTGAAATTTCGTTTTAACGGAAATTTTTGATCGTTAATTAATAATTTGAATTTCATGAACTTTTTGAGGTCAACTTCAAGTCATAGAAAATTCAAAAAATTTCTCAACTGCCAAATGAAATTTTGATCATCCTAATCTCAAAAAATTCCATTATCTGCAAGTGATCAGTCTAGACATAAGAACAACAACACCAAATATATTTGATTATTACTATTTTTATTTGTTTAAAAACCTTCTTTATTCTTAATTTTTCCATTATTAATTACATAGAACTATGAACTCTCAAGAGAACCTTACATAGAACCTCAAATTTAATTTTTCAAATTATCATTACTTATTATTATCGCAAATGAAGAGGAAAATCTAAAAAAAAAAATATTTAAAAATTTATTCACAAAATGATAGTAAATGTTTCATAAAAATTTAAAGAAAATGAAATCAAATAAAAAAAAAAAAAAACTGCTTCGAATTGTAATAATTATGCCTTAAAATGTTTTATTCCATTGATCAAAGTGTTCAGTATGGTAGCGGAAAACGTGTGGCTTCAATTTCTTGAATGTAAACAGCTTTGAGCAGAATGTGCATGGGAACTTTTCCTCTTCGGTGTAGTGCAATTTTTCATGCATCTAAAAAAATATAATTGATAATTAGCATCTCAAAAGTAAGTATTAATGATAAAAAAAAATTAGTAAGTACCTTCAAGTATCTGGGAAGAACAAATGATTTTCCACAAGTCTTACAAACAGACGGTCCATGAGCCGTAATCATGTGATCTTTAAGAATATCACGCGATGAAAATTCCAATTTGCACAACTCACACTGTGATGTTGGCTTATGTAGACGATTAATATGTCCTTTAAGACTATATTCGGAAGTAAGTTCCTTGAAGCAAAATTCGCAACGGAAGAGCTTTTGAGCTTCTCCATGATAACGCATATGGAAATTTAGTACAGTTCTGGTAACGAAGCTCTCATTGCAACCTGGTGCTGTGCATTTGAATGGCCGTTCACTGAAATTAATGGTTTATTAAAATTATTTAAGAATACCTAATTTGTCAATCTTGAAATTAACGGAAAATTAGAATTTGAAAAAATGTTCAAAAAATTTCAAATTTAAAACGAACGTTAATTTTCAAAAATTTAAATATAACGGAAATTAAAGAAAGATAATAAAACGTACCCAGTATGCATAGTCATGTGAATCTTCAAAGCGCGTTTAGTTGCTAATTTTCGATTACAAATTTCGCAAGTCCATTCAATGCCAGAATGAAATTCCATGTGACGATTAAACCATGTACGACGTACATCCTTTCCACAGCATCGACAAATAACCAATGTCTTATCAAATGGATGCTTATAAGGACATTCATGACTGGCATTTTCATCGAATGAATTGAAACGTTTATCGCAAAATTTACAATATCGCATGTCTTGTGTACGGAAAGACCTTGCATCAGTTCGTCTCTTATTGCATGAATGTGTTTTAATACCATTATTTGAAAAGAATTTACCACCGCAGACGTCACAAACGTACAATGAAATGCCTAAATGGAAGTTCATATGATGTCTAATGCTTCTAAGCGATACCAAAAATTTGCCACATAAATCACATTCAAATTGGCGAGATCGCTTAATACGTGGTGAGTCTTTGTCAGATCCAGACAATATAATTGGTGGAATTGATTCCAAACGAGACATAATTGCTTTTTCTTCTTCCTCCTTTTCCCTCAAATAATCTTCAATATTTTTCTCTTTTGGTGGCTTAAACTTTTCGCCTTTATGCTTCTTTTGAATATGCAATTTCATGTTTCTTGGATTTAAAATCTTACGTCCACAATATTGACATTCGAGGGCTTCATGAACATGATTACTGAATGTTTTTCGCGATAATTCTTTGCCACAAAAGCGACAAATGAAATTATTTGGATCGCATTGAAGATATTTGCAATCATGCATTGTTTTCTCTTCTCTAGTTGCAAACAGGACATCGCAATATCGACAAGCAATTCGTCCACGTAAATTACGATTTTTATGTTTTGCAATTGATATTTTTTCACGAACATCCAGAATTTTACTCAATTTCCTCCTAATTCTTTTCTTTTTAGGCTTCTCATCATCATCATCTGGTGGATTAAATTGAAAATCGTCATCTCCATTGTCACCATAATTCTCATCAGACGACCAATTTCCATCGAATGTTGCTTGAAAATTCTCTGATTTAATTTGTGTCGGTTCGGTCTGGATATCTGGAGTAACTTCATGTTTAACTTTGACATCATCCACATCAAAACTATTGTCTGGATCTATAAAAACTGACGTAACTTGATAACTTCCAGACGTATTTGGCTGTATGTCGTCCAAAACTTCATAATCGTCTTGTGGTTCGCTTTTAATTTCTTGTCTGGAAGTTTTTTTTTTTAATTTTTCATTATGTTAAAACTGGATGTCGGCAAAAATGCATTTAATTATACTTACTTTATGACAATTGGTTTTTCATCATCCAAATCTTGTAAATCTAATTCCTCACGCGTCTCATATCGTTTTCTTCGACTCCTTTTTTCAGGTATTGGCTCTATAATTTTTTCTTCGATTTTTTTCTCAGAAATTTTTGGCTTCCTATTCTTATTTTCCACAATAAAAACCTCCCCACTCTCATTTTCCACAATTAATACATTCGATAAAGTACCTTCAAACATTATTGCAATGTTTTTTCGGCTTTATAATTGATAAAATTAAGACAAATTAAATAAATTTAAAATTTCAAATCAATTTTTTTAGTTTTGTTTTCGACTTCCGCACCATCTGCAGGAATTGAAACTTTTCACAATGGTCTGAAATCGAAAAAAGCACAATGGTCTGAAATCGAAAAAAGTGTCCAAAATTTATTAAAAATCGTGTCTTTTAAACCTCATCTTTTGAATGCAGTATTATAAAACATAAACTGACGCATCTTCTGTGAAAATATCAAGCTTCCAATCGTTGTCTAACTCTGTCAATCATTAACCAAAGTCACGAAAAATTTGTTTACAAAAACACCATGAAAAAGTTTCCATAAATTTTTCTACTTTCTGTTGTTTGATTCACATTCTAATCACTGTCAATAGCTTCGTTAATGCTCAAATTTTATGTTAAAACCTATAAAACATTAGCAGATAGCTTTATCATTAGGGAAAATGCAATTAAAATTTTGAAATTTTCCAAAACTTTAAATGTCCATAAGTTAAAAAGCCGGGCGAAGCCGGGTCTGAAACCTACCAGAATACAAAGATTGAGTCTTAATTTACCTTCTAATTATACTATGATGACCCCAATCTCCCCCGATTTCGAGATATTTGCAATTTAATTTCACTTATTTTTCAAAATTTTTCTATACAAATTTGCTTGTGCACAAAAATTTTTGAGAAACAATTTTAAACTTTTAATGAAAAATCATATTTATCCTTAATATTATAAGCTGATATTTTCAGAGATGTATAATTAAGACATGACAAAACTATTGACACTTTCAAAATAAAGAAAATCAACCAAAACTTTGCGACCTCTAAAGTTTACGTCAAAATATAAATTTTGGACACATTTTTCGACTTCAGACCATTGTGAAAAGTGTTCAAATTTTATATTTTGGAGGAAACTTTAGAGGTCCCAAAGTTTTAGTTGATTTTCTTTATTTTGAAAGTGTCAATAGCTTTGTCAGGTCTTAATTATACATCTCTGAAAATATGAGCTTATAATATTAAGGATAAAGATGATTTCTCATCAAAAATTTAAAATTGTTTCTCAAAAAATTTTATGCACGGACAAATTTGTATGGAAAAAATTTGGAAAAACAAGTGAAATTAAAATGCAAATTTCTGGAAAAGGAGGTAAAAGGAGGTTACAAGAGCATGATTAGAAGGTAAATAAAGACTCAATCTTTGGATTCTGGTAGGTTTCAGAGACCCCCGGAAACCCCTTTTTAACTTATGAGCATTTAAAGTTTTGGAAATTTTCAAAAATTCAAATGCATTTTCCCTAATGATTAAGCTTTTGGCTAATGTTTTATAAGCTTCAACATAAAATTTAAACGTTAGTTAAGCTATTGACAGTAATTAGAACATAGAACAAACAACAGAAAGTAGGAAAATTTATGAAAACTTTTTCATGGTGTTTTTGTAAACAAATTTTTGGTGACTTTGGAAAATGATTGACAGAGTTAGACAGCGATTAGAAGGTTGATATTCTCACAGAAGATGCATCATTTTATGATTTACAATCTTGCATTCAAAAGTTCAGGTTTAAAAGACATGATTTTTTTGTATTTTTGAACATTTTTTTCGATTTCGGACCATTGTGGCTTTTTTAAAAAGTTTGTCAAAAATTTGAATTTTTTCCGTTACTTTTTTTTTTTAAACAAGTAAAAGTTTTACCGCAAGAGTGCAGCGCATTTCTGAATTCATTCTTTATTACAATTCATTTACATACTTTACAAATTAGGATTATCTTTCAGCCACATGTCAAATTCATTAATATGATGTCTGTACACATGATGCTTAATATTTCTTGTTGTCAGCTGTTTTGCACATATTGAACAGGCCATTTTTGATACATTATTATCGTCATAGTGTAGCTTCTCGTGCATCTGTAAATTATTCTATGTAATTTATGTCTTTTAAGAATTTCATGTAGCTTACCTTTAAATATCTAGGAAGGGCAAAAGACTTTCCACAAATCCCACAAACACTTGGTTCATGATTTTCTTGAAAATGATCTTTCAGGTAGTCTCGATTTGGAAATTCCATTTTACATAATTCACATTGAACTGTGTTTTTATGCAGTCTTTGGACATGAGATTTTAAGCTAGTTTCTGTACTTAGTTGCTTAAAACAAAATTCACAACGAAATAGTTTTGGTTGTTGTCCGTGAAATCTCATGTGTCGATCTAGCACCACTTTGTTAATAAAACTCTCATTACATTCGCTACATTTGTATGGCTTATTTCTAGGTACGAAAAAATTTGCAATTAGGATTTGATTAGCATTAAAAATATTTCATGCTAAATTACCCTGTATGAGTTGTTAAATGAGTTTTTAGAGCTCTTTCTGTTGCTAACTTTCTATTGCAAATTCCACAAATCCAATCAACTCCTGAATGTGTCTCCATGTGACGGTTAAATGCTGTCAAGAAATTTAATTATTGGCAATATTTAACGGAATCTTGATATTTAAAAAATTAACGGTTTTCAAAAATTCAAAATTTAAATGAAAATTTCAAAAAATTCAAAAATTTAACGAAAATTTCAAAAAATTCAAAAATTTAACGAAAATTTCAAAAAATTCAAAATTTTGACGAATAAAACCGTTAAAAGTGTAGTTTAATGTAATAACCCGTTCGTACCTAATTTGGCCAATGTCTTTCCACAGCACCTACAAAACACCAGTTTTTGATCATCAGGATGCTGAAATTCACATTTGTGTGCCTTATTTTCATCGAGTGAAGGAAAACGTTGATCACAGAATCGACAATAACGCATATCATAAGTTCTAAAATCCTTTTCTGGTCTTCTTCTCTTTTTTTCACATGAATGTCCTTTAATTCCATTTGGTGTAAAGAAAACCTCTCCACAGGAAGCACAAATGTAGGACGAATCACCTCGATGTAAATTCATATGAAAATGAAGGCTTCTTGAACTAACTAAATATTTTCCACATAAATCACATTCAAATCGTTGTTTCTTTCGTGGATATTTTACTTTAGTCCTAACTCCTTTTCTTCTTAATAGACAATTTACAGGTTTTTCTACTTTTGGGGTAGTTTCAAAATCAGTAACTGGCTGATAATCTACAACTCTCTTTTTCGGAGGCATTTCTGATTCGTTTTTATGATTTTTTAAATTATGGTCAGCAAAGTCATTTTGACTATAAAATATTGTCTCACAAATCTTACATTCAAACTTTTCGTTATGGACATGATCGTCAAAATGCTTTTTATTGACTTCCTTAAGACATATGCGACAGATATAATTATTCGGATCACATTGGAGATATTTGCACAGATGCATCCATTGCTCATTTCTATTTGCAAAAATAGTATCACAGTAACGACAAAAGAACTTTGACTGACTTAATGTATGCTGTATGTTTTGTGATGAAGATTTTCTTTCTGGACTTTTAATTGCTACTTGATTTGAGCTAGTTCCTTTATTGGACAGTCTTAATCGTATGCCTTGATCAGTTTTCGGCTCAATTTTGACAGTAATCTCTTCATATTCATTGGCATCGATAAAATCTACAGGAACTACTTCAAAATTCTCTTCTAGATATTCTTCCTCCATTTCAATATTGTCATTGTCACTCAAACTGCTAAAAATTAATAAAGATGCAAATTAGTTGATCATAGCAATCAATTGACATTAATTAAGCTTACTTCTGAGAATTTATTTGTTGATATTTTCTATCATTTTTGGTAACAATTTTATTTGACCTTTTATTTTGATTTTCCACAATGTAGACATCACCACTCTCATTCTCTACTATTAGTACCTGATTGAAGCTTCCTTTTGACATACTTATGGTGTTAATTACAGCTTATTGCTTATTTTAAAATTAATTAATAAAATTGCTATAAATTTTTTTGTGTTTTAGTAAACAAAAGCCCTCTAACGGATTTTTTTGAAAATTCTAAATTCCAAGAAAAATCGAGACAATCAAAAAATCTTAATTATTTCCTAATCTAGACATAATCTTACATGGGGATGTAAGTTAAAATATTAATATCTTCTATGATCTATCAGAATATCTATTAAAAACATTCAGTTTAATGAAAAAATTGCCGATAATTAACAAAATTGTCCCATATTAATTTCCATCAGTGTTAAATTTTGAGAATTCTCTCAATTCTCACGATCTGGCATCTCTTTTGCGCATGTCTGTCCTTTATTTAACATTCTAAAAGTATTTGAGACAAAATTTTCATTCCTTCATTCAGATCGGAAACTTTGCAGTGAAAGCATCTGAAAACAAAAAAGTCAACAAATTTCTCGATCCATCAATCCTCCAGTAAAATAGGTTTAAATAGTGCATAGTGCATATAAAATCCCGTTAATTATAATCAACTTGTTGTAGAGATAACAAGTGTTTGCAGTAGTGCAAAGCAATAAATAAGAAACACAAAAAAAATAAGAAATAAAGCTTTGAATTAAAAATGAGTCGTCCAATGAGTGAACTCGATAAAAGAAAGCAAATTTCAGTTCGTGGAATTGCACAAGTTGAGGATGTAACAGAAGTTAAGAAGGGATTTAATCGTCATCTTCACTTTTCCTTAATTAAGGATCGTAATGTTGCAACACCAAGAGATTACTATTTTGCATTGGCTCATTGCGTTAAAGATCATCTTGTTTCTCGCTGGATTCGTACGCAACAACATTATTTTGAGAAAGATCCAAAGGTATGTATTACACACACTAAAATGTCATTAGAAAAGAATCGAAAAAAATTTACGACCTCCAAAGGTCAGAAAAAAAGTAACCGAGAGAGAAAGAAAGCTCTAAAAAGTGATAAAATAAGAAGTAGGCATATATACAGAACGAAAAAGCAAGAAGTACCTAAGTGAATAAAAAGAATAATAAGAAGAAGCAATTTTGCCGGATTTGCCGGTGAAATGAAATTAAACTAGCAACTTATGTGATAAAATGTATAATTGTCTCAGATTTCTGATCTTATCTGATCAGGCTCGCAGAAAATGCTTCAAAAAAAAAATTTATTTTTTACGTAATTATCTATCTGCCTTTTAATTTTTGTCTCCGAGCTTAATCATCATAAAAAATTAGCCATATAGCTTATCGCACATAAATATTTATGTATGTAGGCTAATTTTCACACAAGTCTGATTTGACGAAAAAATAATAAAAATTGTCTACAGCATGGAATATCAACCTTAAATTGACTTAATTTAATAATATAATATCCGAAATTTTCTGAAGGTCGAGATAAGGTCGACAGCACGTTCATACTTTATATATTTTTTTTTTCAATTTTTGCTTTTTTTTGTTAAGCATAAGCCACAGTTGTGATAGATGATAGCAGAATATATAAATATAATTAATCATTACAGGAGCAAGTCTCATTCAATCACACACATTTCGAATGTAAAAAAAAATAAGAAAAGAAAGTTAATGAAGTTTATCGCTAATGGCAAAGAACTTTAATTAATTGTAATCAGCTTATTTTTAACTCTCGTTATGTAGTAATCATCTTGTGTCTTTCTTCCTTCCTTGCTTGCTTTTATTCAATTCTATTAAGAGTTTTATTTTGACTATATATATTATTATAAATAGAGCTTGGTCACATTTTTTATAGATTCTGTAATTTAATTTATTTGAGATTATTTCATCTCTTTGAACTCTTTTTTTTACGAGATAATTCATGCACCATTAAGTATTTTCACGGCCTTTTTGTGCAAAAAATCAATGTGACATTACGCCTTCCATGTCAATATGCGCAGACCATAATGACTGATGAGAGTAGTAGTAGCTTGCTGGATCATTTCAATATTGTTCAATTTTTGATAAAAAAAAATTTGCGCCAAATTCTGTCAATTTTTTTTAAAAACCTCCAAAAAATTCAAATTTTAAAAAACCCGTTACAAATTCCAAAAAAACCGTTACAAATTCTAAAAAAAATTCTCATCTCAAGCAGATTTGACTAGTCAGAAGATAAATTAGCAAGCTTTGTTTTTCATCTACAAAATAAAATATTGAATGCAACACGTTTCTAAAAATGAAAATAAAATACAAAAAATTTCATATTATTGAGACAGAGCGTTTAAAAATAATTTTGCTTCAAAATATTATAAAATAAAAAAAAAAAAAATCTACAACGTTCTGATCGGTGCTGAGTGAAAAAACTCGTTTGTTGGAAAATCATTGAGCTTAAAAAAAATTACAAACATACTTTTCGATGTCAATAAAAAATCGACAACAACAATGTGAGAAAGTTCAACGTAATTTAAAAACATTTGATGATCCCTCTGGCGCATCAAGTAATAACAAGTAATCATGTGGATTGATATTAAAAATTAAAAATGAGACCATATGAGAGACTGTTTAATTAATGCGGCACCAATGTGATAATACGAGATTTTTTTCCATTATTGATGCATCCTTACTGATTCCTTGTTGCTGTAATGACTATCCTCATTTAATGTTATTCTTAAAAACTCAAAATAACTCAATGTTTACATATTTATTTATTTTTTTTTATTATTATCAGCGCGTGTACTATCTCTCATTGGAATTTTACATGGGACGAGCATTGCAAAATACCATGATCAATATTGGATTACAAGGAACAGTTGATGAGGCTCTCTATCAAATGGGATTGGATATTGAGGAATTGGAGGATATGGAACAAGATGCTGGCTTGGGAAATGGTGGTTTAGGTCGCTTAGCTGCATGTTTCCTTGATTCTATGGCTACTTTAGCTATGCCAGCTGTTGGATATGGTATTCGTTATGATTACGGTATTTTTACTCAACGCATTCGTAACTTTGAACAATCTGAGGAACCTGATGATTGGTTGAGATTTGGATGTCCATGGGAGAAGGTCAGCTTCTTTACTCTGTTCCTTTAAATTGTCAAGAATTTTACAGTTTATTTTAATATATTTAGGCTCGTCCAGAATACATGATCCCAGTTAACTTCTTTGGTCGTGTTATGGATACACCTGATGGAAAGCGCTGGACAGACACTCAAATCGTTTATGCCATGCCTTATGATAATCCAGTACCTGGATATAACAATAATGTTGTCAATACATTGCGTTTGTGGAGTGCTAAGTCACCAATTGAATTCAACTTGAAATTCTGTAAGTCACGTGGTCTATAACGAACTTTTTGAATTTAAATTTTCCAATTATATTTTTTTTACTTATTTTAAATTTTTGAAAACCGTTAAATTTGAATTTTATTTCAAATTCTATTTTTAGTCAACGATGGTGACTACATTCAAGCTGTATTGGATCGTAACTTGGCTGAGAATATTTCTCGTGTATTGTATCCAAATGATAACATGTTTGAGGGTAAGGAATTACGTTTGAAGCAACAATATTTCTTATCTGCTGCATCACTTGCTGATATCGTTCGTCGTTACAAATCATCTAAATTCGCACAATCAAAGAATCCACATGAAGCAATGAAGTTTATGCACGAAAAAGTTGCAATTCAACTCAATGACACACATCCATCCATTTCAATTCCTGAATTGATGCGTATTCTCGTTGATGAGGAGAAACTTACATGGGATGAAGCATGGCATGTTACAACAAATGTCTTTGCTTATACCAATCACACTGTTTTACCAGAAGCACTTGAAAGATGGCCAACATCATTATTGCAATCTATGCTTCCACGTCATTTGGAAATCATTTATCAAATTAATTTCTTCTGGATGCAACAAATTGATAAACTTTATCCAGGTGATTTTGATAGAATGCGTCGTATGTCAATGGTTGAAGAAGATGGTGAAAAACGTATCAACATGGCTCGTTTGTCAATTGTTGGTTCTCATGCTGTTAATGGTGTTGCTGCAATTCACACAGAAATTTTAAAACGTGACATTTTCCGTGACTTCTTCGAAATTTTCCCAGACAAGTTCCAAAATAAGACAAATGGAATTACACCACGTCGTTGGTTATTGTTGTGCAATCCAGGTCTTGCTGATTTGATCTGCGAAAAGATTGGAGATGATTGGCCAGTTCATTTGGATCAACTTGCTCAATTAAAGAAATGGGCTAAAGATCCATCTTTCCAACGTGCTGTTGCTAAAGTTAAGCAAGAAAATAAATTCAAATTGGCATCAATTCTCGAACATGATTATGGTATTAAGATTAATCCATCATCAATGTTTGACATTCAAGTTAAGCGTATTCATGAATATAAACGTCAATTGCTTAACTTGCTTTACATTGTCACCATGTATAATCGTATTAAGCGCGATCCAACTGCCAACTTTGTACCACGTACAGTCATGATTGGAGGAAAAGCAGCTCCTGGTTATTATATGGCTAAGAAAATCATTCAATTGATCTGTAAAGTTGGACATGCTGTCAATAATGATCCAATTGTTGGTGATAAGCTCAAGGTTGTTTATTTGGAAAATTATCGTGTCACATTGGCTGAAAAGATTATGCCAGCATCTGATTTGTCACAACAATTGTCAACAGCTGGAACTGAAGCTTCTGGTACTGGTAACATGAAATTCATGTTGAACGGTGCATTGACAATTGGTACACTTGATGGTGCCAATATTGAAATGGCTGAAGAAATGGGAATGGAAAATATCTTCATCTTTGGTATGACTGTTGAAGAAGTTGAAGCTCTTCAAAAACGCGGATATAATGCATGGGATTATTATAATCGTAATGCTGAATTGAAGCAATGTATTGATCAAATCTCTGGAGGTTATTATAGCCCTGGAAATCCAGATGAATTTAAGGATGTCACCAACATGTTGATGCAATATGATCGCTTCCTTACTTTTGCTGATTTTGATGATTATGTCCAGAAGCAAGATGCTGTCTCGGCTACTTATCAGGTTTGTGTCTTTGCTACTTTGAACTTTACAATTTAAATTTAAATTGACAGTTAAATTTGAATTCTAATTATGCATTAATTATTTGAATTTAATTTTACCGTTAATATTTTTAAACTCTTTAATTACCGTTAAATTATTATTTAATTCACAGAATCAAGCCAAATGGCTCGAAATGTCGATCCACAACATCGCAAGCAGTGGCAAGTTCTCTAGCGATCGTACAATCAGCGAATATGCTCGTCAAATCTGGGGAATTGAACCATCCTACGAAAAATTGCCAAATCCACATGAAGTTGTTGGTTAAATTAATTAACCCAGCTATGCAGCTAGTTAATTTACATCTCTTTTTTTTTTGTTGAGAAACTTTTAATGCGTCGTTATTGAATATTAAATAAAAATTTTAAAGGAATCGTTCAAAAAACACAAATGTAAAAAATACACACAAAAATTAAACACGATTTATGAGAAAAAAAAGAGGAGCTACAAAATTAATCTAGCAAGTTTTTTCTTACAATTGAACATAAATTAATAACTGCCCAAATGTTCACCCGTCTCATTCAACACGTTTAAATGTAAGGAAAATTAAACCTATTTGCCATATAAACATTTTTTTTTTGTCTTTCGTTCTTTTAACTTTTAACATTTTTTTTTTTCTTTTTACATTATTATTTCGTTTAGTTTAGCTAGTAATTAAAATAGTGCAATTTTCTCTTTCATTTATTCTGATATTTTATACATTATTCATATGTTACATTATGTTGTTATATTGCTGAAAATTGGCATTGAAAATTTTAATAATAAAATGATTAAAACAACATTTTTTTGTTATTTACTTTTTATTTCTAATCAATTCTGTTGTGTGTTTGTAAGCTCAAAATTAACAAAAAAAAAGAATAATAAGATAATTAACAATTTGGTGATACCTGATGATGACCATACAATTTATGATTTTTGCGTGCGTTTTTGTTTCTTTTTTTCGTGCTTCTTGCTGCACGATTGCTCCTTAGTTTTAAATGTTATACAGCGTTTATCCAAAAATGCAATAATATCCTAAGAAGGAAAGAAAAATTATATAAATGTTAATCAATTTAATAAGCAAAACACAAATCGTGATAAATTCATTAATTACACAAAAAAAATTTAAAAACTTACATTTGTTTGATAAGTTAAACCAAATTTGCGAAAATGCTTATAAATTTGATCTAAATCAACTGGACGATATTCAAGAATGTACTTTTGCAATTTGTCACTAGAGCGAACCATGTTATAAAATGATATATGGAGTGGAATTAAGCATGATGGAACCTGAAGAATGAGAACAAAAAAATTAAATTAAAGAAAATCGAAAATCTAATTCAATTGACATATTTTTTAAAAACTCATGAAGACAACAAAATATTGAAAAATTATTAAAGGAAATATGTTTTATTCTGTAATATTGTTGATTCCTCTTTTTTAATTTAGTTTTTCAGAAATTTCAACGATCATTTGATATTTGAATTTTAATAATTTTTAGGGGGGTTAGTCTAGACACATTTTGATTTAAAAATCTTCTCATTTAGCCAAGACACATATCAATTTCTATGTTTAGCCAGGACACAAATTTTCAAGTAATGTATCATTTAGCTAAGACACATTTCGTGAACAATTTTATTTTTAGTCGAGACACAATCCGTAAAATATTAAAATTAAGCCAATGCACATTGTTATTGAAAAAAAATCATTAAAAGACAAAAATTTACCTTAGACTTCCTAACATTTGGCAAGATATACTCCTCACCCTCAAGAATTCCAGATTCATCTAATTGAAAAACATATTCATCGTCGTCGCCTTTCATGCCAATATCCGTAGCTACATCTGTTACATTCATGTCTTTTCGCGAATCATTCATATCAATCTCTTCATCTATAGCTACACGAATTATTGGATGCATTTGATTATAGATATGAGTCAATAATTGAACAGCTTTCTTGACAGGAAGTGGACGAATGCCATATTTAAAGAGTTGTAGTTTCAACTCGTGCGGTGTCATATTCTCAAAATCAGGTTCAATAAATAGAGTTTCTGTGTCAACAACATACTTGTCATTCATTATTATACCGAGACTTTTTCTTGGCTTGTCTTTCATCGATAATCTTTCAGACTGTTTGACGATTGGCGATTTGAGAATATTGGCAAGTGAATTGTTGATTGACATATCGAGATTTTCTTTCTCTTGAGAATCATTTTGGGACGATGAAAAGTCATTAATTACAGTCAAGTCAGCATCATCTTCTGCTTCCTTTTCAATGGAATTTTGTGATGAAAATTTCTCTAAATCAGATTCCGAATGCATTTTTGAAAAGTTTTTACTTTTTGGTGAATTTTTTGGAACAACTCCATACTTTTTCATGATCTCAGTTATGCTATCATTCAGATTTTCAGCTTCTAAAAATCTCATTGATTGATCCTTTTTCGTATGATTAAAGCTTTTGTTATATTCTGAAAAATTATTCAGCAGTTCTGATACACTATTTTCAATCTTAAAATCCCTTTCATCCGTTGCTATCATGTCAATTAATGACTGTTCTGCAAGATTATCAATTTCAATGACATCGTCATCTTGTTGCTGTGTTTGTAAGCTATTTGATGGATATTCATTGCTATTACTATTATTATCCTGACATCTATTAATTGAATAATTAATTTCATCGTCCGAGATATTAATTATCTCATTTTCATCGAATGAATTGACAGTCGAACTTTTACTTATGCTTTTTGGACTATCACGTTGTGTAAGGTCAAATATTTCATCGTCATCTGACTGCTCTGAGCTTTTTTCATTTTCTATTTTTAGATTTTCATTGCCATGTTGCGTAAGATCATTTTTTTCATCATAAACTTCCATAGGTTCAATGAACTGTGAGGAATTTACACAATCCATATTTGGTTCTTCATTACTTTCACATTGAGTAAGGTCAAAGATTTCTTCTTTTTCCTCAGACATTGCGGCACTTTGTAACTGCTCATTTATTATGTCTTCTTTTTTTGGACTGTCACATTGAGTAAGATCAAAAATTTCATCATTAATATTGCTACCTGTTTGTGACACTTGACGATTGCTATTATTGCATGGAATTTGATCCAATTCTTCATGTTGTTCCTGTGCTTGTTTTGATAGCTCTTCAGGGTCATAAATATATTCTTGTGTTGATTCACTGTTTGTTGAGTCATCCTGTGTCAAATCAACACTTGTCACTTTGTTCTTATCACTTAATTTCTCCTTATCATGATGCATTACTACGGATTGTGATAACTTTTCGTGCAGCAATTCCAAATGTTCATTCACAGCTTTTAATGATTCCTCACTTTGTGTAGCCCCTAATTCATCCATTGTAAAGCTTTCAATGCCTTCAAAAATGTCACTGCAGCTTGAATTTGGACTTAGAATTATTTTCAAATCTTCTTTACTTTCAACATCTTTAATTTCTGAGGGTTTTGGGGGTTCGGGATTATTTTTAATGTCCTTAATTTCTGAAGATTCTGGTTCCATACTCTGATCTTTTTCAATTACTTTTATTTCAGATGAATCTGGAGGAATCGGTTCAATATTTCCATCATCTTCAATTCCCTTAGATTTTCTTTTTATCGGTCTAACTGGTGAAGGATCCCGACCTGCAATTTTACTCCAATCTTTAAGCAAGTAACCCGGTTTATTATGTGCAATTTCAAATAATTCAGTTACAAAATAATCAGCATGAACCATATTCTGAGCACATCTATTAAATGCTGTATTGACCAATTCATGCTGTTCCATTAATTCATCATCAATAATAATTGGATTTTTCTTTTCAATTTTAGCAATTTCTTCTTTTTCAGATTCTTGTGTGTCTGCAAAAAGATATGAGTTTGTAATATCATAAACTCTATTTCGAATCATTTCATCTCTTTGATCATCAGTTGTCATTGTCAAACGTGTTGGAACTAGTGTATATTTTGATCGTTTCTTTGACTTATTTTTGAAAAACATTTCAATCTCGTAATCAGAATAGACTCGCTTACTTTTAAACCCATAACGTTCGAGGACTGTGCTTATTGGTTGAATTTTACCAGTAGAATTGAAAGGATTGTCAAAGTTTTTCGTCTCATTTGTCTCTTCTTTGACCTGAAAAAAAACGATTTAAAAATTTTTGAATTTTATTTTCAAAAAAATTTAAATTTAAGAAAACCGTTAAAAATTCAAAACTTTTAACTCACCTTTTTAGCCTTTTCAAGCTCTTTCTCCTTATTGACATCCTTCAATGACTCAGATATAGCTAATGCCAATTGCATTTCATATGGATCAACTCCATCTTGATTACAACTATCATTAATTGCTGAATAAATCATTTCATCCTTTTTACTTAGTGCTTTTCTTATATCCGTTTGTGATTTCGGCTTTTTTGGTTTTGTGACTCGTTTGGGCTTAGTTGTAGCTACCTTTTTTGATTGTTTGGATGTTGATGGCTGATTTATAAATTCAGTTGCTGACGTATCTTTTGAAGTTGATGGACCTGCTGTATCTTTTGAATTTGATGGACCTGCTGAATTTTTTGATGTTGATGGACTATCTACATATTTTGTAGCATTTTCCATCAATTTCTTCAAAGAGGGTTTCTTGAAAAATCTTAAGCTATCATCCTTATTGTCATCGTCTTCGACTTTACTCTTTTTTGCTTGTGGCTCACCATTATCATTTTTTCTGTTAAAAAATCTGCTTACTAATCGTCTGTAATAAATTATAGTAAAATAACATAAAATAAAATAGTAAGGAATAAAAAACAAACTTTAACTTACACTTCTGGATTTAATTTCTTTTTTCTAGATTTTTTCTTCTCATCAACAGACATGATTAATTAACTAATAATAACTTTCTATGACTTAAAATAGTTTATTGATCCGGTTTAACTTGCAATGGATCATTGACTTGAAGTGAAATTCTTATAGCTGAACTATCTGCTGGATCTAAAATTACTGGAAGTTGTGATGCAGATTGCAAATCAGATGCCTGCTGAAATGGAGCTAATCTACGACGTTTTACTTTCTGTTCTTCAGTTTCTTGGAAGTTTACTTGAACGTATTGCCTTATACGATCCGTTGATGGTAAATACCTGAATGAAAATTAAATAATTAATAAATTTTCTAAGAATTATGAAATTGTAAACCTTACATATAAGCCAAACCGACTAATCCTCCAAAAAGTACACAAGCCGTTGCAAAATAGTTACGTGCTCTGTATGAATAAGTGCCTTTTGTTCTTCGAGGCTTTACAGGATATTCAGAAATTGTTGTCTTTTCATTAGTTCTCGACATTTATTAATTCTTTGAATTTTTTTCCTTTTGTTTTGAAATTTTTTACAGGGTTTTCGACAATTTTTTTTTGTGTTTTTGCAACTCTGTTTAACGGTTATTTTTTGAATTTTCCTTCACCTTTTCGGTTTTTTAAAATACTCAATTTTTTCATTAAGTACGTATTTTTTACCATTGTTTGATATAAATACCCATTTATTTTTGAAAATAAATAACTCTTTGTTCAACACATTAATAAAATCATTGTCTAAAACGCAAAAAATAAAGAATATAAAAATCATCTTATAACTGTCAAAATAAATTCAAATCTATTCAATAAGTTTTAAGCGGGAAAATAGTTGTGAAATTTTTAATTAATTAATTTAATAAGTTTTTAAGCAGTTATTAACCATGGCTGACTTTTTAACGCCTGAAGAAGAATATGAGCTCATGTATGGCGAGGAGTTGGAGATGATGAATGAGTTTGATGGTAAGAAAATCGAATTTTATTTTTTAAAAAATCCAAAAATTAAGATCCTGTAAAAATATTGATCTTCTAGAGCCTGAAAACGTAGCAGTATCTCGTCCAGTTGCCTCAACTCAAAAAACAACAGTTCGAAATGACAATACATTACTGTCAAGTCCTGCATTATCACAAATATCAAGAGATGAACGTCAAATTCCATTTACACCTGCAAATATTCACAAAAATAAGAAGACATCAACACCATTCTTAGAAAAGCTTAAAGCTGTAGATGAAGATGATTTTGATAAGTTTGGATCAAAAAATAACGATGCATTAAGTGAAATACAAAATTTTGGCATGAAACGTAAGAGAAGACTTGAAGATTTATTTGGTGACATTTATGACATTGAAGTCGAGGATGCATACCTTAAAAAGCACAAAACAGAAGAAGAAAAAGATTTGGAAACGATACAAAAAATCATTGATGCACGAAAGGTTTTTGATTCATATTTAAATCCGCTTAAAAACAATGAATTTGACAGACTTGAAGCACTTCATAAGTTTAAGAAGGATAACATATCCACAACAATTCCTAGATATCCATTTCTGACATTATCGAATCTTGATGATCGTTATTATGTTCGATTCCATTCTGAAGATTTTGAGAATAAAAAGTTGATGGAAATACAGGCAAAAAATTTAAATGGAGGACGATTCTTTGGAAATCAAACTGAACAATTATGGCAAGAAGCTAATCAGATAATCTTGCAAAATATTCAAGGATCATCACAAATGCGACAATTGGCTCAAGAGAATGCATTAAATCATCAAAATGTAACATCCTCATCTCTTTGGGTTGAAAAGTACTGTCCAAAAAAATATATTGATTTATTATCTGATGAGTCTACAAATCGATCACTTTTACAATGGATTAAGTTATGGGATAAAGCTGTATTTAATCGAGAACCAGTTAAGAAAAATGCAAAACCTGGAGAATTAAGTAATTTTAATAGAAGAACTGGAAGATTTGAGCAGAATGGTGGATGGATGAAGAGAAAATTTCGTGGGAATATGCTTAATACTGAACTAGATGAGAATGGCGTTCCTGTACAAAAAATAGCATTACTTGTTGGAAAGCCTGGTCTTGGTAAAACGACATTAGCTCATGTAATTGCTAAACATGCAGGCTATGAAGTTCGTGAAATGAATGCTTCAGATGATCGAAATGTTGATAGTTTTCGACAAATTTTAGAATCTTGTACTCAAATGCAGTCAGTTTTAAATCGTGAAAATCGACCAAATTGCATAGTTTTGGATGAGATTGACGGAGCCCCACTACCGTCTGTAGAGTTCTTAATTCGATTTGTTTCTGGTCAAGTCACTGAAAAAAGTAAAAAGGGAAAGAATAAGAACAAATTTATCCTTAAACGTCCAATAATTTGCATTTGTAATGACTTGTATGGAGCTAATTTAAGAACTTTACGGCAAATTGCATTTGTTGTGAATTTCCAGTCCATTGATAATGCTCGACTTGCTGAACGATTAATTCATATTGCAAATAAGGAACATGTTAAAACTGATCTTACGGCTATGTTATCATTAGCAGAGAAAACTGGCGGAGATATTCGTTCCTGTATATCAGTCATTCAATTTCATAGTAACACAAAAAAGACATTAACATTATTTGATGTTTTAAAAAGTAATGTGGGACAAAAGGATTCACATAAAACGCTATTTAATGTTTGGTCATCAATATTTCAAATACAACGACCGAAGAAAGTCATTAAGGAATCATCAAATGATCAACAGAAACAAATTATTGGTATGACTGATATGTCTGTAAAAACACGCATGATGTATGTATTAGATATGGTGAATAGCTGTGGTGAATATGACAAGTAAGTGGAATAAATGTTATTTATTCTTATCATTTATTTATGATTTACACACAAATTGTAGTTTTACAATATTCATGTGGGTTGGGCTTTTAAAGGCATAGATTGTCAATATTTATGAATTTTATTTTATAAAGTTATTTACGCGATTTAAAAAATTCAAATTTAACGTTTTTTAAAAATTCAAATTTAACGTTTTTTAAAAATTCAAATTTAACGTTTTTTAAAAATTAAAATTTAACGATTTTAAAAAATTCAAATTTAACGTTTTTCAAAAATTCAAATTTAACGTTTTTTAAAAATTCAAATTTAACGTTTTTTAAAAATTCAAATTTAACGATTTTAAAAAATTCAAATTTAATGTATTGAATTTTTGATTAGCCAAGACACAATCCTATATTTTTCCCATAGTTCAATAAAAATTAGTCAAGACACAATGCGTTATAAAAATATTAAAATGTAAAAAGCCAAGACACAATACTAATTTTAACGGGATTTAGTAAAAAAATTCAGTTGCTTTTAAATCTTTCCAAATTACATTTTGACAGTTACTCATAATCCTCAATTCATTGCGAAAATTTATGCCATAAATTATCATTAAATATTTTACCGAACGAATACTTTATCAAAAGCGAATGTAACAAACAAAAATACGATAATAATAAAAAGCATTTTTTTGAATCAATTTTTAGGCTTGGTCAGGGAGTGTTTGAGAATTTCTTGAAGCAAAAAATTCAGGATACAAATTTGACATCGATTGTCGAGGCATCAAAATGGTTTTGCTTTAACGATTTGATTCAACATAAAATCAACACTCAACAGAACTACATAATTTATCCATACCTACAATTTGCATTTGCTTGCTGGCATTTCTGTTTCTCGTCAATGGCATATCCGCAAATCACTTATCCACAAAAGCAATATGAAGTGTCACAAAAAATGTCAACATCGAAGCAAATTTTCGAGAGCATAAAGAAAGGAATTGTCTCAAATGGAGTCCGTGCTGGTCATGAATTATTGATTGACACAATAAGTCTTTTGAAGAACATCTTATGTCCTGAAATTCGATCTGTTTCAATGCACTTACTGACCCCAAATGAGAAGAATGATTTAGAGCATACAGTTCAAATTTATGCAGATTTTGGAGTCTCATTGATTCAAATGCAGGCTGCTGATGGGACATATCATTATAGATCTGAGCCGGACATTGATCATTTTACTTTTACTGGAATTGCAAGCAAACAAATTAGTTATTGGAGTAAACAGATTATTGCACAGGAAGTTCAAGTTGAGAAAATGAGACGAGCTCGTCCAAAAGTCGTAAATGAAAATACACAAAAATCTGAAGAGAAATCAAAGGCTGAAAAGGCAAAAGAAATTTTATCGCCAACATCAGAAAATAAAGCTTTGCCTAATCATTTACAAAGATTAATACCAAAAGTAGTAAAAGAGAAGCCAGCTCCAACAACTTTAGTCTGCAAAGACTTTTTTGGACGTGTTATGTCTAAGGAATCGACGTCAGAAAATTCAGCTGTACATGGTAAGTTTTTTGCAAATTTAACGAACTTTTTAGATTTGAAATTTTTTCTAAAATTTTTTGAATTTTAAAAAATCGTTAAAATTTGAATTTCATTTTTTTTTTCATAGATCCATTTAAGAATATCCTACTTAGAAGTCCAATATGGTTCAAATACAAGGAAGGTTTCAATAATGCTGTCAGAAAGGACATAACATTTTCAGATTTGCTGTAAACAAAAATATTTAATAATTTAATTAATTTAAGGAATAAAAGAAAAATATTTTAATATCAGTAACTGGATGTGTCGATTTTAATCTAAAGCAACATTTTATTTTGTCCTATTGCCTAAATATAAAGGTTTTTTTTTCATCTTCTCAGTTTATAAATTAATATTTTAATAATATATATTTTTAAGAATGCTCGAATGCACTAAAAGAACTTTTTTTAAACAACACTTGATGGAACTTTTTCGAATGGATGTCGTGATAATGTTGTGGTGCTATTTGTAGATTGATTTCCTATATTTGTTTGACACAGTGGATGTGGATCAGTGCACTCTAAAGATACTAACAAGTTAACTAATGCCGTTGTCGTTTCTAATTAAAGAAAATCATTTTATTAGCTTATTAATTGTGACTTTGAAAAAATAATTCGATTTACCTGAAGATACGTGATGTGGCTTATTATTTGACTGCTTAACAATCGCTAAAGAATTGGCTGCGGTCGCATAAGTTAGACATGTTCGTCCTTCATGATCTGTTTGTTTTAAATTTGCATTGTACTGAAAAAATTAATTAAATTTCCATTAAAAATTTTAGAACTGAACTTTTATAAGCAAATCGTACCCAAATTAAAATCTGAGTAATACTCAAATTTCCAATTGCACAGCTAAAATGTAATGGTGTTCTTAAGTCTCGAGAATTCACCGTACAGTTCACAAACTCATTGTTTGTATGGGCTAATAATAGTATTATCGTTTTCATATCACTCCTATACAGAAAAAGTTGAGGATTTTTCAAATTTTTTATCAGTAAATTGCGACTATAAATATTTTATTAATTTTTACTTACTTAACGACAGATTCAATCAATTGCTGTCCAATAGACACTGTTGTATTTAATGGTTGTAAAAATTCTTTGGCTTCATACTTTCGTCTTATCCAATTTTCTTTCTCTTCTCTTGACGATGTCGGAACTATTAACAAAAAATTTTTAAATTATTATTAATATTGATTAAGCATGTCGAATGAGGATTAAAAATTTACCTGGTTTTGCTTGGCCTCTCGTATTTGCCTCCCAAACTGAATTGGATAATGAATTTCCAATTGACAACATCACAGCCAAATGTGCTGGTGGCCACTCATCTAATGTTAATGATCGAACTTTTGAGATATGTGATCCCATATTTCGGTGAATTCCTGAACATTCAATGCACATTAAAACACCTAAATTAAGACTCGCCCATTCGGGTGATGTTCCATCGCAGTCAACACAAAATCCATTTCCAGCAACTTGATTTCTTATGTTTAACATTAATTGTGCAACATCGTCCGAATTTTGTGTTTTTGGTTTTGAACTTTCATTGCCTTGCAATGACTTGAAGATTTCTTGTTCGATCACATAAACCCATTCGTCACGTTCTTCTGAATTTCCAGCCTCAAAATGCCATTGCTTATTATCCAAAGATACTATATAGAATTCGAATCCGTCTTGATCTGCAACAATTAATTAATATTTAAGATTTAGTAAAGACACATTTTTACAACAAGCTGTTTAGTCATGACACATTTTTACAAAAACTGTTTTAGCCAAGAGGTATTTTACAAGGGAAAAGAAATAGTCAAGACACATTTTTACAAGAAACAGTTTTAGTCAAGACACATTTTGCAACAATTTACAGCCGAGATTCAATTATTCAAGACTACAACCTTGCAATATTGATACAGTCAAGACACAATTTAATGTAATTATTTTTTATTTAGGCGCAATAAAAATTTGAATTTAATAGATTTGAAAATTTAACGATCTTAGTTGGCTAAGACACAAAACTGAAGTTTAGTTTTTAATTTTCAAAAATGGATTAAAAAAGCTCAACTTTAAAAACATTACAATCTGCTTGAAATTAATAAGCTGAGGCAAAAATTAGAAATCAATAATCCACCTTAGCCTTGACATAACTTATTAGATAAGTATGTTTAATTCGCAGTAAGTAAAATGTGCATATCTAAACTATTTCTTTATCTTTCCAACAAAAGCTATTTTATAATGAAAAAATATGAATTTATAATCAAATAATCTTTTAATTAGGCCAAAGTGATTAGAAATTAATTTACGACACAAAAAAAAAGCATAAACAGAAATGTGCAAAATCTTACCTTCAGTGTCATTATTTTTAATTCCACTACTCTTCATTCGTCGATGACGTTTCTTAACATTGGGCGTTTGTGCGTCAATTTTATTATTACTATCACTTCCAAGATTCTGTGAGTTACTATTGCTCAATGCAATGCCTGATTCATCACCAGATTGCGAACTTGCTTTTCCCGGTTCCTTTAGATTATCATATGCTGTGAGTAGAACTTTGTTATCATTCGCTGTTGCTTTCTTATCTTTATGAAGTAACGATAAAACACCTAAGCTTTCCGTAATTGAATTTGTATTGTTGTTGTTAATATTGTTATTATTATTAAAAATTCCACCATTTTTATTATTATTTAGACTCGCTGCTTGCTTTGTCAATGCACTATTTGTTATAATCGATTTGGGCTTTTGTCCTGGTATTTTAACTGTAACATATTGTAATGATATTTCTTTGCCATGTATATTATCCATATAATCATGAAGTGATGAATGATAAGTTAATCTACCGTCGTCACATAATGTAACATATTTCTTCTTCCATTCTTTATTTAATGTTTTACTACTTCGTTTATATAAATATCCTTGCTTTATTGGAATTGACCTTCCACTACCTAATTTGTCTGTCTCAACATTCTTTGATTTATCTTCTTTCTTTGATGGAATGAAAAGGTTTGATCTACGTCGAGATTTTCTTGATGTTGTCGGTGTACTGGTTGGTGTTGGTAATTCCTTTTCTTTTTGTGTCGTTGGTGGTGGTGGTATGATACTTAATAATTGAAGATTTTCTAGAGAACTTGGTGGAGGCATTGAGGAACGTTCATGTTGTATAAACTTCATATTCATATTATTGTTGTCACTTCCAAGCATTGTTATTAAACCTATTTAGAAAAAAAAAATCCGTTATAAATTTTTGAATTTAAAATTTCCGTTATAAATTTTTGAATTTAAAATTTCCGTTATAAATTTTTGAATTTAAAATTTCTGTTATGAATTTTCGAATTTAAAATTTCCGTTATGAATTTTTGAATTTAAAAATTTCCGTTACAAATTTTTGAATTTAAAATATCTATTATTTTTTTTTTTAAATTTGAATGTGAAAAAAATTGGTTAAATTAGTAAAAATTAATACAAACCTTGTGGCTGTGGTTGTGACATATTCGAACTTTTAGCCATTAATGGACTGTGCGATGATCCATCTAAGCTTGATAAATCACTATTTGCTTTATTCACTGGTACATGACTAGATGTTGAAGACAAACTATGTTGTCTGTGATGAGGTAATGACGAATTTAGATGATGACTTGGCGATAAACTGTTTATATTGAGTGCATTAACAGAAGGAGTTGTTGTTGCTGTGAGGCCATTTGTATTTGTAGGACTCATATTTTGTGACTGTCCATAATTATAGCCGTGTAAAGATGTAACACCTAGCCGTGTTGTGGGCGTTGTAGGTCGTGAATTTGTCGGTGTCAGTGCAGGAATAATTGAACGTGATTGAACAATCTTTTGACAAGCCTCTTGAAAAACTCTTTCAACATTTAGTCCATAAGTTGCACATGTCTCAAAATACGAGCACCGTTTTAAGTCATTTGCGAGTTTTCGTGCTCTTGAATCATCAATAACACGCGGACAACGTTCGCTAATCGCATCTAGTATTTAAAGTATAGAAGGAGGAGAGAAAACAAGAAAAGAGTGAAAATGGCAAGAATGAATAAAAAAAATAGTTTTTTTGCGTATACCGTGTCTTATCACATATATTTGTGATTATAAATTTACATAGAAATTTAATAAAATTAAGACTCCACTAGCTATGCTTAAATTATAATAAATATAAAAATTGATACCACGAAGATTTTGCCAAATATAGAAATAAGTCCATTGACCAGTTTCTAAGCAATTTTATCCCAGACACATTTTTTTGTGTCCTTTTGTTTTTATTTTGACCGACTGTCAATTTTTCAGTAAAAATTTTGAATTTTTGAAAACCGTTAAATTTTGAATTTTTGAAAGCCGTTACTTTTTTTTTAAAATTGACAATTTAAGTTCGACATTTAAAGAAAAAAGAAGGCAACAAAAAAACGTGACAATGAAATGCACTCCAAATCAGTGCGATTAATACTGATTTCTTAACATTGGAAGTGGAGACATTAATTTTATTATTACGATTCTTATTGATTTTCTTGAAGTTTATTTTTTTTTAGTTTCAAAGCGATAATAAAAAAATTTCCTTGTGACTCGCTCTACACATGTCACTTTCATGTCAAAAACACTAAAAACTTCATAGTGTATAATAGCACAATTTTCATTTAACACACAGTATTTATAAGTAAAATTATTTTATTTTTACCTTGAGTTCCAACCAAAATAATTGGAATGTTCTCAACATTTCTGTAATGTGACATTTTCGTATAATATGCATATATTGCATTAAAGCTCGCTTCATTCTCCAGACTAAATACAAAGATTACCGCATCAACCCAAGCTGAGAACTGTTAAAATACAAAAACAAAATAAAATTGAGAGGAGTTAACAATTGAGGATTGTTTGAAAAGTAAAAAAAAAAAATCATAAAAAAATCAGAAATAGACAGAAAAAGAACAATAAACAATTGCCGAAAAAATAAGCAAAAAGATTGCTGTAAACAAAGTTTAGCAATAAAATAAAATTTTAAAATGTGTACCTGCAATTCAGGTGAGCCTCCTTCATCACGTATTAATAGCAAATAACTTTGGTTATCAATTTGAACTTCTTTTTTGAATCGTCCACCTTCAGGACTTTCTTCCTGCATATAACTTCCTGTTAAGTACCGATGAACAAGTGCTGACTTTCCTGAATTTAAAGATCCAACAATTCCTAAACGAATGTCAGGCACTGTCCTTGATAATGTCCATTCTTGGCTGTTAACAAAGGAATCTGAAATTTGAGAAAAGGAAAAGAATCTTTATGACGACGCAAATTTTTTTGCACAATGAATCATATCAAGCAATATTTTTTTTTTGTGTATATTATTTTTTTTTTCGTTAAGACATCTCAAGTGGGTGATCACCATCATTTTGTGGTGACTGCATTCATTCATGATCTTAGACAGAATTAAGCAGAAATTACGCATAGACACAAAAATGAACTTTTTTCATTTACCAGATTTCCGTTTTTCATGAATGCTATTTGAATTTCGTTTCATACGAAAGGAACGTCTAATTACACGACCGATTTTGGCAGGCTCACTTTTATCCGACGTGAAGAAATTTTTAATTAATGTCAAATTCATAATGTACAGTTATCAGACAATCGAATATTAAGCACTATTCCATTCACAATAAATGACTTCTTTAAGAAAAACAAAAGAATTTTTTTTCACAATTTAATTTACACTTGACGATCATATGTTTTCTCTTTCATATTCAGCCACAAACTGATTTCGAAAAAAAATATAAATGATTTTTTTTAGCGTATAGGTTTTTTTTGCTTTTCGTTGTATTAAAATGACACACAGTTTAAAAATATCAATACTATACATACAATCATCATCATCATTATAGTCATTAAAATTTTCATTCAATAATTTGTTAGCGATTTTTTTTTTAAATTCATCAAAATCTTTATTGTCTCACTGTCCGAATTATTTTTAGATTTTAGAAAATTGAACCTTGAATAAATTCAAATTTAAAATGATCGTTACTTAAAATTTGTGTCTTTGCTAATATTTAAACTCAAAATGATTATTCTGTTACATGTAAAATGTGTCTCGACTAAATTTGAATTTGAGGATCACTGTGTCACGACTAAATTTTACTTGAAAACACATTTAGAGGGAAAAAAAGTCTTCCTCGAGAATCTTGTTTATGTCGGAAAAATGCACATTCATAAGTCTCAAGTATCTACATTCCGCTAGTAGTATTTTTTTTTGCCATTGTGTGTTGAATATTTTCCATAAGACACAATATTATTAATACTCAGCTCTTATCAGTCATCGCTGATGTTGAAAAAAAAACAGCGAAAGAAAATATTTAATGCAATAAAATGATAAGAAAATATAACAGAACTGCCTACAAATATTCATTAATGACTTAGTTCAGTTAGCTAATTAATTAATTGCACCTTTCCTTTTACATCAGCCAAATTCAATCGATTTGAAATTAAGAATGCATAGACGCAATATTTCTTGGCAATAACGGAAGTCACTCGATCAATAGAAACGAATTTTGATTACTAATTAGCTGATTTTTGTTACTAGATATTCACAATGTTCGTCTTAGAATTTGAGAATTTAATTTTCATTTTATCATCATTGGATTTAATTTTAATCCGACGATTTAAAAGAATTGGCAAACTGATGACCAAAACTATACGCTGGCAATAGCACATCATTTATTCTAATCGCATAATGACATGAATAATCTAGTTTATGCTATTGGATAACGTATCTCATAATATTTATTGAATTTCACAATAGCTTGTTAAAGAATCAAAATAATAATCGGTTTGGGCAAAATATTAATAAATATAGTCATGCAGGGAATCAGTCTCGGCATTTAAATTAAATTATAGACATAAATAGCTTTATGTGTCATGTTAAAAATGAATCAATTATTGGATAGTTTCCCAAAAAAAAAATTTTTTTTTTGCTATGTGTGCGAGGAAGAAGAGGAAAATTCCGATTATGCATTCGACCGACTATGGCTATGTTTATATTATGGATATGATGGGGTCTTCAATTTCAATAGATCCTTCTTGAAACAATTAACTAATTTAACTAATTTTTTTTAAAAAAAAAAACGACTTTTGAGAATTCAAATTTTAAAACCGTATAAATTGTTACTTGAAAAACATTTGTAAGGTTTTCATTCTAAAATTTAAATTTGTAAAAGTCGGTAAAACCGAAGACACCCAAAAATGTACATTTGCAAATAGAGATAAAATCTTTCTACTGTTATTGATCCATTTTGCAGTCACACAGTCATGTACAGAAACGGAGAAATAATGATGTTTTGCATCGGAATGTCTTATCATCGGAAATTGAAAAATTAATTGAGTTAACAATGTTTTTTATTATGATTTTTTATTGTGGGAGGAAACGTTCGAAAAATAGCATCAAGTGCCATTACAAGTTATAGAGTCTTGTCACATACATAATATGACTGACGCTTGATTTTTCTTCTTTCTTTTATACTTTTATACACCGGTAGTGCCATATAAAAATAAATCGATTTTTTTGGCATGAATCATCATCCTTTCCCAAGTCTACTAAACGCACATATAAAAACACATTAAGTACTGAACTTTTTTTTGCATGCACATTGAGTAATTGCAGCAATATAATTATTATTATTATTACATCCCACGCACAGATTCTGTACAGCACAGCTACTTACTAACCTTCAATGTTTACTATATGCTCTCGTATTTGAGTAGCAATTTGTAAATCAGGAATAAGTTCGATTAAGTCATAAACGGCATAGATTGAAGGATGCACTGACTCAAATCGTTGAATTTCTTGCCGAATTGCATATGGATTGTTAATAATCGCCTGTAATTGCGATCTTGTTGTTGAGTTGTTATTGTTTATTGCCATATTATATGCTTCCTTCTCTTCTTACTTGCTTGCTGTATACTTTTAATGGATCTTTTTCTTTCACTATCTCTCTCACTACTATTTTTTTTGTGCTGCTTATTGCTGTATATTAATATATATTTATATTTTTTTCTTTTGAGAGAAAGTTTAAGCTATTTTAAATATTATTTCTTGATAATTTGTCGTAATTTCACCAACATACACTAATTAATAAACAGTTCTAGACCAATATTATGACACAAAACACAACTTTTTCAAAACATTTTTAAAACATGAAGCGTAAAACATAAAATTTATGTTTCCCTTTTTTTAGGCCTGCACTTCATCATTTTTCACTTTATATCACCTTTAAGCACTAATCTTTTATGTTTTTGATAATAATTAAGCATTTTCAAGTCCTTAAAACTTGGAAATTGCATATAAAAAATTTTTAATAAAAAATTTGACGAATTACTGTACACTCGCCATGAATATGCCGTTCATATACTCAATTTAAAGTCGTCGACAAAATAAGCAGCACAAAAGGGGCATTCAAATACACAGAAAAAGTTTAGTTGTGCAAAAAAAATACTCATCGTCGACGAGAAAGAAATACTTAAATAACTTGTGAACTAACAATCATTTAGACTGAACAGTAAGGAGAATAAGGATCATTAAGCCTTGGCATTATTAAAATAATCAAGATATAGTGTTGAGGTAAGTGAAATTAAAATAAATCAATATTTGCCGATTCTCTCGCGTAACTTTTCATCAACCTTCTTTTTTTTTGATGACGGAAAAAAAGAGTGCTGGAAGTAAATTTTTGATTAATTAATGCAATTGTCGAATGCCTTTACGGCCTTAAACTTATTGTCAAGTTCAATGTGATGCCAAAAATTAGCATAAACATTTGTAAATCGATAATTCTGTTTTGTTTATTTGACATTTTAATTGTTATAAAAATTGCAATTAATTTAATTAAAGTGCTGTTTATTTGCGTACAGGCAAGCTGTATGTTTGATAAGAAGTAAAAGTGTGTAGTGTAATGTTTTGGGAAAAACAACAAAAAATTTAGATTACGAAATTCGTACCAACTCTCACGTACGGTACCGTACTCACGTCTCTCAGTTAACGAGAGGATCTTGTGTATGTAGCTTTGATGGAAGTTGTTTTTTGTGTGCCGAAAATACGCAATTTATCGATTTTTCAGATTCTTTAACGTCATATTTTTTTTTCTTATACATTTCGTCTTTTGTACCTTTTTTTTATATATACTCCAAGTTCGTTCCTTATTCTCGGCTCTCTTTTGCTATGCTCACATTTTCTTCCATTTCTGTATGTCTTATCCGTTAGTTATTGCTGTGTCTCTCCAAAAAATATATATAAAATTTTTTTATTCAACGAATTTCATTCAGCACATTTTTAGTCTACGTTTGGCTGTCTTTTTAAGCAGTTCGGTATTAAACTCAGTTCCATAAAAATAAATAACGTGAGTGTTTGTAACGTTACTTTATATAATTTAATGCAAATGAAATGTTTTCGAGTTATTGTGCTGTTGAGGCAGCAACAGAGTTCATTAAATAGACGAAAAAAGAAAGAAAAAAAAATGCATTCCTTAATTTGTGCTGCACACAATTGCGAAAAAAATAAATAAATAATAAAAATGTCCCTAAGTCTCGATATCTCGCTGATGAGATTACAATTGGTTGCTTAAAAAAAACATCATACGATCAATGTCGTACGTTTTGAATTTACGGAAGGCAATTTGTTCAGTTCATAATATTAATAATGGCTAGTGCGCGAAAAAAATAAAAGTGCAATGCTGATAACGCAAAAAATCAACAACAATCAGTTTGAAATGCTCATCACTATTTTTTTTTTAATTAAAGGTTCCATTCAATATTGAATACACACAATGATGGCACTCGTATAGCATGTAGGAAATGTATTAAAAGCTTGACTAACTCCATACTTACTAAATTCACCTATTTACACTTACTCAATTATCAATTCCAATATATTATCAAGTAGTTTATTGGTTTTTATTTTATTCCTTTATTTCTGTAATATAATGTAAATAGCATTAAATACTTTGTGTGTGGTGTGTAGATTGAATTAACGTAAGTGTCACTTTCGCGGTATTTCCTTACTTGCTTGTTGCCCACTGTAGTGTCGTGTAAATGATATTCAAATGCCGTGCAAAATTGTTAACTACGTCAAATGCCCTTAACACAATTAAAAAAATTTTTTTTCGGACCTCATTATGGTCAGTTCTCTCATACATATTCGTACGCGCAACTGTTAAGCTTGTAAAAAACGGATGAGCAGAGCAAAAGAAAGAAATGAGAAATAAAAACTTTCACCGAAACATTTTTTTTTTTAAACACATAAAAAAATTGAAATCGTGACGAAGAAATGCACTTTTAGTGGCCATGCCTCTCCTGCCTGCCTTTTTTAAACTGCCGATTATTTAATCAAACATTTTCACTTTCTTTTGTCTTTTTCATACATCGCATCATCATCATCCGATACGTTACCGACTACCCGACATCCAATCAATATTGATACTGATTTTTTTTTTGCCACACATTCCAATTAACTCAAAAAAGTGAGGAAAAAAAAGCACAACAAACTTTTATTTTTATTTATATTGGATTTCGTCTATTTTATATATCTTTGTTGGAAGTGAAGTGTGATCAGAAGTGAATAATCATGTCGGCTAAAGCAATTCGTGAAGCAACTGGAAAAGAATTGATAAACAAGTATTTGGAATGTTGTAATGAGACGGGCACTCAAAAAAGTCGTTTTGCATCAGTCAGTGAGACTACAGATTGGAGTCAATTGGTTGTTCAACATCCATGGCTTGAGTCAACAGTAAGTACAAATATTGCATTTACTTTTTATTACCTTTATTATCGCTTGACAAAGTATTTAGTGGGTAATGTCCAATTTTTTGAAAAGGGGTGCGAAACTGAGATTTTTCAAACATAATGTTCAAATTATTTTTGAAAATTTTTGACTCGTTAAAATTTAAAATTATTCTTGACCGTTAAAAATTCAAATTTCTCACGACCGTTACAAATCACAAATTCTTAGATGAATATTATTTACTGGCATAAACTTGAGAAGTGAAATCACTCTAAAGATGAGAAATAAGAGTTGACAATTTGTGGATGTTTGGATGAAACCCTTTTATTTAATATTAATGAAATTATGTGTGTCACTCAGTGTTTGTCCACTTGTAGGTCATCACGTTTCTTTTCTCTTTACTTAATTTTCTCACCATTTTATACAATTTTTGGATGTTGTCAACTGGTTAGTGACTCGTTTAAATTCTTCATATCTAATAATGTGTCATAATCAGCTCTTTTCTTTTTTTTGGAAACTCAGGAATCTCTCTGTAACTTTAAACCTGTTTTTTATCTTTACTCACAGTTCACAGTTTTTCGCCGACGTGGACATTTACTTTTCAAATTGATTATTTGAATGATTTCTTTCCTTCAACAATGTTTGTTCAGTTTAGATATCTTTTTACATACGTAATAGCGACGTCTTTGTGTATGGACGGAAAAAACCGACATGATGTTCAATCATACAACAACAGCAAAAAAAATATTACAAAGTAGTAATTGGACAATATTAAATAATCTTCGAGTCATCTGCTTCACATTATTATGAAATAGGTGATAACAATGTGGCATTAAATCAAAACATAATGTAATTATCGCAATTATTAATCAGAAATCACTCGTGCGAAAAATATGAGAATGCCGTGATTGCTGTGTGTTCCTCTTAAAAGACAGACGACAATCACCTGATCTTCGATCTTTTTATTAATTTTCTTGTTTTATTTGAAAGTCATTATCAGTAGGAAGGAAGAATGACATGTGGAATCATATTAATCAAAGAAGTATTTGGAAATGAAAACAACAACCGTAAAATTGCTGCTTATTTCAGCACTAAAACAACATTGTTAGTTTTTTTTGCACATTTACTTAGTTCGAGCGTACTTGTGACGTCAAAGAATTTTTTTTTTGTGCGCTGCTATTGACTTTTAAACTGATGAGATGATCAAAGAGGTTTTTTTGTGTTTTCTTCTGAAATCCTTAGAGGTCAATGTCGACTATTTTCAATGCCAGAATTTATTCTAAGCTTTTAAGCATACCTCTCATTAAATCTTTTGCGTAATTCGTTGATCCTCACTTAATATTGTTTATGCGAAATTGCTTTTTAATGCTGTTAATTAATTTTTTAATGATTATTAATTTTTAACGGTCAAAAATTTGAATTTTTTTATTCTTATCACTAACACTATGAAAGAAAATTTTGACATTTTAATTTTAGTCAATTTTTAATTGCCAATTAATGATTAAAATCATAAAAAATCTTATACAATTCATTAATACATCAAATTGATACAAAATCAGAGTAATACCTTGTTAATTCGTGTCAAAAATGGGAATTTAAAAATTTTATTTGTTTGTGTTAGTAAAATATTTGTGTAGTGTATTTACACAACAGTTACAAAACATTACAGCATCTAAAAGATGATTCCACATATTTTTATCAAATAAATGCTACTTAATTAGCAAGTTTTTATACCTTTCAAAAAAGATGCGACATTAACGAGGAAAAAGCTGAATAAATACGCAACTTGAGCTTCTGTTTCGCATCTTTAATAAATTAAAATAGAAATTCAATATTTGAAGTTTGATCAGTTGCGTAAATATGTTTTAATTAACAATCATATATTCGTACATCAATTGTTAGTTCCTCGCGTAGTACTCTGTAACTTAATATTAATAATGTCGATTTCAACTACAATGTATTTATCTAAAGATTCTTGATGTATTAACTCTTTTGTGGTTTTTTGCACTTAATATTCTGATAATGTATGTCAGACATTTTATGAAGCTAATTATTCATTCCGAGTGAGAGAGATTAAACCACTAGATTTAATGGTTAATATGCCAAAAAAACTAATTACCGTTCACAAATGACCTTCAATGATAATATATTCAGTCTCGTGAAGTTAAGTGAGTGAATTGAGGAAAGAATGTACATAACAACAGAAATCACGTGCATATATAGCCAGTCATTCACATTGTTTCACGTTTTTTTATTTCGGTGATTGTAAATTCCGGTTTCTTTTTATTTTTTTTGCCAACAAGTTTCTTATTCCATAATCTCAGAATTCTTTCTGTCCTTTGTTAAGAATTTCGAAAATATATTTATATAAAAAAAAAATATTTGCCACATGTCTTGAATATATAATTAATCTAAGAGAAAATAAAATTTGTTTTGCAGCCACTTGTCGTAAAACCAGATCAGCTTATTAAACGACGTGGAAAACTTGGTTTGATCGCAGTCAATAAAAATTTCCAACAAGTCAAACAATGGGTCAACGAACGCATGGGAAAAGATCAAAAAATCGGAAATGCTGTTGGAAAGCTAAGGAATTTCATTATCGAGCCATTTGTTCCACATAAAGACACTGAGGAAGCTTATGTTTGCATTTATTCGCACAGAACTGCCGATACAATTTTATTTTATCATCAAGGTGGTGTAGATATTGGTGATGTTGACTCAAAAGCACTTAAATTGGACGTTGTTGTTGGATCGACGTTATCAATGGATGATATTGAAAAGAAATTATTAACGGAAATTTCAGCAGCAAAAAAACCGTAAGAAGAAATCTTTATGACCTCAAATTAAATTTTATTTTTTTTTTTTTTATTTTTGACTAATTCATGAATTATTTATTAACAGACGTGTCGCAAAGTTCATTTATGCTCTTTATCAGCTCTATGTTGATCTCTACTTTACATATCTTGAAATTAATCCACTCGTTGTTACTGATGACTCAATGTACATTTTGGATCTTGCTGCAAAACTTGACGCAACAGCAGATTTTATTTGCCGTCCAAAATGGGGTGACATTGAATATCCACCACCTTTTGGACGTGACGCTTATCCCGAAGAAGCTTATATTGCCGATTTAGATGCAAAATCTGGTGCATCATTAAAGTTAACAATTCTTAATCGTAATGGACGAATTTGGACAATGGTTGCTGGTGGTGGTGCTAGTGTCATTTATTCTGATACCATTTGTGATTATGGTGGTGCTTCAGAATTGGCAAATTATGGTGAATATAGTGGGGCCCCATCTGAACAACAAACTTATGAATATGCAAAGACTCTTCTTAATCTCATGACATCATCACCAAAACATCCAGAAGGAAAAGTCTTGATTATTGGTGGAGGAATTGCCAATTTTACGAACGTTGCTGCAACATTCAGCGGTAAGATCAATATTTTTTACTTTTTTGACCGTTATTTTATTATTTTTTAAAAAAATTAGCCAAGTTTCGAACCTGAAAATTTTGTGACCGTTGAATTTTCAAAATTATTTTGACCGTTATTTCTTAAATTCCAGGAATCATAACTGCATTACGTGAATTCATGGCAAGACTTGTTGAACACAAAGTATCAGTCTTCGTTCGACGTGCTGGACCTAATTATCAAGAAGGTTTACGACGAATGAGAGAAATCGGTGCTACTCTTGGCATTCCTTTATACGTTTTCGGTCCAGAAACTCACATGACAGCAATTTGTGGAATGGCTTTGGGTAAAAAACCAATTCCTAATGCTGCAGATCTCCACTTTGCAACTGCCAATTTCTTATTGCCTAGTGGACAACAGCAACAAGAACAACGTAAAATGACCTCTAGTCAAACTTCTCCAGCTGTCGAAGGTAAGCATGCTTATTTTGTGCTATTTTTTTTGTATCCTTTCACTTTATGTTTTTTATTCTAAAACAATTTTATAAATTCTTTTGAGATTGATTTCATTGCATGTAGATTTAGATATACCCACATCTAGAATATGTAGTTTGAAATTAATTCGATTGATTTTGAAATTAATTTTTTTTGTGGTTGTTCATTTATGACGTTAAGCTTTTGGTTTAAAGAATTATGGATTTTTTTTATTTTATATCATTCCATAGACGTCATTTTTGAACGACTACATTTTGTTTTGTAGATTTAAATCAATTTTTAATTTGTTTTTGTTTGTTCTTTTTTTATTACCGTTTGTAATCATCGTAATGCTTGCTTTCATTTATATAAATAATGAAAATTTGTATTTATCATCGATCATATGATATCCTACAAACTACCACCAAAAAATACAAACCATTTTCCTATCATTTGATCCACACATCACATCACACACATAAATCCACATCCCCTTTTTGTACATCTTTGTTTGCTTGATATTGGAAAAAGGCTCGAAAAGAATTTCACTAAGTTCTCCTTTAGGTTCTAATCAAGCATCAAAGACAACACCACGAGTTATTGGTGGATTAAATCAAACTGAATATCGAAAATTATTCACAAAGAATACAAAGGCAATCGTTTGGGGAATGCAAACCAGAGCTGTTCAATCAATGTTGGATTTCGATTTTATTTGTCGACGAGAGGAAGCTTCAGTTGTTGCAATGGTTTATCCATTCACTGGATATCATCGTCAAAAGTTTTATTGGGGACATAAGGAAGTTTTGATTCCAGTTTACAGTAAAATGGCTGACGCATTGAGTAAGCATAAGGATGTTGATGTTCTGGTCAATTTTGCATCACTTCGTTCTGCTTATGAATCATCACTTGAAGTTGTCAATGACTTCCCACAAATTAGAACAATTGCAATTATTGCTGAAGGTATCCCCGAAAATATGACACGTAAATTAAATTCAGCAGCACATGAAAAGAAAGTATCGATTATTGGACCTGCTACCGTTGGTGGCGTGAAACCTGGATGCTTTAAAATTGGAAATACTGGTGGAATGCTCGATAATATTTTACACTCAAAATTATATCGTCCTGGCAGGTGAGCTTTACCTTAGTTATTTAAGGTTATTAAAATCCCAATCAAATAATTTTTAAAATAATCAAAACCTCTCAAATTTCTAAGAAATTCAAAAACCTTCAAACAGTTTCAAAACCATATAATTACAAAATTTATGATTCAAAACCTTACAAAAGTTTTCAAAAACCGTTCAAATGTTTTTAAAATTAACCTTTGACACTTTATGATTCAAAAAAAATTAAAGTTCAATTCCTCAACCATTTGACATTCAATTTAATTCACTTAAAGTTTACTTCTTAATCCAAATTTACAAGTTTGCAAATATCAAAACAATTATTTGTTTTATTTTCTTACTAATTTATTAATTCAACCTTAAACAGCGTCGCTTACGTTTCTCGTTCCGGTGGAATGTCAAATGAGCTCAACAATATTATAAGCAACTCAACAGATGGTGTTTTCGAGGGTGTTGCCATCGGAGGTGATCGATATCCTGGTACAGTTTTTATGGATCATATAATGCGCTATCAACATGATGACGATGCAAAATTAATTGTTGTTCTTGGAGAAGTTGGTGGCGTTGAAGAATATGAAATTTGTGCTGCATTAAAGGATGGTCGTATTACAAAACCTTTAGTTGCATGGTGTATTGGAACATGTGCTGGAATGTTTACATCAGAAGTTCAATTTGGACATGCTGGCTCCTGTGCTCAATCTGATATGGAAACAGCATTAGCAAAGAATAAGGCATTAGCAGAAGCTGGCGCTCATGTTCCTGAATCATTTGATACACTTGGAGATCTGATTGCTCATGTTTATGAAGATATGGTTCACAGTGGACAAATTGTTCCTGCTGAGGAAGTTCCACCACCAACCGTTCCAATGGATTACAATTGGGCACGAGAATTAGGTTTAATTCGTAAACCAGCTTCATTTATGACCTCAATTTGTGACGAACGTGGACAAGAATTACTTTATGCTGGAATGCCAATCTCTGAAGTTCTTACAAAAGATGTTGGAATTGGTGGTGTTGTATCACTTTTGTGGTTCCAACGTTGCTTACCTCCATATGTTTGCAAATTCTTCGAAATGTGTTTAATGGTTACTGCTGATCACGGACCAGCTGTCAGTGGTGCTCACAATACAATCGTATGTGCTCGTGCTGGAAAAGATCTGGTTTCATCATTAGTCTCAGGATTATTGACCATTGTAAGTGATTTTGACCGTTAATTATTTTTTCACAATGGTCTGAAATCGAAAAAAATGTTCAAAAATACAAAAAAGTCATGTCTTTTAAACCTCATCTTTTAAATGCAGTATTACAAAACATAAACTGATGCATCTTCTGTGAAAATATCAAGCTTCCAATCGTTGTCTAACTCCGTAAATCATTAACGAAAGTTACAAAAAATTTGTACACAAAAACACCATGAAAAAGTTTTACAAAAATTTTCCACTTTCTGTTGTTTGATTTATGTTCTAATTGCTGTCAATACCTTAATTAATGCACAAATTTTATGGTAAAGCTTACAAAACATTAGCCAAATGCTTAATCATTAGGGAAAATGCAATTGAAATTTTGAAAATTTCCAAAACTTTAAATGCTCATAAGTTAAAAGCGGGTTTTACAGGGTCCGTGAAACCTACCAGAATCCAAAGATTGAGTCTTAATTTAGCTTCTAATCATACTCTGGTAATGCCGTTTTATGCCGTTTTCTTGATATTTGCATTTTAATTTCACTTGTTTTTCCAAATTTCTTCATACAAATTTGCTTGTGCACAAAATTTTTTGAGAAACAATTTTAAATTTTTAATGAAAAATCATGTTTATCCTTAATATTATTAGCTAATATTTTCAGTGATGTATGATTAAGACATGACAAAGCTAATGACACTTTCAAAATAAGGAAAATCAACTAAAACTTTGGGACCTCTAAAGTTTCCACCAAAATATAAATTTTGAACATTTTTTTCGATTTCAGACCATTGTGTTTTTCAAAAATTTTACAATTATTTTTTTTCAAAAAATTTTTGACCGTTATTTTTTAAATTAAATTTTTTTTTATTAGGGTGATCGTTTCGGCGGTGCACTTGATGGAGCTGCTAAGCAATTCTCAGAAGCTTATGACTCAAATATGCATCCAATGGACTTTGTTAACTCAATGCGTAAAAAGGGTCAACTTATTATGGGAATTGGTCATCGTGTAAAATCAATCAACAATCCAGACATTCGTGTTAAAATCATTAAAGATTTTGTACTCGAAAACTTCCCAGCAAAACCATTATTGGAATATGCACTCGAAGTAGAAAAGATCACAACAAGCAAGAAACCAAATTTAATTTTAAATGTTGACGGAGTTATTGCAACATGCTTTGTAGACATGCTACGTAATTGTGGTGCATTTTCAAGGTAAGTTCCTTTCAAATTCCTATTTACTATTAATATTCTATTATTAGATTGAATTTTACAACATTATAAAAAATTTCAGTGAGGAAGCACAAGAATACATAAACATTGGAGCTATTAACTCATTGTTTGTTTTGGGACGAAGTATCGGATTTATTGGTCATTATATGGATCAAAAGCGCTTGAAGCAAGGACTTTACAGACATCCATGGGACGATATTTCCTATGTTTTGCCTGAACAATACAACGTAAACCAATAAACGCAACATCCCAACATGATCTAAAACAAATATCCTACATTAAAGTTAGTAAAAAAAATCGCTTATTATCTTGAATGTGTTCCTGCCTATTTTATTGTCACGTAATGATGGGACTCATTCGACTATGATCGTTATAAAGAAAAAAAAAGTAATAATTTTAGTAAATTTTAATCTTGATTTTTGGTGCTATAAATTTTGTCATTTTTATTTTGGAACTATATAACTAATATAGAGTTTATAGCAATGAAAATCAAACAGAATATATAATGCAATGCATTTAAAATAACAAAAAAAAACCGCACTGAAATCATGGATAAGCACCTTATGAATGTTATGTAGGAAATGAAATGTTTTTTGCACTAAAAAAAAAATGTAGAAAGAAATTTTTTGCACAAATGAAGAAAAGAATATAAAGTAATAATATTTAAAAGAAAAAAAAATGATAATCAGAGATCGGGAGACAGTCAGACTCTGTATTAAATACATAAAGTAATTTCTTATTTAAGTTAATGGTTTATTATATTAGTTTCTTTTTGAAGGTTGATTTACATTCCTAATTGGAAAGAAAGAATTAAAAAAATATTATTAATCATAGTTTCAAACATTAGTTTTCATTTTTTTTTTATTAATAATCGTCATTATTTGGGTTCTTTTTGTTATTTTTGCTATTTTTTTTATTTAACAACATTTTCTTTTTTAATTTAATGACATGAAAAATAAGTTTCAAGATAAATAAAAATTACATTTATGTTATAGAAATTCGAAAAAACAAAAAAACATTAAGAATCTTATCTAAATTCCTTACAATAACTCGTGATAATTAGTCATACATTCATCAAACACCTGAAGTTTCCACGTGCAGCAATTTAATCTCCAAAAGTTTCAATAACATTCTTCTTGTTTTTCCCATAAAAAGTCACCAACTTAGTCATACTACATACTAGACACTTGTGTCTTAGTCACATTTATAAAATATTTTCGATTGGTATGATTCAGCAGAGATATAATCAGCGTCAAGAGATCGATAAGTTAATCTATTCAATTAAGATTATTTTAAGCTCTTCTAATAATTATTAGATTAATGTTAATACTTGAATTACAAATTAATTATGTGCCAAAAAGCTTTTAGGTAGATAATTTTATACAAATCTCACGGACTGGATTATTGTAGAATTCAAGGAATTTCTCCTGAACTGCTGACCTTGAAAATGAATTATTGAACAATCATGAAATACCACAAGATCCAATCCTTAAAAAACTCAAGTGCCAGCACTAAAACTTAACAGAAAACACCTAATTTACCCTAAAAATATAAAGTCAGTCCTTTAGCGTCCCCATTTCAACTTTAACCCACGATCTTGTGTCACTAGATTTTCTAATCGCTTCAATGACTTGCTGCACATAAAGTCCATCATTAAAATTGGCTGCAGATGCGACAGATTCTTTATTCCAGTTTGAATTTGGCGATGGAGTTGTAAATGCTTCTTTTAGTGCAGAAAACATTTTGCTCATTCCTTTGACATACTGTCGAGGTATGGATGAAGATGCTTCAGATGTTCGCATGTCTTGGATTTCAACGTACAATTTCTCTTCCTTATATTCAGCATTATCGTCACCAGCTTTCCGTCTTATGCAAATTAAATCACCACCAATAACTTTCAGGTTTCCTAATTCACCGACAATTGAGACATCTTGTTCGAATCCATTTTTATATCCATCGTTACTTTGTATATTTGCCGTCACAAGAATTTGACTATTTGGACTTCCTTCCAATTCAAGTTGAAAATTGCAGAAATCTGGGGCAGTAATTTGTCGAATGCCATTTATGGACGCTGTTTGATGCCTAAAAGTTTTAATTATGCCATGAACTCGTTTTGCTTTTTTGCCAGTCAAAAAGTGACATAAATCTATAACATGTGATCCTATTAAATTAAGGCAACCACTTCCTTGATGATCATCGCACAGCCAATCGAATTTGTCTACAAAAAAACAAAAAGTAAGCAATTAAGGTGAAGCATATGTGTGGAGAGCATATAGAGGTAAATTACCATGTATCAAAGTAGAAATTTTAACAGTTACGTCAATCAATGAAAGCTCTCCAATATAATTTTCAGCAATTGCTTTCTTCATGTGAACAAATGCTGGCAGAAATCTTAGTGAATGATTCACCAAATTTATTAGGGTTGGATAGTATTCTGATGCATGAACCTATGCAGAACAATAAAAATATTTTAATCCATACATTCTATATCAAAATTTCAGCAGCATTTACCATTTTTTGTGCATCCAATACATTGATTCCTAGAGTCTTCTCACAAAGTACGTGTTTTCCAATTCCAAGACTTTTAACGACAATATGAGAATGTAAGTAAGGCTGACACAGTACAAATGAGAAGTCGACATCCTTCCTAAGCAGCACTTCATCAATTTTATTTGTATAAAATGGAATTTTTAATTCATTTGCGTATTCTTGTGCTTCTTCCTTAGTTTTCCCCCAAATTGCTTGTACATTGAATCCCTTTTCACGCAGGAGGGACACGACAATTTTTGTCACTTCACTGCACCCAAAAATTCCAATGCCGATAGTGTGCATGGCTCAGAATTAATAAAAACAAAACTATTTTTTGATGCAATTCGTAGGAGATATTATAAACAAATTACAAGGTAGCATCGATGTTTTGTTGTGCATCCAGACATTCGTGGCTATAAAAATTAAGCGGCTGATTTTAAAATGTTGTGCAAGCATGGTCTGTAGAAATTTAACGGATTTTTTGTCTTGATGGCTTTCATAAAATTTATTTTTTGATTTAGGTATCATAAAATTTTTTATATATACTGGGGGACCTCGATTTGAGTAATTGTTTGGTTCCGGAAAAAATCTACTCAAATCGAAATGTATGGAAAATGACCGTTGAAAAAAGAAAATTTGAATTTTTGTATGGGAGCACTTTAGTTACTCAAATCGAAATTACTCAAATCGAAGTTACTCAAATCGAGGTCCCCCAGTATCCATATATATATATATATATTTTAAAAAAAAGGACCGATTTCATCGATTTCCTGAATAAAAAAAGTAAAATAAAAAATACGTGATATAATCAAACTAATTATATTGCGAAAATCGGAGGGATTTGAACCCGATAATTCAATTTGATTTTGTAATATTCTACTATTATAACTATTTATCATATAAATAACAAATGGCATGTGATCTCTATGTATTACATCATCAAAAAGATAAGAGAAGAAGTCCTCAAAAAAAAACCTTTTGCTGAAAGAAATAAAAAAATGAAAATTCTGTAAAACAAAAGAAAGACTTAAAGCAAAGCTTTACTTCAACAGAGGTAATACATCTTTGATTTATTTTCAATTTCATATCACATTAAATTAATTAAAAATTAATTGGAAACTTATAAAATGGCACAATAATTATTTCGTTTTTTCCTATTTGATTTGTGATTCCTACTATTATTACTACATCTACTAGCATTACTTGTTTTATGACTCTTTCGATCTGATACTTGACTACCATTCACAATGGATGCCTGCTCCTTTTGTGTTTTTAATCTCATCAATAAAATACGATAAATTCCAATAATTTCGCTACGTGGTCCATTATCAATATGTTTCTCGAGTAGCTCGTTACTAATTCCAAGTGAATTCATTAGTTTACGAACCTCTTTCTCGAGTGGATTTAAAGCTCTTAATAAGTCTTCGTCACAATTTGTTCTCGACGGAATCATCATAAAGCGTTCAAAATCTTTCTCACTTTCTATACTTGAGTCCTCTAAATGGTCATTCGAGTAAGATCTGACTTGAATTATGTCGTTGTTCTGGACAATTACGTTATTATTGTGACTTTTATTAACAATCTTTGAGCTATTTATTAATGAATTGTTGCGCTTAAATGTACTTAAATGATTATTTATGGGAATTACGGTTTTAGCTGATGACAACGATGGCGATTCATGTTCTAATGGATTTCTAAATTTCTCTACAGGTACACTATCATACTTTTTTGTATAACAATCAATTGGTTCCGGTGGTTGTTTCTCAACTTTATTTGGTGATATTGGCGATGTCCTTCGTGATTTTGGACACCAAAATGACGGCCTCTTTCGTTTCTGTATTATCGACTGTGCTTCATCTAATGACGTCTGACTTTTTACAAGGCTTTTCTTTGATCGATTTTGTAGCCATTCACATCTTAATATTTGATCAATACTAGGTCTATGTAGTGGATTGTGAAGTAAAGTATTTTCTATATAGAATATATAATGCATATAATATTATATCATTTCCTTGCATGTCTCTTGCATGCATTTATCATTTCTATACTTACGTATGAGCTTAACACATGTCGGTGTCAAAGTTCCAGGAAGTTGATATTCTCCCTTTAGAATCGTTGTTCTTAGTTGAGGTATTGATGGTGCTGAGAATGGCATACTACCAGTTAGTATGAAAAACAGGAGGATACCTAGTGACCAAATGTCAACGGGACTGGCAAGATATTGTTCATCTTTAAATAGCTCTGGGGCAGCATATGGGGGCGAACCACAAAATGTATTTAAATAATCCTGAGAACTTGCAATTTGCGTTGAGAATCCAAAATCACACAATTTGTAATGTTCATCAGATTGGACTAGAATGTTTTCTGCCTTGATGTCTCTATGCACATATCCAAGATGATGCTAATTTATTTTTTGAATACGAAGATTTATTTCCATTATTAGAATATAATTAAAGTTATTGTAAACTTTTGGCTGGAAAATGTATAGAGGAAGTAATTTTCTATGGACAAACAACTTTTTTCCTTAACTTATTTGTCCATCAAATTACTTCCTTAACATTTTCACCAAAAATCTCATTTTGATTGTCGAAATTATTTTAGTCACGCAGAAGCTCCAAAAAAGTTTTTCTATGGAACTTTTTGTAGCTTCTTGTGTAGTCGTTCTTGAACTTTTTGCTGTGGGACGCTAGTGGGGTGAGTTTTTGACTTAATATTCTTTTTACAATCACAAAGAACAAGAATTTTTTTCCCAAGCGTACCAAAATCCGAAAAAGTTTAAGAACCACAACTCTTATCAGTTAATCATCTTACCATATGCTGAACAGCTAAAGCAACTTGTTTGAACATGATTGAAGCCTTGTCTTCAGTGTAAATTCCATTTTGAACGATTTTGTAATACAACTCGCCTCCAGGAATATATTCCGTAATCAAATGAACTCGACCAAGCGTTTCAACCACTAAATTTTGTATATGAAATTAAAGAGAAACATGAAAGTAATTTTTATGAGCATTTTCACTCATTTTCATAAGTCTGGTGTAAATATGAAAAATTACAGAACATTTGAATTTCAAAAAAGAAAAAAAAAAGTGAAATGTAGTCATTACAATTAAAATGAGCGATAATTTTCGCATTGTTTATTCCATTATCGATTCAATTGGATATGCGCTGGTTAAAATTTATGCTGCTATAATTTTTAAAATCTTGTTTATATCTTTGAATATGTTCAAAGAAAAAGTTTACAAGTTTTTTTTTTCTTTTTTGTTTAAGACCTTAAGCAACGCTATAGGCACTCATCCGGAGACAATAGAATAATTTTGAACAGCCGCAAATATGAATGCTTAAAATTAAAAAAAAAAAAAAAACTTATAATTTTAATATAAATTACCTTCAAATAGTCTTAAAATATAAGGATGTTGGACACATTCCAATGTTGATACTTCTCTTGATAGCATTCGCAAATTTTTTGAGTCTAATCGTGAGCGGTCAACTATTTTAATAGCAACTTTATCTTTTTTTTTAAAAAAAATTAAATATAATAAACAAAATAGACAAATAAAAGTATTATAAATGTGTAATAATGAGGAATAAACAGTCGTAAAATTCTTGGCATAATTTAAGTCACAACTGTGATATTTCTTAAATTTCTGAGTCTATAAATTTACTTGAATATACTGTGTGAAATTTTCATTGTGATATATATTGAAATTGATGATTGTTTGTGTTATTTTGAAAATTTTTCAGAATTTTTTATTTTATTTTTTAATGAATTTTCCAAACTGGGGTATTTTTTTTTAAATAAATCTAAAATTTTGAGGTTAGGTAATAAAAAAATTAAATAACTATTCAAGAAAATATTGAAATTTTAATTTTTTTTTTTAAAAAATAATTTTTAAATTTAAAATTTAAATTTAAATTTAAAAAATAAAAATTAAATATTTTGAAAAAAAAAAGTTGAAAAGTTAAAAAATTAAATTTTTGAATTTTTTTCAAAAGTTGAAGATTAAAACTTTAAATTTTTTTCGAAAAATTATAAAAATTCAAAAATTTAATTTTAAAAATTTTGAACATTTTGAAAATTTTCAAATTTTCAAAATTTTTAAATCTCAAAAAAATTTCAAATTTTCAAAATTTTTAAATCTTTAAAAAATTTTCAAATTTTCAAAATTTTTAAATCTTTAAAAAATTTAAAATTTTCAAAATTTTTAAATTTTTAAAAAATTTCAAATTTTAATTTGCAAAAAAAATACTAAAATACTAATAAAAAAATCTCAAAGACCTTTAAAATTCTTCTTCTGCAAGTCATTCACAAATTCCAATTAAATGTGTTAATTTTGTGAGTCTTTCCATAAATAAAACTTGATTACCAATCAACTACATTTCACGATTCGATTCTCATGTCAAAGCTCTAAAAAGATTGATAAAAAATTATCAACTAAAAATCAAATATTCTTTTTATAGCTAGAAGCGTAATGGAGTTTAAATCTAAAATTAGCCATCATCAGAAGAAGGGGGAAAAAAATAAAATAAAATATCCAAGCCAAATTAAACGTGCTAATTGAGATCTGAGATCTGAGTGAGATATATTCTAATTTGTGGGGAAAATCATACGAATTTAATTTTCATCGTAAATTTTTCACACATTTTTTTTTTCAAAAGACAATAACACAAACATTTCATCAATCAATATGAAGGAACGAATGTTTTAAATTTTTAACTAATTAGATACCTTTTGTTAATAAATGCACAGCTTTTTTAACTCGTGAAAAATTTCCTTTCCCTATATCACCACAAAATTTGTATAGTCCGATTCTCGATAGGCCAATTTCGTGCATGTACTTTGGATCATGCACAATTGATAAAACTTTCTCATACGGCGTTGAGTCAATTGATTTTGCTGACTTTTCATCTTCATTTGGATCTTCGGGGATTTCGTGTAAAATTGTTCCCATTTCATGTGCACACTTAAAGACGTCTAGTTTCTTACTAAACACAACTCAACTGAACTGAACACAAAAAGGGGTAGCAATGAATGATTGAAAATTCAAATACCCGCTTTAGCTTAATTTCAATTCATGCATTATTTATTTTTCCTTCATTGTTTTTGCAGTAATTTTCACTTTGCGCGCCTCTCTTTGGCCCACACTTCTTATTCCTTTCTTATTTTTTTATTTTCTTTCTCTTATTATCGTCAGTGTTTTTTAGTCAATACGATGTCGCTTTCGTGTAAATTCAAATTGAGCACTTTCAAAGTGACTGAAGAAAGTGAGAGAGGAAGGAGAGCCAGTCTGTCAGTGGACTGAACGAAAATTAGAATATAAACAGCTCGATTACAAAGTCAATGAGGCAGGCAAAGAGCGCGGGATGAAGAAAATTTTGTTGGGGTTACTTTTTTTTTTCTTTTACCATAGCACACAAAAACTGATCAAGATAGATTGGAATAAATTAACAGCTGAAATTAAATAGGAATTTAATTTTAGTACAAGACTTTCAATTATTTTGTTTTCTACTTCTGATCAAAGGATATAGAAAAAGTGTAATAAATGTGTTCAAGTGCGGTTGTTGAGTGAGAAATGTGAGAATGACGCATTTGTTGGCAGACATTGATATATTTATGGTTTTTCATCTAGTCAAGACACATTTTTTAAAATTTTGACATTTATTATCCAAGGTGCAAATATCAAGACACATTTTATGATTTAGCAAAGACACAATTAACCATTTAAAAATTTATATTTTTGCAATTCGAGGTCAATTAAAGCGGTATGATTTATTAAATTTTGTCTAATTTATTCTGGACACAAATAGCAGAATTTTTATTTAGTAAAGACACAATCAAATTATTAAAGTTTTGTCATTTAAACCACGATAATTTTCATTTATCCTAGACACAGTTGTATCTAAGTCCTGATCTAAGTATTGTCTAAATATTCAAAATTTCGAATTCCGTTGAAAATTCTTATGAAATAAATTTAAAATAATTTTTTAAATGTTCCAGTAACACAAAAAAAAAAAAAATGTTAAATTGAAACCTTGAACCCAAACTGAACGCATTCAAATGAAATTTCCAAGAATAGTGTTTAAAAAATTCGTCTGAGAAACGAAAAGTCTTTCCTTCATAGCATTCCTGTTAGGTGGCATAATTATTATTGACCACTCATTTAACCTTGACTGCAGCACTTAAGTTGAACTTAAAGCACCACGCAAAAAAATTACGAAAAAAAATATATATTTATGTTTCATAAAAATTTATTTGATTTATGAATGAAATGGAAAATGAATGCTCATGATTGAGGCAGAATACTTGTACTTAATACACTTGAATGGCTTTCATTCAATTTATACATCAAAAAAATTATGAATTTATATGAGAAAATAAAATTTATGAATTAATGAACTTTTCAATATAAAAATCGCTCATAAGTGTAATAAAATTTCAATTTAAAACATGATATAGCATGTACATACAGTGAACAGAAGATGTAATTTTAAAAGTATATCATATTCCCTCGATCATAAAACATTTAGTAAAATCATCAAGCGCGTGCTGGCACTTTTCTATTTAGTATATCATTGTTGCCAAATTGAAAAGAAAATTTCTTTCTTTTTTTTTGAGACAATTTCATTAAAAATATATTAGGGTAAAAAATATTGAAATTCGTACAAAACCAAAATTCGTACGAACAAATTTACAAAAAAATTTTTTTACAATTTTTAGACTTGAAAAAATTGCCTTTAAACTCAAGATTGGCCACATGTTAAGGTTTTATAGCTTTGCTCGTGCAGTACTTTCCAATTAAATTAACTCATGGCATAAATAAGCACTGCTTATACGAAAAAAATCCACCTCATTCCAAATATTGAAATTCGTACAGAAGAAATATTGAAATTCGTACAAAATTTCAATAGTAGGCGATGAAGAATTTTAATTGTTTTTGTGTAAACAAATTAAATAAATTCAATTTTAAGGACAAAGAAGTAGCTTAGGATGAATAAAACCTCCTCAAATGAAAATACTGCAAGAATATTAATTTTTTCTCAAGTTTTGGATGCAAAAATCGTGAGTACTTGGTGTACGAATTTCAATATTTGAGTGTACGAATTTCAATATTTGTGTGTACGAATTTCAATATTTGAAATAAAGTGGATTTTTTACTGCTTTATGCTGCAAAAATTGCTCTTTTCAAGTTTGAATAAAAAAATATAGAGGACAAGCAAAGTCCTAGGAAAAATTTGGGAAATGAACATTGCTTCCAATAAAAGTTATAGGACTTTCAAAAAAAATTTTTCGTTTTGTACGAATTTCAATATTTTTTACCCTAAATAATTTCTTTTATGTTTCTTTATGCATCTTGAGGATTATACTTGACTTATTTCACAAATTTGAAATTTCTTGTCTTAGATGCTGTTTGCATGAAATATTTATATTTCGTCATTTTCAAATTGTTCATCTTCTTCTGTTTTGCAATTTGACAGTACGCAAAAGATACAAATGACGGCTATTATAACTTAATTACTCGAATTGATTGGCTTTCATTCTCTTCCGGGTGTAATGAAATTATAATATGAGAGTGACTTTTGAGAGAAAATTGAGGTTTCTAAAAGAATTGTTTATAATTCAATTATTTGAGTACTTAAAAGTGGATTATCGAGACTTATTTATGAAGGAATCTAGAAAATATAAAAAATCAATTTCAGACTCATCGGAAAAACCCAAAGAAAATAATTATGGACCCTATCAAGGATTAAATTACCCAAAAAAGCACCTTATCTATCGTAAAAATCGCTACGACTTTCCATAAGCACTAACGAATCACTATCATCAATGTATAAAAAGGCACAAGAAAAAAGAAAAATGATTGATGAGTTTCATGTCTGACGGCGCTTACTTTTGTACCTTTATAGTTGTTCAATCGCTCAAAAAAGTTTGATAAAAGTGAGACACTTACATGAATCTATAAATATCGTAATAAGCAGGGACAGTCAACGATCAATGATCGTGATCGACATGATCGTGATCGCAAAATACGATCAAAAATCGATCAGTGATCGATCGATCAATTGATCGCCTCGATCAAAATCATTTCTGATCGAGACGATCAAACGATCGTCGATCAGTTGATCGATTTTGATCGAATTTTTTATCGATCATTCGATCAAAAAATCAAAAGAAGATCGTGATCGTACGATCAATTTCGATCCTTGATCGCTCGATCAGTGATCGATTCGATCAAAAAATGATTTTGATCGAGACGATCAATTGATCGAACGATCAAAACTTTTACTTTGATCGAGGCGATCAATTGATCGATCGATCATTGATCGGTCGATCATCGATCATTTGATCGATTTTCGATCGAATTTCAGATAAATGATCGAAAAGTTGATTCAATGATCGATAAACATTAATAAATAAATTAAATCTAATCAATGATCATAAGAGTACTGTAAAAAAATGTCTTGAACGAGAATTTTTAAAATTAAAGTATTGTAGGTTGCATTATCTAAATTAAATTTCAAGTTTGAACTCAAATTTGCTAACTGAATCTCAAATTTGTGCTGGTTAAAGCAACATTTTCTTGTTTGATATCGTTTTCAATACAAATTAAACGAAAAGTTCCAAAAATTAGGAAATAAAATTGAAATACAATTCTCACACTGTATTAGTCAAGCATTATTTACTACAAGTTTTTTAAAAATTACAAATTTGTGACCATAAACGGTAACGCTTTTCTCTTAGAAGAGAATTTCAAGAAACTATTGCATACAATATAATATATTTTTGTAAATTAAACGAGATTTAAAATTATAGTAATGAAAATATTGCTAATAGTGAAAAAACTTTTACAATCCAAAATGTTTATTGTAGAATCTTAATTTTCGTTCGAATCTTAGTTTTTGTTAATAGTGTACAGTTTAATGTGTAATATTTAGGAATAATCTGTTTTTATTTACGCTAATTTTTTTTCTCCACCTTATTTTGTAAACACACAAAATATTATTTATAATAAGAAAAACTTACTAGAAAAGAAGAAGTTCAAATTTTTAATAGGATCTTCCCATACAGAATTTCCTTTAAATTTGATTCAATATATATTAATTTCTAAAAATTTTTTTAAAAGAAAGAATGAAGATAATATTATGATTTAGAAAAAAAATAATTAAGAGCTAGATTTCTTTCTACTAAAGGAACTAAAAAATTTGAAGGGATTTACTCCTTTTAAAAGGAACTTTTATTATTATTTATTGATTATTAATTTTTTTTTTTTTCACCTTCGAACATTCGATCATTGATCGACGATCGTTTGATCGACGATCAATTGATCGGTATTTTTGATCGAATGATCGACGATCAATCGATCATATTATGAGAAAATGATCGTGATCGTGCGATCATTTTTCGATCAGTGATCGATCGATCAATTGATCGCCTCGATCAAAGAAAAATTTTGATCGTTGATCAATTGATCGTCTCGATCAAATTTGTTTTCTGATCGAGTCGATCAATTGATCGATCGATCACTGATCGAGTCGATCAACGATCTATCGATCTTTTTCTCAAAATATGATCGATTGATCGTCGATCATTCGATCATAAAACATCGTTTGATCGAATCGATCAGTTGATCGTTCGATCATTTGTCGATCTGATCGACGATCACCGATCACGATCAAACAGCGATCAATTGATTGACCCTGGTAATAAGAAAGTGATTTATAGTCAATCTTTTACTTTCCTTTTGTTTGTTAATTGGAATGACTTGAAGGATTCTCAATGGATGGATGAAAAATTGAAAAGTCATACTTGAGGATGAGTGAGGGGTTTGTGTCTTGAAAAGAGTTAGTGTTCCTAGTAATTAGATGTTATGAGCTTGATAAGAAGGTTTTCATAAAATTCATTACGTTTGGGTAGTGGAAAGGGTTCTAAGATTTTGTTACAGGAGTGGGGGAAGGATTGGCAATAAAGGGGTTAAAATGGCCATTTTTGAGGTTATGAATTTACGAAGAATCCTCAATAGCTATAAATTGATCTTTTTGAAGTTATGAAAATATAGAATGCTCCTTTCCAGTAACCTCTATAATTAATTAAAATGACCCCCTCCCCCCAACAAGATCGCCAAGATACTGACCCCTAAAGAAAGTAGAAAAGAAGAAAAAAGCTATGAAAAAGAAATCAAGTCACGATATACAAATTTTCTTTGAAGGAGCAATGAAACATCAAGCTATTGTCAGTGTATTCACAAAGTAGGGTAATAAATACATGCGCAAATGTCACTTGTTGCTTTTCTCATGTAATTATACTATAGAAAAAGAAAATGATGATAATTTTGCATTTGTAAGGATTTCTTCGATTCAATTCAAAGTAATTTGAAATTCGTCGCGTAAGCCTCAACATAAAGAAACGTATGAAAGTCGAGATGAATAGAATATAGAAGTAAGAAGCAAGGAAAAAAAAATCTGAATATAAATAAATAATTTAATTTTCTCCTCTCATACATTTCGCGTCACATTCTTACACACGGTAACATGAACGATGTTGTAAAAGCCACTTAAAGCAATACGAATATTTATAAATATACATATTTTGTTGCCTATTTCATCTTCTTATTCCTTTTCTCAATTTTTTTTTTTTATTTTTATTTTTATTTATTAATAATTACGTAGGAAGATTCGTGAATTTCGCGACAGGACTGAGTGATATGTAAAGATGGGAAAGAGTAATGGTTTTATTTTTAAATTGAAATATATACGTCTATATATTTTATGATCATGTTATTTTAGTCGAAAGATAAGGCAAGTGAAAGAGTGATGAATGATGATTGAATTGATGGTTATTATCTTTCATATTTTTTGCGCTATTTTATTTTATATCATCGTCAAATTGCGTCAAGTACTACACCTTTATTTTCATTCCCTATACATGCGTAAAATTTTTTTTGACATTACTCAATCAAGTATTGGAGTCAGTCACTCGTTTTGTTATGAAAGGAAAAGCAGTGACTGGAAAAATTCTAGAAGGAACTGAGATTGAAGATTGAAGTTTGTCAAGAGGAAAAATCAGTCATCTTCTGAGAAATTAACATAAATTTGATTCGGATCTAAATTTAGGATGAATCTAGCGCAAGTCTTTGAGTTATTTATGTAATGAGTTCTTTAAAATATTTTGCATGATTTTAAATTTGCTTGTGAGCTATAAAATGAGTCTAATAATTAAATTAAAGGAGCTGCTTTTTGATGTTTACTTATTTTTTCTAAAAAGTAAATACCTAATCCAGAGGGGCTGTCAACAAAACATTGCAAATTAAAAGGGATGAACCTACGACATAAGTCTAAATTTAAATCTAAATTTTCCGTTACAAATTCCAAAACACAAATCATAGCAATAAATGTCATGTAATGTTCAATCCTCAAAACAAAAGTAGTCATAACAATCTAATCCTGCAATTTAGCTTCTACTTCGTAAATAAACTAATCAATCTTGATTCATAAAAAAAAAAACTCTCCAGATTTTAATAAATAATGAGCAAACCTGTTCTACATAGCTTGCGTGAATGAATGAATTCAGGAGATTATAATAAATTGCACTGTGATATTTCAGACCGTTGAACTAAATGTCGCTCTCTTTTTTTTGTGTCACTGGATTCATAATTTTCATTATATTATGTTCTATTATATTCTCACATTAAATTTCATGTCTTAATTTGTATTCATATTTATGGCAGCACTTAATGGACATTCTCTGACTTGATATTATCTTTAATCACTGTCTTTGCTTATTAAATGCGCTATTCTCATTCACATTTTTATCTTTTTTTTCTGCTTAATTTTGTATGTGATAACTCCTAATGACTCAATCTACTGAAGTCAGCGTTGTTATCTTGACATCAACTTGCGAAATTTTGATATTTTACTGATAAGAAAATTTTTATTTGATCGCAAATTCAAAGAAAATTTTGACCATCAAGTCATGCAATGCTGAACGGAAATTGAGTATTATGTGAAATGAACGTCAGGCAAGGGAATGAAAGAAAAAAAAAGTGTTATCATTTTTCTTTCAACATCTTTATTTATTTATTGACGTCGCTTATATTTCAATAGGAAAAAAAAAAATAAAATAAAAGTAAAAAAAAAAATATGCGGGATCTAAATGATGAAATAGTAAATAATTTACTCACTAAGCGGAAATTCAATTTTCTTATTTTCTCGTTTCCGCAAATCCACTTTAAGTCCAATTTAATACACATCAAAGTCAAAATTAAAGATTATTATTTAATCGATATTGCACAAAGTTCCACATTAGCATATAAAGAAATTGATTCAATGATAAGAAATTTTCTTCACCTTGAAAAATTCAAAAAGGAATAACAAAAAGCGTAAATGTACACTCGAATTGAATCGAAACCAAACTGAGCAGTGGATGCCGAAAAAAAAGAATCATATGAAAAAAAAGCCAAAAACAAAAAGTCAGCTGTATCGTTTCTAGTTTTGGCCGTTGAAATTTCACGGTCCGAAGTGTCTGTATACCTAAATAGATAATGAGTTTGATGAATATTGAGTATACTCATTGTTAGTTGAAAAATCATCCGTGTTTCAAACCTAAAATCCTTTTTCCGAACCAAATGTTATGAAGTTCAAAATTTGAACGTGACTAAATTTGAATTGAAAAATTCCGTTACATTTAAATTTTAAAAATCCGTTACATTTGTTTTAAACTTAAATAGTTTTAATGTTATTCTCACTATCTAATAACACGCTCAATGTCTGTAAGGGACAATATTTATGCACATAAACAATTAGAAAATTGTCATTGTGTTGAAAATTTTACTTGTATTATTAAAATTACATTCATAAATTTTTATGCAAAAACATCATCATACACGACTAATTCACGTTTGTCCTTGTGATTTCCTTTTTGACTCTGACTTGTTGCAAGTGTTGACCAGACTGCTGATGATGACGCGTCATTTATTGGTTCAATTTGTGGCTGTTTCCTTGCTAGAGATACAGTCAGCTGGATTCCTTCAATTATTTTTCCGTGCATCTACAAAATATCATTTAATTCGTTCTGTGCTACAAATCAAGATATATTTAGCAACTTACCTCAGAAATCGCAGTTGATGTTGCTTCCGTTTTTGAAAATGTTATAAATCCACGTCCTTTCTCAATTTCCATTGAGACATTCACAATTGTACCATACTCGCTGAAATGCTTCTTCAAAAAGTCCTCAGTAATTGATTTTCCAGATACATAGACTGTAAATCCAGATTTAGGCTTATCTTTCTGTTGTGGACTGTGCTTTTTTGTTTCAATTGGTTCCTTTTCTTGAACAATTTGTTGATAAAGGAATGAAATTGATCGATTTCCATTAGGCTGCTCAGTCTTTTCTATTCCTGGCAATGGTGATTTTGATGCATTCTCTTCCTCTGATGTTGACGAATAAGGATGATAAGATGCTGGTTCCATATTTTGTGCCTTCTTTCGTTCTTGTGAGAAATTTGGTCTTTTGAATTTCACTTCATTCTGTGTCTCATTTTTAGGGAGATTAATGTTTCCTGATTTAATCAATTTTCGTGCTACTTCCTTTGCGTCTTTTGCATCTTTTGGTCGTTTTGGAAGTAATGGCTTTTCTATCTCTGGTTTGATTTTCAATGCTTGAACTTGCTTTTTCTATAAAATAAAATGACATTTTAAGTAATTGTTATGCTTAATAGCTATGATTTATGCTACAAATATGAAATATGTTACCTTTTTCTTTAATTTTGCATATTTTGCCATTAACATTTGTTCCTCCTCAGTTAATGCTTCGGGGATGTGAAAAACCATCTTTGCGGACTTTATCTTTTAGCCTTTAATGATATTTGCTGGTGGAAATGGGCTGTTATAGCAATATTAATAAATTTTTATAAATTTGTTTCAAAAGAAGAATGTAAACAAGCTTTGGGACTTTTTTTAAATGACGTCTAATTTTCAAGAGGATTTGAATTTGAATGTTATAAGACAGTCTCATATAAGAAGCGATTGAATATTAGGTATTTGCGACAGATTTATAGTGTCGAAAAATTCTTATTTTACACGATTTTTTCATTAATTTTTAATTTTTTTTTTCTCAGACGTCATTAGAGAAAGATTCCTATTTCCAGTATAAGATTGGAAGTTTATTTTGAGAAAATTATAGACAAATTCGAAGGAATGAAGCAACACTGGAAGTATTCACACCATACAAAGCTCATTTCTAATGTCTGTTGCTTTAAATGTCTGTAAAAAGCATTTGATTTAAGTTTGATGAAATGATTGGATTATTCCAGCAAAATTAATTTTGTCATTTCAAAATCTAAATGACCGTTGAATTTTCAATTAAAAACAAACCATAAATATCACACAAAATAAAGTGTCAATCGGGTGTGACTAGAATTTCCAAGAAGACCAATTCATCATCAGTATTAAATTCTCAAGTTTTTTTGAGTATACTCGGCAGTCTTTTGTTTGTATTATTCGCAGTATATTCATTCAATAAGTTAGTAATTTTAAAAAATTATTTAAAGCGATCAGATTAGGTCTTAAAAATGTCTACGACGTTCCTAGCATGTTTGGCTATAATATTTATAATAATATTTAAATTATTAAATGTTAATTCGAGTCCACAAAAACCAAAACTTTATTGCAAGGATGAATTATTTAAGGACAGAATATTGAAAATTTGCAGTAGTGAATTGACGGAAAAGTGAGTATGATAACATCTGTTAAATGTAGCAAATTGTTTGAAAAAATGAAAATTTTCATCATAAAAAAATCTATTGCGATCTTAATTTTGGAAAAATTTTCATTCCGTCCAAAAACATTTGTGTGCCTGAACAAAAAAAAAAAAAGAAAAATCAATAAAATTGCAAAAACATCGAGATCTTTCTAATGGTGCTGGATTATTATTTAGCTTTAAATAAATAATAAATTTTCTGTAATGATTTCATAAATATTAATGCATAAAACATCAAAAAGTCAATGGAAATAAATGTTAGTGCCTGCTTGAATTATAAATGCCTTAAAATAGATTTCTTCTTCAACCGGTGATAATTTATTTTCATTTTGTACCGGCGCGATTGTGTGATGTGATGATGGTTCAAAGTCCAATTTATTTTTTATAGACAGAGTCAAGCATTCTGGCATTAGTCATACGTTAAATAATTGTTTTTGCGGCACATTCGAGATATGATATCTATTTGTCATTTGGATGTGAAAAAAGAAGAAAATTCGAAGTTTCTAGACTAAATGTACCTAGTGAAAATCAATATTTAGGCATGTATATACACACACAAAACAGTTTTTTTTTCTTCCTAATCACATTTTTTTCTGTTGTCAAACAATTCATTCATTCATTCATTGCGTGATTAATGCATTCATGCATTTTAAATTGACCGTTTGCTATTGTCTCTTTTGCACGCAGAATTTAATTAATACACGAAAGTTTGTTATTATCAGTCAAGTAATGAGCGATTTCTATACAGTTAATGCTGAGCTTTTAATTAATAATTCATGCATTGAAAGCGGCAGTGGGCTAAAACTGCATGGAACAATTTTTTTTTGTTTTCGAGAAACTATTGTTTGAATACAAATTACTCATAGTTTATCCATGGCCCGAGTTATACATTACGACTCCACCCAAACATTTTCTCGTCTACTTTACGCGTATTTTGATGTCATTTGGAAATGATCTAATCGAATGATTCTATCACGTTTTATGTGCATGGCATTTAAAATCGGAAACTTTTAAATAGTTGCGCAACAGAGTGTGTTGCTATGGATCACTCAATTGCCTAAAATGGTTTATAAAGATCAGACACTTTGAATGCTAATTGGATCTTTCTTATGTTAATCTTTTTATTGGCATAAAATGGTCTTTATCATTCAATTAATTGGAATCAGTTCACGTGTTGATTGACAATGCATTCATTAGTGTCAACGATCTGAATCCAACTGAAATTTTTGAATATTTTTACTAATTTTTACCAACACATTCAAATCAAATTAAATAATTATTTCTTTAAATTCTTAGTAAATTCATGAATAATCTTGTTTTCAATGACTTTTGTATGAAAAGCAGGCTAGCAACTTTATTACTTCGTGTCTTTGAAGTGTTTATAAATTCATTTTAAGTGCTTTTCCTATTGATTTTAAAAAATTCTAATTTTCTTTGCATGTGTGCGAAAACAAAAATCTGAAAAAATCATTCAAAACTATTAAAACCGTTAAAAATTTAATTTTGTTCAAATGTCCTATTCTGAACATATCATTTGTATTGCATTCAGACAATAACATCCGTTCTCTAAAAAAAGTTTAATCACTCCTTTCTGAATGCAATTTGCGACATATTTATATATAGCAATTTATAGTGTGCAAGTCAGTGACCACATATATCTAAATAAATGCACTTATTCATTTGAGACATGCCGTAAAAGTGTGATTTGGTCGCATATGTGAATTTAAAAATTGATCGGACTAAGAAATACCTCGACATTTAAATAATTTATGGAAATTTTTTTCAATTGATTTTTTTTTGTTCTTCCCACTTGTTCGTGTGAATTTTCTCATATAGGCAGCCATATAGATGTGAGGTTTTTGTGGTGCGATTTTCTAGAAATTGAAGTCTGTTTTTTTTCAATCTTAAAATGTTGTAGAACTTTTTAAATGTTTTTTAAATCGAATTTATAAGGTTTTCATGAGTAACTTTTGTAAGGTTTTCAATAAAATTTGTAGTGTTTCTTTATTCGAATTTTTGGAATTTCGGTATCAACAAAAATTTCTAATCTATTGCGTCTCTAACCCAAAATAAAAACTACGACTTAAATACCATTTTGTTTATTCAATCGATTAATTTTCACTTCTTATTATTGTACGTAGCAGTATTGAGTTATGATTAATAATTGTATATTCGTGTCATCATAATATTTGTTATATTAACTGTTGTCAATTTTTCGTGCGACTAGCTTGATATAATTTCATGAATAATTGACAAAAAATTAAGTCGAGAGTTCATTAATCAGCAAAACAAATGCTTGACCTACATTAATAAAATTTCTATTATCTTCAAAGTCCTAATGAAAAAAATCTGTCATTTCAGCTATATTCCAACACGATTATGGGGATTCTCAGGGCACGTCCAAACGATTCTACAGAGCTTGATTGGAAGAGTTAAATGCCCATGGACTCTTGGGGATCGTATTTACATATCTATGCCAGACGGTTCGACACTCACATATGATTTATATCAACCACTAACTTTAAGTCATGATGAGGATATAACTGTTGCTGTATGTCCAGGAGTTGGAAATTCATCAGAAAGTGTCTACATTCGTACGTTTGTTCATTATGCTCAATGTCATGGCTATAGAATTGCCGTGCTCAATCATATAGGAGTTATTGACTCAATTAATGTCACAAGTCCAAGAATCTTTACGTATGGACATACAGATGATTATGCAGCTATGATTACAAATCTTGTTAAGAAATATCCATCAACACATATTATTTCCGTTGGATTTAGCTTAGGTGGTAATTTGGTGACAAAATATCTTGGCGAGAAGAACGTCCCAAAGCCTTCAAATATTATTGGTGCTGTATCAATTTGTCAGGGTTATGATGCAATTACGGCAACCCAATGCTTATTGAAGTGGCAAAATTTCCAACGATTTTATTTGTATGTACTCACTGAAAATGTTAAAAGTATTATCTTGAAGCACCGAAATGTATTATTGAATGATGAAGTCAAACGAAAGTACAATTTGAATGAAAGAGAAATTATTAAGGCAGCAACATTACCAGATTTGGATGAAGCTTATACGTGCAAGATTCATAATTTTCCATCGACTAAAGAGCTGTATTCTTGGAGTAGTTGCATTAATTATTTGAAGAACATTGAGAAGCCAATTATTTTCATTAACAGCTTGGATGATCCACTCGTACCCGAAATTCTGCTAAGGCCAATTCGTGAATTTGCAGGTAATTATTACTTTGTTTTGTTGCTTAATTGTGAGGAAAATGAGGTTACTGAGTCTAACAATTGGGGATTAATTGGTCAAAAATTTTTTTTTTGTTTGAAATGTGTCTTGACTATTTTAAATTTTCGATTATCAAATTGTGTCTTGTCTAAAAAAAATATATTATAAATTTACATATGAATGTGTCTTGGCTATTTTTTAAAATTTACATATGAATGTGTCTTGAATAAATAAGGTGCCTCAATAACCCAATTCTTACAAATGATTGTGTCATCACTAATTACAATGACATCAACATTTAAATTCCAATAATTTGCCTAATAATTCAATTACATCATTGTTGGAATTATATATGAAAAAAATATTGCAAAACATTTAAAAACATCATCATGACCTCGTTAGAACTTGAAAATTCCATAACTAATGAGTTACGTTTTTATACATTTTTAGAATCTCATCCAAATGTGCTGTATATTGAAACACAACACGGAGGTCACCTAGGTATGTGTTATGCTTTTAATTCTAAATTAAAATGCAGATTATAAAAATGAGTAATTTATTTTAAATATACTTATAGGATTTTATGAGCATGGATTAATTAATCCAAATCCATTGACATGGTTGGATCGCATTCTCGTATCACTTCTTGGTGGCGTAGCATTCGCAAATAATGATTTAATAATGAAAAAGTCAACGACAATGGCAATGTAGAAAGATTTTTTGGCTTCTTTGCCGAGAAGCCTGTGGAGCTTGCTGCTTATTATTTTTGGCTATATTGAGGATGGAATTGCGAGAATTTTTACAAGGAATAATTAAGTCCTGAATTTTTTGAATTTATTGTCAGTAAAATAATTTTAAATACTTTTTTTTAGCAAGCACAAAATATTAGCACATCTAAAGAGAGGAAAATTATTATTTATTTAAGTTTCATTCGCTGAATGAAGCCGGAAGTATGACTTTCAAATATTAATTTCTTATTCTTCTCTTTTTTTGAAATCGCTTAATGCGTACTGCTTTAAAGTATAAGAACATAATAAACAACAACATTATTGATTGTATTCATTCGATGTCAAACATCATCATAAACTCAAATCTCCTTTTAGAATTTAATTAAGTGATTATTGATAGTCGATTTAGTGACATACGTTGTTAAATGTGATTACAGTTATGTACGTGTGTGTGTATAAGTGTGATAAGAGTCAAAACAAACAAACAAACAAAAAAAAAAATCTAATAAATAATGAAATCATTGCGATCAGACACAATTGAACTGTGTGACAGGCTTTTAGTTGATAATATAAACCAAATAATAAAACAATAAACATTTTTTTTGTCGTAAATGAAGCATTTGTAATGAGAAAATAAACGAACTAGGAAATAAAAAAAATAAAATAAAATAATGAAAAATTGAATTTTTAACGCCATTCCGTAAAATTTTTCATATTTCATTATCGACTTGAGGAATTGATTGATTGATCAAGCTTGCAGAAATTTTTTTTGAACGAATTTATGAAAGTAATTAAGTTAGGGGTTGCTATTTGGGTATCTTTAAACTATTCCAATCGAATGATGCCAGTAACATATTTTTTCATTATTATAGAATAGATTAATCGCTTTAATAATTCTCATTGCAAAAATATCTCATATAAAACGGTCGAAAAATATTTGAATTTGTAACGTTTTTCAAAAATTCAATTTTTTTTTTAAAGGAAAGAAATTCAAATTTAAGAAAACCGTTGTAAAATAATTCCCACTATAAAGGACTTTTAATCACTAATTAGAATAGCTAGATGCCCATGTATCAATCCTGTTTAGAGAGATTGAAAGAGAATAGTCATGTATTGTATCTACTCAACAATTATTTTATTAATATTTAATAATATACTTTTTAATTTTATTTACATTACATACCCCAGACAATTAAGATACACATTTGGCAGCTATTTTATGCTTTTAAGTATATAATAAGAAGCCATATGAGCATAGTTATTGCCTGATAGAGCATAAGTATTGTTTTAGTAATAACTGATAATTTTTTTTTTAATCAAGAAATTAAAATCCAATTTTCACCAAGAAACATTTTCAAATTCAGACATAAAGGATCAATTTTTTTTTATTATTATTCACATTTTGATTTAACTGTTATCATTATCTGAAAAAATAATAAAGCAATTAATCATTAACTGAAATATCAACAAAAAAAATCTCGTCTTTTAAATTTTACCTGATTTGTTACATGAACCAGAAACAGAGCACTAACAAAGACGGCATCAGCTTGACCTTCCTTAAAATATTCCTTTAAAGTTGTACTAAACTTTTTTGAATATTTTACGAATTCCTTCTTGCGCTGTTCCACTGCCTGCTTTCCTGATATTCCTGGTATAAAGCTTACAACTTCATTTACAGCATCCAAGAGTTTCTTAATGGCACTTGCAATTTCTCTATAAAATTAAATAAATTATTAGAAAAAGTTTGAGGACCAAAATCCAGCATGACTTACTTTATAGTCTCCAAAAAAGTTCGCCGATCTGTAATCTCATCGGGAATTCGACTCAGAATGCGTTTTAGTGCAGCTGATTTCTTATTTAATTCTTGGAATGCATCTTCAGTTCTGTTTAGTCTATATTCTATCACTGAATTGGATGTATGTACGAGAGGGCAAGGCACGGAAATGAGACACATACAAGAGTAGAAAAAAAGAAAAATTTATAATTGTGTTAAATGCATAGAATGCACGAATAAGAGGAAGAGATGATAGAAATTAAGACGGCAAAAAAAAGTGGAAAAACTTGATCATATCGATCAATCAAATGTCCAATTTGGTCTTCAAATTTCATTTCAATAAAGACTTTGGAAGTAAATGTTATCACCATATATGATGGTGATTAATGCAAAGAAAATGATTCATGGTATGAGCAAATTAATGAAAATAAAAATAATAAGAGGAAGTGCGAAAGGCAAGCAGCACATAAGTGCAAGTTTATGCAAATTAGCACTAACTAACTTTTTTTTTGAGAATCATTTGCATAATAATGAAGTACATCTCATTGAACTATTCACATCATTTGTAATTTATATAATTGAGAAAAAAGACTAGAGGAGTCAAAAGTAGTCCACTTACAGTCTGATGAATCAGATATTGACTGCTGTTGTTGTTGAGCACCTTGTAATCTTAAAATACTTTCATACATATTAACATTTAAATTCCCTTTTTCTGAAATGAGAAATGGCATATAATTAGATGGATATACGCTAATTTAATAAGTTATAAAGATATTATTATGAGTTATGGATGTGGAAAAAATTGACAAAAAAATTTAACTTACGAATAATTCCTTTAACTAATTCATATGTAAGTCCGGGATTTGTTTGTTCTGCTTTCGTTAAAGCGTTCCTTAAAGTCTGTGAAGCCACTACATCTCTTTTTTCAAGCTATACATACGTGAATTAAGATTATTAATTTATTCACAAATTTTTTTTTTATAATTTCACTTTATTTACCTGTAAAAGGATCGGTCGAATTAGAATTGGTAAAATTAATGCATTTAAAGGATTATCGTTCATTGTCATTTTTTTTTATCTTCACTCTAACATTTAAACTACTATAATTAAACTTTAATTTTTAATATTATGAATTTCTTGATTTTATCCAAGGGTTCGTTTACTTATGACGTCCATCAAAAAAAATCCCCCTGTTGACCAATTTTTAAATTTTTACTGACCGTTACTTTTTGGATAGTGATTTCACTCAAAAATAATACTTATTCATGCTTAATTAATCAACTACATATTGAGTAATCATATAAACATTGAATTAATAATGTAAATATCTTAATACAATAAGATTTTTTAAAAATAAGTAAAATGCAACGCGGAAGTTTAAAGATCAGTGCATTGCCTATATATTTTTTGTTTTGTTAAAAATTTATTAATTTTTAGTATTTTAGACATTTGTGTACTTTAAGCAACATATATGGAAGATGATTTTGAGGAATTAGTGCTTAGAGAAGCATGTACCAGTCAAATCAAATATATTTCAAGGCTTGCAATTAGCACAATTGGATTTTTTAATAAATTACCATCAAAATTATCATTCTTAAGCTATTTTATGAAATTTTGTATAAGACCGGAAGTGATCTTTTTGTTAGGGACATTAATCTTATTAATATGCTTCTATTTGCAAGCAAATTGGCTCGATACGAGCGGTTTTCTTACCAAAATATCAAACACATTAAGATTTAAGACCAAAAAAGTACCATTTGTAATATCTGCTGCTGAAAAGGATTCTTGGGATGTACGACATAAACAAAGTGCTGCATTTGCCATCCAAGGCAGGAGAAATAAAATGGAAGATAGGTGAGTAAACAGATCAGTCATAATCAAACATCCAGAACTGGATCTTTGAATAAATTTTACCCCAAAAAAACAGCTCTGACAACACAAATCTCGAATCTTATCATAATTTTGGAGCGATTCCAAAAGACATTAAATGTTTAAAATTAAAATCCTTTGTAAATTGATTAATTATTAAGACATTCGTGCACAAATTTGTGAAGTCATAGTGGGAAAAGAATCGTCGACACTATAAATAGATCGTCATTAAGGCCACTCATGTCTATAGAGCAACAGAGAATATAATCTAGTCAAATTTACGCAACTGTGTTTTTTTACTACATATTTCCAAAGGTCATAAATGCATCTTTCTCATGCTTATATTTACTGTTTCATTTATTGTAGATTTGTCCTTGATGAGAACATCAACTCGTCAACAAACGTAAGCTTATTTGCCATATTTGATGGACATGGTGGAGAATATGCAGCACAATTTGCAAAGGATATTTTAATACAAAACTTATACAACAAAATTATCGAGTCCAGAAATCTTATTAAAAATCCACTACCAGAAAGTAACAATGAACTTAATAAATTAGATAAGGAGGATCTCAATTGTGGTGAAAAGAATTCAGACGAGACACAACAAACAAGCAGTCCACTTCAAAGGAAACCAAGTGGACGTAAAACAGTGTCAAAAACTGATGATGATAATGCAAATGCAATTGATTCAGATATTTTAAATAAACTTAAGCCACAACAGAAAGGATATAATATGTTTAATAAGCAAAATGTACAATCAGAACCATCACCAGCACCAAAATCTTATGAAGCTAAATGCTATATTAAAGGTAAAGGCATTGATTTTGCTAAAATGATTACCGACGAAGTGCTTTTTGCCGATCATAAACTTGTTGAGACTGCACGAAAAAATTCAAATGTTGCTGGAAGTACAGCTTTAATTGCATTAATTGAGGGAACCAAATTAACTGTAGCAAATATAGGCGATTCACGTGGTGTTATGTACGATAATAAAGGAAGAACAATTCCACTTTCATTCGATCACAAGCCACAATCAGCACGAGAACATAAACGAATTCAAGAAGCTGGTGGATTTATAGCATTTAAAGGAGTATGGCGAGTGTCTGGCATTTTAGCTACTTCGAGGGCATTAGGTATGTTATTTCTCTTTTGTTCTATTTATGGCTTAATAGATTGCGCAGTTTTTTGTGTGGAACAAATTTTGCGTATCAAGGAAATAAATTTTCTTGCATTTTTTTTTTTCAAATATTTTTCGTAGGCGATTTTCCACTGAAAGAAAACAATTTAGTGATTGCTAATCCAGATATTTTACAATTTGAATTGAATGACCATAAGTAAGTAGACACGATGAAAAAAAAAAAAAAAATCAAAATATTCACTTTAAATGTGTTTTCAATATCCATGATGTGTTTATTTATAGACCACAATTCATAGTATTAGCATCAGATGGACTTTGGGATACGTTTACGAACGAGGAAGCAACAGCTTTTATCAAAGATCATTTAGACGAGCCTCATTTTGGGGCAAAGAGCATAACTCTTCAATCTTATATGAGAGGCTCTGTTGATAATATTTCTACGATAGTTATTGTATTTAAAAATGGAAAGTATGAAATTTCATCGGCAACAAAAGACTAATTTTTGTTTGTTGCATTTGTAAAGAAAAAAATCATGAGTGAAGCTTCGGATTTACTACTTATTATTTTAGTTATAGGCAATTTGTTGACTTTTTATCTCATTAAAAAAAAAACAATATTAGATTTTTTTAGAGATTTTTTTATAGCTTAAAAATTCAAGAGCAAGATAGAAAATGAGAAACCTTTTTATACATGCATGTTTTTGTCAGATTTAATATTTATCAATATCCATATCCTTATCATTTTTATTTTGCATTTTATTCTTACAATTTGAAATATTTTTAAAATTTTATCGACATTTATTTTAAATGCATTAAAATCCTTTGAAAAATATTTTGTGGCTTTTTTCATCAGATTTTTGAGGTTGAAGGATTCATAATTTGGTGATTGTACCAAATAAGAATTAAATTTTTATTGAAAGATTCAGAACAAAACTTTTCTTTGTCCAAAAATTAATATTTCATAAAAATGACTCGAAAAGTCTTAAGACCAAATATTTTGGACATAAACCTGTTGCATGAATTGAAGCTATGAGAGCTATGAATCATACATGTCAAAAAAATAAAAATAAGAAAAAAACATGAAATTCTTCCAACTCAACAGGGAGGATTTATCGAAAATCTGGATGTAATCATATCCTGACAAAATATTTTTAAGGATATTTTGTACTGGCAGCACAAAACAATAATAATAAATAAATATAATACATGAATGCACAATAAATAAATCCACAGTATTTTGAAAATCACATTTTGACAGAACCCATTTCACTTAAAGCCATAAACAAACTTTTATTATTCATGTCTCCTTTTCTTTTTGTCTAATCAAGCAAATACATAGAAATAAAAACATTTGTCATATTGAAATGAAAGTTATATAAAGAATTTAAATGAATCACTTAAAGTTCATTCCAGCTATAAAAAAAAATATTCATCCATTGTTTATAAAAATAGTAAAAATAAAGGATTTAAAATATCCGTGCACAACGTGCTTAAACCGAAAGAACTTCAAAAATAAGTCAATCCAATGTGAAATGAATTTATATCCGTACTGTAACAGTTGTTATCTAAAAATATCTCAGTAATGATTGCTTTTTGTGGCTTTATGTATAAAAGGTATCACGTGTATAACTGATTTTAATGCACAAAGCACAGTCGAGAGCAAAAGAGAAAAAAATTCTTAAAAAGGTTGTGGTTATATAATTACTCGAGGTAATTTTCTCCTCAATTGTTTACTTTAAACAGCATCTCTAGACTTTATTTGCATAGTGGGAGAGAATTAATTAGTCTATAATAGATTTTGTGGAAATTTTAAGTGGTCATAAAGATGAAATTTATAATGTAAATAAAATATATTTTTTTGCAATATGTTTCAAGTCTCTCAGAGGTCGGAATTTTTTTAAAAATTAAATTTTTCCAAAAGTTTTAAATTTGTATAATATTTTTAATTTTTTAAAACTTTTCATGATTTTTATTAAGTTTTTAAATTTTTTCACATTTTCACTAAATTTCATCATTTGCACTATTTTTATATAATTTTTTCAAAATTACATTTCTAATTAAAATCTGTTCAAAATCCTTTAAATTTCCGCCTCTGATGACCTCGTAAAAGCTTAAAAACGGTCTCTACAATGATCTTTTTCCAATTCTGATTTAAAAAGTTCAAAAACATGAAATTTGATTGTTTTTAAAAATTTCTGCAAATTATAAAATCCTTGGGCGTGCTTCTTAGAGTATTCCCTAGAAACTCGAACCTTGATTAAGTTAGATTTTTTTTTTTTTTCTTTTAAAACTAATTTCAAATTGTTTATTTAGGAAAAAATTAAGCACATTTTCTAACTTTCCATACAAAATTTTTTTGAAATCAAAAATTTTTAATTTTCAGTCAAATTTTATTTAATCTAAGTTGGCGAATTTTTAACATTGCGATCCCTTTGATATAAACTAACTAGACTTTTTTATCCCTTTAAAAAAATTTTAAACTTCCAAAACAATAAAAATCAACAGCTTGAAAAGATCAAAAGCAAAACAAAACAAAAAATCATCTTAAAAAAAATCAAATCAGAAAAGTGCAAGTAAGAGAATAGAAAGAATGAAAACAGAAAAAAAGTAAATATTAAGTATCGAGAGAACAAGAAACAGAAAAAAAGAGACACCGAGTATAAGCACGTTGAAATCACACGTGAGTCTGTTTGTAAATTCTGTTGTCAGTTGAAGGGGAAAATTTTTTTTGTATGGAAAAATTGTCTCACGATTGCGCTTTCGGAATGTTTTTGTGGAGAGAATCTATACTGTTTATTCTACTGTCGGCTTCTCAGGTTAATTGTATTTTTACAGTCATTCTGATAGGACCTATAGCTTTTTAGATCCCGTGAAAAATATTTATTTAAAGTGTTTTGATAATTCCAAGTGAATAAAAATTACACAAATAAGCAAGCTTACTGGATAAGCTACATATGCAATTAATTCTACCTCCTTTTTGGATTATTTGGATAAATTATTAATATTCTTAGTGAAGATTCAGTGGTGTAACAATACCAGCTATACCAAGTGACTCGGATCAATTTCTATGTGGATTAATTTTGTGCTATTTAAAAATTAATTAATCTATGTGAGAGAAAGGAATTAATAATAATTATATGGAAAGCTTATAAAACCGGCAGTAATTTTTAATCATATATGCAAGTGTTGACCTTCATGATACACAAGCGTTAGTGCAAATATCACAAAAAGAAATAAGTGTGCAGTGGAGATGAATGTGAAATGCAAAAAAGTTATTGTAATGAAAAAAATCGAATTAAAAAATTAAATTGAAGAAAATTTAAAAATTTAAAAAAAGGAGAAGATAAAAGAAATGCAAACTTCATTTGAGTGATGAAATGAATAAGCTTTGCGATTATTTTAGTTAAATAAATTGATGATTACGAAGCTTTTATTTGTGCTCAATTAAAGAAAATTAACATTTCGACTTAATCTTAAATAACATTTAGACGTGATTTAATTAAGTTTTTTTAAAAATTGGTAAGTGAATTTTTAATTTTAATTTATCGAGTTATTGATCATGATTTTTGGCTTATCCAACATTTTTTTTTTTTTAATTTGGAAAAATTTAATGCACGAGCATTCAAATTAATTGCTGACTGATTAAAAACATGTCGATTATTATTTATTGACTATTGATAGCAAATACATGACTACATCGCATTTAATATTGTATCCGCATGTGTAGTTGTAATCTGAGTGATGCAACTAACAAACAATCAACGCTGTTTACGTAAATATTCAGTGAAATGAATAAAAAATTATAATTTTTTTTTTTAAAGAATACTTTGTCGTCGGGATATACGTAATTAGATTGCTAAAAGAATTTTTTTGTATGATTTCATTTTAATTCATACTTGCTAAAGTTAATGGAACGTTTTTTCATTGACTGATGAATGAACTGTAATTTTGAGACATTTGACCTCGGAAAATATCCTTAAAAGAGCTCAATTTTATTTTTATAAAGTTAGAATTGAAATAAGAAAAAGTTTTTCTTTTATAGATTTCTATTGAATTTTTTTTTTTAGAAATTTTTGAGGAAAAATTCAGACAATTAACAAAATTTGTTAAAGAATTTAAAGATTTATTGGTGCTTGATTTGACTTGTTATTGAGATTGATCACTTTAGTGAAACTTTTGAAAGTTTCTGACGTATTTTTGTATTTTTCCTGATTGTGTCACAAATTCAAAGAAAAAAAAATCTTGCTAGGAATAGATCATTACTTTAGTGAATGCCATCAACTCAAGAAAATTTATGAATTCCATGTCTTAAAATTAATAACCAATCAAGATGTATTTGAATTAAGGCCGATAACAGGCTAATGTCAAATTAAAATTCATAGAATTGTAACAAAATTACAAACATCCCAATTTTGAAATAAAGTATTTATTGTCAAACTTTAAAGAGGTCTAATTTATTATTTAAAATTAAAAGAACTTAAATTTGAAAAAATTCTAAAGTTGAAAAAAAATGAAGTTTTCAAGTCAAACATTTATGAATCAAACCATACTAAAGTGCTTGCTGTACACTGAATTTCAAGCTAGCAACAACAAAAAAAAATATCACTAATTGCATTTTACAAATGCCAAAGTGAATTACACAATAAAAATGCTGCAATTAATTGTTGCTATGATGGCATGCTTTCCGAAATCAAAAACCTCTAAAAACATTCCTTAATACACAAATTTTTCTGGTTAAGATCAGCAAAAATAAAAATTCAGTTCAAATTGATAATTTTTGCATTGTAATGAAAAAAAAAATAATTGATGAATTGTAAGTGGAAGTCACGATGCTTTCCACTGTGGATAGGAATTTGAAAAAGCGTGTAATTGTCTAACTCAACATGTGCACGCTTTGAATTTTTTTGTTCGGGAATACGTAACAGGAAGATTGAACATTTGTGATTATGTGTAGTTTTCTCATTAAGTGTCAATCGATTAAAAATATTCAAGGACAGACAGCCTTTGACTTTTTACAAATGTTCTTTTTTGACTGTTTTTTGTTGTTTAGAAAATTTTAAAAAGTTATTTGAATAAATTTAATTCTCAAATGAATCCTAATATTGAATAAGAGAAACAGATAAGGTTTCGATGAACTTTCAAAATGGCTTTAAATTAAAATCTGCATGAATGCTTTGTACATAATTATGAAAAAAATTAAAAAATTTTAAATTAGATTTTAAAACTTGTTGCTTCATTAAAAATAATGAAGAGAATCCAATAAAATTTCAAGAAACTCTTTTTAATTGCAAATTCATAATACATACTTTATAAACTATTGTTATAACTAATTAGCTTATGGCTTCTTTTCAAATTTACTAATAACTGATTAAAATGTTTAAACTTTGCAAGGAAAGTGTCCAAGGTTGTGAAAAAAATATCTTACGTCTGATTACCATAAGAATTGTTTAGTCTACGTAACTTTCGAATAAATTTCAATTTTAACTTCAAAAATCTACAAAACAAATAAAAATATGAATCGTAATGAATTTTTTATATCAATAAAAAAGTATTCAAATGTCATTAAATATTCCAAAAAATATTTGAATCAATTCACCCTGACGTGCCCCTTCAAAGAATTTATTGCGTATTAGAAAAAAATCGGAAAGGTATTAAAAGTAAACATCAACATTTTCTAATACAGCACTTTCTCAATAACTTTGAGTTATTTTTATCAACAAATTTATTTACAAGAATTTCTTTTACATCCACACAAACACACACACGAGGACGAAGAAAGTATAGCATTTCAATTCATATGTAGGAAAATTTATTTTTGATCACCACAACAAGATTCTTCTTATTTCTTTTTCGATTATTTTTATGAGAATAAAATTTGATACAAGAGAGAAGATTTACTGTATCGTGTTCCAACATGTGAATCGTGTTTATTCCCATTGTAGGCATAAGATTTCTCGAAGTTCACACGAATTTATTGGCAATGGTACGTGCCGAACAATTTTTCCAATTGTGTTCCGATCGGATACTCGATGATAGATTATAGGAAATTCTTCGGTTTATTTATTATCTTTTTTTTTGAGAGAGATCTGTTTGAAAATTTTATGACATGTGCTGATGAAATTCAGTCAAGTTGTTATATAGGAATTATAAACATTGCACATGGATAGATGGGTTGTTTCATGATATTTACCTGTTACCTATCATTTGCAAGTTTTGATGACTGAGTGTTGAGAAAAATGAGAGAAGCTGTGATTAGCTTATTACATGGATATCATTTGTATTGTTATTTAATTGAATTGATTGCTAAATGTCTGCTTAGTGGGTGATTAGCATTTAAAGTTTACATTGGAGTATTCTGGTTCTTTTTTTATTTTAAAAAGTAGTTTTGAAGTTTACTTTTCCTTAAATTAACATTAACATTTATGTCTAGCTTTTCAAATCCTTTGTATGAATTTTTATATCCTTAAATTTAAAGGTTTATTGTACATGTAAAGGACATCAATGATCTACTTCATTCATTTCAAGAATTCTTCCTTGAACTATACAATTTACATAACAAAATTTCAAAAAAGAGGGTCATAGATGAATTTCATAAAATTTTACACAGTTCATAAACTAACAATTTATTGAACTAATAAGTACACTTGGAATCTAACCTTAATTTTACAACATATAAGAGTTATGTGCTAATAATTTTACGGAATATATAGAAAGTCACAATTTTAAGTATTAATGAATTGATCTTAATGTTTATCCAAGACTTCCGCAGATTATAATCTCTAAAAATCAAAGATTATAATCTCTGTATGAAGATTTTTTAAAGATTATAATCTGCGGAAGCCTTGAGTTTATCATTAAGTTCGTTAATATTAAGTAGATAGTCTAGCATATCATACTTAAAAGCTTTAAAGTTTTTGTTTAATGATAATCAATCTAAATATTCACGAATATTTAGGTGCTCTAAATGCGCCCTAAAAATTTCCCATCACGTTGCTTTCCTCTATTAAAAATTCTATGAAGCTGAAATAATTTCAAAAGTTCATCAGAAAAACAATTTAAAAAATTATTCTCGAACATCCTTAAAAGGATACAAAAATTTGACATCAATTCTCATTTGTGAAGGATGCTACATAACAACGATAAAAATTTTCATGTTGTCCAACGTGTGCAAGCATCAGACTTTATAAGCGATAATCTTTTATTTGTCATAAGTAACTACCATAAGTGTGGTCAATAATGTGACAAACCTCACTCCTATTCTCAATTGATTTTCATGAAGCTTATTTTCAACACAATAAATGTGTTTCGCAACATACAAATGTTTATAAGGTTTCAAATATCTCATCCTACAGAAACTCCCACACTTGAAAAATAAGTATGAAGAGAGTGATCTATTTAAGGAGCTAGGAGTGGAAAAATGTCATTTAATATGACCAAATAGAGATGAAAGTCGTAGAGTTCTCCATCTGTGGTTATGTAAAACATGAAAAAAGTCAATCATGTTGATCAAATGTCTAAAACAGACGTTTTGATGCCAGGTGATATGAAAAATGTGTTTTAAAATAAAAAGCAAACAAGCAAGTGACTTAATCTCATTCCAAAAACAGCAGCATATCAACCTGTTCTAAAATTATTCACAAGCCACAAAATGCCATTGTTTCTAAATTCTCAGTATAAAATTTCTCTCGAGAGCTGGATGCAAAATGTGTTTTAACCATTTGCCATGTGGGCGTACATGATGAATTTAAAAATATGCCATAAACTTTTCTGCTCCTTTTACTGTCTTCCTCTTTTACAATTGTTTCAGAAATAAATCTGAACAGAAATCTTGCAAGTGTTTATGCTTGATAAAAATTACTTTCATGCCAAGCTTCTTATAACGTGACTGATTGTAGTAAAAGAAGTCTGGTTTATTTACAAATAGTAATAGAGTGATCGGAACAAAAGGAAATCCCGACAGCTTGTAATTTAAAAATAAAATTTGGATCTTAGAAATTTGCAATTCAGACTTGAAACTTCAAATTTTATGAGTACAATAGACTCTTTTAGATGTCAGCTTTTTTTGTATTGGAAATCGATGGTCTACGTGCCACTTATCGTGATCTACTTGAATTTTTAAGGCTTCAAATGTGTGTATATGCACGTAACAAGAACTAGTTTTTATTTTAATCCTATTTCATAATTATTGTACAGCCAAAAAGTAGGCAAATTGTTCTGTTTACATCCCTAGACTTTTTTGCTATTCTACAGTTTTTTAAATGACTTACAATTTGAATGATAACTGCTGTATAAATTATGAAAATTGAGAATCAGAAAAACTTACTGTCCCTAATCTCTTGAATTGATTCAATTTCTCAATCTGAATTGTAAAAAAGGAAGAAAAAAAAATTAAAATAAGATTCACGATACTTCATTCTTTCTTGTCTCGATGTCGACAAGCTCCCCGAATTGCGTTGGTGAATCACAAAGAGACCTTAGAAAATTGTCTTAAGACAAATAAAGGATATACAATAATAATGTGATGGTGGGGTGAAATTTATAAATTCACGTTCAAGATCCTCATCAGTTTTCTTATAATTTGATTGTATAATGGAGATGTCACACAACTGCTGATATCAACGTGTTTCATACACTTTAGCTGAATCGCTTTCTTATTGTTTTTGAAAAATTTCTCTTGGTTCCAATACAATAGAAACACTTTTCGGTTTTGCGATTTCATCACGAAACATACTTATCGTGTGAATTATTATTATGCAATGTCTAAAAGTGATCGAAAATGCAGATGTGATTTCATTTTATGATAATTCTTGCGGCGTAATTGATGAGAATCTCTCTTGATTTAGATTAAGTATTGATGAATTTTCAGACGTAAATTTTTTGATTGTTATTTATTTAAATGTATTGAGGGAATTGCAGTTATGTGTGGGTGATTTTCCTTTTAAATTACCTACATTTATTTAAGAGCTTTATTCCATGAACTTTGTTGTAACTATTTTGTAGAGCAAATTTAAATAAATCTAAAAGTTAGATTAAAGTTCTATAAAAGATTCTATTCCGCAGTAAACTATAAATAAAAACGAGATGTTTAAATCATTCAAGTCCTTTAAGTTGAAATTTAAATTAAACTTTTATGTTTTACGTAATCTAAAGTATGTGATTTGAATTTCTGAACAAAAATGCATTGACATAATTCAAAGATAAGGATGAGTAATGTATCGTCGCATGGTCGTCGCTCAGTTGTATGAACATATATACATATATATATATATATATTGTACTTTAATAAAATTATTAGCAAATATCGTGTAGAATCGATTCAGAACTATAGCGCAAATATTACATTCAGAAATCGTGCCCTCAAACGTGACTTACTTCCTTCACACATTTTCTCAGTATCGATTTTCCAATTTTCAAACTTTTCATCCATCAATAGTTGTTAAACAATAAGTCAGTCAGTTGCGATAAGAATGCAATGAAATGCGACGAGATTTATTCTGTAATTTAATTCTATTTTTTATCGATAAATGATAAACGAGAATATTATGTGGGTTTTAAATGATATAACCAGACATATTATTTTTTATTGCCATTGTCTTTTCTCTTGGATGATTAAGCACATCCATAATTATTTTGTCATTCATTATTCTCGTTACAGGTGTTAAATGGATTTCATCATTAAGCTTCAAATAATTAAACGAAAAACTCTAAAAATACCAGTTCCTATAATTTATCTCCGCATTACATAAGATAAAGATTGAACCTTTTACAAACAAACTTTTTATATAAGACATTAATTACTACGACCTATACCTTTTATATACAAGAAGAAAATAAAAATCATAAAATGGAGCTATTAAATAATCCTCAAATTCACAGTACATTTGCATCGCTTGGTACAATCCAAGGCGACTCATATGCCATAAATGACGATTGCTTATCAATACTTGAGGAGATAATATGTAAATTGGCAATGGAAGATCATACATTGCGGACATATCGAAGGGCAATTGGATTTGGACAGAATGTTAAGAAAGACATAGTTCCATTATTATTGAATGCCAAAGACTCTACCATTCTAGACACGACTGTACGCTTAATGGTCAATTTGACAGTACCAATTGAATGTCTTTTGTCAGTGGATGTGATGTCAAGGACAGAAATTGGACGTCACACAATTTATGAATTAAATCGATTGCTTTATACGAGCAAAGCGGTTTTTGTTGATCTAAAAGTGACAAAGGCAATAATTGATCATATGAAATCGATACTCGAAACTGATCACAAATTATCATTGACGCAATGTGAGAGTATAAACAATTGCTTATTGCTCTTTCGTAATATCCTTCACATACCCGAAAATGGCTACGAGCATTTTAATCAACATCAACAACCATACACGTCGATGCAGAACCAAATTATATGGAATCTATTTACTCAAAGTATTGATAAGCTTTTAATTCATTTAATGTCGTGTACCCAACGTTCATTCTGGGGTGTAACAATTGTTCAGTTGATTGCATTAATGTATAAAGATCAGCATGTAGGAACATTACAAAAATTATTAAATCACTGGTTTGAGGCAGTTTCACACACAGAAAGCTCAGAAGATAATGAGAGCAACACGTCACCGCCAAAACAGTGCAGTGGTGATTCAAGTCCAATGTTGACGTCAGATCCTACAAGCGATTCATCTGACAACGGAAGTGGCAAAATGACCACAATTAGTGAGAATGCTTTGTTAGATTCTGAAAATTCATCCGGTCGAATTCCCAATACTGACTATCAAGCATCGTCATTAATACGTGTCAAACCAAAAGTATCAGCCACGACATCACAAAAGTCAATCGATTCAACACAATCAATAACAAGCTCGGAATCGACAGACTTCTCGAATCAGGATGTCGTTATGAAGGTAAGTGTTGAATTGCAAGCACTCATGTTTTATGCATTTTATTGACTCATATGTAATTCAAATGTTTACTGTTGTCGATTCTCATTGTCAATTACAAAATGCAGAGTCCGGAACCGAATGAATCGAAGAATGCAAAATGGACTCAAAAGTCGCGAAATTCAAATAATAATCATCAAAGTGCAAGCAATCAAAAACACAGCACGAATAATCAAAAAATTAATTCAGGCAAAGGCAAACAGAGCCATCATTCAACTAACAATCAATCAAGTGAACTTAGCGACTGTGGATACGGTACGCAAGTATCACAAGGTTTGTTAAATATCTTCATAGTTCTAAATAATTAAATTTTATTTCGAATTTCCCAAGATATAGGCGACCTTCAAGGTAATCAAGAATCTATATCTACATCCAGTAATGATGATGATAGTCCGAAGCAGAAGCCTACACACCAGAAACCACCAAGTACGAATCAAAAGCAGCGATTTAATGCTGCACAAAAGCAGAGAAATGTCAATGGAACAAACACAACGACAATGACACAAGAGAAGAAAGATGCGAGAAGAAAAAAGCTTGTAAAAAGAAGCAAAAGCTCAATAATTAATATGAAAGGTCTCATCCATCACACCCCAACAGATGAAGACATTTCAAATATTTTGAAAGAATTCACAGTCGATTTTCTACTAAAAGGTTATGGATTTTTAGTGCAAGAACTGCACGCACAACTTTTAACAGATTTACAATTATCAATAGACACTTCCCACTTTTTCTGGCTGGTTACCTATTTCCTCAAGTTTGCTGCGCAATTAGAACTTGATTTGGAACATATTAGTTCCGTTTTATGTTTTGATATTGTTTCATATCTTACATATGAAGGAGTTAATTTATGTGAACAGCTGGAGCTGATATCAAGACAGCAGGGATCTGATCTTAAGCCTTACTTAAGGCGAATCCATTTAGTCGTAACGGCAATAAGAGAATTTTTACAAGCTCTGGAAGTTTACAAACGAAGTAATCATTTATCAGCCGAAGACAAGGAGCACATTTTAAACCTTCAAACCCAAATCTGTTGTACAGAAGACTTACGACACTTGTTCGTGCTGTTATTAAGATGCTATAATCCTAATTTACAGTCACGACAATATTTACAAGATCTAATTGTTACGAATCACATATTGCTTTTGTTGCTGGACAATGTCACAAAGCAATCCGAAAAGAGATGCAATGTCAAAATGCAGGAACACATTACACAGTTTGCAACTGTTGACATTATGCATCAATATGGAATTTTATTGGAAAACTTTCAGGAAAATGGAGAGTTTGTTAACGATTGTAAGTGCCATGTGCTGAAACTGAAACGAAATCAATAAGATTAAATATTTTTAATTCCATTAAAAAAAATAAAGGCTGCTTTACATTGATGCATCATGTAGCTGGCGAGCTCGGTCAAGTGGCAATTTTATTCCAACCCAATATCCTCAAAACCTACAGTCAAATTTGGGAGACGGAATATGAAATTTGTGATGTGAGTACAACCTTTAAAGTTTTGTGTACATTAATCTACTGATTGATATTTTGATTCGCAGGATTGGTCGGACTTGATTGAGTACGTCATACATAAGTTTATTAATACACCACCAAAGCCGCAAATTGCATTACCCAGTCCCGCTTTATCTGATGGCGTTTCCATTAAGTAATGACATTTTCAATTTATTATTATGTGACACAATTATATTAAGTCTATGCTATTTAGCAGGAACTTATTATTGTTTGACTGTCAAAAAATTGGATGTTTTATTTTTTTGGATCATCAAAATTCTTTTTTGGAATTTCCAATAATTTTTATAATTTTTTTAATCTTTTAATAAATTAATCTATTGCGTCTATAGTGATATATGGGCTCAAGAAGAGCTAGATGTACTTTATTGGTATTACGTTCAAAGTAAAAAACATAAAGATATTATCGGTCATATTATCAAACAACTAAAAGATTCAGGACAAAAGGCAAAGTCTCGTATGGCCGTCATTCAACAATTATTACAGCAAGATCTCATTTCATTGACTGAATATGATGACTTGATGAAATTTGAAGATTCACAATACGAAAGGGAGGCAAAGACCTCAGGCATTACTGATTCACCGTCAAAAGAAGAGGAATCTGGCATTGACATTTCAGATAGTTCTGAAACCAGCACTTCCAATCAACCAGATGATATCAAGGTAAACACATACATTTGGTTTTTAATAAAATAATAATCCACAATATTCATCACGTTGTTATGTGTGTAGGTCTTACGAGACAGACTGCTAAAAGAGAATAAAGGAAAGTTGGTAACATGGTTGCAGCGCGTGTTGCTTGAATGTTGTTTCATTAAATTGAATATGTATTGTCCGAAAAATGAGATGAATGACGTTGTGAATCACAACAATAATCCATTATGTGTTCCGGAGCCGGTACCACATCATTGCATATGTAAGTATATACATACCTCACATCTACGCATAATCCTTGATATTGAAAAATCATTGAGAATTTTCTATTTTACCCTTTCTTACTTCATTCAGTGAAAAAGCAATCGATACCTTTGGTTCCATACAATTCCGAACAACATAAAATTTTGGTTTATCAGCCATTCGTCCTTTTATTGCATAAACTCGGTTTTCATTTACCAGCTGATGCTAATAAGCTGTTTGTACGAATTCCTGAATTCTGGACATCTGACATCTTATATACAATTGCAGAGAAATTGGGTCCAATTCCTAAAAGTAAGGCAATAAATGTGACATTTATGCAATAATTAATTTCTTGATTCTTTTTTCCCTTTCTCCTATCTACTCATTAGATAATTTAAAGTTTGATGTGGCACGTATCCGAAAATCATCAGAACAAGAAAGCAAGATGACAAATTCGATGATTACTGATGACATATCAACATCACCATCACAGATTGACAAGAGCGATTCATCATGCTTCTCAGTTCAAAGGTCGAAATCATCCAATTCCATTATCAGGTTAAATTAAATATTTATGGCCAATAAACTGTTTTCAGTTGGCAATTTAAAAAAAATTAATTACCTAGTATTAAAACTTTAACTTTACACAAAATACATGTCTATAATTAATCGGCACTTGATAAACAATTCAATAACTTAATAAATTTAATAAAATTAATTTGACAGAAGATTTTTCTTTTCTTGAATTTTTTTATATAAATATTTAGGTATACTCCGGAGGTCACATCAACGACATGCAGTCAAAGTTGGTTACAAATGGTTGTACAAAGTAAAGCGTCAGTAAGTGAAAGGTAAATGTCATAATAAAGAAATTATATCCAATTTATGAGATTTTTCATTACTCATTCTTTCAAATTGAATTGATATAATAGCAAGTTAGGGAATAATTCTGCTAAAGACGCAGATTTTCAAGAGAAATTAGCTACTTAAATTCTTTGGAATAGATTGGGTTTCTCTTGCATTAATTGTTTTTCTTAACATTTAAAAATAGTTGTGGGATTATTCGTTATTTAAGTATTAAAGTATTTGTATGATGAAATGACTAATTGTGGACAGTTCCTAACCTCAAAAATAAAAAACTGCTTTTTTGAGCTGATTTTTGAATTTTAACGATTAAACTTTTTAAGAATTTTAAACGGTTTTATTCATGAGAAACCCCAGGAAATCTTAGCTGGCAATAAACTTTAAAAACTTTTTCTATGACTGACTACAGAACCTAATACCAAATTCCTCCATAAAAAATACAACGCCAACTTTGATGATGCCAGATTGAAAGCTGAAATGAATTCTGCGAAAAAAAGTCATTTAATCTTGCACACGCCACATGTGTTTTATGTGCATTTTAAGATTCATAACTTTTCGCATGAGTTTCATGACACTGAATGCAAATAAATTTGCATGCAAATATTTTCATTTATTTTTCTTTAATCTCTTAATTCGAAAAAGAAAAAAAAAAAATAACGATAAAGAAGTGGTGTGGCCCCAATTTGAAGCTTTCAAATGAGTCAAGTTTTATGTTTGCGTCGTAGACGTGTAGACGTACTTCTGTCTCTCTAACGGATGAAGGTTTCAAGGCAACGCTTTAATATCACACTGCGTGCAAATTGCGAAAAAATTACTTTTATGTGCGATTCTGTGCGAAAATATCATAAAATAATTTTTTTAGATCATATTTTACTTAATAACCGCTGCTGCACTTATGTTCATGAAAAATTGATAAATATTTCTGCAACGTTTTTTACTTTACTTTACTTTTCTGCTGTTGCTGCTTGCTACTTGAAGAAATAATAAAATAAAATTATATTCAATCAGCTATAACAATTCCATACAACTAATCTTTATAACATGATTTTCAAATATCTTCGAGCATGTTATGACATTTCAAATAGAAAGATCTATTTCTAACTCTTAAATTGAAGTCTAATTTATGGGTTCTATTGTATTGTAATTTCAATGCTTGCTCTTGTTATTTGATTAATTAAAATTTTTACGAAGCTTTTATTTTGATGAGAATTGTTCTGTTTTGTTTACATGTCTGTCTGTCAGTGGATTTGGTTGGGACTTGGAAATTTGATTTCGGAACTAAAGCTCGATAATTTTTTTTTTTTTGTTGTGGTGTCTTTGCTATGATTTTTTAATTAAAAGGGTACACAATTCGCACGATATTTCTCCGAGTTTCAATTTTTTTGACAAGTCTTTTTCTTACCTGCAAATTTTCTTGGTTAAGTAAAAAATGCGCTTTTGTCAGACACCGACGACCAGATGTCAATTCTAGTTCATAATTCGCTCATTATTTTCCATTCTCGATAAATGTCTGTACACATTTTAATGCAATATTTTTCTTAGAATGGTTATATCTCATTTGCCACAATTAATGGTTAAATCGAGCCCATCAGAACAGTCAACGAGTGGATCGGGAAGTGATTCCTTCCTACAGCCTCCATTACCCAACAAACGAAGTCAAATATGTAGCACCAAAATAACTTCAACAAAAACCTCAACGAAGGAACTTAACATGATTGTAGAGTCGGATGGATTTAGTGATGATACAATTCTAGCGATTGCAATTGGCGAGGAAGATAGTACAATATTGGAGGAACATGAACATGAAGTGATTGAGTAATTAAGTTTTCTAATTCCTTAATTCATTTTTTATTTGTTAATCTTTTCCTTGAATCTTTAAACAGTTCGTATGAGACAAATTCAGCTGCATCGAGTCTTACACGAATGTATGTCAGTGATGAAGAGGACAAGCACGACTCTAATCTCATAACGACTATTTGAATTTTATGGAGAGTAAAATTAGTAAAATTATGAGATTTAAGGAATTACATCAGAATTTTTACTAGATAAAAACTTTACATTTTTGTGCATTCATGTTCATGCTGTTAAACTTAGATTCTGAAGATACAAATATATTTATTTTGATTTGTTATGTTGGATCGGTGGAGGACTATTTAGATGATAATCTTAGATAAATAAAATTTTAAGATGTTTTTCGTTATAATTAATGATTTCCAAAGTTTAGCTAGCTGTGATGTCTACAGAATTTTTATAAAATAAAACTTGGGGTGTCTCTGATTCAAATAAGTTCAATTTTTACAGAATTTTTAGTATCAAGCCCCAGTACAAGAATGAATATATATCAGACCAAATTTTACATTCCCATTCTGCTTTGATTCGTAAAAAATCATATTTGTAATTTTCTATAATATTGATTTAAATTTAGACATTACTGGAGACCAAAAAACTTATTTTGGCTGCAAAACTGTTATAAATTAATTAATTAATTTAAAAAGATTTTTGCATGCTATTGATCGTAAATTGAATGAAACAAAAGATGAAATATATAAAAAAACAAAATGTTCATATTTTTCCTATACATTTGTCATGGCCTTAAAAAAATTTGTATTCATTATTATTGGGAAATAAAGTTTTAAGTAAATGTTTAAAAAAAAATTTGTGGTTGTTTGGTTAAATTTTTGAAAATTTTGTTACAGTTCTTTTTACGGAAGCCAATGTTGATGATGATTTATCAGATTTTTTGTGCAGTTTTACTGCAAGAATTGTACACATTATATGGATCTTAAAGCTCAAACAGAAGAGTGACTAAATTAAGAGTGACTATTGCAACACGAGTTTTTATTTCCTTCTCTAATGTAAGTGTGAATGAATTTGAATAAATCCAAAACTTCCTATTCCAGCCCAAAAAATTCAGGTAAAATTTTTAAAAAAACTTTAAAGTCGGATTGTTTGTTTAAAAAAAATCCTTAAAAGGCAAAAAATATGTCCATGAAATTTTTCATCAAATGTTCATTCACAACACCTTTATCCTTACTATCCCTTAAATTTATCAAGTATCAACCTTAAAATTCAAGATTTTTTTCCTTTCCAGGCACGTAGGTGAACTTTCCATAACTCCTAAAATGCACGTAACCATCCACCAAAGGAAATACTTTCACATGATTTTCTAGATTTACAAATGTGACAAGCCATTCAAATACACCTGCGACTATACTTCTTATATCAGTAGTCTGAGATATATAAGTCTTATGTATATCTAAAGAAAAAGGTTGTGTCTTTGAATTTTTACAGCCTACAATCCCAAACGTAATCGATTTACTATTTAGAAGAAAAAAGATTTTCCCACCTTTGATTTAATTCCAGATGATATCTGCGAATAATTCTCGCTATTTGTCATAAAATATTTTCATCATTGTATAACCGTGATCACAACTTTACATGTGCATATGATATAAAAGAATTTTACAACCTAAACTCAATTTAGTTGGAAACAATTCCTTCTAATATCAAAATGTAAGTCAAGTGGAATGAGGTTTTGTATTTTCTGAGGATAAAGATGATTAAAGTTCAATATGTGGTTCTTTGAATCTATAATTATGAGAAATAATCACATTTGTGATTTCATAAGAAATTGACTTTCTAAAATCCTATTAAGATTTATGTTAAAAAAAAAAAAAAATAAAAATCTTTTTGAAGATCCATGATCTTAGAACTGTGTAAATTTCCTTTTAAAAATAAATCTCGTATGACGTTCTTATTGTTTCTTAAAATATAAATAGAATTATAATGTAAGAATTGAATAAATTGGCATAACTGCGTATTTAAAATTTTTCAAAAATAATTTTCATTCAATTCTTCTTGATTTTATTCAGGCACTAAAGTCTCGTTGTGAATGAAATTTTATTGATTATTCTTCAGAACGAATATAGTCACAAGAATAACTCAGTAAAACATCCTCACATTTCTTTACATGCAGTTTCAAAACATTTCACTCGGATTGTATGAATTAGTCAAAGACACGGCTGGTTATTCAAAATCTGTTGGATTACACATAAATCCACAAAAGGTCACATTGATGATTCAATTTCTACAAAACAACAGATGTGGTCAACTTTAAAAATTTTCTCAATTGATTTTCAGACTAAACCTTATACAAAACCTATTGGATATAGTAATGTATGGATTTTAGATTAAGTTCAAATCATGGAAAAACATTAAGTTAATGATGGATGTTTACCAAAATAAATTCTTGTTTACAAAGCTGCAACTTGGAATATATGAAATCTTGGTGGAAGTTGATGACTGCGTGAGTCATAAAATCTTAATAAATGAATAAATAAATTAATTTACTTTTTCTCTCCAATGTAAACAGCTTATATCGAAACAATTTGAAATATTTAAAGATTCACAGCCAATTTATGACTTGAAATTGACAGTTCCAGAGCGAGTTTCATTCCGTGATGGAGTACTACAGTTCAAAATTTCCATCCAATTACGATCAAAATATGCTTTGGATAATTTACATTCAATTTCAGGAATGCTGGTCTTAACATGTGATGTGATGAGAATTGTCAAGTGCCAAAGAATTATTAATGTGGGGCGATTCTCTACAGGGTAAATTGAAAATTTTCGAATTTAAATTAACTTTTTGAAGAATTTTTCCATTAAAAGCATCCAGTTTTTCAATTTTACTTACATATTTTTTGATTATCTATCTACCACTAGCCTTATTTTAACAAATAACAAGCTAGTTATAAAGAAAAATCGATTCTTTGTAAAAATGCTCCGTGACCAAAAATGGAATTTTGTCGAATTTTGAACAGGAGAATTGAAAATTAACTATTAAAACTTTAGTTTTATAATATCTAATGCATACCAAATGATAGATTTTTTATTACTCTACGATAATTATGCATTTAACTGTAACAAAAAAGCTTAAATAAGGAGATAAATCGATTCTCCGAATATCAACTTTATGTCACGGAGCATTTTAAAGAAGCTTTTTTAGGGGAAAATCTTCCATTCAAAAATTAAAATCTAAATAACCGTTATTTCTTAATAGAATTTTTTTAACAATTTACATCTTTAATGATTCTTCACTACACTACCATTATCATTCAGTGAAGATTTTTCCATCAAAACATAATTCCTTTCAACTATTGCCTTAAAAATTAAATTTCCAACATAAATTTCAAATTCAGCTTAGAGTTTTTTCCGTTATGAAAAAATTTGAATTGAAAAAAACCTGACAAGTAAGAGAAGAATTACAAAGCACTTTTTTAAAAATTCCATCGTTCTGGAGAATCGCCCTGTGACTCAATTTGAATCGCATAAAAGTATTGACTTTATAAATGATTTGGGTTTGGAATTTATGAATGATCGACTGAAATACACATGAAAAGCTGTTTTTCAATTTACATCCACAGCTGCATTTGCGATCGAAATAAGTGACTTTTAAATTCATATCGTTCATTCTCCAAAATATTTTTTTTTTTTTAAAAAAAAAATAGAATTAAATACAGCTTTATTATATTATTGGTAACCAAGTCTATTGACGAAGTACCTGTGATGAGCTCAAAAGAACCAATTTATGTGGTTGTCAAAGACGACAAAGATGATATTTTAATAGAACAAGCATTCAAACTTCGACCCAAACACTACCTCTGTTGAGATTTATATACCTGAAATACCGGAAGACACGATATTTTTAAACATTTATGCAGAGTATGACAAGATACAATATTTTCAGCAAATAAATTTGTCATCAACACAAAGAAGTGAATCTATTGCCATTGATGTTCTTATACCACGTCCGAAAATGTACGAACCGATTGATTCTATATTGAGTACGACAATCAAATCGGCATCATTTGCTGTATTTCAAGTGCTGGCAAAAGGACTATTGAAATTATCGAAATTGATCCCTCTTGACTTTGGTTATGCCAATTTTTCTAAAATACCAAAATTCTCCTACACACTGAAGGCACATTGTATTGTGTGTTTTGTAGCTTAGGATGGGTACTTGATAAGTGATTCTATAGCATGGAATTTCGACAGGCAATTTTCCAACTTTGTAAATATTTTTGTCAAAGATTTCTATGTAAATTTAGTAAATATTGTTTAGGAATGATGTTCCTCAGAAAGTTCTCTTTAGAAATCATTTATGAACAACCCAAAAAGTAATTTTATGAAACTTTAATCTTTGATCAACCAACTTGTTGGAATTTGCATTAAATTGCAGTTGAACTTAGTTCTCACAATTAAATCAAATTTCCCAACAATTTCCAGGTTCATCTTAATGTAAATTCCACAGACTCAATAACTCCAGGCTTTTCGTTCACACTGAATGTCATAAGCACATTATTCTCTTTCGTAAGTCTTCTTGCGATCGATCAACGTGCCATTTCATAGCGACACAAGTACGACATTTTAAAAGACTACGTCTTCGACAATGAACTTATGAGGTACGATCGTGCATCAATAGAACATTTTTATGATTTGATATTCCATTCTGGTTCTATCCATTGTCATATCAGAAAACATTTTTTGAGGTTGGTACTGTGATTTTTTTGAGTAATGTGGTTCAAAATATTCCATGCAAGGCTGATGACAGTCGATTGAATGTTTATGACAAGTTCGCGATTGATGAAGAGGCATCTGGGAATTTTAAAAGAAATAAAATTGAGATTGTCAAGCAATATTACGAAGGATTTATGTTTAAGACTTTAAGTGTGAAGGATCCAGAATAAAAGATTAAGAATTCCTTGTTCAAGAGTTACCCGAGATATAAGCAACGTGGGTGTTTACACTTCAAGTGAAGAGTCAGTAAATCAATCAACCTTCATAGTAAAATTCCAATCAGACAAAGGTGCTTCATAAGAAAAATCTAGTCGATAAAACCCAATCAGATGTTGCATTTATAGCCTTCATTGGAATCTTGTTCCATGAATTAAAAAAATAATATCCGCAATACATTTCAGTGCTGCAAAAAGCAATCGAGTATGTTGAACTGAATTATGATAAAAATAATTTGTATTCACTTGCACTCGTGACATACTTAATGTATGAAGTAGACTCACCTCTCAAATATGAACTCCTCCAAAGTCTTTTAAGTCTCATACAAGAAATTTCATCATTTGATCTTGGAAATAGTTGAATGCGACATCAGTGGATGTTTAAATAAATGCATGCTGCTTAATGATGCTCGATCATGTTCCTGAATTGTATACTGAAGCATTCAAGATTGTCCAATGGCTCCTAATCCATCAGAATTCAAATGGAAAACTTTTTCTCAACATCAGACACAATTGTTGCACTAGAAGTAATTTCTCGATTTGCATCACGACTTTTGCTTACTAATGAGAATTTGGACATTGTTATAGCTCCAAACAGCGATGAAGATCATGCAGAAAATATTTCAATTGATGTTCCATTGAAATTAGTAAAGCAAATGTTTATGGTAATTTTTTTCGTACCTTTTGTAACTGCTTGTTGCCAATAATCTAATAACTTAACGCATTTGTTATTAGCTTCCTCCTACAACAAAACACCTTGATGTATCTGCACATGGTGATGGTTTCGCAATCATTTTAACTTTCATGCAGTTATTATGTGTACTCAATTTAATTGAACGATGCAATCAGCTTGACGGCTAGGTTTAAGAAAGGATCGTGTACTAAATATTTAATACTTATATTTTCTATAGAACTGGAGTTAGAAAAAATTAGGGATATGATTGTAATGAATTGAATTGAGAAACTGAATCAAAAAACACTAGTTCATCTGAGTTTGAAGAATTTTAAACATTTGTAATCCAAAAATTAAGCTTCAGAAGAAATTAAGAAGAGAAACCAGACATTGAAATCCCAAAACAGTTCTCAACTGTCACCACATATCCAAAAGTTGCTTGCTTAAAATGAAGACCAAAGCTCACGAAAGCTATTAAGCATAAGTCATACATAATATTATGCATCTAGATTTTCAATTGACACCCATGACTGCATAAAAATATTTTCTTTATAATTTTAATGCCTCATTACACAGTTACTTACCTTTTTTGCGAATTAATCATACCTTTTTTGCCATCAGATTATTATTATTATTATTATTTTTTTAATAAAACGATTTGGGTGTGTAGAGCTGAATTTTCATTTAAAATGACATGAAATTCCATGCTGTATGATACATCTCTTTACAAGATATTTACAACATTTTAAACGAAGATTGACGCTAATTGTGGAAAAATTCAAACTTATCATGAGTAATTTTATAATTAATTCAGTAAGGTGTTGAACTGGAGTTAGACTTGAGGTTATGAAGACTCAAGAGTTTAGGGCTTTTAACCAAAGAAATTTAATTAATACCAATTATTACACAAATGGTACATATAAAGGAAAAATTGAAATATTTTACTTTTAGAGTATTCAAGACAAAAGTTTACAGCAATCAAATTTTTTGACAGAGAAAATAAATTTAAAATTTTTAAATCGCAATCATCTTGATTAAAAAGGTTACAAAAAAGAATTATAGTTCAATATTTTGACGCAATAAACTAATTACCAACAAATTTGTCTGTTTTTACTTCCATCTATTGCAACAAACAACTTCACCAAGTAAGAATCAACTTCAAAAACTGCCATTCATCTTCCTAAATTGCTTTCGTTTATGTTTCAAAACAAAAACAATTTATTTTTTTGTTTTTACTCTCACAGTTTATTGAATCTTCAAAAAAAAAAAAATAAATCATAGCACTGTAAATTATTGGTTTAGTGCTTACTGACCATGCAATCGTTTTGGGGTTATAAAATGCTCGCTTGTTTGTTGAATGAACTCTATAAAAAGCTCTCAATGATTTTGTACTAAAAGAAAGAAGTAAGTTGCCACAAATCTCTTATTATGTTAAATACACTGACCCACTGCTGTGATTGCTTATGATGTGTCTATGATAGTGTCAATTACATAATATGGGCTTTAATTGCTCACATTTAAGTACAATTTTATGCCTTTAATGTTGTTTGTGCTCATCTTCAATTAATAGTAGCGAATTTGTTAATAAACTCATTTTGAAAAGGTTTCAATTGAAGTTGAAAAGTGAGCCACGATGACAAGTTAAGTCAGTGACCTAGCTAGTCTGTCTATCCTTTTTCAGACGAGAACATAGAAATTCCAACACGCCTTAAAAGTCAAATTTATAATTGGAAAATAATTGCATTTGATGCTTGATAAAAACAGTAGCATAACTGATCTCACTTCCATTACGACGTGATCGACAAATTATGACGTTGATGAAGTGCATTCTGCAGAAAAAAATCAATTTATAAAGATTTGATTCCAATTTATAAGGCTAATTAAGTGGATCATTAACTTATTCAATTAGATATGTTAAAGGCAGTCATAAAGTGGCTGCAAAGGCAAACAATATTTTTTGATCTTTAGCATTAAAGATTACTAACACTTCATTATATTATTATTTTTATGACTAGTGCAATGGTTTTTGCAAGTTTAAAGCTATAAAATATAATTAATGAAAGTAATTTTTTCTGATTCAGCAAAAAGCATTGAGAGGATTTTTTTTTATTATTATTTTCAATAAACTTTGTTTTAGATTTCAATAAGTAAAGTTGTGCAACAAAATGTTAAAATTATCAATCACAAGGTTAAGTGGATGGTGTGAGAAAAGTTTTGCAAATGTCTAAATTTAAAATTTTGAAATTATTGAAAAATTATCATTATCCCAACTTTTTCCAAAATTCTTAAGTTTGAATACCAAAATTCTTAAGTTTGAATACCAAAATTCTTAAGTTTGATTACCAAAATTCTTAAGTTTGAATATTTCTAAATAAGATTTAATTATTAATTTAATTTCTTTATGTTTTTGAAGATTTAAGCAAATAATCAAAAATTTTTAAAAGTTGATATTTTTGTTCAATATATTTGAAAATTCAATTAGTTCAAATATAACGATTTGTTTTATAATCAAACCAGTCAATTATTATTGAAATATAATTGGATTTATAAAACTAAATCATTAAATTTTAAATCAATTGAACTTAAGAAAAAAAAAAATAATTGCACAACATTTTATGAAACATGAATAAGAATTCTTAATATTTCAGTAGCCTACAGCATTTTCTCATATTCTGTGTGGATTTAAATAAAATGATTGTTAGTAAAATAAATTTTAATTAATATTGCTGAAAATTCTTTTAAATTTTTTACAAAGATTTTGTCATTTGAAGTTAACGTAAATTTTTCAATGCATTTATTGGTAAAGCAACAATTTTGCAAAAGTCAATAACTTTTGATTCTCACTCGATATGTTGTCATTTCCATTTGATTGCAATTTTTTTATCATTCAAAGTTTTGACACGAGTTGAATTGTTTACTGAATAAAAAGTTAATGAACCTTTAAAGTTTCATGTTAACATTATTTTTTTGCTAATCGATTTTTAAACTATTAGCAATGTGCTGACTTGTTGAAAAAAGACCCGAATTATGCATGCTATTTGACACAAGCAAAATAATTGTCAATGAATAATTGAATAGATTAAGTGACATAATGCAGACAGACAAGTTGATTGTCAAGGTAACACGAGTTAACGAAAATTTATCTCAATTAAGACTAATTCGTCTTTGAAAGTGATGATTAAGTAAGGGGTCGTTCACTTAGTATGTTCGCTTTTTAGGGATCCTCCCTCAATCCTTTGTCAAGGATTTTGTAACAGGTCACACAAAAGAAGCTTTGTTTCATATAAAAACGTAACAAGGGGGAGGGGCATCTAGAAAGTAATTTTTTTTCGTAACGTACTAAGTGAACGGCCCCTAATTATGTTCTTCATTCTGAGTATTATAAGGATTAAAATTTCATTACCCTTGAAATGTTTAAATTTTTAAAATGATTTGTAAATTCCACAAAAATAGTTTCAAAAAATTAGACGAAGCTTAAATCAGATTAATTTCCAACAAAAAATAAAAAAAAGATTCACAAATCTCAATAAACGTTTTGATTTACTGCAAATTATGAAATTTTAAATGCTCTAAGCAGTTTAAAATAATTTAGCAATTAAGCATTTGAAAATGATCGTATGAAGATCATCATTGATGCAAGGTAAAGTTCCAAATGTCTCAAGTGTCTAATTAAAAACAGCATTTTTTGTTTGTTGATTTTTCCAACATGACTACTCCATAAAGAAAATAGTCTTTTAAAATCTTTAACATGCAGTAATCAATAATAAAAAAAATATATACAATAATAATAATAATAAAGAGATCATTTCATAAAACAAAACAATTATTTTATCTTTTTTTTTCATTTCTTTTGCAATGCATTTCACGAAACAGACGGTCGGTGTGCGCGAAGTAAACGTTTTTTTCTCTCTTTCAACTTTATTTTATTTTATATTTTTTTCTTTAGATAAATGTAACTGAAAGCATTCAGACAATTTTAGTCTAATTTTGTTGCTCTGATCATTCAACACGCGGCGCGTGTGCCTACTAAAGATAAATAATTCACTATTTTTTTTTGGTTTACTTAAATGAAATTGAAAGTTTAATTTAATCTTTAAAGTGCATCTGGTGCTGATAAAGCTGTTTCAAAAAAAATAATAATTGTTTAAATATTTATTAATAGAAAAATTTTAATCTCGGATAAGCTACAATGTTGTTCATGGTATGTTGAGATCTTGATAAGTGAGATTTATGATATCAATTACTCATCATGAGAAAGACTTTTATCTTGTTAAGTGACTGAAAAATATTAAGGACTGGAAGTTATGTTGTGAAAAATATTAAAATACTCAATTAAAATTTAAATTTGTTATGTGAACTGAACGAGAGAAGATAAATATTTAAATTAAAAGTGATTAAAATTAAAAGAAATTTAAAAACATTTCTTCTGGATTCTTTTGTCATTTTGGATTGATTATTTGCCATCATGAATTTTATCAAATTTATTCAGGTTAAATAATTTAATTAATATTAAATTTTCAATTAAACCTAATATTTTTATTCTCCTAAGGATTAAAGAGGACTGAATTGAAATTTTGATTTAATAAATTTAAATTTTGAATAATTTGAAATTTTAATTTAAAATAATAATAATTTAAATTTAATTTTTTAAGAAGGAAAAAAAAATTAAAAATCTAGTATTTATCCTAGTTAAATAATAAGATTAGAAGAGCAAGTTTTTATCAATTCTAAAAACTTGAAAGCACTAAAAACTTAATTTAAATCTTATATGATAAATTAAAAAAATTGCATTGAAAAATTTGCAAAAAAATTTAAAAATCCTTCAACAAATTAAACAGAGTTGAAAAAGCAGATATCTGTTAACAGATACAAAGACAGATTTGCCACAGAAATTATCTTTATACAGACAGAATCTGCAAACAGAAAGATTTTTTTCATCTGCATACAGATGATCTGTTTACAGATATCATCTGCAAACAGATAGATTCTGCTCATCTGTTTTGCAGATGGATGCAGATTCTATTGTTCTTTTTGCAGATATCTGTTTTCTGCATTCAGATTTTATCTGCATGCAGATAATGTCTGCATACAGATGATCTGCATGCAGATGAAAAAAATCTTTCCGGGAACAGATAATATCTGTATACAGAAAATGTATTTTTACAGATACATGTCAGATTTCAACTCTGAAATTAAATCATAAAACACAAAAAGCACCAATTTGCCTACCAAACTTCCAATTTATTTTTTTTTTATTGCTTCTTTTTCTTTAAAATGAAAAGAACAATTCGATATGCAATTGTGCTGAAACTTTAGTTCCAATGATGAAAACTATCTATGAATAGTTAATAAAAATTGATTGATTGCTTAAGAGTGTCCAAACTTTTTTGCATTTTTGCACGTGACAATTAATTGAATGAAAAGAACCTTCAAAAAAAGTGTTTTGGTTCCACACGAATTTTATAAGGGATATGAAATGTAATTTCAAGTAATTAACATTGCTTTGTTTACATTTGATTAAATGCTAAGAATCAATTCATTAAAATCGATTCGGTTAATGCGGTTAAGTGAATGAATACCTTTAAGTATCAACATTCATGCATGCTGTTTCATCAATACTTGCTCTTGCACTGCTTTGACTATTAAAAGCTACACTTAAGTAGACTTAATATGCTCTTAATCAATAGCTGTAAAGTCATCGAATTATTGCATGAAATAAGTTGTTTAATTATTAATTAAAGCTTCGATAAATACCAAAGTGATTTATTTTTTTGGTACGATGTTGTGGATGTGTGCTTAATTAGAGAATTAAGTAATGATTAAGTGCTGAGTTTCTTAGAGGATTAAGGAAAACTTTTTTTAAGATTAAGGATTTTTATGTTTCAAAAAAATTTAAAATTTTAGTCGCATTCATTAAATTTACAAATGCAAGAACATTTCAATCAAAGTTCGAGATCCTTAAGTCCTTAAAAAAGAGAAGAGTTCAATTTAAAAATTTGATGAATTTCATCGCTAAGAATTTGCAAATTTAATTTCTAATATTACAATACAGTTCTCATTACTATGCTTAACATGCGTTTAGGTCAACTGTTCAAAATCAAACTTTTTGTTTGCTTTTCTTAATAAAGAAACTATAAAAAAATTTACGCAAGAAAGTTTCATTGAAATTCTGCAAAAATACAGAAATCAAAGCTAAAAAAAAAATTGCAGATCAAAATTTCGCAAAGAGAGATAAATTAGTGCTGAATGACAAATTTTTATTCAGGCACACAAGATGCATTAATTATTTATTGTCTAAGACTTTATTAATTCATACCATATGAACAAAAATCTGTCACATTTCATAAATGCATAAAAGATTCGTAGGATAATAAAAAAGACATTAATTAAGTCGTGAAGGTAATGTTATGTAACTTCGAGTTGAGGTGTCATGCAACTCAAATATTCTTAAACTTTCAATATATGGCATGTGTATGATGTGATAATTACTTTCATTTATTAGAAATTTAAATTAAGTTTCAACATTTTCCTTTTAATCTGCAATGACTTTTGAGCACATTTTATTATGAAGTCATTTCCACACGTTCGAATAAGCTTCATGAATGAACTAAATTGCTTATTAAGTGACTAATTTGATTAGTTTCTTTGCAACTTTGTGTGTACTAATGAATTTGTCATTTTTTTAAGTTTTGATACAAATTTAATTAATTATTAATGCGTTGATTATTTGAATTGTCTGTTCATGACCCAGTGAATTATTTTAGATTCAACTCTTTGTAGTCAAGTGGGCGGGCTGTGAAGATTTTTTTGGATGAAGATTAAAATTTTGAACTTGAATTTTTAAGAAATGTTAAAGATGCTATAAATGTGATGATTCATGCCAATTGTTTGCTTTTTGAGCTATTTAATGGTAATGAGAGATAATAACCAAGCATCATTGAATTAGCAAATTTATCAAGGACATTTGCAAATTTTTTGGTGAGCTTTTATGTAAGTAAATTATGAAGTGAAACTTAGTTGTTAATTCAATTAAGGAAAAGGAATTTTGTTGAAATCTACAAAGTTCGTAATAATAATAAAATGGCAAGTGCAAAAATGGTATTATTAACGATTTTTGTAGATTCTTAACTTTTTAAAGTAAAAACTTAAAACTTTAAAGGCAAATGATTAAATTTATTTGTTAAGTGCTTCTAACTTAATTTTTTCAAAATGGAAAAAGTAGTTGAGCTCCTTCAAACATATGTTTGGGTTAGGAGAGGAACCATATATTTAGGTTGGGGAAGGAACCATGCATTTTTTAAAAACAATAATTAAAATTTTCTTCATTACATTTCAAGTTCAAAACAAAACAATTCAGTGAGATTAAATAAATACATGCATGTTCAATTTTAATCGTTGATGTCACTCCACAGGTGGTTAGACCATGAATAAATAAAATTTTTCTTTGGGAACTTCCTTCAAACTTGAACTTGCTGCATGTACGGTTAAAAAGTAAATAGAATTGCGTAATCTTATGTGGTGAAGAAGGTAGGCTGTAAACTTGATATGAGTTAGTTTATGAGCTGCTAGAAACTCCGGATCATTGACTGGAATCTTGATAAAAATTCGCATAATAATTCAAGTTTGCCATAAATTAATTTTCAATTATTTACGATCCAATTTTTCACATGTTAGACACACACAACTAACAATTTATTTAATCCATGCACTAATCTGAGATTTATTGAAAAATCTTGAAAAATTTTTTAATGATCAATAAAAAGCTGTCATAATTTTGAACTTAATCTCAACAAAAACTAAAAAGCAATAATTATTATAAAGGCTCAAGAATTATTTTCAATTAATTGCCTCCAAAGGCAAGACCACTTATTGCATATTATGCATGAAATTTTAATGCCATTTAATGATGAATTATTTTTGCACCTCAAGACATTTACGAGAAGTGTTTTGAGCGACATCTAATGACACTTAATTCTCATTTACAAATTGTATGGCCAATTCAAAGTGAGAGACAATAGGCTATAAATTAATACTAGAGCAATTAAGACATGTAAGGACAGAATGTGATAATAAAAAAAGTATATTGAGTGCAATGCAAGCCTTAAAAAAATGTGTGAAATGCGTAATATGAATGTCATGATTAAGGAGTGGCTAAAAATGCTGTGTGGAAGAAAAAAAAAAATATAATTCAAGCAACAGAACTGAAAATTTATAAATCAGTTACGAAATCTAGAGCAAAATATGCGTAGCTGCAGAAAATGCATTAGCCTTCTTTTTCTTATAAATGGATAGCTAAAAAAAATTATTATGAAATATGTCCGCATGTACATTGTCAATCATATGACATTACCACTTTGTCACTAACGAATGAATGCATTCAATTAATTGATGATCGATGCTGCAATGTTGAGTCTTTTCCCTAATGTGATAAATTTTTTGAAATGCGTAAGAACTTCCACACAAAAAAAGTAAAACATACATTGCGGTGTAAGAAAACCTGTTTAATGGCCACAATCAGGTCAATTTGTGGACTATGTTTGCTAATCGATAATGCATAAATAGCAAAAATGTGTGTGCACACACACGTTTTGTACGTATTGAATTAATCACTCTAATAATAAACTATGTGTCATTAACGAGAGCTGAATGACAGATTCAGAGCTTTATATCAATATGGACTGGTGCCCTGTAAAATCACAGAAACCTAATAATTCCGCTGCATGGAGGCAAAAAACCTCAGATCACAAGACCAAAATAAGTCCTCTTTGAAATGTATGAGGAGTTATTTTTTCACGATGAATTATTAAGTCCTCTTATTAAAACTAGGAGGAGTTATTTTGGCACCGTGAAATAATAAGTCCTCTTGGAACTCTAAGAGGACTTATTATTTTCACCGTGATTTTTAAATTCCAGAAATTATTTTGACTTCTAGTATTTTATTTCACCGTGCTAAAATAATTCCTCTTGTATTTTCAAGAGGAATTATTTTAGTCTTGTGCAATATATTTCTGATACCTATATTTTGATGAATATAGTATTTTACCATATTTTAAATTCTGAAGTTTAAATGAAATCAAAATTGTTTTTAAAAAACAGTCAAAAAATATTTAAAAATTTAACGGTTCATTTATCAATATAACAAATTCTTCTTGTTTTTTAGAACGTCCTGTTAGGTCATTTATTATATTCCATGATAAGGATCCATTTTTGGATATTGAATTTGACATTGAGAAAGATAAAAGTTAATTTTAGACTTGTTTAAGTTGAAATTTTTGATAGTTTAACTCAGAGTTATTATTTGAATTCTCTTTAAATTCATTAAATCCTAAAATATTAAGAATTTTAATATTTTAAATTATCCTATCCTTATCTAATCAATTTAGACGATGAAATAAGCAATTAATCATGTATAAGACAATGAACATTACCTTTTAGTCATATTATCTTCCTTCTAAATGCATTAATTGAGTCGGTATGAAAATAACGAAAATCAATTTTTCGAAACTTCATTTTTACGAACATACCATTTTTTCGAAAAAATTTTTCTTCCATTTTTCCCCCATATTTTTCAAGTTTTAAAAAACCGTTGGTACAAAATTAATTAAATTTTAAATTAAACTTTTTCTTACCAAGTAACACTCACAAAAATCAAAATTACTCTCTAACGAAGGTACTTATAAACAATATTAAAGGACAAATTGATAGAATTCTGCGTTCTACATGACAAAAATAAGTATTTTGGTCGTCTAGATAGCTCTATTAGGAGAATCTTTTATTTAAAGTCGATTTTTATGATTAAGAAATTTTCGATCTGTTGAAACACCCTTAGCTATAAGAGAATTTGAATTTTTTTGAACCGTTAAATTTTTAAATATTTTTTGACTGTTTTTTAAAAACAATTTTGATTTCATTTAAACTTCAGAATTTAAAATATGGTAAAATACTATATTCATCAAAATATAGGTATCAGAAATATATTGCACAAGACTAAAATAATTCCTCTTGAAAATACAAGAGGAATTATTTTAGCACGGTGAAATAAAATACTAGAAGTCAAAATAATTTCTGGAATTTAAAAATCACGGTGAAAATAATAAGTCCTCTTAGAGTTCCAAGAGGACTTATTATTTCACGGTGCCAAAATAACTCCTCCTAGTTTTAATAAGAGGACTTAATAATTCATCGTGAAAAAATAACTCCTCATACATTTCAAAGAGGACTTATTTTGGTCTTGTGATCTGAGGTTTTTTGCCTCCATGCAGCGGAATTATTAGGTTTCTGTGATTTTACAGGGCACCATATGGACTTAAGAGACAATTAAATTAAATCCCAGTACGAAGAAATGCGTTTTTCATGACATGAGAAGAAAGTTGAATAAATTTTGATTACTAGAGCGCAGTTTTGGAAGATAAAGTTTGAAGTTTACGATGTGTTGCTGATGCCGGTAATCTTAATTTTGCGAATTCCAATGTGCAATTTTCTACATATTAATCTACGGAAGTATAAATTACTGTGAAATCTTTATAGTCGATTTTTTTTTGTGTGAATGTTGAAAAATTTTAGGAATTTAGCGGAAAATTTGCACATTTAGTGGTGTTTTGAATTTTTATCAAATTCCTTTTTTTTACTAACTTAGTTGAAAGATTTTTTTTTGGACATGGATAGGTTCTTAATGTATCCAGTAATATTATTGTAAACATATAAAGAATTTTTTCTTATTTAGTGTATTATGATTACATTATGTAGGAGGGGGTAGGAGCAAGAATATGATTTTCAAATCTAGGTTCTGAATAAACTAAGAGTCTAATTCTGATCTCCTGTGTGCATAACGTGATACTTTTAGGTTCATTCTGACAATATTTCAATAATGTAGTAACCTTATGGCTTTAATTTCGATTCTTCCAATTATGCTTCAATTTTCTGACCCTTTTCTGATTTCAACGATGTTTAAAGGTTCAAATATGACTTAATCTCATACAAAACTACGAAAAAAGCTTTCAAATGTTTTTCCATATAAAAAATGTCTATGTAAAGAAATTTTTCTAGAAAGCGACAAAATGTCAAGATTAAATGTTTATAGTTAATAAAGTAGCTAAATAAGTGAATGAAATGCGTTTACAATTTTTTATGGTCAACATAAATGCATTTATGCACATTTCACAGAGTAAATAAATCTCAATTAATTTACTTCATTACACTTTTTTGCAGCATTTTATTATTGCTTTATTTCTTCTTTCGTGGTACACCTCAGAATCTATTTTTGTACTCTATGATGTATTCGTGATCTCTATTTATTGATTATTAAAGAAGTCATGAGAAAAAAATGTTAAATGTGTTGTTGTTATTAGTGTGATTTAAATTTTTATTATGAATATAAAAGAGGCAATAAAATGCATTTTGCACTTCATTTACGGCGCACGAATTCAGCATAACTGCTTAGAAAAAAAAGAACAAGACTTCAAAAATATAATAAATAAATGCCATGAAAACCTTCAAACTATACAAAATAATTTCATAATGCAATGCCAACAGATCTTAATGAAATTTTTTTACTTTTCTTCTTTCGGTGATTCATAAATTTATGATCCACAAAAAAAATTAATCCATATTCATAAGGTGGAAGCTTTTACATCTTCAACACGTAACGGAAATCTGAACAAATTCGTCATGCACTTCAGATGATGTAAAGATCATTTAACGAGAATGAAGAATTAAAATTGCAAATAACGACAGCAGTATTTTTCATGTGCTGCATTTTATGCATCTCATTATATAAAAATAAAATAAAAGCGTGTAAAATTTGTGCCAAAATAATTTTTTTTTTCTTTTTTTCTTGGTCATTCACAGCTCACAAATACAATTTTCCTTCTTTCGTCCATAATTTTTGTACAAACAATAGCTGCACCGCAAAATTTGCAAAAGCCATTAGAAGTTGTGAAAAATAAGAGGCAACTGAATTATTATAATGACCTAATCGGACCACCACCACCTCCACAGCATATTAATAGCCTTGCACACATAAAACCATCGACAATTGTTAGTCCTTTGCATCATTCACCTCAATCATATCCCAAGTTTACAAACGTGTTTGGTTTTGATGACATCACGTACCAGCATATTTTCAATAGCTTGAATGGCTATGGTTATCCATCAATTCCAACACATATTACTCCACCAGCTTTTGAGACTCCATCAATTTTCTCTAACGGATATGGATATGTAAATTATGGAGCCGCAAGAGATTTTGATACAGCTTATATTGCACATGATGGAAGAATTCTCAAGCAATATGCAGTTCATGAACATCATCCAAATGATATTACAGATCCAATTGGTTTAAGACCACGTCCAACAAATGCTGGTCAAGGAACTCCTTCACAAATTCCTTTACTTAAGCCACCAAATTTTGCACAACCTCGTAATTTTAATGTTAATACTAACAATGTGCCAACATTCCTTAACAAAAATCACGGTCCAATTGCTTTGGGTAGTGGAAGTCTAGGCTTCATCCGTGGTCCAAACGGGGAAGTTTACCTTGGTATGTATTTTGATCTTATTCTTCTGTATAGATGTATGCCCTTCAAAAACGTTCTGAGTATCACCTCTGATTGGAACCTTAAAGATAGCTTCTCAACTTACATGAGAATTTCTATTTTTTACTTTCAGGAAGCGGAAGTTTAGGATACATCAGCCATTCTGATCACTACAATAATGTCATGGATATTGTGAATCGAAGACAACAGGCTCAAGCACGTGGATCATCAATGTTCTAAGTTACATTAATTAATGTTTTTCTTTTTACAGATTTTTAATTTGATTAATAAAATTATTTGAAAAATTGTTCCTTATTTTTTACTTTTCTTCTTGACAAAACTTTAGAGAATGAATCAATGACTTTACTGTCGCACGCCACAGTTATAATTGACCAAATTACATCATATTTGACTTCTCATTGTTGTATTAATAGATTTGAATTAATTATCATCAAGATTGATAACCTTCAATAAGAAGTAACCGACTATAAATCAATTCTATTTTTTGATAAAAGTTCCTTCTCATTATAACGAACTATAAACTTGGGCTCGCGCCATTTGACGATATATAAACTATAAGTATTTCCCTCAATTTGTATCATTGCACTTTAATTAATAGAACCAGACAGTCGGTTAGTTTTTTATCCGAAAAGTGCTTTGAGTATTTTTGTTTAATTTAAATTTTGTGATAAATAAATAATAATCATGTCTGACGCAGTACCTGAAGTACCAGTTGCAGAAGGAGAAGCTCCAGCAGCAGAGGCACCAGCAGCAGTCGAAGAACCAGTTGTTGTTGAAAAGAGAGAACCAGAACATTTAAAGACATGGAAAGCAGCTGAGAAACCAGTAAGTTGCGAATAATTTTTGGGATGGGGTAGGATACCTTAATTTTGGCGCCATTTTAAATTTCTCTGAATTTTCTTTAGGCTTATGAGAAAATGCCACCAAACACACCAAGAAAGCCAGTTGTTTTGGAAGTTGTTAAAGACACTGAATTGAGCAAAGATCAACTAAAGAGTAAGCTATTAGTCACTTATTAATTTAAAATTAATTAATTTTTTCTCTATTTTAAATCAGTTTTGAAGGATGCATTCAAAATCTTCGACAGTGATAACAAAGGTGCAATTGCATTGGATGTCGTTAAAATTATTTTGGAACTTTTGACAGGCGAGGAAGTCGACGAAGATGAATTAGATGAAGTTATGGAGGAATTTGATGAAGACGAGTCTGGTGAAATTGAATTTGCAGAATTCATAAAGCTTGCATCAAATTTTGTTGAACCAGAAGAAGACTATGACACAATGAAGTCAAAGCTCAGAGAACTTTTTGTATTTTACGATAAAGATCAAAGAGGTTTCATTCCAGCTGCTGAATTTAAGGCAATCTTGAAAGAATTAGACCCAGAAATGCCAGACACAGAAATTGAGGAAATGGTAAAGGAAATTGATGCTGATTCAAGTGGAACTATTGAATTTGATGGTAACATAAACTTTTTTTTTGACATAATGGAGTTTATATCTTTTTTTATATCCAACAGAATTCATTGAAGTCATGTTGGGAGAAGACGAAGATAAGAAAAACAACTAAGCTTTCCATTTATACAATTCTCAACAGGAATAAATCACAATTTTTAAATACATCTAAAGGAAATGAAAAAAACACTTTTAATTGTGTAAAATTCAAGTTTCTTTTATTTATTTCAGTATAAATTATCTAATCCATCACTTACCTATTGCTGGACAATAAATTCTTATTATTTTGTCTCTTTGCTATAACTTTACGATATTCTTCAAACATTTTCCGATAATCACCATAAAGATTTGAATGATCGACAGCTGAGAAGATGTATCGTATATGTGCAGATATTTCATTTCTCAATTTTGGATCAACTTGTTGATCACCATTTCCTAATTCACAATCTCTTTCTAATTCAGCAAGAATTTTCTTTAATTCGCTCATATGCTTAGCACCATCACCAAGTTCTGCATGTCCAATAAATAATATATTTAGAGCTTTTCTACACTTTACTGCTTTCCTATGATTGTGAGTTCTTTCAGCATCTGTGAACTTATCAAGTAATTGCTTCGTTTCACGTAATCCAGCACTTTTGATTGATTGAAAATTTGACTTTAAGAATGATACAATCCTGCAGATAATCTTTGGTATTTGAGTTGTTTTCTCAATCATCCTTTCATATTCATCTATTTCAATTTTATAAATTAATTGCTTCATTTCGTTATGAAACATGAGTTGATTGAATTGAGTTCCAGTTAGCCAAATTGAGTTTCCCATTGAGTCAAATTTAAATTGTGAAACGACTTTAAAGCGCTCGCCTAAATCAAACAAGGCATTTTGACCTTTTGGAGACATGAGAATTGATGCATGCTCTTTTGTGAGAAGCACTTTTGCATCGCATATTTTTTGTTGAGAATCATTTACGGCAACTAGTTGATTTTCATTAATATTTTCAATATTTCTATTTGTTGACACTAATGGAACGTAATCAGATAACTCCTGTGGATTATTTCTGTCCGATATTATTTGATTTTCATTGTTTGACTCTGAATTGGGTTTGTAGAATTCAGAAAAACTATAATTAGAGTTACTGTCGTCGTGATGATGTACATTCGATGAATTTCCTTGTTTTGGTTCTTTTGTTTTGCTAATGTCTTCCACTTTGCTTTTATTTTCATTTTTCTTTACTTTTCTCTTCTTTTGTTTACTACTTTTTGTTGTTGGCAGTTCTCTAATTCTCAATTGCTCTTTATGACGTAAAAATGCTTCTTTAAACTTCGGATAAAATTGGCAATTCGATGGTAATTTTAAATTAAATGAATAATTCTCCATATACGTAAAAAGTTGTAAGACATGCTCATTTTCTCTTGATGCATTGAACGAATAATTTGTTGGATACGATGGCTTATTTGATATCACAAACCAGCTTGATTTTATCAAACCATATAGCATTTTGTTAATATAACTACAGTTTTCTGCAAAATGTCCACTTCGAGCGCATAATGAGCAATACATTCGTTCATTTTGTGTATATGAGATGTCTAGGACGGCATTATCGGTTACCTGAGAAAGAAAAACAGATTTTATAAATTTAACGGTCAGCGAAAATTTAAAAAAGTCAAGACACAAAATTTATCCAAGACACAAATGTCAAAAATCTAATATCCGAGACACAAATTTTGATCTTAAGCGTTTTGCAAAATATAAAAGTTGAGACACAATTTCAAATACTTACCGTTGTTGTTGAATGATATCTTCGCCATTTATCAGGACATTGGTCAATATCGTGACCTTTAAGATGGCATAATGGACAAGTCTTTTTGGTGACTTTACTACAATTTCCACACATTGTTGCAAAAACTTCATTTGGCTTTCCACACCTCAAACAGATTGAATTAGGACATCTAGTTTCTCTATGACCAATTTCACCGCACATATAACAAATAATCTTTTTCCTTGGACGCGAACAATATCTTTCCTTATGTCCCCATTCATTACAATTTCGACATCTAATTCTCCTGTCACCGTCTGCATTAAATCGAATTCTATCAGCATGATTAACTCTCCAAACTTTTGGATCTGCTGGCATAGCATTTTTAATTGAAACTATACAAAAGTCTCGTCCATACGTGCATTCGTTGTAAAAATATCGCATTTCATCATTCCATCCAACTTCACAATCAAGGTAATTTGATTTAATTTCTCGTTCTGAAGTTACTGAATCTTCAATTGGCGCAAATTCATGTGGTGTGTGCTCATTTTGTTTGATATTTAATGTTAAATCGCATTCTATGTCATTTGAAAAATTCTTAATTGAATTAGAATCAGAATCATATCCTAATTCCATAGCAATTTGCTCAGTATCCGATGGAACATCAATTACTGGAATATCCTGTTCAATTATCATACAATCAACTTGAGAATCTTTTTGCTCTTGAGAATTAGACATTTCATCAACCTTTTCTATAGAATCATTGGCAACGACCTTGCTATTATTTATAGAATCGTTTGTTTCCTCGTCATCGGCTTGAATTGCAGTCGAGATTAGTGATGCAAATTCATCCTCATTATAATTTGGTGTTATGAATCTCGATCGTTTCTTTTTGTGAGCTAATGGAGTGCTGGATGTTAATTTTTGTTGTTTTGGATCTTCTTCGTTTTCAGAATCTTTGCCTAAAATTGAAAAAAAGACGTTATTTAAAAATTTAAATTTTCTAGGTTCAAAATTTATTTTAAAGAAATTTCGAGGGGAAAACAACATGGTGAGAAAAATATAATCAATTTCTCACCGATTTCTCACCAATGGTGAAAAATTTCTCACTTATAGAATTCGACTCAAACTCTTTTTATTTGAGATAAAAATCCCTCAAAAAAGCGATTTTTCTCATCGATTTACTTATTTGAGATTAAAAATTCCCTCAAAAAAGCGATTTTTCGCGTTGATTTCCTCAGTTGGGATGAAAACCCCCTCAGAAAAGCGATTTTTCGCATTGATTTTCTTAGTTGGGATGAAAAACCCCTCGGAAAAGCCATTTTTCGCCTTGATTTCCTTAGTTGGGATGAAAAAACCCTCAGAAAAGCCATTTTTCGCGTTGATTTTCTCAGTTGGGATGAAAAACCCCTCGGAAAAGCCATTTTTCGCCTTGATTTCCTTAGTTGGGATGAAAAAACCCTCAGAAAAGCCATTTTTCGCGTTGATTTTCTTATTTGGGATGAAAAACCCCTCGGAAAAGCCATTTTTCGCGTTGATTTTCTTATTTGGGATGAAAAACCCCTCGGAAAAGCCATTTTTCGCGTTGATTTTCTTATTTGGGATGAAAAACCCCTCGGAAAAGCCATTTTTCGCCTTGATTTCCTTAGTTGAGATGAAAAATACCACGGAAATGCGATTTTTCACATCGATTTTCTTAGTTGGGATGAAAAATTCCTCGAAAAATTTAGAGATTTCTAATCCAAAAAATTTTTTAGCATTAAATTTTAAAATTTGGTGAGAAAAATATTGGTGAGAATTCGGTGAGAAATCGGTGAGAAATTTTTCACCGCGGTGAGAAATCGGTGAAAAAATTTTTCACCGCGGTGAGAAATCGGTGACAATTTTTTCACAATTTCTCACCATGTTGTTTTCCCCTCGAGAAATTTCAAAATTTTTTTGGCAGTTATTTTTTCAAAAAAAAAAATTAACCGTTATTTTAAAAACTTACCTTTTCTAGATCCAGTTGATTTTCGTCGTCGTGCCTTTGAATCCTTTGCCGTTACACAAATTGAATTATCTTCATCATTACTCGATGAACTAGATTGAGATTTATCCTTTTTTGATGTCATTGCCTTTGAGCTATAAATTGAGTCTTCTAAATCATTTGAATTGCAAACTTTTTCTCGTTTACTCTTTTTGCTTTTTGTTGATGAATTTTTCTCGTCACTCAAATTACGTTCACAACTACTTCTGGCTGAATTTGAGTTTGAAGAAGAAGATGAGACTTTTGTTAATGCCTTCATTTTTCGCATTTTTTCATTTTTCTCATTTATAGCGTCTCTTAATTTATCCGAAATGACAGTATTTAATTGATCAGGATTTGCGAATGGATTAACTAATCGACGTTTATCTCCAGCAACAATAAAATCATCAGAGATCATTGAACTTGTTGATGGACTTGCTGCTCGTTTCTTACTTTTACGTTGCTCATCATCTGATGAATCGAGTAGAATTAACGGCGGTGCTGGATTATCAATATGAATGACTGAATCGTCATCAGAACTTGTTGCTAAATCAATAATAACTGTCTTATTTTTGCCATTTTGTTTCAACTTTTTCCTAACTTCCTCTGCCTTAATCTTTTTCTCCTCATATTTCACTTTCATCAGCTTTTTAGCCGGTTTGAGGAACTTTGCCTTTTCTTTTGGATATTTTTGTATTTTCGTCTTTTTCTTTTCATAATTTTTTGGCTGTTCTGGCTCAATTATTTTATCTTTTAAACTTTCATCCTCTATCACAGTCGTTGGATTATTCATAAATGACAAAACTGAAGTATATGGAACAAAGTAAGGCTTTATTGGCACTGCCAGTTCAACATTCTCATTAATTTGAGTCTCGTTAGCATTTTGTGGCTTATTGAATGTCGAGTTTGCACCTTTTTTGAATTTCTGTTTATGTTTGAACTAAAATGTATAGAAAATAAAATGCATTAAGCTCATTAAGTGCACTTGTATTATATATTTTTACAGCTACTTACATTCACTTTTGTGTTGTCTTTTGGATTTTGCCAATATCTCATATTTTTCGACTGATTTGATGTTACAGACTGATCGTCTATCGAGCTTTGTGGCTGTTCTTCCAAGTTTGAATCGTGAAATACTTGTGCATAAAGCTGTTGCTCTAATTCTTCTAAATTCTCATTTTCATCATCATTCTGCAAAAGATTTTATTATGAAATTTCAAGATCAACAATTTTTTGACCTATTTCTTCGTTATTTGAGTCTGTATTACCTCCATTTATACATTATATATGTGACACTTTTGTTGGAAAATGAAATTAAGACTTAATAATGCTTTAAACTGATTGTAAAACTTAAAAAATTAATTAAATATATTTTACAAAATTTTCTCTTCGTACACGCAGTCGGATAAACGGTTAAACGAGATAACAGAGGAATTTGAATTTTTTGTGACCGTTATAGATTTTGAAATAAGTATGAAATTATTGTTTTATAGAAAACTTTTAAAACGCATTTATGGGAAATAAACTAACAATTCAGTAAATTGAATAGATTCAAAGAGTAATTTAGCAGGCTTTTCAAAATATTTTTAATAAATTAACGGTTTTTATGAAATTCAAATTGTAAAACCTTTCAAATGTTTTATAAAAAACTGTTGAATGGTTTTGAAAAAGCTGTTGAATTGCTTTTATGCTTATTGAATGAAAATATTCATCAAACTATAATTCCAGCTCTTAATATTAAGAAGTTTTAAGTCAACAGTGACAAACTGACTGATTACAAGCAAGTTTCATCAAAAAATGAAATAAAACGTACGTCGATGACGTAAATTTCATTCGAGTAGTAATTTTTGCACAAAAGAGATCCAGAAATAATATATTTAAAAATTGAGGTAGTAATAAAGACTTTAAGAATATGTCAGCTCGAAGGAAATCAGCAGTAGGTTTAGGAGCCACAAATAATTTAAAAACAAAGTCAACATCAATGAATTTCAATAATTTTAACATCAAAAACGAAGCTTTACGTGGAGAAACAAAAGGCACAAAGCCTGCCACAAATCCATCGTCCATAAAGGAAGTGCTTACAATGATGATTCTGCATATATGTAAGAAAACAGTCTTCTTTGATATTAGACTGAAAGTTGGGCTGTACATCATGTGTCTGTTTATAATTTCGTTGATTGGAGGTAAGAACTTTCACTTTTTTCACTCATCATATATGCCCGAGAGAAAAAAAAATTTCCATAACATCTTGAGTGTATATTTTTAAAACAATATATTTCATAATCATACAGCATGCATTGGAAAAAAATAAGGCACACTCAGACTTGATGATAATTCTCTTATTGAGATTTTCCAATTTAGATTTTATTGAACTTTTGTATTTATTTTATTTTTAGACTTTGCACCTTTCCCGAAAACTTACTTCTCAAGATCCGACAATCTGTTTAATGTGTACTTTGTTAAAATTGGCTGGTTCTGGACATTGATTACTTCTGTTCCTTATTTGTATTTTACCTGTTCAGTCTTGAATTGCGGTGATCGAGATAAAGTACTGAAACATCATCTGCCAAGAATAGCTATTGCTACCTTCTTCTGGTAATTATTAGTGCTATCTGTTGAATGTTATGTGCTGTTGATGTAAATTTCCGTTAATTTTTGAATCTCACATGACTCGGTTCGTGTCTTAGTTATTTAAAATTGAATATTCCGTTAACTTTTAAATGCAACCTTGCTTGGTTTGTGTCTCGGATATTTTGAACACATTTTGAACTTTACGTTCAAATTTTAATGCTTAACTTTATACTTTGATTTCTAATTTTTTAAATTTCGAGTTTCTATGAAATTTTTTCAAGATCTGTTATTATAAATTCAAAGTTTTCTAATAATCTTATTTCTTGCAGGTTCACATGGACTAAACTGTTTAATATAATCGAAAATTCTTATGGACGATGTAATAATCGAATGCATGACACAAAACAAGGATGTCTTAAAGCTGGAGCATTTTGGAGTGGATTTGACATTTCAGGACATGTTTTCATATTAATCTATTCATCACTTGTGTTAATCGAGGAAAGTCGACCAATTGTTGGATGGGAATATATTAAAGAACATTTAAGGCTGGAAGAGCACAAAAGGAAAAATCCACAAGACACCTCACCATCATCAAATCCATTAAAAAATCTCGAATCTAACGAATTAAGTACATTAAAAGTTCTCTATGAGAAATATACACCAATAATCAGACTGCTGTTTGTTGCAATTACATTATTACAATTATTATGGGATATCATGCTTGTAACAACAATGTTATATTATCATCGAATGGTTGAGAAAGTTATTGGTGGAATTATTGCCATATGTACGTGGTATTTTACGTATCAATCATGGTATCCATCAAAAGTTATGGATTGGCCTGAAGCACCTGGAAAGTGTTCCTTTAAATATCAACAAAAGGCACCGTCAGCATCGAGTACGGCAACAAATTTAGCTAGACGGTCAAGTTTAATTACTTCAAAAGCAAATAAATCGAATTCAGATATCCCAAAGTTCATGGGAAATCCAATTTATAAGTCAGCAGCACAGAGAAGTGAACTTAATGCGAACGACTTACTTCCTAATCAAGGAAAATACGACTTTCAACAGCCACCTCCGAAATTCATTTAAAAATCTTCGCCTTACAAATTCTTTTTCTTTTTTCACCTATTACTTAGCCAAAGGATTTATTTATTTAACATTTTCTCATTGGACTTAATTTATTATGGTGGGTCGGTTCCTCGGTATCATGACATGCATTTAAATGCATTAATCATATTTCTTTATTTCCTGACTTCCCATACTCAACAATCATAGAATTTAATATTGTTATATTTTTTTTTTTTGTTGTGGTGCTGTATAATGTGATTTTTGTAAGTGCCTTAATTGGAATAATAAAACATGGATAAAAAACTGAACCTAAACGGTCGTTTATAATTTGAATTTACCGGATTTTCTTTTCAATTTTGTGTAGTTTTGAAAGGGGCTTAAAAAATAAAAATCAGCAATTTTTTTATATTCTTTAATTTTAAGCAATTAATACATATTAAATTTAATAATGGATGGCGTTAATCAACTTATGGAGATGGGATTTCTCAAGGAAAAGGCGTAAGTAGTCAAAAGATAATCCAAAACATGAAGAAAATTTACAATTTATAAAATTTTAGTGAATATGCTTTAAAAGTGAACAATAACAATGTTGAGCAATCTTTGGAATGGCTGTTAGTACATAATAATGAGGATATTCCAGTAGAAAGTGCACCAACTCTTGTAATTAAGCCAGAAACTTCCACAACAGAACCAAAAAAAGCTGAAGAAAATGAGTCATCGAAAATTGAGGAATCGCCAAGCACAAGTTCAGAAGATCCAGCAAATAAGGAAGTTAAAAGTATCAAATGTGAAGACTGCAATAAGTTGTTTAGAACGCAATTAGAAGTCGAATTTCATGCCACAAAATCTGGTCATATGAATTTTTCAGAGTAAGTTCCAATGATTTTTGATTCTTGATGAACGCTTTTGTTGAAAAGCGTTCAGTTCTAATGCCACTAAATTTACATGCTGTAATTACAGATCGACTGAAGAGAAGAAGCCTTTAACTGAAGAAGAGAAGAAACAGCAATTAGCACTTATTGAAGAAAAGATTAAAGCTAAACGAGCAGAGCGTGAACAACGTGAAAAAGAAGAAGCTTTGGAACGTGAAAAGATGCGCATTAAGAGTGGAAAAGATATGACTGAGATCAAGAGAAAGATGGAAGAAGATGAAATGAAAAAAATTGTAAGTTTACCTTTTCTAAAAAAATTATGTCAATACTGTATGCTAATAAGACCCAATGTCTGTCATGTCTAGGTTGAACAAAGGAAGCGCGAGAAGCAAGAAGAAAAAGCAGCAAGAGAACGTGTAAAAGCACAAATTGAAGCCGACAAAGCAGCCAGACGAGCTAAAGCTGCAGGAATTGAACAAACTGTAACATCCCCACCCATAGCACAGCCATCCCAACCAGTCGTCGCAACACCACCAAAAGATTATAAAGAAACAAAAATTCAAATTCGAATGTACGATGGCTCAACTTTTGTCGAGACATTCAACAAATTGGAGCAATTAGCAGCTGTAAGATTGTTTGTACAATTAAAGCAAGGGGAATCAGCAACTGGAGTATTTCCATTTAGTATGATGACAACATTTCCAAGAAAGGTGTTTAATGATGAAGATTTTGAAAAAACTTTAGAGGAATTAAAATTAATTCCGTCAGCTACAATAATGGTGACTAAGAATGCTTCATAATTGTAATTAATTAACTTTTTTTAAGTTGTGGGATTTTTTCATATTTTTATTAAATTCAATAAAGGATACTCCATTTATGAATTAGAATTGTTTAAACCAGCTTATACTTTCTATTAACACCTAAAAAAGCAACTCTGTCCAACGGTTATAATTTGAATTTTCTCGATTGTCGATAGATTTAAAAACTGAAAAGTCGTTATAAATATATTGCGTCTAAATGGATATCAAAGATGTCAAAAAACTCTGAAAATTAAAACAAAAGTTATCAAGAACAAGATGACTTGCTATTTTAGCAATAAATAAATAAATACACAAATAAAAGACATAGTTTAAAGATTTCATTGAACTTTTATTTTCTATAAAATTCTTTGTTTAGCAATCTTTAGCAAATAAGCGATAATCGCGATTCTGAGAACAATTTTGATTGAATTGCTTATCAAAATTTTGCCTTTTTATGACTTACTCGATAATCAACAAACAGACTTTAAAGCATAAATCAATCTACACTTTTCTCACTAGTCATAAAATCGTAGATAAAAGAACTTTTAATTGCATAATATGACACATGTGTCAGTCCATAACATAAGCATTACCTCGATGATTGTTGCCAACAAATGTGGTGCACTCCAACATGTGCCGGGTATTAATTCAACCACCAGAGCACCTGATGAAGTACAATAGACATGTGACAAACAAATGTATTGCGTCGTATAATTTTTTTCCACTTTTATGCACATTTAAGTCGTTGCCATTTTTTTTTATTTTATTTATTTCACCATACACAAGCACTTATTTCTTCTTCCTTGCTTTGGTTAAGGCGTTTAAAAGTTTGGTATTTACATATTCTGGCCACTGTTGGTTGACGACGACGATGTGTTGAAGTTCTGATAACATTTTCATTCCAACTTCGCGCGCTACTCAGTACCTGACTTTATTTCAATTATTAAATAATAATAATAATTTGAAAAAATGAATGATAACAAAGTCCTGGTGACCTGTTTAGCGCGCAGAGTCAGAACTAGTTGATTGTTGATGATCGAACAGAACTACAATCTTCACAGCTCCACCACATACCTAAATTGGAAATATAAAACGAAATGAATTGAAACAAAGAAGAACAAATAGAGTAAAAAATGAAAATTTCATACGATCATGCGAACAACTATCCAAGCATTGAGAAGATAATCGAATTAGGTCCTATCTACTACTGGAAATTCCGTCGAATAAAACTTATTTCTTTCTGCTCTTTACATTAGCTTGCTTTGACGTCATATTGATTATGTACACAATTTGAACCTTTTTATTTCTTCTTGAAAGACTTCTTGGAATCTGGTTTGGAGTAGATGTTTGCTGTCTAGCGATTTACCTTCACCCAGGTTGTAATGTTTTTTAATGAAATTGTAGCAATCTTGTCTAAATGAAGATATAGACGAGCTTTTCTTGAAAGTCATTCAAGTACTTAATGCTGAATTGCTTCAAAACAATCACCTTGTTAGTTAATTAATGTAAAATTTCACTGAGAAAAAGTTTTGATGTTGATTCGTTGAATTTACAAAACAAAATAAACTAGAAAGGGCACAAAGCTATGAATAGAAATAAAATTTGAATTTTTACCGTTAATAAATTCTAATCAATTCAGCTCGTAAATATAAAAAAATCGTCTATTGAATTCTTCATATCAGACAACTTTATTCATCGTCGACCTTGTAGATTCCCTTGTTCTAAAAGACATGAGCAGACATGAACAATAGACATAAAGGAAGGAAATTCTTCTTACTCCCTTACTTCTTCGTCCTTTTTTCCAATAAAAAAAGAACCAAGCAGAAGTAGACATTCAATGTTTTTTTATAATGCGTCCTTGAAGAACATGAGACATGACTCTGGGTTCAACAAACATTTATTTTTCCTCTCTCAGTCTTTGTTAGTTGTCTCACAATCAACGGTCAAAAGTAATTCGTTTCATTCGTGTGGATATCATTTAGTAGTCATTCCTATATCTTATTCATATATCTCTGACTGTATGTGTTTATATCGACTTCCATTAAATTTTTGATATTTTTTTTACATTTGTGACTTGTTTCTCTCCAGCATCTTGAGTCATATTATCAATGTATTGTTTATCTACAGATTTCGTGTCCATTGATATTAATGTGATAAAGTAAACATTTCCAAGAATTAAGTTCCCGGAACTATGTAAGAAAAATCTGATGCTAAAATTCCATGAATCCACCACCAAAAAAAAAGTCTTTATTATTTTTTGCATGTGTTTAAAGAAAGAATTTATATCTATTGACAAAGATCACATAAAGACATGTGTGTATTTGGGTATGAGATGATGTATAAATACACACAATTTATATTTTAGTTAAAAAGCAATTTAATTTACACGTGCGGTTCATTTTTGGAATGTCTGAAGTGGTATATATAGTTAGACATTAAAAAAGTACCGGAATGAAGAAATAAAGCGCATTCCATTATCAATCTCGAGAATTATTATACAGCAGAAAGCATGTCTGTTTGCCTTAACTAAAGCACATTTTTAATGTTTCATGAATTAAATCATTATAAATATCACATTTCATTCATTTCTGTGAGCTGAGTTGCTTTATATAAATTTTTTATTATTATTATTTTTTTTTTTGCTGTTGTTGGGCTGTTAAAATGAGATCTCTGGAAAATAATATATTGCTGGCCTCTTCTTTTACTCGGTTAATGACGTGTGATCATTTCGCATGGACTTGTGATTTTTCATCTATTCCATTCACAAAAAAATAAAATAAAGTATTCGCGACTCTTCATTCATTTATGATTTCATACTAATTTAATTAATTTATTTAAAAAAAAACTAGCAGAGTTTTTATGATGTGAATTAAATTTCACATAAACGTGTCCATGCCTTTATATCCATTAACTAAACTGAGGTAACAGCACACAAAATCATTGAGGGAATAATAATCTACCGATCAACAAGGCGTGGAAGTCTTTTTGCACACAGTAAAGCTGATTCTTTTTTTTTATGAATGAAATTCATGTTTATTCATTGTATTTATTTGTCAGAGAGAACATCTCATACAGCTACTTCCTTTTTTGGTTGCGATGAGATCTTTTTGAAATATCATCAGTTCTGCATTCCATAACATGTGCACAACTTGGATTGCTGTGATTTAGAAATACTTTTGTAACGGAAAAATATTTGAATTTGAATTTTTCATCGCAATCTAGTGTTCATTTAAAATTTGGAATAAATTAAGATTTTTATTAATTTTTAAGTGGTTTTTAAGAAGTTAAACAGTGTAAAATTAAGGTTAAATAGTCCATTAAGGTATGTACTTATAGAATATTTTGAAAAACAAAGTTTTTTGCTTAGAAATAACAAGTTTTCCAAAAGAAAGATCCAGAATTTTAAAATAAAAAAAAGCGTATTAAAATCTTTGAATTTAACTGCCAATAACTTTCCATTTCAACTTAAGCGACTGCAATTTTCATAAGAATGAATTAGTACGTAAAACAAATAGGAGGATTTACTTGGCAAGCGAAACAGGCGCAATAAAGAATGTAAATAGCCATGAAGTTGTAATAGCTTTTTCTGAGAACTTGCCACGTCGCATTTTCATGAGAAAGTTAAACTCTGTACATATATGTGGTGTTGTCGAGTGACGTTTATTGCTTACTTTTTTTTCTCCTTTTAAAAAAAATCTAGTGTAATTTTCCCATGATATGAGAAAATATTGATTCCCTCATTAGCTGATAAAGAAATCGTGTGTCTGAAGTCGGAATTTAAAGAACGAAAAAAAAAAATGCGAGAAAAAGAAAAAGAATATTTCGTGTGTTGGTTTTGTCATTGGGGTTATTAGCCATTGAACGTTCTTATTTTCTTTCTTTTTCTTTTCTTCTCTTCAATGCTCATTTTACTCACTTGCGAAAATAGCCAAAAATAGAAACTTGTCGACTGGTTCTGTTGAAATTAGTTATGAGATCATGGAAACATTTTCTTCATTCCTTCAAGTTTCCAATTCACCTTCAAAGCCATTTCATACATATTTGTATATATACAATGTATATTGGCACTGTATTAGTGTTTACTTATAGCATTCGCAAGAATAATGTCACGTCATGTGATTATCACTAAAAAGTGACGTGATATCATTCATGCACATTCGAGAATAATTTGTTAGTGTGTAAATGAAAGGTCAAAACTGAATGAAAATGTCATCAATTGCAAATTTCTGGATTTCCTGTGTGCCTTCTTGTTTTGCTCTATATTTAGCCTGGAACCATCATTGTATGCACAATAAGGCGTGCAAAAGAAGAAGAGAAAGAGAGGAAAAAAAAACGAGAATACATAAAGTAATTTGCAAAAGTATGTATTGGAACAAATTTATATTAAGTATATGGAATGTAGAGACATTTTCATGATATCGAAAAATGTGGCTTCACCGTATCAAAGTACAAATTCGAGTTTGAAAAATGTGGAATGCTTGGAATTTCATGTGTTTGTTATCGATTTCGTTGTTGATTTTTGTGCTTTTTTTTCTCGTTCGTTCCTTTTTCTTATTTACTCTTTTACTTGAACTCATTTCTCATGCCCTTTTATGTTGTTACTTTTTCCTCCTCTTATCGTTTTTATGAATGATGTGATTATGTATATTTATTTATTCTCAATATTAAATTGTATGTGAACGAACGAATATAACAATTTGAGTTTCAGACCTTAATCACATTGATTTAAATTAAATTCTCACTTAATGTATCACCGCGCAAAAAAGGATTTAATTTTCTTTGTGAACTTGAAAATCACGTTTCTTTTTTCCGTGGAATTATTTCTTTTCTTTTTAGGTTCTCTTCAACACGCTTGTGTTATCGTGACATTTTTTTGAGCATTACTTAAATACAGACATACTCCACGTGCCGAAATTTTCACTAATTTAAATTTATTATCATTAGCTAACATGCTTTGGCAGGCGTTTTAATGTGAACATAATTTCTCATGATTATGTCTTTTTCTTGTTTGCTGTTAGTCGATAAAAGTCATTGGCAATTGATGTCCATCAATTTTAAGTTCTTTTCTATGTTTTTGTGGAGTCTTGAGGTCCTCATGCATAGTCTTTTTAAAAACTAGTTCTAGTAAAGTCCTAAAAATTATATTAGAGGCTTAATCCTACAAAATTTTAATCAAGATTTACAAAATCACTTTACACAATAAGACACACATATTAAATTATGAACACAGTTTCAAAAGCTCACAAGTAAGTGCTTAAAAATCAGTGAACTGATCGGATGATATTCGAACTCGTGACTATTGATAATCGTATAAAAATATTAAAACATATGCTTGAAACGAAAAATCAGACTAAGAAAGATTTTCGTGGAACAAAAAAAAAAAAATCATTTCTTCTTAGAATATTTACGCACACATTAAAGCCTGTCTTCAATATGTACTGAGGAAAATACACGAAAAACTTTATTGAGAGAGCGAGAGCGAAAAGAAGAAAGAAAAATCGAATGTGCGTATTGTTGAGTCATCATGCGCGACGAAAAAGCTTTCCATAAGGAGTCCCACAAAATGCTTTTAAACACAAGAGGATGAGTAGTAAAGTAAATAATAAATGACTACATGCGTTTTACACAACGTGTCATTGAACTTTTCGGGAATATTCTTTACACTTTTTCTTCACCCTCACATGCCTTTTCTATTCCATTTATTTCGTTTTCAAATGGAAAATTTTTCTTCTTTCTCATGTTTTTTTTTCCTCCTTAAAATAGATTTTTTCTTTAATTCTCAAATTTCCGTGATGATCATCGATATTTTTTCTCATATATTATTTAATGGGAGGTCATTTCTCAGTATCGATTGTCTAGATGAAATGCCTTTGAGGTGAAATTTTTCATGGTCGTTGCTATTTTAGACTTTGTTTTTGTGGGATCGTTCTGAATTTGTTTAGATTTGATTCGAAATTGATCTTCTTTATTTAGTTCCGCTTTAGTTCAGCACAAATTAGTTTCAATTCAGTATGAATTTAGCACAAGTTTACTTTGAATGTTTACGTCAACTTTCCCATTAAATATTTAGAAAATTAATTCTATTAGGTACGTAATTACAACTTTGTCTGCTTGCGCATATAGCATTCATTTGTACAGGTCAAATGTGCCTCTTATAATGATATTGTAGGACGAGAAATTTCAAAAAAATCATAGAACTCAAAGTACAAATCAGACAATTGATTAATTTCATTAAGTTTCGTCCAAGAAGGAGGAAAGAAAAAGTCTTCTGACGCAATAGGTTCTTCTTAATACTCCGACGACTTGTATGGATGTGTTTGTGAGTGAGAAGAAAAAAAAAGATTCGTAAAGTGACATTGTGATATTACACACAACTGTGGGTGGAAATAGCCTTGAACTTCTGAACCTTTATAGGATTTTTTTTTCGTCGAAATGAAGAAGAAATAAGCATGTCTAATGCTTCTGTCTCGTTTTTTTTTGCCTCCTTTCTCTCTCACTCGTACAAATATTAGGCACAAGTTGATTTTTGTTCTTTTTAAGCTTCATCGATTCTTGATGAATGAATTCCTTATTTTTATACTTTAATCGGCGCTATTACGCTATTATCAAGGCAGTGAATTGAATAAAAAAAAAAATATAAAGTAAATTAAAAAACAGAAGTTGTAGATTAAATATTTGTCGATTTCAATGACGTTGCCTTCTTTATATTGCCGTATTGTCAGGGCGAAGTGCATGTTATAGACAAATACAAATTAATTGGGACTCAGTTTTTTCAATATTTTAACAGCTGTTTCCGTGTAGCTTCAATTTTTTTCTCCTCATATCTCTAAGATAATTTTTCTAAGAAAAATAATTTGTAGGTTAGCAACAATGAGACATTAGATCATTGGCATCACACTTTGAGTGTCGGTGAAATAAGAAACCAAAATGTGGGCAAATAAATATTATAAAGCAACGCCTTTATTCACCATCGCCCTCACACGCGCTTCTATCATAAAAAGACAATTTTTTTTTTCAAGAATATGACGCAGTTGTAGTCGTTGCTGATCACTTTTTTAGTCATATGATGCGTCCAGAATACGCAATGCTGAACATCTGATGCTGACTTTCGTCGAAAAATAAGAAATAAGGTATTTTTTTTTTCTTTCAAATCTTCTACACGCGATGTCTATAGACTGAACTTTTATAAATTTACTCAGCATTCTTCTTGTGCCTCATTTTCTCAGAACCAAAAAAACTGATAGAAACGTAAAAGTTTTGAGACGTAGAATTCCTTTCCGAAATCAACAAACACAAAGCAAAACTTTGTTTTTTTTTCCATAATATACTCAATTTAATAATAATTGGTATATATTATTACGTATGTAATTTCAATCAATTTTCCATGGCGACAATCGCAAATATATCAGTAATCTAAATACAACATATTTTTCATGCTACAAAACGTAAAATAATATTAATACTGTTAAAAAGCATCCAGAAAGTTACAATTGCGTATCTAAAATTGAAATGATTTTTTTAAAAACTTTTTGTAGTTTGATTTTTAGTGTTCAGCTTAAACAGTCAGTCCGACAGACTTGAAAGCGACTTTAACTTCTTAATTGTCAATAAAAATTACACATTAAAGCTTAACAATCCACACAATTTTTCAGTTCAATAATTTCAAACTACTTGTAACCATTAATCGTAGCCTCGAGTTGATTGAGATCACAAGAATCTATTGTACTACTTATAGATTTAAGATATAATGCTGTAATATCAACATTGTAAAAGCAATCAATGAATTACTTCTTTCTATCTTTTTGGACTTTTGAAGTAGACAAAATTACTCATTCATTACAATTGTAATTGAATATAATACAGAAGACGGTGTGGATGTAAAAGATATAAATTATATTTTTTTGTAGTTCCTATTTTTCTCTCTTTTCCTAATTCATGTCTAAAGAATTGAATGTAACATATAATTTACCAATTTACCTGCTGTGTGAATTTATACAATTTTTTTAATTCCTTTTCATACCTTTGTGGTCGCACACACGCACATTCCATTTTGGAAAGTCCAATGACTTTTAGTTCTACTTTTTTTTGCGCGTTGATGATGACAATGACGAATTGAAAAAGCCACGAGTGATAGAAATTTAGTGTAGGGAATTAAGAAGAGGTCACCGTTGATTCATGGTATGACATAGCAAGTTTTTTTTTTGTATCTTCTACGGACGACATCATCTGTGTGCAATTTTCTGTAATTTTTATATGAAAAAAGAAGAATGAAGAAATAAAATAATCATTAATTTTGATAAACATACGTCCACTATCAAACTATATTGAATTAATTTAGGCATGAATGTTTCATGTCAAAGAGATAAAAGTAATGTTGATAAGTCCATGACATGGAACGATTTGTTAATAGATTTAAGAATCATAATATGGTTGTTTCAATAAGATAATAAAGTAATAAAATATATATTTTGTATAATTCCAAATAATCAGACAATAAGGGGTCAATGCCTGCCTCAAACAAGCGTTATTGGATACACATTTTCTGTTCTTATCGTTAGTAATTTTTTTGTGTGTTTGGAAATTGTCATGCAACAACTACAGAACTAGATATTTTACGTCCCGTATCAATTTTCGCCTTAATTAACCGTCATGATTATATATATTTTTTTATTGTTACTGCAGTGTAAATTGTGTACACAATTATGTACATTTACAGAAAAAACTGCTTTTAACGCTTTTTGGCAAAGCGAATACGTATGAAAGTGGTTTGATTGGAAATTCCACAATAAAACTTGATTTTCTGTTGACATTAATTAATTTATTGATGAATCATCAAGAGAAAATTTTTCTGATGAAATTCATTGCTTAAATTGGTAATTTTTGAGTCGTTGCTAAAGAATGTTTAAAATGTTCAAAAACCGTTACAAGTCAAATTTGAAAAATCCGTTAAATTGACCATCAAATTTTCATGGATACATTGTATCATCCGCTTTAACAATCAACATTATATTAACATCAACGGTAAATACCATTCATATTTATTCCTTTAAACACGACTCTCTGCAGTCAATTCTGCGGAAAGAAAGAGTGCCGTTTCGTATAAATGTTAATCCATAAAACGATCGAATCTACACGTTCCAATCATAAATAAAAAAAAGAAACTCCGAGTGCGATATCGATATTTAATAAGCATCATGATTTCTTCCACATTTATTAAATTACGTAATGGTGAGAAAATTCTAGGCTTTTTTTTAAACCGACATTTAAGAATTATCAATGAGTCATTAGTGTGATATCATACACATATTTGCTTTTTTTTATTGTGGTTAAATGTTTGATTAAAATAATTTTTTGTACACTATGAATGTGTGAGATGATTCAGGAATTTAGCCTTCACATTCTTTTGAATTGTTTTTTTATTATTCAATAGGTTGATTAGTTGGTTGTAGGTTGGGTCCGGACTCAATCTAGAATCGAAAAACCTCGATTCTAATAATTTAAGTAGACATTATTTGTCAATTACCCTAACGGAAATTTTTCTGTGGTTATGATACGCCCATAAGCTCATTAACTCAAAATATCAACAAAATTTCCAAAAAAAAAATTATACAACTTTTTATCATACTGCTTAGTACTCTTAATATGTTTATGATAACGCCATTTTATCCACTGACGCATGAGTTTGATAAGCATAAAAATACTCGGAATTCATCATATCAATTATCATTGGCATTTCATTCATGACTAGAAATGCGCTTACGTAAGCCAAATGAAAGTTTTTGAAATAAAAAGTGCAATGCTATTGAAATATCCGTGAATAAATTTATTTATTTCATTTTCTATGTCATGTTGTCTAGAGGTCTCTCATTTGCAATCAATGGCCTCACACTGTCGAGCGAGAGCGAAAAAAAAAGATTATTTGCATATAAATTTGAAATAGCATTTTTATGTCTGGCGCTGTGCGAATTTTAATATGTGATCTACTTAGTCTGCTAAATATTGAAAATGATCTCTTCGCATCTATTTTTGTCGTCTCTCTTCATCGCTCCCCCCGTCACTCGATCTTGTATCAGAAAAATGAGATTTATTTCTGTGTGCATTGCATATATGAAAATATTTTCACTTTTATAAATATTTTTTTTTCTTTTCTTCTCTTTTTTTTTCTCTTGAAAAAATATTTTTTTTTTTAAAAAAAGTGAAACGGATTTCAATTCTGATTTTTATATATACATTTAAAAAAATGTATTACATACCAGAAATATCTTTTTTTTACGTGTATTTTTTGTGCTCGTTTCGATAATGTTTAATCGACATATTAATTTCAAAATTTCAAAAGTAAATAGCACCAATAATGGATGTAGAACTTGAAACCACGTCATTTCAAACACATCAAAAAATTGGTTATTTTTTATTTTTTATTTTATCATCATGAGTTCGCAACAAGTTTGTATCCGTGAATCACTTTTTCTTTTTTGCTTGTTTCTATGTGAATTCTTTTTTTTTTTGGGATTCTGCAACTTTGTTGCTTTTGAAGTTCTCTTATTTATTTTCATGGGGGTTTCCTGAATCCGTTCTTAATTTTGATTTTGTGGGGAATTTTTCGAGATTTTTTTTTTTGTTTTGAGGGCCGTGATTGGAAAATAAATACATCTTAAACTTAATTCCACCAGTTACCACCTCAAATTCTTATAAAACCAAAAAAAAAAAAAATTCCAAAAAGTAACTTTATCTGTTTCGAAAACACTTTATCTTAGCGCACTAGGCGCCCTACTTTCAATGCTCGATTATTTGTGCACCTTGATAATTTCTCTTATCTCTCTCATTGACTTGATAAGTACTTTATTATTTTATTTCATGAATGAATGCTCTTGTTTCTTCAGTATTATGACGACATTATTATAAAATGACTGCATTCACATGATTGTGTTGTCATCATTATTGCCATTTTTGGAGTTCTTTTGGAGGAGATATGAGTGGTTTTCTTGGAAATGCTCAAGTGATGTTTATTGTAAATTTTATCAACAATTTGAAATTCAATTTTTCTCTTAAAAAATTTGGATTTTTTTTTTCATTTTTTTATGAATTTTTTCTTTCAAAAAGCAGATTTAAATATTTTATTATTTAAAAAATATAATTTATAATTCTGCTGGTTTAGAGAAGATTTTTTTTTGTTTGATTTATTTGTGACTCATTTGTTTTTCCAAGTAATTTATGAACAGTCATTAAATGATCACATGCTTGACGTTGTTTTCCTTCGATTTTTGTTATAAATTATTGAAATCTTTGTTCGGAATTGAACATTTAAAAATTTTGAATTTCTTTGTTTTAATTTATAAAGAATGGAAAATTTTCTTTTTCTGACAATATTCAGTAATTTTTATTTTTTTTTGGTTTTTTTCATGAAATTTAATTTTAGGATTTTATTACGAATTTTCTTGAAAAGTATTCAATTATGAATGCATGTGAATTTCATAATGTTTAGTTACTTTTTCACAAAATTGATTAAAATATTGTGAGATACTTAAATGTATTATTTTATTTATTGTGAATGAGTAAGCAACTTGAAAATTATTTCACTTAAATTACTTTTTTTTTGCTTGTAAAATTTGCAAAATTTTTAAAAATTTTGCTTCAAAAGTCTGCTTTATTTTAACATTCATTTGATTTTTTAAATACCTAAATTCTTGTAATTTTAAATTTTTAAAGTTGCAAAAATTTTTCTATTTTATAAGAATTTAATTCTTAAAATTTCACATCTCAATGTGTTTTTGATCATTTGGATTTTTAAAATTTCACAATTTTTATTTAAGTTAAAAAATCACAATCTACAATACTTTAAAATTATCCACAATTATATCGAGACAACAAATATCTCGATCTTGTTTGAACATGTTTAGTTCTGTCTAGTCTGAATCCATAAATTAACACATTTTCCAATACAAATACGAACATTTAAATTTGAATTAAAAATTTACAAAATTTATGACAAATACCTTAAAATTGATGTTTGATTTGCAGTTCCATTTCGCCATATGGTCAGATAATTTTATTCAAAAAGCAGACAAGTTTAGCTGATGTTGATGACATTTTTTGACTGGTTCCGTTTTGCAAGGAATAAATAAATTTTCTTAAATTTCAACGATTAAAAAAATTGTCTTTTTTCATTCTCATCTCATTTATCTAGCTGATTGTCGCATCTACGTGACCATACAATTTAATTATAATTATAAACATTCTTTCTTCTCGTATTTAAGATAAAAAAAAAACTGAAAATAATTTCTCACAACTAAAAATAAATCACCACGAAAAAAAAAAATATTTTCATTTTCTCATTTTTGAAGGCATAGAAAGTGTACGAAATTGTATATCATTTAAGATCAATTAACACTGTCACATAATATTTGAATGAGAGGAAATTTAAAACTTTACTGACATCCCGTAGACAAAGGCTGAATATTAAATGAATGTCTTGAGAATCACTGATAATTTTTCTAAAATATTTTTAATTTTTCTTTTCTTAAAAAAAATTATTATTTTTTTTTATTATATTTCGTTAAAGTCCAAAGTCTTTTTTTCTGTTTCTCGCTTATTACTTGTGCTCTTCATGTCTTCACTTCTCACAGTTGAAACTTGAAATGAATATTTTCTGTGTTGTTTTTTGTTAAATAAAAAAAATTAAATATTTTATTCTTCACGGGACGTTTCAATTTTTGCAACCGACTTAACCGACAACTGAAATTATATTGAGCTATTGAGCTGTAATTCAGTTCGCTGTCGCAACACACATAGTACTCACACATCTTCGGCTCTTTCCGTCTCTCTTTCTCTCTCTTTTTTTTGTCTGCTCTCACACTTGTTCATACTTATTTCTTCATTCTTTCCTTACTTCTTGTGTTAAATTTCTTGTCTTTTTTTTTCGCAGACTCACACAGAGTCACGATATTGGGCTGCGCAAGTATTTGAGAATGATCGCGAAATATAACGACAAGTTTCGGCTCTTTTATGAATCAGTTTGCCTTATTGCCTTATGACTCGAATGGAATGCATCATCATTATTTTTACGTATCACTCTTGTCGTTCTCTCTCACTTACTCACTTACTCGTGTCGTTCTTTCCATCTTTCTCACTCGTATGCTCTCCCCTCGAGGGCGAGAGCTTTTTTTTCTTCTTTTACTTTTTTTTTTTGACTCATCCATGGGTTGAATTGTCAAAGTTGTATATACATTGGAATAAACTATGAATCACAATTCCATGGAAAATTCCTCATCTCAGAGTCGACACAACGAAATTTTTACACTTTCGACTTGTTCAGCTGTTGACGCGAGACTGATTCATTGAATGAATATACAAACTGAGAAATTTCAATCCTCCCCAAATGGCTACACACAGCATCGTGTCGGGACGACGAGTTAAGAATGGAATGCTTAGGTCTTTGCTATTTCATTATGAAATTTCGCAAAAAAAGAGTATATATAACCATCTTCCCACAATAATTTGACGCAAGCGTAGCCATTTCAGGATGAAGAAAAAGACGTCATCGCGGTGTCTGAAGCAACATCGTGGTATATAGAATCAGTCTATGTTGAAATTAATGCTCTTGAAAATAATTTGATAATTTGGAATATAAAATTTCGCGAATTTTCCACCATGACTGCTATTTTCTATATATCTATGGAACTAATAACCGCATATACATGGTTTCCTCACACTCATTCTTTTGAACAAACTCAACAGTCCTCAGTTCATATACGCTTACTTACAGTAGATAAAAAAAAGTTTCTTCTATATTTGTATAAAAATCTGACATTATAGTAATAATTACTTGTAGAGACATGACCAGACACCTAATACATTCAAAGTCGACTGAACAATTTTTATTCATATGACGACTACATGTACAGTCACACACATACAGACGAAAGCATGTTTTTTGGCAGCAGACATACACCGAAAAAAAAAAGACTGAATGAGAAGAAAACTGAGAATATAATTGATGGGTATGAGAGAGAGCGGGGGTAAAAAAAAGTTTTTATATATTTTGTGGCATATTGAGCTCCCTCTTTCTCTCATACACACATGCAATTATGGCGCATAAAGGCAAGACAAGGAAATCAACATTGCGCTCTTTATCCTTCTATCATACATGTACTTACAGTCTGTCTCGCTCTCCTCGTCGTTCAACAACGCAAAAATATTCTTTTTTTTTGCACACAACATGTGTAGAGTTGAGGTACTCGATTGTAAATGTGTTGGAAGCAAATTTTTGCCTTTGTAGTACGCAAAAGAGGCCAACGAACTTTAGATATTGTAAAAAAACGAGTACTTATTTGTCGGAGACGCCCGGTTGTTTATAGATATATCGCAAGTCCTGCATATGTAGCCTTAGTAAAAAAGCTACTCCTTGCTTCAGACTGCTTACTTTTTACTAAATTTATCTGTGTATTTTTGCCGTTTTATGTGATAGACGAAAAAAAAAACAAGAATAATTTTTTTTCAGTCTCGATGGAAAGGGTTGTTGTAAGGTAGACAAAACACAGAAAAAAGGATAATCATAAAAGAAATAAAAAATTTTAAATTACATTTATTGCCACATTAAACATTTTTTATTGTTAATTTCAAGACAGAAAGAACATTAAGACGGGGAAAATTTGGAAATAATTTTTAATGGAGATGAAAATTAAATTGATTGCCGATATAGAGTTGGAATTAGATTATATTCATCAAATAGAACATTATCTATGTAGTTTTTGATTTTATTTTGGTGATTTCCATTTTCCAAAAAAATTTAATTAAATTTATTATTGGAGCTAAAAATTTTATTTCTAATCCCAAAAAATTCATCGCTTAGCAAAATATTTATGTTGTCTCGGACAAAAAAACGTCCCCATCCCCTCCATTATTCCACCATAACACCCAAAGTTTGCAAAAACACACTCACATATACAAAAAGATGTGCTGCATGGAAGGTCCTTGAACTCTATCAATTAGACATGCTCGAAAATTGCATTGATCTCATTCCACTCATAAAAGGAAGCATTCTTATTTTTTTTTGCATTTTCTCTTTCAAATTTAATCACACTTGATATTTTGCGTCGTATTTCAATTTTTCGCGGTTTAATGTACTTTAGAGAGTGTATTTTTGTTTTCTTAAATACGTTTTTTTTTGTGCATTGTGCAGATGAGGAATGACTAGCAGAAAAATTAATTGCATTGTGGATGAGTTAGAGTGCATTTTTAGAAATTGAAAAAAGTTTCTTCATAACGGAAATTTTTATTTTGAAAATTTTATGTTTATCAACTTAATTACAATCAAACGATTTCACTTTTTTATAGTGCAATTTAGTTCTGTTTCACAATAACCCAACAAAAATCCATTAAAATCCAGACATTTTTTAATCAGACTTTAAAATCCTAAATCATCAAATTAATTTTTCAAATAATAAATCAACCAAATAACAATAATCTCTAAATCGATAGATACCCTCGCTAATTTCTTTGTTATCATCGTTACTAAACTTCCATCAACCCAAAACGAGTGCAATAATTCACTTTTTGTTCACATAAACCTCACTAAAAATACACACAGAGCACAATAATAATAAATAGACAGAGCGAAAATAAGCAAGGCAACCACCAAACAACAAAATGACGCCATGCATCATTCTCTTCTCTCTGATATTCATACATTTTTCATTCTGTACATTATTTCATGATGATGTTTGAACGCACAACAACATAAGCATGGTGCACAATTGCACATTGTACACACAAGCTTTTTTCTATATATTTTTTTCGTACAAATGTGAAACGATATACCCGGGAAGTACAAAAACAAATGAATTGAGTGCATTGGAAAGTGACTACGTCTCAGTGAAAAGGAATGATATAAATAAAAAACCTTTTAATAAATAATCGACATCAAAGTGTTGTAAAGTAACAAACAGGACATCATATTTGATAGTATGTGGGAAGAAAGAAGTGGAAAAGTGGGAAACAGTCGAGTGCACTGAATAAAAAGGGCTCAACATACAAAGGCATTTTTTTTTATTTATTATTTTCATACACTTAAAATGGGTAAAGAGCATGAAGAGAGCGAATGTACGAAAGAAAGAAAAAAAATATATTTTTTTTTCATGTATATTGATGGGAAATTGTATAGGGTAGGTTATGGGCACAGACAAAAAGTAAGTTTATTGACGCCATGCACTTTTATGATTTCACAATTAGAGTTGCATATTATATTCATATGTACGAACATAAAGATGAAATATAATCGCAAAATGCGCACATCAGAGAAGAAATAACGAATGAGAACATTGATTTTGACACTCTACTTAGTAAGATGCAACCAAGCTTCCGGACGTATGACGTGCAATGTGTTTCAGTTTAATTTCTTTCTTGAATGAATGATTATTATTATTATAGAGAGGAACAAAGTGTAATTACAGGACATTCGACGTAAATAAGAAAAACTTCTCCATTAAAGGAAATAATTACTTAATAATCATATTATGGGTAGTTGGATATAAAAATTCATTTTGTAAGATAATTTTATGAACAAAATGTTTTGGGTAAAATTTAAAGTAAAATGTGAGGTTGAATTACTTTGTAGGTCTGAACTTTTTTGATGCTAAACTTTCAAAATTACTAAGGTCAACAAAATGCCATAAATTCCATAGAAGATCATTAACAGTTCATTAGACTAAATATATTAATTAGAACTTCTCTTCCTCCATCTACATTTAATTATATTCTTAGTTGTTAACCAAAAAACAATTCAAAAGAATAGAAAATATCCTTCTTACACGACAGTAATTGGACAGACATCAAACAGAATTGTAAATGTTTTTTCGAATTGATTTTCGAATGAGTCAGAAATTTGAGTAGTTTTATGAATTAGTCACAACTTGTGAAGAAAGTGACGTGATATTAATTTGAGCCTTACAAATGTAATACAAACTGAATTGTGTCTTCATCTTCTTCTGTTCTTTTTTCCATTCTCGTTGAATTCGCACGGTGAAAATGATTAACGGGAAAAATGAGTAGTAAAGAAAAGAGTTTTGAAAACATCATTCGGACCATGACAGAAGGCAGGAGGTAATGCCATCAGAGTACGGTTACCAGTTGCCAGTCTGTAGAGTAGATTAAATTACAGTCGTTTATATCTTTTAATGAATCGAGACCAATATTAAAGCACTGTTGGCTCTTTATTTTTTTAGTGTGTTCTGTGCTTCTTTTCCAACGCTCTGTTCGCTGGAGTGATCCAGAAAATTGATCTAGAAAATCAATTTTTAATGTAAACCTTTTTGAGTGTATGTTGTGTGAGCAATAATTATCTTTTCTGTTTTCTTATGAATAATTTACTATGAAAATTGTTCTTCATAATACCAAAAAAAGTGAATCATTTTTGTGGTTTTGAAATTAGTAAGAGACTCTTCATTAACTTATTGAATTATGTGCAAATAGGTTTGATGAAGAAATTAATTTAAATTTAACGGTGTTTGAAATTTTAAATTGGTTATTTAAAAGGGGGACATATTTAATATTTACTAATAAAGATCACGATTAACGCTTGAAATATTCATCATTAAAATCAGAAATGCAAAGTCAACAAATTTCACCCTTGTTAATGTAAACAGAACACAGCACATTTTCAATCATTTCTTGGGAATTTGTGCTGATTATTCCTAATCTAATTCATTAGAAATCAATGTACTACATTAGGGTTATCAAGAACACATGTCAACTGTAAGCTTGTCAAGCGATAAGATCCATCATCGGAAATACAATTAACTAAAGTGTTTGTGGAAATTAGCAAGTTTGCACCCAAAAAATAACAAAACAAAATCTCAACAATTATTGATGACTTTTTATTTTAAGTCACCAAAAAAAAAAGTATCAAATGACACCAACTATTAAATTTGACAGAGAAGAAATACAGAGCAAAAAATAAAGAATTTAATACAAGTGTTGTGACAGGAAATATTAATCAGTATAATATGTATGCATGTATGAAAACGTACATATGTAGATATGACTCTTTAAAAAACTATTTTCTTCATCTTTTACTCAGCTTACACGCGATTCATAAATTTGATGATGTATAATATACATATATGAGTATGAAGAAGAAAAAATAAGAAAAAACGGGACCAAATGACAAGTATTTATTCCAATTTAGATTAAAGAGACTTCATAACACGAAGACTTTGTGGAGAGAATGTAAGAAAAGAAGTCTTGTTAAAGAAAAGTGCGATAAGAATGAAACTGTACGGTAATTTCATATTATGTGTTCTTCATATTATGAATGAATGAAACTTTTTATTTCTAAGCACCATTGACTAACTATAATTCATTGAAAAAATATTTCAATTTGAGTTGAAAGCCAGAGAAAATAATCATACTGTAAATGACTCAACCTGCGATCGAACAGCATTTTGTTGACGTAAGCTCTCGGGGTGACGTAAATTCTCTATGACTGAACTGTTTCTTGGTAAATGAAAGAAACAATAAGTGCAAATAAATGGTGACACTTGAGCCTTGAAATGGTTATAAGAGAGATTTCATTGAGCTTATACAAGACCATACATTGTTCCACATACATACACATTAATGTGCTTTGCTATTCCGTCTTACATTGTCTAAATAACCGTAATATATATTTTAATTACAATTATAGCGATCTCATGACTTTGATATTTTTTGCGCATTTTTTTTTTTTTCAAACATAAAGAACAAGTGCAGTTGCTGATAGAGTCTAGTGAATTTGAGTCATAATTTTTTTTTGATCTATATATGGATTTATCATACTAGAGATTCTTTTGCTTCACCTAAAAAGTAATATTGTCTTGACGCCAGAAGCATGATCACTTTCAGTAATTACTTCCTGTTCCACATCAAATCAGTGTTCTATTTTTGAACCATATCGAAACTGCGCTTTAATGATTGTCGATAAGTTTTTCCATTCAATATTTTTTTTTTCGTATAGCATTTGATTCTTCATAATAAATATGAGTTTCATTCAGTGCGGTACATATACAGACGCAGTGAAAAACTGGGGCGTCGATTTTTTTATATAGATCAATCAATGATTTTACGATTTTTATTTAAACAAGAAAAATTTATTTAGGCTCGTGTAAACGAAGATTTTTAAATAATCTGAAGGTAGATCATTGCGTAGCGTTAATTGATCGATTTTATATTTTTTACCAACTATTTTCATCAATTATATTATTTTTTGTTGATATTTAATACATGGCGCCCTCCTACATATCTCATTTGCTCGATAGCCGACGGCCTTTACAGATAACGAGAACGATGAAATACAAAGAAGAAGAAGAAAAAAAAATTCATTCATTAAAATCATTTTTACGCTCACAATCATGACTGACTGTGAGTGAGTGAGACAATATACAGTGAAATATCCGGAATGTTTAAGTGCTTAGCTCATTCATGTCTTACTTTAATCCGCACCCAAAATAGCAACATCTCCATGACAGTACATTGTTAGTATTGCTTGCGGGATAAGTCATTCGTTTATTTTTCTTTTTTCTCACATGCATTCCATGCTTTGACCACGCTTTCACGTCATATAACGACATGATCAGGAAGTAGCAATGTTTTTTTTTTCTTTAAATAATTCTCATCTTTTCTCTTCTTTTTGTGTAGTTTTCTTTACGCAATTTTTGTCTTCTTTTTTTACTCTTTTCTTTCACAAGATATATGAAATTCTTTTATAAATCTAGCAATGACCTAAATTTTCATATTTGAAATTGAATAAAAATGTAAGTACAAAATATTTTCATTCATAGATTTCTTTCGCAAATATCACGGTGAAAGAAACATGATTGTAAAGCCTTTATTACGCTTAGTGCGCATGTCAGTTAAATTTTTAACGGATTTTTAAATTTTAAGAATCGCATGTTTGTCGCCATTTTGTATTTTTTTCTCAGCTGAAGTTTTAAAATTAATAAATTAACTATGTTTAGACAAAGAATGTCAAAAAATTTTCTGCAAATTCCGTTTCTACTACTTGGCAAAAGTAAATTGAAGAAACCTTGAAGCTTTCAAACAGCGTCATGGCTGAGTAATCAATGTCCAAACTATCGAACTGACACAATCTTGCGAAAAAAAAACTTGCTAAAAATTACTTAGGGTAAAAAATATTGAAATTTGTACAATATTGAAATTTGTATGAACAAAATCACAAAAAAATTTTTGTACAATTTTCGAACATGTAAAAATTGGCTAAGAAGACATTTTGGTCCACATATTAAGGTCTTATGACTTTGCTCGGAGATTGAACAAATATTGAAATTTGTACAAAATTTCAATAGTAGGCGGTGAAGAATTTCAATTGTTTTTGTGTAAACAAATTAATTAAATTTAATTTAAAGGACTAATAAGCAGCTCAAGATGATGCAGAACCTACTCAAATAAAAATTCTTCAAGAAATTTAATTTTTCCCAAGTTTTGGTTGCAAAAATCGAGATAATGTGGTATACAAATTTCAATATTTGTTTGTACAAATTTCAATATTTTTTGTACAAATTTCAATATTTAAATCTCAAGACGTTTTTTAGTGCTTTATGTTGCAAAAATAGCTGTTTTCAAGATTGATTAATAAAATATGGAAACCAAATAAAGTCCTAGGAAAAATTTGGGAAATCAACATTGCTTCCAATGAAAGTTACAGGCCATTGAAAAAAATTTGTTCGTTTTGTACAAATTTCAATATTTTTTACCCTAATTGAAATGCCAACAATTTTAATGATTAAAGGAAAATTGTTGTCATTTTTAATAGCCGATCATTGATTTGAAGTGTTGAAGTATGTATAATTTACTGTACAAATATTTGACATGAAGATTCTATGTTGGCTTTTGTGATCTCATAAATCACTTATAGTCAATTAATGTTGAAAAGAAGTGATCATATTCTGCTCGAAACGAATTGAACGTATGTAGAATATAAAAAGACGAAAAAAATTCTCATTTCCGGCGTTGCCTCTAAAATGCGCACATTTTGCTCACTTAAATCATAAACGTGCAGGTGTTTGTAAGCTTATCATACTAAATTGTTTATTTTTGTATTAATTTTTAATGTCGTCTTTTTTCATAAGTTTCTGTCAATTTGACAAACAACTTCGTATGTATGTTCTCAAGAAAATATATTTAGCCCAATTCTTTTGACAACTAGAATGTATATTTCTTTTTATAGGTTTGTCAACTAGATCTACGAATGAGTCATGTCTCAATATAGAATCGTTTGATTTTTCGAGGAATTTTCCATTGAATATTTTTAGTTTGATGTTAATTCTGCATTTATTGACTTAATTTGGATATAATCAGCTTAAATACTAAGTCTTGTCGTATAAAAATATTTGAATGTTAAAAGATTAATGGAGAGATTGCATGCAGATGATGCCAAAATTGCAGCTGCATACCACCCACGGAAGATATCACCTGTATTTTGAAATATTGTTTAAAAGTAGTGAAGTACTTGATTTTTGGTTTGTTGATTCATAACATTTTATACTATATCTCGCAAACATAGAACTAAGATACCAATTCTTAAAAAATATCAGTCAATATTTGTTAGTATATACCCTTGAACTCGGGCTCTCAATTATTGAATGTCAAAGATTTACACACCTCATTGTCGCAGAATATCTCAAACATCTAAGTTCAAGGGCAAACCAAGATATATAGATGGGCCAATGTAAAAAAGTTGCCGTTTTTAACTGTTAAAAATTTGAAATGTTTAAAATTTTTGTAAACACTAACACCATGAAAGAAATATCGAAAATTTTAATTTTCAATTTTTTGGACTTTTCATTTAGTTTTTGTGGGTAAGAAGCATTAGATACGATGATTCACATGATAATGTTACTTTACTAATCACAAAAATTAGATCCAGTAAACAAATTTGAGTTAAAAATCAAAAATTAAATTTGGATTTTTTTTCCAAAATTTTTTTTTCATTTGTTTGTTTACAAACAGAAAAAAAGCGTATGGTCGCGTATGGTCGAGTATGGTCGAGTATACTTTGTATTGGCCCTTTATATATCTTGGGGCAAACATTAATTTCTTACACAGGTCCAAGCCTCAAACGAAAATATTTACTGTCATTTGTTACAACAAAATTAGCATAAATTTACATCAATTAAATTTTTATTTACACTTTTTTCCCTGAATGGTTAACTATTCTTGTGATGAGATGCTTGACAGGAATTCATTTGAATAGCACCTTTCCACAAGCAATCAGAATTATATCAAATTTTAATTGATGCCCTTAACATTTTTTTTTTTATTTTTTTGACATGTACACGAAAGAACTGCCAACAGTTGCTAATTTCCATCGATCTAACGACATTTTTTGAAGCGAGTCATGTGTCGCCAGTTTAATATGACATCAGTCACTCAGCCACAACCACACAAAGAACAAAAATAAAGAAAAGAAAAAAAAGCAAGGAACGAAAAAAAATCCACGCGTTCGCGAATGCATAACTATCTTATCAACGTAAGCATAAATTTTAAAACAACATTTCGCCATTAAAAAAGTAACACTTTTGAAAAATTCATTCGATGCATACATGCTTGTACATGTTGTTTAAAAAAAAGATATGTGACATATTATGTGAAGAAGAGGAGTAATGAGTAAGTTGGAAAAAAAAGTTATTATTAATTGCCACTGTTGTCAGTAATAAACTTTATATGCATACCTCCTTGGACTTTATAACCCGCACTTTACTTTAGATATATCAAGGCGTGGAAACTATGAAAATATCTGGGATAAGTGGGGATAACTGGGATATTTGGGATAATTTGGGATAATTGGGATATTTCATGTATTTCTGGGATAATATGGGATATTTGGGATAATATGGGATAATTGGGATATTTGGGATATTTTGGGATAAACGGGGATATTTAACGTAAAACAACTTAATCTTTAAAAATTCTTAAGTCTCCTTCCTTGTGCATGATATAAAAGTCGATTTGAATAAAATTTTTGTGAAATATTTCAAAAAATTCGAAAAAAAAAACAATTTTTCCTTAAAAAAAAGTCCTTTTCCCAAATTTTGTGATTGGTGTATTGAGAAATAAAACACTTTGATGATAATATGTGTTATTGGTAAAATCCCTTAAAAATTCAATTTTTCAGAGTTGAATTGTTAAAAAAAAGTTTTTAGAAGTTTTTTAAGCAAATTTTCCAGGGGTGGACACGATTTCATCTTGATGAAAAATTTCTTCATCCTATTGTTAAGATTAAATGGGATGAAAATGATGAAATTTTCTTAGTTGGGATGAAAAACCCCTCGAAAAAGCCATTTTTCACGTCAATTTTCTTATTTGGTATGAAAAACCCCTCAGAAAAGCCATTTTTCGCATTGATTTTCTTAGAAGAGATGAAAAACCCATCGGAAAAGCCATTTTTCACGTCAATTTTCTTAATTGGTATGAAAAACCCCTCATAAAAGCCATTTTTCGCATTGATTTTCTTAGATGGGATGAAAAACCCATCGGAAAAGCAATTTTTCGCGTTGATTTTCTTAGTTGGGATGAAAAACCCATCGGAAAAGCCATTTTCCGCATTGATTTTCTTAGTTGGGATGAAAAACCCCTAAGAAAAGCGATTTTTCGCATCGATTTTCTTAGAAGAGATGAAAAACCCCTCAGAAAAGCAATTTTTCGCATTGATTTTCTTAGTTGGGATGAAAAACCCATCGGAAAAGCCATTTTTCCTCTTGATTTTCTTAGTTGGGATGAAAAACCCCTCAGAAAAGCTATTTTTCGCATTGATTTTCTTAGAAGAGATGAAAAACCCATCGGAAAAGCGATTTTTCACGTTGATTTTCTTAGTTGGGATGAAAAACCCATCGGAAAAGCCATTTTCCGCATTGATTTTCTTAGTTGGGATGAAAAACCCATCGGAAAAGCTATTTTTCGCATTGATTTTCTTAGAAGAGATGAAAAACCCATCGGAAAAGCGATTTTTCACGTTGATTTTCTTAGTTGGGATGAAAAACCCATCGGAAAAGCTATTTTCTGCATTGATTTTCTTAGTTGGGATGAAAAACCCCTCGGAAAAGCCATTTTTCGCGTTGATTTTCTTAGTTGGGATGAAAAACCCATCGGAAAAGCCATTTTTCGCGTTGATTTTCTTAGTTGGGATGAAAAACCCATCGGAAAAGCTATTTTCCGCATTGATTTTCTTAGTTGGGATGAAAAACCCATCGGAAAAGCTATTTTTCGCATTGATTTTCTTAAATGGGATGAAAAACTCCTCGGAAAAGCGATTTTTCGCCTCGATTTTCTTAGTTGGGATGAAAAACTCATCGGAAAAGCTATTTTTCGCGTTGATTTTCTTAGATGGGATGAAAAACCCATCTAAGAAAATCATTTTCCGCATTGATTTTATTAGTTAGGATGAAATATACTTCGGAAAAGCGATTTTTTGCCTCGATACTATTAGTTAGGATGTGAAAAAGTGATTTCCAACCATTTCGCACAGTTTTTTACAAGTTTTTTATGCTTTCGTTAAAAAACTTTTTGTTGGGATAAGTTGGGATAAATTGGGATTAATTGGGATAATATGGGATAATATGGGATAATTGGGATATTTCATGCAAATTTGGGATAATATGGGATATTTGGGATAAATTGGGATATTTGGGGATAATTCGGGATAATATCGATATTTTCATAGTTTCCACGCCTTGAGATATATATAAATGTAAAAAAAATTACTTACTTACTCTAAAACCTTGCACTAATTATCTCAATAAATTAGGGTCACATATACACATACGAACGTCAAGTCAACGGTAGATACGAAGAAAATATTTACTGAGTGCAAAAATTCGCATTTTCTGTGTTGTCGAGTAAGTAACAAGCAGCACCAAACAAAATAATTTATTAGAAGTGACTTGGAAATAAATGAGTTGGGAAATTTATTGCATTTTAAATTGTAATGCAAGGACGGTGCGCATTAATTTTTAGAATAGGTCATGTGAAGCATAAAGTTTGAGATTTTATTGAATTAGGAAATTGGCTATGTGGATTTAATGGATTTAATTTAATTTAAAGAGTTTCATCCATAAATTCTTAAAAGTCAAACATTTATGATTTATAAATTTTAAAAAAATCCTAAAAAAAATCGACAGCAGTTGCACCACAAAAAATGTCTCTTAGGTATACAATTCGTTATTATATTTTATTGACGCATGAAACTTCCGAAAAAACACAACAGTGAGTAATTTACACATAGGCATAGGAAAAAAATAAAACAGGAGAACTACTAGAATAACTCAGCCATAAAAATTCTTCGGTTATTATCCCACATGATATGTTATGTTTTCCAATCGTCGACCATAATTTATGATCACTTTAAAACGGCTCTATTGTTATTTCATATTAATGCCCTTTTTTCAATAGTGTTAATGATTTTAATGGCACTTTTATAATAGAAATGCTTGTAAGCATACTCAAAAAAAAATTAATTTGAACGAAAATTAATTTTTTTAAAAAAATATTAAATATCATCGGAGCTCTTCTTTTTTTAGAGATTGAATGATAATTTTAAATTTGTTTGATATCATTTCTAAACGTGCTTTAAAGTGACACAAAAATAAAAGTAATTCGATACTTTATTTCCCCCTACTTTGCGTGTTTTTTAAGAGACATCATTTGTTTTTGTCATTTTTAAGAAAACCACAAAATCTCGTAAAAAAGAGGCACATACAAAAATTCAACAGCAACTGATTGAAAAAAGCAAAAGTGCCGCAATTATGTGAATAAAATTTCACTTTTTCTATCTGTCGTGATATAATTTATAAAAATCAGTTCTGATGGTTGAAGAAAAAAAAAATATTCACAGCAGAACGAAATGTGCGAAAAATTGGCATTTCTAAAAATCGAAATACCTTTCCCACAGGTTTAAACGATTATATCAACTACATGTTGATGAAAATAAGCTCAAACTTCATGATCTCTAGTCGCGATCTCTATAATATTTAAATGAAAGTTAATTTCATATTCCATTCAGCGAAACTAAGTGAGCGAGCAATGGATTGAAGAAATTTTCTAAAAGAATTTGAAGGTAAAAAAAATTTCTTAAAGCGTAAAAGAAATTGCTGCTTTTGTGCAAAAAATGTGATGAAATGAAGCGATTGAAGATCGATGAATGGAACGCAGTTTTAAAATTTTGATTTATAACGGACCATTTGATTTTGAATTTTTCGCTTCATTTTGCATCGTTTATTTTGAGAAACTTTACAAAAAAATATATTGTCAATTTTTAATGGAATCTCCAGCTACCAAAATACTTAAACATAACAATAAGACATAAAAAGTAATCCTCAATCAATCCAATCAAATATTTCAAAATTCAGGCTTATTTTTGAAAATATTTTAGCAAACAAAGAAAATCCCCACAGAAATTATTCACACAACAATTGAACAATCAAGTCAAAGTGTCTAAAACAATCAGTTTAACTCACTAATAATTCGCAAAAAGAAATTGCCAAAATGTAAAATAAATTGAGCTGCTCTTACGGAACTTTCAAGTGCTGTTTCTCGAGCGAATAATTACCCAATACAACAGCAATTGTAGCATTAGAAATTTTTCTCAGTAAAAAAAGTATTACTTTCATCAATTCATGTTGAGAATGTCCAAATCTTCAAAGATTTTTGAATTCACAAATTGGACAAGCCGGGTAGGCAAAAAGAAGTAGAGAGAAATGTTTGGGAAATGTTCATTTTAACGGATTAATAATTTCAAATTTGTAACGGATTTTTAATTTATCAAAAAATATTAAAAGAAAATATTTACTGGTTTTATGGAGAAATTAAGGTAAATTCCAAGTACTTTAGTTATCATGTAAATGTCAGATTTTTGACTTATTTTTTTCCTTTGTTTTAATGCCAGTGTGGATTTAATAAATTTTGTATTTATTTACCTATATGTATCTCTTATTATACAATCCAATGTTACCAACAAGAGAAGTTGGAGGGAAGAAATGAGAGAAACATACCGTTAGCATTCCTTCATTCACCAAATTTCTTCCATTCCATTTCAGGTTGTTTCTCGGATGCTTTTTGCGGTCGCTTTGTACATATAGATGTATAAAATATAAAATAAAATTAAAAAAAATTGTTTCTTTGAAAATGAGAAGAGATAGACTCACACAGAGAGTATGTATAGAGGAGAATGAAATGGTAATTTTGGCGATAGTTGAAATATTGTGCGAAAATTTAATTGAGGTCAAATTTTGAAATGTCAGATATACCTTCATGTCTTTCTTTTTGAATGAATCGAAAAATTTCTAAAAGCAAATGAGTAGCAACAACAAAATATATAAAAAATTGAACATCAAGTCGCACTGTGGAATTCCATTCATTTTTGACTATTCGAGACTTTGCTCTTTTTATTCTTTTCTCGTTTTCACATGCGGATGTGCGATTTTTTTTTCGTTTGCCTGCTTGCTATCACGTTACTTCACCGTATATATATGCTCTGTACACTCTGACAAGCTGTTAATTGTCACATGGTACGCGTGGGCGAGTCTTCTTTTTCAAAGAATTTATTTTATTTACTTTTAGATTTTTTTTATGATACAGATACAAGCTATAATCAACGATTAATGTGTTGAAATTTCTTAAATTTCCTTACAACATAATTAAGATGATCAAATTAAAATGAAATCAAACTTCTTTTTTTATGTTTTGTATATTGTTTAAATCGTTATTTTTTTGACATTTGAGTTATTTTCTGTCTCTAATTTCATTTCTGAGAGTCAAAAATAAAATCAAAATATTTAACAGTCGCACTTAATCAGAAGCCTTGAGACAAAATGGATAGAAACAAAGGAAAAAAACGAAGAAAAAGCAACAGCGTTTGTATGAATGAGATTGTATGAGCAATAAGACATAGCAGTAGATCATGATTCTAAAAATAAGATAACTTTTTTTTTTCTTCACTTCTATCGACTATGCTTAAGTTTCAACTACTAATGGGACGATGAGTTTTATTACCGCAAATATATCTGGTTGTAATTTGAGAATATTGAATCTGGATGTTATGGTAATCATTAATATTGCTACTCGTTTTAAAGTTCTCAATATATTTATTTCCTTAACGGTTTTATTTTGAATTGAATATTATTTTGAGAATAAATTTGATCCGTTTGTGTCATTTATTTTACTTGTTATTTTATTATTGAGTTTTGTATGTTTATAGCTTATTATCATGTTTTTTTGTATTTAAATAAAAGTTTAGTATGACTTGTAACGGTTTTTTCAAATTCGTAGTTTTAAGCCCCCAAAACATTTGAATTTAAAATGACCGTTTTAAAAACCTTTAGCAGAAAATTTGAATAAAATGTATACCTGACATTCAAAATTTCACTTAAGGTTCTTATAACGGACATTTTTTGTTCAAATATTATTAAATTTTTATTTTAAATTTCTCCAAATTTTTCAATAATTTGAATTATTGGTGAATAAACAAAGCTAATTTATTTTGTAAATTCTTTATTTTTGTGTGCATGTAAAAGATGTAAGATCAAGATCAACACATCTTTTTCAAATTTTTAATTAATTTGAGTAATTTAAAAATTTTAAAATGGTTTAAAAACTTACATTTTTCCAGTGATAAGTTGATAGTTTGATAAAAAGTTTCTGAAGTTAGTTCATGATAACAAAAATCCATCTCGTTTCCACTGATTAATTGTTTGTCAAACTTTCAATAGTTTTTTCTTCACTTGAAATCTCTTCTAACTGCTCACAATTTATTTTTATCAGCAAAACGTTTTTTCATTTAAATTATTTTCAACTTTTTTTTGTAAAGAAAAAAAATTCTTTTCATAGACAACATTTTTTTTATTTTATCTTTTGATGTCTTGCTCCGTTGTCTCTTTGAGTATTGCAAAAAAAATTTTTTTTTTAATTTTCATACTTGAAAATTCGTTTCTGTAGTTGTTAATTTGCAAACATTAATAACTTTTAACTTCAAGTATTTCTTCTCCATTTATATTTGAAAATTGTTCACAAAAAATTTATAATAATTACTTCATATTGTAGTATTTGAAGCACAAACTTCAATGACTGACTAACTTCATCGACGTTCGAAGAATAAATAAGAGTTTTAAGTTTGCTTTTATAAAAAAAAAAAAATATTTCATGAAATTATTTCTTTTTTTTCGGGGTCTTTATGTTCTTTTTACCTCACAGCTTTTGCGTCAATGCTTTCTCTTCTATACGTATGCTTCTTTCTCGTCTTTCTCGATACTGAAATGAACAATTTGTGCATGAGTCGTCTATATAGTATATGTGTGAGAAAGAAGAAAGAATCGTTTGTATGAGTGCTGATTGTATTGCGCTTGATCATCGAGTTTTTCGGGGATTTTTCTCTGCATTGCATCTTCTACGGTACAACAAAAAGAACGGAAAGTTTTTAAGCTTTTTTTTCATCATAGATTTTCATGGTTTTCAATACAATGCAGTCAAGACCAATACAAACAATGGAAAATTGCACTTATACATGAATAATTGCACACGTTAAAAAAATAATGAATTTTGTGCAGAACAATAAAAAATTATCCAAAAATGCCGGCATTAAAAATTTCTGTTTCCATCTCGTTTCCTCTTTCTCATTGTCCTCTCTCTATCTGTGTCCCTCTCGTCACATAATCCATTTTAAATTTTTGATGGCCTGTTAATTAATATACTCAATTGGAATGGAGAGAAAAATGTATAAAATTATTATTATTATCGACATTATTGTTGAACAGCAACAATAATAATGAATTTAAAAAAAATCAATTGAAACTGCAATTTTCTGCGCATTTGTGAAAATTTTATGCTGTCCTGGTTGACAAAGATTATGCTCCAGAAAATTTAACGATTTCTCGAAGTTTCCTCACAAGATGCTCTCACATGTTCTTTAATTATAATTTCATGGTGACATCAGCTTTATTTGCAATACCATCTGCTTCATTTATGGTTTGTTTCCCTTATAAAAATTTCCTATTTAACATAACTTTTTTTCCGCGTATACATTTAATTAACAGCATAGATTAATTACTCATATTATACATAATATTTTTGATAGTCGTCAAAGGTACTGCCCAAAACGCACGAACTGTTTGTTAGACTAATGATGAATTCGCAACTAGAAACAATAGTCCCGAGCATATCGGATTTTGTCAATTTTTGGTGTTGTGTATGAAACATTTTAAAACTTTTGAGGACTTTGCACTTACTTTGCTTATGATGCTTCTTGACGTACATACGTAGAGTGTTTCATTTACGTAGAACATAAATGATAAATGTCATGGGATCCAAAAGCTATAAAATTTAACTTCAACTAAATCTTTCATTAAACTCACTATCTATCGTGTGTCCCTCGGGTCAGCATGAATTTTGCCATAATGAATTTTAATTCATTAATAAAATCAAGGATATGGCACTTCTATAAAAGTTCTGTTGAGGGTCAAGAAACTCTGTTATGGATTTTAGTACTGAGTTGAGGACAATTAGCATACCATCCTTGAACAGAAGTGGACGTGAAAAACTACATATGTACACGCGGTAAATAATATTTGCAAATTATCTAAAGCTGACACAAAAAATTTATGTCCATTTTATATTCTTTTTTTTATTAATTTATGAGTTTAGAAACATGTCAAATGTGCGAGTGATATCATACCTAGAAATTGCAAACTAATTTGAAAAAAATAGTCTCTAAAAATTATATTTTTTTTACACAGAAAATATTTTATAAAGAAGGTTTGTAAAATTCAACAGAAATTTGATAAAATTGAATTAAAATTAATAATATACGAAGTGATTCTTATTGTTTGTTTTAGACAAAATTTGAATTTTACAGCCTCAAAAATTATTTAAAAATTAAACAAATTTTATGATGACAAAATGAGTATCATTATCAGTAGGTTATAAGCATACATGTGCTTGAGGAATTATTGGCATCACTAATTAATGCGAAATTAAAAAGACAGGTTATAACTTTTGTTAAAATTAAATTTAAGGTCTATGTATTCACCCAAAATCTAAAAGCGATAATTCGATGTCACCTAATACTAAAAATAATGTAACACTATCTTCACTCATAAATTCATAATTTCACGTGCTTTCACAATAAAATTAATTTCGTGCTAAAGATTCAAAAACTACAAATCTTGCCGACAACAAGTAACTTCCCATAAATTCTACAACAACAACACAATGAAATAGTTTCTTTTTCTATAAAATGGCAATAATGACTACTTTAATATCCTAATAAAGCATTAAAAACTGAACATTAATGCAAGAATTTTATGTCCAATCAATATAATAGATCATAAAACCGACACTAAATCTCACATTAGTGCATAACTAATGACAATAAATGAATACTTTAACTTCCAAAAGAGTTTAAAAATCACAATGGATTTTGAATCGAAATAAATCATATAAAACGAATTTTAATTTCATAAGGCGTCGACAGAGTTGATATTTTAGGTTTATTTTTCTGGTTTTGAATTTTAAAGTTAAAGTTAAAAAAAAAGTTTGAATAAAATTATCAAAATTTAAGTTCTGGTTACTCATAAATATTTTTAGAGTTTCTGCAGCATAATAGAGCTTAAACATGTTCATAAAATAATTAACAGGAAACGAACATAACGTAATTTGGTTATATATCAAGGTACAACTCTGTCATAAGCAGTAAATGGAATTCATATTTATTAATAATCTCATTGCGGACTAAAACATTATATTTAAAATCACATTAACGAATATTTATGTTATGCAAAATTACAAAGAATATTCATTGAGAAAAAAGAAAGGAAAATAATAATAATTCAAATTCAATTATGTTTGCAAAGATTATGCTTAGAATAACCAATTTGTGAGCCTACGTGAATTTTGCAAAACGGCACTTGAAAATATATGTATAATTCTTTCTATTCATTTCATTCTTGTTTCATTTGTCGATGTCGAAAACTATTTTGGAAGTTTTTAACTTCACGTGCGCTTTTGGTTTATTATTGAATGACCTTCAAAATAGATTTTTTTTTACATCGGAATAAAAAATGAACTTTGCGTAATTATTTGATTCTATTTTATTGAAATCTTCTTAGCTGCTGAATCGCTTCGATTTCTCTCTCACATATATATCTATCTATACACGGTGTATTAAGGCCCGTATACAATATATGGATATAACAAAAGTAAACGAGATTTAATAAGAATTGTCGTTTAATTTTTCATGCATGCTATCTTAATCATGTGGCACTTTTAACATGCCATTTTTAATGATTTTAGAAATGAGAATAGTTTCGATGTATTTGAAGCAGTTTTCTTTCTTTCTTTATTTTATTTTCATCTTTTTTTTTTGTGAACGGAATAAGAACTATTAAAAGTCCACGAGTTGAATGTATGTACATAAAAAGAAAACCGAAGCTAATGACCATTAAGTTGAACATTTTTATGAATGAATCACATGAGTAACGCGAAATGCTTTAAAAAAAAACATTCACGTATCTATTTATTATCCAGTTTAATCCATGTAAAAAAAGAGAGATATAAGAGAGGCAAAAGTAGAAACTAGCTATAAAATCATTAGTGACGTCAGACGTGTGAATGGTTAAGTTGCAACATTGTATTAAAAATTTTGGTTAAGAAGAAATATGGCTTCATTTTGTGAGAATTATTTCTAGAAGATGTTAAACTGATTTTTGGCATTTTCTAAAGATTGATGCTGGAAAGTTCGCAATTTATTATAAAATAATTCTAAAGAAGATTTGAATTTTTTGTCAAAATTCCTTTTTTAACTAATTCTTAAGTTTAATGTACAAAAGATGCTTAATTGATTAAAATGTTCATTATAACACAATAATGTGGAATAATGACAGAATTAAATTAATTAGATAAAAGTACATAAACTGCAGATGAGTAATGCAAAAATTAGGTTCGAATCCATATATTGGTAGATAAAATTTAATCTAGAGTAATTTTCCTATTTTAAAATTCTTTTCAAACCAAACTTTAAATACAAACATGCATCATTCAAACAATAATTTTTATAAGCAGCCTCAGAGTCTTAAAATCTCAGCACTGTAAGGAAATAAAAATCCACTTAGTTACGACCAATTCGAAGCTAATAAATCAATTGATTTGATGATTCATCCAGCACTATGATTACCTAACTAGCTGAAAAAATGAATTGTATCTACCCATGTGATTTGCAAAGCATTAAACGCCAAATAAAATTATACACGTATGTAGTCATTAAATAATTTAAATGAAGTTAAAAATTGCTTCTTTTCAACAATGATTTTTTTTTTGTGATTTGTCATTTTCATCAATTAGCGCTAAAGAATAAGAAAACGACCAATTTATAACATGTTCATCTAAAAATGGAAATTTTATACGGCATGCATGGAATAGTTAAAGGAATTAAAAATTTTTTTTTGGTTCCCATGAAACCATTAAATGACGTCTTCGAACAACAGAAAAAATTAGAAGTTATATAAAATGCGCACTTGTGGGTCGCTGATAAGTTACGTCTGTGAATTTTGGAATCATTTCTTCAATATTTGTATAAAAAAAATTGGAAAATCTGAAAATATTGCTTAGTGATTAGCTAAGACTTTTTTGAGATAATTTTTACTGTTTCTAATCCCAAAAATTAAATGGACATCATTTGTTCATGATCCTATATCCAAACGATAATCTTAATAGAAAAATCATAAAAACGAACTCAACTTTAAAGCTTTTGTAGCAATTAATTAGATTTGATTGCAAGAAACAATGAAATATTCAGCAACACACAAAAAACAAGTATAACGGTGGTCACTCGTGACCGACGAAAGCGCATTTTCCGCAATCAGTAAATACACAAAGAATTAAAACCCCAAAAGTACAAAGCCAAATATTTAACTATAACCATTCTTTATTTACCCAAAAATTTAAAATTGACAGAAAAAAATGGAAGAAAAACATTATGCAATATAGAATTAAAAAAAAGCAAAAAATAACTTGCCGGAAGCTAGGATCGAACCTTAGACTCCACGGCAGTAGTCGTGCGCTCTAACACTTGCGCCGCTGCTGTTCTTTTTTTTGAAATTTCATTCTGACAATTTGATTATTTATATTGATGAGCTTTTTTTTTAATAAAATTGAATTATTTTACAATTTTCACAAAATTTTCCGGAAAAATTATGAAAAATCCATGAAAATAGAAAACTAAACAACTAAAATATCAAAAAAAAAAAATATAAAAAAGTAATTATCTATGAAAATTGTAAGAAAGTATTGAAAATTTTAACAAAAATCGTCGGAAAAACTCGGGAAAATTGTAAAAATGGAAAATTATGACATGATTCAATATTATATGTCATTAGAAATCAAAAAAGTATCAAAAAAAGCAAAAAAAAAAAAAAAAAAATTGTCATCTGTGGGATTTGAACCGAGGAAGGCTGAGTTTTTGAAAAGTCAACATTTTAGTGCATTCGACCACACTAACACATACAAAGAAATAGCATTTTGGCACTTTTTACGCTGGTTCCAGCAGAGGAAGTGACCATTCGTGCTGATTTTTGGTTACATGGTAGCCAGACATGTCACACACATTTTAAGCCAAAAACCGCATCAAAAAAGCTTAATCCCTAGGAGGAGATGCGATGACAGACAGACAGACAGACAGACAGACAGACAGACAGACAGACGGACAGACAGACAGACAAAGTGCGGATAATAGCGTCCTTTTCCCAAGAGGAAAATGCGCTAAAAAATCAAGTCATTGAACCATGTTTCTTCCTTTTAACGTTCAGTCTTAATTCTAACGCATGGAAGATGGCTAAAGTTTCTTATTTTTATTTCATACCTTCTTTTTATTTTTCTTCCTCTATGTGTGTTGCTACACTTCTTAAAGCCATAAAAGATTTTTGAAACTATGAAAGAAATAAAATAAGAATTTACAGGAAGCACTAGAACGCGCGTTACTATGCGCGCGTGAACGAAAACTTTTTTTTTTTCAGTTCAGCTATGTACAGAGTCGCAACTGTCTCATTCATTAATTTAACGAATTAAATTGCTAATTTTATGGTGATGGTTTGCTTTTCATCTTTTTTTGTGCCTGTTTGCTCGTTCTTTCATTTTCTGTATGCTGAGAACTTTCATGCAATTATATTTGCCTTTTGGCTATCAAGTTCTGTTTAGATTTTTAACAATTCTTTCATGACATTTGGAGAGAAACAAGTACAAATTAATGAAAATGATTTTTTAGACTTAAAAGCTGTTTTGCAAAATTTAAAAAGGCCAATTTTGCCAAATTAGGGAGCCAAACTGACTTTAAAGCATAATTTTGATTAGTTGCATTACTCTTTTGAGAAATACCTTCATCCCCACACTAACCCTCCCCTTATAAAAACAATCTGCTAAAATACAAGTTAACTATTATATTTCTTACATTGCGAAATCAGTCTAATATGAACAAAAAGAAAGAGACTTATTAAATTAATTAGGTACCGAAATATTTAATTCCTCAAAAAAAAACTTATCGTTACGAAAATATCACAATAAAGTGAATAAGTACGAGTCGACTTGTTGGCATAAAAATGTATATAAGATTGCCGGACAGCGCACTAGCTTTACTGGGGCACGAAAATTAATTGTTTTTAATGATCGAGTTAAGCTTTGGTAACGATTCCGCTCGTTTTTACTACTTCTTTCTTTACGTAGTTACTTCTATGAAATGTTGCGGAATTATGATTTTCTATTTAATTAACTTTTTTTTTGCTACATTCCCACATGTGTACAGTCTGTTACTTGTGCAAATTTCACATAAACCATATTGTTATTCACTATTTTTTTCCTTGTTTTTAACGTATATTCAGATTCTGTTGCGATATGCAGTGAGGATTAAGAATAAAAGAATTAAAATTTTTAGATCATTTGTGAGAACTATTCTGGGTAGCTTCTATTAAGAAATCAATGAATTCAATTTTACGTAGTAAGGTTAAAATTAGTCAGAATACATTCATTATTTTTTTTAAAAAAAAAACACGTTTTTTTCGTTGAAAGTTTTAAATTTTAAGTGTTCAAAATTTTGAAAATTTTTTAAACATTGATGAAAAAAAAAACTTTTTTTCACAAACAATACAATTTCCAAAAACTTTTATCTCTTTTCGAAAACGACAGCTTCAGGTTAGCTAGCGAAAAATTTGTTTAATGGAAAATTTAATTTAACCATAAAAATATTCAACAATTTTAATTGTGATGTTAAATAATTAACAAAATCTTAATGCGAAACAATTCAAATAAAACCAACATTTATTCGTATATGCAACAATTAAAGCGCTATATAATAAAACATTATTTCGAAATAGCTTCTTTTTCAATTTATGGGTTTTTTATAAGATTTTTTTTTTTTTTTGCGAAAAGAAAAAGAAGAGAGAATTGAATAAAGCATTAAGTTTTTTCTCTCTATACATTGTAAAACTATTCTAACTATTATTTGAATTTTTCTCTATTACTTCTTGTTCATTGAAATTCTTTAATTAAGCACCTTATAAAACGTAACATGAATATATTTATGTATATATTAGCATGTGATACAAACATCACCACAAGAACAGAATAACATGAAGAAATGAGAAATTATTGAATTTCTAATGGATTAAATGTGGCGCCTAAAATTATTTCACAAATAAGTAATTAATGTGGGCCTTTTTCTCCATAAATGAATATTAATATGCGCATAGGTATGATTTTTGATTCATCAATATTTCATAATTAAGTTAACAGACATTATACAATGTGAAGGTTAATAAATCCTATTTACATTTACTTTACGTTATATTACAAGTAACTAAAGGATTTAATTTTGATATGCTTAGTTGTACGGATTCAAGGAAGAAATTTTTTCATTAAGGTTGATAACATTGAGAATGAATTTTTGGGAATTTTTTTGGCATAGTTATGATTTGGAATATATTTAATCAATAGAAATTTTTACGGTTTTTTATGAATAAGCAGCAGTCTTAAACTGAACATTTTAGAAGTTTTAACTTAGCAATGACTTAATTTACATCAAAAGATAAGAGCTGGATTCTTACTTATTCAATTATATATGGTAGTAATTTCTATAAAACCGAATATTAAAGCTTTTCATAAATCATTATTCAAATGAATTTTGAAAAACCTGCAATCATATTAAAGATCTAAAAATTCTCTCAACTATGCAAAGCAAAATTCATCATTTAAATCTTTTATTATTCTGATAGCAAAAATTTAATTAAAGAGAACAATAGCTTTCATCTTTTCTTACAATATCCTGAAATCCAATCCTCTTGATTTAAAAAAAAGACAATAAAAAGTTTTATCTGCATTTCCATAGATTTTTTCACGTTTTTTCTTTGAATTCCTGATTGAATGTATGAAATAAAATTTTTGCAACGAGATATCAATTGCACGTGTTGTAGTTGATGTAGGTCATAGATTTTTGAAGAATATAGAATATATTGAAATCTATTCATAAATTTTTGAAGAATATAGAATATATTGAAATCTATTCATAAGGATTATCGATTTTTTTATTTTTAATATCATTTATGTGCTGCTGCTGCTGCATCACATAATATGTACAATAAATTAAATTATAAAAAAAAAATAAAATTTTCTAGAAAAAATATCGGTATAACTTAGCTAAATACGGTTATTCAAAAGTTTTATGTGATTAATTATTGATATCATTCTCATACTATTTTTCTTGTATATTAAACAATAAAGATACCATAAAAGAACCCGTAGAATACAAATTAACATTCTTAAATGTCCAATAATTATTTCCTTATATACCCGTTCGAAAAGACTGTTATCATTTCTCATACATTGTAATAATGATGCTCACTGTATTGCACCTTATTCCACTCGACTGTAACTTACATTTATGTTGGAATTTTATCAGAAATATTTGAAGTTGAGCTTCATTTTGGGTTAGTTAGAATCACTTGTTTAAAATGTAGTGAAATTTTTCTTAATTTTAATGGTTGTAAAGATTTGAATAAGATTTTAATTGATTTTAAATTTTCTGTTTAGCATACTTTAACATCCTTCGAATCACTTTTAATACCTATTCATTGATGAATATTTTTAGTTGCTTTTCTATTTTGTTTTGATTGAAATTTAAAAAATTTTGCTGTAGTTTATTTAATTAATCAGATTTTTTTTGTTTTTACAGTAAGTCTAGGTGAAAATGCACTTCAGCCACCTTAGTAGATATTAAAACTCATTTTATATTTCTTGTTTATTGTTTTATAATAATAAACATTTAAGAAATTGAAAGAGAAGAAATTAATTGTAAACAACTCGATTAAATGTATGGCATTCTTCAATATACTCGATCCGAATCATCATCATCATTGTATGCTTCTTCATCAGAATGAGTGAGGAAGATGGAGTATAAAACAAATACAAAACATGTATCAAATGCAAGGAAAAGAATGCCAACAACCGTCAATTGCTAAGCTACAATGATAATGTTATAAAAAGAGGCGAAAAGAGAAGGAAATGAAGAAGCATAGTGGGGCCTTAAGTGAACTCATTTTATTACAAGTGTATAAACTGCAACATTGTTGCATCGAGGAGAAGCATAAAAATGTGCAAACATTACAAGAATGCAAAGAAGAGAAGTGTATTCTTGGCGATAAAATATGAAGCGTGCATTAATATTGTTTGTGTTCGTTTTATGATGAATGCATTCACTTTGTTAGCGCATTTTTAGTTCCTTAAACGCCTTTTTTGATTGGTATTGACAGTTATAAAGGAATATGGTTTGGGGTTAAGATCATCAATTTTCATTACATTATTGAGTGAAAATTGAGAATTTTTGCTATAGATCAGAGTTAAATAAATCGACAATAAGTCGAATTGAAATGAAAAAAAAAATACATCATGACTACATAGTTCTGCAATTTCACTGAATGAACTTTACAATGCTAATGCAATTGTTCTCGTAAAAGACGCGCTAACTTTACTCCCTATTACAAATAATTACGTTATACATCAAAAACATATTGCGTATTTTTTTTTAAAAAAATTCATGGAAAAATCTGTTAGTTAAATTACTGGATTTGTAGCATCAATTATATACATTTTAAAACAAGTCTGCATTAAAATTCATGAATTTCATTAAATCTAATAACATCCTCGAGTCCTTCAATGAGGAATAATTTACATTAACTTCTAAATTAATTCCAATTTTCAAAGAAAATTCTTGCAAGACAGATAGTGTCGATTTCATCGACTTAAATTCCCATGAATGTCTGTAAACTGGATAAGTAAGGTGAAATTGAAATGTTTAATGCAAGCGACAAGTGTATAAAAGCTAATATATTTTTCTCGTCTCATGACTTGACATGCACATATCACACACAGTGAATGGATCTCTGACATACTGGTATGCAACAATGTTGTGAGAAGAAAGGAATTAAGGAAGCAAAAAAATAAAAAAATAAATAAAAAATTGAAAGTAAGTACACAACACTATGTCGAAAATCGAAATTTTTTTACGTTTTTTCATTTTATGTGTGGAAATGATAGAGCAGACCTCTAAGCTTCAGAAAAACATCACTTCCAATTTTTTCGACCCATCTGGGCCGAGATACAGCACCAAATGTGAAAATTGACTTCAAAACATGACTTTTTTAAATGATCAGAACTTTTTACTGTATTAACCATTTGTTTTGAAACTTTTTGCATATGATTAAGGAACATATGAAATTAATTTTCCGTACCTTACTTTTGGTCCTAAGACATTACGCAGTGCATTAAATTAATTTTGCTAAAAAGTGAATTTTTACTACTTCACATCAATCTCACGCTTTCCTATTGACTTAAAAAGATTTCTTGTCTGCTGTAATGGTTCCGTTTGAGTAAGGGCTACAACCCGTGGTATACATTGGAAATCGTGAAAATGCAACCCTGACGAGATATTTGAGGTTTTAGGTCGAAAAATGCGATTCTTTCACTTCGGGCTTAAATTGCGGTGAAAAAACCCTGGTCTGTAGTGGACTTTTATTGCATTTTTTTGTAGCTCTTATGTTCTAGCAACTTTTTCTGCAAAAAAATTCAAAATTGACCCCGGCATTTCCGAGCTTAACCCCCTAGAAGTAGGATAGGGGGGGGTATCTCAAAATTCAAAAAATTCAAACTTTTGCCTATTTTACTCAAAAATAATGAAACTCTCAGAAAACACTTAAATTATCCTAATCTAGACATAAACGTCCAAAAAATTTGATATCCTGCTAATTTTTTTCAAAAAAGTCCGAAAAAACGATTTTTTTCACATTTTTCAATATTTAGAATTAGTGAAAAAAAATTTTGTCTTTTTTCTTTTTGTATTACATAGCTGCATTAAATACGCATCCAACGAGGTATAAACCATTACATATGGACAAAATTTGTCTGATTTAGAGCAAAAAAACGAAGAAATGGTAAATTTTTGTAGGTTTTGACGGTTCACCTTTCACATTTTTAACCATATCTCATCACCATTTTAAGTATATGTCATAAATTTGGTATCGTTGGAAAGGTAATTGTTCTAACTATACAATAAAATAAAAATTTTTGTTCAAAATATGCTCAGGACATCACCAAGCTAAGTAAAGTTTGAGGTAACGCCCTAGATACCCTTAAAATAAAAAATTTTCAATTTTGATTTTTTTTCCATAATTTTGTCCTCAGACATTCATAATAACATCAAATTATCCATTACATATGGACAAAATTTGTCTGATTTAGAGCAAAAAAACGAAAAAATGGTAAATTTTTGTAGGTTTTGACGGTTCACCTTTCACATTTTTAACCATATCTCATCACCATTTTAAGTATATGTCATAAATTTGGTATCGTTGGAAAGGTAATTGTTCTAACTATACAATAAAATAAAAATTTTTGTTCAAAATATGCTCAGGACATCACCAAGCTAAGTAAAGTTTGAGGTAACGCCCTAGATACCCATAAAATAAAAAATTTTCTATTTTGATTTTTTCCATAATTTTGTCCTCAGACATTTATAATAACATCAAAAAAGTACAATAAAGTCATTGGTTGTTTCGTACAAGATCATAGAAGTGAGTATAAAATTTTCAAAATTTTTAAAATAGTGTAAAAATATTGAAATTCGTACAAAATTGAAATTCGTACGAACAAATTTACCAAAAAATTTTTTTACAATTTTTGGACTTAAAATAATTGATTTTAAACTCAACATCGGCCATATGTTAAGGTCTTTTGACTTTGCTTGGGATCCATATTTTTTTATTCAAACTTGAAAAGAGCAATTTGTGCAGCATAAAGCAGTAAAAAATCCACTTCATTCCAAATATTGAAATTCGTACAGAAAAAATATTGAAATTCGTACAAAATTTCAATAGTAGGCGATGAAGAATTTCAATTGTGTTTGTGTAAACAAATTAAATAAATTAATTTTAAAGCATGAATAAGCTGCTCAGGATGAATAAAAATCTCCTCAAGTAAAAATACTGCAAGAATATTAATTTTTTATCAAGTTTTGGATGCAAAAATCGTGAGTACTTTTTGTACGAATTTCAATATTTGAGTGTACGAATTTCAATATTTGGAATAAAGTGGATTTTTCACTGCTTTATGCTGCACAAAATGCTCTTTTAAGGTTTGAATAAAAAAATATGGAGAACAAGCAAAGTCCTAGGAAAAATTTGGGACATCAGCAATGCTTCCAATGAAAGTTACAGAACTTTCAAAAAATTTTTTTCGTTTTGTACGAATTTCAATATTTTTTACCCTATTTCCAAAAAAATTCCATTTTTTCTATGATTCTATGATCTTGTACGAAACAACCAATGACTTTATTGTACTTTTTTGATGTTATTATAAATGTCTGAGGACAAAATTATGGAAAAAAATCAAAATAGAAAATTTTTTATTTTATGGGTATCTAGGGCGTTACCTCAAACTTTACTTAGCTTGGTGATGTCCTGAGCATATTTTGAACAAAAATTTTTATTTTATTGTATAGTTAGAACAATTACCTTTCCAACGATACCAAATTTATGACATATACTTAAAATGGTGATGAGATATGGTTAAAAATGTGAAAGGTGAACCGTCAAAACCTACAAAAATTTACCATTTTTTCGTTTTTTTGCTCTAAATCAGACAAATTTTGTCCATATGTAATGGTTTATACCTCGTTGGATGCGTATTTAATGCAGCTATGTAATACAAAAAGAAAAAAGACAAAAAAATTTTTCACTAATTCTAAATATCGAAAAATGTGAAAAAAATCGTTTTTTCGGACTTTTTTGAAAAAAATTAGCAGGATATCAAATTTTTTGGACGTTTATGTCTAGATTAGGATAATTTAAGTGTTTTCTGAGAGTTTCATTATTTTTGAGTAAAATAGGCAAAAGTTTGAATTTTTTGAATTTTGAGATACCCCCCCCTATCCTACTTCTAGGGGGTTAAGCTCGGAAATGCCGGGGTCAATTTTGAATTTTTTTGCAGAAAAAGTTGCTAGAACATAAGAGCTACAAAAAAATGCAATAAAAGTCCACTACAGACCAGGGTTTTTTCACCGCAATTTAAGCCCGAAGTGAAAGAATCGCATTTTTCGACCTAAAACCTCAAATATCTCGTCAGGGTTGCATTTTCACGATTTCCAATGTATACCACGGGTTGTAGCCCTTACTCAAACGGAACCATTACAGCAGACAAGAAATCTTTTTAAGTCAATAGGAAAGCGTGAGATTGATGTGAAGTAGTAAAAATTCACTTTTTAGCAAAATTAATTTAATGCACTGCGTAATGTCTTAGGACCAAAAGTAAGGTACGGAAAATTAATTTCATATGTTCCTTAATCATATGCAAAAAGTTTCAAAACAAATGGTTAATACAGTAAAAAGTTCTGATCATTTAAAAAAGTCATGTTTTGAAGTCAATTTTCACATTTGGTGCTGTATCTCGGCCCAGATGGGTCGAAAAAATTGGAAGTGATGTTTTTCTGAAGCTTAGAGGTCTGCTCTATCATTTCCACACATAAAATGAAAAAACGTAAAAAAATTTCGATTTTCGACATAGTGCACAATCTTAAATGTTGAACGAAATGCACATTTAACAGAAATCATTTTGACATCGACAACTATTAATTGGATCGCCATCTGCGGCATCACTTCGTTTGTCATCTTTGTTTTATTAATTCCGGTTCTTTTTTGTGTCTCCTTTCCATCAAATGCACAACATTTCATGACAAAAATTGCATTCATTTAACTTTAAGTGATGCATTAAATTGCATTAAAGTATAAAAACACCTAACAGTGTTTATAATAATTTATATAACAATAAAATAAAAATATTATGTATGATGGTAAAAATATGCGTGCGGTTGGATTGATGAACTGAATATGAATAATAGAGATAACAATGTAACACAAAATTATTTTGGAATCAATTAATTTTTTGCCCAACTTTTTAATGTCTTCATTAAGATTGGCGATAATTTTTTTGAATATTTTATTGTCTAACGTTTGTCAGATCCTTTGAGTTTTAGCCGTGAGCAGATGATCAACCTTTGGTAGGAATTTTAATTATTTTTTGGTTTGTGTCAGGGGAAAAATGTTAAATTTACAACGTGACTAAATAGTGGATTGTCCTTTAAACTAAATAAAGAGAAAAGATTCAAATTTCAAATTAAGAACAATGCCATGAATAAAAATAATTTATTTCGTTGAAATTCATTTAAAAGTAATTATCGCAATTTTTAGAAACTTTAAAATAAATAAATGTATGGAAAGTAAAAAAAATAGAATTAAGCAACAAAAATAAATTTTACAGAAGCTTTGTCGTTTACGGCAGACACGTTTTATCACTTTAGCAAAAATAAACATGAGATAAAAGCATAATCGGTAGCTGATTTAGTAAATATTATTATTATGATACATTTGTTGGCGATACACCTACAAATAATGTGTTTTTAGCATTACTCCCTACTTTTTTACTTCTTCATTAAATAGCGAGTTAACCACTAACTCCATGATATATCTTCAACTTAATCTTGTAATCGTTATCTTAATTTTATGGAGATCTTATGGAAATTATACACTTTTTAGCCTTTTGTTTTACGCAACTGACTCGAAAAAAATTTATGTGCCTGGGCTTTCCTTCTTCTTTGGCGATCTCAACTTCTATTTTAACTCGGATGTTCTTGTTTTAAAAATAAAAGCAAAAACACAAAAATCATGAATTTTTCATCAGCAAAAGAGTCTATTTAGAGTAAACGCATGTGTCTTTATATTAAATGTAATGTTATTATTATACATTTTGTTGTTTTTGTTGGTGCTAAAAGATGTTCTGCTCAATCAAGAAGCATTAATATGAACATATAATTTAAGACAACGAGTTACTACATATTTTATAAAGAGAATGAGTTATATATGTTGAAAAAGTAAACGTATAGTTCTGTATAGTTATTAATAATGTGTAATGGACAGATAAAGTGGCTGTAAATGTCAAAATAACTTTATTTTGTGTAGGAAATATTTCATTTCTTAATTTGTTGCAGTTGATAGATTAGGAAGTTACTAAGTGCTAAAGTGATTTGTCTTAAATAGATTTTTTTTGTGAAGAAAAATTTTATGGGTTTTATAAATTTTTCAAAAGGTTTATCTTGATTAATATAAGGCTTTGTGGATTTTAATTAAAACTATATTAATCGTTGACAAATAAATTTTTTTAAATGATTTTTTTTTTTGTATTTTGTACCCAAATTTTTAGAAGAATTTTTTTTTAAAAAAAAAATCAAATACTCAAAAACTTCTTCAATACATTTCTAATATTCAATAAACAATTTCATCAATTCAAGCTATAAACAAATCAAATAGATTCTACTCAATATTATTGTAATAACTCAAAATTGCTACCTATTAGAATCAATCATAACTCAATCATTATATGCCCATGAACTTAACTATTAATATTTCAAGTCTGTTGAAATCAAAATATCATAATTTACATCAAATTAGAATTTAAGAAAAAAATGTGCGTGAGTTTTTCATTTTTCAATCAGAGTCGTTTCACATTTTATGAGCATTAAATTGCTAAACAAATTTTGACGAAGTTTTTACAGATAATAAATCATAGAAACATTTTTTTTTTGTGTAGCACAGTTGAAAAAATATTTGAAAATTAGTGGTGGGTCTCTCAAATCTCTAGTCACACATAAATAACCGTGCGATGTCAGCTTACGTATGAAAACACATACATAATGTCACCTGACTTTCAACTCACCAGATGTTGTAGAATGCGTAACACTTTTTAGTGAGATCATTAAAACGCTATTTTTATTGATGATTAGATCACCTCTTTGGTGGATGCCTACACACGCACAACATTCAATGAATGAATTAATGAATGAAATGAAAAGAAATAAAAAATATCTAAAATAAATGAATGAATAACGACGAAAAAAAGTATCAAAAAAAAAAAAAATGAAATGTTGTGATGTATCAAGATTATTTATGAGAGGGAGTCTACAAGCAATTCAACGTTGAATGATAGTTGTGTATATGGTAAGAAGTGAGTGAAAGCACTTGTAACCGGAATTAAGTAAAATGACACAAGCGACTGACTCTGACTCAATGTGCATATATTAATACTCAATGAAGAACTTATGGAACCCATAAATTCAAAGAAAATATTTTATTATTTTATTATTTTCCTTTCGTTACTTCATTTTCTGTGAACTCACCGAAAAGAGCCGTTTATGGCAATCAAAAATTCATAAGAAACACCGTTTAAACTCAATATTATTCTGTAACTATTAGTTTCATGCTTTTCGTAATCTTGACTGGTGGTGGTTTTAACTTATGTTACTTAATTACTTGTGGATCTGAAATAATGAATATTTTTGGAAAAGTGATGTGTGATTTTTAAATTTATTTAGATTTTGCAGATTTCATTTTTTTGCGTTTCAAAGATTTTCTTGAATTGAAAATCATCTGTTTTGTCTTCACAATTAATCAATGTCATTTACCGAATTAAAATCTTCACTACTTTGAATTTAAATTGATTAAATTCAATAATTTTCATTAGTAAACGTTCAGCTAAAAGATAAGAAGTCCGTTTAGATAAAAAATCTAAATTTTTAAAGTTCAAATAATAAAAGTCCGTTATTTCCAAAACTTTATTATGTAAACTCATGAGCAATGTTCTTAAATCAAAACGTATAGTTTTAATCAATGGATATAAAATTATGAATTGAAGCATCAAATCATTCAGTAGAAATGATCTTTAAATATGTAGCTATTAATTTTTCAAACAGCAGTGCTAAATAAAATACAAAACATTTGCGTAAAATGCGTAGAACGAAAGAATGAAGAAGAATCAAGAACAAGAAAATGAGCAAAAATGAGAGAATCTTCAACGGGAAATAAAACTTATTGCGTACGAGTGCGTAAAATTCTTCTTTTTTATTATGATCTGTTTAAAGAGCTCTATGTAAAAAAAAAAATATGAAGGAAAGAAAGAAGATGAAAAAGGCTCGTCATAACATCGTATTTATACATCAACAACAGCTTGAGCGGGATCTACAAACAAGTGCGTACTTTTGAGGTTATGTTTTGATGCGAAGCAAGAACAGTTGTGAGGTAAATAAAAATAACGAAAAAAATGTAAGAAAAAGAACTCATACGCATGAATACGCAACATTCAAACATTTAAAATTAAAGGTAGACACGCTTCTAATTCTAATTACTTTTAAGTTTCTTTTTTTTCTAATAATTTTTGGTTACTTTGGAAGAAAGTAAACAGGAAGATATACCTTTATCAGATATTTGATAAATGTGCAAATTTTATAACTTTAACTCGAATTTAAAGTTCAATGTCTAAAATCTTAAAGTCAATAAGAAAAATTTACTTCCTTAAAATTAAAAATTTTTTTCATAATTTTTCCATAAATTATCTAATTATATTCAAATACATTTACCATACTATCATGTTAGTGAATTCGACAAAAATTGAGACACAGGGTCTAACAAATCTAATGGTTTAACATTTTTACATTATAGCAACAGAAAGTCTACCAATTACACCTGTGTCTAAAAATTTCTTGGAATCAGCATCAAAACAAACAAATCTAATGACAGATTCCGTCACGGAATAGAAGTTGTTCATTTATCACAATTCGTGATCTAATTTCATACATGTGTGAAGTCATGTGTAGGTAGAAGTTAAGGCGACTCAAATACCGAAAAGAATTAACAATTTTGTGTTCTAATTTCTTTCATTTCCTCAACAGAAAAAAAATATTTAATGATGTTGTAATTAACATTTCTTTTTCAAACTCTACAAAACGTGTATTTTTGATAATAAATTCTTTTTATCCATTTCTTCTCCACGCATGTCCGCACGTATTTGTTCCAAGGCGCTTTATTTACAACCCAAAAATTTAATTCAATTAAAAGCGCATTTAATTCGTGTAACAATCTCATTAGCAATCATAATATTTTGTTTTATTTCTCTATTCAATATATGAAATGTTTATGCTATAAATTCATCTTTTATGGAGGTTTTATTGAAATAAGTTCTTCTTTGTGTTTTAATTTTTGGAAGTTCATCAAAAAATTTCGATTGTTGCTTTACTATTTTAATTAATTAGTGTAATTTATCGTTATTTGGTGTACTTTAATTTTTATTCATCGCGTTTGGTGAAAGTTTCAGGAAAATTTATTAAAGAACATTTTTTCAAATTAGATAGCTGGTTTTAAATTAGTTTTTAAATTTTTTTTATGTTGTTTTGCTAAATTTAAAATTAGACTTAAAAATAAATTTGTGGTATTGCAATTTTTATTTTAACTAGTAAAGGTTCGATACCTAATAAAGAACTTTTGGAGAATTCTTGTTTTAACTGAACATATCTATTTTATATATTTTATATATTTTTGAACTCTAAAATCTAACAAAAAACTAAACTCCATTAAAAAAAAAGAAAAAAAAAAAAAACATTTTAAGCACCCCATTAATTCTAATAGTGGCTACTACTTCCAATTTTATTTATATAATGAAGCGCATCGAACACAGTATGAATAATGAGAAGGTAAATGATATGCTTACAAGGATTTTAAAGAGCATATCCAAGGGTGGTCCATCATCAAATAATAAAAAAGAGAATTAATTGGCCACAAAAAAATTCAGTAGATTTTAATTGATGTTAATAATTAACCATTCATTATCTGTGTTGAAAAATTAGTGAGAGTATTAAAAACAATTGTTCATAAATTTTTTAACGTTTATAGCTTCTTTTGTAGAAAATTATTTCACTTTTTTTTCATTCCTTTAATTTCATTAAAATGAGTATTTCTTACAAATATGTATAAATTATTTTCCGTATCATCAAACAAAGAAATTTCGTTTTTTTTCTCAAATTTTTAAACTCATTTCATATCGATTAGATTGCTCACTGTCTGTTCTCCACAATGTGTGTTAAATAATTTTTCAACATACCAGGTGATTTTATTTTTTTGCACATGCAAATATCTTTCTCTTATTTTCACATTAGCTGAACGAAGCAAATATGTTAAAGGAGAAAAAAAAACGTAAAATGATTAATGATTTTAAAAAAGGGTCTGCATTAATCATTCTAAAAATTGCACAATTTGTCAGAAACAAAAGGAGTAAAAGAATTTCCGAGTGAGAAATAGAAATGAATGCAATTGGGCTACGTAGTGTTTCGTATTGATCGGGATATATTTTTTGGGAGTCAAAAATTTAGTAGAATTTAAATCTGATTTTTGAAATTTTATTAATTTAAATTGATGTTGATCGAAAGTAATAAAATAAATAAAGCATTATAAAAGATACTAGTTCTTAAATTTGATTGTTAAAAAATATATAGTAGGTTCAAATCCTACCAAATTCTTTAGATAAAAATTATGAATAAGAAAAATCTTTTTTCTATTTTTTTCTATTTAGAGTTAAAAAAATATCAAAAATCAACAACAAAAAAAGCACAAAATTTTCATAATTAAAGCCATTAGCCCACAGCATTAAAAACCTGCGAAAAATGCAATTTTTATTTATTTCTTTCGTATACATTGTGTTCGAAAAGAAGAGCAAATGCAACAAAGAAGAAATTATTTAGTTCAATTTCAATATAAATATTTGGTCATAACAGAGAGAACAACCAGCACATTGTTATCTGAGCCAATTAATCTAACAGATGCTATGAGACGATACACATGGATGGCATGGTTCAATGTCTTATCAAAATGAGAAGAAGGAGAAGAAAAAAAAATGTTTAATTAGTTTTTGATGCAATAAAAGAAATTATGTATCTACACTTCGATGGAACCAAATGTTGCACAAAAAAATGAGCAGTGAAAATTTTTCCGTCAATTTTTGTTTTTTATAAAACAATTTTAATGAAGATGATGAAGGTATGAGTGCAATTATTTAAAAAGTGAATTAAATGAAATTAAAATGATTGTGGCAATGACTTGAAAATATTGTTTTGAGCTATTGGAAGTTATTTTCTGATGAAATGAAAAGATATTGGTACGTAAGAATTTTGATTGAATCTCTTTACTTGGTTTTTAATATCCTGAGGCATTTTTTTATTACAAGATGGCATTTCAAAATTTCTAGGCTAGAATCAAGAATTTTCCTCATCCTACTAGTTTCATGTCTGCATCCAACAATCATTACTACCATTTTTAACTCTCTGTCATTTACCAGACCATTAATTTCAGCTAGTTAACCAAAGAATAGAGCAAATTATAGAAAGCAATAAATAAGCTTTAAATGAGAAAAAGAAAAGAATTTTTTTAATTAAATTGTTAAATGATACCGAGAATAAAATAACTTTATATATGGATATAATAATAAATACGTGTAATAAATTCTCTAAAGTCCATTAATATGAATTATATTTATGCATATTTTATATTTACTTTTTTTTACTTTTCTTACATCATAGATCTTACTGTTATGATATTAAAAAAATAAAATATTTTCCTTTTCTTGCCGTTTAACATGTTTTAATTATAAATGAAATGTTTTCATAATATTTTGACTTGTGACAGAGCTAATTATCATATTCATAATTTATATGTTATTTTGATTGGATTGCTGGGTACGTTCACCTGTAGTTATTTGCAAATATGAGTGGATTAGGAAAATTTTGAGTTTTTCTAATATTATTTATTCAATTTTGATTCAGTTTCATAATCGATTTGACTAAGTAAATAAGTCTATTAGATTTTTGTTCTTATCAAGATTTGAGTTCTTCTTTTAAATAAATAAAAAAAAATAAATTTTGTATTATTAACATCTTTATCTCAAATTCTTCAAAAACTTCACATACAATAACCTTAAATTAACAGGCATTTGTGCCACTACACGCATTCATTCAATGACTTTAGTACTCATTCATTAATATTATTTTAATCGTTAATTCTCATTTCTATTTATCTATTTATGATTTGCATTATTTGCATAGCAAAATAGTCTTAAAAACGGAAATCAGGAAACACGTTACCGGAAATTTTATAAGTTTTTATTCTTCATTCCGTCAGTATCATAATCATTAACAGTTAGAGTGTCGCCATTTATTTGCGAACACAAAAACGAATTATTTACGTTTGTTACTTTATAAAGATGTATAAAAAATATCAAGCATAACGAAAAGTTCACCAGTTAAACGTATGAAGAAACGTAAGTGTGTGTACAAAAATATATAAATTGTCCGGAAGAAAATAAAAATAATAAGAATCACTGCCACTCACGATGACATCTTCGAATTACGTTAATTGAATGAACGAATGTATAAATGAATGAATTGTTAAATTATGCAAAGTTCCAATCGTTTTTTTTCAGAATTGCGTTCATTCTCTTGTGACAAAATAAAGAATTATGTCTTGTAAGTGTAAGAATTTTATTTTCGGAAAAAAAGCAACAGTAATGAAAAAGAACAGTGAGGGAAACATACAAAAGGCGACAATGATTGCAAAATTCTTTTATGTGTCTTTTTTCACAAATTCAATTTGGTTTTGGTTTGTTGACTACCTAATGACGCGATCGCTCGTTTCATTAAGTTCATCCTTCGCAAATAAATGCTTATCATATTCACACCAAATTTTCAATTTGGGTGAATATGTTGCTTTTGTATAAAACTGAAAACCACATTTTCTAACTTGCTGCTTCAGGATTACAATTTTATCCCATACTGTCTATGGTGGAAAGTCTGTGCCTGAAAATACCAATCTAACAGTGAAAACCGTATCTCATTTGGTGCTTACAGTCAAGAGAAATCGCAAAATTTCGTATTCTGTTATTTAGTTAGTTAGTTAGTTAGTTAGTTAGTTAGTTAGTTAGTTAATCGGAGCGATAACTCGACTCCAACTCAATATTAAGACTTCGGGTTTTTGCGTCTGGTTGGAAACAGTCTATAGATTTGCTGTATAGTTTTTGGGGTCATGAGATGCTTCCAGTGAGGCACAGTGGACGAAAATGTGCCATTTTTGACCAAAATATGCAAAAATTTTTACATTTTCTTTAATATCTCAGACATAACTTAACCAAATGATTTCAAATTTTCGGTGTTAGATTAAGCATTATTTAAGGTATAATTCACACTATAATGACAAAAAAATTGTCATGCGTAGTGTAACAAAAAAATTGAAAAATCGAAAAATTTTTCGTGTTTTGACACAAAATTGTCTCGTTCTCCTCAATATTAAGTCCAAATGGAATAATTCCAAAAACGTCTAGAGATATAGATGCACAGAAAGTATATGCAAAGTTTCAGCTCATAAAAATGAAACCTATGAGTACTAGGTCAATTTGAATTTTTGCCTAAATATACCCCCTTAATGCGCATATCATGAAATTTTTTTAGCATACTCAGTGTTTTAGGACCTAGAAACATCCAAATACATCAAATTCTATCAAAAAAACCCGAAACCATACTTTATCATATTCACACCAAATTTTCAATTTGGGTGAATATGTTGCTTTTGTATAAAACTGAAAACCACATTTTCTAACTTGCTGCTTCAGGATTACAATTTTATCCCATACTGTCTATGGTGGAAAGTCTGTGCCTGAAAATACCAATCTAACAGTGAAAACCGTATCTCATTTGGTGCTTACAGTCAAGAGAAATCGCAAAATTTCGTATTCTGTTATTTAGTTAGTTAGTTAGTTAGTTAGTTAGTTAGTTAGTTAGTTAGTTAGTTAGTTAGTTAGTTAGTTAATCGGAGCGATAACTCGACTCCAACTCAATATTAAGACTTCGGGTTTTTTGCGTCTGGTTGGAAACAGTCTATAGATTTGCTGTATAGTTTTTGGGGTCATGAGATGCTTCCAGTGAGGCACAGTGGACGAAAATGTGCCATTTTTGACCAAAATATGCAAAAATTTTTATATTTTCTTTAATATCTCAGACATAACTTAACCAAATGATTTCAAATTTTCGGTGTTAGATTAAGCATTATTTAAGGTATAATTCACACTATAATGACAAAAAAATTTTCATGTGCAGTGTAACAAAAAAGTTGAAAAACCGAAAACGCCGACGCAGGCTGCACTTTAGTTATAGTGCTAAATGCGCGCTGAACAGATGTAGGGTTTTAAAACGATTAAATATGATGTTAGCTAACAGCCAAAGCAAGTGAAGGTGTGAAAATTTTCCCTAACTGTTCCCAGACTTTTGATTCAAAAGATAATGAGGAAATGAAAAGGAAAAATGTTCGAGCGAAGCTCGAACACATATAGTTTGAACACAGTTCAAACTTGATTGAGCGAAGCTCACAAATTTTTACATCCTGAACGAAGCGAAGCAAGTGAAGGTGTGAAAATTTTCCCTAACTGATCCCAGACTTTCGATTCATAAGATAATGAAAAAGTGAAAATGAAGAATATTTGCAAAGCTCTAATATAGATTTTATGTTATTTACTAAAAGTGAATAGAAAGTTTCTTAAATATTTTAGGCAATTTTTTTTAATCAGGTAGATAAGTTTTTTTGCGATTATAAATAAATCAGTAGATAAAGTAAAATTATTTTTTTTTCTCTAATTGAAATCGAAAGAAGTTCTACTGGTGGTGTGAATATACCCCATGAAGCGTGATCCGCTTCATTACTAGTTTACAAATATGTATATGTATGTTTACCTAAACTAGAGTAAACTGACGTTTTGATGAAGCTGTTGAATGACTGTGTGGTTGTCTAATTGATGTGTCGTGTTCTAATCTATTAGAATTTAGGAGCAATTGGTTCTTTAAAAATGGAATGCTTTAAATTCAATTACTTCATTCAAGAATCTCATTGGAGCATTTACTTATGATGAACATTAGAAATTTGAATTTAAAAAAATTTCCTCTAAAAGTTGAACATCATAAGTGAATGGGTCCCAAAATATTTATCATTTATTCTTCGTCATTTATCACTAATCTCTAATAACAATTGAGAAAAAGTTTTCAATTTAGTATAAACACAAAAATAAGTTATCGAAAATTGCACTAAATTATATAATCCAAGTTTTTGCTACTGAAGACAATAGGAAGTTGCAATTATTTCTTACCCGACTACTTTTTTTAGGACAAACAACTGTGAATGCTTATTTAGATTAGTATTATACATAAAACAACATCATTATTAGTCTTAAGAAGATATAAATAAGCAACAATATAAACTTTGTTGTGAGCAACAATGTTGCAATAAAAAATTTAGTTAAATGATGGGAGGATAATAAAGAATATTAAATGTAAAAATTATGCATAGTTGTGAAAAGTCATATGTCAAAAATATTTTTATTATTAATATTATTATGGATCCTATGCGTCATAAAAAGGGGATTGCTATGAGGGATGGAAAAGTTGTTTTTCTGTGATGACAGATATTGGAAAACGCCTACAAAATTTTTTGTTACAAATGCTATAACTTTTTATATTTTCATTTTTGTAAGTATGCATATCATACATTTAATTTACGTTTTTTTAAAATCTTACATTCTATATCAATTTTATTTAAGTTTAAACTTCAGCGAAATAGGTGTAAAAATTTATGAAAATTTACATCCTTGATTTGTCTTAAAATTCCCATAAAAATCTAAAATCATTTGGCAATTAAAACTATTGCAATTAATCAAAATGAGATTTTTCCTTGCTCATTAAAAAAATCTAAATACTTTTTCACCAGTTTGCAAATACTGTTTGTGTTTAAGTCTATCTTGTTTTCTATGAAATCAAATCAAATCTTATAAAATTTTTACTTCAAATAAGTCTCTATTTATTTATTTCAAGAATAAATGATCTAATTCTGCTTAAATATTTAATGGTTATATTTCTTCTTCTTTTTTTTGGGAAATTCCAGCAAATAACAAACAAAGCATGCATCAAAAAAATTGATCAAAAAGAAGAGAAATTAAAATCATTTTCAAATATTAGAGATGAAATGATTGGTTTTGGCTCACACTCCATTTTTAACATGCCTTAAATCATTTTTAGCGCATTTTTGAAAACTTGTTTTCAAAAAGGAAGCTCAATCATGCACTTTGATCGGTCGTTCGGGTCCCAATTATCTCTTGATCTAGACTTCGTAGCAAGCTCGGAATTGTTTTAATAGCTTCATTGAATGTTTTCATTCCCGCCGTTTATATTGAAAAGTCAAAAAACACTCATTAAATAGCTTAATTCATCGATTTTATATTTCAAAAAAAATATGTAAACAATGCAGGGCAAAGCTATGCTGATGATAAGTTTGAATTTTTTCTAACCGTTAAAAAATTTGAAATTTTTTTGACCGTTATTTCGGATTAAATTTTTTTCTTTTATACACCTTAATTAATTAACATTTAATTTTTTCATACAAATAAGTGCGTTTAGAAATTTGAAAAATAATGGATGTGTTCAGAAATTTGAATTTTTTGCTAATGGAAAATTTTGAATTTCAAAAAACTGGTAAATCGTAAAACTATTATTTGCATTGAATATTATAAAAAACAATTTTAAAGGAATTTTGATCTTTAGTTTTAAACTTATTATTGAAATGCATTATGACTAAAGAAACAGCAATAGAGTTTTAAAACTCGACATTCTTTTCTATTTAATCAATTGCTAATCGCTGCGTCAAAAATGCGCTGAAGTCCCTCGATATAAACGAGGACTTTTGTAATTTTTTGATGCTTACTCTAAACATTTTATTTTATTGCTGAACGAAATGCTCAAGTTAAAGAAACATTGAACATAGAATGGAAAGGAAAAAGGCATCATTTGCTTAATGAACTCCCATGGACTTGGAGTCTAATGAAATGCATGTGAAAAAAGTCATCAAAAATGTTTACCACTTAAGTTCAACTACTCTTTCACTCACTTGCTGTGTATGAGAGTTGATAAACAAAAGAAGTTGAAGGCAAGAGAAAATGATAAATTATTTACAAAAAAACTCCAATTAAAAAGCAATTTGCATTTCTTAAATGCACAGTGAAATGTTGATTAATTAAATTAGCAAATAATAAAAATGAAAAAAATTGTTTGCATTTTTCTTTCCTTATAATTTAAATAAAATATTCTATGAAAACTACCCAAATAGTTTAACTTTATTATAAGATCAAATGTAGAAAGTTATATGAGATTTTGACGCTTTTTGTAGATTATGTATAAGCTGAATTGATCTAAAACTATGCTGAATTTTGTCAAATTTATTTTAAACAAAAGCTGAATTAGAGTTGATTAGTTTAAGCTGAATCGTGCTGAATATGAACTAAATTGCAAAATATAGAAGCAATTCTTTCAAAAACCAACAAATTCCTCATTCGATAAGTCCACAGCATGATACCCAAACGTACTTTCACGAATTTTATCAAAATTTTGGCTATTTAATAACTAAACTAAGTCATTCACCCAGTCAGCAGAATTAATCATTAAAACGCATTTCGTTGGCAGAAAAAGAAATTAAATAATAATATTTTTACAAGCGTCATGTGCTGGAAAACCGGCATGTAGCTGTTTGGTCTCGCCCAAAACATGTCATATCTTGATATACTTATGTTAATGCCATTATTTACCTATAATTTTTCATACTTTTTTATGCTGATTTACTTAATTTTAGCATTTTACAGTGAGTAATGAGTCATTTCACTTTTTTTTTCGACAACAACTGTTGTGGCTTATAGTTGTGCATTTATTTGATGTCTGTAAAAAGTGTACACAACAAATTCACATGTATGAAAAAAAATTTAAAAGAGGAAAAAGAAGACAGAAAAAGTATTTCTGAGAAAGAAAGTGCACTTTGAGTAATTTTTGAAAAAGAAAAAAAATGATTTTTTATTCAAATCATGCTGTCGAGTGAAATGTAGAATTGCATAGGATATCACGTAGAGGTTTGGCGTTACTGTTTCAATGACTGTAAAAATTAAATATAAATATGTGTATATCAACGTTAAAAATAATGAAAAGTGGGACACTTAAATTGTCATCATGATAAATTGCATCTACAGTTGATTACAATTTAGTATTTTTTTCATTAATAAGCTCACTTGATAGAATTTGCAATTTTTATTTTATAACACCTAGAAATAGACCATTCGCATGTTATCCCTAATTAAATAAATTGAGATAAAAGAATATAATTTATTGAGCTGTTAAACATTTTCTTAATAAATTTTTGATTTTTTTTTATGACTATGATCGTAAAATAAATATGAATAGCTTACTAACTTATTGAATGGATCTATGATTCTATCAGCAAGCTAGTTAGGCATATAGAAAGACATTTAGCTCCCACCAGACATTGCCACGAGCATAATATTTAAAATCAAAATCTAAAATTTATTGACCATTCATGGAATTATCAGAAGCGATGTTGAAGCACCGCAAGAATAAAATTATTGCTACCCCACCTTGATATTTTTAATAAGTTAGAAACATGCAATTTATGATTATGCTTTTCGAGGAGCTTGAACATAGAACATATGTCATAAAAAAGAGTTTCGAGTTATTTGATTAAATTTTAAAGTAATTGACTGTGCTGAAGTTAGTTAGTTTAGCAACGCTGAATTCAGCAAATTTACATACGCTGAATTAATAAAATTTATCAAGTTTAGTAATGCTGAATTTATTAATCAAAATCGAATAATACAATAAAACCATAAAAATTTAAGCCACAATCTCATTAACTCAGTATTTGTCAACAACTTTTAAATTAAGTTCCTCAATAATTGTAAATAAGCTCAAAAATAATTTATAGCTTAAGGAGAAATTTAAATTTTATTTGAATTTCATCACTTCAACTTCAGTCATAAATGACATCATTAAAGATTATTAAAATTGAAATTAAAATCTCAAAAATATATTTATGAATTGTTGTGCAAATGGCAGCAAATTCTTCAGAAATAATTTAAAGTTTTACGATCACACAGAGCAGAGCATTTATGTCAAGTTGAAGAAAAAAGTAACACCTGTTGAGATAATTACGAGCTTTTAATGTCTTCAACTGGTTGACATTCCAGATAGTCAAAAGATATCAGACCTGACAAGATGACTACTTGTGACAGCTTCACTGTCATATGATCATTGCAGAGAGTTCTTTGGAACAGACATGAGAGAAGTATACTTTATGGTGTAAATGACGACATTTATTTCTGTATATTCCATTAATATTCGCTAAGATATTGCAATATACATAAATGGTAATATTCATGAAGGTACAAAATACTAAATTATAGTAATTAGCAACATATCTTATTGCAACTAAAGTCATTAAATAAATAATTTCAATTTCTTTTAATGAATTCTTTTTCTCGACATTTCAAGCCAATCAGTATGAAGAATATTTATTTAATAAATTGCTAACATGATGGTTGCACAGAAGAAAAAAAAAATCTTACTTTTATGAATATTGTTATATGTGAACAATTTGTGTATATGTAGTTGTATGAGAACAAGACCAAAACGCAAGCGGATGTCGACAAAATGACTAACGATTTATCGATAAATTAAAATAGCAAAAAAAAACAAGAGAAAAAAAAATTTGCAAACGTTTGTATTGGTTTCAAGGAATGACGTCACAATTCAAATTCTGCTTAAAAACCACGCGAGTGATGAATGAGAAGGCTTCAAGAAGAAATAAAATAAGTATGAGCAAGCGAATATTACACACACTAGTGAAGAAACTAATATAAGAAAAAAAAAGGCAAATTGGAGGCAGAAAAAAGTTGAATAAACTTAGTGAGACCTTATTAGGAGAATTTGCTTGAGCTTCTCGAAAAATTTATTTTAAATTGCAGATTCCTAATGAGTTTGTCAAGTGAAAGATGAATGAGTTTTAAATTTTTATAAATATTGAATTTTCATTAAATCTTAAGATTTTAATATTTTAACAATTTTTTAAGATTTAAAAAATTATTTCTTTATAAATTTAAAGGTCAAATTTTTAAATTTCTTCAAATAGTGTGAAAACATTTAACAATATTAGCAACTGAAATCTTACAATTCAAATTTGATATTTTTAGCAAAATCTATGCATTTTATAAAGATTTTGTCATTTATTATATAATCGGCTATAAAAATCATTGGTAAGCTTTGTCATTTTCTAATATTATGTCTTCTTTTCAGGAATTACCAAATGATTTGTCTCAAAAGGAATTTAAGAAGCAAAAATCCATTGCTAAATTTGGATATCGAAATAAACATGTCAAATCCGAAAGCTTCGTATCCTACTAACACATACAAATATTCAAAACTAATTCTAAAATCTTCCTAGACATTTATCAAATCAATCTATCAAGTAAGAGAAACTTCATTTGAGTTATTGAAAGAAGTTGTGATCTGCCTCACTAAAATCAGTATTGTATATTCCTGAACTTCAACAAATAAATCTTTAAATCCAAAACTCAAGCAAGAATAAAAGGCAAACATTTGAAGTCTTATGGCGGAAACTTTTTGTGCTTGAGAACATTTATATATCCACAATAATAGAACAATTTTGATGTGATGAACAAAGGAGAACAAAATTATTTGTTTAAACATTTTTATGATACATCATCACCGTTTCTAAATGCGATGAAATTTTTAAAACAAATACATCATTTTAATTTTATTTCTCTGCCTTTCGTCTTTCAACGTCCACAACATTATCAAAAATAAAAGAGGGGACAAGACAAGACATGACAAGGTAGAAAAAAAAGTTATATTTATTGAATCTCGTCACATTTAAAGTGAATGGAACAAGTATAATATGATATGTAAGTAGTAGTTATAATTGCCTTCGGCTATAAGCTGGTGACTAACAGTCTAAAACATTCAACTTTGGAGAGTTCGAATCGTGGAATCCGGATCTCTTTTAGATACACGATGCCATTCACATTTTACTGCATTAAATTACTAAACAAGATTCCAATGGTAATGGATATTTGTTTTACTTTACTTTGCTTTACTTTTCAGTCAATGAACGGACTTTTGTTTTGATAAAAGTTGAAAGAAATAGAGTTTCTAGATTGCAGATATTTTTTCGATATTGATTGATATTCTTTTGTATCCTTCACGTTGATATGAGTATGTTTGAATGAGAAAATTATTTTCTAGGGCTTACAATAATTATCAGAGCTCGAAGCGAAATAAATTTCGCTCCGGTTCGCTAAAAACCGATTAGTTTTTGCATGAAATCTTATACTTCACAAGTGAAAGTAGAAAAATTTTCATACGAATTTTGAATCGGTTCTAAGCGAACCGGAGCGAAATTCACTTCGCTTCGAGCTCTGATAATTATTTCACAAAAACAGTAATTTTAAATTAGAAAAAAATTTAAAATTTAAATTTGAAAAACTGTTGAAATTCAAATTCTCAAAAACCGTTAAAAAAACTTTTTATCGCTAATTTTAAAGTACTCAACCTCAACATTGAAAATCGAAACTAAAGACTTTAATTTTCCAATATATAGTGCTAAATACATTGATTATGATACAACATTCTATAATTTTTTAATTATATTAATTGTGCCACTTTAATAATTATTCTAGAGTGTGAAACAGTAAAAAAAAGTCCAGCATAATTTCCACAGACGATAAAATTTCTTCAGTTACCGTCATCATCATCATTATCATCATCTCGAGGGACAGTTAAAATGAGAATGTAAAAATGAGAAAATGAAGAAATAAAATGATATAAAAACTGCAATTTCACTGCTGCTTCTGGTACTTCATGGATATGCATGAATTAATTCCTCTTCAACATCTCTTACTGCTCTTTTCTTCTCCTCATCTCTTTGATCTTTTAGCAGCTCATTTATTACCTTGCACTATACAGCATTAAAAACTTTACTCTAACGTATGCGATTTACAGTCTCGAGCATGATACTTGTCTCAAAATTGCAAGACATCAAAAATAATAGAAGAAATATATGAAATGAATGTGAATAAGACAGAGACGGAAAATTATACATTTTTCTCTTTCTTTAAGAGGCAATTTTCCAACCTAGACAATTTTTTCTTCATTGTCTCTGGCACTTTCTATTCATTTCACCTAACTCCTTATTTATTTTTCATTATTCCTCTTTCTGTATCCCATTTTTTATTTCTCCTTTAAATATTTTATTATACATAATTGTTTGCTCTTCTTTGTGTGTCCTTGAACGAAGAAATATGAAATGTGAAAAATTCACTTTGAAGATGAATGGCTGGTTGGTTGGCTGGTGGATGGAATGAATGGGAAATGATAATTTCAAATGAATTTTTACGTTGTCTTCATAAAGAATTGAAAATTAAGGCATTTTGTTTCGCGGAATAAATTTTCTTTTTGGTTTTTTTTTGTGATGAATTGCTGATGGGGCCAAACTACTTCATTCACAAAAAAAGAGATAATTGATTAAGATATGAATCATCTTTTTTGAGGAAAAAAATATAGTAATAAGTCTTAGTTACTGTGTCTTATGTCTGGGTTTGTGAATGAATGGAACTTTTTATGAGCTTGAATTCAAAAAGGTCTTAATTTTGTGATTTTAAGTGAGGTTTGAAGATTTATGATTTTTTTTGGAAACACATATTTGAAAGGATATATTCATAAAGTTATCTTCTTAAGCAATACTAAATCCTAGTTATTAGTTAAAAATTTATTAATTAATCTATAAATTATAAAAAGCATTTAATCGAAGAGTTAGAAAGCATTTTTTTCTACATTAATAATCGCAAATTCATCTACACCTGTTTAAACTCAATTTATCAAAAATTCATAAAAAATTATAAGTCATTGCACCTCCAGCATTACAAAGTAAATAATCCCATTTACTTAATCCTCAACAAAGTCTTTGTTGACATGAAAAAGCGCACAACTCTTATTCTCCATTCACACAATCCATCCAGACCTTAAAAATGTATCACAAAGTATGCATAAATTCCTTAAATATTCTTTTTTTTTATTTTCCCTGAGTTGGAATGAATTAAAAATTAAAATTTCTTTTGCACAAAACGTCGGCAGACAAGTGCACATTATGATGGATTTTAATAGTTGCAGTAAAATAATTCATTAGGATAATTCATCATTCGCCATTTTTTTTTTTTTTGTTATATTTGTTTGAATGGTATATTAATGCAGAAAACATCTTAATTCAATTATCACAGGCTGTTGCACATAACGAGTTTACGGACTCTTGAGAATATGTATCAAATAAAACATGTGCAATAATGAAAAAAAAAAATAAAATGAGCGACTTTTAAATTAATTTATTATATTTACACAAGAAATGCACTTCCATGACGAATTACCTACGTTCTCCTTGCATTTTTTTTGTGAGTACGGGCCAATCGTAGATCGTTGTATTATTCAATGTAGGTAATGGTAATAAGAAGTGCTACTTTAAAGTAAACGGAAACTCATAAAAGTTTTAAGAACTGTTGAATAAATTTATTTAAGGTGCTTCAAACTGCAAATTTATGAGATGGCACCCAGATATACGACTATACATACATAAATCAACTATTACATTACTTATGATTATAAGATTATTTGAGGCGTGGATTTTGATACCATCATGAATACAACAAAAAAAAATTGTACAAAGATGTTCAAGTAACCACAAAAGAGAGCTTTTTAAGATGTAAACCTGACAGGTTAATTGCAATATATCGAAAATTAAATGAACATGATTTTGCAGAAAAAGAAAGAAATTAATTACATTTTCATGAAACTCCCGTTGATAGAATTTTTTTGTGGATTACGGTAACGGTGAAATGCTTTCATGGATCAGTTCCAGTGCGCGAAATTGAGATGAAAGAAAAACTTTGTTGGGAATTAACAATTGCGAAAGTATTTTGATCTTAAAAACGAAATTCTTGTGAATGGATTTGCAAACATCGATGAATGATGTGATGAATGTAATGTATGTAAAGGTGGAATTTGATATACGAATCAGTTGTATTGTAATTTTGTGTTACAAATAAGGATTTACTTAAAAATTGCGATGAATATTTCAAAAGTACTTACTAAGACCCAGTCCTAATTATCTGCAAATAAGCTTGAATTTTTTTTGGTTTTTATTAAATTTTCTCTCATTATTAATTTGTTTTAACATTTTCACTTCTTGTTCTAATTTAAACACAATTGAAATCAATTCTTACACTAACCTATAACGATTTTATAACTCCTTTTAGGTATTTCACTAAAACTTTTGTTAAAAGTGGTCAAAGATCAAAATGCTTCATAAACAAAGCTTACTTTAAAAAATATTTTTCTAAATTTCATAAAATTCGAATTTTTAAAAGCCGTTAAATCTTCAAAATCATCAAATTTCATCAAAATGTTCATATAACTTCATCGAAAAAAATGTGTCAAGTGCTAACAAATCCATAAAACTTCTGTTGAATAACATGTTCCAATAATATTCTCTCATCATCAAAATATATCGAAACAATCGAATCTTAAAATGAGATGCAACAAATGCCGCGGCGCTGAGAATGTAGCCATAAATTTCACTTCCAATTTTATCACATCTCTTTATTCGTTTATAAATTTGCCACATTTTGCCAGTGGGCGATGCTGTCTCAACCTTTTTCAATACCGAAAAAATTAAATACGAAAAAAATGAATTCCATTTGCAGTGATCTTACACCAGCACCATTGAAAATGTGTTAATTTTATCGGTTTTGCTTCGAATGATGTAATAAGAAATAATTTAAAGTATTTCATTCTCTTTCTCATCATAAATTATACTCTCATATTATTGACCATAATTCACTGTAATTACTTATTAAAGTACATTTTTATTTATTATGAAAAAACGATTGCAGCTTTTCTCGTCCACACAGAACCACACAATTTTCATGTTTGAAATTATTTATGATGTAAAAATGACCACAAAGTGGAAAATTAGAGATTGATAACGCATTGTCAGTTACACTAATAACGCATGATTTCCACGTACAAATTGTACAATACTATGTTGCATATACATACGTGGAATGAATAAAAAAAATTAACCATTCTACAAAAATCATGATATTGTGCAACCTCCTAATCAGGGGAATTTTCTTTTATCTTCACACCGCAAAATAATATCTCTAGTTTATTATGGACGATGCAGATTTAAGTCCAAAGCTAAAGCGCATTTGCGTGGATTTTAAATATTTTTATAGAACTTGAATTTATAACGGATTTTTGAAATTTAAAAATTTTTAGTTTCAAATTTTATTGATTTTCAGAATCATAAGTACAAACTGACTATATTAATAGCAAAAATACATGCTGTAAGTTATCAATAATTTTCATACATCATATCGCATCATGGCGCTTTAGAGTCTTTTGTTTTCACAATACTATCATCAAACGGAGATCTCATTGAAGCCTATAAAGCTGACATTGTGATATTTATCGTTCTGGTAAATGCATGTAGCAATTTGCTATATTCCTCACATTGCAACAATGTTGCAAATTATTTTATTCTGATCAAATGAAATATTGTGGATTAATCTAGGTTATGTGAACTTTTAGGTCATGAATCATTATATGGAACAATGGCATAAGTAATTCTAACTAAGCAAATGTAATTATTTAAATGCTACTTTACCCTGATGATGGAAAAAATTATTAAATACTTTAATAGAGTTGTTCAGCAAAAAAGGCCGTGATTATAATGTGACTTAACGGCTAAATTACATTTGCTTTATAGTCGATGAATGATTTGCAATTTTCGATGTTCATCGCATAAATGCAGTTAAATTATTTTATCGTGGTTTTGTACTTATGTAAATGGAAATGGATTTGAAATCTTATTGAATAATCTTCTGTTGCAAATGATTTCATAAATAAATACTTTTGGAATTTAGCTTTTAAGTAAATTACTTGTGCATGAAAGGAATTTATGGATGAGTTTGATGTTCTAACGCGTTAAAACATGCAAATGCTATGATCATTAGTCAGCACTTATATGGATACTTATTTGGACATCAAACTGTGGAATGTTCTTATCTCCTTAACTGCATTTTAAATTTTTACACGTATTCGGCTTGCGCTGTTTAGTTAAATTTTCCAGGAAGCTTTGACCAGTTCAATTATGTATTATTTTAACAAAAAACTTAATTAACTGAGCTAAGTCAAAAAATTCAGTTTTAATTTTAGTAAATTTTTTGATAAATTCCAAAGGGGTCGCAATGTTAAAAATTCGCCAACTTGGATTAAAATTTGACTGGCAACAAAAATTTTTGATTTCAAAAAAATTTTGTATTGAAAGTGAGAAAGTGTGCCGTGATGAGAGAAAAATCAAAAAATGTGTAATGATTTTTTGTTCCTTTTATTTACAAAATTAAGCTTTTAAACGACAATTGGAATAAGCCTGATCACAGAAATGGCTTTATTTCCAAAAAATATTGTTTAAAACCTTTGAAAAATCAAATTTAATTTAGACTCATGGCATACTTTCTAACTTTCCATACAAAATTTTTTTAAAATGAAAAATTTTTGTTGCCAGTTAAATTTTAATCAAAGTTGGCAAATTTTTAACATTGCGACCCCTTTGATAAATTCTGAAAAAACCATTCAGCATACAAAATTCAAAGCACTTCCAATCATCACCGATCATGATTCTAAAAAAATCAATTCATATCTCAAAAATACATCCAAAAAAGGCTCGATCAGCATCGCATGTTTCAAGACGTTAAGTCATCAATGAAATTTCCGGTTCAATTTCATCATAATACTTTTTTGATTTCACAAACAGCACAATCACTGACTGATCGAATAGAAAATGTGGTTTGAATATTTTTAGCCTCTGTCTCAGTCGATCTTAAAGGAACCCCTTGCTGGTAGTTGTTCAAAATTCAACAGAAATTGAGATTCGAGACAAAACCAACATTCCATTGCAAGTTGCTTGATATTGTTATATGCTGATATAATATTCAATTCTGAGAAGGCCACTTTGTCGATTCCCTTTTTTATGCCGTTGCTCATCATGCGATTTCTGTTTGTTGTCCATAATAATATTATTTGTGGACTAAAATGAGGAATCATTTTAATTAAACATATATCGACATTCCATTCGATCTGACGATGACGTCAATGATGCTGTGCAGGAAAGAGCATGAGAATGAGAATAAACTGCGTGAAAGTCAAAGAAATGAGAAAGAAAAAAAGGCAAATGCCAAAAGAATTGAATAAGAAGAAGATGGAAAGAAGAAAAAAAGAGTTGAAACCTTTTAAGGAATGTATTTTGCTGCTTGGCGGCACCAAACTTTAACTGATTTATTTTATCATCTCTCCCTCTCACCATATTCCGGACATCGACCGCATTCTTTGCTGTAAGACAAAAATTTTTGCAAGATAAACTTTTGTTGTTGTCTTTGTTGCTGGTGGACTTGCCTCTCATTCTCGATGTATCTACAGGACAGAGTTGTCTGAATGATCCTTGGAGTTAAAAAATTGAAATGTGATAGGAATTGAATTCACATATGCCAAGGGAATGTTTTAGATTTTGACTTTTAGTCACACAATTTTAATCATAAATCCTTAATCAGTCTCTAATTCCGAACTGCCAGGTTTCTTTGAATAATATCACTTAAACAAATAATTATGACCTAACCTGAAAAAATCACAAAAAATCAACTCTGCTCTAGGAAATTTCCAGATTTTAAAAAGAAAATCATTGCCATTGGACATAAAAATGTGAAGCTCCCTTTTTAACGGTGCCATTTACTTTCAATATCATAAACATTCATCTCCGATGACAGCTCATTTTTTATTGCCAATGTTGGCTTTGGCTTTTTAATCACCAATCGATGAAATTCACTTCAATTTATTTTCTCATATAATCTTGAGATACATCATCAAATGTGCTAATTGAATGTTGCAAAAAAAAAAAACTGAAAATAAAGAATCGATTGGATGTTGTGAGCATTTCACCTGATTCTCGGTACTTTGCTCATTCCACGAGCACAGCAAGGCGTCTCATTTTTGTAATTTAATTTTATAATTCTTTAATGACTTTTGCTTAATTTCTCATTTTTTTTGCAACTTCATCATTTTAACGCCATCTGCAACTTTATATTTATTTCTAACCTCAACAGCAGAAGAAAAAAAGCACGCAACACACGTTTTTGTATTTTCTTCTCACACTTTGGAGTTCTTTTCTTGTGCCTCTCTGCACAACTGCTCAATGTACCGGCGAAATAGCAAAAAAAAGGCACAATGGAAATACTTTGGATATTGAATAGTGCTCAAAAGTAGTTGCGAATTAATCGATGACGTAAGCTTTGTCTATGTGTGAATAGCGCAGATTTCACTTCAATTATTTTGAGGTTTTTATGGTTCCATTTTATATTATATGTTTTATTGAATTCACTGATCCATGCAACGTTAGATCCTGGTTTGATTGAAATGAGATCATATTTAAAAAAAATTTCCTTTTAATGCCATTGCCTCTTTCCTGCTCAATAATTAAGTAGCTGATGTTGAAAATTCCGTTCGACTTTTGATTTTTGCTTTTGCACTTAAGCCATGAGAATTTGAAATCTTTGATCTCGTATCGAATATCATGTGCAATGAACCATAGCCTATGAAGTAAGTACATGATTTCTCTCGTGTAATAGTTTTGTCAGATTGAAATTGTGGTTTTTACGGTTGAGATGTGAGATTATAAGTTTGTTGAGGATTTGTAGCGTTTCATTCGATTTAATTTGAAACAAATTGTTGTTTGAAAAGTGCGTTGGTTTTAATAACGATTTTGAATTTGAACGAATGAGAATTTAAAATTATATTTTGTCCGTTACAAATTCAAAATTTTCAAGTTTTTGAATTCTAAGAACAATTTAAATTTAAAAAATTAACTAAAAAAATTGAATTAAACGAAACATTATTAATTTGAAAATGTAACAGTTTTTGGAACTTCAATTTAAAAATATTCAATTGCAAGATTTACTAAAAAGTTATCATTAAATCTATAACCAAATTAAAATCTGAAATTCAATAAATTTCAATTAAAAATTCTTCTTTCAAAATTCTCCGACAAGGGTTAAGTAAGTCTCATAATAAATGGCAAATGACGCTTACGGGTAATCGAAATTATATCGAAAAGCTGTTATCTCCTCTTTTGATGTTGTTACAGTCGAGCGCAAGTTCAAAAAATTTATTTGCAATTCATAAATTTTCATCTTAAATTCATTCGCTTTTTAATTTTTAATATTTTCTTCTCTCTCTTTTCATTCTCGGCAAATAAGCGGAAAAAAGATATTTGTCAGAAAATATATAAGTGTATCAAACTGCTAACAAGCTCTAATTTTCATTTCAAAAACAAGAAGATGCCCACATACATGTAGACATGCATTTTTTTATTCAGCTTTTTTTTTTCTCTGCTGTATTTGATGTGAGAAAAAATTTCATTTGCCGAAAAATTTCTTTTCGCAGTTATTTCTTGGAAGAGATTAAAAGCATGAAGAAATTTTTAAATGCATATTCGCATAATTTGTGGAATTATGTCTATTTTTAATGGTTTGTTACTTTTTTGATGGAATTTTAGTTTGGAAATTTTGAGAAGTTGCTGAAGGCAGTGTAATTTAAATTTTCAAAACCGTTAAGTTTTTAAATTTAAAAACAAAACTTGATTAAATTTTTTAAGTTTATTTTAAAAACTTTGAATTTCAAAAATATTTTAAGAGTTGCAATTTTCATAAAATCATCAACATTTAAATTCTAATCCAAACCATTCACTTTGTTTCTACTCTAAAATTCTCAAAAAGTCATTTCTTCTAGTTCAAACAATTGTCGAGTGCACTGAACTACTGATGGACAAATTTTTTTCGTTTTCATTCTGTCTAGTTTGGATATACCTTCGAGCTCTAAAAATGAATGAAGATTTCTGCTTAAAATTTATATTTCGTTTCACATTCAAATGCAAAAAAAAAATGAAAAATAAAAAAAAACTATTCAGAAAGCGTCTGGAAATGAGATTCAACGATATGTTTTATGGCCAGCAGACATCATAACTTTTGAATTTTTATAGATTCTTCTGCGCTTGAAAAATATTTATTTTTATTTATTTCTTTTTTTCGTGTCGCGTTGGTTGTGTCCATTCAAAGAAATTTATTCAATTTGACTTTTGTGCATTTATACTGCTGTTTAGTGTAGAGCACTATATGGATACTCGATTATAAAGAGACATTGTTGCAGAGTCATACGGTTCTTATTGATCATAATTTACAAGATTGCGATAAATTAGGACGGAAGAGAATTTATGTTATAAGGCGATGAAAGTTTTTAATGAACTTCATGTGGAGTAATTTAGCTGGAGATTAATTTAATTCATTGTTGCTGCTAAGGAGGTTTTAACTTCCTTTTATTCTTATTTAAAAATAAAGATTTGAAAAATTTTCTCATGATTTTGAAACTGCATCTGGATGATTACAATGTTGTTGTTGAGGTTATGTCATAGTTTTATTTATTAAATTAGTTGAGTTGAAGGAGTAAGTTGGTTGGAAATTTCACAGGTTGGGTGGAGGAGTTAACTGTGAAACTCAAAATTTTGTTTTCGTAATTTTGTTATGATTCATGCATTTTTCAAATATATTTTCTAAATGGCGGAATCCAAAATGGCACTTCTATGTATGTAAACAAAGAATTTTAAAGTTTCGAAATTTTCTTATTTTTAGGTTTTATCAAATTATCGCTATGAGAAAAAAGTTTATTAAAAATCTTCAAAAACATACATATTGACTTTATAAATATAAAAAAAAAGAATTACTTTGATTTTTAATTCCTCAATCCAAAGAAGAAATGAAAATGCAATTTATTTCCTTTCATTCACATGTTTCTCAATTCAATGAAAAGCAGGAAAAAAGATGAAAATTTTCCTCACCCAACTTGCATTTGCGTTCATTAATCAGTGATTTTTATTCGTCTAGCCGAAAAATAAGATGATCACACATAAAAATAAATAAATTTTGTTTTCTTTTCCTTAATTTGTATCTTGTGTCTATGAACATTTTCTCAACTCGTGTGCTATGCTGTTGTCGAGATATTTCCGTGGATATTACGTACGATGCCATTGACACTGATGAGATTTTTGCTTTTTTTCGGCGTGCAACAACATTAGCAGCAAAAAAAAAAAACGAATCAAGCATTAGTGGACGACAATGACACAAAGTTAATGAGCTTTTATGCTCGTCAGACTACATCAAGTAGCATTAAGACGAAATGTCATTCTAACTCATCATTTGTTGTATTTGTGTACCTATATACATAAATTAAATATATGTGGCTTTTTTTTGGGCGTGTGAGAAATGCAGCATATAAAAATATTTTTTTGTTCTTTTTGCATGGGAACAAAGAAAAAAAAAAGATATAAAAAATTGATGGTGTTGATGAACTCTTTGGCAAAGCAAAAGAATTAGCAAGAGACTTGAGCATTTCCGATGACGATAAAAAAAGAATTTTTATAGCTTTACCTGCATCGACGATGTCAAACGACGATACAGCATGTTTGAAGGTGCAAAATACTTTTTTTGATATACTGTGACAATACGGAAATAAAGTTTTTTTTTGTCTCGTAAAATTGGAATTTAGAATTTGAGTATGAGAGAACATTTGTAGTTTTGAAATAAAGGATATTTGTTTGACGTAATTCTAGAATTTGAATCCAAAAACACCAACAACAAAATAAAAAGTTTGTATTGATCTATTCTTGTTCTATATTATGATAAAATATGTTTGAATCCCTGTTTGAATCAATCATATGTAACCTTTAAATCGCATTTAATGTCTCACAAAGGACTCAAGCCAGAAAAAGATATTGCCTTGCATCATATCTGTTGATTACACTTCTAAATTTAGTTATACTCTTCATTTAATGAACATACAAACATCTTTTCTCCTTGAGATTCATATCTGTTCTAGTTTTTCTCCTTTCCATAACATGAAAAAGTCATTTGGAAAATATTGCTTCGCTCTTAATGCACAATGCATATCTGTTACCAAAGCGAGAAGAAATTGATGATAAAACCACGTCATTCCTTGTGCTAAATTTTGAAATTGAGGTTAAAGTGTCATTCTGATAATAATGTGCTAGTTAAAATTTGTTAGAATGAATATTACTTGACAAACTTCTTCCTTACTCTGTAGTTCACTTGGTTATGCAGAGCAGTTGGAAAGAATAAGCTGTTGAATTGTAGTTTGACTTTTTTGTTAACCATTATTTTTTTATGATTTTTCAAAATAGTTTTGGATTGTTTTCAACTTATTGAAAAAGTTTAAGATTTAAATGAAGCTTTTATGCTGTTTTAGAATATTCAAACTTTCAATCAATACATAGTCATATTTGACACATTTTTAATAGCAAATCAATTTTGAAATTTTTGTAAACAAAAATAAAGCGTCGCTTTAAAGTTCGATATTTAACAATTTTTTCAAATCTAACAAATCCGTTAAAAAAATAAAAATGTTTTTTAACGTCTCTTTGAAAATTCAAAATCCAAAGAAATTTCTTACTCGCTTCCAAGAAAACTTACAAATCTAGAGCAGTAAAGGACATAAACTCCAAATCCTCAACCAACTTTTGAACGACATTTTGCATAAAAAAATCTTATCATAATCAACATGTATGTAATACCTTGAATGATAATACATGAAGCTTAATTTTCCTGGTACATTCTATTAGAAAACTTCATTTCAAAACTATTACGATCCATAACATTGTATAACAAGAAGCCATTTTGATGTCGAGAAAAAGGTTTATTATTTAAACTTCATATGACCTTTCATTGCACTTTTTCATAGCTTCAAGGATGTTGGTAAACGAGCGAGTGGGATTGAAAAGATGAGGAGTACAAGCACACAAAGAACGTTCCATGACATCAAATGGAAAATTTTCTTTGCTTTTTCCTTGATCCAATTTCTCGTCTCTCACTTTTTTATGTAGTTTTGTTGACGATAAATATCTTCATTCTGTCTTTATCTCTAGCAGTCAAAATTTAAATTTAAAAAAAAATTGTTTAAAAATTTGAAAAAAAAAAATCAGTTGAAATCTAGAACATCAAAATGCGCTTTGCAAAATCACACAAGACTAAGTCTATGCTAGTTTTGTGTTGTATGAACATTTCGTGAAATACTTGCATAATCGAGAATATTTCTCTTCTTTGTGTTTATGACTTTTTGCACTCACGCCAATTTTCTAACGGGTGTAACATGAAGGTTGAAAGATACCGCTCCTCTCTCCTCTCGCTTGATGCATTCAATAAATTTCTTTTTTCTCTTCTTGTTATGCTGTTTTTTTTTGTGAAATGAATTCCATTCTTTTTATTCTCCTTCCTCTTTCTTTCTTTTCTAGTTAAAAGCATCATTTCTTTGTGCTGCTGGAGAAATGAAATCTACTTAAAAGTTTTCTCGTGCAATTTCTTTGTTGCTATGAAATTAAATTCATAAATTGAATTACTCTCGATTTTGAAATTGAAGCTTTTTTTATATTGTATAATTTTTATTTTAATGTCTTCCGATACTGATAGATATAAAATGCGATCTAAATTTCGCATAGTATTCAAGTGGTTGGTAAGAAGATGAACATTTCAGTTAGTTTCACTAAAGGTTTGAATTTGGGTTGTGCAATTTTTTTTAGTGAATGAATGAATAAAATACTCAAGTCATTACTCTTGATTAGGTAAAATTTATCTGATCTGATCAAATTTTCATTCATCATTTAATTGCTTTTCGTTCAATTTGATTTTTTATTTTTGGAATTTTGTGAGGTATTGAACTTTTAATTTAATAAAGATTTTTTAGAACTTTAAATTTATTCAGATTTTAAAATTTTTGTGAAATTTAAAAATTCCAAAAAAATCTTAGAATTAAAATTTTAATATAAAAAATTGTACTTAAAATTTTAAAATTTCATAATCCTCAATCTTACCTATCTTATTAAATCAAAAGTTGATGACCAAATTTTTTATTTCACATATTAAATATATATATTTTTTTAATTTTTTGACTGATTTGCGCAAGTACCTAAATAAATATAAAAAATTATAATGAATCGCAATAGGGTAAAATATTAAAATATTTTAGTAAAGTAAAGCAATTTCGCATAATTGGATATGCATGAATATTAGTCATCATTGAATGTGAGATCTTAGAAGAGAAAAATATTTTTGCAAACGATCTTAAATTCGCAGGAAATTGCAAAGGAGAATTGTTACAAAACATTTTGTTATTCTTGCTTGTTCAGGAAATTACTAACATTCCGATGATTCATATGTCATGCATTATTTTATTTTTTAGTGTATGAAGGAAGCGGTTTTTATGTTCATACTGATCGTACACTGATTATGAAATAAAAACAAAAATTTGATATAAAATACTAATAAATATTTTTTTTTTCATACTAATTAATTAAAGTGCCAAATAACTTAAATTACGAAATTGATTTTCATTACCAAATGTGTAGCTTTTGCATATAACCGATTAAATATAATATCGACACTGCTTGTAACAATGTTACATTTACTACATACTAAAGCTATATTCTGATTAAAATGTATTACTTTTTGTAAAATTTATCGGTATTTTTACAATTTTTAAATTCAAAATTTTTATAATAGGTAATTTAAAAAAAATTGGTTTTGAAAATAAATTATCAAATACCTACAAAATTTGAAATAAAAAAAATTAAACTATCAAAACAGCAAATGCTAAATTGTATTACATTAGCTTATGTTAAATACTTTTATGTACATCCAAAACTTACTTTCTTTAAATTCTAATAAAAAAATTATCTTAAATTACTTTTCTCAAAAATTTCTATCAAATTTATGATACATCAACATGAATGTTTTTATAATACTTTTATATATTTAAGAGGCTTTTAGTGACAAATACAGCTTGATATAAAGCGTAATAAAATTTTTTAAGTACAATAAAAAAAAACACATCGATGATCCTCATTCTTTAATAGGTGATGAAATAAATGAATTTCAATGCAAACTTTAATTGAAAGTATTACTTTAGGCTGCCTAAAAATAAATTTTTAATCTTCACATCAATATTATTTGCATACCATTAACGTAAGTGACGAAAATTTTATTTTATTTTATTTAATAAGATTTAAAGTTAATAACATCTTAACTTAATTCTTTAAACAATTGATTGAAGTTTGATTAACTTTTTTAAATCCAAAACTGTAAAATTGCTAATTTAAACGAATTCCGTCGATGTGCAATTTTTTATTTTTTAGCCAATTTCCTCAAAAAATTACATTTAATCTTATTAAAATTTATTTTAGCATCATTTAGGGTTCATGGTCATGAAACAAAATAAAGTAAAAAAAAACATATGGAAGTAAAAAATACGACAGTCATGATGAACGTAAGAATTATATAATTTGTTAATGGTACGAGTATGAAGTTGCACACGCACGTAGATAAATAAATATGCAATGACAATGAAGAAGCCAATTACATGACATCATGTAATCAAATCATTAGATGTGCCCTTTTTAGGTTAATTAAGCATTATGATAGGTCTGAAATTTTTTTTATTATTTAGATACCTGGCTTTGAAAATAAGCTGATAATTTTATTTAATTTTTTGAAGGTTTGAATGATCAAAATGTGTGTGTCCGTGAAGAAGACAGCAGTTTTGTTATCTGGATTTTTAATATTAAGATCAGAAAGGTAGTGTTTTCATAGTGACATTAAAGTATCTAAGTTTGACGTACAAATGACAGATGATAAGATATGTCAAGCAGTTTACTCAATAATATACTTATTAATTGTCATTGCTATGTAGCAATGCGATATAAATGAATTTCATGACCTAGAAATATTAAAAGATCTAGATGACAAAGGGTCTAAAATTATTGTTTCTCAATTTGGGGTAAGCAGTATGCTTTCTCGATTTCCCGGTCCCGGGTTTTTCGGGACCAAAATCAAAAAATTAAAACTGTTGTATTGTGAACGATTTACCTAAGTTTCTTGAAAAAAATTTTAAATTTAATTTGTTTAGTATTAAGATTATAATCATTTAAACACAAAAAATTGAATATCTTTCATTAATGCTCAAGATATTTAAGTTTTAATTTTGGTCCCGGTCCCGGAAATTTTCCAAAACCGGGATTTCGAGAAAGCTTACTAAGCAGCAGAGAGAAAAATTTGATAGTTCCCATTTTAAATTAAACAGTCAAGTCATTATTTTAATAGAAGTTTGAATGCTCTCAAAATTTCAAAATTTTATTTAAAACAAATCTTAACAAAATTTGAAAAAACTTACTCAAAAGACTGATCTAAATCTAACAAAAGCAAAAATAAAAATAAAAAAAAAAAATAAAAATTGCACCGAAATTCATCTTCGTCAAAAATAAAATTTAAAAAAACTTACAAAGACAAAAAAAAACGCAAGACTGGCGTTTAAAAAATTTGCAACATACATTAATGATGATTTTTACTACACACATTGTGTCCATCAAATATCATTTACAGTACAGGAGGCGCATCAAATTTCTTAATCTACAACTCGCTTTATTATTATTATGATTATTATAATATCGGATTATTCTTATTTATTAGACAATCTTCATGATGTCTTGCAGAACTGAAATGAGAAAGAGAGTCATGACGATAAAGACGAATAAGAAGAAGTTGGAATGAAATGAGAACGAAACATAAAAATTTACTTAGTGCAAAATAGAATTGCTGAGCGATTTCTGTACCGAAATGAAAATTACCAGACTGTGGCCGCTTGCGTGATTTCTTTAATTCTTTTAAAATAAGTTTTTTTTGTTCACTGTGGAATTCTTGATTCTTTTCTTTATCTTTTACTTCTACTATCTATCCATCTTCCTTTCTCTATCTTCATGCTTGGAGTTCTTATTTTTTTTTATGTGTAGGCATAACATTATGTATACTACATATATGTTACATTAACATGTAAGGAAGCAAGCAATCACTCACAAGATTACAATGGAATTGACAATTTTTCAGTGTCATGTGAATGGAAAGGAATGTGTTTTTGTGAGGTAGGAAATTCCAGGTTTTAATTCATATGAATCGTTGCTAATTTTGAAAGGATTATTGGAGATTTAGGTAGATATAGACAATGTTGATATCTTGTACAACTTTTGAAATTTAATAATGCCAATGAATGAACATTTGAATTTATTTTGCAGTTTTTAGATTAAAAATCTAAAAAAAAACTTTTGGTAGAATTTAGACAAGCACACAAACTGACCACAAATGTCCAATTCACGTCATTGAACTTTCAAATTTTAATATGACGTCAAATTAACAAAATGAAATGTTATTTAGGTACTTTTTTGTAGTGTTTCTGTCACTTGTTTGCTGAAGTATTAAACTAATCATTAATGACGGTTGAGATTACTGACGTAATTGTATTTAAGTTCAAATTAATTTTTTGCTCGTTGAAAATTTTATTTTTTACTCTAAGCTGCTTTAAAAAATTGATTTCTGTTAAAAAAAATTAATATCAAGAAAAATTCCATTGCACGCACATAGTACATGACTTTTACACAAACTTAATTTTCCTATAAATATTTGCAGAAAATCATGTAAAAATTTTCTTAAATATTATTTTAATTGAATCAAATTTTTAAACTCTTTCATGTCATCTTCCAATAAATTTTTTAATTAACAAACAAGTATTTTAATCTCAATAACTCAATTTACTACAAGAAATTCCATCAAACGAATCTTCTTCATCGATAAAAAATTTTGGTGTCTAGCATAATGACGGAATTAAGAAAATGTAAAATCACAAGAAAGAAGTGAAGAATTAAAATCAATTGCGGTCTGATTCCGTGTGATTAATTGCATTCAAAAATTGATTGTTTCGGGCAATTGAAGAAAGTAAAAAAATGAGAATCCGTTAATCGAGTTTGATGTTCAACATGAAATTAAAATATATCCAACTTTTCTGCTTGTTTTGTTCAAATCAAATCAATTACCGTTTAATGTTCTCATTGCTCGCTGTTGGTTTAATTTTATTATAGTTTATTTTATATTCGTGAGAGTGAAGCAAAAAATGTTCTTCATGTCAGTTTTCTATACGTACAAAGTTCGCTATAGATTTCATTTCTTGTGGTTTTTATGGACACATATGAGTATGTTTATTGTGGTAATAATTACTGAATTGGTGGTTGTTTTAGTGTTATAAAGGAAATGCGGGAAAACATTTCATTTTTTTGTTAATAATCATTATCTTAAACATTGAGGACACTGACTTTTGATTCTGAAAATTTTTTATGGACAGTAAAGTTGATTCAAGCTATCATTAAGCCCTGCCACTTTATTTACACATGCCAAAAAAGAATCCAAAAATTCTTGACATTTGGTAATTAGAACTAAGTCGATTATGTTACACAATCCATTCTTCACACTTCTTAGAAAACAAAAATTCATAAATTTTGAAACATAAACTCGCACGTGTAATAAATTTTTTTGTGTAACTAGAAAGTATTGTGTAAATGAAGAAGCCATGCTTAGTCACAGGAAACCTATTAAAATATATGAATTATTGTTAATCCGATAAGCGTTTAGTTAATGATGACAGATTTTTATGTAAGATTTAGTTTATTTCGAATAAATTATTTTTGAACCTTAAAAGTATTAAATTAATTTCTCTGACTAACAAATGTGGTCATTCAGCTGTTTACTGACATGCCTTAAATATAATAAAAATTAATGATTTAATCTGTATGAAAAGATGCATTAGAATCTGACAAGAATTATTTCAAATAAGAATACAAAATGTCCATAAAAAACTTATTAACAGAAAGTAACAAGCAACTGCAAAGAGCAAATAATCATAAGAGGCACACACATCAAACACATTTATGACATTTAAATTACATAATCGTTTTAGTCCAAACCAGAAGAAGAAAGACAATTGTACAAGAATATTCCACGCATGAATGATGAACTGGCAAAGTGCTAAAGTTGAAGATCAGGTGCATGTTGCGTAAAACATAATTGCTAATATGCCGGAAAGAGGTTCAAAGGATCTTTCCTGTCGTGTATTTATTTATTTTTTCCCCCAAGATCCGTTATAATTGCACTGAATTTGTGTTCCTTTTTCAGGGTTTAAAAATTTCAACTTGAATTTTAAGTCCGAAATATACCTTGATACCTAAAAAATTACAAAAGTCCTCGGGTTGTAAATCATGAAGGATAATATTTAATGCCCGAACGACCGAACAAAGTGTATGATTAAGCTGCCTTTTTGAAAACAAGTTTCCAAAAATGCGTTAAAAATAACAATTCTTACAAATGTTGCCATGTCCATATTGCTATCTTAAAGCCTTCTTTAACTAAGAGAGGAAAAAGGAACAGAAAAACTGAAAAAATTTATTCTACAGTCCAAAAATGATATTTCCGTTTGTAAAGTTCGTGTTAATTAGATAAAAAAAAGTTTTTATCTCAATTTTTTATACATTTTCTTGTTGTTTGCGTTTATTAAGTATGAACAGAAGAAAAGAGCAGTAATTTGCATTGGGCTTGCGGCGCTTACTTCTTTTTACACATTTATTTTGCAACTGCATTGCGCATTGTTTTATTTTTGGCATACGTTTATTATAACAAACAGAAAATAAGAACATAAGTAAAAGGCAGAAATTGAATTTAATTTAATTGGCTTTATTTTTTTAAAATATTTATTAATGTCATACATGTACACACAAAGTATTATGCTTACTCTCTAATGGGGGATTTAATTTTTTTTTCATACCCATTAGAAAAATATCATAAATTCATAGATTTTACTAAAAAAATTACTATATTGCAGCTTCCAATTAGCATTTCTTATTCTTTCTCTCTCGGCATATTATTTAAAGAATTAAAAATATAATAACAAATTCCACACATAATGAGATTCCATAATGCACTCTCAACAAATGAACGCGCACAAGTTAAATAAATTAGCTAACTTATCTTTTTTTTTCGTCTGTCTTGCTCTCGCAATTCATACATTACATCTTAGAAAGAGGAACAAAAAAATAAAAGCAGCTAATGAACATGAGGAGAAATTGTTTCAACATTTTGCTGCCGTTGTTGCTAGTTATGCATATGAGTTAGAGGTTCTTTAAAGTCGGGATTTTAGGGGCGTTCATATTCTATTTGTGTTTTTACAAAAGGATGCAAAATTAAATAATTTTGATAAAGAATTCTAATAAAAATTTAATTATTGCGGAGGTTCGATTCCTATGAAATCTGTATGAAGAAGAATATAGTCAAGAAACTGTATTTTTTTTTCTTTCAAATGTTTATGTTTTAACATTTTACTTAAAAGATGAACAGCAAACTTAATTTTTTTTTAAAAAAAAAAAGTTAATTCACACACATGGAACCTCTAACACAAAAATGTGTACATTTTACAGGTTCTAAAATGAATATCTCATTTTTTTCTCTCAATTTCACTTCTACTTGTTAGCATGTTAAGCATCAATTATATAACTCAAGTTTTTTTCATATGCTTTAAGAGAAAAAAAAATGTACAGAAAGATCATTAAACTCATTTCTTGTCTAATTTTTTTACACTCAAATAATTAAATGTACAGTTTATCTAAGAAATAATTTGTAACATAAATATATTAATTATTTTACATTTTTTTTACTTATTTTAATTAAAACTCTTTATCATTTTCACTTCCTTGTCATTTAAAATATCTTTTTAAACTTACATCCTAAAATAATTACTCTAAAATTTATGTTGGCTGTGATTTTGAGACCTGTTGAACTTGTTGCGGTGTCACAAACGGCGTCCATTGAAGACAATTTGGGTCGATCTTTAATGAATTCCGCTTTTTTGACTGCTCTTCATAATCTTTTAATATATCCTGTGAATTGAGATATGATAAAAATTTAATAAATCAAATTAAAAGGCATTTTAAATTCATTAAAATAAAAAGAATATAAAGAACAATTCCTCATTCATCACTGTGGCAAGTCACAAAGAATAAATAAAAATATCAAAAATTACAGTCTCATTAATATGAAGAAGTTAAATAAGAAGCGCATAAGCTTGAGAGACTCCATAAATAAGGTGAGCATGTAATTAGATAATAAATTAAATTCTGCAGCTCTAGCTGGCATCAGAGTTTAGTATTGTGTGTACACGCTATAGAACTGAAATGAATTATTAGGCGATGCAATATTTACTGATGCATCAATATCGTAGATCAGTACTTGTTAAGCTTTATGTTACGACACATTAATAATTTAATGCCAGTTTAATGTGGATGAAGAATAGAGAAGTGGATAGTTTGAAACCTGACATTAGAATAGATTAACTAACATCAAAGGTGTATTCGTTTAAGCACCAAATAAAATATATCTTGAAACATAATTTGAATAAAAATAAATTAATTTCCATCTTTCTTTGAGGTTCAAATCCCAAAAATTATGATTCATAATTTATGATTAAAAATTTTGCTTGAATATTTTTTTGCCTAGTATAAACTTTTTGCTAAGATGCGTACGTGCCAAAAGCAATAAAGGAAATTAAGTACAAATAAGTGAAGCTTGTTAGCTTAGCAAGTTAAGTAGATAGACGCACTCAAACATGCAATTTTCATATGAAATCTAACATGATTTTTAAGTGGCGATATGTGAGAATCCGAATGGAAAATGATGATAGAGCAATAGAATCATCGATTATCGTGTTAAAATGGAATTGGCTTCATGAAAAGGTATACACACGATATTGGCTTATGGAGCTGAAATGAGGCGTTTTGATGCAGACATTACAGGTGTTTTTCGTTTGTTTAGCAATGTAGATTTTTCAGACCGCAGCGAAAAATGTTTTCGCAAAATGACATGACTTTGTTGTACCTTAGAATTATCGAATGAACTGTTTTGTAAAATGATAATTTTATGATCACAAATTTCAAGTTCAAAATCAAGTTATTATCCCTCATTCCACTTCTATGCATTCATTAGCAACTTTTTGAATACTTTTTATTTTAATTTTTGTTGCATGCTTATCGCCTCAATTTCTTCCACAGTAATTTAATATCGAGCACATGTTCAATTCATTTTTTTAAATGACGCAGACAGAATTATCATTTGAGGTATGAAAAGTTTGTGCAATCATAATAAAAATTTCAGTATCATGTCTACCATAAGTTTAATTACAATTTTAGTCATTTAAATGAGGTCTAAATATTGCTTTTATTTTTAAGACTTAAAAGATGAAAATGAAATCTTTCATTGATATTCATTAGATTGTTTTTGGCATTAACAAAACAAATAAAAACTGTAATTGTACGTTTTAATTGAAGAAAAACATTTTTTGTTGTCACTTTAGTAACATAATTTCATTTTGTCCTTAACGACATTAGACTGCATGTCACAAATTATCGAACGTATGATGAATTTGACTTTAAGGCATCCAAATGCAAATTTTTTAATTTATGCATTTCGAAAATTGAAACTTTTCATAAATTACAGAACACGTTTCTTATTCACTTCAACATTTTTTAATGTGATTTTTACTTAATTTGACGCTAATAGTCATTGAGGAATTTTGGACTTAAAATAGCATGGTTTTTCGAGATCACTTCAATGATAAAGTATGCAAATTTCACTTTTCAAAAAATTATATGAAAAGATGTTGACGTCCTGGGCGTTAATAGTGTTATTTTTAATAGTAACAAAATTTGCCATATAATTGTTTGACATAAAATTTTATGATATAATAACAGGTTTAATCTTATCAAGGTTCGTATCAAGTTTTGCATAAGTTTGTAACTTAAACCTGAAAGATTAAATAATGATATGCGAAGATTATCTTGATATTTAAATAAGAACAGATGACTTAATCATGAAGATCGGGTTGAATTAAAATTAAAGGTTTTGGTTTTTAGTCAAAAATACTTAACATACCAATCATAATTGGAGCTAAAAAGATAAGTATATATAGGTTCATATCCAATAATCTTTATAAATTACTAAGGATTGACAATTGCTAAAATAATATTTTTAGTTTTTTTTTCAAATTTTTTAAATTCAAAAATGCGTTTTTATTTCTAATCAACCCAAAACAAAATTTTTAAACTCATTTTTAATTGGTTCATCCATATCAAATCTTCAATTACAGGTGTTGCGTTGTGTCGTTGATCTTCTCTCAACAGAAAAAAAATTAAAACGCGATCATCAATAAAACCCTTTCATTCCATGTGATCATCGTACCTTAGAAGCGTTAAGCACAAGTAAAGTGTACATGAAGGTAGGAAACAAAAATGTAAATTCAATTATGAAATGTTGGCACGCATTGGCTCTTTTTATGAACATGCATCCCTTTCAATTTCATTAAATGTGCAGAAGAAAATTATAATTTATTATGCTAAAAGCTACGGCTAAATAATAAATAAATGATAAATTGGTTGATCTTTAATTAAATATAAATTCATTGAAAATTGCGCCCTGTGGAAGCAAACTACACATGGAAATAATTTTTATTCCATTTCTACAAATGATGTTGATAAAGGAATATTTTGAAAACTAAATTACAGACTTTTATTTTTTAAAGAAAAGGAAGCTAAGTTAAATTTTATGATTGGTTTTGCAAGACTTCTGCATTTGTTTTTGCAATTAATAAATTTCGAACAAAAGTGTTGGAAAAACATGCGATAATAATCCTTATTATAATATATCGAATGTGTATTTGTAGCACAAGAGTAAATATTGAGATTGTAATGAGGTAAATTATTAAGTTAAATATGAGATATATCCACAATTAAGATACGTGTTAAAAGAACATGGTGGTTAGGTAGCATCTGTTAAAGGATTATTTAAAATGTTCTATATAAATCATAGGTTCGAATCCTAATAGTGCTAAAATTAAATACTTTTAAATCAGTCCATTATTCCTTTTTTTTGCTTTTTTTTAAATTGAAACTGCATAGTTATATAATAAACTAGTGTTGAACATATTTTAACAAAAAAAAACCTTTTTTTCAATTCGGAGATGCTTCTGCAAAATTAAACAAGCTCCAAAATAAATTCTCATTTTTTTATTTAAAAAAAGTCATAATAAAGATGTTGGTGCACACGACGGACTGTGCAATTTCATAAATCATCTTGCAAAATGATTTCTTCCATTTCTTCCCTTTTCCTTTGCCATAGGAAAGAACAGCAAAAAAAGCTGAACATATACATTTTCTTTTATTATTATTACTCTCACTGTTGAGTATGTGTCTCGTACACCGTTTGAGGTCGAAAACATTTCAATTACATGTAAATTGCAATTCGATCAGCAACCATGCACCTTTAGCAGCGCACACGTCAAAATTGCTTGTTGTAATTTACGAAACATCCGCTTGATCAACTAAATGTAAATGCCGCACAGCGATGAAATAAATATACTTATGTATGTTTAATATGCGATCAAGACGAGAATACGAAATGGAGAGTAAGAGTGAAATTAAAGTAATTTAACAATTGTTATGTGAGATACTTTTGGATGCAATTACATTATGTTACGATAACTCATATTGTGTATTGAAAAATGTGTAAGATGGTAAGAGGCAAACAGAGAGAGATAGAGACATAAAGTAAAATGATCAGCACGTAAATGCTCGAAGATTTGCAAATTCAATTACAATTTTTCACGATACAATGCTAAATATCATCATGGATGAAAATCGAAGGAGCATTCTTTATCAGCTTATGCTTTGAAAAAAAAAGATCAGCAAAATGCAATCATCATGAGCAATAAAAGAAGTAATCATTTATTTTATATTTGGATGAGCACTAACAAGTTTGTGAGTATGTAAATGCAGCTTTTAGCACATCAAATGTTTATATCTGCCATGAATAAAATGACTTTCTTAATTGCATGCGACCTTCAATTAAATGCAATTGCGAGTTGATGTTATTGGTGAGATTTTAATTTTATAATGGCACATTAGCTTCTTATATTTGATTTAGCCATAAAATAAACGTGGTAATAGATCATAAAACTTGAGGATGGGGGTTCATTTTGAAATTTTATTTTATTTAAACCAACAAAAATTTTTATTTTTGTCACATTAAAATAATTTTCAAAGCAAAAGTTTCAGACTTTTTGATTATCTTTACGATCAATTGTCAAATACAAAAACCAAGTAAAAAAATTAAAGAACTGGAAATTAAAAGTGAAGAAGCTAAGTGTATTTTGTTGATAACCTGTAATAAGACATTTCCGTTAACTCATCAAACAACATCCAAAACAAGAATTTAAAAGAAGAAAATTAATGAGTTTTTATCAAATTACACAACGATAACCTTGCAATTTAGATGGAACAAGACATCAGGACTATTAATAATCATAAAAATTTATGACAAAGCAAATGCACAGTTGCAGTCTTGCTTTTTGCAATTTATGCAATCAGTATGGGAGGGAAGAAGAGTGGAGGGAAATTTTTAAAATTGTAGTAATAATCATTAATGTTACTTACAAGCGTAAAATAAGAGGAATAAGAAATTAAATTAAAATTACATGTCAAAAATAAAAATATGTACACAACATGAAGCAATCAAGGAAAAATGCTAGGAGGTTATTTCGTAGTAAGGAAGCCGTCACACTATGTCGAAAATCGAAATTTTTTTACGTTTTTTCATTTTATGTGTGGAAATGATAGAGCAGATCTCTAAGCTTCAGAAAAACATCACTTCCAATTTTTTCGACCCATTTGGGCCGAGATACAGCACCAAATGTGAAAATTGACTTCAAAACATGACTTTTTTAAATGATCAGAACTTTTTACTGTATTAACCATTTGTTTTGAAACTTTTTGCATATGATTAAGGAACATATGAAATTAATTTTCCGTACCTTACTTTTGGTCCTAAGACATTACGCAGTGCATTAAATTAATTTTGCTAAAAAGTGAATTTTTACTACTTCACATCAATCTCACGCTTTCCTATTGACTTAAAAAGATTTCTTGTCTGCTGTAATGGTTCCGTTTGAGTAAGGGCTACAACCCGTGGTATACATTGGAAATCGTGAAAATGCAACCCTGACGAGATATTTGAGGTTTTAGGTCGAAAAATGCGATTTTTTCACTTCGGGCTTAAATTGCGGTGAAAAAACCCTGGTCTGTAGTGCATTTTTATTGCATTTTTTTGTAGCTCTTATGTTCTAGCAACTTTTTCTGCAAAAAAATTCAAAATTGACCCCGGCATTTCCGAGCTTAACCCCCTAGAAGTAGGATAGGGGGGGGGGGTACCTCAAAATTCAAAAAATTCAAACTTTTGCCTATTTTACTCAAAAATAATGAAACTCTCAGAAAACACTTAAATTATCCTAATCTAGACATAAACGTCCAAAAAATTTGATATCCTGCTAATTTTTTTCAAAAAAGTCCGAAAAAACGATTTTTTTCACATTTTTCGATATTTAGAATTAGTGAAAAATTTTTTTGTCTTTTTTCTTTTTGTATTACATAGCTGCATTAAATACGCATCCAACGAGGTATAAACCATTACATATGGACAAAATTTGTCTGATTTAGAGCAAAAAAACGAAAAAATGGTAAATTTTTGTAGGTTTTGACGGTTCACCTTTCACATTTTTAACCATATCTCATCACCATTTTAAGTATATGTCATAAATTTGGTATCGTTGGAAAGGTAATTGTTCTAACTATACAATAAAATAAAAATTTTTGTTCAAAATATGCTCAGGACATCACCAAGCTAAGTAAAGTTTGAGGTAACGCCCTAGATACCCATAAAATAAAAAATTTTCTATTTTGATTTTTTTCCATAATTTTGTCCTCAGACATTTATAATAACATCAAAAAAGTACAATAAAGTCATTGGTTGTTTCGTACAAGATCATAGAATCATAGAAAAAATGGAATTTTTTGGAAATAGGGTAAGAAATATTGAAATTCGTACAAAACGAAAAAAAAAATTTGAAAGTTCTGTAACTTTCATTGAAAGCATTGCTGATTTCCCAAATTTTTCCTAGCACTTTGCTTGTTCTCAATATTTTTTTATTCAAACCTTAAAAGAGCATTTTGTGCAGCATAAAGCAGTGAAAAATCCACTTTGTTCCAAATATTGAAATTCGTACACTCAAATATTGAAATTCGTACAAAAAGTACTCACGATTTTTGCATCCAAAACTTGATAAAAAATTAATATTCTTGCAGTATTTTTACTTGAGGAGATTTTTATTCATCCTGAGCAGCTTATTCATGCTTTAAAATTAATTTATTTAATTTGTTTACACAAACACAATTGAAATTCTTCATCGCCTACTATTGAAATTTTGTACGAATTTCAATATTTTTTCTGTACGAATTTCAATATTTGGAATGAAGTGGATTTTTTACTGCTTTATGCTGCACAAATTGCTCTTTTCAAGTTTGAATAAAAAAATATGGATCCCAAGCAAAGTCAAAAGACCTTAACATGTGACCAATGTTGAGTTTAAAGACAATTATTTTAAGTCCAAAAATTGTAAAAAAATTTTTTGGTGAATTTGTTCGTACGAATTTCAATTTTGTACGAATTTCAATATTTTTTACACTATTTTAAAAATTTTGAAAATTTTATACTCACTTCTATGATCTTGTACGAAACAACCAATGACTTTATTGTACTTTTTTGATGTTATTATAAATGTCTGAGGACAAAATTATGGAAAAAAATCAAAATAGAAAATTTTTTATTTTATGGGTATCTAGGGCGTTACCTCAAACTTTACTTAGCTTGGTGATGTCCTGAGCATATTTTGAACAAAAATTTTTATTTTATTGTATAGTTAGAACAATTACCTTTCCAACGATACCAAATTTATGACATATACTTAAAATGGTGATGAGATATGGTTAAAAATGTGAAAGGTGAACCGTCAAAACCTACAAAAATTTACCATTTTTTCGTTTTTTTGCTCTAAATCAGACAAATTTTGTCCATATGTAATGGATAATTTGATGTTATTATGAATGTCTGAGGACAAAATTATGGAAAAAAAATCAAAATTGAAAATTTTTTATTTTAAGGGTATCTAGGGCGTTACCTCAAACTTTACTTAGCTTGGTGATGTCCTGAGCATATTTTGAACAAAAATTTTTATTTTATTGTATAGTTAGAACAATTACCTTTCCAACGATACCAAATTTATGACATATACTTAAAATGGTGATGAGATATGGTTAAAAATGTGAAAGGTGAACCGTCAAAACCTACAAAAATTTACCATTTCTTCGTTTTTTTGCTCTAAATCAGACAAATTTTGTCCATATGTAATGGTTTATACCTCGTTGGATGCGTATTTAATGCAGCTATGTAATACAAAAAGAAAAAAGACAAAATTTTTTTTCACTAATTCTAAATATTGAAAAATGTGAAAAAAATCGTTTTTTCGGACTTTTTTGAAAAAAATTAGCAGGATATCAAATTTTTTGGACGTTTATGTCTAGATTAGGATAATTTAAGTGTTTTCTGAGAGTTTCATTATTTTTGAGTAAAATAGGCAAAAGTTTGAATTTTTTGAATTTTGAGATACCCCCCCCCCCCCTATCCTACTTCTAGGGGGTTAAGCTCGGAAATGCCGGGGTCAATTTTGAATTTTTTTGCAGAAAAAGTTGCTAGAACATAAGAGCTACAAAAAAATGCAATAAAAGTCCACTACAGACCAGGGTTTTTTCACCGCAATTTAAGCCCGAAGTGAAAGAATCGCATTTTTCGACCTAAAACCTCAAATATCTCGTCAGGGTTGCATTTTCACGATTTCCAATGTATACCACGGGTTGTAGCCCTTACTCAAACGGAACCATTACAGCAGACAAAAATTTTTTTTAAGTCAATAGAAAAGCGTGAGATTGATGTGAAGTAGTAAAAATTCACTTTTTAGCAAAATTAATTTATTGCACTGCGTAATGTCTTAGGACCAAAAGTAAGGTACGGAAAATTAATTTCATATGTTCCTTAATCATATGCAAAAAGTTTCAAAACAAATGGTTAATACAGTAAAAAGTTCTGATCATTTAAAAAAGTCATGTTTTGAAGTCAATTTTCACATTTGGTGCTGTATCTCGGCCCAGATGGGTCGAAAAAATTGGAAGTGATGTTTTTCTGAAGCTTAGAGGTCTGCTCTATCATTTCCACACATAAAATGAAAAAACGTAAAAAAATTTCGATTTTCGACATAGTGCGTCATCGTCACCCGAAAAAACAAATATTCACTTATTGATGTTGAGGTAATCATCTTTTTGTGCTTTTAAATTATTTTAACGCTTTCATGAAAACTCACCTGCTTCTTTAAGATGATGTGCTTGCCTTTCCAGTATTTCATCATTCCAAGAGCTTGTAATGTACTGACGATGTCATAAGAATTGATGGCCATTTCCTAAAGTGATGAGTGAAAAATAAAGGAACGTATTCATAGATTAAATTTAAATTATGAATCAATCATCATAACAAATGTTGTCTTAATTTCAATTTTATGCACACAATTATTGAATCTGACACGACGATCCAATTAGTTTTTTGGGCATTTTTCGAAAAAAAATATTGCTCAAGGATTGTCTGCTTGTCTTGATTTCAGCATAAAAAGTTTTCTGGACGAGTAGTTAAATAAAAGTATTGAAACAAAACTTAGTCAAATTCAAGAATCGATTTGTCAGTTGATCTCAAAGGGACGTTTGACTTGGGGACAGTATAATATTGAGGTTGTTTTATTAACTGGTCTTAAATCTTGTTATGAGAAAAATGCGCCTAATTTTACAACAGAGCATAACAACTAAACTAGTTTTACACTCTTTTTTGCCTCACCGCTTCCTTGACTTGATGAATAATTTTGTAGAACTTCAAAAATGTGTAAAACTTATGTCTTATTCATCCATCAATTTTTGGCAATTCACTTCGTCATGTTTTTACATGAATTGTTAAAATTTTGATGGTGCGACGACATGAGGGGTAAAATGAAAATTGAAAATTGTAAGACATTGACGTTAAAGTTAATGAAATTTCATCGATTTTTTTTTCTTTCTTAATGTAACTCATTATTTTGTCCAAAATATTAACGATCTCCAATTTTGACTATTAATGTCAGTAAGACAGGCATTTAGTATTGAATTAATGAGGAATGCTTCACTCTTAAAATTAAAATTGGCAATTTAATTTTGGCGAATAGCTTAAGACATATGAACTCGATAAATGGATATGATCAATTTAACTTAACATTTGTGGGAATTGAACAGAATATTTTATTTTTATGTCACCATAAAGCATATTATTCACCAAGTAATGATAGTGTAAGTTGCAAATTCATACGGTTCATAATTGTAAAAAAAAGTCAAACGATGTGTTTAAATTAATGCCGCCAATTAAGGTAGAACATTGCAATATAATTTTCTCTCTCATATTCTCAAGTACATCGACTGTAATTGTCAATGCATGGAAATGATATTAAGCCTGTTTCGAGGCTGCGACTATCTTTTGATCTACAATATACGAACATTATAAAAAAAATTATCATTAATGAATTAATTTTAAACATGAGCATTTTAGTGTTGTGTTATTTTTGACTCTAAATTTATCAGGTTTTTGATAATTGATCAACAATTTGCTTTGTTTTATATGAATGACAAAGAATGTTATCAGTATTTCTAATGAAAATTATTAAACTAAATGGAATTTCAAGTTAATTTTAGATAATAAATTAAGTTATTAATCATAACCTGAGGCACGATTTATGAGAATCATCATGAAGCAACTATTTTTAAAAAAAAACATCAAATCACTTGATGAAACATTGTTGCATCCAAAACACTCAAACAATAATGAATAATTTATTTTATTTAATCCTATTCTCAATTTTGTATTTCAATGTGATCAAACTATATACATTGTCATTGTTTATTCAATTTATCTTTAAAAATAGCATATTTTAGCATATTGTAAGTTTTGTGTTTAGATGAAGTGAATGATGAGATACTAGGAGAATAATCAAGTTTAAGGTCAATCACTCAGAATAATTTTTTAAATTTAAGATTTAAAATCATCATGGTCTAAGATAAAATATCAAATTTGCATCCAATTATAAATAATAATAATAAATTGCATTAAATAATTTCCTCAATAAAAAATTATTCAATTTAAAAGAGAAAAGAAAAATAAAATTAATATCGAGTTCGATGATCTCTTAATCACATTCGAAAAGAGTCAATATTAAACATAAAAAATAAAATAAAATATTTCTCCTTAAAAATTAAAGCATGCAAAATGTGTGCATACATATTTAAAATATCGTCTACTATGAAGCAAAAAGAGTAAGAAGAAAAAAATGTACAATATGTGCATAAATTAAATCTAAATTATATTTCATCTTCTTTTGCATTTAATTCCTTTTCTGCATCATGCCAGTCATCTGGTTGCCTGTCAAAATAAGCCTCCTTGCCATCTCTTCAAATGAAACGAGAGCATTCATCATAATTCAGATGTAAAAATTATTATTTTTTTCTTTGAAAAATACTTTGAGATCAACAGCAGCAGCAACAACAACGAAAAGAAAAATCCCATTTGGATCGAACTCAAGAGACGAGTCTTTCATCGGAAACATTTGTTCACATATAATTAATATATAGTGCATGCATAGTTAAGTATGTCCGTCAATATAATGCCAATTTATCACGTTAAATGCCCATCAGCTCACTAAACATGCCCACTAAAATCTTAATTGAATTAAATTGTATGTTTCTAATGATGTTTTAATTGCTCTTTCTCGTCTATCGCATTTTGAAAAAATAAAAGAATTTTTTATGTGTATGCTGAACTCTTTACTTCTCTCTTTTATGATCTAACGCATCATAGCCCTTAATTCCTGTATATTAAATAGTGCATTTATTGATGTTATATAGATTTTGTTTTGAAAAAGAAGTTGAGGGAATTTTTAGATACTTTGTCAGTCTGCCGTTTTATCAATTTGATTCAGTCCATCATCAACCAAAAAATGCGTTCATTTGATCTTCTGAGCTTACCTATTTTCCCCCTTTAATTTAATTTTATTAAAAATTTTTATTTCATTCTTTTATTAGCGTTAAATACTATCCGAGATATATTCTCGATTCCTTAAAGGAAATACTAAAATAAAAGAAATACGAGAATAAAATATTAATAGCTCGTGCGATCCGCCAAATGAGAACAAGAAGAAGTAGATGAGGAAGAAGCAAAGAGGAACAAAAAAATTCTTTTTTGAAGCACTTGCTTCCACCTGCTGATGATTACCAATTGATAATTCATTTTATCTTTTCTCTTGTTCTTTAACATACATACAATATTGAGAACGAAGAATGTCCATCGATTGAAGGCACTTATTATTATATGTTGTAATTTTTATTGCATAATGAAGAATTTTGTTCATTTATAGTAAAAAAATGAAAAATTGAGTTTCATTTGTCTTTAATGCATTTGAATTTATTTTAACGCATTTTTCTATCCCCCTTAATTCAATGTTGAGAATTTTTTGATTGTGATTAATATGAACAGTTTATTGAAAAACATGTGTATAAAAAATCTAATTGCACACATTTTTGAGAATTTACACATTGTTTTGTGAAATATTAATAGGCTTGTTGACAGTCTGCAATAATAATTAGATCATGATAAATTCAGTTAATAACTATCTTGGCGATTATGCACTGTAGATTATAATTTAGATGCTAATAGATAGATTTTTCAATTTACTTTGTGTTTTTTCATGCTTTGTGGCTTTATAAGATGAATGATTTTGCTTCTTTTTGAATATTTATGTGATGATAATGGAATTAATCTTCTGATGGTTAAACCAAGTATAGCAGTATAAACGATAATATTTACTGAATCAAAAACAATTGACGATAAAAAAAATTAAGCTGAATAATATTGAGCACAAAAGGTTCAATTCCTATCAATAATTCACAAATTATTTTTCAGATCTGCACAAAAATGCGTCTCATGCAAATCGAATTTTTCGACATCTATAATAAAATATTTTCGATAACATGATGTGACACGATGCCAATCTTTAATATAATTACAACTTATCTGCTCTTTTCTTTGTAAATTAATATAATCAACGTCTCTTCTTCAATGTAAATATATATTATTACCAAAATATAATTTTTTTGTGACATGAGACACCGCATAATAATTTTAATAAAAGTAATAAAAATTTTTCATGCTAATTATTTTCAATCGACCGATGAGACTTCAATTTACAATTATGCGTGCAAGCTTTATCGATGGCAATAATGCAAGACACCGCAGTGAATATTATGTGTTAATGAACGAAATATATTGTTGTATTACAATTTCTTATCATATTACATGATGTCATAAAGCTATTCGTTTAATTTGATATATGTACATTCTTACATTAATTTTTTCAACCTTAACAATTATTTCATTTGGAGCAATTTGTCAATTTCTTTATCTTTTCAGCATTTCTCTTTCTTTACATTTTTCAAAAGGATGCAGTTCGTACTTTGCAGCGCGCGTCACGAAACAGTTTGAGATGTATTATCATTTGGGACATACGTAAATAATTTCAGCTTGTTATTTAATAAGTTTTTCTGCTCTCTTTTTTCATATTTAAATGCCGTTAGAATTCGTGTTTTCGACTTAATTTACTGAAATTATCAGAATCTCAATTGCAATTCATTTACGTCCAGGTGTAAAAAAAAGAATTTCAATTTTTTTTTATGTAATTTTCATTTTCTTTTATTTTTTAAAGATACGAAATTCAAAAGTAAAGAAATTTTCAATTTTAAAAAATAATTTCCGTCTAGAATTTCTTCCCAATTTATTTTAATTTTATCTTCCGATTGAAATTGTTTATTTTTTTGGCCTATTTTGTAAATTAGTATGTTGTTGAATTAATCAAGGACTTTTTATGGTCAATTTCACTAGAAACTTTTGTTTTGCTTTGAGAGAATCAAAACAAAATAATATTTCAGTCTACATCTTCAATGTTTTGACCCTTAATACGCAGTATTTAAACTTTACGAGATAAACAAAAAGATTCTTGGAAACGATGAAATATTAATGAAAATGAAATCATGTAAGATTCAAATGGGTGGTCGAACACAGATTACGTTCATGATTAAGGATTCAGTTATTTCTTAACTTAAAATTGGACTCTAAATTCATAAACTCCACGAGGCAGCGAAAAAGCCGCGGTGGCCGAGTGGTTAGAGTGTCGGCCTCCTATGTCAACGACCTGGGTTCGATCCTAGGGAAAGTCTAGTCGGATCTGGTGCTTTTTCGCTGCTTCTAGTCTGGCAGCTCGGTTTGTGTCGTCGCGAAACACAAATTTTGCTAGGTACATTACATTGATATACCCTAGGTCAATGTAATTGTGCAGAGCTTGCAGAAAGCATTCGCCATATCTATGGCAAAAAAAAAACACAAATCGTCATTTTATGACAAAAACAACCCAAAAATCCATCGATGTCAACGCATCAAAAAGCAATAAAATCTGCACCAAAAATCAACATTTAAGATGAATAAGCTGCTGCTTGAACTCTTAAAATTAATATTATAAATTTATATATTTGTAATTATTATGAAAAGCAAAATAAAAATAACATTTTTTTTTTTTTTAAAAAAAAAATCATAAACTCCACGTATCAAAAACAATTTACAATAAAATAAAATCTGAGTTAAAAACCAAAACTACAACACTTAAAATACATTACAAGCGAATGACCCACAATCCAGCTGTGAAAAATGGAAATTCACACATTTGAGGTTATAAATATAACTAGCTGAATATAAATATCATTTATAAATATAGTGCACAATTGACAATTCAACTTTCAATTGTTTCTCTTTTATAGAGCAATTTATATGAAACTTATTACTTATATGGACGTTATGTCTGCTGGTCTGAGTACAGAAACCAAATTAGATATTGCGCGTGTACCACAATCCATAATTTGAAGTTATTAGCCATACGCAATAAACTGTCAAAATTTTGTGAATCGTAAAAGTTAATTGAAATATTGCCTACGCATTTTTGATGTGAATTAGCAAGGCATTAATGGTTCTAAGAAGTGATTGAATTGAATAATTATGAATACATTTTAATAGTTGAGAAGGTTCTGCTTAATATTTCCTTGTGGATGAAAACGTGATTCGTCGTCTTAATATCTGATAAGTGCGTGATAATTTGACCAAAATTGCAAAAATCTTTTTCAGTCGGAATTTTTGGTGTTTGAAGTTTCACAGTCAAGAAACTTGTAAAATATTATTTTATGCTGAATTTTTGAATTTGCAAATTTTTACATTTAAGGTTTAGACATTCTTTGTCAAATGGTTAATTTTTGTCTAAATCATATTTTTTTTATTTGAATATTTCAATTCAAGTCGTATAAAAACTTTTTTAATTTTCAATGAAATTATGAATTTGAATTTGAGTGTATGTTTGTATAATGTTAAGATTCTAATCCTTAACTTCTTAATTTAGAATCAATTCATAGATTTATTATTCTATACAAGTCACGAAATGCGTTATAACAATAAAAATTTCCTTTTCTCATAACCAAAATTCTCCTTAATTCATCACATTTCATTCTGATTTGCATTGTCATCAATCTTATTCTTTAAAATAATATAAAAGGCGCTTGATTTACTCGAGTAAAATAATATCAAATAAAAGCAATGAAAAGAATATTTTTTTTTTTTTGCATTTCTTTATCTTTTTTCAAGAGCAGTTTCTTTTTCTTTATTTAAAAATATATATAAATTTATGGGCATTATTAAGAGCAATAACAAAATAAGGTTTGTTTATGGAAGGGAAAAAAATCACAAAGCTGTGAAATCAATAAAAATTATTCAAATGGAAAAGCGAGCATTTCAAATGAGAGAAGGTTGGAAACATATTTAATATGGAAACTGATGATTTACGAGTTAAGATTGTTGCACACACTTGGTCTCATAAATTTAACACCTGAAAGGTATCAATTAAGATTAATATCATTTTGAATTGTGGACGAGGCGCACTTTATGGTCCTTGTAATAGACAATTTACCCCCACAATGCTTGCAGCCAACTGATCATTAGTGCCATAATTTCGTTCGACTTTATTTTATTTTTATTTGCAATAAACTTTTACATTTCTATTTATATCTATGATGAATTCATTAATTTTTATGTTTAAAATATTTTATTGCTAATTTGAATACTTGAGGCGATAGACATATGATTTGGATGCATTATTATGGATATAGAATGTTTAAGGAAATAAATGAGCAGGTCATTTACTGTTAAATAGATTTGTTACTTTTAGAGCCAAGAGGGAAATTCCATTCAGATTTAGCTTGTAGAAGGCATTTGTTAGAATTTAATGAGGCTAATCATATTTTAATCAATATTTTGAATTTTAAGTTGATTATTATTATTTGTTTTCTGATTTTTATAGGACTGACTGAAATTAAAACCTTTAAATTTCGTTATATTTTAATTTTAAAATATTAAATTTCAAAGAACCAAGAAATACAAAATTTCTTCAATTTGAGTTAATGTTAAAGAACAATTAAGTCAATTTTCAATCAATTTAAATTAAAAAGTTTCTCAAATCAATAAAAGTTCCACATTCAAAAAAATTCCGACTAAAACATAAATTTTGTTCATGTTAAAACTCAATCAAAACGAAAATAAATTAACTTATAATCTTTTAATTGGAGAACATTTTTTCCTTTGATTTTTACACAAGTTTCTTCACTCACTTTTTTTATAGTTGCTTAGTTATGACTGAATTTAATGATCCAATTTCATGAGTTTAAACCATTTTTTTTTATTTCATTCCATTCATCCATTATTTTATGTCGTTTTCTCCATCGCACATTGTTTCCTTTATTTCTTAGTCAATTTTTATTTTATGTGAAATATTTTTAATTAAAAGTAGCTATAAAAGCCAACCAATAAAATTGATAAAAATCACCTGGATTCAGTCGATACAGACAAAATGATGAAAGATAATAGCAATAATAACAACATAATATTAATCCAGTTGCACATTGATCTGAAGCGATTAAAAATTGGATCATTTAAATGAGCCATAATAAAATAAGAAGATCAAAAAAAATATTTTCCTCTTCCTTTCCGTATGACCACCGTATTCGTTGCTTCACTGTATCGTGAGCGATATAAAAAAAAGGCTTCATATATGATTAAACTTTAATGAAGTAATTAAGTTCGATCAATGTAATTTACGCATGTTTTCTTCTTAGCACAATAATTACGACTTAAATAAGACATCATAAAATGTATTAAATAAAATAAATAAAATTGCAAGTTATTGCAATAAACGCTTACAGGTGGAAAATAAATATTTCGAATGTCCAAAAAAATTAAAATTGAATCTCCACGTCGTGTGTGCAATCATAAAATAAAGAATTGAAGAATTCCAATTTGACAAAAATATTTTAATTTATTTTTTTTATTATTTTTTTTTTTACTCACTTGTGAAATGTCTTTGATGCTGAGCGTACGACCCGAATGAGAACATAAATATGCCAGAAGAACGTCCTTCCAATACGATCGATATGATATGAGGCCGAGATCAGATAGTGGCTTTTCAGGAGATCCAATTTTGCCTTCAACACGAGTCAATAAATAACCTGCAATAGAATTAAGAATTTTTGTGATTTAGATTTAATTGCTATTGTGGATTTTTGTGAAAATTAAATAATATGTAAATGGATTAGGGTTCTGCAGTCAAATTCAAAAAAATCAAAATTGACATATGACATTTTTTTAAAGAATATAACTCAGCTTGTGCTTACTCGTTCATTGTCCTCTTCTAAATTACCACCATAAAATTTTCAGAATGTGGTCAAAAATAAATTAAAGTGGCGCCCAAAAAAAGAAAATATTTTGAGTATTCTTAGAAAAAAATAAACAGTAAAGTTTCCTTTTATATTTATCGTGCATTGCATGTTAGTAGTACTTAATTGGCAACATTATTTATAGAACGCAGACTATACGTAAGCAATGAAAACAAAGTGAAAGAGATGAATGTTCGTAAAAATATTTTCATATATTTTTAATGCAAGTGTGAATTTTATTTCGGTTGACTTTTAACTGAACAGAGTAGAAAAAAGGCAAATCAAGTCAAAGATGGAATGGAAATGAGGAACAGAGTTCGTTGCAATATCCGCTTTCATGTCATTCTCGATGACGATTTAATTAATTAATTCACGAGTGTCATAGTACTTATGATTAGCGAGTATTCATTGAAATTAAAGAGAGTGAGAGAATCAGCATTTGTCGTTTCCTGTCTGCTATACTATGATCTTTTGCACTAAACACTGATGTAGACATTATTAGTTTATGAATATGTGTTACAGTTTTACATCAATCTTATTTTTTGAGATGTTGATTTTTCTTTAGTTTTGTGCTTTTTGATGAATATCTATAAAATTTATTTACATATCTTCGCGTACTAATTGTTATACGCTACTGTATTATTTAATTAACGATGCCTGTAAATGAATTTTAATTCTTTTTTTTTCTTTTTGCTCGACTGTTTCTACTTCTTAAAGTAAATTGTAAGTTTCAGACATGTAGGTTTAGAGATTCACGAGTTTTATGGTTTTGTAGATATGTGCAATGATAAAGTTTATGTTCATTGGAGGTAGGATGAGCTGCAGGTTTATTAATGATATTCAAAATTATTCTAGAATTCATAATAGTGCAGCCAATTAGTAAGTTGAAGGCGAATTTGCAAATGAACTTAATTTTTATGTTTGAGATTTACACTTTTAGATAGAAAATATTGAAGTCATCTTGAAAATAATATAAAACCCCAAATATGAGATTAACCTTACAAAGTTAGCTTATTCTTCAATATTTCATAAAATTGAATCTAAAACCCCCAATATGAAAAAAAATGCATAACAAAAATTTCATACCGCGACTCTTACTATGAATCGCTATACCATACAAAGCAGACAGCACAAATTCATCTACTCCTTTCAGTGTCTCTTCTTAAGTCATGCAAATTCTAAAGTATATGAAAGAGGAAAAATATTTCAAATAAACATGTTCACTGGGGGCCAACAAAGTAACATATAGTCTCTAGCTCTTAATTTCTCATCAACAACGAGAACAACGAAGACAAGTAAAAAGAAGGAAATGAGAAACATTTTCACATCAAGATATTTATTTTTGTAATAAAAAATAAGCGAAATGCTTCGTCTATTGCTCTAAACTTCTTATTATTATTATTATTATTTTTTTTTTTTTTGATAATTTAAGACGAAATTCCAAACGACAAGATATTGCACGACTATGTTTTTGAATGCCACGAGGAAGCTCATAGTGCGATGAAAATAAATTGTTTAAACAGTAAGTTGTGCAGAAAATATTTTTGAACTCGTTCGCGTCTTGATTCGTTCCTCTTAATTTGATGAAATTTATTTTTCTTTTAATCGCTTGAGCGCCATCCATTTTTAGATAATAATATTATTTATTTGATGCAAAAAACTCGAGATCTATTGTATTACTATTGAGGAAAAAGAAATATAGAAAGTAAATATTTTTTTTCTCTTTTAAATTCTTTCTTTTTTTTGCGAAATTTTCAAACGCAATTTAACAAATAATGAAGTGTGAATAATTGTATTTTGGTATTTTTACTTTTTTCTTTTCAGTTTTTAGCAATTTTTCAGATCACTAAATTTGACAAATTATGCATCTCTTTTTACATTTTGACTTAAGACTGGGGTTAAGAAAGAGACTTTGCAAAATTTTATTGTTCAAATTTAATTTTAAAAAAAAATTATTTTTATAATTAAACTTTAAATAAATGGACATTACCAAGGAAAAGGCTTCATAGTCCCAAATTAATGAGACCAGTCTTAACTCATGAAAGCAGATGTAAAGAGAGATATTAATTTAATATTAATAACAATTTTACTTTATTTTAAACAAAAATATTAAAGTGTGAAAAGAAAAATATTTATTTATCTTTACCGAAAAAGTAAAAAATAATAAAACAGAAAAAAAGAAATAGGAAGAGGAATTGAAATTTATGTAGTAGAGCAATTTAGTTGTCAATCATTTTGCATAATGTGCATTGAATAAATGAAACCAACGAAAGGAAAAAAAAGTTATTTCATCTTTAAATTGAAAGTATGAAATTCAAGAAAACTATATTCGTGTTATTAAGTTAACGCTTCCTTTCTGAATAATGTATGTACTTATATCCAACAACAAATTACTTACATAGTAGGTAAATAATAATTTTGAAATTTTTTTCACTCTTCTTTGTCTTTTTTGATACTATTCATTACGTGCTGGTAATTTATAGGATCAGGAAATTTTAACAAGTTACAATTTCAATTAGTAACAAGTCAAGACAGAAAATAAACACAGGAGAGAGTTTTCAATATTATTGGTTTTTCGATGAATCGATATTATTAAAAGGCCATGTTCAGTTCATCAATTCATTCATATCCGAGAACTTTGTTTGGAATGAAAGAAAAGTTTTTGAATTTAAACCTTTATAAGGATAATGAAATGTTATTGTTAATAAAAAATACACTACAGAAGGTCAAAGTTCATTGAGCAAGAGTTGAAGGATCTTTGAGGAAAAGGATCAATATTTTATGAGCATGACAAATGGAAAATCTTTCTTTTTGCTTCTTCTTCTATGTCTACCACACAAAAGTGGATTATCGAATGATAAAGAAATCATTGGGAAAGGTTAAATTATGGTTGCAGGTTGATTAAGTTTCTGTTGGGTAGATGAAGGTCATTAATTTATAAGCACCAGATATTGTTTTGTTGATTCTAGAAGTATTTGAACATGCAACTTGGTAATAATTCCATTCATCCCAAACACCGCTCTTTAATCTGAACCAAATAGCAAATTCAATTCACAAATCTAAAACTGCATAATTTCAAATAAAATTCCCATAAAAAAAATTCCGTTTTATGCAAAATAAATTTTTAACGGAAATAAATAAACTTGAAAATATTAAAACTATAAGATCATCATATTTCCTGAACAAATATGTTAGAGACAGCATAAATTATTTTAAAATCTGGTAAATCTCATATTTTATAGGCATTTCATTCATTGAGATGAAAACAGCAATGAAAACATACATGCACATAAAATTATAATTAAATGTTTCTTTTCAATACGTTTTTAATGCATTCTAAGAGCAATTTCTTTTTCAGGCGACATTAATTTCAGGAATCTCATATTTTTTTAATGCGCTTAAGATAAATTTATCGTAGCAATTGTCACTTCCTGAAGTATCAGTTTATAGACATTTTTTTTGCATGTATACATTTTCAGTTGCAGGGCGCCGTTATTGCGCATTGGCATAGGTTAAGGTTTTTCCTTGACAAAAAAAAACTCCAAAGAGCAATGAACATTAAAAAAGCAGTGCAGAAAGAAAAACGGAAAATTCCCGTTTTTCCTTATTATGACTATGCATGTGGAAGTACTTATACAAGCGCATAAATGAGCTGTTTCTCTCTCTTAACATATAAAGAACAAATTTTAATTTGTGGTTAAAATGGAAAATTCGTTTGCAATTTTTAATTATTTTAAATATGAAATATTGTTTGCATAAAGGATTTACACATAATTTGAATTCATTATTGAATTTTTTACTATGAAAGATAACCAAATAGCATGCAAAAGCTTACAGTCGCACAAATACAAACGTAAAATATTCATCTGTATTTGTTGTCTAACCACCCCAAAAAAAGTTCACTTCTCATTCTCGTGTAGAAATTCTCAACATAAAATTCTTTGCACCCGCTGCTAGTTATCTACACCACATAATACACCATTATGTTCACACACACTACAATACAATGGAAAGAGACAAAGAGAGAAAGATTTTTCACATTTTCTTCATCAAACCGCACACATATGAACAATATTTGCATGCGAATATACATTTGAGCTCTGTGACTGAATGAAACAACGAATCTGATACACATTTTCCATTCCATTCCAGACATGTCTATCCCGTTCTCATGCAAAAGGTTCTTCAACCCCGAGCACATTTTGTAGGTTTTGGTTCTTCTTCTTCATACGCGTAATAAGTGAACGGCACCCCTTCTTCTCAGCTCTTTTGAATTTCTTGTTTTCTCTTCCTCTCCTCATTCCTTCTTTTCTTATAATTTTTTTTATGATGATTTCGAGATCTTTTCTTACCATCATTTCGAATATCTTCAGATGAGAGATGTTATTAACATTTGATGAATTGAATTGTAAATTTTTTGAAATTTTTATGACTATTGAAAAGGCGAAGTGAATAACTTCATGGTGGAAATTAGTTTCTTCATTTTATTTTCCTCCAATTTTGGTATATTCATTTAAAATGAGGTAAAGGATCTCTTTCAACATTTACAGAGCTGTGACTAACCTCATACAGACAATGAAAAAAGCATGAAATAACTGCAAGTTTGGGGTTATATCAACATAGACGCATGTTCTAGTTTAACTAAATTTATTTTTTAAAAAAATTTAGATTCGTCAATCATCATTTTAAATTCTTGTTCACAGCAATTCTGCCTTTAACACAGTTCGCTTGAGATATAATAAAAACTCAAGCTATTTCATGCTTATTGCTTTTAGCTTTTAAAAACAGCAAATCCAATCATCACAGACAGACACCACCCTCACCTCAAAACAAATAGCATATTGCAACAATGTTGTACAATTTAGAAGAAAAACTTGCTAAAAGGAGGAACAAGAAGAAGCAAAAAAAAGTCACAGATTTTTTCCAGTTCCAAAGTTTTTTTTTTCTGCAAAAGATGAATGTACCAGCAACCAGCAAGCGCAATATTCAGAGCATATACAAAATAAAAAGAAGTTATAAACGACATACATATAAAATTTATATAGTCAAAATGAAGCTCTAGCAGAGGTTATTGTTCTCCGTACATTAAATATATATAAAATAAAAAAAAAGACGAAAGAAGAAATATTTGTAGAAAATCAGACTATGCTAAAGAAGTAGAGTGAGTGAGAAAAGACATGAAGAGAAATGAAAAGGAGACAAGACATTAAGAACATGAAAAATCTTGTCTCAAATTTCAATATGCTATTGCAAGTATGTGAGACAAAAATTCATCATGCGAAAAGACGAAACTACTTATAATATATATAAAAAAATAAAATATGAGGAGAACAAGATTTAAAAAGAAAGATTTCACATAAATATCTACTATAGACATGTTATTTAGTAGTTATGACGAAAATGTTTTCTTTTGTCGCTATAGAGTTGAAATGAATTTAAATTATAATGATTTGAAAGGAGAAAAAAAGTACGTTTTCAGCACATTATTTAATATTAATTATAGAGGACCCAGACAAGAGTTTTTTTTTTTTTCAATTCTACAAAAGTTGAATTATTAATTTGATGTCATTGATTGTTGTCATTTAACAATTTATTGCTAAATCATAGAATGAATATTAAACACCACTTCTGGTGGTTTTTTCTTAATGAATGGAATGAATAACTTCACGTAACTTCCTTTCAAGCGTGCAATTAAATTTTACATGCTATCATAAATTATATTGTCTTAAAAACTTTGTAGTGGAGTTTTATGGAGAAATGGTGGATTTTGGAAAAGTTATGAGACTTGTTTTTAAGAACTTAGATTGTAGTTTTTTGCTTAATTGCTGACAAAATTTTGTACATTATTTTGTCTGCAGTTTTAGAGTCATTTTAATTAATTAATTTTTTTTAAAAGTATACTCGAGCAGTAATTATTGTTTTAATAGTTTTGGCATACATTATTCAAGATTTGCATGTATCAAAAGAAAGATTAATTTATGATCATTGACATGTTGAACGCATCTTTGAGCAATTCAATAAAGTAGATTTTAAATTATAAAAAGTTCTTATATAAAAAACCTTATCTAGTATAAATTTTTTACTTCATAGAGTTCAGCAATTTTCACACTTCTCCACCAAATATTTTTGATATTTTAAGTCAATATTTACTTTCAATCAAATCTGAAAAATTTTTAAAGCAAAAGCGCCACAAAAATATTTTTATTTACGCCTTTGACGACGTTTATTCATTTTCTTTATCAATTTCCTAAATAAAAATAATTCTGATATTTATAAATATTACCACTCATTCATTCAATAGTACGTTTATTCATTCACACATTGCGGACTTTCCAAATAAGTGAATCATAAATTACAATTCGTATTGCAATAAATTTTTTTCATTTTTTTAAACGAATACCGAGACAGAAAAGAGCAACAAAAAAGTATTCGACAATAGATTATTATTTGTTTATTATTCATAATGAGCATGAATGCGAAATGCAAAGACATTTAGAATGAATAAAAAGGATGTAATAAACCATTAATCTCATAATTTTTGTTGTATGTCTATAAATGTTTTCTGTTTTTTGGTTGTAGACAACATAGAAATAAAAATATTTATGTTCGTATATCATGCCAAAAGGATATCTCATCTTATCTCAAGTAGACAGCATTGAATGCCATAAATAATGTGTCGAATTCAATCTTCATATAATTTAATGTACTAAGATATTCCTCGTTTTTATTTTTTTTTTTTCATCTCCATAAAACATCATTGAGTCTTTTTATGCTGATTACTGTCTCATTTCTATGTCTACGAACTCGTCTCTATTGCGAATTTACACATTTTTCTCCTACTTTTTTTTTATTCGTACTAATGGGAGAGCAACAGCAGCAAGGAAACATTTAGGGGTTGCTAGAAGCAACATAGTCGGCATATTTTACCCAGCATATATTTTTGTGTAAAAATATACAAATCCATACACATACACACACAAATATCATCTCATTGTGCGTGTCCTTGAGACATAGGAAGTTCATTGGCAACAGCCAGACGTGAAAAAAATAAGAAGTTCGTAGACATTCAATACCGGAGAACGAAGAGGCTTTTTCCTTTTGCTTACGTACATTACGACAATTTCGGGTTTTTATTCATCCTTCAATTTGTTTAATGAATTCCGTTTTGATTACACAAATATTTTTTTGGGGGTTTTTGTTACTGTTTATTTTGAATACGAATTATAATGCAATTTTACTATTTACTCAGAATAGAAATAAATTGAATGAAATTTTTATTAAATTAAGAAGATGAAACAGGATTGTTTAGGAACTGAGTGCTTTTTGGACTTCTTAAATCGATGCACAAACTATAAAAAATTAACTTCAACCGCGAAAAATAGCACACAAATTCATGAATTTTGTTTAATTATTCATCTAAAAATATTCAAAAATAACAAATTTATGAAATTTTTCGCCATTTTTATTAGTCTCGAATAAATTTCCAATTAAGAACAAAGAAAATAAATAAAAATTTGTCAATGACTCTGTTTGTCGAAACGAACAAAAAAAGAAGGTGAGACGCAGAAAGCATTTACCTTATTGGTTCAATGACCTTCCAAAACGAAAAACTAAAAGAATTCTTTCTTTTTTCCATTCTCTGCCACGCTTTTTCTTACGTCACATTTTCAGTAGAAAAATCAATAGTTGCTCACGCGAAAATTCTAAACTGAACTGCTTTTTTTCTGTAGATTTTCCAGATTGTCAATAAGTAACGAAAATTATTGTTATTAATTTTTCAACAATGATTATTATTCGGGAAAATGTCTATGCAGATGAAAATGTAATTTCTTTTTATACTTGATTACATCTCATGCCAGACATTGTCTGGTAGACGTAAAAAATTCTATGTTGGGGTCGTCGTATTCAATATATGTATACGTATATAATTCTGAATGGTGCATGACTCTCGTTCTCATTCTCCGAGTCTATTTGCCATTATTTTTTGCTCTTTCTCTGTATGCTGATGATGTATTTGAAAAAATTTTCATAAAATTTTGGATTTTCTCTAATGAATTTTGTGTTTTGTTAATGTATTGACAAGAAATGTATCTGTATGTTTTTAGTCAGGATATTCACATCAAAAAATTTTATTTTTTTCGTGGAATTCTTTTGAAGAAAGGAAATTTTAAAAAAAAAAAATGAAAAATAATAATTTCATACATGAATTATTTAAATGTAATAATGCAAAAAAGGGGTGAATTTTATGCTGTATGTAGACATGTACATTACACATAATGTTATTACATTCGGAGCATACAGAAAAAGACGAGTTTTTGTAACAGAAAGAAGTAGAAATACATAAAAGGAATAATTTTTATTCCATAGATATACTTTAGATAACAATAGAATGGAGCATAAAATACACCTCATTAGTATGATAATTTTTAATGCAATTTATTTAAACTAAAAGTTGAGCGTAAAAATTGAAGTTAACTTTTTTTTGCATTTATCTTTTATGATTCATCAGCGTATAATGTTTTTTAATGCTTTCTCTTTGATACATGGGAGATAAAGTAAAACAATAGCTATTAATAACAAAAGGAGTAGCTTTTTGCTTATTGAAAATAAACATAAATTTATACTGTGGTCATAATATGCCTTTTGGACAAAGAATTGTTCACTTTTTGAGCACCTGTGACTTATGAAGTTAGATATATGCATTTTTTTCGGGTGTTGTAATTAGAAGTTTTTGTCCAGCTGTCATATATTTTCATTACTGGTTTTTTTCTATCTAAAGTGTTTTTGTCTTGGTGACTGCTTTTTGTTGCTGAATTAAAATTCTGTTTTGAATTTTTGTTGAATTATTTTGCTTTTAAGAATAATAATTTATTTGTAAATGCTTAATTTGCTCTTAATTCCAGCTTTAAAAGCTATTAGTTTGGAATTAGTCTGAACCAAGACAGTATCAATTTCTTTACAAATTTTATACATACCTCTTATGTATTTTTCTATGAATATGAATAAGAAAAAGTCAATTCGGTTCTTTTGATAGTCAATGACATAAAAAAGTTTAAATAATATTATTGCTAATAACATTACGAGTTTTATGATTCGTTGTTATGAAGCACTATGATTACAATTATTGAATTACATTTACCGTAATCAGTAAATCCGTCTGACGCCAAACTCTTTAAAGTTTTGTTGATGGTTTTCTGTCGATACGAATTTTTTTATGTTTTTTAGTAAAAAAAATTTTTATCGATGGACGGATTTATAGCTGATATCAACATTCTTTCACTTTCAATTAAAATTATCAGCGACAATTTTTTAAATGAAAAATTCACTTTTGTGCATTTACATCCATCAAAAAAAGTAAAATATAAAAACATTTACGAGCTTCACTAAAAATAATTCTTCATCAATATCGATACGTCAATTTCTGATAATCGTTAGTCACAAAAAAATGTCATAAAATATGACAACACACAAGTCCAAAAATAAATAATAAAGAAATTCAACCTTGAAGGCTGTTGAATTCTTGTTCTTATACGTCATTTCTCATTAAACTTAAATTGCTTACACAAATTTTCATTCTTGTTATTACTAACAAGAAGTTTCATATATTTTTGTAAATTTTATACTTAATAGTGTATTTATATTTATATGTATTTATAATTACATATATTCCATGCATTAACTTTATTTGATAAGTTCAATTTAATTTTTTTTCTTCATGATATAATATCAAATATGTTTGGACAAATGCATGCAGGCAGTGTGTCAGGTGGATTTTATCAAATTACATTCATCATATTTAAAGTGTAATTACATTAATTTATTATGCTATTCTTCTTCCAATTATTACCTTGCCGAACACAGGCAAAATAAGAATAATCGCATCTTAAGCAATCTAATTAAAATCAATTAACATTTTATTGTGATGTATATGTGACATCTCGTGTTACTCATGACTGACTGTGCTCGTAAAAATTAATTGAAACGTAGCACTTATGAAAGATAAAAGAATTTTTTATGCACAAAGGAAAAACAATTTTAAATTAATTTTTTTTTAAAATTTTTTTTTTTTTGGCAACAACAAAAGCTCCAATTTTGTCAATTGAATTGTTGAATATTTATGATTTTTGCGGTCAAACACATGCATGAATTATGTTGGTTTATTAGATTTTAATTGAATTAATGAAGTAAACTTTTATGGTTTAAATTTAATGAAGATGATTTAAAAAAAAAAGTTTTATTGTTATTAGTTTAAAATGCAAGTTTAAAGGCGCTTTAATTATCTACAATCACAAACATTCAAACTAACATATTTAATTTTGTTTGCATAAAAATGCCACGGAATCGCATCAATATCAACTTCCGTCAATTGTGACCTGAAATAATATTTGAATCATCAACGATTCTCATTCATATGTACGGTGCAATGATCTTTTAATGTTTCCTCAATTCTCTCTCACAACTTTTTTTTCTGCACTTATAAAAATTATTTGTTTTCATCAAAAAAGGAAATTGGCTTACAAAAAAGCAGCAAACATCAAAATTAAAATAATAAGAAATTCAATTTACGATTTTTTTTTCAATCAAAATTTTTTCGACATCTTAACAATATCAGCATGAAGTTCATTGAAATGTTGTGTATGAAAATAATTTTCTCATATAGATACACAAACTGCATAATAATCTATAAGACCAAAAAATATTTGAGGTTGGCGGTCAACGGTCATAATTCATTAAATAAAATGGTCATTTTAACATCAAACAGTAAAAGCATATCGTATGAGTGAGACGAGAAGGAGAAAGAGGAGAAAAGGTCATCATAGGTCATCTCACTGTGTGTGAAAATGAAATGAGAGCGATGGTGATGGTGGATCGATAAAATTGTCTCGACAATTTTTTTTTTGTGTACACAGTATGGAGAAAAAAAAAAGTTTTACTGGCTATGGATGATGATAAAAAAGGAACGAAATGAAATTTTTTCGTGGATCAGAATTGTTGAATAGAAAATAGAATAGAGATGAGAAAACAGATTGAAATGGTATGCACCATCATTAACCAGCAGTAAATCAAATAGGAGAAAAAAAAATCATGCCAAAGAAAAAGTTTTTTTCAAAGAATTTTTATACATGTCTGTCTATTCTGGATAAAGAAGTCATGGGGATAGAGAAATTGTTCTTTGACTGTTTCTGCTAGCTTAATAAAATTAACATGAAACTAAAATAAAAAAAGTTTCTAAAAAAATGATAAAATACAGTAATTTTTCATAATGAAATATTTTTGTGAACTTGGTAGATGCAGCATAAAATCACATGCGCATCCTACGCATAACAAAAACATGGATGCAACTGTGCATTACACTTGCTAAATGAACAGGCGTCATGCGACAGGATATTTTAAATTTGTCGCAATAAAATTTTTAATATAAATTTTCGGATTAAAATAAAATTATTATCACATTGTGCATTATTATCATGTATCATTGGACATGTATGTTTCAAGCATGTTTCAACTGATTACGCAATACATAATTCTATGCAAGTTTTTTTTGCATAGATTTTCATGAAAAATATTAATTTTCCAACAATTTCATTTCACCATCTTACATGAGCAATATATATGGAAAATTTTCGAGAAATTTGCAGTTACTTCAGCTCCTTTTCACAGCATGCAATAGTTTTCATCTAGTGCGCAATTTCAAGCACAACTTTATTGCATTTTATTGTGCTTTATGTTGCTCTGATATAATAAAGTTTCACATTAAAAGAAGAGTTTCGATTTGTCTTTGATTCGTCTTAAAAAAAATCATTAGAATAGGAGCAGATCTTTAAGATACTCTTTTTTAATTATATTAGGATATGTAATAAAAGTAAAAGCCATTATGTCTTTATAATCATGCAAGCCATCATTTAATAGTGCAAATAATAACAGGGGGGAAAAAAATTACCGATTGAAAATTATGCATTCACTGACACAAAATTATGCGATAAAAATCATTTATCTCAATAATCAACTTGCTATTAATCCAGACAACCAGAACACCAATAAAAGATATAATTCAATGAGTAACAGAATTACAAAGTACTGAATCGAGCATGTTTCATGAACATGAATGACATATGATGACTTTATAGATGATTGTGAGAAAATTGCAATCAAATGTAATAAATATACAAAACCGAAGATGTATTTCTAAAGGGACATGAAAATAAAAAACTTATGTATGAGACGAGAAATGAGAGATAAAAATAATTCTCATGTTTTCATTAAGGTATATAAAGATCAAAATGTGAAAGGCGCCAGGAAAATGCAATCATTATACAATGTTGCAAAAATAGTCATTAAGAAAAGAAAAACTGTGGAGAAAGAAGTCGAAATGAGAATATCTATAGAGCTATGCATTCAATTCATTTCAATGTGAATTTACTCAAGTCTAAAATCAACAAATACTGAACATTGTTTCAACACCCACAACGTCAACCTTGTAACGTGATTCAAGAATCGATTATAATTCCTCTATTCATTTAAGCTCAATTCATTCTTTTTTTTGTCGTCACATGAACATGACAACGATTTCTAAATTGAACATAAATTTGTTCATTCATCTCCTAAATTAGACACATTTTTGTCAGCATGCGTCAATCTCAAGTCAAACAAGACTAAATTTTATTTCCACTTCTTTTTTGGGGTCTCTAAAAATAGATTCACAATAGAGAAATATTTACAGTAAGAGTATTTAGTGTATATACATATACATAAGCTAACAGAGTTGGTGGTAGTTCTGGTATTAAACAGGACTTATGGAATGTGGGATAAAGATTAGTTTTATCGATTGAAAAGGCAATCCAAGGATTGCAAATTAATCAAGTTTGTTGCATTTAAATTTTGTAGGTTTTCAGATCAATCTCTTCAGAAAAATTTTACTGACAATGAATATCCTTTCCATCACTTATATAAAAAATTTTAGTCCCAGATGAAGGATCATTTTTAGTCAAATTATTTCATCACAACCCAAAACTTTCCTAATTCTCTTTTCCGCACTAAATGATTTGTGTTGCGAAATTTTCATTTTTAACTGAACAAAAATTGACGTCACGATGGATTGTGATAATAGACATCTATTTTTAGGATGTGTTTGTACGCATTATAAAGGTCACATGGTATTTATTTGAGTATTTTTTTTTCTCAATGAATGAGTGTGAATGAATGGAAAAATTATGTCGGCAGTGATGGATCAAAAAGTGATGCGAGAGAGATCAGATAAAATTTATCGGCAGGTTTTAGATAAGGCTCTAATTATAAACTACAATATAGCTTCGATTAGGAATCCAAAATTTCCACTGAATATGATCTTATACACATAAATCGTCGTGTCGTGCTTTCTTGATGTTGAATTAAATTAATTGCCATTCATCAAAATATATCTAAGACTTGAATTCAATAGTTTTTGTATCAATAGAACTCACTTAATGTTGTAATATTAATACCTATATTGGTAATAAACTATATTATTATTATTATTAAACATGTCTATTTTAATTTATATTGTGGGATACAATAGTGAAGGCTTTGCTTTGTTTATTCATTTAAATATAGAAATTGTGGTTAAACACCCTCAAGGTTTTAGTCTTCTGATGGCTTTCTTTTGTGTACAAAAGAGATATAAAAATAATCATTTGTATATAAATTTAGACAATTATAAAAAAACTTTATAAAGTCACACATAAAAATAAATCCAAAGAGTCAACAGTTTGTTAAAAATATATGGAATTTGACACGAAAATAATGAATGTTTGGCAAGGCACAATATTTTTTACGTTGTCAAAACATTAAGCAATAAAAAAATAATTTAATGTTATTGCGGAAAGGAAATTTCTTAACCTAGTTTCACAGACAATTTATATTCAATTATCTAATATTTTTATGATGATACCAAGAAATGATATATTCATGCAAAAAACACCCACACATATAGGTGGATATCATCTTCATTGAAATTTATTCCTGTCCCAGTTTCTTTTCTATGTCAATACTTTATTTAAAAAGATAATAAAATAATTTTTTTTAATGCATTTATGCTTTAAACAATGGTTTCTATGCATGTAATCAAGCCATTGTCATTTATCATTGACGTCATTGCTGACATTTTTAAAAAAATTATTTATCTGCAAATGTCATATTTATTTTATATTAATTTGTTTTAAATGCTTTTTCAAGAAAGAAAAATTTACTCTTTTTTTGAAAAACATCCTGAAGATTTTCACAATTAATTAATTATTTCAATATCCTTTTCAATTTACTTGATAATGAGTAAGTGCAATAACTGGAAATGAAAATTAACTTAAACGTCATGAGAAGCTCGTGTGACGTATTGTATCTATAACTCATCATGATTTGCAATAGTTTCTGATAAACTAAAGCGCCACAAACAAAGTAAACGTAGAGGTAATTCCTACTAATTTGATAGAATGTGCACGTTTTTTCCTATCACATTTTTGTTTACATGCATTTGTTTTGTGATATAAATGCGCAACTCAGGGTTTTTTTGCTCTACATTTTGACCTCACTGTCTCGCATCATTCTAAAAGTTCATAAATATAATACATTTACAATATATGCTAACAAATAAAGTAATACTCCATGGATAAAAATACAATACATAAAATTAATAATTGAATCAATATTACAGTGAAATCACAAAATAATTAAATAATTTTACCGTCAATATATGCACTTGTGTTATAAACTGAATCTTCTTTGTTCCCATAAAAACATGTCAAGAGCACTGAAAAATACAATCCACAATTCAGTATCATTTTGTACCTCTTCTCTCAGCTCCTTGCACACAATTTATTTTTCGCGAATGAAAAAAAAGAGAGGAAGGCAATGAGCAAGCACAAAGAGTTGAAATTATAAATGATGCACAATAATCATAAATAAAGCATAGCAACAAACGTACATACATGCAATCAAAAAAAAAAAGTACACAAATTGTTCTTATTCTTCTTTTTTCCATGCACATGACCTATCCCATCATGAATTGTATTGACATAAGCCCAAAAAAAGCAGTTTATCATTTTGAGCTATATCTTTCCTTGAAATGATTACTTAATTAATACATATGAACAGACACACACTTCTCTTTGTCACTATGAATAAAAAGAAATGAGGAGAAAAGGAAATGTAAGCAGAAGTGAAGATGAAAATGATTTTGCTGCATAAAATCTGTACGATGAGACTTAATTGGTGTTGTTCTAGCGGAAATAGAGAGAAAAACATCATAATTGTCGGAAAGGGATGGAAACTGGGACTTCTGAGATTTGCTCTCTTTTTTTTGAAGATCATTTAACAAAATTATCAGAAAATTTATATCCATAAAAGTTCTTTTTAACAAATTAGAAAAACATATCACACCCCTATCATCAATCTATAAATAAGCTATCGCTACTGCTGCACAGACATCTGATTTAGTCATTTATAATTGCCACTTTTCATGCTTCCATAGATTTATCATTTGAAACCATCATGGAGACGTGAATGCTCACCGCAAAACACCCATAAAAAAAATAAACGGAAATATCAACAGATATAAACTATTTTGCATGTCGCCCACATACTCCAAGTGATCCATCTTGCACAATTTTCATTTATTTATTTTTTGTAGAAATTATTCTCACATTCTATTTATTCTGTCTATCCGCAGACGATCTCTCTTTATATTTCTTATATCTTTCATTCGACATGCCACAACCAGAAAGAAGTAGAAAAAAATAGAAACACAGACGACAAAAAAAGAAGCGGATGGAAAATGAAGAAAAAAGAATTTTCAAACAAAAGAAAAATCACAGACGACAAACAAAAAAATAAAATAAAAGTTAGTGAGCTTTTCTTCTACATTTTTATTGACGTGTTTGAAAGCGGCTTGTTCATTGTCTATTTTATTTTCAGTGGCATTTGTCAATGTTACTTCTTTCACCTTTCTTCTCTTATCTTTTTACTACAAGTCATACAAGTGACAGCGATTAATTGATGAAAAGGAGAAATTTCGAGAGTAATAAAGAAAGCAGAACTATAAACTGTGATTTCAAAAGAATTTAAAGTTTGGTCTATGAGAATTGAAATGAGACTACTAATGCAAAATTATCACTGAATCTGATAAGGATCAAACAGAAAGTATACTTCATGAAATATAAATTGCAGATTGCAGTGTAATAATTCATTATAGAAACGTGTAGACTTATTGTGAGTCAAAAAAGAAAATAAAAAATGCGAATGATTTTCAGAAACATAACAGAGAAAAACGGTTGCTAAATTTAGATTTTATTCTCTGTTAGTCGAAAGAAAAATCGCATTTTCCGCCTACATTGCAAATATTAGACGCCGGCACTCTCTATTGACGCTTGAATGACGATATAGTTGTGTAAAAAAATGAATGACGTATAAGGAAACATATGGTACAAAATGTAAACTTTTATTTTTATTCGTAACAACACAGAAATGAGGTAGAAATAATTAAGAACAGATGAATTCAAGCTTAAGATAAATCATGACGTAAAGATGAGAAATAATTTTTCGATTTGCAATTTTGTAAAAAAAATAAGAACTAATTGCTGATGCGCAAAAAAAGATATAAATGCGTAAAATATTAAATTGAGTTAAAATTCATGAGAAAATTGAAAATAAAATATTTATTGCAAATAAAATAGGCGATAAATGTGATGCGTCAACCTTGTAACGATTCACATATTAAAATGGACATAAATAATTTTACAATCAAATTTATTTTTGTACAATAATGATCACAAGAAAAGAAAAAAAAATCCTTCAATTTTACATTTTACATCAAATTGTCCATATAAAAGGGGTCAACTACATTTCGTTTTTTGCCTTGAGCCATTTGCTTTTTTTTTTTTGTTACACTATACAATATTATGAACTTGATGAGGCATCAATAAATTGTCTGTGCAATATCAAAACGGCATCTGAAGGACAAAACGTGACTTGACCTTTATTCCAGAAGCTATTTTCCGTAATTTTTTTATAGAAAATTACAGCTCTTCTCTTTTTGCGCGGTTATATTTCGTATGGAAATTGGCAGTTTGCATTTATTTTATGTCTGAGTTTGCAGTTTTACTGTATTATTTGTTTTAGACTTTGGTTACTAAATAACGTCACTAACAATGAGTTCTTAGATTTATTATAGATCAAGGTTAGTATCTTTCATTAAAGATTTTTGATATATTAGGGAAATGAATTTTTCAATTTACAAAAATAAATACAACATTATCAAAAAGATTTTTTTGTTTAATAATTAATATTAATCTTTGTTAAATTTGCAAATTTTTTTCTGTACAACATTAAAACATTTTGATTCCTTTATTATTATATTAAATTCTTCACAAAAAAATGCGCCCTCCATGCAAATGAAGACTTTCAAAAAAATATAAATTTCATGAATCCAAAAAGATATTGCACTCGATGAACATTAACGAATTATGAGTGAACCCGATAATAACTTTATTTCTTCGCGATGATGGAGAAAAAGACCATTATAAAGTAAGAAATAATTTCGCCAACGCTAATATTTATTGGCTTTTCCATTTTACCAGAGAGTTCGTGATAGACCACCCATAAAAAAGATTGTGTGTGCAAATATTTCAATATCTCATAACTTTTTTTCTCTTCCTTCATTCTTCATCATTTGGATATGTATTTTTTCTTTACTTTATAACTTCAAAATATTTTTTATGTGGCAAAAGTATTTTTCCCTCTAATTTAATTAATTAGTTGATTCAAATGATGTTGTAGTATTTATGTAGATATATTGATCAGAAAAATAATCTTTATGACCGTTAATTTGTCGATGAATATTTGAAATTTTTGAAATAAATCGGTGATATCATTTTTCAGTATTTTCTTTTTTATATACAACGTATTATAAATACAAAAGTGCTGATGAATGTGGTTCACGGTCAATTTTTTTGAAGTTTATAATATAATATCGAACTTCTTTTATAATAAACATTAAAAATATTGATACTCAAATGATGAATTCTTTGTAATTAATACGGATTGTTGAAATATGTTTAAAGAAATAATTTTTTAAATGATTGATTAGATTTGAAGTGGGTTGTCTTAAGTTTTAATTGCGAATGATTCTTTAAGAGTTAGAAAAAAAAAATCAGAGTACTAAATTAAATATTAATATTGAAATTTCCCACACCTTGATGACCCCCAAATCTCTTTTTAAAAAATATTCCCAATAAATTTAAATGATTTAAAATCGATAAATCAATTCGGAATCTCTTGTTAGAGTTAAATCCTATCGAATGGCATTATCATATTTGATTTATAAGATGCACCGACATTTACGAGTGGGAATGTCTGGCTCATCTTGTATTCTTGTTGTTTATGGCATACAAAGTGTTAAATAAAATATTCAACATAACAAAATAGGTCAATGACGATGATTAAGCTAATCTAGTAATCATAAACACGAATTACAGCAAATTCCAAGAAAAAATGAAAACATAAAGTCGATGATGGAATGTTGCAATTAGCAATGATTGGAATGTAAATTTTCTCTGCTTCATCATCTCTTCTCTCATTTCTTTTACTCTTTCACTGCTACTGGCACGTTTAAAGCATTTGTGGTATTTAGGTCAGCGATCAGTAAATCTTTCTCTTTCATATTATTAGCGCATTTTCCTCTTGGGAAAAGGACGCTATTGTCCGCACTTTGTCCGTCTGTCCGTCTGTCCGTCTGTCTGTCTGTCTGTCTGTGGAGCTATCTCCTCCTCAGGTTTAAGCTTTTTTGATGCGGTTTTTGGCTTAAAATGTGTGTAGTATGTCTGGCTAGAGCTGGCGAAAAAATCAGCACGAATGGTCACTTCCTCTGCTGGAACCAGCGTAAAAAGTGCCAAAAATCCCATTTCTTTGTATGTGTTAGTGTGGTCGAATGCACTAAAATGTTGACTTTTCAAAACCTTAGCTGTCCTCGGTTCGAATCCCACCGATGACAAAAACTTTTTTTTTGCTTTTTTTGATACTTTTTTGATTTCTAATGACATATAATATTGAATCATGTCATAATTTTCCATTTTCACAATTTTCCCGAGTTTTTCCGACGATTTTTGTTAAAATTTTCAATATTTTCATACAATTTTCATAGATAATTACTTTTTTTTTATATTTTTTTGATATTTTAGTTGTGTAGTTTTCTATTTTCATGGATTTTTCATAGTTTTTCCGGAAAATTTTGTGAAAATTATAAAAACTTACACTTATATAAAAAAAATCATCAATATAAATAATCAAATTGTCACATCAAAATTTCGTAAAAATGAACATCAGTGGCGTAATTGGTAAAGCACACGACTGATACCGTGAAGGTCATAGGTTCGATCCTAGCCTCCGGCAAGTTATTTTTTTGCTTTTTTTTTACTTTTTTGATTTCTTATGACATTTAATATTTATTTATGTCATAGTTTTCCATTTTCACGAATTTTCCAATTTTTCCGAGCATTTTTTTTTTAAAAATTCTTAATATTTTCATATATTTCTTGGAAATAATATTATTTTTAAAATTTTTTTATATTTTAGCTGTTAAATTTTCCATTTTCCTAGATTTTCATATTAAACTTACATTTATATAAAAAAACTCATCAATATATATAATTAAATTATCACTTGTTGCATACGTAAAAAGTTGTAGAAGTGGCTTAAGTGCTAGAGCGAGCGGCTCCTAATTTGAAGGTCATGGGTTCGATCCTAGACCATAGCCGATTCTTTTTTTTGCTTTTTTTATTTTTTTTTTTAGATTCTATGTTGCATAATGTTTTTTATCGGGTTTTTGTGCTGTCAATTTTAAATTTTCGGTAAATAAAGAATGGTTATAGTTAAATATTTGGCTTTGTACTTTTGGGGTTTTAATTCTTTGTTTATTTACTGATCGCGGGAAAATGCGCTTTCGTCGGTCACGAGTGACCACGTTGATACTAGTTATTACTTTCAGGCGCAAAAAAAAAGAAAGAATTAAACTATTTATGGAATGTAATGTCGTTTGCAAGAAAGCACTTTTTTCACACACATGGAGAATAATCGCAATATAATTTGATACTTTATGTAAATATTTATAATTTACTTAAATTCTTTTCTTTTGAGAAATATTGCAAGCACTTCATTTTAGTCTCGCCAAAATGGTTTCATATTATTTTTTTGCATACAATTTTTTTATATTATTTTCATAAGCGTTTCTTTGTGATGTAAGTTCAACGAATTTAATTGCTTATTAAATATTTCTGAATATTTAGGCTACACCATTCAAACAAAGAAGAATGTCAAATATGGCATACTTGGCAATTTTAATGAAAATTATTAATTGAAGAGCTTGAAATATTTGACACGTTTGACCTAAATATTATATCTTGACCTATCGAATGCGAAATTTCTTTTGAATCTGTCAACGATTATGATTGGTTTATTGTGAATGAAGCTTCAGAAGTTTTTAATTTTAGTCATCATTCTGGTTGAAATTTGTTTACATAACCACAAAATTATTGTAATTTATAAAACTAAGTTCTCGAAATAAAATGAGACATACTTCAGTTGAGACGTATAACCTCGTGTTATAGACCTTTAATACCTAATAAATTATAAGAATATCCACCAAGAAGTCTATTCAAACATTCTTGAATATTTTGCAATAAGTTATGCTCATACCAGTAATACCTTCATTGATTCATCCAAGCATTGAGTAATAAATATATTTTATAACAAAATCAGCTTAAGACAAGAAGAATTTAGTAGACAACTAATTTAAAAGTTATTACATAAATCAGCTGAAGAATTCGTTCATCACTTTACCGGTGGTTAATCAAAGACTTCTCTCAACTCATTTTAAAATAAGATATTCAATAGTTGAAGTAAGTTTAACTCTTTATATTCTTTACACATAAAATAAAAAGTTGAATAAAGATGAAAGAAGAAAGGAATGAATCGCAAAGAGTCATGCAATATACTATGGAATGCCAATTTCTTTTTTTTCTTTTTAAATATATATAATATAAAAATCAGATGAAAGAAATAAATGAAATATTCACATAAAAAATACGATGAGGGAATTAAAATATTAATTAATTAAATTTATACTCACTGAAGTCTATCAAAAGCCGTCCATAGCCTTTACGTTGATACGGTGGAAGTGTCAGAATACAACTCACGTTGTAATTAAGAAATGAGTTTTTCTCCTGTAATAAGAAAAATATGCAAGAAAATTAGTTTCATGTTGGAAGTTGAAAGATTGCTAAGTATTTATTATGAAAAGAGTTTGTAAAGGAATAACAGCGGGGTTGTTGAGCATTATTATTATAAATGCAATCATTAGAAAAATAATTCTTATTATCGACGATAATAATATAAATCTGGTCTATCTTGTTGAATTAATGATGATATTTTCTTATTTAATAAAGATTCAACATCATTTGCACACCTGTCGTAATCCAATTGCAGACACTAATTTTTTTACTAGGAAAATTTTATTTTCAAATTGTTTTAATTTTTTATTCGAAAGATTTTGAGTGTATAATTCTAAAAATCTTCAAATAAGAATCCTTTCTCTTGGATTTTTCATTCATAATATTTTCTTGATTTATTCAGTATTACTCATTTTCGTTTTTGAGCAAAAGCTCAGTCATAAAAAAATGATCCAATAAAAAAACCATTTCTTCTTGCTTTTTTTTTTATATTTCACAAATCATTACGTAGGGAAAAAAAATCCGATTACATGTTCCTTGACGTATACTTAAGACACTTGACATGGCGTCATTAAGTAAGTTAAGAAAAAAATTCATTAACCATTACATGAAACCATTCTTGTGTATTGAATTCATGTGAAAAAAATTATGTATTTAGTGAAAACATTGTAGGTAATTCAATACATTTTCATTGATTCCAATAAGGCTTAACAAAATAGAAAATTATCCATGTACTGTTGTTACCTCGTGAACAAAAAAAAAGTTTTAGTTTGTGCAAAATCTAACTTTTTTTTCGATGAAAGAGGTAATAAGAAGAATTAAATAGCTCATTGAACAACAGACGCCGACAAAACAATATGTTACGGCGGCTTGCAAGAAAAAAGAAGTTTTTTCAACTGTAATTAACTTTCTAATTACCTTGTCTTCTCATAATCATCAAAATAAAGCATTTGTTTGAAACGGTCGCTGTCGGAACATTTAATTGTTTGGCGAATTGTGTATGAATATTATACAAAATTAAGATTGGATTAAATTTATTCAGGCTTTTTGAACAAATGAGTTGGATTCTTGCGGTTTATTAATTGCCAAATGTTCAATTCATTTGAACATCAAATGATCATTTCCTTTGAAATTCAAGAAATCAATATGAATAAGCATACGTTAAGCAATCAGCAGGAGCATTGACCTTTAAGTAAATTTTGGAAAACATCCACGAGCCACAACAGACATCATCGACTCTTATAAAGAAAAAGTGCTCATAATTATAATGGATCATCCAAATCACCAAAATTTTTGTCCAAAAAAAGTTGCAGACCGAATCACACAAAAAAGACATCTTTTGCTTATTACGATTATAAAAGGATATTTGATTGTTCAATGTACCAAAACAGAAATCATCAGACAGACACTCATAAAATATAATGTATAAAATAAAATAAAGCGACTCAGATGCGCCCTCCATCCCCAAGAACATCACATTATCGTTCTATTCAGCAGCTAAGAAGAAAGAAAAATCCTTATGAAAAAGAACTTTTTAAGTTCAATAAACTCATCATGCAGTCGTTGTTAGACTTTTTTTTTCTTATTATACAATGTAGAAGTGCTTACACCATCTCCTTACGATGTGAAGAAAAAAAAAATTTCAGCCCATAAAAACAGTCTTGTCGTAGACATTTCTTACTATTTTTATAGAAGATGTAAGGAGAAACTCTTTTAAAATAAAAGGAAAAAGTTTTTTTTCTCTCACGAGTGTTTCCAGACATTTTTTTTAAAAAAAAGTTTTGGTTACTATCATTTTGGATGATAGAGTCTGGGTAGTCTAGAATTGAAGAATATTTATGTAATTTGTTGAAAATTAATCATTGATATTTAAGATTCCAATTGTACCTAGAGTAAAATGATAAAAAAAACTACGTTTTCTCCATCAAACCAAATACGAAAAAGCTATTTAAAAGCTTACTTAAAGAATTAACAGATTTCAAAATAAGAATGCCATATAAATGCGCCTCCTTAAAAAGAATCTCATTCATACAGCAGCTTCTTGTTCTTACAAATATAAAACCTAAGACATTTTTCTCTTCTTCATCCAATCTATAGAAAATAAAAACGGATGCAAACAACACGAACAGACGAGACAGGCAATAAACTCAACCAAACTCCAAAAAAAATAAAAATTTTCTCTCTTCATTGCCTACACATTCCCACCTCGTCATCATCCTTCTTATGATGGAAGACTCTTAAGATTGAAATAGAGAAATACGCCTAAGAAAAGCGTATCTCATCCTCCCATCCGTGTTCGGTCTCAAGATGTCTGTAACGATTTTTTTTTATTTCGTTGTTGCCATTTTCACAGACGGAAAATTTAAGATGCTGCTCGCGGTTACGATATAGTTAAGGAAGAGAGAAGAAATTTTATCGATAATATTGAGGAGAAAAAATTTTTTATATAATGGAACGAGTAATTCACCTGCAGATCAATTTCTTCTTTTATAATGGAAAGTTCATTCGCCTTTTTCTTTCTTGCTTCATATACGATGAAAATCTTTCTTTACTTATCGTCTGCCAGCATTTTCAATTTCTACTGTTTTTGTTGTTTTTCATTATAAATTGAACAGAACAGCAATTCGGCAGAAGACAGACTTACATAAAAAGAACTTTTTTTTTAATATGAAATTTTACAGCACCCCTCAACATGGAAAATCTTATAGCTCCAAAAGAAGAAAATTTATTTGAGTTTTTCCGTTGTGTACGTGTGTATATGATTCTCGTTGTCTAGGGTAAATTTATTAAATGTATGAATGACTTCTTTCACTCGGAAATAAATTAGGGAATAACATTTTTACTGTAATAATTCTTGATGTATTTTAACAGAGCAAGTAATTGTCAATTAATAAATTTAATCCCCTTTTGTATTCATCATAATATAATCTCCTCATACAGTTCATCGAACTCAACCGCACACAAATAATAATAATCTCGTTCTCGTCTAAAGTGTCACTTCAGAATTTTATTAATTAAATTATGAAAGCACTTCTGTATGACTTTTGTAGTGCAAATTTAATTGTAATTTAATTTAACTTTACAATCATAGTAGCAATTAGAGAATGGCTACAATTTTAAAGTACTTGCATTATTCAGTAAGGTATTATGAATATCAGAAGTGATAGGCTGACTTTATTGCCTTATCCAATTAATGATTGAAGCCTTTTGAAGCATAAAAGTGTTTTGATTCGGTTCTTAGTAATGTTTAATTGGAATTACGAATTCTTGTGAAAAATTAGTCAATGGACTATGTACTATGGAAAAGACTAATAAAATAGTATCAAGTAGCAGTCATATATTTAAATGCTTAGAATAAGCCTATAAAGTTTGCAGTCATGTCTGTCTTTATAATTCCAAAATTTTCACGTTATCATCATCATGAATTTCCATGTTTACCATTTATTTTTTGTTCATAAACATCATGTTAGCTAGCTAAAACTATTGTGGAAATTCTCATTCCAGTTCTATTCCAAAAGTTGACAATAATCATCCCTCATCCGGAATTCTCAAATTCACCTAACGAGTTATTTAACATGAACAAGGGGAAATAGGTCACTTAATGGACATCAAGAAAAAAGACGCGATTTTTAGTCATTATATAAAATAATTTAATTTAAAACAGTTATGTCAAAGTTGAGTGAATAAATGTTAAATTATAAGACTCTTGAAACAAAATTCTAATCAAAAATCATCAAAAATACAAGAATCATCGTATTATTTAATAGAAAATTGACAAAATATTGAGAACAATAGTAGTGAACAAAGGAAGAAATTGGAAGTGAATTTATGAGTAAAGGAGAAATTGACAAGTTTCCAGAGCTATTGGATTCCGTGCACAGTTGATTGGTGAATACACGTTAAGCAGATTAAAGTTGATACCTTGCAGAATTAAAGAGAAATAAAGTAAAAATTAAAGCTTAAAAAAAGAAACTAATACAGAAGTAGCACGCGCGCGCGCAAAAAGGAAAGGTGAATTTCTCAAGTCGGTGGTGAATTTATGGTGAAATATTTGACCGAGAGGATAGAATCAGAAATTCAAATAAAACTGTAACGGATTTTGTTCAACATCAATTTTAAGCATAAAATACAAATAAAATTCTAACGGATTTTAAACAGCAACAATTATAAGGCAAAATATAGTGGATTGTCATCAATAATTAAAGTTCATAAAGAGCTGATTAACAATTTTTGTTTGTAGTCATAAAGACTAAAACTTTTGCATAAGTGGCTTAACTGTCACGATTATTACAAATTTTTGACTTAATTGTTAAAAAAAATTCTTGTGTTGACTTGACTGTCAATAAATTAATCTAAGTGTCTTAATTGTCACGCCCTCAAAAAAAAAAAAAATCCATCAGAATACTGCATGAAAAATGACAGAAGGAAAGCCCAACACTTTAGAGGCATTCTTTCTTCGAAGCACGAAAACAGTTAGATCTCCAAAAAAGGTTCTCGATGATCCGCCACTCATTGAGGAGATAAATGATGAATTAAATACACCAAATGCTGAATTACTGAAAACGAGAAAAAGAAAAAAATTAAATGAAGAAAATGACTTGATGGATTTGGATGATGAAGAAGCTTGATGCAATTCGATTAAGTGACTAAAAGCGCACAATAGAATCAAAAGGAATTCCGAATTCGTAATGATATCGCTGAATTACGCAATGAAATGACGCAACAAATTGTGGAAATTAAAGAATCAGTAAAAGCAGTAAATACAAAAGTTGTTGATTTAGCAACAAAGGTTGATGGATTAGAGTCAAGAATGGATGTCGTATCATCATTGGCAAGCGAAAATCAAAAAATGATTCGTACGTTAAAGCAGGAGAAATTAGACAAATTCATGGAAATTGACGGAATCAGTGGAGATGTCTTTAACAAGAACAAAGACTATAAAAAATTAGCAATCGACGTAATCAAGTCTTTTGGAATTGCAGTCAACTCAGAGGAAATTGAACATGCATTCAGGAAGGAAATTAATATGAAAAATGCTGGAAAAAATGCAGGAAAGAAAAAAGCAATTCTCACTGTTATATTTTCAAATATCAATTCAAAAATAAGAGTTATGAAGGCCAAGCGTGAATCAAAAACTGAAACAGCAATATATTTCAATCAATCATTAACATTTGATAACAGGAACCTGATTCATAAAGCGAAATTGATTGTGGGAAAGAGACTAAAGGTTTACTATGCTAGAGGAAGTGTTAGAGTGCAGAAAAAGGATGAGACTGAAATTATTGTGAATGATGAAACCAAACTCACAGAAGTCCAAGTATATTTTGACCAAATCAAGAATCAACAATAGCAACCAGTAAATCCACCTCATACTGTACCCATTCAAAATCAAAATTTCTATTTCGATTCAATAAAGTCTTTCAAAAGTGCAATTAACAATATTAAAAATCTTTCCTTTCTCCAACTTAACATTCGAGGACTTAATGAAACCAAAAAATTCGACAAATTTAAAAACATACTGTCATCATTTGGTCGCAATATTGACGTAATAATTTTAGGAGAAACAAAGTTAAAGAAGACGTTTGCACATGGAATTTATAACTTAAACGGTTACAATAAATATATAAGCTGTAGAAATTCAGTGAACAGTGGAGGTGGTTTAATAGTATATGTAAGAAAAAGTCTAACAGTTCTCAACGTGGAAATTCATTCATCTGGTTTCGAAAGAATTACGATTGACATGAAGATGCAGAATAAAGGATACAAGATAGTGACATACTATAGAGCCCCAGAGAATATAAATATAGAAACGTTCCTTAGTGATCTTGAGAAACAAGTAAACGACACGAACAAACGTATCATCATAGCTGGAGATGTAAACATATGCAAAAATGAAATATGCAAAACGGCAAATGAATATTCTGGCATTTTAAATTCTTTTGACTTTAAAATTATGAATGAGGATAAAACAAGAAATGTTAGTGGAAAAATAATAGATCATTTTGCATGCAATTTTTATAAGGAGACTACAATTGACAATTATACTATATTTAACAACTTATCTGACCATAACATGATTTTGACTTGTATAAACGATGTAAAATCTCAACAAGCGTCATCTTTTAAAATCCTCAAAAGAACTGACTACAACAAAGCAAGGATACAACTAAGTAAAGCACTGAACAATTCTATGATAATGCAAATTCAGGAGCCTGACTATATTGCTGAAAAATTAATGAAAATTACGCAAGAGTCACTAAGAAACAACACGAGAACAGTTAGAATCAAAATAAAGGAAAGTAAAACTAATTGTCCTTGGTTTAACTGGAAAGTCCTTAACGCATTAAAGAGAAAACAAAAACTGTCGAAAAGATTAAACCGATCTCGAAAATGGAAGACTGAATTTAATGTATGATTAAAGTTGAGTTCATGAAAGTTCAAAGATTAATTCAGAAAGAAAAAAAGAATTACTACAACCAGTATTTGCAAGACAATAATCCACGAAAACTATGGAAAAATTTAAACAGCATCTTAGGAAGGAAGACGAAAAGTAAACTTAACTTCTTAAACATAAATGGCACAGTGGTAACAGATGAACTGCAGATGGCAGAAAAAATGAACAAATTTTTCATACAGAATGTGACAGAATTAGCAAACGACCGTAGAAAAATCCCTAGGAATATTGAATTCCAATCTGTGTCACACTCTCTGGTGTTAAACGAAGCTGATGATGAGGAGATAAATTCAATCATCTTGAATCTTAAAAATTCATCTGCTGGCTACGACAATATTTCACCGCTAGACGTCAAAAAGTTAAGTAATGAGCTTTCTCCTGTTCTTTGCCATTTGATTAATACAATCATAAAAAAAGGAAAATATCCAAAAGTTTTTAAACTTGCAACAGTAATTCCAATTAAAAAAACAGAAAATTCAAATGAAATGAATAATATGCGTCCTATTTCAATCCTCACAACTTTCAACAAGATAGTGGAAAAATTCTTATATAATCGAATTATGAATTACATCACAAAATACAATCTCCTTTCTAATTATCAATTTGGATTCCGCCCAAAAAGCAACACTGAAAATGCGGCAATTGAACTAACAAGCTCAATAAGGAAATCATTGGACAAAAAGAAAATAGCTTCGGTTGTATTCATGGATTTGATGAAAGCATTCGATTTGGTTGATAGGAAAATACTGTTGAAAATGCTCAACTTGATTGGAATTAGAGGGAAGGCTGAAGAAATAATGTCAAGCTACTTATCGCAGAGATTTCAAGTAGTAAGGATAGGAAATATGATTAGCCAACCACTGGAAGTAATATATGGCGTAATTCAAGGAAGTATTTTAGGCAGCCTCCTATTCAATATATTCTTCAACCAAATTGCGAATCTTGAAGGTGTACAAGGAAAAATTATTCTCTATGCGGATGACTTGGCACTAATTAATGAGCATAATCCTAAAGATGACGTAACAAATTCAATAGTTCACGACATGAGCATAATCTTAAATTTCCTAGACAACCAGAAAATGATCATTAACGACAAAAAGACATTTTTCATGATTTTTCACTCGCCATTCATAAAAACCAATCAACCACAAATCATTAAACTTAATGACGAGCACTCAATGCAACGAACCTTATCATTTAAATATCTCGGATTAAACCTTGATCCATACTTGAAATGGGATGTTCACGGAAGTGAAATTGAGAAGAAACTAGCGAGTGCAGCATGTATTATGTGGAAGTTAAAGGATGTGTTACCAATGAGAGCAAAAAGAAAAATATATCATTCACTTTTTGCATCGCATTTAAACTACATGAATCCAATTTGGGGCACTGCATGCGATAATGTAATTCAACCAATCCAAGTTATTCAAAACAGGATAGTGAGAAATATGTATGGATTCGATAGGCGACTTGACAAGGCTATCATGTATGAACAACTTACATTAGATAATATATTTCCAATCCGTGCGATGAATTACATCACAACTGCTTCGTTCATATATTCGTGCAGGAAAAGATCAATCCACAGTAATATCTCATTTGAATTGAACCAATTGGAAAGGCACAGGATGACATTAAGGACAGCAACTGCAAAGAATAATATTGGTAAGAAAGACATAAAACATTTTGGAGTGAATATTTACAATAACTTACCTGATAACATCAAAAAAGCAGTGCATATTCATTCATTCAAATTCCAAGCAAAACAACACATATCCAACACTGCATTCTTATCCAGTTGCTTCAATGGCAGCTATTTAAGGAACTTTGGAAGTTGATGCAAAGCTGAAAATACATTTCAAGTCTAAATTAAAAATAATTCAAAAAAGTAGACATGAAAATTGGATTTCCCTCACCTGATATGTCCTGTTATCAACATTTCCTGATGTCAAGTATTAATATGGTCGTGTTTATGATCTTCTTCAGCTGCTTATATCCTCTGATAATCCAATTTTAAATCTAATTTCTTTCTATATTCCTTTGTTTTGGAAATTTTGTTTGTTTACTTTTTAAATTTAAAATTTTTTCGTTAAGCAAAGACACAAACCATAAGTTTACAAATTTCAAAATTATTTTAACCGTTATTTTCATTCAGCAAAGACACAAACCATAAACTTTATAATTCAAAACTTTTTTAATCGTTAATATCAAATTGTATTGATTTATTAGTTTTAAGCTTCTTTAACGATACACGAGTATCATTGAAGCTTAATTTATGTATATTTAATCTCAGAAAAATTGTTTGAAAATTAAGGAAAGAAAAAATAAATAAATAAATAAATAATAATAATAATTGTTAAAATGAAACAATAATAATCATAAATTTTCTTTACAATATGAATTTTTTTATGTACTGTCTGACTTTATGTACATTTTTTGCAGCCCTTTTTGCACATATATGCAGACAAACGAGAGGAAAAAAAATGCCGCCAATGGATTCGAATTTTATTTTCTCCTAAATGATACAAAATAAAAGAGATCTGTCTGACTTGTAAACTTGTAAAGTATTGGTGAATTTATGTTGTGTACACTTTTTTAAGAGATAATGAAATTAATCAATCTTTGATGTCGCATCTGTGGACATGTAGAAAATGGAAGGATAATTGTCATCAACCCCTTAAAAAAGCTTTGGGACTTTTTAACCAGCAACAAAAAAATGTAAAATCTATCAGACATCAATATTTTTTGTCTAAAGGTGATAAAAAAGTAATTTGCGATTCTATTTTTTTTCGGAAACATATGCAAGCCAATTTACCGCTACATTACATAGAATGATTGATTTTGATACAAAAAAGGAAGCGAGACTAAAAGAGGTGAAAAAATGCTTTTTGAAAATTTATCTGCAGGACATTGAACTCTCCCCAATAAAACGCTCTTATCAAAGTGTTGGTGCATATATGCAAAATAAATAAACAGTCTATGAATTTGAACGCAGAAAAAAGGAGAGAATATATAAATTTTTTTGTGTGTAAAAAAGGGTTCCACAACAAATGGTAAAATTGCATATTGCAGATGAAAAGTTATACTATATGTATTTACATATGGATATACATATTTGAATGTACAATGTCTGTCTATAGGAAAGTAGCGTTTTGAGTCTATAGCATAGGATAAAATAACAATTAATCAAATAAAGTTGCCATTCCACTAATTTCAACCTCTATAGATATGTGTATAATATGGAAAGTACATTCGTTAGACTTGCCAATTTTTCGGTTGACCATATGATATGAGGGTGGATTAAATATCACAAATATTTTATTTTTGTTCTTCATTCCTTCTCGCTCACACTTCAATTCAATTTTAATCATTTTTCGAATGTTTTGTTATTGTGTTTAAAGTTGCAGACATGATGCAAAAGCAAATACGCAAAACAATCTTTCGGTCTCTTTTATGTCTATTAATATTTGCGATAATTTGATTTACATTTGTAATTTTATACGAAGGGAGAATTTTTTTCTTGCTGTGTGTTTTGGTCATAAAGAATTTAAGATGAGGAATTTATAAACATTTGTCTGGAACGTTATTGCGTCTTAAAAATTTTTTTAGTTCATATAAATTGTCATGATAATATTATTTTTGAAGAAATTTATCACTCGATGTAAATAAAAGTTAAAACTAAGCAATAAAATTTTCGGCAAAATTTTATCAGTCAATTAAAAATAGAACAACAAATGCCATTATTTATTCATAGAATTTTTTTTATCATGATGTGATAATTTCCTGCAATCGTATTTTCATTTGAATTATTTATATTGTAAATAAAAGAAACGTGTGCGTGAAAAAAAGTTAGCACATAAATGACTTCATAAATAATACTTTATTTCTAGGAATTCACAAACGTATCGTAAATAAGTTAGCAGTAGATGTATGCAGAAATAGCCATTAGAGCGCTTTTTGATAATAAGAAAAGGCAAACTAGGTTTAATAGAGATTTATCCTTTTTGGACCTCAAATATAGGCATAAAATCTTTAATTGAACCCTTTACTAGTCTGACTAAATGACAAACAACATCAGCACTTTTAGTTAAATAAATATTAATTCACACTAAAGAATTGTATAGGCATACGATTTATCGCGTCATGTGTTGGATTTTTTTTTCTGTAGATAAAATTTAGGCAGGAATACTACGGTTTTATTCAATGGTAAACTGTTATTAATTTAGTATTTTTATTACTCATCCAAATTTCTCATAATTATTTCAACATTTTAAACGAGGAGGCCAAAAACGGAAAAACAATTTATTCAAGATTCTTTCTCTGTATTAAGTACAATATTATTTTCACAAAACAGTCTTTCAACGTTTTGCGTGTCGGCATCTGACTTTTGATGATTTTTTTTTTTATATATATTTTTAATATATTTTACTTCTTCTTCGAGGCATTGATCGAGTTCATTCCCGTTTTTGTTATTAACACGTCGAATGATGATTAAAAACCTTATAATGAAGTAATTGGTAGCTCTTTTTATGAACACGCTCCTTAAATTCATTAGCTTCTTCTTTTCATGAAAAATATAAAATTATTGTTGATGAAACTATTTATTGACTTAATAAAAAATGAGCTCATTTGTTTCAATCCATTTGCTATCGTAAAGTTGATGCGGTAATGAAAATTCGTGCTATATCAAATAAACTGAATTTCGACTTTTATGATTTTCTGTTAGTTAGCTTCTTCTTTTTATTCAAGCTTTGAAGTTTCATGATAATAAAAGTTTGGAAAAAAAATTTACTTTAATTTTAACTATTTTAAAATTTTTCATGAATTTATGTCATGATTCCCTAGTATGTCTTTGGAGCATCAAAAGAAACGTTTTAATTGTTCTTAAAGAAGAAAATAAAGGAAATTTTTCTTAGTTGTCTAAGATTGTAAAGTAAGTTTATGATAAAGTTTATTTAACATATAGTACACAATAGATAAAATAGTTCCTTTTTCCACTCCCTAGTAAACAATCACAGAAATTCATGAAAAATTACAATTACTTAAAATAATTGCAATTTAAGCGTCAAAACAATTATTTTACTTACTGAAAAAGAAGCGCTTGTGCTGAAGCTCTAATTTCAGAAGTTATTCACAATCTAAGTTATATGAACTTGTTTGTATTTTTTACAATATGATATGATCGTGAATATGATCACGACTGCCCAGAAAGTTAGACAAAACAAATGATTTGATTTGCAGTACACAAAGGGGATATTAAGAAGATATAGTTCAATAAAAAAAACAGCATTTTAGTGATTAAGAATTATAAAATAAATCGCAAATCAAAATAGAAGAAAATTTTATTATTTAAAATTTAAGCAGTTTTTAAAATAAGTAATATATTGAATGGAACTTGTGAATCTTCAAATTTAAAACACAAAAACGCAAAAAAAAAGAAGAAACTTTTGAAAAATCTATACTATACAAATAGAAAAAAAAAAGTCTTAAAAAGAAAACTTAGAGTTGATGAACTTTTTCTTATGGTTAAAACAGATTTTGCCTTTTTTTCATTGTTCATGCACAGAAACGAATACGAAAGGAAAAATAAGTTTAAGTTCATTGAAACTAGATGATAATGAGAGTAGATAAAGAAATCGTTGAATACTTTTCTTAAAAGCATTGTTCTCATTTTCTTCAAATATCAAAATCTCTTTACTGATAAGTATTTACTTAGTCTCGATGCTCATTATGATGAAAAAATAATTTTTTCTTCTTCGCAAATATCAGTTCTTTTTTATCCTATCAATGATCTCTGCCATCCAAGGTCATTGACCGTATTTTTATTCCACAGACTAAATTTGTTATCAAATAAGAAACTTCTTACTGCATAATGGTATGAGACTTCAGAAAAATCTCTCCTCATCTACTATCGTATATTCATTTAATACATTTTCAGTCGTAAAGGGAAGAAGGATGGGAGTGAGAGAAAAAAAATTCCAATTGCCAAAAAAAGTTCGTTAAACTTTTCATACATATATGTCTGCAACCCCAAACCCATATAAAGCAAAAACTCACTGATGGAAAATATATATACATGTGCGTTCAACAGCATTTTAAGTACTTTAGCCTCTCCCTAAATAATGCGGATGAGCTTTTTCATATGAAATTTTAACATCGCATATTTTTTTTTATTGCATTTGTCATCGCTATAAATCATAGTTTTCATTATAGCAAATAAGAATTGTCTCGATGAATACAAGTCAGTTACTGTTAATGCTTATTTATTGTGAGAAAAGAATAATTTTTCAGAAGAAAATAATTTTGTCTGGGCTCAATGAAGAAATTTTACACGAGCAGACGATAATTTAGAATTGATAAATGTTGAAGTTCCACCATAAAGAAAATTGTGTTTAATTTTAAATTTTCAAAAGATATTGTTGAAGTAGAAAATAAATTAAAATTTAAATTTTTGTAAAAGAATTGCGATAAAAATCATGATCATAAAAATAAGTATCAGTAAATCATAAATAAAGCTTCAAAAATCTATTCCTATCTGCTCAGCTCTAGCAACTAGCAGACATACTTCTCAGTCTTATTCCCCCATTCTATTCATTACGTTTAGTGAGCATCAATTCCAATATTTATACAGTTTGTTCTAAAAACTTTACAGAAGAACAAAAACTTTATATATATATATATTGAGTTTGAATAGGATTGAAAAGCAGCAAAAAGAGTGAGTAACAGAGAAATAATTTTATTTTTTGTGCAAACCCTTGGCACAAAGCTACACGCCAGACATAATGGAATGAGAACAAAAGTAAGGCTAGGATGCTGCTTGGTCTGAGGGAGGAGGAGAAAAAGTTCAATGTCCTTGTTTTCGTATAGCAGGAGCGCGCAGACAACAGTAATTTTCCGAACATCACTCCCTTTTTTCACATTTTTCCCTTCCATTTTCATCATCGCGTCTCGTTTTTCTTTCTTTTTTTTGTGTGTAGCATGTATACAATGTACCCATGAGCAGACACAATTTATATCGAGTTGGGGTTGTACAGTCAAAAGTGCAATGTCCATTTATGGTAAATTTTTTAGAAACATTATGCACAGATAATAAATTGTGTATTAGGTGATGGAATCGTTCAGTATTAGTCATTAAGTTAATGAACTTTACAGAAAATCTAATGGATGTGGATATACAGATTTGCAGGTTGATTAATCAAATTTTTTCAATATTTTGTAAAGCTAATTACTTTGTTAAGACTTAACAATATAAACTCAAAGCACTTGATCCTTTATTCAGCAAAAGCTTCCCTTTTTGCAGCCAATTTTGGAATTATGCTCGATTTATTGTTCGAGCCATAAAGTTCATTGAACTCAATTATCATTCAGCAGGAGCACAGCATCCTCCTTTGTGTGTATGTGTGTAATCGTTGTCTGTCGTCTCCAACCTTTTCCAACATAAAATTTTGTTCTCTACACACACCAGACACTATGCAAAAGCAACAACAACATTTGTTCTCTCCTTTCCTCTAGTAGTGTACGACAGGATTGAATTCACCCTCATTTGAGGCATTGTAAAATTGTAAAAAAAAGAACTAAAAGAGAATGAGATGGAATAAATTGGCGGCAGCTCATGAAAAAGTTCCTTTTTTGCTATGCACAATATAAAATTGTGAAGTAAAAGAATGGGAGATAAAGGTTCAACAGACAGACGACAAATCTACTGGTGAATATGAAAAAAAAACACACTGCAGGAAAATTGTTTTCCATCTCAATTCATCTCATTCCATAACTCGAGAGTTCTGTATATCGCTCACAATTTTTATGTCTGGAAGTTTATTTTAACAAAAGGAGACATACATATTCACCAATATGTGCATCATTATTATTATGGCAGCAAATTTTCTACCGCACAATGAAACATACAATACTAAAAAGACATCATCACACGACTAAAAAAATTATTGTTTGAAGAGCTTTTGTCGATTGCTCATTTTGTGAAGTTTTTCACATTTTTTTGTTGCTCCACTCATTTCATGTCATAAAGGAGGTGTTGAAGCATGCACAAAAGAGCCCCCCCAACATAATTTTTTATGTTTGCTTTTCATGTAATGCATGCACAATTTAATATTAAACAAACACATCTCATGGGTTCCTTTTCAAAGCTATTAGCAGGGGCTGGTAAAGCAGATTTTAGCTTATTAGGAAAAATTTTTGGTACTTAATTTTTCGTCACTTCTTTCTAGTGAATTGTATAAGAACATTTTTAGAATTTTAGAATGCTAATAAATTAATTGTAATAAATGCATGATGAAGAAATCAACCCTGAATACTAGGAATTGTTGAATAGCAATGGCAACCGAAAACAAGGAATTTACTTTTTTTTGTGCATAGAGCAATTAAAGTCCTTTTCACATGCATTATCACATAACTTTTTCATTTTAATGACATTCTTTGAACATTCACAAAGTAGTACTAATGTAAGTGTCATAAAGACACCATTCTGCTTATTAAGGAAATATGAATTCGTTCTACAGACTTTCTTTTTCCACAGCTCGTTATACTCTTCATTTTCATTTTGTTTTAATGGCACTTATTAAAATGGCTTTTGAAGTATCATTAAAAATGCTTTCGGAAGCTCAACAGGATAGAGAAATAAAATAAGATCAAAGGATTTTGGTACTCACCTTGCTGAAATAACCAACAATATGACATCCCTCAGAATCAGCTATTGTCATAATATAGAATAAGAATGGATCAACATCAAAATAGAGTGTTTTATGATCCAAGAAGAATTTCGCTAATAAGCATAAATACTGGCAGTAATTTTTATGTCTCTTTCCATCAACTTCCCACACACATAATTTTCCTTTTCTATAGATTTCATTACCAGGCGGAAATTTCCAAACGCATTTAGCAGCGTGCCTTTTCATTGTCACTTCTGATTTTTGATAACGTAGACAAAATTCACAGAGATAAAGTTTTGGAAGTCGTTGAACATCTTCAGGATAGACACTTTGATACCAAACTTCCATATTATGCTTTCCCATTACAAGATACTTGACACTACCTCGACATGGCAATTGTTTTAATTCATTTTCAATATTTTCACTCGCAATTGCTTGTGCATCACGGAATAATTGAAGATCATATTCAGATACTGTTCCTGACAATGTCGGTTCTCGATCATCACAACGAAAATCATCATTTATTCTAGGTCCAGGTTTAAATTTTGATCTCATATCACGAATCTTTTGAAGATATGCTTTTTGTTCTGTTGAGGGTGGCTTTTTAGGCTCAAATTCTGAAAGTGCTTTAGATCGTTCTTCATGTCGTTTATTTCTATCTGGGATATTACTTTTAGTTTCATTAATAGTCAAATTATGAAATATTGGACATGCTTCTAATGTAAAATGCTTATCATATTTGCCACTCAAATGTCCATTTGAATTACATCCTTCTAACGGACAACCTTTCTCTTCTGGTTGTGAATCTTTTGATAAATTTAAATTAAGTTTTTGTTCAATTTTCTTCTGCTTTGATTTCCCTTTTGTTGGAATCAATGATGGAATTTTCTTAACTGGACTTCTTGTACTCGATCTTTTAGTACTATCATCTGTTTCCGTTTCAGATTTAATTGACCCTCCAAGATGCTTCGATTTTCTCACGTTACTTGTTCGAGCTGATTTCCTACTTGGAATAGCACTTTCAGAATCTGAGTCTGAATTGGATGATGCTGTAGATGAATCAGTTGATGTACTGGTAGCTGATGAAATATCTTTTTTAATTTCTGGCTTCTGTTTTTCATTGGGAGTTTTAACTGGCGTAGTTTTTGTGACACTTGATGATGATGAGTTAGCATTGTTTGCCTGCTTTCTAGGCCTGCCTCTTCCTCGTACACTTGTTGAACTGTTTGATAATCTACGATCACTTTTAACTGACGGTTTTTCGTCATCTGTTGAATTATCTGGTGAAAAGATGCTTTTCTTCTTAAGTACTTTGTTTGCTGCTGATGACTTCTTAGTACTCGCAATTAATTTCTGTGATGCACTTGACTTATTTGTAGTTGGAGCATTTCCAAATGGTGTCATTTTCGCAGCCGCTAATGCCTTATTTTGCTGTTGTAATGCTTGATGCTGTTTCATTACACTAGGTGGAACTTTGCCGCCTGTTAATGGAACTATATTGCCTTGTGTTGGTACTTTTGGCTGTGGATTTGTTTTCTTTTTCTCATTTTGTGGTGGAGCTTTCTTAACAGGACTTTTAGGACTTTCATCTTCTGTTGATGACAAACTACTCTTTGAACTTTTAATTTCTGCATTCTTAAGTATAGCTGCTTTAGCTGGCAATTGTTTTTCTTGACTTTTTCTTGCTAAAACTTTTTCTGGAACTTCTAAAATTTAATCAAATCCTTTAAAACTCAAAAAATTTGAGGAGGAATGAGGTAGGTACTTACTTATTGGAGCTGATGTTGTTGGCTTTTCTGGAGATTTTTCATCTGAACTACTACTTGAATCAGATGAGCTTGAATCCGAAGAATCTGATGATCTGGAACTACGTGAACTTCCTGAATCTGATGAATCAGATCCACTAGAGCTACTTCCACTAGAATTACTGCTGCTTGTTGATGTTGCCGACTAAAAAATTAATAATAATATTCACAAAAATAAAATCAAAAGAATTTATGACTTAATAATATTCAATTTTACCTTTTGTGGGCTCATTTTGATTGTTTCGATGAATTGCTATTTTATTCTGTAAATTTTAATTAATTTTTCAATGCTAATTGCGATTTTTAAGTGATTTTAATAAAAAGAGAAAAATAAATAAACAAAACTTATTTGATGACCCAAAATATTACCAAACTTTTTAATGAATATTCCCCAAAAAGTTTAAATTATTTTTGGCAGTTACAGTTAAATGTAATTTACTTCTAATAGGGTTTCGGAATCGAACATTCAATGTCGAATGCTCTTTTGTATTTGAATTTGTAATGAAATTTATGATTAAATACTTATTAACTGCTTAATTTACATTTTATTTTAGATATCACCCAATATTACCCCATTGCATAAAAGACCGATTACCCAAAATTTTTGGGTGATTTCTAAAGAGTACCAAAAGTTGACATCCCTAAACTTTATTTATCAAAAAGAACATCAATTTTTCATTTTAAAGTAAATCCATTAATTAACATATTAGAAACAACCAGAAAATGGCAGATTTTGGTCCAAAGATGACGGGTGGGATGCAGAATCAAATGGTAACTTGTCAATTAAACTTTTAATACAAAACATTTGTTCACAAAATGATTCACACTCTGTATTTCTATTCAATTTTTTTTAAGGATCCAGAAAGTCAAAAAAAGATTGAGGAACAAAAAGAAGAAGCAGCACAAATGAAAAATATGATGTTAGCAAGTCTATTGGATCAACAAGCTCGTGCACGATTAAACAATTTAAAACTCAGTAAACCAGAAAAAGCGGAAGCAGTTGAAAATATCATCATACAAATGGCACAAAGAGGACAAATCGGTGGTAAATTGGATGATAAAACCTTTACTCAATTGCTGGAATCACTTAATCAGCAAATGACTCGTTCAACATCTGGAATTAAAGTTAATTATGATAGAAGAAGAAACAATTTGGATAGTGACGATGATGAGGATTATTGATGGATTGTTTCTAGTCGTACGAAGAAGTCTCACATGTCACTTTTATATTCATTTATTTGCAATTCGCATGCTTATTGTTCTTGATTTACTAACTCCTTAATTTTTGCGCATTTTAAATTTTGTTTTTCTTTTCGATATTTTTTTAATGTTAAAAGAGAATGAAGAAAATAAAGCGATATTTCTATTAATAGCCATGTACACAAATGTTTTTGGGAATTAACAATTAAATTCATGATAAATAAACTTAACGGATATTTTGAGTTCAAAAATTTAACGAACTTTTGAATTTTTTTAAATAAGTTCAAAAATTGAACTTTATAGTTTCAAAATCAAATTTTAACGAAAATTTTAAATTTAAATGCTATTTGAAGTTCAAAAATTGAACCTTAGATTTATAACGTAAAATTTTGAAATTAATGAACTTTTAAAAAATTCTACTAATTTTTCCATCCCATACTCAATTATTTGACCACTGACTGTATTGTTTATGTTTTTTTCCACAGAACACGGAAAAAAAAAACAATTCAGTTGCAGGTCTAACGTAGAGTTAAATAGTTGTGCATATAATTTGTTATAGTATTTAGTAATGATGCCACGTAATATCATAATAAAGTTAATTTTACTATATTTATCTATTGGTTCAACGTTACAAGATGCTTCTGACATTCGTAAAAAACAGGTAAATTTTTTATCTAATCTACAATAAATTTAATATCTAATCGTGATTTCATGCATAGAATGCTCATAAACCAATGGAATTGAGTCGTTCAATTATCTCTAAATTATCTGAAATGAATGATATTGGTCACTTTAATGAGATATTAGACAATATATTAATACCAAGAGTTGTTGGCACTGAGAATCACAAAAAAGTTAGAGAATATATTGTTAAAGAATTGAGAGATTTACAATGGACGATTGAGTTTGATGAATTTGATGATAAAACTCCAAACATGGGAACCTTAACATTTACTAATATTATAACTAAGTTAAATCCAAATGCCGAAAGATACCTAGTACTTGCATGTCATTATGACAGCAAATATTTCCCTGATGAAGAGTTTTTAGGTAAGCTACTCATTGACTTTTAACAGTTCAAATTATTTAAAAATATAATTATATTTTTGAGATTTTAAATTTATTTTGAATTTTAAAAAAATTCAAATTTTTAAAATCCGTTATAATTTTGAACTTCAAATAATTTAAATTTTTAAAAACTGTTGAAATTTTGATTAATGATTTATAGGAGCCACAGATTCAGCAGTTCCGTGTGCAATGCTAATTAATATGGCAAAGACAATGTCATCGCAATTAAATAAAGTAAAAGACAATACCGATCTTAGCTTAATGTTTATATTTTTTGATGGTGAAGAAGCTTTTAAAGAATGGAAGGCTGATGATTCAATTTATGGTGCTAGACATTTAGCAAAGAAATATGAAGATGAAGGATTTCTTCCCAAAATGGATATGCTTGTTTTACTTGACTTGCTAGGGAGTCCAGATCCTGCATTTTACAATTTAAATCCAGAAACACTTTCATGGTACTTAAGACTGGAAAGAACTGAAGATACTTTAGGAAGTATGAGTCTACTTAAAAGCTACACACGATCAGGCGTTTCTCGAGAAGATCCACCAAGATATTTCCAACAACAGTCACTTCATGCTGGCATTGAAGACGATCACATTCCATTCATGCGACGAAATGTTAAAATTTTACATTTAATTCCACTCCCATTCCCAAGTGTATGGCACAAAATTGAAGACGATAGAAAGGCAATCGATGTTGATACGGTTGAAAATTTAATGAAAATTTTGCGAATATTCATCGCTGAATATTTGCATATCGATATCGACGAGTGATTATTAATGCTAATTAAAGAATGAAGTTTATTGGAACCAATAACTCAATCTTATACGATTGTGTGTATTGTTTGGTAAGCTTACTACATCCTTAGATATTTATTGTTTTGTTAAGCAATGTGACTTAAATTTTCTATAAAAAATTGACATGTTTAAAATTAGCACAATATTTTTTTGTATGAAAAGCTTTAAATACAAATTTTTCACTGTTAAAAATAGACTATGACTTATTTATTGCAATTTTAATGTTGAACGAAAAATTGAAGCTTTTATTGACTTTTAAGAGGGGCCGTCAACTATACGAGGGGCATTCAAATAATTTCAAATTTTAAAAAACCGTTAGAAATTCAATGATGCTGTTTTAAATGCTGCTTAAAATGTGAAGTTCTGAGGAATGACTTGTCACAAACTGTGCATGTATTCTTCTCATATTGACTGTCTCTAAATTCTTGATTATGTTGGAAGCGCTTGTGTCGTTGATAAAGTGTTCGATTGGTCAATTTTGTATTACAAATCTCACATGATATTCCCTCTTCAAGAAGATGCTTTTCCATGTGACTTGATCTGGCTGCTGGTGTCTTGAAGCTTTTATCACAGAGAGTACAAAAGTACGGACGTAATCCAGTATGAGTATTTTGATGAATTTTAAGATCACTCATTGTTTTACATTTTTTACCGCATACTTCACACGGAAATCCAGAAATACCCAATTCGAATAAAATATGAGCTTGAAGTTGATGTTTTGTCGAGTATCTTTTACCACAATAATCACACCCAAAAATCTTCAAGTCACACACCTTTTGATGAGCAAGTTTCTCATATATCGTTGGGAATTTTTCTTTACAGCTACTACACGTGTACTTAATATTTGGAAATAATTCTGGATGTTTATTTTTCATATGCTGTAAATATTTACTTAATCCTGAAAGTCCTTGAAATTCTCGATTATCAACAAAGCAATAAATAGTCACTGAATGCAGTAACAGTTGATGAACGACACAGTCATTTTCCTCAAAATATCTCACAGAACAATGTCCACATTTCCAAACTGCTTCATCCAAACAGGCTTCATCTGCGTCACCAACAGCATCCTTATAAAATGAAGCACCAAAAGTGATCAATCCTTCTGTTGGAATCAGATTAATTAAGTCTGGATTGTTATGAATTTCTAAATGCTCCAAAAGTGAAGTTTCAGAATTAAATATTGTCCGGCATTTGTCACATTTATGGTGTGGAATGTGTGGAGCTAAAATTTTAAAAGTATCATGACATTCTTGATGAATTTTAGGCTTTACATGATGCTTAGCAAGCATAAATTTGACACCACATTCATTACAGAAATTTTCACCTTTACTGACATTTTTATTTAGGACTTTTTCAGTCAGTCTTGAAATGTCCTGAATGCTTCTATTTGCTGTCTCACTTAAATCAGTTTTAGTTTCATTAAAATTATTAGCATGAATACTCTTTAAATGATGTCTTAATCCGTCACGATGTCTGAATATTTTTGAACATTCTGGGCACTTCCAAACATCTTTAACGCCTTCATTTTCAATCATTGTAGTCGTCTTACAATTTGCAATGAATGAAGAATCAATTTTCTTGTCATGAATGTGATTCATACGAAAATGTAATTTAAATGCTTGCTCTGATTTGTAGATTCTGTTACGTTCGCATTTTGAGCACTTCCAAACTATTTCTTGACCATTTTCTGTTTCTATTGTTAACTTACTATTTATTACTTCCTGTTTTAAGATTGATTTTTCGTCTGTTGGGTTTTTAAGAAGATGCAAGTCTCGAAGATGACGAATTAAGCTAGCTTGAGTGCATAAAATAACTTGGCATTGAGGACATTTAAAAACTTTCTTTCTGCCTTTAAGAAAGTCACTTTTACTGACTTGTTCTCTTATCCATTCTATTTGTTGTGTATCGAGATCATTGAGAGTATTGATCTTCCTTTTCTTTGGTTTTGTGACATCCAGTTCCGATGATTCTTTTGGTTGAATTTCTAATTTTTGAATTTTTATGTTATTTTCTTCATTAATTGTAGATTGATTAGTAACTTCTGGACTTATAAGATTATTTTCTTTTTCTTGAGGTTCTAAAATACTTTCAGTGTCGTCTATATCCATAGAATTATCACAAGGCACTTCCTCAAGTTCTTCTGGATCAAAAATAATAATTTCAGTTTCTTTTGGCGATTCTATGACATTTTCAAGCTGTATACACCATTTTGTAGGATCTTCAACTATGTTCAATGTTGAAATATCATCAAAATTTATCAAAAACTTTTCTAACTTTGACAGAATTTCCAGTAACTTAATATAATTAAGGAAATTTGTGTACTTTTTGGCATCGCGTTTAAACACATGAAATGTCACTAAAGTATTGTTACAATCTGAACAGATATAGTTGGATTTTGATTCATTTACCTAAAAATATAAAATATTCATTAGAAAATTGGATGTTATTCCTTATTCCTTATAATTTATCAACTTACATGTACAAAACAAGTGTCAAAAATTAAATTCTTAATTTCGACATTTTCTTCATTTATCATAACGGAACTTCCAGTCATATTAATTAAATTATTTTTATTAAAGCTTTTCTGGCAGAAATAGCACTTCAAAAACACTATAAAGCTGCTCATTTTACAGTAATTTAATTAAACCGAAAAACTTGCAATTTTTTTTGTTTACAAACAAAAATTAAAGTTTGGAAGTCATTAAAACATTTGAATGAACAGAAACGCATTTTTATAGATACTGATTTTATTCAATAAAATTAACAAGCGGTACCTTTTAATCATTGTTACTTAATTAGAGGATAGTATATTCATGATTAAATGTATCTAATTTGTTACTTTTCATAATTTTTTGCAGACAGTCAGTCAATTGACAAAATCATCTTGCTTTCAAAAATTCAGCTATAAAGTCTCGTTCCAAAAATAAAGCACAAAACTTATTCGCCGAAAAGAAAACAAAAGAATTGAAAATTTCGCAAAATTATTAAATTAAGCTATAATGAATGCTGCAACATTACGCCAACAATTGGCAAACTTGTGTGGAACGACTGGAGGTCATAAGGAACAAGCTGATAAGTATCGAGCAATCTTGGAACAGATTCTGGCACAAAAAGATAGTAATGAGTTTTTGAAACAATTTATTGAAGCTAGTAAGTCACTTAAATCTTCTTAGTAACAAGTTATGGACTGATTAATGCTTTATTTACTTCCAGTTGTTAACGACCAAGTCAGCTTAGTGATCTCTCGACAAATTCTGACTGATATTTGTACTCACTTAACAAAACTTCCAGATGAATCATCACAAGCAATTTCTCACTTCCTTTTGGATCGTGTACAGCCTCGAGTAATTTCTTTTGAAGAACAAGTTGCTACAATTCGTCAGCATTTAGCTGGAATTTACGAAAGACAGGAACAATGGCGTGAAGCTGCTAATGTTTTGGGATTAATTCCATTAGAAACTGGTCAAAGGTGAGTTGTCAATTTTAACGAACTTTTTGCATTTAAAAATTTAACGATTTCATAAAATTTCAAATTTTGAACTTACAATGCAATATTTTAAAAATTCAAATTTTAACGATGTTTTGAATTTTAACGAATTTATTTAAAATTCGATTTTTAACGGATTTTTACAGACAATATTCAGTGGATTATAAGCTAGAAACCTACTTAAAAATTGCCAGACTATATCTAGAAGACGAAGATGCAGCAATGGCCGAAGCATTCATAAATCGTGCATCAATGCTTCAAACTGAAACAAAGAATGAAAATCTCCAAATACTATATAAAGTCTGTTATGCTCGTGTCCTTGACTATCGACGAAAGTTCATAGAAGCTGCTCAAAGATACAATGAACTATCATACCGCAGTGAAGTTGATGAAGAAGAACGTCTAGTTGCACTTAAAAAAGCTCTAATTTGTACGGTATTAGCTTCTGCAGGTCAACAACGTTCGCGTATGCTTGCTACATTATTTAAAGACGAACGATGCCAACAACTACCAATGTACAATATATTGAGTAAAATGTATATGGATAGGATCATAAAACGTACTGAATTGCAAGAATTTGAAGCACTTTTAATGGATCATCAAAAGGCAAAAACAGCCGATGGATCATCAATTTTAGATCGTGCTGTATTCGAGCATAATTTATTATCTGCTAGTAAACTTTACAACAACATAACATTTGATGAGCTCGGTGCATTGCTTGAAATTCCACCTAAAAAAGCTGAACGAATTGCAAGTCAAATGATAACTGAAGGACGTATGAATGGATACATCGATCAAATTGATGGCATCGTTCATTTCGAAGGTAGCTAATTTGCAATTAACAATCATCAATTTTTATGATCTTTCATATAAATTTATTTAATTCTCATTTATATACTCTATACAGCTCGTGAGATCTTACCGCAATGGGATAAACAAATTCAAAGTCTCTGCTATCAAGTTAATAATATTATTGAAAAAATTACACAAGCTGAGCCAGAATGGATTGCAAAGAAGATGGATGAAGAGATGGTACATTAAATTTAATTTCAGACTGGAAAAAAAATCAGCGAATGTGTGTAAAATTATGTATCAAGAATAAGAATAATAAAAGGCACTCTTTATGTTGAAATTCAATGATTTCAGTTTTTTTATTGCATTCTATAATATCCTTGTCAAAATCATTTTGTGTGCATTTTGTGCTGTAAAAAAAAAATTAAAAAGTTACAATAAAATTTCGCCATCTTTTTTGGTCATTTTTAAGAAAATTAATTGACTTTGGACGTTAATTAAATTTAGGTAACGATGGAAAGTTTTTGAATATTTCAGTTGAGTTCCGAAAATTCTTAAAATCGTTGGCTATTGCAGCTGGAGTTTCAAAGTTTGGCATTTGTCTTCGTTCTCTTGTTGGAATTTTCTTTGCAATGTCCATAAATTTTGTTGGATCCATATCTGTCATTTCTTTTAGGTCCTTAAAATTCATTCCCATCAAATCGGTGATTTTTGTCATGTCTATGTTGGGCTATTTAATGTGATTATTTTTCAAATTATTAAATTATTTTATATAAGAATTAAATACAGTGAGTGAAATTTAACGGAATCCTGAAATTTAAATTTTAACGATTTTTGAAAATTCAAAAATTTTTGAACATCAAGTTCAATTTTTGAACCTGAATAAATTTTCAAATTTTAAAATAATTTTTGGAATTTAAATTTTAACGGGAAGCAAAAATTTGAAACTTTTGAACTCAAAATTTAAATTTTTAAACTTGTAACGGTTTTTTAAGAATTTCAAATTTTGAACTTTAACGGTTATCAAATAAAATTTTAATATTTTATCGGATTCTTATCTATTTAGGACCAACAATACATTGCAAAATATGTGCAGAAATGCAACAAAAATCATAAAATAAATTCAAACCCTTACAGCTTGTCTTTTAACGATCCTCGAGAGCGATGATGATGATTTCTTTATTGTCTTCTGTATAAAATAAAATTAATCTCAGTAAACCAAGAAATACAACAAAAAATTATCTCACAAAAAAATCTCAAACATTTTCGGATTTCGTCTCTTCAAAATTTTTAGTGAACATGGATTTTCAATTTAAAGTAACTGGCGATAGCAGCTGTGACTCATCAAATGATGAGAATGAATATCACATGGTGATTGAATTTACCTCATTAGCATTCAATGATGAAACAATTGAGAACTTCCAACTGATTTTTTTGAATGGTGATTTAATGAATAAAGTTGATGTGCAGGCAGAAATTAAATTTGAGGATGCAAATGATGAGGTTGAGGAGATCGAGGATAGTGATCAAAAAATTGTAAAAGAATTTAAAATTGATAAATTCACTTATGTTATACACTCAACACCATCAAGATTTGCTGAAAAACTTTTAGATGTGCCAATAATTTTCATGTTCTTAACCGAAAACAACGAAATGATTGGTAAGTTCCCAAAAAATAAAATTATAAGCTTTAATCCACCGACAATTAATAATAATAATTCTTCTTTGTTTAAGGAAATCCAATAACATTGGAAGTTAATGAGTGCTTTGCCAATTCCATCAAATGTAATGACTTTAAAGAAGAATCATTAAGAAAGACTTATGATTTAACTGATAATTCAAAATGCCTCGGAAAAGTTTCATTAAATTTCTCTATCATCAAAGACATAGGAAACAGTAATCGTTTTCGAAAATTTTATACAACCTCGACCGCCGAAAGGCTTAAATTAGAAGCGATTTAAAATGAATAAAAAAAAAGACGAGAATTTAATCTTCTTTATAGACACAGAACAAAAAGAGAGAGATGAGACATTCCTTAAACTATTATTTTATTATCATTATTATTATTCACTGATTCAATTACGTACATACTTGGGGGTCTTCTGTTCAAATAAATATTCTTTTTTAAAAAATTAAATCAGTTTGCTAAAAAATTCAAATTCAAAATTTCCGTTATAAATCATCTTAAAAATTTTAAGTTCTTGATGGAAAAAATTCAAATTCAAAATTTCCGTTATAAATCATCTAAAGAATTAAATTATTCAAACCGAAGACCCCCACGAAAAAATTTTCAATTGAATCCACAAAATGCACCACGTGCTTAACAATTAATTGATTTTGATTTTTTTTATGTGTGCCACATCTTATGTGATCTTTATTAATGACTTATTCATAAAATAAGCCCGTAAGCGTTTCTTAGAATCTTCTTCAATTGTATCATTTTATCTAGTTGTAAATCCCAGAGAATTTGGTGAGTCTTTAATTATTCCCTCTGAATTCTTTTCATCAACTGACTTGCCAATCGCTGGCAACGGTGCATTAATGGCAGTGTCCTATGAATAAGTGGGTTAATTATTAGAATGATTTTTTTTGTTATAATTGCTTTTTTTATTTTTAGATGATCAGTGCTCTAATCTTACGCTTTTAATGTTTCGTGCGGTAATTTCATTCTCATGTTCACCAAAAGCTTCCGCTAAAAGCGGGTCAATTTCAGATAATGGCTGATTGCCATAGCGTATAAACACCGGTATAAAGCCGGCTCTTGGTTTAAGCACCTGATATGCTGGTTTAGATTCTGTAAATGTACAAAACGAGAGGAGAGAACATTCATGAGTATTAAATAAAAAAAAAAAGTAATCAAAGTTGATGATCATTAGAAAATATGTGTGTCAGATAAAATAATTTATCAACAAAAAAAAAAAAAAAGTATCAAGGCAAATTACGAGATGGAAATTTTTTGCAGGCGTGATGTTGTTTTTTTGGCATGTATGAGGAATGATGGAGCGCACTTTTGCCTTCAAGAAGAATTGAGTTTTCGATTTATTAATGAGATTTTTCAATAATAAGTTGAAGCTAAATCTTTTCCCGCCTAAATTTTGTTTAACAAATTAAACAATCTAATCTATTACAAAGGAACATCTAACCAAAAAATCAGCAATTTCAAAGTACTTACTCTGAATTCAATCACCCAATTCATAACATAATGACCCACATAAAGCAACAAAACCAACAATTTCCCAAAGTGACTACAACAGCTCATCTGATTAGCAACAATGTGTTAACAACAGAGTTTAACACGTGATTAAAATCAACTAATAATAAGAAATTTTGTTGGAGATGTAATAGAAAAGCAAGCACATACGTACGAGACTAATAGCTCTTAATGATAATAATTGAAAAAAGAAAATACTTTAAGAGCATTTAAGAATTATTTCCAATTCAAATTAATAATCCATAAGAAATTTATGGACTTTTAATCGTGAGATAACAGGCAAAGAAGCTCCGTTAAACTGTTTATGAGATTTTCTTTTTTTTAGCATAGCATGTCTAACGTTTCCGTCTTATTGAAATATAAAAATCACATTTATTTACTTTGAAACGGATATGAAACAAGAATTTTGTTCTGTGCATCATTATTGACATATTCTAATGACTATTTAACATTCTGTAGTTCTTGATGAGCAGATGTGCCACAAGAAATTAAAAGAAAAATTCACATGCAGTTGTGCATAAAAAATTAATTAGCGTTGGAGATGGGAGTAGACTCATTTATGTTCTTTAAATGATTAAGTTAATCATGGATGGAGTTGTTTGCTTATGATGTTGAGAATTTAGAATAGATTGAAAGTTTTTGTGTTTGTTGAGAATACAACAATAACGTCCTTTTTATATTCAAATATTATATTTGTATTCAGTAGTCGATTTCCCCTTTTGTATAGTTATTTTCCCCTTCATACAAATATTTAGTCTCTTTCCGATTTTCAAACAATAAACATCATTGTTATTTTTTATCAATATGGAACTATTCTTTTATTAACTGATGAATAAATATCATTTATCAACTCAGCAGTGATAATAAATATTATTAAGAATTTTTAGATGCTTTTTGAGATTGAACTTGATTGATTTTTTATCAAACATCCAAAACAAAACTTCCCTACCAAAATTCTTTTTAATAATTACTATTTGAAAGGGTTGACACCCAATAAACGATTAAACAAGCCACATAATTCTATTAATTGAGGATTTTTCCAAAAAAAAAAGCATGACGAATTTTTGTGTCATCTGACTTCAAAACTATATTATCAAATTTATTAAAAGCTGATTTTTTTAATCAAATGAATTAGATCAACCTGAAAACTCCAACACCATTTGCTATCAATCCCCATGTTCATCATGCACATATGACGATCAAATAAAAAATTACTCAAGACTCTTTTGTGTAGATCATCCGTTATCTCTTCCCAACCATTTCTCTTTCTTATTTTCTTTTCATTCTTACTGTCATTGATACGCCTGGTCGCGAGCATAACTTTACTTTCCATAACTTTTTTTCATTACATTATCGAACATATGGAATGAGAAATGATTGCTGTTGTTGAATTATAAAAATCAACAAAAGATTTCATCTTCAATCGTTACTAATAATTTTTAATTCAATGTTATTTGTAATTCTAAATGATACTGTATACTTATGAATTGAGCATTTCTCGTTCTTTTCATTTCTTCCACTGCTTCTCATACAGCAGGCGCAGTGAGGAATGATTACAATAATTGCAATCTATTTTGAAAGGATGCTTTCGATTTAATGTGAATAAATATATGTGAAGGAATGAAGAATCAAAAGCGAATCGGATATTTTTATTTATATGCTGATTACCTCAAGAATTCCATTCTTCTTCTGTGGAAGCTTTTTTTTTCTTATTATTTCTCCTCTCAATCGATATTTCTTCTTCAACAATTGCAAATATTTTTTATGATGTCATGAACTTCTGAATCTTTTTTTTTCTAACATTTCAATTTCATTTTGAGAAACTTTCGAATGCTTGTTTAGCATTTTGTCTTAAAATTCAAATTTATTGTGTTTTGGATGATGATTTAAGAGTTTAGAGGATTTACTGTTAGAACATCTTCGAGGTCATACAAAAAGGTTAAAATCTAACGTTTTAAAAATGAGTCAGGGATGGATTAACAAATTTTTACACAGAATTTTTGATGATTGAAACATTTGAATGACTTAACTTTTTGAATGCTGAAGTTCTTAATTGGCAATTTGTCATACCAAGAACTATGCGATCAACAAATGCATTAAAACTAACAAATTCGACAATTTGTCTTTAATTTTCCGCTAATTTGCCACCATGACTAATGACTCTCATGTGCCGACCTCATCTTAGCAATTTTCTAAACAACCATCGACTTCCCTTTCCAAACAAACTGTTTATTGATTTTTCACGCTTTAAAATGCGTTTTGTTCATCCTTTCACCAGCACTTCACATCATCTAAACACATTTCATCTCTACTGAATGATTGAACTAAAAAACGGAGGTGAAAAAAAGTACGAAAAAAGTGAACGAAGCAAGAAACGATAAATTAAAACATCAAATTACATCAATCTCATTTAGCATGTGAAGTAAGAAACAGCTAACAAAAGTACAGCGCCAACAACTGCGAAGAGACTAAACAGAAGTTGATTTCGAATCATTTGAAAAATTCCCGCACTTTTTTATTCGGACGAATTTAAAATTTTCGAAATTACTTTAAAATAAATTTAACTAAAAATGAATAATTTAAAGCTTGATTACATGATGTTAATCATTTAAAATACTTTCTTAGTTTATAAATTAGCTTAATCAGCAATCATGATAATAATTAAGCTAAAATTTGAACATTTTTTTGATCAATTTTATATTTTTCAATCAATGTAAACAAACATGTTTGTTTACAAAAAATTTCGAAAACTAATGCACAATTTTTCGCAAAAACTCATTAAAAACAGATGAATAATGATTAACAAAGTTTAATTATGCAATAATCTGTTTTTAAAATTAAAAATAAAGTCTCAATTACAGAAATAAATTAATTTAAAAGAGAAAAGGAAATAACGAAAAGTTTAAATTCAAATTTATTCCGAAAATTAGATCCGGAATATCGAAAATTAGTTCTCGTCCGCAGTCGTTGGGTACAGCGATTTAATTATATTTTTATATTTTCTTCATACATTGTTCTTATGAATCATCTTACCGCAATAAGTCAATGATATTTTTTTCAGTGTTCAATCGTGATGAAATCTTACAACATTAAAGGTTGTTTGCGTTTCGCTTTTTAGCGCATTTTTGAAAACTTGTTTTCAAAAAGGAAGCTCAATCATACACTTTGATCGGTCGTTCGGTCGTTCGGTCGTTCGGTCGTTCGGTCGTTCGGTCGTTCGGGTCCCAATTATCTCTTGATCTAGACTTCGTAGCAAGCTCGGAATTGTTTTAATAGCTTCATTGAATGTTTTTATTCCCGCCGTTTTTATTGAAAAGTCAAAAAACACTCATTAAATAGCTTAATTCATCGATTTTATATTTCAAAAAAAATATGTAAACAATGCAGGGCAAAGCTATGCTGATGATAAGTTTGAATTTTTTCTAACCGTTAAAAAATTTGAAATTTTTTTGACCGTTATTTCGGATTAAATTTTTTCTTTTATACACCTTAATTAATTAACATTTAATTTTTTCATACAAATAAGTGCGTTTAGAAATTTGAAAAATAATGGATGTGTTCAGAAATTTAAATTTTTTGCTAATGGAAAATTTTGAATTTCAAAAAACTGGTAAATCGTAAAGCTATTTTTTGCATTGAACATTATAAAAATCAATTTTAAAGGAATTTTGATCTTTAGTTTTAAACTTATTATTGAAATGCATTATGATTAAAGAAACAGCAATAGAGTTTTAAAACTCGACATTCTTTTCTATTTAATCAATTGCTAATCGCTGCGTCAAAAATGCGCTGAAGTCCCTCGATATAAAACACGAGGACTTTTGTAATTTTTTCTTATTAATTCTTTGGAAATTAAATACACGTATGTATCCGCAGGGTGTTCTAACTGATGCTGAGCTCACACGTTGTTTGAAAAGGAAATTGAATGAGTAAGGGTGGCATTTCAAGGATTTGTCTTGCGGGTAGTTTTTTCTTAAACTATAATTAACGGTCATTTTGTACTTAAATAATTCGAGAATTTAGGAATTTTGGTGGTGTTGATTTCCCCTTACATAGTTGTCTTCCCTTTTTGGGTTTTTCAGAAAATTTTCGTGAGAAAACAATTTATTGGTAGGTAGACTATTTAACGAATACCATTGATTACTCAAATGAAAAAATCTTAAAAGAAAAAAAAACAATAAAAATTCCCAATTAAAACCTTCAAATTTTCATTCTAACCTAAAATCTTACATTAATCTTCTAAATCTAACTACTGGCACACATCGTTCAGCATCCGAACATTTATAATATATGTAATGAAAGGGAGTTTAATAGTAAATAATTACCATAAATATTGTTTGAAGGAACAAGATTAAAAGAGTCACTTAAGTAGAATTTATCACGAATTTTTATCACAAAATGCCTAATACACATTTATTTATTAAATGTGCATTGAAAGAAGCATGAAGCCAACAACTATATACCATATTTTTTCTCATCACGAGAGATATTATCAGCTGCCAATTATTTATTGAATTTCTTCAATCTTGACAGCAATTACATGAATGAATATATATAGCTTGTTTGCATTTGCAAAGTATATGTTCCTACTATATTTACATTCACGTCGATATACGTTAACATTAGAATTATCCACAACACTTTATACGACGTGAATGCATCAGCGAAAAAAAAATAAGATGCCATCAGGAAGTAGTTGTTACAAAAAAAGAATCCATTTACCTCCTGGCGATTTGGCATGCAATATCTCATTCTCACACAATTTTTGAGAATATGAGTCAATCTTTTTCTTGTTGCTGCTTCAATAAAAAATCATGTACAAATTTAATAACACAATAAAGACATTATGACCTTTGTTAAATCATCTTTTGAGATGGAATGAATGGATTGGAATTTAGGGAGCATACAAGAAATAAAAATCTGATACTTTAATCTTCATTGAGCTTTGATTTCAATCTTTTAATTCAATCATTTCAATTATTAGCAATTTGCGCAAATACATCTTAGATTTTTTTGTTAGCCATCCCGAGTAAGAGAGGTTGGGACTATGGCTGTGATTTTGAAACGATCTGATCAAATGACAAAATTTTTAGGGCCATAGACGAGAAGTAGATAATTCAGCTCTTAAGCTTTAATTTTGCTATTTTAAAGAAATCTATGTCCACAAAACCTCGACTACTGCTCGGGACTTGTGCCTTATTCATAGAACTATACAAAACATTTTATGTGTGGGACGTGATTCATCTAAAAACATTTTGGAATTACGACGATTTCCTTGTTCCTGATAAGTTCATACGCTTAATTTGTAATAAATTTTTTTGAGCATACAAGTTTTAATGAACAATCTCCTTTATGGCTTTTTTCTCTCACAACTCTCTGTGTTCCTTTCACAAAACACAAGAAAAAAGTTTCTTTCATCGATCTCACTTTGACACACAAAAAGTCTTCTTGTTCTTATCGAATATCACTTCATTATGGTTATTTAATTCAGCCTTATTGTCTTACAAAATCTTTTCATGCAAAACGAAGTTTTTGTGAAAAGAGAAATTGGAAGTATCCAAAAATGTCATAGGTTGGTTGTGTCTTTAAATTTCTTCTCATAAATTTTCTTTATATCTTGTGGTGAGAATTTAATATAAAAATTCTAGGGTTGGAAGTATTTTGAGGATTGTATCAAATTACGGATATTTATGAGTTGCGATTTTTATCAATTAATGTAATTTTTATGCATATTTTGTGCTTCTTTTCTTGATTTTTAGATAAAGTTGGATAGAGTTTATTTTTGGGGAATGATTTGGGTGTGTTCAAATTATGGGATGTCGATTTAGACTGTATTTTGTAATTTAAACACGAATAAAATTAAAAAGTTTTAGAAATTAATTTATTAATTCAATTTTAAATTTTGTTTGAAAATCTCAATCATAAAACCTAATGAATGAATCTCAATTCATCTTAGAAAAATGCAAAAAAATATTTTTTTTTTAGAAAAAAAGTATTTTTTGACCCGACACTTTTTCAAAAATTTCCAAACTCGAATAACTATGAAAATCAATTTTCTAATATTTTTCGAATTAAAAGAATTAAGTATTATTTATTTTATCCTATTTTATAAACTTTAATTCAATTGTAAAGTCAGTAAAATTGCACTCTCACGACCATCACGTCAAAAAAAAAAAAAAAAAGAATCCATCACAATCTGCAGAACAGAAGTTTCCATCTCTAGATGTTATTATTAATTCATATCTTACCCGAAAGGTGTGCTAAGATGATCATTGTTACGAATAAAACAATATATTTTGCCATATTATTATTTTTTATGTGTATTATTAGCTTTTTATAAATTCCAAATTATTTTTTTATGTGGAGGTATAAAAAAATTAAGATTTATACAACACGAAGATGCTTAGAATTATTAACGGAAATTGCCAAATAAGAATTCCTTAATGAAATAGAACAAAAGAAATTTGTTTTTTTGTTAACTATTATATTTTCGCACACTTTAATGCTTAGTCTTAGTTCTTAACAGTCACCGCGATACTTTGGATGTATTATATTTTGCGATGTTATTCGCGTTCGAGACGATCGTGTACTGAAGCTTTTTCTAAAGAGAATCAAGTGTTTATAGTATAAATTTTTTTTTCTTTCTGTCTCGCATCACATTTTTTTTCTCACATTTTGTTGCGATTTTTCGTAATTATTTTAACGATGTGTGATCCAACTGTTCTTTAGTGCGTGCTGATATACTATTTAGTGTTCTTTGGGTAGAGATAAAAAGGGCTTAGTCAATAAAATAACATTGCTGAGCATTGCGATTTTCATTTGCTTCTCTGTTCGAACTTATATGCGTGCAAATCAATGCAGAAATCTGAGAATTTTATTTTCTCAGTTTTTTTTGAAGGGTCGGTTGTAAGTTATGTCAATTAAAGATGTATAACCATCACAGTTGAAAGACAACAATTTGTTCTAACCTTAATTTATTAAGTTCATTATCATGTAGTTTAGGGGTTGGGGGAGGGTATAGTATCCAGAATTTTATAGTTTTTTTTTTTAAACTTTAGTCAGCAAAAGGACATTGAGTAATTAATTAGAAATATGCAAATTGAAGAAATTCTTTTAACCTCAACCTATTACAAAACAATTCTATAATCATTTGTGGACATTGTAACCAAACATAATCCACAAATGACCCCACTCAAACTGATTTCTGCCTTCCGAAGCAGATTTATGTAATTTATACCTTGTTATTCCAATGTGTATTATATATATTAAAGTTAAAATTGGAAACAGAATTCTCTGAAATGAAATGAAATACACATTCCCAAGAATGAGAGGAAGGAATGAACCAATTAGTCCGTTACAAAAAATAAAATTCTTTTTTATTTCAAATTCATTCACCTTACTTGCAATGATAAACACAAATCCGTTAAAAATTTTAAATTTTATTCACTAAGTATAAGCATGAACATTTTGAATTAATGTTAACTATCTTATAATAACATATCTAATAACAAGAAAAGAAATTAATTCAACAAAGCATTCTGAGTTGTTGTCTGTTTGCAAACACTTATGAAAGAATGAATCAAAATGTTTATTTACTTTAATTATATTATTATTATTCATTATTATTGTAATCACAGTACACATATATTGTATTGATGCCTTAATGAATTGTTTCTCATTACACAGATGATTTGTTCTTCTCATTCAAGTGTATATAATTGGTTTATACCTAGCATCTCTGAACAGCGGTTTTGTCCGTTAATTTTTTAGTTAAAAGGCCCTCAATTTTTGAAAAAAATCAAAAATTCAAATCTTTTTTTACATATAATCCGACCAAGAAAAATTCTTTTTTGCAAAATTAAGTGTTTTTCCTAAGTTTTTATTTATTAAAATAATGATTTTTCCATAATTTCAGCCATGAAATTTGATATAAAAAAATTTAAACTTATTATAACAAGTAGAAAGTATATAAATCTTAATTTGTTTCTTAAAAATTTAACGGACGACTTGTTCTAAAATAAGCCGTACTAATGCGTTTTATTTTAGAACAAATTCAAATTTCGCACGTAACGTATTTGTTCAGAGATGCTAGGTTTATACATAATCTTGTAAAAGTGTCAAGTCATTAGATATCAAGTGAGTCAGTGACTTAAAAAGTGGCATTCGAAATACACTCGAGTATCCAGACGAAATGGGAGAGAGATGAGACAATAAAGTATGTAATGTATACATCATCATTCAATTATTGTAAATTATTTTTCATTACATGGCGAGAGATGTGTCTACCTATATGTAATGATACATATTTATTCTCCGACACATTTAGTATTTTAGTGCTTTTATGAACAACATAAGCATGGTGTGGTTCAGTATGGGTTTTATTGTTTGATTAAATTCTTTAAGAACTTGATGAATTCAAATTTTTGTGGCCAAATTATTCCGAATTCGGGTTAGTTGTGATGTGTTAAGGTGATTTTATCACATTGAGGTGAATTTGGTGAATATAGTGAGATTCAGACCTATATTCTCAAACTTTGAATCCATCATAGAAAACTCATCTTTGACTCTATGTCTCAAGCAAATAAATCTCAAAACAACATCCAGCAAGAAGCACATTATGTCATTTTACACTCATTACTCATTTCTACTTCATTTATAGACCATTTCTCATTACAGTGAATTTGCTGAGAAATGTAAGCTTCAGTCATGATTGTCGCATTGAAGAAGTATGCAATGAAACAAAATCACTCAATGACTTAAAAGCGATAAAAAAGAGAGAAAGAAAAACTGTAGAATAATAAGTAGAAGTGAAATCTCATCGCATACTTTTTATTCTTCTATGCTATGTTTCACATTCAATTGAGAATCACATTTAGCTAGCTGGATGTGAGAGATGCCATAAAATGTTTGGAATGATGGATGAATGATAAGTAGTAAAGCTCACAACATTGTGACAGTTTACATAACCGATGATACACGAATTAATTAATTGAGACCACCTTTAGAATTTCTATACAATAAACATATTGGATTGAGTTAAACGCTTCGGCATTAGATACTAATTTAATGCTCTAGGGGGTTGTGCAGATGTACTGACCATACCTCCATTTGTAAAATTACTTTGTCAGCAAAATTGAAGCTTATTAATAGGGGTGGAGGATTAAAAAAAAATAATTTTTAAATTAGATACCACTTACGTACCAACCCCCCTACAAATTTGCGTTTTATTGATATGTATGTTCTGTCTATAATTCCATACGAAAAACGATTCCCTAATGTGATCATCATAAAAATTGATTTTTATGGCTCTTAAAATTTATCTTATTTTGTGTATTTCATATTCTCTTGAGCAGGTCAAAAAGCTATTCTTATAAAGATGTGAGATTTGCGAAACCAATGAAATACATCAATAGTTGAGGCTTCCTGTGCACATTGAACAACAAAAATACAAAAAAAATTATGAATAATTTTGATTGTCATGAGAATGTTCTTTCAATAAGTTAATAACACTAAAATATTCTACATTATGTCTTAAAAATCACTTCCATCACGTTTGTTCTGTTACGGTAATATTTAATTAATTTTTTCTGCTCTTTCTCATGATTATCTCAGACAAATATTTAATTGCTTTAATATTTGCGTGAAATTTTGAAGTATTTTTGAGGTGAATTAATAATTTTTTTAATTTAAATATTTGTGGTGGGGGCCGTTTGGAAATGACGTATGCATATGTCTATTAAAGAAAACATTGACTAGCTTAGGAGTTATTAAAATGTTGAATCAATCAATATGTATCTCCACAATAAATTGTCTAAAAGACGTAACTGACGTATGATCCATCGCATGTAAGATTATCAAACTTATCTTGTATTCCTGCCACATGCTGATTATTGATTATCTTTAAAGTAACTTTTAATTGATCCAAATCACGTGCAAATAAATTATTGCATACATTAGGTCAGAATTGCAACGATAATTCATGGATTTATCAACATGTTGTGCATCAACTATACGATTGAATGTTAATTTCATTGCTCATTACTTCGAGTACCTGAATTTCTTATTATTATTGCTTTTTTTATAGGAAATGAAGCAGGATCGATTAATCATTATTTCCATGACGGATCTTGATGAGCTTAAGAATTTTTACTCGGAATCAAAGTAACTGCGGTTGTTGTTGTTAGTTTCGGCGTTGTGCTTGTCTGATTTGCCGACAGTGTTGTGATGTTCGTAGAATTTGAAGACGGTTCATCTGTTTTTGGCATAAATTGTATGAATATTACCATATACGTTGTAATACTTGCAATCATTGTTTTTAAGAACATAAAATCCATTTCAAAGAATCCAGATACCGAAAATATTAATGGCTCATGAAGAATTTGGAGAGAAAAGTTTTCCGTTAAGGTATTGATTCGTTCATCGTCGATATCTTTCTCAATATTATGCAATAAAAAACCAATATATCGAACTTCTTCCAAACATACTTCACATGACTTAAGGACCATTATAACGACAGTCAAGATAGGGATGATCTCAAATACAAGTTCTGCAAAAAAGAGACGTTAATATTTATTGTTAATTGGTTTTAGAGATGTTGTGTGGGATAATATAGTTTTATAACTGATCCAAACTTTTTATAACTCAGTAATTCACTATATAAATACGAAGTATACCATATATCTTTAAGAAACTATGACCCAACATCCCTAGACATCTCCCAAAGACATCTCAATAAAAAAACTCACCTAATAAATCTTCGAAATTATTATAATACAAAAAGGAGTAGGTTGAGTAAAGCAGACACGTCAAATGTATAAAATTCTGCAATAAATTTGCAAGCTGAGAGAATCCAAAGCTCCTATTTATCAGCAACGATGATTCCCATAAAATGTTGTAGACCTTCTTTATGGAACTTATTTTATCAAAAAGGCCATCATAAAATGAGGAATTCTTTACAATTAGTTGATTGCCTTCCAACTTTGTTAACTTTACAATGTCCTCTAGTTCATTTTTTATGATTCTAAAGCGGCATGAGAGCACATTAATAAATAAGGAGTGTTGTAAATGTCTTAAACGACTAATTGTCAATGATAGAATACAAATGCACCACATATATGTCCAATCATCATCATCAGCAACTCTGATAATTACACCAAGTTCCAACAATATTGTCATTAGTATGTAGCCAGTGAATCTTATTGAGATGCTCTTGTAGAATTTCATTATAATTTCATTAAAGTTGCTGACCATACCACTGATTAATTCATCCGCTGACGCTACATTATTCCAAATGTAAATAAAATTTCTTCGAACTATTACAGACTCAACAATTGTGACTGCATGTGTGAGCATGATTATTGAGAACGTAAGCACATTGTTGACATTAGCTAAGTTGGGATTTACAAAGAATTTGTTCACAGTAATCTCGGTCACAACTAAAACTCCAATTAACTGAATAACTGACCATATAATAAGCATAAAAGTTATGCAAAAATTCTTCTTCTTGCTAATTAAAATCGGACACAGTCCCGAAATTCGAAAGAGAAGCAAGAGTCCATTGAAAATTAATTGCCAATTAAATTTGATATGTTTCAGCATTTTTGTTATTTCTACTAACTGAAAAATTACATTCGACACTCACCAATGACTTTACTTTGTCGAGTGTTTAGCAGTGATTTTTGTTTTCATTTATTTGACTTTACACGATTGATTAATTACATCTTTGACTACTCAAATTAAAATGAACAATTGTTAACATTAGTAAATAATTAGTAAAAATATCTCTGAATGGTTGGTCAGATATTAATCAATTGCCTGTTTTTACATGAATTGCTGAGATTTGTATAGGAAATAATTTTATTGTGTAGGATTATTCATAAATTATGCCTTTATGAGAGTTAAATTTTGAGATATTTTGATCTAAAGGTACCGTACCCAAAAAGTATCTACTCTCCTTACATCTTCCTTCATTTAAAATAATCATGCGTCATTACTGAACATCCCTCAATCCAAAAATATTGATAGTAAAACCTGTTGAAGTCCTTTGTTAATAATTAATTAATTACATTCATAGGATAATGAATTTTTTGTCTGCTAACCAATAAGTTTGATTAATGATGTTCATTATTAACTGACTGCATTTATTTTTGTGCTGATGACAAGATATGATATATCTGTTGAACATTCTGTTCTTTTAAATCATTAGCTGTAAATTAAATTTATTTGTTTTGACTTTAACAAGGATGTTCTCGGACAAATTGAGTTTAAGAGCTTTTTAAGTCTAAAATATCGGTTTTAATCGCTCAAAATGCAGCAATCAAGTCTTCCATTCTTCCATCATAAATGGTATCATGATTTAGTGCCGAAAGCTGTAATTTGGAGTTCGAGATTGCTATTATACTGTTTTTTTGTTGATCATCATCTCATTTCTTGTTTATTTGCACAAGATCCATTAAATTGTATTTTAGCGTTTCGCTTCTTCATTCTGTGCGATTTGAAAAGGTCTTCTTAGATTCAATTAATTTTTTCAATTTTGTCCAATTTTACATGCCTCTTACCACTCTCGTGTCTGTGATTGTTCTCAGCATAAATGATAATAATTGCGGAGAATAGATTTGGTTTGTAAACTTGGGGATTTAGACTGAGATGGTTCAAATAGATTTTAATACGTGCAAAAGCTTACAAAAGCTGCTATTTTGGATTTTAAGATGAATTTTGACTGATTAAGACTCTTTGAATTTAAATTGCTGATATTATCTTTGACTTTGACTTTCCATGACCCCTAATTTGAATATTTGCTTAATCTTAGACATGCTTGGTGTTCAAAAATACATCAAGAGCTGCTGGTCGTCTATAATACATTATATAAGTATTCAAATTCAATCCTTTAAAGAATTGACAAATCCATGGACTTTTAAGAATCTAAAATACTTGTTTTTGGACACAAACTTCATTTTATCGATGAATAATTAATTTATATCCAGCAGTCTGATGATTCAGAACTTCAAATGTACTCAGACGTCAATACACTCCTTAATGTCATTAAATTAGTAAAGACCTCAAGCACATTAACACTTTATTAAAAATATTGTCTATAATAAATCATTACGATGACTGGATGTCAGTTACATCACTCTCGGGGTCAACGTGGTGTCTATTTATAAAATAAGGAATGAGAAAAAAATTCTTTTATATCTAATGAAGCATCAAAGAGAGCAAACAGCGACAAAACTCGGTGTTAAAAAATTTCAAGTCCGATGATCGCTGAAGATGTAAGAAATATCAAATAATAAAAAGAAAATCATTCTTAACATTGTTGAGCTGAGAATCGCCCATGTATGTACATTCCAATATGCCATTGAATAATTTTTTTATTGCCAACAAGAGATTCATTTTTTTTTTTTGTTGTATGAAACGACGAGAAAAAAATTTATGGAAACAGATCTAACGGCAGTGATATTATATTTTGCGCGCTACTTCATGTCACTATGTATGGTAGGATTGATTGATTTATGGCGAAGAAAATTTACTTTAATTTCTTTACTGCTTCCAGCATGAATATTTTTTTCTCTTTTTTTATTTTGGCAATTACTTACTTGACCTATATCGTCGGTACAGCCTTCCTACATCATTATCTGTCCGCTTCACATTTCATCTGTCAGTTGCAAGAAAAAAGATTCACACCGAACAATTATCTCGTATGTTGGTGCTTTTGCACTTTTGAGAACTCTCTTTAACTAGACATTTTAAAAAACGGCTGTTGAAATGAGATAATTGCACATATTTCCTACATTCTTGTCTAGTTTTATGACACAATGAGTTTAAGTGCAATCTCTTTAGTCTCAATGACAATAACATTGGCTTTAATGAGTCTCATTTGGATGTTCTTTAATCGTTTGTTTCTTGCCCGACTGGATCTTTTTATTTGATTTAGTAATGTTATTCCAGAGAGTATTGAGTTGAATTGCATTTTTAAATGTTGATCTTTTACTTATCTCTGAACTTTTCTTTTATTAATTGTTTTGATGATTTTGAGTGAAAACTTGTGATAATTTTTAATTCTTAACGAAACCATTAATTGCCATTAATAATTTTAAATGCCTGTTTTCTGGTTTTTGATATAGAATCTATAACTTAAAGTCTTATTTATTGAAAAATCAGCTTAATTGGTTTGAATCACATTTACCTAACTTTTTCAAAGGATTGAAAACTACGAAATTGATAGAATTTTGTAAAGGAAGATTACTACGATCAGGAAATCAAATTGAAAAACTTTTTCAAACAATGGATTGCAAAATAAGAGCTTCTTTTAACTTGTACGTCTATCTATAAATAGCTTGAAACATGACTAGACTTGCTATTAAAATTGAAACAATTATTTAACAATAACATATCCACTGACTGGTTTTAGAACTATTAGGTATTTTAAAACAAGTTTATTTATTGAACATCAAATAAATACATTCAGATTAAAGCAAATGTAATCTATCTGAGCTTAAGCTATACTGACGAGTAGTTACTAAATTATTATAACAACAAATTCACGTAGATCTGCGAGTATCAAGTTATACTGACGATCGTGCGGATTAAAGAATTAACATGAAAAATCAATTTTATTGCGATAAGTACGACATATCTGTCTAATGAAAAGAAATGTATGGAGATTACATGAACGCAGACAAGACATTTAAAAGTGAGAATAAGAATCTGAATAAATATTCTATAAACTCTTAATTCTGATCAAAATAAGCCTCAGTCCTCATTTGTCTCGTTCACGATCAACATCTCATCAACAAATTTTGACTCAACGAGAACCGTAAAAAGAATTAAGAGTGAGTGCAGACCATAAAAGTGCATATAAAATCTCAAGATGAGAAAGTTAATTACGTTTGGATTATTAGTCGCGTTAGCTCATCTTTCTGGTAAGATAATAATCTAAAATTGACTCTATAATCTGCCATTTGCAGATAAGTGATTGTAACTGAATTTGGAAATAAACTGCACGGATGTATCCAAAAAAATTCATTCAATTTCCTGACGATTATTTCTTAATGACTGCACTAATGATGCAAACAGGTTTTTGAGCCACTTTCAATGAAATCGCAAAAAAGTTGATTTATAAAAAAATTTGACTGTTGGAATTTGCGGATATTTGGATGTGATTGTTGGTAGTTTATGTTTAAAGGTTTGATCCTGAAGCTTTTTCAATGTTATTTTGACAAGATTAAGGTTAGAATAATTTTATGACCAATTTAAGGTTAGAACTCTTTAAACTGATGCTATTTGCTTAAGATCTTGATACAGATACGGATGAATGGTCTAAAATCTTATGTTTATACCAGTTTCAACATTCTTCTACAAGAATTAACTTAAGTTTACCGAAATAATTGCTTCTACTTCTAATTACATTTTCTTAATGACAAAATCATTAGTTCCAATATTGCATGCCTTCTTGATGTTGACGTAGAATTTGTTATTTAAGATCTGTTTACTGTACTTTCGTGTAACTTCATTAATAGCCATTCAATTAGTCATTCCTTATTTTCTGTATTAAATTCCAAAAATTCAGTACAATTTCTTCCAATAATCAATCGATTGTTCGCTTGAAAATGAGTTTTTAAAAAAAGCATTCTCAGGAGCTTTCCAAAAAAAAAATTAACACTTTCTCAGCCATTAAAGGCTGATACCTGAATCGACTAGCTGTTGGCACTTTAGCGTCTCCCATGTAAATAAGTGCCATAATGAGAAACATTTATGTATGAATTATAGGTGCGCTTGTACACATAATTAATTTACATGAAAAGACAATCATAATTTTATTATGTTTATTTATCTGAATAATTTATGAACTGTATATCATGGGAAATTGGAGAAGATTCTTTAACGACTTTATGATTTTTTAGACATTTTAAAATGCTTCTTGCTGCATAAATTCAAGGCGAAATTTCAATATTTTTGCTTTATCGGTTATTTACATTGAGGTCGTTGTCTCTTAAGATAATCATTACATTTGCATATTAATTTGATTCTATAAATTTTATTTAATACCCAAATTTCTTTAGACCAAACCAGTTTCGAATATTTTTTTGGAACTTCTTTTTATAACCTTCAAAAGATCAAATAAGTTCCTTCAAAGAAATCGATAGAATTAACTTTGGAATTTCCAGATTAATAAATAATGCATGCACAAGAATCAAACAAAAAGACAGAATGAGCAATACACAATAATTGACTAAGCCGCAAATAAAGTTCTCAGAGAGCGGCAAACAAAAATGTAAACAGCGAGTATAAAACTCAAATTAACAAACAAAAATGTATAGGATATGAATGATTTATTCACTAACGGACGGTTCGTAACCAGTTCGTTCTCTCATTCTTCATGTAATAAAAATAAGCATTTTTTTGATATTGAGAATGAATTTTTATACATTTTAGTCTCATCGAAAATTCCGAGCCGAACAGACGTTCTTAGTTCTTCAATCTCAAGTGAAAGTCCAAAAATAAAAATGCAATATTTAGAATTTGCAAATGGTGATAAAATTCCAATGATTGGACTCGGTACATGGCGAGCACCTGATGAAGAAGTTGAAGCTGCAATAAATCTTGCATTGGAAATTGGCTATCGTCACTTCGATTGTGCTCCTGTTTACATGAATGAAAAAGTTATCGGTAAAGTCTTTAAAAGATGGATTGATTCCGGAAAAGTTAAGAGAAGTGACTTGTTTATTGTCACTAAACTTCCACCATTTGCTAATCGCGCTGAAGATGCTGAAAAATTATTAAAACAATCACTTGCTGATCTTCAATTGGATTATTTAGATCTTTATCTTATTCATGTGCCATTTGCTGTTCCATATGTCGAAGGTCCATTTAAAACTCATGAAAATGGAAGTGTTGTGCAGTCGCCAACTGATCATATTAAGACATGGAAGGTATGACAACGATTTAATTACTTTAAAGCTACTTTTGCAAATTTTAATCCATAGGAGTTAGAACGACTCAAGGACGAAGGCTTAATCAAGCATTTAGGCGTCTCGAACTTTAATGAACGTCAAATACAACGATTATTGGATAACAGCGTCGTCAAGCCAGAAGCACTTCAAGTAATTTAATTAATTTGATGATGAATTTTGTATGAATTGTAATGACTTGATAATATTTACATTAATAGGTCGAATTGCATGTCTATTTCCAACAAAAGCCATTGGTTAAGTTCTGTAAAGATAACAACATAATTGTGACTGCATATTCGCCTCTTGGATCGCGTGGAATAAATAAATTATTGGAAGGATCTGGGTAGGATGCATAATTGTGATTATTAAGCATATAATTTGCTAATTGCTGTCATTTTTCTAGCATTGAGGTTCCAGATCTCTTGGAAAATCCAGTCGTCAAGTCTGTCGCTGAAAAGCATGGAAAGTCAGCAGCACAAGTGCTTTTAAGGTACATCACTCAAATGGGAATCACAACAATTCCAAAAAGTACAAATGAGAAGCGATTGAAGGAAAATATTGACATTTTTGGATTCGAACTCGATGGATGTGACATGAACTCATTGTCAGAACAAGATGCAGGCATTAGACTTGTTAATTTCCGCAACTTTGAATTCTTCAAAGGCATTGAAACTCATCCAGAATTTCCATTTTAAAGATTTTTTATTGTTTAATGTTAAAAGACAGAATTTAGCTTTGCATAATTTTTTTTTATTTAATGATAAATTTCCTAAATTTTTATCTTCTTCTTCGCCATTAAAACATTTCTGGAAAGGATCTTGTTTTTTTTTATGATTCATAATAAATATTTTTACCCACTTGTCAAATGCTTCAAAATTTAACTTTTTTTTGTTTTGTTTTATTTTGTTAATCCAGTCTAGTTAATTCACTACTATTTTCGTCTCGATGGTTGCTCTGAATTATGTCCTCCTGTAAGCAAGCGTTAAGAATTTTCAGAATGCATAAGTTAGGGTTAATATAAGAATTTCATAGTAGAAAAAAGATAAGAATGGAATGAAGTGCAAGAATGACTCACTTTAATCGGTGGAACTATTTGATATAGATATCCAATGACCTTTCTTGGTATATTGCATAAAATCTTTTTTATGCGCATGCATTGCCATAAATAAATACGTAAATGATAGTAGAAAAAAACCATTCAAAAGTATGAAAAAGTAAAAATTAAGACAAAGAAAAAGCACACACCTTAAAGACTAATGAATGAAAAGAGATTTGATGGAATTTTAAGTTTAGTGCAGATTGATAGGAGCTTCAAGCATAAAAGAATGAAAATTTAAAACTTTAACTGTTAAATGAATTCAAACTGAAAACCTTTCAAATGTTTCGGATTGGAATTGTAAGGTTTTTGGAATCAATCAAATTTTTAAACAAAATTGTGAAGCCTTCGAAAACCGCACAACTTTTAAATAATTTGAAAGGTTTTCTTTAAAAAAACCCTACAAAGTATTAAAAAATTGTATGGTTTTCGCAACTCTGATTTTGAACATTTTAAAATTTTGAAAACCATACAAATGCACGTTCAATTTAGAACAACACAACAGTAAATAAAAGCAATCTTGAAACAATACAATTCCAACCAAAAACATTTGTATGACTTCAGTAAATGAATTTTTATGAAAACCTTGTAAATGTCAATTAAAAACCATACAAATCCTTTCAAAAATCACCACTCAAATTCAATCAAATCTACTATCTAAAATGAAAATAATGATAGAAAAAAATGAGGAATAAATCAAATTTTTATTTGGCTTCAAAAATTTTTACCAAATCAATGTATAAATTTTTAACATGCTATGAACCCATGAAACTTACAGACTAGAATAAATTTACAAAAAAAAAAATTCGAGTATTGTCTAATTATTTTCCAATTATCCAATAGAATTTAACCCTAATGATTTGTGAATGTGAAAATGGAAAGTAATGCTTAATCTATTAATTATCACTCAAAACATTAGTAACTTGTCATATTGGACAATTTGAAGAAAAAAGTTAGACCAGGAAAAAAAAACTATGAAAATGATCATCTTAAAGTACATCAATGGATAGAAAAATGATTGTCAAAAAAATAATTTCTAAGGCAGTAAAATAAAAGTATGACTACATAAAGCTTTACAAAAATGAATAATAAGAAAAAAAAATAACACCAATAAAGGAGAATAAAATTCACAATGATGATTAATCATCAGAATATGTGGATGATGATGAACATGACGATTCAGACCATCGATTGCTTCCATTTTTATTACCTTTTGATTTCTTATTACGATCTGTTGGCGAACTGTATCCTCGTCTCGGTACAGGTGATCTTGGTGGACTAATATCCGTTTCAGTCTCAAACGGTGTATAATCATCATATCGACTATCAGGCGAATATCTTCCATGTCTTGGACTATATCTATCACGATCATCTCGCATTGTTGGAGTAAATCTCTTTGGCGGTGGACTCATTAATCGACCTAATGGTGGAAGTCCCATTGGTGGTAAGGGCATATCGCTAGGCATAAATGGAGGTGGTAAGAATGGTGGGGCTCCGGGTGGTAAAAATGGTGGGGCTCCTGGCAAAAATGGAGGTAAACTTATGTTGTTTGGTGACTCAACTCTCATTGGAGAAGGAATTGTATTCATAGAGTCGTTTGGTGCTGGTAATCCGTCTGTTGTTAATTAAAAATGATAATAACGGGGTTACAAAAAATTTTTTGAAATAAATAACGGTAAAAAATTATTTGAAATTTAACGGTCAAAAATTAATTGAAAACTAAATATTTTTTTTGAAATTTAACGTTCAAAGATATTTGAAAACTAAATATTTTTTTTGAAATTTAACGGTCAAAAATTATTTGAAAATTAATATAGTTTTAAATTTAACGAAAAATATTCAAAAATTCAAATCAAAACCGTTAAATAATGTAGTAACAAACTCACTAAGTAATTCAGCGCCAGACATTCCAGGATTCTCAGCAATTGATGTTAAACGACGTCGTAATGCTGCTGCTTCCATTCTTGCTTCCTCCATTTTCCTCTCAGATTGTTTCGCTGCTAACCATGCTGAATGCGATTGTCCTTCAACTGATGTTAATTTTGCCTTATAACTGATGATCTGTGCTTCAAATTCTGCCTTCAATTCGTCATTTTGTGATCTAAATAAAGTGGAAATTAATAAATTACTTCAATATTTATAAGAATGACTTACTTTAATGTCTGAATTTCTGCATTAAGTGCTTGAACTTTCTCGACTGTACTTGTTGTCTCGCCTTGCTGTTTCATCCATCGAGCTTCTTTAAGACTCAATTCTGATTGAAGTTGTGTCTCTTTTTCCTTAAAGTAATTTGACAGCACATCAAGTCTTGTTTGTGCATCAAGCTTCTCTTTTTCAGCAGCACTAAATTCTTTCTTTAAATTTGACATTTCATCACTAATTGTTTTAACTCGATCTTCAAGTAATTTCCTTGAATCTCGTTCACTTTGTAATTGCTCTTGAATCGTACTTTTCTCTTTTGTTACAGCCAATAAATCAGCTTTAAGGTCAGCAACATCCAAAAGATTTTTAAAATCACCGCCTTTAGTCTTTTTGATTGTATCAAGACATTCTTCAAGTGCCTGCACTTTAGATTCAGCAGCTGTTAAGAGCTTTTTACATTCATCATATTTTCCAGCATACGATGTTAATTCACTGTTTAATCGTGTTACTTCGGAATTTCTTTCTTCAATTATTTGATTTACTTGCACGTCACTTTCACGTTTTAAGTTTTCTAATTCGATTTGTAAATTAGAACGTTCAAGTGCGACTGCATCGACTTGTTGTTGGAACTTTTCATATTCACCACCAAATTTATTGTTTATTTCTGACAGTTGAATTTGAAGTTCCGAATTTTCGCGTGATTTTGCTGCTAGTGTTTCGTTCATTGTTATTATTGTTTCTAGAAATTAGAAAAAACAAAGATTCAAATTTAACGGATTTTTAATAATTTAAATAGCAAAGACACAAATATTTCTAATTATCCAAGACACAATTTTAACAAATGAATTCAAATATAAATTTAACGGTTTTCTAGTTAATCAAAATTCTACGAACCTTGCTGTTCATTAAGTTGTCGTTGTAAATCCTCAACAGAACTAATAATCGAGTCACTTCCGGTTTGATTATTAAGTAATTCTGATACCATACGATTTAATTCTAATCCATCCTCAGCTGCTGCTTCCAATTCCTTTTCTAATGATGCTATTTTATCCAACAATTCTTCTTTTTCTCTTTCATTAAGTTCCAAATCCTGTTTCAATGCAATTACCATGTCATTTGAGCCAAAAGAATTATCTTGAATGCTTTTAAGTTGTTGCTTTGTGATTTCAACTTCAGCCTTTAGATTTCCATTGTCTTTACTTGTTGCCATTAATTCACGTTCCAATTCATTCATTTTTCTTATCAAACTGCCTTCCTTGCTTGCTTTATTGATGCAATAATGACCAAAGATGAAAATCAACACAGTTAGAGCAACGAGACCCAAAGTAATAATCACATCCATCATTTCTAGTGCTTCTTTGAGAATCATCTTCAAATAATCATCTATAGTATTTGAGTCAGCAGATTCGTAAATTATTTCACGCTTTACATCCTTTTTGACAGACTTTGGACAATTCTCGGAATCAATTTTCTCACAAAAACCTTCGTCAACTGAAAAGTGAATTGAAATTAAAAAAAAAAAAAATGAATTTTATTGTGTATTATTATGAAAATTATTTTGAGGTATTTTTTTTGGCATGTATTACAGAACAAAAGCAATAGTTATGACGTCAGTTTTACGAATTAAAAGCTCAAATGTGATGAATTTTTATTTATTTTCGTGAAATGTTTTAATTTTGATTTAATTGAAATTTTGATTTGAAAATTTTAAACACAAACCAATGGTTTCGTTAACTTAATTATGCACTAATTAAACAATTCCCCAATCTATTAAATTCAACGGAAAATAGATATTTAAATATCCAAGACACAATCCTTTAATTTAACGGAAAATAGGAATTTGAATATTCAAGACACAAATATTGAATTTTTAAAAATAAATTCGTAAATAATCAAGACACAAATCCGAAAATAAATTATCAAAGACACAGTCCTTTAATTTTTAAACCTAACGAAAATGAGTTATTGAATATTCAAGATATAAATACTCCTTAAAAAATCGTGAATATTCAAGACACGACCCAAAAGAAATTATCCAAGACACATTATTAGTTAGAATTTTAAAACTTTGAGCTAAGACATGAACCTTTTCTAATTTTAAATTTCAACTGACAAATTTTATCAAATCCTTTAAATACTCACCATATTCAGTTGATGGTTCTGTTACTACACTTGAATCATGTGCATGTGGATGTTCATCTCCGAAAATTTTGTTGACCAATCCACTGAAAAATCCTGGCTTTTTGTCTTGATCTGCAACTTCTTCCTGTACAATTTCAAATTTTTTTGTTTCATGATGTTCGTGGCTGTGTGCATCAATATTATCATGTGAATGTGAATCATGTTGATGACTGTGTGAGTCATGTTGATGACTGTGTGAGTCATGTTGATGATTATGTGAATCATGGCTGTGAATTTCGTGTGAATGACTGTGAGAATCATGAGAATGGCTGTGACCGTGATAATCATGTGAATGATGAACTTGTTCCACACTTCCAACACCTTCTGCATTTCTATGTCCCAATTTCTGATCAAATCTTTTTAATAGTAAATCTTGGTCAATTTTAATTTCACGTTTTTCCTGAGATGAAGGAGGCACTTCTGTTATTTCTTCATGTTTAATATCTGGTTGATTTGTAATTGGTTCATAAGATTGTGTTGTTGTTTCGACAATTGGAGGTGGAATTTCAGGCTCAAACTTTTCTTGAATTGGTTGTTCTGTTGTTGTTGGAATTTGTGTAGGAATTGGATCTTCAATAATTTCCTCATTTACTGGCGCTGGTTCTATTACTTCTTTAACTTCTGGAATTTGCTTAAATTCTGGAATTTCTTCGACTTTTTCAGGAACTTCTTCAATTTTCACAGAAACTTCCTCAATCTTTTCAGGTTCTTTTGGTTCAATTGCTTCTGTTTTATTTTCAGCATTAATATTTTCAATTATTTCTGATTCCTGAGCTTTATTATCAGTATTTTCAATAGTTTTACTTTCTTCGATAGCATTTTTATCTTGTTCTACTTGTACAACTTCCGGTTCCACAATTTTGACATCTTCAGCCTTTTGAATTGGCTTTTCGTCTGTTGTCGTGGCATTTAATTCAATTTTAATTGGTTCTAGATTTTCTGTGACTGTATCATTTTTCTGTTCCTTATTTTCGATTATATCAGCTTCCTCGTCTTCCTCATCATCTTCTTCTTCGTCGTCAGCCTCATCATCATCTTCCTCGTCCTCAATTCCACTGTCATTGCTTTCATCACGAATTTCTTGCTTTTCATCTTCTTTTCGAATTTCATTAGATTTTATCAATTCTTCAGCTTTTAGCTTTTCTGAATCATTTTGGACTGGCTGTTCTTCCTTTTTCTGTTCTGTACTTTCAATTGTCACTTCCTCTGCCTGCTTAATTTCAATTTTTGGCTCTGTACCGATTGGAATATAATCAGTTGGTCGTTCTTCTGGATTTTCAACCTTTTTCTCTTCATGACTATGTCCATGATTATGATTATGATGATCATGGCTATGTCCATGATTATGTCCGTGATCATCCACAACACTGTTTGTGTCATTACTAATTTGCTGATTTGGCTGACTAGAAGATTTTAAAATTTCATGAAGAAAATTTGTCTCTTTAACTTGTGAATTAATCCTTAAAGTGGCAAGATTAAGTTCCACTGGATGTACAAAGTTCCCTTTAGCCTTCTCACGAATATGATTTTTAGGTAAAAATCCATAATTCCTACCATATCGAGCATAATAAAGATCATCAGTTGCCCCAAAAATTTCCACTTCTGAATTTAATGAATTAATTTGTAACTTGTAAGGCTTATCTGGAACATATCGAAGTGTTGTAACAGCTAGATTTGATGGCCCTAAAAATGAAGTATTTTCCAATTTTTTTTTTATTTTAGAAAGTGACATATCAAAAAACTTGAAATTTTACTCACTTTCACATAATTCATCTCCACATTTCACTTGCAGTATGTCAGCAAGTGAATATCCTAACAGACTTACTAATATAATAACTATAAATCGCATCCTAAACACATTTAATTATATATTTTATTTTTTGATGATTTTATATTTGGACACGTCACAATGGTCTGAAATCGAAAAAAATGTTCAAAAAAAAATTAAAAAAAGTCATGTCTTTTAAACCTCATCTTTTGAATGCAGTATTATAAAACATAAACTTACGCATCTTCTGTGAAAATATCAACCTTCCAATCGTTGTCTAACTCTGTCAATCATTAACCAAAGTCATGAAAAATTTGTTTACAAAAACACCATGAAAAAGTTTTCATAAATTTTTCCACTTTCTGTTGTTTGACCCATGTTCTAATTGCTGGCAATAGCTTAATTAATGCACAAATTTTATGTTAAAACTTACAAAACATTAGCCAAATGCTTTATCATTAGGGAAATTGCAATTAAAATTTTGAAAATTTCCAAAACTTTAATCGTTCATAAGTTAAAAAGGTTTCCAAAGGTATTCACGGGACTAGCACAAATCGAAAGATTGAGTCTTAATTTACCTTTTAATCATACTCTGGTAATGCGCAAATATGCGCAAATTGAGATATTTGCATTTTAATTTCACTTGTTTTCCCATACAAATTTGTTTGTTTACAAAAATTTTTGATACATTTTTAACAAAAAATCATACTTACACTTAATATTATAGGCTGATTTTTTCAGGAGTGTATAATCAAATCATAATAAAGCTATTAAAACTATCAAAATAAAGAAAATCGGCAAAAACTTTTGAACCTTTAAATTTTCCCCTAAAATGTATTTTTGAACAATTTTTTCGATTTCAGACCATTGTGTAACTTGTATTTGGTTACAAAATTTATAGACTTGTCAACAATTTGAATTTTTGAAAACCGTTACGATTTTTTTTGTCAGATTTCTCTTTTATGCCATTTTTCTTGCTTGATTCTTTCATTTAACATATTTAATTGATGTATTTTAGTCAATAAAAATGGAAACTAATCAAGATTGCATTGAAAAATATTTCAAAAAGCTAAAAAAATCAAATAGAATTGTTTTTTCAAAAAATGTTCAAAAAAGTGTTCAATTCAAAAATGACGTCACAAAAAAATTGTAAACATTGATTTTAATTTTTTCTTTTTAAAAAAAGTGTTAATTTTTGCATTTTATCTTAAGTGTTCAGTATATAGCGATGTTTTAAAGCTAATTTTATGTTCATTATTATAAGAATATTGACAAGGACGTGAGACATTTACAATCGATTGTGGATATTTATTAAGAAAATATATTTTAATGAATTTTTTGTTTTATGTTTAAACAAACTCGTAATTATAGTTTTTAATCAATTCAATTTTATAAATTGACATATTCAGCGAATTAATCAGGTAAGAGGCATCATTAATCAAATGTAATGATTTTTGACAAATGCTTTTAATTTTAGTAAAAAAAGTTTACTGGATCTTTTAAAAAAAAGTTAATGAAGCAAAGATGGAAAAGTCATCAAAACATACACAAGGTCATACTATAAGACATCCAAGAAAGTCACATTATATGTCAGATGTTAATCGAAAGGATCACAAGTGCAACATATGTCTCCAAGAGTTTCATACTGAAAATCAGCTTAAAGATCATCAAGAAGTTCACATAACGCCGTATTGTCATTTCTGTTCAAAAATGTTCAAGTCTGCAAAGCTTTTACGCGTCCATCATCAAACGTATCATGAATCATCATCACCTCCATCGTCATCGCATAATTCGTCCAAAGAATCGAAAAATAACAGTTCAAAACAACAACAAAATGATAACAATATATGTGAAGATTTATCGTTAAGTAAAGTTAAGGAAGAGCCAATTGAATTAGTATCAGAGCCTGAAATTGAAAATTTATTAAATCATGATCCACACTCATCCAGTACAACTAGTTCCGATTTCTATCCAGAGCCATCGAGAACGCTTGGAATATGGAGGAATTTTACAGAAACACCACCATTCCTTAATTTAGAGCATTCGAATTTACCATTGGGCATTAAAATTGAACCAACGGAAATTCCTGAAACTGATCAATTTGACTTTATAATTAATGAGATTTTAAAAAAGCCATCCAATGACCATACAAATTCATCATCACGTCTCTCGCTTGTTGCTGAAGAAATTTCATTGCAACAAAATTTCTGGACACAATCTGATAGTCAGGAACAGAATATATGGATATGCGATATTTGTAGTAAGCAATTTACAACAAAACAAATTCTACAAAGGCATCGAATTGCACAGCATGATCAGAGTAAAGATTTTAAATGTGATCAGTGTGATACATGGTTTAGTAGTTCTAATAATCATGAACTTATTAAGCATGTTAATGAAGTACACAATGGATTTAAGAAATTTATTTGTGAATTTCCTGGATGTAATAAAGAATTTTCAAGGAGAGATGCATTAAAGAGACATAAAACGTGTCATGAAAAGGGTCGAAATGCTGTGATTCAACATCCACCAAAAATTGCTCATCATCCTTACTTTAAACCCAGCAACTTCAGTCGACACTGATGATTTTATCCTATTATTTCATAATGATGATAATATTAATTAATAATTAAAAAAAATGCTTGAAAAAAAATCTATGAAAATCAAAATTCTTAAAAATAAAAATTACACAGTGGTCCAAAATGAAAATTTTCCGGCAATCGACCCCATTTTGGAAAAGTTGCACTATAAATGTTGCGGAATGTCTTATTTTAAAGCTGACATAGATACAGAACGATTCCCCAAGTTTCAGCTTTTTTCGTCCATCCAGAGCTGCATGGCAGGGCTTCAAAGTTGGGTATAGCGAAAATTCTTAAAAATTATGATATTATATTCAAACTCGATTTGCGCAAAAGATACTCAACCAATTGAAAAACGGTTTTCAGTTCTTGAAAGTACATTACAATACCTAAGTTTTAAACAAGTACTTTGATGCAAAAAAAAGTTCTTGTTGGGACAGTGCTTGATTAAGTATGAAAAAATAGGCAAAAATCGTACTAATATTTTCACAGTTACCGGAAAGTATGTAAACATCCCCAGAACCAAACGGTTCTATGTTTTTTGTATAGTATAACACTCCAGCTTTCCATAATGGGGTCATTTGTGACCCAACAAGTGCGCATCTAGGTGCTAGAGCTCCTCAAAGTTGGGTAAAAATTCAAAAATTTGAAAAAAATAAATCTGAAAATTTACGGAAAATATCAAGTTTTGACCAAAACTTGTTCAAATTTTGTTTTTTATGCTTAATATTCAATACTTAGGCTAAAGATGAACGATTTTTGAAGAAAATTTTGAAAAAAGTTAATTTTGACCACCCTGTGCTGGTTATCGACTTGGCTCATTATGCCTTCACTCAAATGGCTACTGCTCTTACGTGACTTAATATTTTTCAGTTCTGTTTTCGGATTATTATAGCTTATTGCCATACCTTTACAATGATATATAATACTTGGCAGTTATGTTTGGTCTTGGCCATCAAAACGCCTACTGTTCGTGACCTACAGTGATCGACCCCAAAATTTAAAATCTCAAAATTACAATTTTGAATAATGATGCTCAGAAATGAAAATAAAAATTGTTTTTGGTTTTTGAGTTGATTTATCATATTTGTGACTGTAGAATCTCAAAAAATAGTTTTAAAAATTTTTGGTACCTCAGAGTAGCCTCATAGAATCTACCCTGGTAGTCTCAATCAGGTGTACAATTCTTACCTGAGAAACTTTTTTTGAGACTTTTTTCGATTTGTTATTAATTATTGAGCACATTTATGTTGAAATAAATAGGTTTTTTGTCTTATACATGTAGAAAATTTGAATTTCTATATTAAATTATTTGAACAATGTCAAAAGAGCCATGCAATAATCAAAGGTAAAGCTGCTTATTTAAGGCAGCAAAATCTACAAAACCTATTTATTTCAACATAAATGTGCTCAATAATTAATAACAAATCGAAAAAGTCTCAAAAAGTTTCTCAGGTAAGAATTGTACACCTGATTGAGACTACCAGGGTAGATTCTATGAGGCTACTCTGAGGTACCAAAAATTTTTTAAAACTATTTTTTGAGATTCTACAGTCACAAATATGATAAATCAACTCAAAAAACCAAAAAACAATTTTTATTTTCATTTCTGAGCACCATTATTCAAAATTGTAATTTTGAGATTTTAAATTTTGGGGTCGATCACTGTAGGTCACGAACAGTAAGCGTTTTGATGGCCAAGACCAAACATAACTGCCAAGTATTATATATCATTGTAAAGGTATGGCAATAAGCTATAATAATCCGAAAACAGAACTGAAAAATATTAAGTCACGTAAGAGCAGTAGCCATTTGAGTGAAGGCATAATGAGCCAAGTCGATAACCAGCACAGGGTGGTCAAAATTAACTTTTTCAAAATTTTCTTCAAAAATCGTTCATCTATAGCCTAAGTATTGAATATTAAGCATAAAAACAAAATTTGAACAAGTTTTGGTCAAAACTTGATATTTTCCGTAAATTTTCAGATTTATTTTTTCAAATTTTTGAATTTTTACCCAACTTTGAGGAGCTCTAGCACCTAGATGCGCACTTGTTGGGTCACAAATGACCCCATTATGGAAAGCTGGAGTGTTATACTATACAAAAAACATAGAACCGTTTGGTTCTGGGGATGTTTACATACTTTCCGGTAACTGTGAAAAATATTAGTACGATTTTTGCCTATTTTTTCATACTTAATCAAGCACTGTCCCAACAAGAACTTTTTTTTGCATCAAAGTACTTGTTTAAAACTTAGGTATTGTAATGTACTTTCAAGAACTGAAAACCGTTTTTCAATTGGTTGAGTATCTTTTGCGCAAATCGAGTTTGAATATAATATCATAATTTTTAAGAATTTTCGCTATACCCAACTTTGAAGCCCTGCCATGCAGCTCTGGATGGACGAAAAAAGCTGAAACTTGGGGAATCGTTCTGTATCTATGTCAGCTTTAAAATAAGACATTCCGCAACATTTATAGTGCAACTTTTCCAAAATGGGGTCGATTGCCGGAAAATTTTCATTTTGGACCACTGTGAATTATAATAAAATTGTTTTTTTCTTCTTTTTTGAAAGAGAATAAAGTATCAGTAAAAAATAGAAAATAATACAACGACTATCTGTAGGGCGTAATTTACAATTTTTATTGATCTTAATATTGTTTCAGTTTAATACTAAAAATCATCCAGAACTGAAGTTAAAACTAAAAGAATGAAGTTGTTACTGACGTTAATAGTATTTGGATGTTTATTGAAGAAATCAGGTGACTAATTGATGTTATATCGAATAAATTGCAAGCTGATTACAACAGCTTTAAAGTTCTTAGAATATTTCTTTATTTATGAAAAACCTCACATGTAGTGCTTTCCTGAAAGTTTTTAAATTTTTCGATCCAAATTCGTATTAATCTTGATTAATTTTACATTGTTGACTGATATTTTAAGCTTTAAAAAATTAGTATTGTTAAGTCTTGACGTTCCGCAGATGATCACTGCTCGAGATTCCAAAATGGAATGAAATTCTAAAGCTGAAAAATTTCAAGTTCAATTTTTGGATGAATTTTGAGTTCAAAATTTGAACTTCAATTGAAAATTTTGAATGTTGAAGTTCCGTTAATTTCAAAAAATTATACTGATAAATTTTACTGTCCATTCATCCACAGAGTCACTAACATGCGACAATACAGATCACGAACCAAACAATGAAAAACGTCTTAAGAATGATTTATTTTGCAAATACGACAACTATATTCGTCCAGGAGACAGTAGTAATGCGACATTGATAAGTCTTCGGTTAAATGTCAAGAACTTTGATTACGATGATAATGATAATGTAATGTCAATAACCTCTTGGATGACGTTATCTTGGAATGATAATAGATTGAATTGGAATTCAGCAGATTACGGTGGTATTGGATCGATACATATGAAATCAGATTATTTATGGACACCAGAATTGTCATTATATAATGCACACATCCCGTCGTCAATGGGTACTTGTCATGTGATTGATTGTTTAATCACAAATTCAACAAAAGTCTCATGTGTTATGCCATGTGAGCATAAAGCTCACTGTAAAGATGTTGGAGTTGAAAATTGGCCATTCGATGTTCAAAATTGTACATTTACATTTGGATCATGGATGAAGGTAGGCGAGGAATTGAATTACATACCAGAAAAAATTGTTCTATTCACAAAAAGATTAAATCACAATAACCAATGGAGCCTTGTCGATTCCTCAGTTAAATACAATAAAGGATTTTATGCTTTTACGGATGAAACATTTCCATCGGTCACGTTTACATTCGTTTTGGAACGACACAATGGATTTCATCAAGTCTCAACAATATCATCAGCTATTATCTTGATGGTATGCAATTTGTTAGTTTTCTTTATAAGCCCTGAATCTATTCTTCGATTAATTTTTTGTGGAGCAAATGTATTCGGAAATGCCTTATTCTTGGAGTTTCTTTTTTGGATGTATGTAATCTATTTCTATAAATCTTGTGTCATTAATTAAATCTTTTTTTGTTTAGGGTTCCTTGGTGTGGAGATAAAGTCCCGAAAGTACTAACATTCTTTGATGACCTTCAAATCTTTGGAACTTTATTACTAATGCAGACTATCATTCTGAAAGCAATTTTGTCATGCTCTGAAAAATGCCCAAATTGGATGACTAATTTGATTTCGAAAATCAACACGTTCCCATTATCTCAATTATTAGTGGAACAGTCATCAATAAAACTCCCCGAAAATGCGACAGAATTGGTTGAACATGTTAAACAACAAACATCTGACAAATTGATCATACAAAATTTCGTTAGACTTGTCGACCGATTATTTATAATTTTGGCACTAATTTTGTTCCCATTCATGTTCTTTTCACTCTTTCCTAAAGGATATTTGGCTTATGGATACAATGCGACTAAAGTAATGAATCAAATTCAGACATTAAATGCATGATTTTTATGATTTTCTTGTGTATAACCTCAAAATGTAATCAAAACTGTACAACAGCAATAAATTCTTGAGACCTTACAAAAGCAAAACTTGCCTTAAATTATTTTTATTTTTAAGAATCATCAAATAAATTTCAGAAAAATCAAATTCCCAGCTTCACAGCATCACAATCTACAAAAAGATAAAATAGAATTAAAATTATCAACTATATCACATTTCATTTAAAACAGCCTGCTCCATAAGTGAGCAGATTTAATTTCAGTAATTAGTACTCTCCAGTCTCTTCACGATGAAGCTCATACTAATTGGTATATGTTTCATTCTGATATTCAGGCTTTGTGGTAATTAATTTGGGGTCATTTAAAAATTAATTAAACATTTTGTGTCTCATATAATTAAATTAGCAATTTTATGCTTTTAATTTTGACTATAGAGTCTTTGGATTGCTCAAATAGAGATAATAAGGATGTGCATTTAAAGTTGAGGAAAAAAATGATTTGTGATTATGATAAGTTCGTATCACCAAATCAAGAAGGTCCTATTAATGTTCAATTTAATTCTGTTTTGAAGAATTTTCATTTTGTAAGTTTTTATAGTCGATTTTGTGCTGAGGATTAACCCCAACCTAAAATTGGGATGATTTATTTCTATAGGACGATGATACCAGAACAATGAAGATTCAGGTCTGGCTTTTTATTTATTGGATAGACAATAGATTTGCATGGAAAATTGAAGATTATGATGATATTGATCAGACGTTTGTCCCATTTGATCTACTTTGGGTTCCTGATATAGCACTTTTTGAGTCGTAAGTCAAATCACATTTGAAAAATTCAACTTTTTAATCTCTAAAAAATTTCAAATTTAAATCCCCAAAATACATTTTCTAATCCCACAGCGACGTCAAGGAAGACTTGAATTCCTGTACAGCAACAGATTGCAATGTTTCCTTTAACGGAACTGTCAATTGTCTCATGCCTTGTGAATTTTCAATCTATTGCAGTGATGCTGAATATTCTAATTGGCCTTTTGATTACACTACCTGCAAATACTCCTTCATGTCTAGAACAAAAAGTGTCAACAAGCTAATTTTTTTGGGCAATAGATTAGATGTTGATTCAGAAGGTGCATCTCAAAGTGGTGCATGGGAATTGACCTTTTTTGGTGGAATGATCACAAATCAGACAAATGCCTTAACTACCACCAACGAGCCTTATTCATGTTTCTTGCTTACATTTATCATTAAGCGTGATAGCAAAGAGTTTGTACTGCAAGTGATTATTCCAGCAGTGTTGATGATTTTGATGAACATCTGTACACTAGTATTGGATGCAGATATGAATGAACGTTGGATACTTTATGCTATTTACTTATTTTGTCACTACACTTATAACGTACAGCTTAAATGGATGTTGCCATCAAACAGTGACTCAATACCAAATGTCTTTCAATTCTACTGTGATTCATACTACATTACAATAGCTTTAATGCTGGCAAGTCTCTTCATGAAAGGTTTCACAGAAGCTGATGAAAGTCCACAACTAATTTTTACAGTCATTGATAAATCGATCAAAAGCTATGCTGGTCAATTTATAATGAGAACGGATATTCAAGTTTCTGAGAATCCAGAAGTCAATCAAACATTAATGAAGAAGAATTTTAACATGCTTATTGACAGAATTTTAGTGATTCTATTGATCGTAATTTATGTATTCATGTTTTCATCTTTAATGCCAAAGAGTGGAGCTAATGCAGATATTAAGCGAGAAATAAATTTCGAGAACTATTACTGATATGAAAAACATTCATTATTTAAAATAATCTTTATCATTAGAAGCGTGTATCATGTTACAAATATAATGTTATTAAAGTCTGTATTTCGTTAATAATTTATTCAGTCTTTTACTAAACTTTACATCGTGTATACGCAAGATGAAATTTTTCATAAATTTATTTCTCTTCATATCATTTTTCGCATGTTGTGGTAAAGTTTTTGTTTAAGGATTAATATTTAATCTGATAACAAATTTGTTTCGTTCTAAATTTTTCTTCCAGCTGCGTTTTGCAACTCAAATTCCAAGAATATTGAAGTTAAGTTAAAGAATGATTTGCTGTGTCATTATGATTCGGAAGAGAGACCAAAGCAATTGGATGTACCTGTGGAACTTAATTATGGTGTTAGGAGCTTTACTTATGTGAGTTTTAAGATTCTTTTTTTTTGAGAGTGGTTTGAATTTTCATATTTCAAATTTCAAGGGGGGCGGGGGGTTGGATGCTGAGATTTTCTTTTGAAAATCCCAACAAATTGAAATAATTTTTTTCCAAATAGGAGGTTTTGACCCTAAACTAGTCTGGCTACGCCTTTTGGCTATATTATAGGGCTGGTACGGGGTCTGATTGTTCCTTCTCTAAACTTTTATATCCCCCCAAAAAATTTAGGATGAATCAACATCAACAATATCAGTCGAGACTCGAATTCTACATCGATGGACTGATTTACGATTGAGATGGGAGGAAAACGACTATGCAGGCATAAAAATGTTTCACATAAACTCAGATAGCATTTGGATTCCGCGACTTTTTATCAATAATTCATTTCATCACTATGGTCTTGGTGATTGCCATCCAACAGAATGTTTAGTCAAATCGAGTGGACAAATTGGATGTTGGATTCCTTGTATGCAGGAACTAGATTGCATTGCAGATTATGAAAGGTGGCCGTATGATAAGCACATTTGTCGGGTTTCATTCAAAACTTTTTATCTGTATGAAAATGTCACATTTGATTCCAACGAAGTTGGAGGACAGGTTGTGATGAATACGAACAATGAATGGAAGCTTGTATCCATGACTGGACTGATAGATACGAAAAATAAATATGCTGTGCATTTTTTCATCACCATCGAACGGTACAGTGGAATCATTTACAAGCACGTCATAATCCCAATTTACTGCCTTATTGCCTTTACACTTGCCATTTTATGGATAAAGCATGAAAGCTTTTGGCGTTTAATTTTCTGCGGATTCAATATTTACTTACATTTTAGCTTGATGGATAGAGTCTGGTGGCAATTTCCGTCAAATGGAGCATCCAAAAATGTACCAAAAATTCTCAAGTCTATGACATTTATGTTGATTCTCTCAACCATAATTCTAATTGAGTCAATAATTGTAAAAGCTGTTTCAATTCGCTGTTCAGTGCCTCCTTTGTGGACACAGAAGATTGTAAATATTTCCGACAGTAATTCAATCGTCAAATATGTAATTCTGTCTCCGACGGATTTGAGAGAAAATGTAAAAAGTGACGAAAATTCGACAACTGAGGAAGCAAGTAAGAAAAGGGACGTGATGAAATCATTCAATCGTATTATCGATCGTACTTTATTTCTTCTTTTATGCATGATTTTTATTTTTTATAAAATTGTCTAAATCTCATATTTACTTGTCTTAGGCTCTTAGGTATGTAATCAAAAATCATTGGAATCTATATAAAAATAATAAAAAATATACCTACTTATGCTAAACATAAACCTGGACCACTTGGTGGTTGTGCATTAATATTTCTCATTCTCATACGGCAATAATGTTCTTCCATTCGTGATTTAGCATCTTCAATATCCACAACATTCATTTGGGACCAAAGTTTTTCAGCTGTTGCACTTGCTCTTGGAAATATTCTTTGGACTATGTTAGAGTCGTCAACTACTTCTGACCTGTTAGTTAAATTTGATGCATTATTAATTTTTGTTTGAGGATTTAGTAACTTACCACATGCAAGCTTCCCCACCAAGCACTAACTTCCTTAATTCTTCTTTTACAGTAAAATCGAAAGGTTCACAATTGTAAAATTTAACCCAATCTCCGCCAGTTGATAAATGATCTAAATACCAGCATGAAGATAACAAAGCTGGAAGTTTTTGTTCAGTAATCTGAAAATAAAAATTTTTCATGGCAAAATTTGAATTTATAACGGTTTTCCTAAATTTGAGTTTATAACGGTTTTGTCAAATTTAAATTTTTAACAACTTTTCAGTTTTTAATTTTTAACGCATTTTTTTAAAAAATGAAATTTCAAAGATTTCATTTTAAAGAAATTCATTTTTTACAAATGCCATAATTTTCAAATTTTGAAAATACGTTAGAAATCTTTTGACATACCTTTAATAGCAACTTTCTTCTATCTCCAGTCCAAACATGAACAATAGTGCCTTTTGGAAGTCGAACACCATTAGTAAACACTTCTTGCCAAACTATAGGAATGGCATTAAGAGTAGCAACTTTATCAATAAGCTTTTGAATGTAAAATTCTTCAAGCTGCACAAATGATGATATATTGTATTGCTTCATATAGTTTAGTATATCTTGATTCGTTTGCCAGCACTCAAAGCCAACTTCATCACCGCCCAAATGAATATATTTATCAGGAAAAACGTCAATAACTTCATCGAATAAGCTATAAATGAAGTCATAATTTTCATCTAGAATTGGATTTATTGGACCCAATTTTCCAGTATAAACTCCATAGCATTTTGTCAGTAACTCTGGATGTGATGCACCCCAACTTGCTGTATGTCCAGGTGTGTCGAACTCTGACATAACACGAATTCCTCTTAATCTTGCATATTCAATAATATCAGCAATATCCTTTTGTGAATAAATCATGGATGAATGGTAAGCTCCTCTCGTCATTTCCGGATATTTAATACTCTGATACGGAAAGCTATGATCATCGACAATATGCCAGTGAAAGACATTTAATTTATTATAAGACATTCCATCCAATATTCTTTCAAGTGTACTCGTCGATATGAAATGACGACTTGTATCTACTAAAAGTCCACGGTGCTTAAATCTTGGCTCATCGAAAATTGTTGTCTCGTTGACAAGAAGCTTCAATCGAATGAAATGAAATGAGAAGAAAATTGAATGATTTTTTATATTGAATTATGGAAGTGGAAAAAAAACTTTTTTTCTTACAGTTCGTCCGTCGGGTGATAAATACAACAATTGAGAGAATGATTCAAGTCCACGAAGAATTCCCCAAATTGATTCAGCTGATAACATTGCTTGATTTTCGGATATCTTTAAATCGTCTGTAAATTTAAAAAAATGTTGATGTTAAGCATTAGATTTTCGTGTCATGTACTTCGAGTAATGGGATAATAAGGAATTTAATAAAATTTGATCTTTATTTGTTGAAAAGTTTTGGAAGTTAAGGGATTTAAAAATTATAAGCTTATCGTGTCTTACATGACTCATCCATGTCCAAATGTGGATATTTCTCGCAGGATCTCTTTAAATCTACTTTTAAAGCATCCAAATTGCCATTAAATTCTGATACATTTCGCCATTTGCTGCTGTAACTCGTATCAACTTTATATCTCAGTCTTCTTAAATGCACTATAATAATTTGCTTATATCGATCAATAGCTGCTTGTAGTATATCACATGTATATCCAATAGTCTCAATTTCAAATGTCGACGGTCTTAAAGTTCTAAAATAAGTTGTTGAAACTTGAGTTTTTGGTTTTGGCCAAATTTCACCTAGAAAAAATTAACAATATATTGTTCTTAATGATGGTGATAATTTCTTATCAGTATTGAATGTATAATATGCTGAAATTAAATGCTAATGACCCACTTACAACATGATAATCAAGTTGGAAGCACATTTGTAATAAAATTAATGACTTTGTAAACATTTTGTCATTTTATTGACGTTCTGTTGAAATTTTACTAGCAAACACCAATGAAGTAATTGGATAATTGATGGATTGAGAGATTGCACTGAAAATTCGTTCAGTTAAGTATCGATTCACTTGTTAATCTTCATATTTTTAGAACTTTACAAATTATTTTTCTATAATTTGTAAGATTTTAAAGATTTTCGAATTATAAAAATCCGTTAAAATTTGAAATTTCTAAAACCGTTAAAAACTGTTTTAATTCACAAAAGTTCAACTTTAAATGCATTTTCTTGCTTCAAAATTCTCTGCACTTCCAACTCGTCTCATCTCACATGTTCATAAAATTAGCATATAATTTTCTCACATTTCCCCATTCACGATTAAATTAAATTACCTTTTGTAGCTTTCACAACCGGCCCATAATCAACAATATATGAGTAACTTAGAGCTAATAATGCGGAAAAAACTAAAATGAATTTATGCATATCAGCAGTTTCGGGGCTTTTTTGTTTGAATGAATTTAAAAAAAATATATATATTTTATTGTTCAAAGAACATCTGATTCTATCAGCGGCTATGAAGAGACTAATTTAATTGAATGCTCTCAAAATTCTGACCCTACTCACAGAGCGTAATCTTTTTTTTTAACGTAAAAAAAAAACTTTTATCGCTTACAAAAAAATGTTGACACTGTAAAAATAAAAGCTAACAATTCATATTAATGATGAACACATTGATAATTCTATTATTGTTATTTAATAATGACTGACACTAAATAATCATTATTTATTACAAATCTATGAAAGACATAAACAAATGAATGGTTTTGTAACTTTTATGCACTTACAGGACGGACACTAAACTATATATGTATATGAACTATATAAAATTGGTCAAAAATAGTTTACTATTATCGTTATAGTATTATTAATTAATGCCATGTAAATAGTATGTGACAGACCATTAGATACACTGTGGCTGTGATGATGCTGCCAATCATTACTGGGAAGCCGATTCTGGAAAGAGAATTTTTGTGTTTACTATTTTTTTTAAATAAGGTTAAAATTTTTGTTTAGTCAAGACACATACACAAGAAAACTACAGTTCTTACAGAATTAGATTTTATCCAAGACACATTTCAAAAACTGTCAAAAATTTAAAACTCAAAATTTAGTAGATACTAAATTCTTAGTTTTGGAAATTAGTCAAGACACAAAGTTCAAAAATTTTAATTTAGCTAAGACACTAAGGGTTCCCGAAGTCTCGGTCTCGACAAATTTTCGAGACCGAGACCGAGACCGAGAATTCCCGGGATTTCCCGGGAAGTCTCGACTTTAATTCTACAGTAAATTTTTGAAATTTTTTAAGTGTTTTGCAATTTTTATGGCGTTTTCATGCTTGTTACAAATGTTTGATTTAGAGAAAATTCAAAAAGATAATAAATTTTGGTTTTTTAACACAAAAATTTATGAAAATTATGAAGATAAAATTTTATTTTCCTTCATATAAATCTTAACCCATCTTTCATACATATTTTCAGAATATCAAAGATCAGTTAATTTGTTCACTTCATAAGTAGTAAATGTTAGTAATTTTCTTATAAAGTTTTAAGAATTTAACTTTTGAAAATTTATTTTCGGATGTGCTTTTCTCAAAAAAAAAGCTTAGATTAATATTTTTTTAGCTTAAACACAGAGATCAAAGTCGACTTTTTCGGCTTAACTTATTTTTGCTTCTATTGACGAAATTAAGCCATTTACAAAGTTTTTTGATATTATAACTGTTCCTTATATTATTAACTAGCATATTGTATCATAATTTCTTAATTTTCATACGTAATCAGCTCAAAATTTTACTTCAGCTGAGAAATAAGCCGATCGGCTTAAAATCAGCTTAGAAAATTTAAAAGTTAAATTTTGAGTTTAACACTTTTCCAATTTTATTAAATAAGACTCAGAATAATAGAAAATGACCCTAGGAATAGTAAAAATATCTAAAGTACTTTGTAAATAGCTTAAGTTTATCAAAAAATGCAAAAAACTAGTTAAGCCGAAAACTTCAGCTTCGATCTCTGCTAAAAAATTCAAATTTACTTTTTTAAATGTTTTTTGTCATCAAAACTTTAATTTTTTTATTGTATAAATGTCTATTTAGATATACTTAAGTATCTTAAAAAATTTTCCTTTGAGATTTAAAATTTTTCTCCGAAGAGAAAATGTAAATTTTTTAGTAAAATAAATTTTTCTTGGTCTCGGGTCTCGGTCTCGGAAAATTCTCGAGACCGAGACCGAGACCGAGAATTCCCGGTCTCGGTCTCGGCATCGTGAACCCTTATAAGACACATAAGATGATCTTATTCAATATAACAGAATTACGTTTTATCGACGACACATATTTTAATTTTTAACCGAGACACATTTGAAATTAAAATAAAATCAAAAATTAACTGTCAAATTTCAAACAAATAAAAAAAAAAAATCCAAACTTACTTGAAAAATTCAACAAATGTGAATTTATATCCATGCTGTTCGGCAACACCAGCACAAACAACATTAGCAGAAGCTCCAATCAATGTGCCATTTCCTGCAAAAAATTCAATATTTTTTAATATGTAATTTAAGAATTTAAGAATAAAAATAAAAAAAATTAAACTTACCTCCAAGACATGCTCCCAACGCTAAAGCCCAAACAAGAGGCTGAAGAGGCAAATTTAGTGATTCATTCTGTGACAATGAAATGACAATTTTAATCATCATTGTTGTAAATGGAATATTATCCACAAAAGCTGACGCAAGTGCAGAAATCCATAAAATAATTAAAATTGCAACAGCCAAACGTGCATTCTCGCCAGTCATTTGAATTAATGTTATTGCTTGGCTTCCAATAAAGTCAATTAGTCCAAGTTCCGATAAAGCTTCCATAAGTACGAATAAAGCTGCAAAGAACAACAAAGTTGCCCATTCAACATGTGCCAAAATAGCTTCAACATCTTCTCGATCATAAAGAATCAACAATAAAACAGCACCAAGTAGAGCTGTCCATCCCAATGACAATTTTTGTATGTCTGGTGCTGAATGAAGGAAGAAGAATGTAATGACAAAAACTAATGCAATTCCGGACTTGATCAAAAGATTTTTATTCTTGATTGGATATTTTTGTTGCAATTCTTCAAGTGTCGCTTGATAGCTCTCAGTTGGAACTGCTCCAGATGTCAATTTCTTCTTCAATTCCCTTTGAAGTCTTTCGACTTTTTTCACCAATGTTTTTCTCACTAATTCTTCATCTTTTGAGAATGGCGATAAAGTTGCTGCTGCTCGTTGCCAAACTGTGATTTCATGACGCAATTCCATAACATCTTTTGGCTCCGAGAATCTTAAATCACTGACTTTCTTGAACATGAAACGAAGTTGGAAGTAAGTTTGAACCATGACCATGAGAACTCCGAATGTCATGTGTAGGGTGAAATTTGTGAAATTGATGCCCTGAAAGGAGATTTTAAAGCATCAAATTAAATCATTTTTGCTTGATTTTAGTAATAACTTACACTTTTAGAGATGAAGCTGTTTGAGATCTGAAATAAATAAAAATTTCAGCAACAAAATTCAATAAAATAAAGGAAATTAATTAAATCATAAATCAATACTCATCCATAAAAAAATTTTGGAAATACAGACACTGAAATATAAACAAAAAAAAATCTCATTAATGAGTTGAATGATTTTGATTAATATGAAGATTTACTCACACTGCAAATAAACAAGAGAATGATTAATTATCATAAGATTTTGTATAATTAATCGAACTTAATGAAGATTTTTTGTGTTATTGCAAACTTACTCTGCAATGAGAAGAAAATTCATTTATGAGTTTTATTTTTTAATGATTTTGCGGTTAAAAAAATAATTTGAAAGGTTCTGAGAATTTTTAGCTTTTGTACGGTTCTAAAAATTTAGAATTTATAAAGTTTTAAATAACTTTTTGGGAATTTGTAAGGTTCTAGGAAAAATTTAATTCGAAATTGTACGGTTTTAGAACATTTCAATTGTTTATGAAACATTTGTAAGGTTTTAAATTTTTTTTAAAGCTTTTGAATGGCTTACAAAATTTCAAAACCTTTAAAATTTAGTTAAAAATTCAATTTTACGCATACTCACAATTAAATTTGGTGGATCGCCGACGGGTGTAGCAGTTCCTCCAATATTCGAATAAATTACAGTAATCATCAAAACAGGCACAGGATTTAATTCCATAACTTCACACAGTCTAATTGTTACAGGAGTCATCAACAGAATCGTTGTCACATTATCCAAAAATGAAGATACAACAGCCGTAAACAGACACAAGCAAATAATTAAAGGCCATACTTTTCCATTCGTAATCTAAAGAAGCAAAAATGTCATAGATGAAAGAAAAAAGAAAATTAGCAAGTAAAAAAATCATACCTTAAAGGCATAGACAGCAAGATAATCAAAAGCTCCAGTTTCTGCTAAAACCGCGACAATTATCATCATTCCAAACAACAGCAGCAACGTTTCAGTATCAATCCATGACATAATAACAGACATCGTTGGTCGTTCATTCATAGCAGCCAGTACACCTGAAAAATGTGTGAAATATCCATCGATGTATTCGAGAAACACAAAAATTAACATGTCTAATAATCTCATACTAACCAATTGACAACGTTGAAGCTATCATAGCAGCAAATGTTCTGTGAACCAATTCCCAAATAATTAGTATATATAATCCAATTAATATGATGGCAGCAAGGGCAATGCCAAGTGTTTTGTTGAGTGGCGAGGGATCGTAAGCAAGATTAATTGAAAAACTTTCTTCCAAACTTGTCAGCATGTTAACTTTCATCGTTGAATTGCTATTATATAAACTATCGTAATCAGATTCATCAAGCTGTATTATTTTCGATCTTTTGATTTGATTGGCACTGTCTATTTCCTCAAGATCAACTGTCGCAAAATGATAGATTTTTGATATATTTTTCTCATTTCCGTTTTGGTCATGAAGTGTAAGGTAAAATGACATATGATTCTTGGCACTTGTGTCATAGTGATCTGTTAGGAAGGCACCTTTGAAGATAAGCTTGATGCGTGGATTTAGTGGAAGTTCCGATAATGCATAAGCTGGATTTTTTAAAACATTTTAATAAATTAAAAATGTATGGAAAATTTTTCATCCTTACTTCTCGTTTCCTCTTCTGATATGGCTAGCTGTCTAAAATGCAACACTTTTTCGTCCTTCAGCATTAAAAACAATGTGAATAAGACCCAACAGATGAGCAGAATTGTCATTTTAGTGAATTTAACATATTTGTTTTGCTGGATTTATAAATTGTATTAATTAAGGGCTATTTTATAGCTTTTCAGGTTTATATTACCTCCTTATGTCCTGTGATTTGGCGGTGCATATCATCATCTGCCTTTTTGCTGTAATTTTAATCAAATAATAAATTGAAATTTTCACAGAAAATTTAATTGTTTACAAAATGTTAAGTTTTTAGTGTTAAGTAAGTATTAGTGAAGTTTTATAGTAGTGTGCGTTTTTTTTAATAAAACTAACGAACTTTTTGAATTTAAATTCTTTAAAATTTTGAATTGTCGTTGAAGCTGGATAAAACCAGATAAAACTATCTTGTTACAGGTATATTAATAAAGTTTTCTGGGTAAATAAAGGTTTTTGATGCAATTAAATTTGAAAATGGCCTTTAATTGCATTGACATTTGTGTTTTTTATGCAATTTTTAAGTTTTGTATTTTTTTTATCCAAGACACATTACATTTTGATCAAAAAATTTGAATTTTAAAAAACCGTTAAATTCAAGGAGCTTAGAATTAAACAAAATTTAATGATAACACGTGATGTTAAAGATCAAAAATGAAAATTTCATCTCCACTAAATCTTACACTTGGCAATAAATCTAATAATCTCATAAAATAAATCAAGGACTTACGCTTCCGCCTCTGTCATCGCATTTTTATTATTTGTATCCTTTGGGCCCTCAATGGCATCATCATCGCCTTCATCTGCTGAATTTGAAATCTTTATAATCGTCAATTCATTAATTTTCTTTAATCCGGGACTATCATCTTCACTAAAATAATTATCATCAGCTGGCAATGGATCATAATCGCTAGAATCATGACGTTGCTTTGTATCCACAAATTGCTTTGATCCAAGAATCTTCTCGTGCTTTTTTCGGAATGACGCAAGTGCTGGATCAGCTCGAATCTCTTCAGGCAAACCACGCCAAACTTCAATACTTTCTTCTGTTACGTCACTCAACGACACAACGGAATAATTTGATTGAATTGATGGACGATGTGCTGAATTTTTCTTCTTGAGAAATCGCGGCTTCTTTTTGCGATCTGTCAGCTTCATTTTCTCAACACCGTCGTCCTTTTCCTTCATTTTTAGAGATTTTTTAACAAAATTAATTCACTAGTGGATTTTTTCAAAATGATGTGGCAGGTTCAGATGACTTACAGCAACTGACTTGATTGTCTACCACAAAAGAATTAAAAAAATATTTTTGGATAAATCTCGTGATTTAATTATCACCGAAAGTCAATGCAAAAGCATTATTTTTGTAAAAAAAAAAATCATTATCAATTAGCAGGTTGATGATTTCGCCGTACTATGGTCGGGTGGAATTAATTAAGTCAAAAATAGAGCTACAGATTGTTGAAATTCTACTGTTGAATGCTGCAAATTAAAGAATCAAACTGAGTTTACTTTTCCTTGAAGCTTTTCATCTCAATTCTCATTGAAGCTTACTCATTTGTTGCATCTATTGTAATAGGTGTGAATCCACGTGTTTATTGAACTTGATTTACATGCCAGATAATAAATATTAAAACGATTTTTAGTCGAAATTATCGAGTAACATTTTGTGCGTATGTCTGGAAAATTTTTGTGAAGTTGCTGGAAATTGAATTAAGATTTGTAATGCAAGGGATCCTCGATTTGAATAGATTCATACTGATTATAATCAAAATTTAAAAATAAAAAAAAAAAACAAAGAATTTTATCAAATTTTACTCTTACAAAAATTCAAAAATTTGAATTTAACGGAAATTTTCAATACGTTTCGATTTGAATAAATTCGATTTAATTCAGATTTTTCTGGAACAAAATAATTGTTAAGATCGAGGACCTCTGTGGAAAAAAAAGAATTTGTAACGGTCAAATTTGAATTTTTATAAAAAAATTATATGAAAAGTGGTCGTTCGCTTATGACGTCTAATTTTGAGAGTAAGGTGGGTCATAGTCTTAACAAATAAGAGTTTTTGTTTGAAGATTTTGTGACAGAAAGGTCTAAAATATAATTTTTGAGGGACGTCATAAGGAACTGTCCCAATTGTTAATTCTTAAAAAATTCTACAAATTTGTATCTTGGATTAATGTGTCTTAGTTTATGGACATAAATTTGAAAGTGTCTTGAATAATTTGATATAAAAATAATGTGACTCGGACATTCAAGACACATTCACTTACCTCAAATATTCAAAATTTGGAAAACAGTTAAAACTTAAAACCAATAAAAATTTGTACCTGAAATATATTTGAATTATAAGAATTGACAAATTAAACAACATTTTTATGATTTAAAGATTTATTTATTTATTGATTGATACTCCTACCCTCATATAATCTAAAAATCTCGCTTACAATTATAGAAATTGATGATTTATGAACGATTTTTTATTTCTTTTAATTTTTTTTTATTAATTTTATATTTTTTCCGCTGCAATTAATTAAAAATTGCCTTAATGCTTAATAATTTTTCTTCTTCTTCTTTTTAGTTATTAAAATTGTCTATGCTATGCATAGTAATGAGCTATAAAATGGCAATTTACATATCTCGTAACTTTTTTATTTTTGATTTCATTATCATTTTATATTAATTTATAATTAACAGTAGGGAAAGAATTTTAAGGGATGATTGGTTTTTGTGGATGAATTTTGGCATTTTAATCGAAATCAATAGAAATAATAAAAGTAATTTTTAATGACTAATAACTAGCTATAACTAGGCGAATTTCTTTAATTTTCATTTTTTTCATAATTTTTCCGTTTAATCTAACTACAGTGCTTGTGATTTCTTGTTCCTATAATTTCAATTTTTTGACGCATTTTCACATGCCGGTGTCTATTTTTTGTCTGTCTGTCCAACGATTTTATTTAAATTTCAAAAAATATTTGACCGTTAAATTTTCAATTTTTTTTACCGTTAAATTTCAAATATTTTTTGACCGTTAATTTTCAAATATTTCTTGACCGTTAAATTTTCAGAATTTTTTAACTGCCAACTTTAGGTGAATTGCTTGGAAAATGCGCCACCGACGGTCACGTGAGACCACGTTTTCATTAGTTTTAATTAATTTGCGACATGATTCAAGACGACAATTAAGATAATACTGGAATTTATTTTTTCAAAGAAAATTATCAGCTTTTCTTTTATTTTATTATTTTTCATTCTCATCCAATCAATTTGATTCTCATTATTATTTATTATGTAAAATTGGTTCAATGTGATTCATCATCCAGTCAATCGGATGTACAATTTTTAATTTAGCATTTTTTTAATTCATAATTTGTTCCGAATATTTTTTTTCACATTCATTTTCATACTTTTAAATTTTTGTCATATTCAAATATGCGTGAATGAATCTAAGGCACAATTATTGCAGATAATAATAAGGACAGCCACTGTTCTAGATTTTTTTACGCTTAATATTTTTTTCCCTAAACAATTTTCATTCATTCATTTTTTTTTTGTCACTTTATATATATTTTTTATCGGTCTAGAAAGTAAACTGTCGGGTCGATTTCACTAAATGACGGTAATTTTTGTAATTGGGCTCATTAATTTAATTTTTTTTATTTTGGATGTTTCTTTTAGATGATTCATGAATTAATTATTGGGAAATGAATTTCTCATTGATTGACGTATTCCTTAATGGACAATTCTTGTTGGGAAGTGATTATCCTCTTTAGATGCTTGTGTGGACTTAATAAGACATTTCATTGAACTTGCATGTTAGAATTTTGGATATTTTTGACTATTAAAAGATTTTTTGAAATTTAAGAAAATAACGGCTTTTTGGAATTTGAATTTATAAAAATTTAATTAAAAAACCATTCAACAGTTTACAAAATCTTTTGTATTTGTATTGTGATTTAAAAGCTGTTATATGGTTGAAAGTTCTCGGCCCCGCGTGTGTGCAAACATCAAAAAATTTACAGAATTTAAATTAATTAAATTTAGTGCTTTATTACGAATATAATAAGCTGGAATAGTAATCAGGAAGCAGTTAAGAAGTTTTTCTTCGAGTAGGAAAAATGAGAACGGCCAGAAGAAGAAGAAAAAAGTCAAATTCTCCAAATCCGGAAAATCCAGTTGAGGTTAAAAAACCAAAAACAGGCAATGACGACAAACCAATGGATATGGAACAAAATATGGAATCAATGCAACCGAAATGTAAGACAGCCAAGCCAATTTTCATTCAAAAGTCTTTACAGGAGATCAGAGTCTTGCTGGAAACTCTTAATTTTTCAAGTCGTCCTCTGTGCAGAATAAGAGGACAATTATCAACTCAAGTTACTTGTTCCAATTTATCGGACAAGAATAAACTCATCGAATATTTAAGAAAGGAATCAATTGGATTCCATACATTTGCAGAACCATCAGATAAGCATCAATGCTTTGTGTTGAAAGGCTTCTACTTGACTTCATGCGATGAAATGCTAAGCATTTTAAAAGAAGCGGTGTACCAGCAGTCAAAGTCAGTGACTTAGTCCGTAAGGACAATCAAGTCATTTTCATAGTTCATTTTGTTGACAGAATGAATCTTAATCAACTCAACAAGGATCATCACAGTATTGACTTTATCATCGTCAAATGGGAGCATCTCAAGAGGCCAAAGAACAAGGTGACACAATGCTTTAATTGTCAGCAGTTTGGCCACAATTCAAAAGGATGTGGATATACATCAAGATGTGTCAAATGCGATACACAACATCCAGTAGGCGAATGTCAAAGAAAAACTCAAGTTGGCGATCCTAAGTGTTGCAATTGCGGAGGAAATCATTCAGCTAATCATCGAGGATGTCCGATATATAAAAAATATGTGGACTTATTAATATCACGCACAAAAAAGACAACAGAAATCAAGAAGATCAGCAAAATTGAGACATCACAGTTTCCAGCATTACCAAAAGTTCAGAAAAATCCAGTATCGACAAATTCAAGAATTGCCAGTAGTGAATTGACTAGAACACAGCTCAATAATCACATTACTTATGCAGAGAAGCTTCAAGAAGCAGTCAAAATGGATAATCTTTACAAAAGATTGACTGAAGCTCAAGAGAAGTTGAGGAAAATTCCAGACATTGAAAAGACAATTAATGATTTCTGTAAATTCGTTGACGAATTGTCAGAAGTTCCAAATAACAATTCAGCTCGTTTTAGCTTATTGCTAAAATATAATATTGCCAAGAATGAAAGTGACGAAGAATCAAATCAATCAGACGAAGAAATGGAAGATGATTACGGAATAGAGATCAATGAAGCGCATTGGCCTCAAAGCGAAGCAATTGCTCAAGAATGCAGAATTGCCCTCAAAAAGTTGGAAGAAAAGGAAAAAATCAAAATGAAAGTGAAAAAATAATTAATGTACATATATTTGGAAATGTAAATGGTCTTTGAATAGCTCTAAGCTGACGGACCTTAATAAATATAAGTAACAACAACAACAGCTGTTATATGGTTTTCTTTGAAACTGTTGTATGGTTTTAAATTTTTTTTGCAATTTTTAATTTTGAAATTTTTTTTAAAAAAATATGCAGTAGGTACCTAGATTTTTTTAAGCTTGGAATTTCAAAAACTTCTACTTCAATTTGAAATTGAAGTCAAAGTTTTAATATTACAAATTATTCTAAAAATGAATCAATGAGAAAAAAACATCATTCCAAAATTATTTCAAATTTTAATTTTCATTTTAGTGAAATCAACCCCGTTTTATGGGAATTTGACTTAATTCCCATTCATAAAAATTGTGATTTCTTTTGAGATGAAATTAAAATTTTTTAATTAATTTCAAATTATCACATAAATTCAAATAAAAACAAAATTGTGATTTTTTTTTAAAAAAATTTCTTAGACTCGAGTCACTAAAAGGATTCAAATGCAGACATTTGAAGCCTTTGCACGTGATGTCTAAAATTATGGTAGAGTTGTCTATCTGAATATTGAATGTCATTGCCATATGACTCGATAAGAATAATAGATTAGAAAGATAATTAACAATTTTTAGAGGATTGTATTTAGCAGAAAATTATGATGATTTCGGCTTACTAACTTATCAGTTTAAACCTTCATAATTGTTCTTATAAAATCATAAATCTCCTGCTTGAAACATCCTCTGTTGTCTTGACTTGTACAGTTTATTTTAACAAATAAAATTTTTAACTTTTAATAAATGTTTTTAGTGTAAATAGAAAAATGAAAATTTACTCAATTAAAATATATATTTTGATTTATTATTATTATTTTTTAACTAGTAAATAAATTGATTTAATGAACATTCGTAAATATCATAATCATCATCGTTTTTTTTTCATCTTTTTTTTGATCATTTTGGAATGTATTTTTATTTATTTAAATTATGTTTTTTTTTTAAACTACGAATTTTAACTATAGAAACTTTACTTTCTACTTATCTCATTATGTTTATGAAAATGAGAGAATTTTTTGGATGTTTGATGAAATTTACTGTTGTATGGATTTTTTTTCAAAATTTAATTTTTCTTGCTGTTGAAAGGTTTTAAATTTAATACATTTGTATGATTTTGAAAGCAAGAATTTGTGACTGTTGAAAGGTTTTAAATTTAAAACATTTGTATGGTTTTGAATGCAAGATTTTTTAACTGTTGAAAAGTTGGTTCTCTCCTAACCTCCGAAGGAGGAGGTTGTGGAATTTTCTAGTCCGCAATTTTTAATTGATTACGTGTAGGAATAAGTTACAAACTGGAAATAAGTATACATTAACAATCAAGGAACTCGTAGACAATGGAGAGAGCTCAACAAATTCGCGATTTAATTAAAAATTGGGACAAAATCAGAATCGACAAAAAATGAGTTTTTTTTTTTTTTTTTTTTTTTTTCTTGGAATTTTATACACCAATAGATCAACATAGGAATACCACAGAGCATAATAAAGGAATAGTACAACTTTGGACACCGATGGAGCTGGTCTTGCAATAGCATTAGCTGATGGACCATAATAAATATAATAATCAATCAATCAACTGTTGAAAAGTTTTAATAAACATTTTTTAATTTTCATCCAACATTCAAAGATTCCTCCCAAAATTCCACATTTTTTTTTTTTGAGTTTTGTCAAAAAGTATCATTCCTTTAATCGGGGTCTTATACCTAGCTTTAATATTTTTTTTCTTTTTTTTCACTTTTCATATGTACAGGATATTCACTAATAGTAGGTTTAGAACTTTTTTTATTTCACATGCGTGTCCTAATTCTATACAATTTATCATAATAATTAGATTTTGATTTTTATTTTTTACAAAATATATCTATGATGAATGGATATCATAGGAGCAATAATAAAAGTAATATTTGACTATAACAATATTTAACGAATTAATAAAATGGGGGGCAAAATAAAGGAACAAAAACGAAATAAAATTCCTGATGAAATCGAAGAAAACAAAAAACGCGTTTTTATGATGAAACTAAAGCTACGACGAACTATTCTCCATTAATCAGTGCCATGTGAAGACGACATGAGCAAACATTAAGTATACTGTAGCGACCATTATACTTCCTATCATCACTGGGAAACCGACCCTATTTTTTGTGAAAAAAAAAAAATTAATTAAAATGCAAATCCATAAATAAATAATTTTAAGCTCAACTTACTTGAAGAATTCAACGAAAGTAAATCTGTAGCCGTGCTGTTCAGCCACGCCAGCACAAACGACGTTTGCTGATGCACCGATTAATGTACCGTTTCCTGTGGATAAAAAACATTATAAAATGCTGCTTTAAGCCTCAAAAAAATTACAAAATTTTCACCTCCTAAGCAAGCACCGAAGGCAAGAGCCCACACAAGTGGCTGCAATGGCAAGTTAAGGGCTTCATTTTCAGCCAATGAAATGGCAATTTTAACCATCATAGTTGTTAATGGAATGTTGTCAACGAATGCTGATGCTAAAGCTGACACCTGTGAATTGTATAATTAAATGTCATAAATCATTTTTGAGTTCATTAAAAAATAAAATATAAATTATGAGAATGATAAGAGACTTTTTCTTTTATTGTAGTGAATTAATAGCATGAGTGGGCATTTTTTGACGTCGTTTTATGATGTGGACTGTGAGAATGTTTGATAATTGTTAAGAGGTATTTTTGTGTGTCATTGAAAGTTTTTAGGAAAATTTCTGTAAATTAGTTCTTCAAAAACTTCTTTAATATTATTTTAAACTACAAAAGGGTGTTGAATTGTGTCTTGGTTAGATACAAATTAAATTTGGTTGATAATGTGTCTTGACTAAACGACTAAACGTTGAAGCAGTTAAAATTTAAATGCATTAAAATTGTGTCTAGACTAAATTTTTGTATGTCAAAATAAAACGTGTCTTGACTAAATTTTGAATATCAAAAAATCGTTAAAATTTAAATTATTTAAATTTCATAAAATTGTGTCCAGACTAAATTTTTGTTTGTCAAAATACTAACTTGACTAAATTTTGAATATCAAAAAGTCGTTAAAATTTGAATTTGTTTAAAATTGTGTCCAGACTAAATTTTTGTTTGTCAAAATAAAATGTGTCTTGACTAAATTTTGAATATTAAAAAGTCGTTAAAATTTAGATTTGGTCAGAATTGTGTCCAGACTAATTTTGAATGTAAAAATCATTAAAGATGTGTCTTGACTTAAAAAATTGTATAATTTTTAAAATTTTCTGATAAGTGTCTGAGCCGTGACTTCAACCTACTCATACAAAATACAATAACATTGACACTCACCCATAAAATAATGAGAATTGCAACAGCTAAACGAGATTCCTCGCCTACAGATAAAATGACATTCTCTGTTTGACGTCCAATCCAGTCGATAAGGCCTAACTCGGAGAGAGCTTCCATTAGAACGAAAAGGGCAGCAAAGAAGAGTAATGTTGACCATTCAACTCGAGCAAGAACAGCTTCCATGTCCTCTCTTATTTAATTTAATATAAGAAAAAACAAAATATTAATGAATTGGAAAAATGTCAATTTTGACCCCACAAAAGAAAGACTTACCTATCTGACAGAATGAGTAATAAAATGGCACCAAGAAGAGCTGTCCATCCAAGCGATAGACGTTGCAAATTTGGAACTGAATGCAAGAAGAAGAATGAAATAACGAACACGAGTGTAATTGATGATTTAACAAGCAATGTAACATTTCTAATTGGATATTTGGCTTGCAATTCATCGAGTGTTGCTTTGTAGCTGTCAACAGGTACACTTCCGCTCACAAGTTTCTTCTTTAATTGCCGTCCTAAACGATTTACTTTCTTCACTAATGTCTCACGCACTAAATCTTCATCCTTTGAATATGATGAAAGTGAGGCAGCAGCACGTTGCCATACTGATATCTCATGACGTAATTCCTGTACGTCATTTGGTTCACTAAATCTCAAATCATTAATATTGCGGAATTTTAAGCGTAATTGGAAATATGTTTGAACCATGACCATACACACACCGATTGCCATGTGAAGTGTGAATGTTGTGAAATTGACTCCCTAAATATGAGGAATGAAATTAATTATTTCAGTCTGTTTGTGAATTATTCATTAATTTCTTACATTTTTCGAAATGTGACTGTTTGAAGCCTGTTAGAAAAAATATACATAAAAATTATTAGTTTGAAATAAAAAAAAAAAAATGACACAAAGTCTGCGAATAATCATCCTCATACTCGTCAACTTCAATGTACTTACACTGCAAAGAGAGAGAAAATAAAATAAAAAAAAGATAAGTTAATTGAGTTTATTTAAAAATAAATTGATGAATTTTTTTTTTTCTGTGCTTTCAAATTTCATTCTTTATACTTATGAATGAATTTCATCGCGTTATGAACACTTACACTGAAAAGAGAGAAGAAAAAAAAAATGAGAAATTTTGTTAGAAAATATTTTACAAAGACTTTGATGCTATTTGAGTGTTGTTAGATAATTGAGCTGAAATGAGTCTGAATGGAAGTTAAAGTGATTCTTTTGTTGTTGATTTTCGAGAAAAAGTTTTTTAAGTGAAATTTTTGTTTTTGAAGTGGCAGAAAAATGCTTCATTATATAAAACATTTGTATGGTTTTGAATTTACTTGGAACAATTTAGAGGATAGAAAAAGTTGGGAATGTTCAAAAAAGAGTTGCTAACAGATATCTGTGCACACATGAGAACCTTTCAATTCCTTGATAATTTATAAGGTTTTGTCAGAATTTGTATGGTTTTATTTGAAGAACCTTACAAATTATCAAGGAATCGTACGGTTCTCATCTGTTTCAAAGCATCATCTGATTCAAAACCATACAAATGCTCTAGAATTGACTGTTGTACAGTTCTGAGGTTTCCGCAGCGACATTTGAAAGGTTTTTAGCAAAATATTAACATATATGTAAAAAAATTCAATGCTATACAACTGAATTTAAAGAACCTTATAAAAGTTTCAGAAAACCATACAAATTCTTAAGTATTTGTAAGGTTTTGAAAAGTTTTCAAAAAATTTAAACTTTCAAAATGTGTAAATTTAAATCAAAACCATACAATTCCTTGTAAAAAAAAGCATTTGTAAGGTTTTCCATAAAAATTCATCAAAACTGAATTTTTCAACACAAATAAAACAAGACTTTGAACTGACAAAAAACAATCTGCATCATACTATGTCATAATAAATCCATTCATTTTTTCCTTGAACTTTTTAATCCCACACTATTTCTTAAGACCATTTCAGACAATTTCTTGCGTTTTTTCACGATGTAATCATTTTATTTTGAGGAGATTTGCGTCACTGGTGATTACGATACTTACTCTATAAAGTAGAAAGAAAGAAAAAGGAGAAAAAAGTCTAAATTAATACCATAAATTACCATAATAAATATTTTAATTTAAGTAATTTTCTACAAAGCATTTTGCTGATGTATTTTTTTTGTTGCTGTTGACGAATTAATGGCTGTACTTACACTGAAAATAAAAAAAAAAAAAATAAAATAAACAATAATCAATAATTCAAATTAAATCGAGGATGAGGATAACTTACATGACATTTGGTGGATCGCCGACGGGTGTTAAAGCACCTCCAATATTTGAATAAATAACCATAGACATCAAAATAGGCACAGGATTTAGTTCCATGACTTCACATAAACGAATTGTTACAGGCGTCATCAACAAAACTGTCGTCACATTATCCAAAAATGACGAAAGAACGGCAGTAAACAGGCACAAACAATTAATCAATGGCCACACTTTTCCGTTAGTAATCTGTTTGTGAAAAATTGAAAAAAGAGAAAAAAATAATTGTTTAGTCATGATAATCAAATGTTATGGATAGTTAAATCTACCTTATAAGCATAAACAGCAAGATAATCGAAAATACCAGTTTCCGATAAAATGGCAACAAGAATCATCATACCAAAAAGTAATAATAAAGTTTCTATGTCGATCCACGACATAATCAAAGTCATTGGAGGACGTTCATTCATTGCCGCAAGAATACCTTGAAAAGAATAATTTTTTTTATTAAGATTTATAGTCTGTCATGTCTAATATTAATAAATACTAACCAATAGACATTGTCGAGGCAATAATTGCAGCAAATGTTCGATGAACCAACTCCCAAATAATCATAATATAAAGACCAAGTAAAACAATTGCAGCATAAATGATACCCATATCCTTATCTAATGGTGATGGATCATAAGCAAAATTAACGGGTAAGCTTGCATCAAAATTCGTAAATAAATTTAATTTGAGTTTTGTTGATGAGTTATCGTGAAGTTTCTCATAATGTGAATAGTCAAGAGCAACAGTTTTACTCCTTTTCAGTTCCTTTACGGTGTCCATTTCGGTTAGATTTACAACTGGAAATTTGTAGACTTCGTTTGTGACATTCTCGATACGTCCATCACTGTAGTGCATTGTTAGGTAATAGTACATGTAATTTGTTGAGTCATTATCATAATGTTCACCATAAAATGATCCCTTAAATATCAGTCCTACTCGAGGATCAATTGGAGCGTCCTCAAGATTGTAAGCTGTACAAAAATGAGTGATTTATGGATTAAATTTGATGAGAATATACATGATCTCTTTAAAATTCATCCATTATCCTTCAAATATTTACGATTGGACATAAAAATGTCAAAGAAAGGCTGATTTCATTAATTTTTTGATGATTCAGTTTTTAAATTCCCGAATATGGAAAAATGTGAAAGAGTTGGCACTGAATGTCTTAAAGAGACCATTGTAGGTGTAATTACTGATTACACCTTGGAATAGGCTACAGAAAGACATAAAAGATACAGTAAAGTTCAACTTACTCTTGACGTTATTTTTTGGTATTGCTAATTGTCTATAATGTAGCACTTTCTCATTTTTAGACATAAGGAATAACGTAAACATGACCCATGCTATGAGCAGCACTGCCATTTTTGCCCAACTAACATATTTATTTTGCTGAAATTAATAAAATTAGATTTTTAGTGAAGTAAATTAATTAAAATTCCATTTTTGGAACTTACTTTATGGTGTCCTCCTAAATGATGGTGTATATCTGTTATATCTCCATCTCCAATGTCCCCAGTTTTATCTCTAAGAGATAAAGTACATGATATATCAGAAACTTCAGAAATTGACAGTGACATGATTTTAAATGTAAACAAATATTTTAACGACTTTTTCCAGTTTGAATTTCAGTCAACAAAATTTAAACTCAAAAAATCCGTTAACATTGAAATAAATTCTCACCCATTAAGTTGTGTCTTTTGACCTTTTTCACCACCGTCTGTGACATTAATAGCCACCAAATCTGTGTGTGATTGTCCATCATTTGAATTATTCTCCGATAAGGAGTTGTCTTCATTTGGTAGAGGATCTTCATCAGCATTTGGATTTTGCGTTGGTCTTTCATTTGGTCCTGTAAATAAAATCAAAATTTTGATCACATTAATAACGTATTTTTTTTAGAAGTGATGAATGATGATGATGATAATAATATAATAAATTTAAATCAAATCAAAATGTTCCAGATGTTCATCCAAAAAATCTCGTTACTTAGATTTGTTTTTATTACGACCTGTTTTTATTTTCAGACTGCATCCATTATTCAATTTAGTTAAAAAGGGACATGCAATTCTGGAAGCATATGTTCGTGTGACTTAGACGGGTCAGTTTTGTGTATATGTATATTTACTATTTAATGCTCATTGAGATACTCGCATGAAGGTGAAAATTGTAAAAAAAAGGCTTAATTTTTATGGCTTTTAGATGAAGCATAATGCTTATTGGCCTAGAACATGATACATGCGACCTTGCATTACATACATTTCCACAAATTGCACATTTTTTCCACTGATTTAATTTAATGAGCTCACGTTTTCAAATCCACACATTTTGTTATTGTACTTTTGTGTGCTTCTCATTATCAGTCATATCAGAAATTCTTTTTGTACATTCGTAGATTAAGCACTTGTTGACTGTTTTTGCAAATTCCATACATTGTTATTTCATTATGTCTTGATCGAATCTAAATTTATCTAGTTTTACGTCAGTTTAACCGCATTCAATTAATTTTTTTTTTTTTTTTTTTTATCTTTCTTAATCGACTTTTTTTTGTCGCAATCATCAGCAACAGAAGTTTTTAATGTCTTCTTTTTGGAACGTGACTTTCAAACGATTCAATTTAGATCAATTTGGAAATGAAACTGAGAAAATCTTTTGGGTATGATATCGTTGAGAGTATTTAATTAGTTAATTGAAAATTTTCAGTATAGAAACGGGATATATGCAGCAGTGGGAAACTAGAATTTAAACATAAAATAAAGGACATAACCTATGAAAATTATACCAGAAATCTCGATATTTTGAATTTCCCTTATTTCTAAACAACCCCAAAAGGATCTTTGTGTCTGCTTTTAATTTTTGTTGCCAGTCATTTTGTTGATACTACTTTCTTTTGTTTTCTTCTTCGGGTAATTAAGTAATTTTGGATATTGAGGTTACTTTTTTTTTGATAAGAATGGCATATAATTGCATTTGGAATTTCCCAAGAGAGTTGCTTTAATTTCGGATGGGTATTGTTGCGTGAATACTTTCGGAGAGTTTTATTTTCTCGTGATTTACTGCAAGGTTGGCATTTATTTATGGTTTTAAGAGGTTTTTCCTTAAAAAGTTGAAGTTGGGTAATGAAAGTCAAAATATTAAGGTTATTTTTATGGGAAACAGCTTCTATATTTCTTAATTTGAGTGTTGAGGCATTAAAAGCAACTTTTTTCTGAAGATTTAAAGACAATATTTTAAGAAATTATTTGGATATGTTCCAGTGACGTACAGCATAGCAAACAGTGAACTCATTAGTTGCAGATTCAAGGCCATACAATTATGATTTTCTACTTTGAGTTTTCCATTATATGGCAATCGACGTTTAAAACCAAAACAATTATTCTAGAGAATCTAAACTTCCAACTACGTTTCTACCTCAAGAATCTCAATGAGAAAACACCCATTCAACTCATTCGATAATAAATTTAATCTTTTATTAAAATTAAATGTGCCTTCCCTATCCCCGTAACGAAAGAAAATTTAATCCAAATTATCTTTTTGTTTCTATTTTAATCAACAATGAAACAACAAAAAGTGACAAAAATGATCATTTCTTGGGTGGATGAACGTGTAAAACCATTTAAACAGAGCTTCTAAATAACTCTTAATCGTTTATGATGAGTTTTTGTGTTACGCGATAAGAAATAATCCTAACTGCTATCAATTTTGACGACATTATCGTTCTTTTTACTGCTATGGTAACGATATCAATGTTTACTTTGATTTGTGACTTTAATTCAGTTAAACAGTGTCTTTAAATGTCAAATTTTAAAGTCCTTAATTAGAGAGAAACGTGTGACTTTTGAGCGCTTTTACACGCTTTTTACACGCTTTTAATAGACTCGTCTTGTCTGTTTTTTGTCTTTCTATCACGTTCAGAATTTGTGCTTATTTTTGTTTTTTAATACTTGATATCTCATGGATGTAAGCGGCACAAACCACTTTTTCAAAGAGATTCTGATTCTCTTATCATTGCAATCTCTGCTTCATTAAGGTACTGTGGATCATTAATGATTATGATAATAATAATAAAAGTACATCAAAACGAGTGAATTACAGTACAAATGCGACAATAAGAACAATAATCCAAGGCTTTTTTAAAAACTCAAACATACCCTCAATGTGTCATGTTTAATATAATATAATTTATATGACGACTGTTTGTGTTTGTTTTGTCATCTTTGTGAATTTTCTTTCAAATGGACGCGTATTTGTTTGAGGGAATATTTAGAAGTGACATATACTTTGCTCATCATATGCTAAATTTACTGTAAATTGCTAAACATCATAACCGAATGACCACACAAAAATATACAAACATATATTTATCTGTGTGGAAGATTTTTGCATGTGAAAAAGGCAAAAAGAGACAGAGAGAGAGAGAGAAATGCGGTGGAAATGAGAAGTAAATAAACAAACGATTATGCCGACGATATACGTGGAAATGACGGTGGAAAAAAAGGAAAATCGTTTTCATGAAAAGATTACACTTGGAAATGAGATAACGAGACAAAGTACACATTTATATTATACATGATTTTTTTCAACGGAGGTGGAAGCTCGTAAATGCTTAAAGGTGCGCGCTCAAAACTTTTCATTATATTTTTCTTTTTAAATTCATGTCATTATTATTTTTGACGTTTTATTCTACAAAAATGATAAGACTCATATCTGACACTGACGATCTGTATTCTTGGAGGAAAATCGTTGTTATTCAATTTAAATATAAACACAAAAAAATATTTTGTTCTCTCATTTTAATCGCGTTGAAGCTATGAGTAATGTGATAGAGACAATTGGAAGAAAAGAAATATTTTTCATAAATGAAAATTGTCTTTTTAAAGGCAAGTTATGGAGAAGTTAATTAAAATTGATTAGCTTAAACGTCTTTAAACTATGGAATTAATTGGTTTCTCAATAAAATGAATCATTTTTTGAATTGAAATGTGAGAGTATATTACCATTGTAATTGCTTGAATGAAGCTTTATTATAATAACCAACGGTTTCTGGATTTTTGAATTTTAGTAAACTTTGAAATTTTTGTAAAATTTTGCAATGAAAAGTCATTGAAATGAATTTTTGTGTAAGTTAAAGGAATAAAAGTATTTAGGCAGATTTTTACAAGAGAATATCATCAATCTTCATCAAATTATCTACAGAATACTCAAGAAACCTCAAAATTCAATCAATTTGCAAAGAAATATTACAATTTTCAATTTGCTGAATCATCAAAAACATTTTTTCAAGATAACCACAAAATACTCAAGTTTTGTCATAGAAACTAAGCTCTTTAAGCCTCAACTTCATAAGTATTTGACGGTAACTATGATATTCACATTTATAAATACAATCGTGACAACTTTGCAACAGACTAGCAAATGATTAAATTCTATTACATGAAAATAATATTTTGTTGCTGTCTGGAAAATTTCTTGAGTTTTTGTAAATTTAAAAACTAGCTTAAATTACAGTTACTAGTCAAAATGATATTTTAGAAGTAAAATTTTGCACAGTAAAAATTTAAAATAGCAAAATGAAAAAAAAAATATTCTCTCATTTTTATTAGATGTTTATTTTGTGTGACAGCCACTTGAACAATTTCTTTCAACAAAATTGCGACAATAAATCACTGAATGAGGTGCTATGAAAAGCAATCATTGAGTTGAAAGAGATATAAAAAAAAACGAATAGAAAAAAATTAGGAGATGTGAGAGAGTTTCATGAAAAGTAACAATTAATTTAGATTTAAATATTGTCGCTATTTTCCTCTTAATTGCTAATTATTTATCATTGACGGTATGTGAAATTTAGTTTTTTTTTTTATTTTTCATGAATGAATGCAAAAAACTGCATTAAAAATTATAAAGACAATGTACACTGAATCTCACAACAAAACAATGTACAGCAAATAAAATTACTAGTTTGTAGATGTTTTTTTTTTTTTTTTCATCCAAATGAATTTGTAGAGAAAAATTAAATATTACAAGGTAGTAGTTTAATTTTTTTTAAAAATGAACTTCCTCATTTTTGTCACAACTTAATTTTTTTTTGTTCATAATTTTTAATATGTTTTATGGAATTTAATTCTAGAAAAATTCAAAATCTTGCGTGCTTGTTTCATATTATTAATCTTGCATGTTTTTGTAAAAAAGTCAAATATTTAGTGTGAAATCAACTGTTAGAGAGAGTCTAATTGAAGGTAATTTAAAAATAACATTTTGTAAACTTGAAATTTAAGGAAGGATGTATTTGTGAATGATGACCAGGAGTATGAGTGATTGATTGATTCAGACACATTCACCTTCAGTTTTCAGGAAGGGTATTAACCTAATATTTAGATACTACAAAAGATCTTGGTGTAGGTTAATAGAGCTCAAATCAGCGTTAGTATCTGTGATATCATCTTCGAACACTTCCAATATGTACGAAACAAAAATATCAAGAAATTTTCCACTTGCGTTTTTCACATACACACACACAAAAAAAAACAATTTTCCTTTCTTTTCTTCATCTTTTCACATAAAACAAATGGCTTAAAATTTCGTTGACAGGTGGCATGGGCGCATTTTCAATGTTTTTCTTCTCCCTGCACATTCTTGCCAGACACATCAACACATCGATAAGACTCAAAATTTTCTCGCTCAAAAATCGAAGCTCACCTCAAAAAATATTTCTTAAGGTACGTGAAAGAAAAAGAGAAATGAAGAATTTCCCGTACTATTTTTTTTTTTTATTTTACTCCTCATTTACTCGCTTTCAAACGATGGGAATTTAATTTCGTAATTTATATGTGGAGCATGTGTGAGATTCATTCCTTATGAAAATTTAATTACAATCAACTGTGAATGAGACGTGAATGGAGGTAAAGAAAAAGAAAAAAAAAACTTCAAAAATAAATGAAGGTAGTAAGAAGAAGTGAAATCGGTCTGTAGATGAATAATCCTCGAAAGTTTATATATATATTGATTGGATGTTTTAACAGGTTGTTTTACTTTTCATAATCAAACACATGCTATACATGTCTGTATAAGTACGTGAGTAGTGATTTATGACGCAATAAAATAAAATTCAAGTTGAATGATACGGAAATAAATAAGAAGTGAGATAAACTTACCATGCAGTCGTTCGTGCTCTTGACGAAATGACGCCAGACTGGGATCCTGTCGAATTTTCTCTGAAAAGATAAAGATAACATGAGTTATGAACTTTTAAGGTCTATTATTTACTGTTTAAACTCACCTGGTAGTGTTCTCCATACCTGCAGTGATCCTTCCGTCACCTCACTAAGGGATACAAAAGAATAATTTGATACAATTGATGGTCGATGTGGTGCTTTTTTCTTCTTTTTCTTCTCATCACTAAATTTCATTTTCTTTAAGCTATCTTTTTCCATCTTTCTTTTCTTTCTTTTCTTTTATCAACGGAATTTTTCTTTTCTTATGTAAAATATTTTTCTATATATAAAAATTTTTTTGCTAATTTTAATAGTCGCAAAAGTAGGCAAATAAGCATGCATTAAAATCCGCAAATGAAAAAACCACCACAGAAATATAAAAAAATTCTTAAATGATACTGACTCGGGTCCTAAAAGCGGCTTAGGATCCATGACTCTATTATCTAAACTTATCACTTAATATAATTTTTACAACAATAAGTGGAAGTTCACTTAATTAGCTTTTTAATATTTTTTTTCCTTTAAAAATTGAGAGAGAATTATTTTTTAAAAATATTATTCGCGACTTAACGAGATTGTCAGAGATCAGACCTGAAACGTGAAAATTTCAAATGAGACTGAAATGATTTTTTTAAATTAATTTTTTTTTTGTATTTTTTTTTTCTCATGGTCTATGAGTAAAATTTACATTTTCATATTCTACATATGAGAAAATAAGAACAACAATAAGCAAAAGTCGTAGTGAGAATGAAGATTTTTTTTTTTCATATATTAAAAGATAGATTTTTTCTGTGAGTAAATTAAGAGTTTTTGTATTTCTTTTTTTGAGAATGAAAAATTAAAAACAGTTTTTTTCAGGCTTGGACTCATGCCAAGTTAAAATAAGAGAAACGAGAAAATAAAGAAAATATCCAAAATGTGTGAAAGAATTTTCAGTATCGTCCACAAAAAAATAATATTTTCTGTCTAGTCGAAGTTCACAAATGAATTTGTTGATATGTGAATGTGATATTTGTCTGAGATTTCATTGACATTGTACCGAACTTCCTTCGTAGAAGACAAAATTCAAATCAAGCGTTGCTAATTGCATTTGATTCCTAATTAAGTTTCCTTTCTCTCGTGAGAAAATAAAAATTATTTTCAACCAAAAATTACACATTTTAAAAAATCATTAAAATTCTCAGTGACTTGCGAATATATATAAAAAATAAAAACAGAAAAATATTGTAAAGTTCAGCCGGTGATTTTTTTGTTTTACTTTGAATATTTTTTCTCACAACTTATTTTTAAAAAAGAAAAAAAATATTTATTAATATTGATACATTTTATAGTCACTACTTTTGATTCAGTTTAAAATATGTGGGACAGACGTTGAGGGTGAGATTGTCCTGAGTTGTGAATGTAAATAATTAAATGTTGCATTTTTTAAATATTTTTTTTTTTATTTTTTTGGGGAACATTTCTCTTAAAAATATTTTTTATTCAATTTCAATTTTTAAATTCTTTGCAACCCCACCACAACAAGATTTTTTTTTAAAAAATCGCTTAATTACTCATATTCAAAATTACGCGCTAAAAATTTAGATATCTCTTAGGAATCGTGAAAAATATAACCTCTAACCCCAAAAAACCCATCCTGAGAGTATTTAATAATTGATCTAAAACAGAAGTTAATCTCACTCCAATCCAACATTTTTTATTTAAATTTTCATCAGTTCTATTTATTTTTATTGTTTATGAAAAATTTCACACAGTCACGCCCGCGAATTTAATTAAAAAGAAATCATTTAAAATATTTTTTATTTTCTTCATCTTTAAAAGATGAAAGAAATTTCGTCAGTATCATTAAAGAAACCTTTAAGGCTTGATTTTTCTTTTCAATATTTCTATGGCACCTTTTTTAATTGCGGATAATATTGTATCCACAAGCGATGTTCACAAAAAACTGATTCGGTTCACTTTTAATTGTCTTCAAAAATTTGTTATCAGTCATTCAAACTGGTATATATAAAAAAAATTTATTAATGCTACTGGTACACTTGACAACGATCTTGATTACTTAATACTGTATTGGCGAAAAAAGCTTAAAATCAATTAATCCCAATTCAACAGCCAATTAATCATTTTTCAATTGTCAAAAAGCATATAAAGTCATAAATTATTATTTCTTTTTTTTTTATATTTTTTACGATGAATGCACGAAGGTAAGAAGCTCTAATCAATAATGAAGACTAAATGATATGAAATATCTCGACGACGTATAAAAAAAAATAAAATATTTATTTTCACATGAACAATGCGAAAGATTAACTAAAACTGATTTGAGTTTGAACTTGTTCCATTCATAATGTACATTGTATGGCACTGAGGCCGTAAAACATTAATTTAATGTACATTTGTGTTATATTTCTTTTTTTTCTCTCTCTGCTATAAACACAGTTTTATCATCACATGTACCTCCGTGAATTATCATATCATATCGTGTTCACATATCCACTTTACTAGCACCGAACTAACTTTGTCAGTCAGTGCCGATTGAATACACCAGCAAAAAAAAAGATTTTTTTTATATAGTGTATTTTTGTTTTTGTTGATAGACGTAAAGCATTCGAGCATTGTTTTTGTGTACTGGTGCACTGAATTTGAATTGATAATGACTTTAAATGTAAAGATGTGTCAGACTGATAATCTCATTCAATAATAGGTCTATGGTTACTCCTTTGACACTATAAAAAATATATTGAACTTATGAGTTGATTTGCATAATTTGTGGCGGCATGTTGTGCATGTGGAGTTTCTAAGTCGGTTTTGATTGAAGAGAAAATTGGAATATTCTTTGAAATTGACTGAGATGAAGATTTTTATGGGTGAAATGTGAGAGTTTAGGCTGTTTGTTTTGTAGGCTTTAAAAAAGTCTCGAAAGATGTAAAGTTTATTAATGAACTTAAATTTATCTAACTAGATTCATTTCTAAGTTTTTCATACTTTTTTAAGAAAAAGTCCAGTCAAATTTAATTTAATTCAACTGAAAAAGAAAACAAAGCAACAATTCAAAAATCAATCATGTGACATCAAAATTTCACTCACTTATTGTGCAAAACAAAGTGAATCTCGTGATTTCAAAATTATTCTATAATTTTGCAATTTTGCGTATTTTTAGTGGAATTGAAGTCAATTGTCATTTATTATTTTCTAGAAATTGTTTTTAATTTAGATTTATTTTTTTTAGTCATAACCTAGTCGTATGAAATTCCATCTTCTACATACATACACAACGAAAAGAATGCGATTAATTTAGATATCGCGAGGCTTATCATTATCGACAGAAAATATGATGATATACACGAAAAAAAAGTGTGTGCAGTGATTTCATGTATGTTAGTTTTGATGAGTAATTAATTCATACATAGGAAAAAAAGTAGAGACACAAAAAATGATATTCTGATTTCTGATAAGATGATAGGAAGAAAACATTTGTCTTACGTCAATTAACAGCTGTCTAGTAATTATTGAATCACTGAAGTATTTTTTTCTACCCGCGTAAATCATGTGAGTTGCTTTGACAGCTTTATTATGTCTTACCGAAGTAAACAGTTATTGATAATGATATTTTTTTTGTTGAGAAGTTTTAGAAAAAATTAATGAGGTAGCATTGGATAATCCAGTAGGGCTGAAAATCAATTAATTTTTTTTTATGTTTATGACAACGAGGAAAAAGAAAAACTGCTGTTAAAAAAGAATTAAAGATAATAAAGTTGTTATAAAATAATTATTGACACTTAAATAATATACGGTAGCTTGTAGGTAGAGGCACTTAAAAATGTAGAAATAATCTTTGATCTAATCATTTTGCATGTCGTAAGCTGCCTACCTCATTGACATATCACGAGTTGGACTTTTGTGCAGTAAACGTGCGATCGGAATGTTATTTGGCACTCGACATTTTTATTTTTTTTTTAATGTCTTAAAGAAAATTTAGATTGAGTGCTTAGAAGCTAATACAACGAATTTTTATGTAAATGAAACTTAAAAGGGGCTCGACTCTCAACATGTTTAAAAATAGAAACTTTGAAAATCTTTTTTTCATTCATGACGCAAATTAAACTTTATCTGTTCTTATGTCTGAATAATTAATCAAATGTTGTTACCTTCTACCTTCAAGATAATAAGTTTTATCCATTTAGATAACCAAAAAATAAAAGTTGGATAAACTCTCGATTCGAGATTAAAAGAATTTAAAATTAAATCAATGTGATTTTCCTAGAATCAAAATTGTTTAGGGTCGACTAGGGTTTCTGAAAAACCGCGTTTTTAGAGAACCGCGGTTTTGCGGTTTTCAATAATTCTAAAAACCGCGGTTTTCGCGGTTTTTGCGGTTTTCATACAAATGTATGAAATTTTTTAAAAAAATTCAAAATTCGAATTTTCATACACAAATATTTGTTTTTTCAAATTTTGATGAAGTTCGCCTTAAAATTACTAGAGAAACTAACCAAAAATTTCGATTGACATTAAAATTTTAATTTTAATTTTTTGATCTAATTTAGGGTAAAAAATATTGAAATTTGTACAACGCGAACAAATTTTTTTAATGGTCTGTAACTTTCATTGGAAGCAATGTTGATTTCCCAAATTTTTCCCAGAACTTTATTTGGTTTCCATATTTTGCAGTTCAATCTTGAAAACAGCTATTTTTGCAGCATAAAGCACTAAAAAACGTCTTGACATTTAAATATTGAAATTTGTACAAAAAATATTGAAATTTGTACAAACAAATATTGAAATTTGTATACCACATTATCACGATTTTTGCATCCAAAACTTGGGAAAAATTAATTTTTTTGCAGTTCTTTTATTTGTAGAAGTTCTACAATATCTTAAGCTGCTTATTACTCTAATTAAATTTATTTAATTTGTTTACACAAAAACAATTGAAATTCTTCAATGCTTACTATTGAAAAAGTGTCCAAATTTCAATATTTGAAATGAGACGGACTATTCCGGAAATGCATTGATTTGTTCGGCAAGAGTTTAAATAATCGTAAACTACAATCTCCGATCAAACGCATAAGACCTTAGCATGCGAACCAAAATGTCTTCTTTGTCAATTATTGCATATTCGAAAGTTTTACAAAAATTTTTTGATGATTTTGTTCGTACAAATTTCAATATTTTTTACCCTACTTTCATAAAAAATTTTCTTGTAAGTTTTCTAAATTTTTAGTACAGAAAGTTCTAAAACCGCGGTTTTTCACCCAAAACCGCGGTTTTTTAAAAACCGCATTTTTAGGTCAAAAAGTGCGGTTATGCGGTTTTGCGAAAACCGCAATCAGAAACCCTAGGGTCGACAAACCATTTAGTAGCCCTCATATATATTTAATAAATAATAGAAAGGTCATTCAACCAATTTAAAAATGCATTTCAATTTATGAATTGGCTTGTAACTGACGAAAAAAAATAAACATAAAAATATGTCAATTTTTTTAGTGAGTCGCATGTATGATGAATTATTTACATTCATAAACATAACAAATGACATCTTATGGCACCTTCAATTTACATTTCATTTCCGTGGACTAAATAATTTATAGTATGTTGTCATTTATTGCCCGTCTCCCTAGAGATATGCTTAGTTATAATAATGAAATTGTCGGTGGATTGAGCATATTGTCGAGATTTGCAGGGTTGGTTTACTTGGTTAGGGTTGTGTTTTCTTGGTAGTTACGGTTATGTATAAAGCTGTAGATTTCTTATATTCTTGTCTTTGTACTAAAGATTATGTTCCATAACAATTTAAATCTAGCCAAATTAAAATAATCATGAAAATATTTCATATCTAATTTATAATTACAACAAATACTATAAATAGATTAAGATACGATACATAACGATTTTTTTATGAAAATCTAAAAATAAACCTGTTGTATATGTTGAAATATATTCATAGAATTTTTCACATGTTGAAGCCAGAGAAGCACAAAAAAATTGAGAGAGTCTATTCACACGCAATGAGATAAAAATATAAAAAAATTCTTTTTGAATTTATCGTGTGTGGAAGAAAATAATAAACACGAAATTGTTTTGCACTTTTCCTGAGAGAAATTTATTATTATTTTTTTTTTTTATTTTGAGTGTGCAAAATTCATTAGAAGCAGAAGAGCGAGGAAATACATTTTTATTTAATAAACACATAATGTGAATCTACATTTAATTATGCTATTATTATTTTAATGTGAATTGCTCGATTTAATTGAAAAAAAAAAATCAGAATCATATTTTATTAACTAGATCGATGAAATCGTTATAGCTATTTGATGATAGAGCAATTAGTGATATTTTATTAATGAATATTAATGAAAGTCTATTTGATACACACTAACCATCACATGTGTAGTAAATGAATGAAAACATTGACATCCAATAAAGAAGAAGTCAAACTTTAATGTCGAGAAAAATGAAACAATAATAAAAAAAATATTTTCTGTTCAGCTGGAGCACTTGAAACGATAAAAATTCACATGTTTGTATTAAATTAAAGAGCTTTCATATACAAATCTGAACTGTGTTGAAAGCGAAACATTCCGACTGTAACTTGTTACGTATATCTAGCTTTCTGGAACGTTTCTACTGAAATCATTGAGCTTTAATGCTGTAATGTGCGAACAGTAGAGTTAACAGTTGATTCGAAAACAATTTGAATGTTTTTGAAGCATACATAATTTAAAATTGAAAAATCCGTTATTACGAAAAATCATTTTTAATGATGATATTTCGATGAAAATACATTTTTACCAATTAATTGTTTGTAATAAAAATGCAGCATAGTTTAACCATTTTGATTTTTCAATAAAAAGTATTTGTTTACATAAAATTTTTGATAAAAATACTCAACGGTAGAAAAAAATTCAAATCATTTCCGAAAATAAGAACCTTTCGAAATTCCATTTCCGAAAATAAGAACCAGTTCGCACATTACAGCTTTAATGCTGAAATTTTTTTCATACTTTCTTTCTTCTTCTTCTTCCTTATTTTCTATTGCTTTCATCTCATAAATTTGTGAGCTAATTGGAAACAAATTAACATAATCGATATTTATTTTTTCCATTGAATGAACAGACGCAAAGAAAAAAAAATTACGAATGAAAAAAAGCAAACAAATTAAGGCTTTTATTTTTGTGAATACTTAAGACTTCAATTTGTTTGTTTGTTTGCGTTTGTTTCTCTTGTGGCATGAAAATTTTATTTAATTTGCGGTACATTAAGTCACTATAATATTAATGATAACAACAATGAGTACAAATTATTGTATTTAAGGATAGAATAAGAGAGTGGGATGGTTCTTTTGCTATTTAATTTGAGTTTATCTTGTTTGAATGGAAATTGATTTTTTTGAGAGTTTGTAGGATAAAATTTTGAGGAAAATATTATTTTAAAAAGAATTTTGTCAAAATTTTGTTTTTAAATTTGTGAATTTTAATTAAAAAATTCAAAATTAAAGCTAGTTATCGTTCATAAATGACGTCCGAAATTAACGGGCATTTTTCAAAAAAGAACAATAGAATTTTTTACAACCCCCCCCCCCCCCCCTTGGACGTCATTTATGAACGACCCCCTATCAAATTTTTGATTAATAATTTTGGTCCAAAATAATTAATGAAAATAATCTTTGATTTCATAAATTGAGTAATCCTACAAATTTTGCGGCAGATTATACCCCATCCCATGTCATTCAAATCAATCTCTTAATCCTTCAATACCTTCTTGAACGCTTCAAACTTAAATAATTAATCAAACCCCATAAAAATCATTAAAAAGTCTGTTTGATGAATTGATCTACTGTCAAAACTTAATTAAACTCAAATTTAAAATAGTTAAAGGAAGTAATTGTCATTGATTGAGTGGAAAAAGAAATAAAATAAAAAAAGCTATTAGAATGTTATGTTAATCTAATTCATAACAGTAGTAATCTGTCAAAAGAAAAAATAAATAAATAAAGTACATTCGATGGGTAAAAAAGAAGATTTATGAATTGTTGCTGGCAGTCTTGTATTTAATTATAACAAGTGAAATAACTCAATTCAATTGCTCATGATATTCATGATTTACACAGAATTGAGATGATGAGAGGAAAAATATGATGAATTGAGGCAATTGTTCTATCAAGTCGTCATAATATTTTGAGAAAAAAATGATAGCAAAATTAAAAGATGATTAAAACGCATTTTTAAGGATTTTTTGCTCATTAATATGACTTTTAAATATGTTCAAGGTTTTGAATTTTTTTAATGTGTATTTGATCGAAATAAGGACTTAATCCAAATATTTTGAAGATTTTTCTTCATAGAAAGATGCACATAAACCAGTGTTGTCCAAACTGTGTGCCGCGGCACACTAGTGTGCCGTAGAACTTGGCTTGGGGTGCCGTGAAAAAATTTTGATAATCCCAAAAATAAGCTGTTTTTTCAAAAAATTTCAATTTTTCACCCATTTTTACACAAAAAACTTATTTTTAGCACCAAAATATCAAAAATTTAGCGAAATGAATTTGATTTTTTTGATCAAAGACAAAGGTTTTGATGCAATTAGAGTTGTTTTTTCCAAGTTAGATTAAAGGTGTACCGCAGACAAATTTTGGTGTGCCGCGAAAAAAATTTTTGGTCCTAAGTGTGCCGTGACTCAAAAAAGTTTGGACAACACTGACATAAACAAAAGAAAATGAGACAAAAAAGAACCATGAAAAGAGATGACAAACGTGTTGTCGACATCGAATCAAATGAATGCATCATCAACAGCATCATCATCTAATGACGATAAGCGTAAACAAAAGATATGTCAGTGACAATTTTTTTTATATATACAATCATATAAACTGTTTCGTATTCATATATCACAAACACGTTTGCTGGAGCAACAAAAGTTTTTAAAGGCAATTGAAATGAATATAAAAATGTCTTTTTTGGAGACCTTTTGAGGTCACAACGATTAAATGAATCATTCTTTTTTATCTCTCTTAAAATATTGAAATATTAATATTTTTTATGTTGATCGTCGAGTTTTGCAATTTATTTATTTATTTATTTTTTTTTTCTCTCATCATTTCATTGATATTCATTCGTTACAATTTTCATTAATTGCAAGCTGTAACGAGTTTGAAGTTGATCGAGTCAGTTTATTAATTAATGAATTCTTCGCGCTTTCGAATATGTGTGATGATTGGCTTCTTTGTTGTTGGCTCTATTTGGTGTTTTTATTGCTTTATTCATGCATATATTTTTATAGTTTTGGTTCAATTAGTTTTTCTATTTGGATTGTTTTAAGATTCATTGATTGTGATTAAAAACGATATAAAATTTTATAAAATTGATTAATTTCTATATTTTGAATATTTTCAGTGATTTATCATCAAAATCATAATGCTTTAATCTACTTTAAAGAAAATTGCAGAATCTGAAGTTTTAAATAAATTTGACCGATTTATATCCTACAAATTTCATAACGAATGGAAATTTCCACTCACACCAGAACGGGTTTGATTTTTAAAGGGGGCTTCATTTGTTCTTAACAATTTAAAATGTGAGTCTTCGACCTCAAAATTCGAAGAAATTTTATGAATAAAAGTTATTTTTGTGTAGCTTTTTGAGGCATTTTTTGCAGAGCACGTGTATTAAATAAAATTGATTTATTAAGATTCCTTCCGAAAATATTCAGGATTTACGTAATAATTCTAAGAATTTGCAATTTATTCTTTATGAATATTTTTTCATAACATAAAGTTAATCCTCATATTTTATTACAATATTCTTGAACATATACCGAACAGTAGTATATAAATTCGTGCATGTATTCATATCATTTATACAAGTGTTTCTTTAAATCACTCATGAAATTTGGGAGAATTTATCTTAATTTAAATATTTTTTGCTCTCAATATCTACTCTCATCCAGAATTTAAGATCTGTTTATTTTTTAATTAAAATTTATTTTTTTTCATTCTTTTCCTTTGTTGCGGTTTTGAATATAATTTTTCATAAAAAGCAAATTTCTTTAATTTTCAAAACAAAAATTCTAAAAATTAGAAATATTAAATAAAAGGCTGATCCTTAATATCTAAATCATTTCTAAACAAAAAAGTCCTATCTTCTCCTTCGTGTTTTCAACTGTCAAAGTTCATTAACAATATCATTAATGCCAATTAATGAAAACTGAATTAAAATTTAATTCGTAAGCCTTTGGGTTTTGACTAATTGAAATATCCATACTAAGTTTCAATATCAAAAAAGGGTGTTTTCTGTTTAATTAACCCCCTGTAAATGTCAATAGAAATTACTCAATATCATCATGAAAAACACGATCCAAATAAAATTTTATATATTTCAGTACGAATAAAGGAAAATATTAAGGAATTTCTTTATACTTTTTTTCTGCGGAATAGTCGACGAATTTATTTATTTTGAGGGAATTTGAAACAAATTTTTAAAATAAATACACAAAATAAAAAAAAAAGCTCAACAATATAAATTAAAGTCACGAAAAATTAAATTTTTTGCAATGTGAACTTCAGGCATGTCTTATTTAAATATTTATTGCCAACATCTAGTTCATCACATACTCTCTCTATCTATTGTAGAAATAGATTTATGCTGCTAATTTATTCATTAAGAAATTGATTGAAGCAATATAAATAAAAATTGATTGCATGATGTACAGAATCTAGTTCACAAAAAGCACCTCAGCTTGATATGTTGTATTAGTAGTGAAAGGTATGTAGTTGGAACTTTTTTTTTGTTAATAGAATTTTTTTTGGAAATGATGCTATTTGTTATCAAGGATATGGCCATGGTCAGATTATACTATCGATTTTTTTTTGAAAGTGATTTATTGCCTTTCTTTTTAAAAATAAAACCATTAAGTCCTGCCAAATTTATGGAAATTTTTTGGCAATTTATTTACATTATTGAATTTTGACATTGCTGACTTGAATAACAAATATTTTTGTTGGTCATTATTAGAATTGGCAGTTAGTTGTTTTTTTTTGGTTTTTTTTGTGTTATTCTTGACTTGTCAATTTTTGGAAGCAAGAATTCTGATTTATGCCAAAAAATCTGTATTTGACTAAAAAACTGTTTGAATTTTTCTATTTTTAAAACAATATAAATCTCTAGTTGACCTGACCTACCTCAAACTAGTCACTTATTGAATTGTAGGTCAAGGTTTAATATATTTGTTGATCCTTTTGTTTAAACACCTATCAGTACCTCATGACCATTAAAAATCAAATTAATTAACCTTGAAATTTAATAAACAAAAGCAATCAAATATCAACAACCGCAACCCCAAACATCATTCATCCCGAATTCACAACTCCACGTGATAAATTTTACGTCTGAGTAAATGCACGCCCATATAAGTGTGATAAAAAAAAACTTCATCTCTGTTAAATTATACATGAAACGTATGTTTTCATTTATTTATTTATTCACAAGATAAATGATGACATCATCATCTGTTCTCTGTAGTTTGGAGAATTTATTTTATTTCACGTAATATTCCAGAAAACTTAAAGTTTTTTTTTGGTTATAAATAAGATGATTATAATGAGGATTTTAATATTCAGTGGCTTTAACCTTTTTGTGTAAACAAAAAAAGGGACATTAAAAATGGTAAAGATTTATTATTGAAATATTCTCAAAATGGCATTAATGAAGTGGGTCGTGACCCGTTAGGATTTTTTTTTATTGCCATTTTAGTAAGCTAAATACTTGAAATGTGAAGAGAATACCACTTAGTGGATGAGAGTTAACATGCGGTACGACGCAAAATTTATAAAGAATGATTTTTATTAAGCCAGAGACGGTGAGGCGGCATTCATAATGAATAATAAAATGAATGGATGAAAACCTCCCTAAAATTGTATATCTTAGAAATAAAATCTAAAGCTCGTTTCGCATTTTGTAACTTAAAACATTTCACGAAAGTGCAATCAATCATTTTCATTATTCTTTGTATACACATACAAACACATTGAAAGATTACATCAATTTTGAATTATAATTTAATTTGAGAGATGAATAAGTCTCTCGGTAGTGACGTCATTTGATTATATTGTTGTCTATTGTTGGTGAAATAAGTGCACGAAAAAAAAACTGTTTTTGAATAAAAAGTTTTCATTGAAAAATATCAAGTTTTATGGATTCAACCTACAGTTTTGGAACAGTTTTGATACTTTTGATATTTAACTGACGCACATATGTATTTTGGGTTTGGTGGTTGATTTTTTTAATGAAATTCAGCTTAGTGTATGAGAATTTTTGGCATATTTTATTTAGTATGAGGGGGGATACTAAAAATGTTTAGTAGTCAAGTCATTAAGAAATCTACTAAAAAATCAATTTTGAAAAAATCAATTATTTAATTATATTAGTTAATAAATTCGAATAAATCGAAGGATCATTCCTTGATACCTCCCATACTTAAGTTGATTAGATAAAATTTCTGAAAATATTGATTTTCTGTAGGCAAAAATTGTAGGTGGTACATCCGTCCGTTCAGTAAACTTGAAAGACTCATTTCTATAATTTTTCTTGTTGTTAATTGTTCAAGATATTTTTGCCTTTTTTATTTTTCACCCTCGAGCCAAAATATATTATTATCTTCAAACCATAATCTGCTCTCTTATTTCTACATTTCCTTTCACTTTTTTTTCCTCTCATTTTCGAGGAAATGAAATAAAAAACATTTTCAATTTTCGCTGCGAAATACAAGAAGTTTTATGTTGATGATATTTCACTAAACGATAACACTCGAATTTCTACAGTTTAAGATTATATACCAAGAAGAAATTCTCTCGGAAAATTTATTATTTTTTTTTCTTGCATGTTTGTTTTGCTTTCGGAAAATTCCTAGTTGAAAAATAATAAAAAAAAACAGCTGAAGATCTAATTCAGCATGAATTCATTTTTAATCTAAATTTATGATTTGCCTCTCACATTTTTTGTCACGAAGATGTGATTTAAGAAAAAAAAAATGATGAAACATTTTTGTCATGTAAACGACAGCGTGATGAATAGTTATTTATGTCATATTTCTTTTGTAAATTATAAATTTAATCAATATAATGGATGGCGGCTGTAAATGATATGAGATTCGGATATATATTGCAATAATAAAATGGAAAATGTCTTTTTCATTATGAACCTAGCCATAAAATATTATTTGGGTAATGAATATAAATCTTCTCATGCATAAAAAATTTGATAGGAGAATTTATTTCGGTTACTTGAGAAAAGGTTTGATTCTAAGATAAGATTTGAAATGTTCCTTAAGTTGAAATCTTAAAAATTTTTAACATTTGAATGGGCTTTAAAAAAAAGGCAAATGTGAACTAAAAAGAAATTTGTTAATATCCAAAAGAATTTGCACAAAACCCCATAAATCAATCGATTGAGTAAAGTTGAACGACCTTCTAAGAGCAAAAAATAAACTAAGAAGAAAAATGTCAAATTGAATATTTTTGGCAATAACATCAAAATGTTGATGAACTACATGTTCAAGGAAGTTCTTGATGGTTTTGTAGACTGGATAGAAGAAGAAGATAGTTTGAGCAACAATCAATCAATCATGATGGTTGCTTTGGAAAATCTTTAAGGTCATTTAGTGCCGAAAAAAATTGGGTAGTATTGCAAAATTTCATCGAAATTGTGTTCAAATGTGAAATTTGGGCAAAATACAAAATGTGAATTAATTTAAAATTGAGAATTAAATTTTAAATATCAACTATATGCCAATTTATGAATATTTTGTTAATCATTGACAAATTTGTAACTCCTGTCTTAAAATACATTCACCGCTTACAAAAAAAAAAAAAAAAATGATTAATGTTTTGAATTTCTCATTTCAACAAAATTTAAATGTCTTTAAAAAATTCGTGCAATTTTGAATATTAATCTACGAATTAACATGAAATAACCTGTTGAAACTTTAAAAGTAGAAGCCCGCATTCACCAATATTGTTTCAAATTAAATAAATGCACTTAAGTGAAAGGATAAAAAATTTATCATCATTCCAAAATCTTGAAACACGCAAATTTATCGTTAATTTTGCAAACTTTTCAACATGGAAAAAAAAGGGGTTTGGTCCGATTGCCCACTGACGATTGCCCACTCATTGTTTGCCCACTGACATTAGCCCACTGATTTTTTGCCCACTGGTACTTTTGCCCACTAGTATTTTTGCCCATTCATTATTTCCCCATTGATTACTTGCCCACTGGTACGTTTGTCCACTGGTACATTTGCCCATCACTCATATCCCCACTCATTATTTTCCCACTCGTACGTTTGATCTTTGATAATTTTGCAAAAAAATTTACCTATCACAGGTATAGCTTTCTCGTAAAAAAAAGCAGATTTTGAACATTTAACTTTTAGGAAATTTTTGATTTCTACAAGATTTCTAGGAAAAATCCGTACAAATTAAGGATATTCCAATTCCAGTATTATTTTACTTAAGTAGCAGAACTTTTAAACTTTTATCTCCTCGATGCAATTGTAGATGCAACTTCATCTGAAGTCCTCAAAATTTTGTTAATTTTGAAATCTTGCTTTTTACTTTTCATTTGTATATATAAATATAATATAGTTTCAGTTTTAAATATATGAAAGAAAAAAATTAGATGAAACTAGTAAAGTTATATTTGCACAAATGCATAATGTTGATAAATCATAAACGCAAATAATAAAACTTCAATTCACAGTCATAAAAGTTATATGTTTATGATAATTATGTATTGAATATCGAAAAAAACACTTCTCTTTCTATGCCCAAATTGTCTAAAAGTCAATAGACATATTTCTGCTGCAAATCTGCTCAATCAAGACAATAGTGAATCTTTTACAATTTGCACCTTAAAGAAGACTGTGTTCACCAGGATATTCATGATACCCCATGCATCCAACTAAAATATATTCCAAATTTTCCTATCCTTGTTTGACCTTTCATGGACATACAAGGATGAAACTTTAGTCAAATTGAGTGTTTATAAGGTTAAAAGTATCTCATATACTTTAGATAATTGAAAAAACTGGAAAACTTTAATGGAATCAAAAATTTTAAGTTTAAAATTAGCTGTCATGTTTAACATTTTCTTAGCATAGATTATAAATTATAACCTTAAAGTTGTAATAATAAGCATTAAAATTTTTATAACCATCAAAAACTTGAATTAATTCATCTTTACCAATTGTTAAAAAAAAGTTTGACGAAAAATAATTTTTGCAAAATTATCAAAGATCAAACGTACGAGTGGGAAAATAATGAGTGGGGATATGAGTGATGGGCAAATGTACCAGTGGACAAACGTACCAGTGGGCAAGTAATCAATGGGGAAATAATGAATGGGCAAAAATACTAGTGGGCAAAAGTACCAATGGGAAAATAATCAGTGGGCTAATGTCAGTGGGCAAACAATGAGTGGGCAATCGTCAGTGGGCAATCGTCATACTCCCAAAAAAAAGAACTGTCAATAATTGAAATTTGAATTGGCAAAAATTACCGAAAAAGTAAATAAAAGAATGTAACAAAGTCTGTTTATTTTTATGCATGACTGGATTTTTACAGTTTGTAGAGCAATAAAATGTAGCACATGAGCGCAAAAGATAGAAATAATGGTCAATTATTGACCTGTAAAGAAAAATCCCTTTCTCCATAAATATTGACTTTTTCTTTTTATGCTTTCGACTTTAAATAGGCTAATGGTTATTTACAAAAAAAAATATTGACAAGAACCCAGAAGATATTGACTTTGAATTTATGAAAATCTGAGATATTTTTTTTACTAAAATGAACGTTTTGTATTGTATACTTTAATTTGGTATCTTGCTGAGTTACTGAAGGATTTTGAATTTCTGGATTAATAAGTTGAATTGAATTATTTGTTAAACAATTCAACTAAATTTTGAAAAATTTTGAAGATTCAATTAAGTTCAAGTAAAAGTACTTAGATAGCTTAGAATTTTATAAATAGTTAAAGACTCTTGAGTTTCCTTCCTTTCATTTAATTTTAATAGATTTATATTGATTTTTTGACTCTTCTTCTGTACTTAGTACAACATTCAGAGCTTTAACTGGAACGTCTCAAATCTTATGCTTAATACTCAATATCACATCTAAATGCCCCAAATCCAACAAAATATGTAAGAAGATTTTAAAATAAATTTATCTAACGGTTCGTTCTGTTGACTCGAATAGTAATGGCATAATCGTGATCCGAAAGGTTAATTAATGTCAGTAAAGAGGAATAAAAGCAGCAAAAGTAGAAATTACGAAAAAGCAATTTGTCAGTCGTAACTGAAAGCCTTCCTTTTTTTATCTCCATCAATATTGCTTTTTATATTCTATTTTAGCCGAAATGCTTATTGCAATTTGTTCCTCAGAATAAATTTTAAAATTGGAATTCCATTTAAACAATCTCTTTTGTATTTATTGCCAAAAAAACAGTCGACCTTCAAAATACATTTTAGTCTATTTTGTTATTTGTTACTATGGTTATTTAATTTTTATTTTACATTTTTTGGGGGAGCTCTTTGGAATTTTTTTTCTCCAAAAAGATAACAGAATACTTTCCTTGAATTAGCTTACGTGAGTTTCTAATTTTTTTTATTTGTAATGTAGTTTACAATAGAGTTAAGTATGAAAAAAAGCAACTTCAATTGACATTAAGTCTCAAATACAACAAGGCATTATTAGATTGTATTTTATCACAAAAGGCACGAACTAGATACAGTCAATAAGCTAGTCTTTCATTCTAAATTCAAATAGTTGTGTGCTGCATTGTTTGAACATTTGTGAACGACAAAGGCCCAGTAAAGAGAGATAAGTTTTAATAAAATAAAAAAATATAACATAATATTATAAAATAATCTCATTAGACATTCAAAAAAGTGTCAGATGTAATGTTCTCGATCAGCTAATTTTATTCAATAATAAGGTATTAATTAATAACTAAGCGCTTTTATTTCATAGAGAATGTCGATTAATGAATTAATTTTGTTTTTATTAAACATTTCATTATTTACAAACATTAGTAGTAATGTTTTTGTAAAGTCATGTGCAGTTAGCTTCACTTTGTTCAAATACTTGTAATTCTATGAATTTTCGAGAAGTCACTATCGAATCTCATGTTACTGAAAGAATAAACTTTCCACAATCTCATCATTGAATATCATTTTCTATTCATTCTATTATAAAATAGTAAAAATTTATTTTCAATTATATTCGTTGTTTGAAGAATCTATTTGAAATATTCTTTAATAAAGGATCCAGTTACAATGTATCCCATCAGAAATAAAATTCTAAAGAAGCTACATCTGTGCTTTCAACAGATAACCGTTCCATATTGTTCTCATAAAAAAGGTGTGTGAGAGGCCATACCAGGAATTAAGAAAACAATAGTTGCAAAAATTTATCTCAACTCTTCCAATATTCTCTCTCAATTTCTCAATTCTAGAGAGGATACGACGCCAACATGTGGTTCAATTGCTCAAACTTCTTTTTTATGATTATTATTTAAACAAAATTTATTTTCATTTATTTTTTTTTTATTTGAGAATCATATTGTATATGAGAATTTATTGAGTTGATTGACATGGCATTTCAATAAATATTAATGAAAGATCCATAGACTTGACTTAATGACCGATTTGTTTAGTCTCATTATGCTTTGTTTATTTTAAAATAACAATGAATTTGAATGATTTAAATATAAAAGAATCTAAAAAAATGCGCTATTTATAACAACACTAAAAAATTACTTATTATATTACCTCATTAAGCAGGTAACTTCAATCAAAACTTGTGCATACATTTTTTAACTTGCTGAAAGCATTAATGCTAATATATATAAAATACAATATATAGGAAAGAGACAGAATTAAAAATACAAAAACCCGGTAAATTGTTCTACTTTTTATATTTTGTTGAAAAGTTAATTTTACAAATGTGTTAATTCTATAGAAAATATGAATAAGACTGTACAAAGGCATGGAAAAAAGCGCATAACAAAGGTTTTTATTCTGCCGCTACTATGATCATTCCATGTACATATACAGCACTGCAATTTTTTTTTTTACAGAAATGCAGTTTTTATGCAAATTAATCAAATCCAGTCGTTAGTGCTTTGCAAGAAATTCTAATTAATGAACACAACTTTTTTTATTTTCATTGAGAATTAAAATTTTAGAAAGATTTGCACCTGCACATTAGAATCAACTGGTTGTAGACATTAAAATCATCTCAAATGCCGCATTCACCACACGACCGCAAATTTATTTATGATTATTGTAGTTAAAGTTTTGCATTAATCTTAGTGGGAGTCTTAATAAGTTTTGTCGATTTCTTCGGTACGAAATGGAAAATATTACAATTAAATGTCACTTAAAAGCTCTAAGGATTATCCATTAAAGAAATTTACATTATTAATTAACAATCCCCAGCAGCATGATGAAAAAATGCTAAAGAGAAATTCTCTGTGAATCCCATAATCATTAAGAAAAAAAAAGTTTCATGCCAAACCCTTTTTGACGATTATGACCACAGACAATGAAAATTAATTGTGATTGATGTGAAATGACAGAAAAGAATTTCTTCATTTAATTCCAAAGACAATTGTACGGTTAATAAATAATTGTCATTTTTTCTTCATAATATTTGAGGTCAAAGTAATTTGAATCTAGTCTGTAAGTTCTTTTTGACTTACAATCAAAATGCATTTGTCAATATTTTTTTTTCCATTTAAGTACACTTAATGAATGCGATGGCTAAATAAATACTTGATCAATTATTGAATTGATTATGGCATTTCTTGGTGTAATCATAAATTCACAGTAGGAAAAAAGTTAATAGCATTTAATTGCTTTCAGTTAAGACATAAATTTACTTCTTGTAATAAACATATCTTATGGAAAATTTAGTGCCAAAGTACCCTTGAATATTGACTCAAGTGAAAGATAATTGGGGGTTTCCAAAACGAGATAAAGTTACATCGTACACGAAATATTCACGTGAGCATGTTAACGAGTCATAAACCAGAATTTCTTGGGGTTTAAAGACATCATTAAGATTGAAAGTTTTTTTTTCGTCGTATTAAGAAACTTGAGATGATTACATTGTCAACTTTTGCTATGCAAAATAAAATGTTGACCTAATTTTAAGAATTTTGATCCGCTCTGCTTTTAACTTCCTCTCATTAAAACCATTAAATATCAATTTTAAACTCGCTTTTCTGATGTAAAAGCCATTAAGGATCATAAAATTTCTATAAATGACATTTTAATTTTACAATTTTGCTCGTCCCTGCTCATAATTTCACATTCAATTAAGATGAGACGTGTCTTTTGAGAATTTAGTTGGAGGGATGGTTGGGGAAGTATTTAAGGAGGTTTGAGATGCTAAAATTGGATAAAACTGATTTAGAAGTTTAAAGTCATTAGGATCAGAATCAAGGCATGTTGCGAATTCTTTAGAGTTGTTTAAGGTGTTATTAGTGACAAAAATAACTTTTTAATAAGTCTTTATCGAATAGTACCAAGCTTAGGATCCCATAAAAAATCTGAATGCACCCCTCGCAATATTATTTGCTGACCATAAAAATCAACAATAATTTTTTAGGACTTAATAGTGAAATCACATTTCTCATTTTAATGACCACACGATGTGTCTTGCGGTTGCCACAAGTCATTAATTAATTAATCAATGATAATGATGTATACACGATATGTTAAACAAGCGGCAAAAAATCCCAATAAATTAATTATTTTTGAGAGTAATTTTCATTTCAACAATTCAGCATCGTTCAATGTAAATGCGTGGCATTAAAAATCATCAGGATTATTTAAGATTAATGTCCTGACATGTGAGAATAAATAATATTTACTAAATCATCTTGAGTCTCATCTCAACTCATTCATTGATTTTTTTTTTGTTTTATTTGATATTCACAATTTACAATCGATATGCTCTCTTGGCAATAAATAATATGGACGAGAACAAAGAAGAAAATATAAAAAATAATGTACAAACAGAATGAGTATGGAAAGGAGTAATAACAAGGGAAAGTTGAATGTACGCAGTAACGTATGCAAGGTGATTCAACAGTCTCACTTGACTATCATGTATTTTTTTTATATATTCGCAAAAAAATGAGAAGAATGAGAGAAGCTGATAATATTTTTTTTTGCTGCTTCTACTTTGAAAGTATTTCCCAGTCAGATGTTTCAGATTAATTTGCGATTTAATTGACCGACCGTCATTTTATTCCCATGCATTGCTTAATTGTTTTACCGCTTTCTTTATATCATGATTTTCACATACATACGAGTACAAGAACAGCATTGAAAATGTAAGCATAAAAAATTAACAATCATGAGCATAAAGTCTAGGGCCTTGACATCATCACGTCACTTTTAAAAGAAATCAGTTCTTGTTCTTTCAAATTGCGGTAAATTTTCACACACACATACATCTAGGACTGACTAAACTTTTTTAATTGTTAAGGAATTACTTCTGTACAGATGTTTTGGATGTTGAGTTTATTTATGGAAATTCATGAAAATCCCATCCAGATGTATGTAGTGCAATATACCAGGAAGATCAAGAACATCTGGTGTAGAAGATGCGAAGAAAAACAGGTAACAAACTTTGTAAATTCATCTTGCCATATTCTGCTTACTTATATCATGTTTCCCATTAATTGTTCATTCTCACAAATTGAGGAAGAAAATTCTCATAATTATTTTGTTTATTAATATTGCATTGAAATTGCACAAGAATGTGTGTCAATTTTATTAAAAATGGTTCTGATTTATTTCCTGGTATCAAATTGATTTTTTTTGAGTTATTGACTTCTGGTTTGAAATTAACTGGATGGTATTCAGATGCTAGGCTGAAATCATTTTATATTCGAAAGTTTCAGAGGACATTACTGACTCTACATATTTTATTGAATGAAATATGAATAATAATTGAATGCAAAGCTTTGATTCAGATCTTAATGAATTACACAATAATAATTCTTCATCATTAATTTAATTATAGATTATTAACTTAATGGAAACTTTTTTTAAAAAAAATTTCCATTTAAAAATTCCAACTAATTGGTTTTTTCCTTTTCTCAATTAATCAATTTAAATAAGTCAATTAATTAGATTAGATAATTGGAAAAATCCACTGAAAAGACATGTCCTTCTCGGTACTTACACAATGCAGGTAATTTCTTCCTCTTTGACCCAGCATATAAAATACACAACAGAAAGGAATAAAAAGAAGAAAAAAAGACATGAAAAAAAATCTGAGTCAAGGTTCCCAATTGTTATACTTGGTCAGTAAATATTGCAATGCAAGAGAAACTTTTTGCATTTATTTTTTTTTCTCTTCTTCACTTTCAACAGAAAATCATCATGTGTATCAGACCTTTTATATCAGACAAAAAAAAAAGAAAATTAAAGTAAGACAGGCGGATTGTGTTAATCTCACGTGTTACAAAACGTCGATGGAAACTGATTAAAGTGAAAATTCTCCCTTGATTTTTTCGTGTGTGTGAACAAATTTACATCTAGAATAGCAGCTAATTGAAAATGTAAATTACAAATGAATTAAAGTGCAGGTTTATTTAAGTGAAAGATTGATTTGTTAAAGCATAAAATAATCTCGACCTGTTCTCGGACGAGTCACTTGTCGAGTTTTTATGGGAAGAAAAGTAAAGATAGACTTTTTTTCTCATCTAATCCTAATAACAGGCTTAATAAAAATAGAATAAAATATGTAGTAAAAAAATCAATCCAAGTTTGCTATTCAACCGTGATCGTGAATCTTATTTCTATTTATAAAGGCATTCGAAACAGTTGTCATTAAATATGGAAATTTATTCAATTTTCGGAATATTTTTTTTTTTCATCTAATTTGGTGACACATTAATAGCACGTTATAGTAAAATCGATGTGTGGATCTTTATGGGTGAATGGATTTAGCTACTCTTAAATTTTTTGTCGATGATATTGATATTAAAACGATTTTTGGGGGCTTTCCTCACGTAGAAAGGAATCAACTCTCTTTTATGATATTAAAAATCCAAAAAAACCTTGAGGACATATGAGGAGTTTGAATTGCGTGGTCGATATATATTTTTTATTAGCATGTGTCCAATCTTTTTTGGAACAGCTGCTTTTAATAGCTGATTAATATTAAATGACAATCGACAATTGACAAATACAAATTGTCTCAGTCTCCTGATAACAACCAATTTAGTGTATGTTCTTCTAAATTATATATGCATACAATTAAAGCACACAAAATAGATTGAAAAACTATTCTATGACGCAAACATCGAACATGATCAATGATCAAGTTAGATTTATGGACTATTTTTTTTTTAAGTTGCACATTGATAATGACGAGTGTCTTTTTCTAGAAACAAATTAAAATAAATTTTTTATGTATGCTACTTTCATTTAGCTATGAAGAAGAGATTACAGAGTTGTTAGATTTTATTTGTTTGTTAAGAGACTTCTGGGTTTGTTTTTTGTAGGTTTTTGACTTGTTTTGTGTTGATCAAGTGTAAATGCACTGACACAATGTTTTTATTTGAATATAGAACAGATTAGATTAGATTTTTTATGTTTATTATTGAATTTTAAGTTAAAAATAGAAAGATCTGAAGGAAATGATTTTAGATAGGACTTGAACTTATGTATTTTGATTTAAGGATAATTTTAATCTGTTTTAGTTCAAAAAACTCGATCCAACCTAGCAAATTTGATTCGGCATTTAAAGATCAAACATTCAAATCTCAAAATCACCGCAAAAATACTACCAAGTTTATGCAATGATTTCCATAACATTACATTTTACTAAGCCTATATGTTATACATTTTTATTAGCAAACATATAAATCCAAATAGAACAAACGACAATTTTAGAAAGTCTAACCTCACAATTTATTCAGACATCGACCTTATTGCGAAATTTTTTTTCAGTCCATTGAGATAATCTCATTTGAATGCTACCGGAATATCAGTCATTGTCTATAGAAAATTCATAAAACAACGCTGACAAAAGTTTTTATTTTTACATATTTTTTTTTTTTGCAAAACGACACTGAAAATGGCGAAAATTGAGACGTCTTGGTCATCTCAAACAAGACTTTTGCGTAATCAAAAAAATGACAATGCCAATAAATTTTCATTCAGCTTTACGTATTAAATTGGCTCAGAGAAACTAAAGCACATGCAGTAAATAAAATGCAGAAAAAAGTTAAAAAAAATTGCATGAAATAACTGATCTTAGTGATTAAATTTATTTAAAAAAGAATTGAAATAAATTGTGTGAGGGTTGATTACTAATGATGTCAAAATTTGAGCTTACCACACTGAAATTTTCACAGTTTCTAAACAAAAGCTTCTAGAAACCATCAAAATCATAGACGTCAATAACAAACAACCCCATAAGATTGAGAAAATTAAATTTAACGCTTCGAATTTTCTTGCAGAAAAATAAAATTAGGCTTATTAACTTATTTGAGCGGCGAGAGAAGAAAAAGAGCTTAAAATACTCAAACACCATATGCATTGCACAATTTTTTTTTCATTATTTGTTTAACTTTAGTTGTTGCAGAATTATGCAAAAAAAACTAGCAATTAAGTTTTATATTTCTTGGGTAGGTTGAAAACTTACGTTGGTGATGGATAAATCTCGGAATCTTTTCTTCTTCTTCTAATTTTTAACGACTTCTTTATTGCTCTGACCTTCATTGTTCTTCACTTATTTCTTTATCTTTTCGGTTTAATTTTTGAACTAAATATTTTTTTTTGGAAATTGATTTTTTTTTCTGGAACTTTTTATTTAATTATGCAATGATTTTGTTAAAATTAAATTTATATCGAATTGAGAACATGTAAGTTGCAATTGAGGCTCTCACTTTTTTTCTTTTCATGTAAAAAAATATAAGATTTTTTAATGTTCTATATCACTGATTATTTTCACTTTCAAAAATATATATAAGCTTTAATATTGTAATTTTTTTTATTGCTAATCCAGTTTCTTTTCTCGTGAAATGAAATTGAAGGCACTTTTGTACATAAGCTTCAAATGCCCATTATTATAAGCATTATTTATGATTAGTTTAATCTTTCTTTTTTTTTGTTGCAAATTTCAATTCCGTTATAATTTATTTTTATGTACGTAAATGAACGAATTCTTCAAAATACCCGAAAAAAAGTTTTTTTTTATTCTCTTCTTTTTGTTTCTACTTTCTCTGATATTTTAATGTCTATTTTTTGCTGTTTGCTTTAACAAAAATTATTCTTTTTTTATTGGAATTTAAAAATGAATACAAATTTTGCAAAATTTGTGTCCACATTAAAAATCCATAACAACGCAAAATTTTCTTTTATTTCGTTTAGCGAATTAATTTTTTCAAAACACCAAAAAAAAAAACTTTTTTTTGTTTTGTTGAAAAAAAAGTATAAAATAAAAAGAACTGGAAACTGAACTGAACCGTTCACAACGAGCGCTTAAAACGGAATGAATTGTAATGAATGGTTTTGTATATAGATGTAGGTAACAGAAGCATGTATGATGCCTCGATACAAAATACACAGCGCCGCTACATACAAACATCCCAAAAACAAAGTGAGACGTATTGATAGCTCTTTCTTCTTTCATTTCTCGTCCAATTCACTTTGCGTGTGAGAGGCACTCAGTGCCTTCTTTATCATCATATATACTTTCTTTACACTACATAAAAGTGTTTTTTATGTTATTATTTTTTTTTTGGTGCAAATTGCAGTCTGCAAATAGGAAAAAAAATCATGCGAGAGAAAAATTTTGCAAAATTCATTTTTTCTCTCAATTCTATTATTTATCATTAACAATGAGTTATGCGTTTTACGGTAAAGCAATCTGATTCATGATAATCGATACAATGTTGATGGTTGAGATTTATTTAATTATTGATGATCGTTCAATTGGTTTCATTTTCAATTCTTTATTTTTATTTTTTTTTTGTGGGAATAAAGTTAAGCTTGGAAAATTGTTGGTATGAATTAATGAATCATGACATATAGCATAAAATTACGTACGCGCAAAATGATATTGATATGTTAATAATTTATATTGAATTTTGTTACGATTAATTCCAAATAATATTTTTTGTGGTTTCGGAGGTCATTTTGTAAGATTTTTTTAGCAATCTTAGAGATGTATCCTATAGAATGAGAAAGTTTAGAATTCTTATTTTTATATTGTTTTAAATTTACAAAAAAATGAAAAAATTTTGAAATTCTCATCTTATAAAAATTAAATGTAAACGTTTGCTATATTTTGTGCTATTTTGTGTACAATTTTATCAAAAACTCAACTAAATTTAAATTTTTATGAATAATTAAAAATTTTTTAATTAATAAATTTATTTCATATTCAAAAAATCTTCAATAACCACGTAAATTTTCTTAACAAGACAAGTAAATAGAACCCAAGTTTTTCTCATAATTTAAATTAACATTTCTTGATAATAAATTTTATATTACCTTATTTTTTGAAAGATAACGCAAATATGTATCACATGATAAAATATGCTTATATATTATGAAATTCAATTTGCGTTAGTAGATCATTCACTTGAATAAGTAATAAAAGTGATACAACTACATTTTGGGCTTTTCCGTGTATGCGAATTGAATATATTTTAATTAAAAAATTTAGTTTATGAGTTTTGATGTATGAAATAATAATTTATATATTTTTTCAGAAGATTATTTAAAGTATTCTTTTGGAGTAATGTTAAGAATTTATTCTAGAAATTCTATATTAGAATCCTAAAGTCTCCAGATTCATCATTTTGATAGATTATTTCCTTAAAGCTCAAATTACAAATCTGAAATCCATTCAAACTTTAATCCATCTCGTTAAAATTATCACCCACAGCATTCCCTAATCTCTAGTCAGATATCCTCAACAGACAATCTTAAAGCTTATATCCTGCAATCGTAAACATGATATATCAATTCAATCTGATAAAGTTACTTAATGAATTACTTAATCGATTAATTATTTCCTAGCTGACAAGTTCATTGTAAATGTTCAAAAGAATTAACAGCTTGACAAGTAAAGTGCAGAATAATTTCATCATGAATAAAATAAAATAAAATAAAAAAAATTAACTTCTTTTGCCTTTCCGCATTGTTAAGATAATTGAGTAAATTATGCTAATTACTCAATTCAATTATCGTTGTTCATCCCACTGAAACAGTAAGTGCTCCTCCAAAAAATTCTTTTTATTTATTTCTTTATTACACATCTCATTTTATTGCGCTTTGGTATGTAATTAATATTCTGTTCACATGTCAAGTTGTCACTTTTCATGTCAGCTATCACCTGTACGCATTCAACACAATCTTTTTTTTTGTGTTGCGATGACGAGGTAAGAACAAATATAATTGCAATTAAGGAACAGGTATTGTTTTATAATAGACAAATTATGAATTTTTAATTGCTTTTGTAGATTATAACATTCATAAGCTGGATAGTTGATTATTTACATTTATTGTGCATGTGAATGTGACAATTGTTAGGAAAATTGCTTTTGTGTCCTGAAAGTGACTTTAGGGAATTTTTAAATTTTAGAAGGTCAAGTGGGTTGAAGGTTAATACTAGTTTGGTACGAATATAAATTTTATTAAGGCACCGAATTTGAATAAGTTCTTTTAGGGTTCATTAAAAGATTAAATTAAGATTTCGATCTGATTTAATGGAATATATTTTATTTCAATATTAAGAGTTTGTGACTTAAAGTTTTGAAACCGTGTGTTCAAATCCCATTGCAGGAATGAGGTCAATAACTACCACGTGATGTTTTCTAATTAAAAAATTCTGCAAATTTAATTAATCCTCAAAAACTCTCCCACACCCATTCATAAATAATTTTCAATAATCATTAAATTAAAAAGTGGAATTATAGGCCGATGAAAAAAAAAGTCAAGTTCGTATAATGCTGACATAAACTAATTAATTAAGCGCACATCCAATATCTATGAAGTAGGTAAATCAATACAATCATGATGACTCTTCAAAATTATTTATAGACATTTTTATCAACAACTTTTGCTGAGTTGCATTTTAATAATAATAATTGACACTCGACTCATTTTTCTTTTGAACATTGAAAAGTTTTGACGCTATCAGTAGTAGAGAGGGCCGTCGGGTTAATAATAAGAAGCAATTTAAGTTCTCATTATACAGTATCAAAATGTAAATATTGACAGATCAATTCATGAGTAGACTTTCGTTGATGACAGTTTTTTTTAAAGAGAAGAAAAAAAACTTTAAACAAAAAACCCACAACAATAGCACTTGAGGTTTGAGGCTTCATAAACTGAATTATTCATTGTTATTTGCGATATGAGAGAAAGAGAGAATGATAATTTTATTGGTTTTTTCCTTCCTTCTGATAAAGTAGTTTTTTTTATTCTAAATTGTGATTTGAAGTGTTCCACTAAGAGTAATAATTGTTATTGCTTAGTAACGCTCTGAATAAATAAACTGTAACTGACAAAAGTTTAAGTGGATTTTTGAGGTATACTTAATAAGTCTGAAGTGATTGTTAAGTTTTGTGAATTCTTTTTCTTGTTACTGCTGGTTATGCAATTTCAGGAATTGAATATTTAGCATTTAAATCCTTAATGTTATGGAGATTATTGAAATTAGAGTTGGAAGTTGATTGATTAATTGAAGGACGTTTATTTATAGAAAGAATTTTTTTAAAAGAATGCTGGGCTCAAAGTTCAATAAACTTTTTTAATAAAACATTTTCGTTTATTTTGAATGCTTTTATATTGAATTTCTGCACGACATTAGAATTTAAAATTAATTTTATTTATTTTCTTTCTTGATGTTGTTGACATCTCCTTGACTGATGAAATGTTTCTTTTTTAAGAGATAAACATTTTCAATTTCAAATGTTTTTTTTTTAAAAGATCAAAAAAGTATTTTTAAATTAAAAATTGATTTTTTTTTTAATTTTAAAATTTTGTCACCAAAATGTTTGAATTTCAAAATAAATTAAACTTATTTTCCGTAATTCACTTGACATTTTTTTTCTCTAAACATAAAAGCAAAATCAACAAAAATTATTTAAAATATAATGCTTTGAAATATTTTCTTAGAAAAAATAACGACATACTCAAGTGTAGACCTGACTCATTCAAAATATACAATTTCATATTTTTTATGCAAATAGTTTCCAGAAAAAAATTATCAATGCAAAATATTTCAATAATTGAGAACACGAAAGAACAGAAATAAAATTACATAGATCACAGCCTTCAGCCTCTTACATTAAATCTGATGGGAGTCTTTCCCGTTTGTGAAAGACAAAAATTTTTTTTTGATTCTGCAGAAAAAAATCGTGTTTTAATTGAATGTGTGTTGAATTTTGTAATAATAAACTTGTATTTGGTAAGAATGTTTATAGGTTGGTAGTTTGTGTGGAGTTGGTATGAAATTTTTGGTTGGATGAATTTTAATTACTTCATGTGTACTTGAAGTCGATTTTTGCAAATATTTATTGCTTGATTTTTTTTTGTAATTGAGAAATTGAGAAAATTTGGTAACTTATGAAATTTTTTAAAATTAAAATTGCACAAAAAATTTGACTGCGGAAACTTAAGTTTAAGTTTTTAATTCTAAATTAATCTAAACTTATCAATCAGACAAGCCTGCCAAGCTTCCTGGTAATCAACAATATCAGTCCTTCCAATCATCATTTTCTGATGTATTGCGCTCAACTTGAAATAAACTGTTAACAATTTTACGATGGGCAATTAAGAACCAATTAATTATCGATTAAAACTTATCAGCCGACAGCATAACTGGATTTTGTTTACCTCAGCACTTCCGAACGATTAGACAATTGTGGATTTTTTTTTCTTATCATGATTCGTCACGTGAAGGAAAATAATTTAAAAGATGAGCTATACACATTACAAAGTTCTTTCCACACATATATATCTCAAAATATTGATTAAAGTGCATGCACAGCAAGCAGTAAAAAAATATAAAAATTGATAAGAAGGCCACAAAAAAAAAATATTTCAAAATTTTCCATTTTGTCAATTGTTTGTCTCTTTCTCTCATGAGATTTGAAACATCTTTTATTACAAATTTTTATTTTCGTATGTTTGTATCATGAACAAATCCATGATGTGCACAATTTCCAATTTATAAGCCTATTGTGATGAAAGATGGCTTTTGTTTGATTAATGGACACACTTTTGTCATTCAAATTTATCATTATTAAATTGATTTCAATTTTAAATAAATTGTCATGTGACGTTATTGTATGCTGGATGGATGTATATATATTTTTATTGAAGATATTTCTTGAAGAATTAAGTATAATTTTACAATTCATTTTTGGTTGAGTATTCAGTGTGAATTAATTAAAGCCACTTAATGTTTATTTTTTTAAATAAGGGAGATCTTTTTTTATTGTCAATAAAAATTAATCAGTAAAATTTACATGAAAATGAACACCATTTTGAAAGTAATTTTCCATTGAAAATGTTCTCTTTTAGTTTATAATCTGTACCAAAAGTACGAAAGTTTTTACTTCCATTAACATCAATGTCAATTTATTTTTACTCGAAAAGGGACTTAATTTACATAAAAAATAAATGATTATCAATAGTTCGTAGAACTCTAATTATGTACTTTGAAAATATTATTATTTATTTAATTTTAAGTAAATTGAGAATCTATTTTCGGATAGAAAAAAATAAAAGATAAGACAAAAGATTTAATTTGCAGAAAAAACTCTTAAAACCTTAATTTCATTCACTCAATTCATTGACTTATAAACTTTTCTGAATTATGGCAAATTCTATCTTTTATTAAAATAATTATTTAATTATTATTATTTAAATCTTAATGAATGTTTTTTTTTGTTGAGCTTCTCGTGCGATAATTTAAAACACGAACCCACGAAAGCTTCCTACGCACACGCACATTAATATTTTCCATTGATAAACATTTCATGTTGTGGCTTTGAGTCCCAAAAAACTGAAATCAAAGCACGCAAAATTTACTTTTAACCCCAAATGCATTTGCGTTACAAACCCACACTTGAGTTATGTAAAAGTTGGCAATATTCCAAGTTAGAAATGAAATAAGAACTTTTTCCTAGAATTATAAAAGAGAGCTTTTCATTTTAAGGATTCAAAACATAAAATATCTTATTTATGTAGGAATATTATTTTAGAAGTCTTAGGATTGATTTGAGAATTCTAAAAAAAAAATAATCAGCTTAACATAAAGTTATTTTGTAAAGTTTCTTGCTCTTAGAGATGCAGGGTTGGTTTTGGATGAGTATTGAGGTATGGCCTTAAAAAATAAAAGTTTTAAGTTTTAATTAAATTTTTAGCTAGTCCGAGTAAGTAAAACTTATAAATTATATCATTTTAACTAATTCTTTCTGAATTCTAACTTACAAAGATTTTTTGCTTATAATTAAGTCTACAATAGCAAAAAATCTCTCACATTCCACCTAGCTCCAACCTTGGGCACTATATAGTACAGAACACAATATCTTTTAGCTATATTAATGAAATTATATGAAATTTATTCAGTTCTATAAAATTGATATTCTTATACAGAATAAATTTATTTCATTTCAACGATAATTCTACACTAGAAGAACAAGAAATAGATATAATAGGAATCTTGTCTCCAGTCGCAATCGACTCCCTTAAAGGCGTTAAAGTGATGAATTTTTTTTATAGCATTAATGGTATTTTATTACTCATGGAAGTGTATCATTGTCAGCGAATCCGCATGACGTTTAAGAGAAACCACCATGAGAATAATTAAAATATTATTTTCAATATCGCATTCAAAGGACGTATTTGATGTATTCTTATGCATCACAATATATCATGCATCTTCTATTTGATGATCAATATTAATTGAGGAAAAAAAAAATAAAAATCAATTCTATTTTATAAAAATTAAGGAAATCAACTCTTCACATGATATACTTGATATTTATTAAACGTACTTGCTAGTCGTAAAGCATTTCATTAACAATAAAAAATAAATATATTATTAATAGTCATCGATATGAGCTTTAAATCTTTATTAACATCTGAAAGTCTTAGAAAAGTTTGTCTTTAACAAAATATGGGGAATAAACTCAGCATGTTGTTTAATAAGGCAAAACACCATGGGATTTCTGTAGTGAAATGAAGCTAATAAGACTTCAATTTCAGGACTAATTATTACTGTGAATTATTAAATGAAGTTTTTCTTCTTGAAGTAAACAGCAAGGTTTAGATGTTGAAGAATATTTAAAGAAATTTTTTGGCGCTTTAAGAAACTAAATTAGTGTAAATATTAATTTTATTTTTGGAGGTATGAAGCAGGAAAGAGGTTTAAATTATGACAAAAAACAAAAATATTTCGATATCTACCAGATCACTTTATTTATTTCTGATATATCCCATATCATCTCTAAATATTCAAATCTCCCAAACAAAATATACACAAACTAATCTCCACCAAGTATCACAGCCTTAACTATTTTAATTATTATGCTAATGACATAAAACACCCTGGATGACATTTTCCACCAGAATGACTCTTCATTCTTCTCTAATCTAATAAATCTAGACAGTATCATCAACAAAACCATGACCTACGTTGGCACCATCAAACCACAAAAGTCACATTGCTGTCATCATCACACATTAGCTCTGAATTATCATGCAATGAAAATAATAGAATTGTTCTAAGTATAAAAAAAATTATGCCAATAATTATTTTTTGTTTTCGTTCATCAAGGTCGCCTCTATTGTTTCTAAAATTATTTATGGACGAGATCTCTCCGTCTAACAAAGTAAACATATAATATAATTACGAGTGTACTTATGGTAATTATTTAGATTTATCGTAGCTAATTTATATGATGAACTTGACAATTATAAACGGAAATATCAGATTTGAATATTAATATTTATTGCTTGTAATGAAAGGGTTATGGATTAAATGTTTCCGGTTCCGATAGAACTGTAAGATTCTGTGTACACATTTTCTTTAATTTAGGAGCTTTTGGGACTTTTTATTTCAACTGAGGGAATATTTGCTTCGTACCTTTAATTCTCCGAATTCACATATTATTCGAAAACGAAAAAAAGACGTAAAAGGATCTCAGCACATGTCAAAAATTTAAATGGAAGTCTTCCAGGAATATTTTGTTATTTCTCGTACTTTACATTCCCTCATGTTTATGCTCGCGTGCTACTTTGCATTTTAAATTTCTTTCTACATCTTATATGTTAAGAGCCTTATCAGCATAGCTTTGAGAGAGATTTTTAAATCATGCTCAATTTATTTCATTCATTTCAAAAATTCTTACTGTATTAAGACTTATCTTCTTAAAATTTAGGTGCCTTATAATGTAAAAATGTATATTTTGTTTAAAAGAATTTTGAAAATTTTGAATTTTAGAAAACTTTTGTGTTACAAAAATTACCTATGAAGGTGAAGTGAAGCAGGAAGCTCTGATTCCTAGTATGAAGAACTGAATTTAAATATTAAAATAATTTGTAAATAAGCAAGAAAGTAATCAAATAAGTTTTATTAAGTTTCGGCCTATTTCACTAAGATGGATAATCCTATCCGAAGATTATCCCTTTTTTCGATCCAAGGATAATCCACAAAATTTTTTCACTTTAAAATTTCATGAAAAATTAGAAAAAGTTATTTGTAAAATTTTTTTAAGGATTGATGGATTTCACTAAAAAAAGATAATCTCTGGATAATCCTTATCCATAGATAATCTTTTTTAGTGAAATCCATCAATCCTTAAAAAAATTTTGCAAATAACTTTTTCTAATTTTTCATGAAATTTTAAACGTGAAAAAATTTTGTGGATTATCCTCGGATCGAAAAAAAGGATAATCTTCGGATAGGATTATCCACCTTAGTGAAATAGGCCGTTTGATTTTATTAGGATTTGAATTCTTAGATTAAAACATTGATTAAATGTCAAAACTTTCATGTCTAATAGCTTTCATCCTTTTAAAACCCCAAAAATTATCCATAATCCGATCAAAACTTTGATAAAACTTTCTAACACCTTTTATCACACTCAATTTTCTAAACAAGACGCAAAAAGTTCAAAGCTCCCTGAAAAAAATCCCCCGAACCATCGGAAATAGCTTAAAATTTATGGAACGCATTAAAATGACATCTTAGACATATGTTCTTATCCTTCTAAGCCCGAAAAAGACCCTCTAATAATTTATTTTAGGAACAAGGGGAATATCTTTTGTATGTTTTGCCACCAAAACCTGACGGCTTGACACACGTAAATAATTATTACTATTTTTACAAGTATGTCGTGCATCCAGACGTTTAAACATGCCACTTTGAATTTGTTTTAACAAATTCCCATCAAATATTGACGATTTTTTTCCTATTTCTGTAAATCAAATTTTATCGAATGGAAGAATTTTTTTTTCATTTCTTCTTCCTTATTCTGTTGTCGTTTTATTTACAATGGAAATTATCATTTCGGTTGAGTGCTTTGGAGACAGGTAAAGGCACCCATAAGGATTAAATTTCAACTTTTTTTTATCCTCATTCTATTTGACTCTCAATTCAACCTTTTTACGATATGAGAAAGATGAAATTGAGATTTTTTGGGAAAACAAAAATGAAACGGAAAAGTTTTTTCAGAAAAAAATCTCTTTTTTAGCATTGAAAATCTCAATAGCTACAAAGCATACGCATGAAAGAAGAGGAAGAAACAATACGGAAAGGCGATCGATTTTTTTTAAAGAATAAGAATTTCTCTAACATAAAGTTGGTACCAAAAGGGAAGAAAAGCTTTTCATAATCTTTAAGGTTGCCTAAACTTCAATAAATTTTCTTGATATAACAACGCATATTTTTTGGGTGTTGTGAGCATTCACGGGTAATAAATGTGAATTATATGAGAGAACATTTTGAGTTTTGGATGAAATATTGTAATGAGAATAGAAAGTAGAGAGGTTTTAGTGGTGTAGAAGGTTGACAATTTATTGTTTTTTTTTAGATAAAAGGAATAGAAGTGAACTTTATTCCAAAAAAAAAAAAAAAATAAATTTTTATATTTGAAGAAATCAAAATTAAATTTGCCGAAATAAAATTTTACTTGCTTAATCCAAAATGGAATAAATAAGAGCACTCATAATAGCTAACAAAAACACCTGTTTGTAGTCTTGGTCTTGGCAATGAAATTAAATAAAATGTGTAACAAAAAGAAAAAAAAATATACAAACAATTTTGTATTCTCACAAAACATGAAAGGAAAAGAGAGAAAAAAAGAAAATAATCTGGCAGCATCAGTTGTCATATGATACTCATTTGCATACACAAAATGAGTTATTTCATAAAATAAAGTGACATGCTTGTATGTCATTCATGAAAAATTAAATAAAAAAAAAATAAGAAAAAAATCCTTTTGTGAAAACCTTTTTAAAATAAATAAAATTTTCACATTCTGTTAATAGTTCAACGCTTTTCACATAGTTATGTGCCACAGAGATGTGATTTGTGTTCATTTTAAAACAATTTAAATTTATTTATTGCCATTATTATTTGTGACAATTGTTCATAAATTTTTCATCTAATTCTACATGAAATAAAATAGTAAAGCTTTTGAGCATCAATGACTGTATAGTTTAGAGATGACTATAAATTTCAGACTTGGATGTTTGAACTTAAAAAAAATCTGCTAGCTTTTGTTTCAATTTCACATAAAACTGAATTGTAATGGATTTTGAAGTCGTTAAATGAAACAAGAAGAAAACAATAAGCTTTCGGTTAGTGCTCTTGTGGAATTTAAACTATTTTTTCAATTTAATTCGGATCATAAAGAACAAATTTCTGTTGCTAGGGCAGTTGAAGAATTGAGTGCGAATGTTGAACTTTATTTGCGGTTGGAAGTTTTTGGTTTTCTGAGTCTGTTAAGATACTTAAAATCTTGAAATAATCTCATAATAAACTCGATAATATTTTACAAATTTACGACTTTTGAGTATGGTTGTAAATCTTTTATTAATTAAGAGTTTGTGAAATTGTTTACAGTAAACTTAAAAAATTGCTCTGGAAATAAACAAAATCGAAGCGTGTAAACTAAATTTACTTCCGCATGAACTATCTGGAATTAAAACCCAAAAGATATAAAATTCTTCATGTATTTTGAACAATTTGTTCAATTGTCAGAGATATTCTTTATGATTTTTATTTTCATCCCTTGAGAAGAACAGAATGACAGGGTTGAAAAAGGGGTTTAGAATATATAAATAAATAAATCTGAAGATATGGTTTACTTATTCTACTTGACCTTGAAATTGATATAAACTCTGACTTATGATATACTTTTGGTAAAAAATACCTCGGAAAATATAAAACAAATCCCTTTTCGACTTTTTTCTCCATTCGAATATTTTTAGTCACAATAATTTGTAGAATCCAACACTGAGTATCACAATGGCATTTTCAAATTAAATCTTTACAGTTTTTGTTACTACTTATGTTTGTAAACCTTTTGTTACATCTGGAGGGTAATAAAGAAGTATTTTCTACTTCATAAACTTAGTTCGAAGACCTTTGCTGTATACGATTATTAAAAATCTTATATTTTTTTTTATCATTCATTGTTCATTGGAATTTTTTTCGTATTCAAATCTTTGTTTCAAATGCTCGTTAAATTGCTATTGAAATAAGTTCCTTAACCTTTTCATCGTTCTGTATTCTTCTAAAAATATTGCATGGAATAAATTGACATTGAGTTTGAATCTTAAAGCTTTTGTGAATTTTCTATGTGTGGGATGTGGATTCTGTTGCTAGATTCTTCATTCTTTTGAGTGTTATAATGTAACGCATTATATTGTTATTTTAGTCTTGAGGCTATGCCTTGACAAAAAAAAAAAAAAAATTAAGGATAACATCTTAGCTTTTTGTATGAGCAGCTGATATTTATGGAAAACTTTGAAACATAAGAAGGTCGATAATAAGCAATTAAAGTTGCATATTTGTAACAAGTCAGATTATTTCCTTTCAATCACAAATATCTTTAAAGCTGCACTTTAATTACCATTCATATTCAACCTCATTACAATTTGAACAATTTAATGCGAATATGAAATTGTTAACACTAAGAAGCAAAATTCAATCTAAAAGTGAACATTTCTTCTTATTATGCTAGTTTCAAACCCATTCTTTAGGCATTACTGGAAAATCCTTACTTTATTTAATTAATTCTGCAGACAACTCAAATTGAATTATTTCCTTATAAATTGTATTGTGTCTCCCTACCTATATCTTGCTTTTTTCTAGTACGTAGCTGGGGAACACATGTTGCTAATATTCATTACGAAATTCTCTATCCAATAAAATCATTTCCTATTTATTTAGCTCATGTTTAACTGAGGAGTTTTGTGGAGGGAAATAACATGAAAAAAATTAAAGAACTTAGTTTTTCATATTATAAATAAATTTAAATTTTACATAAAAAGTTTGTCTGAAACTTTTCCAGCTAAATAATTTATAAGGACAAGTTCACATGATGTAACTTTATACAACCACACATGTGTATAACTTTATATCTATAGAGAATTGTAACATGTTTATGCACTTTAGATGGGAATAATTAAAGATAGCAATCGGCTTCTGCGCCCTTCGACTACTGACAATTATGACGCCATATATGAATAGTAAAGTTATTCTTTTTAATGCGCCAAATGTTAATTATTAACGACTTCATCTTTTATCGCGAATTTGAAATCTAAGAAAAGTTTTTGTTTTTGTCGTTAAGTTCAATGTCAATTATATAATTTCACACATGAGGGAAGTTATGACACGGAAGTTAAGTAATGAAATTAAAAACTTTGTTTTTCATTTCTCATCTGTAAAAGTTTGTAATTTATTTCAATTGAAATATAATTTAAGACTTTTATAAACATATAATGTTATTGAGTAGATTCTTCTCCGAAATCTGTCTTCTTTAATTATTATATTTCCTTTTGGCTTCCTTTTCCTTTCATGTCAAAAAAGTGACACAGAAATTATGTAAATTAATAAATAAAAAATATTTTTTTTGTTTTCTTTAAACCCACCCAAGAAAAGGAAATGAATCATTATGCAAATCCAGTTTGAATGAGATTTTTTTTGTGCATGAAAAAAGTTAAATTAGAATTGAGAATTGTTGCAAAGTTATGTCCATTAGTAAGTTTTATTCAAAGATTTAATGAATTATTGATTTCACCAAAACTCTTGTATGATTCAATCTGCTGCTACGAAATTTATTTCCTTCTTAAAAAGAGCTTTTGTCCAACCTACCCTAACAATATCAAACATTACTTTTAAATAATCCCAAAAAATTTAAAATTCATCATCAAATTTGTGATTCTCATCCGACAATCGCCTTTTTTTTGTTATTTTCTCTTCATTATTCTATCATCTTTAATTAATGTTATATTTTCAGTCATAATCAAATCATCAAGTAGGTAGGAGGAGGAAGTTAATTAAATATTTTTCTCGTTAGCGAAAAAAAAAATATAAAAATTAAATTACAATGCAATGCAAAGTAAAGCAGAACAATGCAATGACATAGTTGAGTTTATTCAGTTACTTTGATGATGCCCCATTGAAAATTTCATTATATCTCATTTTTGTATAGTTTTTAGTTTGTCGTAAAAATTTAATTAGTGTTTTTTGAGGAGATAATTTTGATATTTTTTTAAGATAGAATGAAACGTGAAACGTCAATTTTTGTATCATTGAAAAATTTACAGTTTTGAATTTGTTTGAAAAATGTAATAACTTTTGATTGAAGTTGATAATAATTTTACAAAAATTTTCTCACTTGATAATCAGCATTAATGAGCTGAATTTGTAGTAAACACGAGTATGGCTGTTTGTCGTAGAGTTGTACGGTGTCAATGTCTTAGGTATGTTTTTTTAATTTTCATTTTCGTACTGTTTCAAAAATTTTCAAAAATAATTTTCAATCAAAATTTTATTTTTAATCAAAACAATTTTTTCTATTTTTTATCAACAAAAATTATTTCCAATTCCACAAAGAATCACAAGAAGCTCATGATTGAGTCAACATTATTTTTAAAGCAGTCCGTTTTATGATCTTAACAAACTTTTAATGCTTTTTTATGTTTCTTATTTGCCAATGAAAAGTTAAAATGGAGAGTAAATAGAAACCACAAAAGTTTACGATTTGTTTTTTTTTTGTTCATTTTCAATCATGCCAATAGTTTCTTGACATATGACATGGATGTCTTGATGACTATGAGCATATTACGAAAGTATGTAGCATGTATATATGTAATGGAATTAAAGCATAAGAAGGAAAATCAATATGATGTTATTCAATTTCTTGCCTTATCTTCGAGATGGTTTTGATTTTTGTGGGGTCGGTTGGATGTTATGTAACTTTTGAAATGGTTGGAGGGAAGGGGTGTCTCGATAGTTAAATTAAAAATCTTAGACCCCTCACTCTCAAACCTGACTCTTCCTTCAATTCCATGTCATCCAAACAACCCCTACACTTAAATGCAATAAAATTTAGTGATGACATATAAATTTGCAGACAATAAATATATATCTATGAACTACCAATTAGTATGTAATGCAATATAAAAATTTTGAACTTACTTCAGGTTCTCAAAGCTAATGTTATTTGATTCATCTGATTCTACCTGAAAGAATGCGATGCGTGATCGTGATGAATTTGATGGTGGCAGCAAAAATTTCGACATATTGTCTTGAATGATGTATGAATGATGCTCATATGCAGATATATTCTTTCTTTTATTATTAACTTTCACTAAGCTCTTCCTTACTTACACATATGCACATTTAGTTTTGCACCAAAAAAACAGTCATATGTGGAATAAAAAAAGGAGATTGAGTACGACAGAGAGACACATATAGTAAAAGAATAAAAGTAAGTGCCGTAATCTGATACGAAAGTGGCGAAAAATGTTTTTAATGTATTGATGTTGTTGATGATATGACGTTAAATGATGATTGTGGTTGGGGAGGACGACTGATATATTCTTTTATATTCTTTACTTTTATTGGAAGTGAACTCGACAGGATTTTTTTTTTCTTGTAAACGATGATAAATGGTTACGGAGTTTATTTTTAGATTCTACAAAAAGATTTTTTTTGGTTGCAAGTTTTTTTTCATTCAAATGAATCAAATTTGCTATTTATTATTACACTAGTCAAGTTCAATCGTAGCTTTTACGTAAATTTTATATTTTGAATAATTTGTTGCACTTGTACGTCAAATTGTCATTACATTCTAGTCGATTCAGCCACGTTTTGCGTGTGCAACAGGATTGATTTTTTCTTCAACTACAATTCATGGTCATGTGGATAATTAAAAATGTGCTTTTTTATTTTTATAATTTTATTTTTAAGATTTAATATTCACAATGCACACGATCAAATGGAAAAGTTTTTTTACTGCATTACACTTGTAAGGTACCCGCAATATCCTTCCTGGGGCAATTTTTATTACATTTTAATTTCTTGCTTTTTTTATATGATACTAAAGATAAAAATTTCTCACAGGCTTTACGAATCATAAAACACCGAATGCAACTGATAGCGTGTCTATTATAATGATTGTAGACACAAAAAATCTCATCTTCTTATTATTAAATTCTTTTTTTTTCGATAATCTTAATTATTTCTCTCATCACGTAATTCACACAAACAGACAAAAAAAATATAAAAATTTCCTTATGGCCTTTCTGTAATTCGTTATTTTACACCTTCACTTTTTTCACCATAATTTTTTTTTCTCTCCTACGTTACTAAAACGAGTGTATAAATGTTCTATAGGAATATTTTTTCCATATTCGATTTTTCAAGAGTATGAAGAAGCGTTTGTCATAGAGAAAGTCATTTTTCACACGGATACTAGTCATTTTTTTCCTCACATACACACCGTATTTCCTTTAATATTTTATCACTTTAACAGGAAAAAGACAATATTTGGTATTTAAAATTGATTAATATCACATAAAATATTTCAATCGATTCATTAAAGATTTAAAGAGAAAATGTATTTTTTATTATTATTATTTTTGTGAGTCAATTTCCTATAAAGTTCACTTTACTTCTTCTCTTTTAGCTCCTTCACTTATAGAAAATAAAAATATTTTGAGCTTCCAGACGAAAAAAAAATTGTGTAAATAAATTTCATATTATTATTTTTTCTTCTAGACTATCCGCATTACACAGAGTGACTGAATTTGAGAGTCAGGAAAATGTTGTATTAGTTGGTTGAAATGCGAATTGTTCGTGGAATATTTTCCCGAAGACATGCGTGGAAATTGGAAATATCGTGTTGGGAATGAAAAATGTGCTCGTTAAGGAAAAATCGATATTTTTCGCTCGATTTCCGACAGATGGGGTCGGTGTTGTTTGAATGTGAGTCTGAAATGCTGAAATTTGTGTTTGCAGGATGATTTTGTAGAGAATTATGCTGTAATAGAAGAGTTAAGTGACTTGAACATACTTTTTGTTGCTAATTTTATGAGTTTTGCAATTTTGTGTGATTTAATGGGACTTGAACCTATCACATTTCACATTACACATTTTTGAAGCTATTTTATCACGTTTTTTTTATTGGAATTCTCAGCGGTTTTACTCTGAAATTCTTCAAAAATCCAATCAAATATAAAATGCTTTTATTTATAATTTCCATTACTTGTATTGACTTTATTGACGATTTATTAGAATTTTGAGATTATTGTGACAGAGCGTGCACCAATTGTTATTACTTTCTTTTTGATCGATTAAATATTATTTCATAATTAACATTCGAATTGCTTCTTAAATTCATTATTACTTATTGTATTTTTTTTCATAGTCAACATGAAATAATAATTGTAATATTTTTATATTCATATAATAATTACTTCCAAGAATCTGTTTCTATATGGTATTTTGGAAAAAAAAGGAAAGGAAAATAACCTCTACGTTCTAATGTTAAATATGTAACATCTTTTTTTCTTATCATTGAAATTCGGAATGCTTTACATTTTTATTTGGTCCGCCGGTCGTTCATCATATGCTCAATAAGAAGGCCTTATAAATTTTTTATGAATTCTTGAGGACAAATCTCAGTCAATGTTTCATAAAATTTTTCCGCTGAATTTATTTTCAAATGTAAAAATTTTCCCGTCAATTTTATTTTATTTTATTTTTTGTCATAAAACCCATCCATCAAGTTCTTGTCGCGTCACTATATTGTGTTATTTTCCTTCTGATGATATCCAATTTCCTCGTTCTTGTCTGCCCTTAAGATAAATTAAATTTATGCAAAAATATGGAATTTTTATTTTTCTTTATTTTTATTATTTTAAAAACAAAGGCTAAATTTTCTTACACGGCGATGCTTAACGTTTCTGAAAATTTGTCATAAACAGCAGGAAAATAGCTTGCCAGAAGCAATTTTCATTATTTTATTTGAAAATTTTCTTAATCAACAGGAAATTTTAGTTAAGGGCACCTTCCGACTGAATACTTTTGACATACCATATAGAAACCTAATCCTAGACTTAAATCAGCTTTAAACTATTAAATTGCTTTATTTTTCTAATTTCTATAAATTTAATATTTTGTTGTTATATTTACTTAGGAATTCGCTTATAATGTGAATAAGAATATGTAAAGGTTTGTGAAGAGCACTGTTGTCAACATTATTGGAAAACCGAATCTGTGGAAAGGTTAAGAAATTCGATTAAGTTTTATTGAACAAAGCGTCATTATTAAAAGACGTCAAACATTTTTTTGGTATGAAAAATATTCCAAATTCAAGTTTTTGGTATAAAAAGTTGACGTCATTTACTTAAAAATTCCTTAAAAAACCCCCAAACTTACTTCAAAAAGTCCATGAATGTCATTCGATAACCATGCTGTTCTGCAATACCAGCACAAATAATATTCGCAGATGCTCCAACTAACGTTCCATTACCACCTAAAGCAGGACCGAACGCCATGGCCCAAACAAGAGGTTGTAAAGGCAGTCCAAGTTTTGGATTAGCAGCTAATGATATCACAATTTTGACCATCATTTGTGTGACGGGTAATGACTCGACAAAGGCTGATGTTAATGCTGATACCCATAATATAATAATTATTGCTACAGCTAAACGATAATCTTTGGAAACTCCCTTAATTAAGCTCTCAGTTCCTGATCCAATCCATGCGATGAATCCCATACGTTCAACAGCTTCCATTAGAACAAACATTGCAGCAAAAAATAACAATGTTGGCCATTCAACACGATGTAAAATTGCATCCATATCATCACGATTACTGATAATTAACAGGAAAATGATTCCAATAAGTGCTGACCACCCTAATGACAATCGATGAATTTCAGGAATTGACTGAACAAAAAATAGCACCAGAATGAATATTAAAGCAATTCCTGACTTAATCAACAAGCCCTTCTTCTTTATTGGATATGCCTTCTCCATTTCCTCAAGGGTTGAACGGTAACGTGTCGTTTCAACGACGCCTTTTGACATTTTCCTTTTAAGCTCTTGCCGCAGACCTTTAATCTTCTTCACGAGCGTTTGTCTCACCAAGTCAGCATCCTTACTAAATGGTGATATCGAGTTGCGCAATGCTCTTTCCCATGTCATTATGTTCTTCTTAAGCATCTATGTCATGTTCATAAAAATTATCATTTATATGGTATTTTTTTTTCATTCGTGGCAAAAGCAGCGATAAAGAAGATGATAAATTCATTTATTTCGCGTTAATGATATTGTATTATGTGTGTGTTTATGGTAAGGGGTTGACACTTGGGATTAGGTTTAATGTGTCTGATAAACCTTTTAATTAGAATCTTGGAAGTAGGGAGTTGATTTCAAGATGCGATATCAAGCCGGTTTATGAGAATTTTTTAAAGGATTCAAACCCAAGTGTCAAAACCAAATCTTAACTTACTTTCACATCCTTTGGCTCATGAATGAATAAGATGTTGATGTTGTTGTAGATAAAGCGGAGATGTATATTTGTTGTAATTGTGATGATGACGGTGCCGACTAGCATGTGAAGTGTAAAATTCAGGAAATTCACTCCCTAATGAAAAATTTATCATGTGTGAATGCCATTACGTAATGGAATATTTTAGCTGAGATTTTTCTTTATTTTTTGTTTTCTTTATACTTACTTGACCTAATAAAACGGGATTTGTTGTCTGTAAAAAGTGTTGGAAGGATGATAAATTATTTAAAATGTAATATATGAAGAAAAATAGTTTAGAAAATGGGGGAAAAAATTTATGATTGAGTGTTTTTTGTAGAGCTTGAGAGTTGTAGTGTTAAAATATGTAAGAATATATTTTTTTGTAGAATGTTTAAGCACAGATTAGGAACTTGTGCTCACAGTTCATGTTGCTGTCGTATTAGTAATTTGGTGCATGTTTCTAGTTATATGTACAAAGTAGTGTGACTCTAATCTAGTTAAATTTTAGTTTTTTCAGGACAAATTGAATTTTTGAAAAGCTAATTACACTAAAAAAATCGGAAATTTTTTCTAGTAATCGTATTTAATTACCACAAAATATTTTACACCTGAATTTTTCCAATTATTTCTCATTATTTCAAAAGTTCAAAATTTTTCATTTCTTGTAACTTTGTTAATAATTTAAACAAATCAGTGACTCAAAATAAATCAAAATTTGAATTTTCGTACTTGAAAACTCTCCAGTCATAAGCTAAATGCAGACCTTTGTTTGAATAATTACTTTCAAATTCACATCAAAACCCTCCTTTAGATTAATGTTATCAAAATTCTCAAAATCATTAGACTTTTTTTCAATCCCCGGCTATGGAATGATTTTCAAAATAATGCTTGCAAAATTTACAAACAAGAACCTTTGGAGGATGAAAATCATAAATTCATTTAATAATTCATTAATCTTCGAAGGATCGAAAGTGAATGAATGCGAATTTAAAAGGTATATCCAGAGATGAATTTTGAAACTTTTTTGATGGATTTTTCAAAGATTTTGAAAATATAAAGTCACATAAAATTTTCTTTATATTAAGTTGAAGATTTTTTGTCTCCTTAATACAGCTCAGAAAATATCTGTAGCCTAAATGTCTATAAACAGAATCAATTTGACGATTAAATAATTCAAAACACAAAAAAGAAGCTAATCATCATCATCATCAGTTCTCTAGCCTTCTGAGAACACCCCACAAAAACCTTAAATGGTCAAATGAACATGACAAAGTGATATCAATTAGTTTTAAAGTTTGTCATGTGATGAATTAAAAGAGTTAATTGAGTTTAATTGTATTAATTTGTTAATACTTATTCACGTTCATCTTGGATGTGGAAGTACTCACACTGTAAAGATATATTAGAGTAATAAAGACTTATGAAAAAGTATACTCAAGAATGAAATTTCCTTTGAGGTTTACTTACACTGCAGAAATTCATCAAAAAATAAAGTCGAGGAAGGAAGAGAAAAAAAGAACAAAAATATAAATTTATGATATGAATTATTCATCTTACATGAAAAGAATTTCTTACTCTGAAAAGAAATAAAAAAAAAAAAAAATGAAAGGAATGAAATTTTATTAAAGTAATCAAGATTTTGAGGGTCAAAAAGTAGCAACGAAAAGAATTTTTTTGCAGACATAAAAAGTCGTAAACACAAAGTTTAGAAGCGCAAGTTTTTATGGCCTGCTTTCTTCACGATTATGCTAATTTATCAAAATTAAGAGCCTTTCCTCACGAACAATTAACTTCTTGACTTCGAAACAATTAAGGAAGGAATTTATGAATTGTTTTAAATGCTTTGACTCATTAACAGGAATTTGCAATTCAAAGGGAACATGAGAAGCGGTAAATGTTGTGGTTTATTCATAAATTATCCTTCTGTATTCATATTAAATAAGTGAATGAATACTTACTATAATATTTGGTGGATCTCCAATTGGCGTAGCACATCCCCCAATATTTGCGTGTATAACAATTGCCATTAAAATTGGAACAGGATTTAAATCCATATCCTCACATAATGTAATTGTAATAGGAGCCATAAGAAGAACAGTTGTTACATTATCCAAAAGCATCGATATTAATGAAGTTATAATGCAAAGGCAGTGAATGAGAGGCCAAATTTGCCCATTTGTTACCTAAAGTTATGTCGAAAGAAAACGGAAAGGCATTTTTTTAGGAATTTTCTTTCCAAATATCCAAAGGTAAAATAATCTAAATCGGATTGCGTATAAAAAAGAAAATATTTACCCTGTAGGCATAGACCGCAAGATGGTCAAATACACCTGTTTCAGTAAGAATTCCAACAAGTATCATCATTGCGAATAACAAAAGAATTGTTTCAACATCAATCCATCCCATAATTTCTTCGTGAGTTGGTCTGTCATTAAGAGCAGCAAGAAGTGCTAAAGATAAAGTGCTTGCAATCATTGCTGCAAAAGTCCTGTGAACAATCTGTTATTATAGAAATGAAAAGGAAAGAATTAACACAATTGAGGAAAATGGTACTTAAAATATTCATGAAGCTTTTGACTATTCTATGACCTTTGTATTTCTTATTTTAAAGGGTTTTGCCACTTCTATAAGGACGGTTTTTTTTAAGATTCATAGCTCTTTAAATGAACAATAAATTTCACATCCCATACCTTCTAAGAAAATCATCAAATCATGGAAATGAAATGGGTTGTAAATCGTGAAACTTTATTATCATATAACCTTAAAAAAATGAAAAAGGATTGTGGCGAGGATTCTTAAATGTTTATTTTTCGAGAATAAAAGGTCAAAAATTTCATTTCATGAAACGTGCTTTCATATGGGAATTATTTAAAACAGCATATTGTAAATCTTGTACTGCAATCTTTCTTTGTGCATGATTAAAAATTCATACTGAGATTATGAAAGGTTTTGATTAAAATTGTTAGCATGTAATGCCAAATGATTGCAATTGATTTCTAAAAAGGCCTTTATAGTAGGACCCAGTCAATTCTAAAGTTACTAAAACTCAAATAGCAACAAAACTATTAAGATCTTTGATTTCAAATATCTATAGAATAAACCCGAGTAAACATTCCAGAACTCTAGGTGGTACACATTCTTTTAAAAACATATCACAATCATGCTGAGAATTTTCAACTGAACTACCAAACCAGGAGTTTAATGACATCAACATGATGACATTTCTAGTCTATTCATGATAAAGTTAAAGAAAAAATCTTTCTGTAATCAACTTACCTCCCAGATGATTGAGACATACAACAGAATTAGCGTAAATGTCGCAAAAAGCACTCCAATTTGTTTATTGATTGGTGTAAAATCGACACTAAACATAATTGGAACTTCCTGTTTCTCATCTTTTGATGATTTCGAGAAATTACTAACTATCACTGCCTGAATTATATCGTCATCATGCAAATCTTCAAGATTATCTTCCGTAATGTCGAATGTAAATTCAATATTGGTTGCATTCACTGAATCAATCTCGCCAGGCTTATAAAGGTAAAATGTTTTATTTGGTGTGAGGATTTTATCAGAATCAGTACGTAAGAATATGGTAAGAGAATTATCTCTTTGTCTTGGATCTTCAACACTTCGATTTTTCCATCTGGTTGTAAATTCTTTTTGATTTGGTAAAAATGGAGCTTGAATTGTTATTGACATTAGAGTGCCGTTTGGTAATCGTGGTAGATTATAGAATTTTGGTTCATCGACCGGAACAACAAGTTGTCGTCTTTCAATTTTCTTTTCGGGTGTTGATGTGAGAAATAAAGTCATAAGAATCCAAATAAATACGAGGAAGAAAATTTTTCCAAATTCATGGAATGGACTTTCAACTTTTGGATGATGTGATGAAAAGTGCTCATGATGATCAGCAGAAGATGTTGGCGGTGAGTCAGCTATTGATACGGTTTTCTTATGGACTGTAGGACTTGGTTTTAGATCATCTATTTCTGTCAATGAGCAGTCAGTCCTTTCAGTGTCATCATCTCCATGATGACTGTCCATATTTGTCACTTTAATCGTAATAAATTGCGCATCGTCAGACTCATCATCTGAATGTCTATAATCTTCATATTTTACATGTAATTTTGGCTTATTGTCTGTCATTTCTATTTCATCATAAAATTTCACCGAGCGACCACTCTTAATGGAAGAAGAATCTGCGTGCTCAGCTGTAATATCATCAGATGTGCCAGTTCGTATTATTATTAAGTTGAAAATGAGAGTCGAATGAATAATAAGAAATGATAATAAAATTAATTCAGTTGACAATCGAAATTGTGTAAATTGTGGAATAAAATGGAACATTTATGTGTCAAATTAAGGCACAAAAGACCAATTGATTGAGAAATAGACGATTCTCTTTCACACTTAATCTTGTCATGCTGTTCTTATTGAGAATCAAATGTATACGCAAACATTGTAGGTTTTTTGAGGAATTTTCCGCAATTTGATTGGAGATGTTTATAAATGATGTAAATTTTGACAAAAAATCTCTAATGTAGAATATTTTTTAATTTTTGCAAATTTATCGACTCAAGAAATTTAATTTTATATATTTTTTAATTTTAATGACATCAAACTTGAATGATCCCCTTGAAAATCAGCTGAGATAAATAAATTCTCGGAAAAATATAAACTCATTGAGCAAAGCAAGGAGAAAAATGAAGGAATTAAAAATAGCAATTTCATACAACAAAATATAATATAAAATAACCTAGACACTGAGTCGACATTTGGCAGACTAATAACAGATTTATTGACTCTAGAAAATTTTTTAAAAATGTTAAGGAAAAATTGAAATGACTGACAATGAGATTGGATTTGACGTAGTTTATTGAATTTATAAGAATCTTTGACATTAGTTTTGTGTGGAATGCAGCCAAATGCTACTAAGTACTTGAAATTTAAGGGGCATTTGTCATCAAATGTTTGACATCTGAATGAGATTTTTATGGCAATTTTTTGTGTATTTAAACATCAGAATTTTATTGAGTCAAGTTTAATGTAAGATTAATGAAATCAATTTTATGAAAAAAGCTAATACAAAGTATTGAAAAATATCCTTTTAAGTGAAACTTACCATTCCATCTTTCTGCTTCCCGTTGAAAATTGATCATAGAAGGATCATGTCTGATTTCACCTTTTTTGAGTTTTTGAATTGAAAGAAAGAAAAAATATTTTTATTTTTTTAATGCTTTTTTTAGATCCAATAAATTATTGAACCCTCGTCTACCCTCTCTAATAAAATGTAACCAAATTCTTAGAAAATTTTTAAGATGAAAAATTTAATTACTATTTGAAAATTATTAAGTATTCAAAATTATTTTTTGCTTTATTTAATTTTACTTACCTGGAAGTTGTCGGAAAACTTGCAGTGTCGCCTCACTCACCCTACTTTTAGGAAAAACATAATTTAATACAGATTTCTTACGACTTCTTTTTTCAGTAGTGTCGTCATGTGTAGTTGTGGTATTGGCTGTAGTGGATGTTGTGGGGTCGATTTGCTTTCTTTTGAAAAGTCCCATGATTTTCTGTTTTTTTTTTTTTATTTTGGTGTGTGTTTTCTTACAATTTCAGTTCACTGATTCTTCTACTCGAATGATGAAGGTTGATTTATTTAATAGGAATTTCAAAGTGCTCATTTAATGAAAATATTCTTTTTTTTTCTTTCTTTCATTCCTCGTGTTTGTGGAATGAAAAAAGTTTTTCTTCCTTTTTTTCTTTATTTACTTTTCTTTACTTTGTTATTTAAAAAAAAAAAAAATATTTCAATTGAGTTTTCTTTCTCATTGAAGAGGAAAACTAAAGGAAAATGAAATAATTTTTTTTCTACATTAAATATGTCATTTTTCCCATTAATTTCTCGTATTTACTCGACATACCATAAAAAGTGTTCTGTTTTGTGGTTGTACATTAACAATTTATTTGAATTTGTTTTTCTAGATTACTAAATCAGTGTTGTTAGAACTGGTTAGAATAAATGTTTTTGGTTAGATAGTTATGATGGATTTTATGGATTGTGAAAATTTTTTCTAGTGAATTTGAAAATTAGATGAATTTTTGATAAAACCTTTTGACGGGAAACTTAAAATTTTTTTGATCAGTTTTTATTTATTTTTTTTGACAATCTTAACATTGACTTAAAAAGTCATACTTTCAGAAAAATCTCAAGTTTTGACATTTACAATATTAATGAGCATCCTCACAAGTTATTTTAATCGGATCACTCAAAATTCAGAACATTTAATATGAGCAATACACAAGTGTATAATCAATTTTGTATGAACCAGCCAAACGTCCAAACAACAACACTGATTTAATTAAAAAACAAAAATTTCAATTTATCGCAAATTTATCGTCCTTTCTCACTCTTTTAATTACTGAACTTTAAAAACTTATTTTTACATTCATAACAATTTATTCTTGGTGACTTTCTTCCCTTCTTTTGTGTTTGTGTTGTAAATGAACAGAATAAAATGGGAAAAATGTCGACTGTAAGCGGTTGGTTGGTTTATTGTTGAAGGTCGTTCACGATAAATTACATTTACAACAAAGTATTGGAAAACATTATTTTTTTGGTGTTGTTGGCGTCGATTAAATAATATTGTAAAAAATTTGTTGGCATAAATCCCGAAATAAATTATTTTTAGAGGGAATTACACGATTGAGGAAATATTAATTATTTTATAGACACAAGTTCTTTACTTCACAAGTCACACATCTAGTTCACGTGCGTACATAATATTTTGCAATTTCTATTGCCACTGAACTTAATTGATGATAATAAAACTGCTGATTCTTTCACCCACGCAAGAATGCCACCGAAAAATACAATTTTTTTGTGCCGTAAAGATAAAGTCTAGCTACATTCGAACTGATCTCAGTCAAAAGACTGAAAGACTTGAAGACAAAAATCACTCTAGGAATCACACAAAAAAACAATCTCACTGAAATACTTTAGCGCCTTGTATGCTTGAAAGTGTACAGCTAAGGCAGCTGTATCTTTCTCTCACGGCGTTGCTCTCCAAAAAATTTATTTTTTTTTGTATTTTTAAAAAAAGATGTAAGAAGAAAATATTTATATTCAGTTATTTAACATGAAATTTCTCGCTCAGAATTATATTTTATTTATTTTTTTACATTTCAATTGTGCTACATGCACGTTCAGTGTAGATGAACTAGTGAGTAGGCATGACTGTGCTTATTATCCTTAAGTTTTCTCTATTAGATACTTCGTAAGTAATTAATAAAATTTTTTATAGATTTTTTTAAAAAAATTTCTTTTTTAATTTTTTTATATCCTGAATGTCTGCACAGTTAATAAAAATATTATTTTTTTTATTATTTTAGGGACATTAAAAGTGAAATTTTGTCAGTCAGTTATTATTTAATATGAATGTGTCATCAATTGAAATTTATTCAAAATCGTAAATGTCAGCATTTATTTTAGTTGTGTCGTATTGATGCATTTATTGACAGCATGTGAGTAAACAAGATGATATGTTCACATAAAAATTGAATGTAGATGCTGAATAGAAACTAATTCAAAGAGGTTTTTGTCATATTGATGTCATTTTAATACGTTTTAATCAAAATGTTCTTTATTATTGTTAGGAATGCGTTTGATGTGAGTTTATATGGTCAACAAAAGCTTGTCATTTAATTGATCAAATTAGTTAGTAGATAGTACCAAAGGTCATTAGCTTTTAGAATCTTAGATTTTTTTTAATCATTGATGAATTTGAGGTAGGATCAAATTTTGTTATTCCTGAGGTGCAACCTACCCTGATTCTATTTTTATTTATCCTCCAACTCTGCTTACACATGAATCAAAACAAACAATTCATTCAATAGTATTTATAAATCCGGCAAAAATACATATTATTTCCAAAAATAACTGGTGAAAGTAGGAATAGTCAAAGTAAATTCTTTTTGCATATTGGCACAGTTCAACATACCGAGCATGAAGAGATTGAAGAGAATGAATAATCCGATAACATACTTGTGATTCTCTTCTTGTGGAACCTGTTGAAATTTTTGGAATATCGGCAAATGTGCTGAGAGAGAAGAAAAAACAAAAACTGTTTGAAGATGCAAAGTTTATCGACATCAGAAAATCTGAGAGTCAATTTAAGTTTTTTTGGCTCAATATTTGTGAAAAATTGTTAAACAAATGGCTAATTTGAACTCAGCTTGTGTAGTTAGGTTGATGTAAGACATATAACTTATGAGAACCTGTTACTGCTTAATCTTCGACCACTAAATGAGTTTTATGACTTTGATTAATGATCTGAACAGTTTACTTCATCTTTATGATGTTTTTTTTTTGTTGGTTAGGAAAATTCTCAGAAAATGTTATGAATCTTTAGCATACGGACTTATGATTAATGTTTAATGTATTCTAAATTATTAAATTCATAGCATTAAGTAGTTATTCATGGATGATTTTATTATTGCAGCAAATTTTACGTGGAGCCTACATTTTCATGACATTTTCGAAATATTGAACTTTGAAGCATGTCTAAGAAGAAAATCATTGAGGAATGCCAATTTATTTATTTTGTTCAGCACGTGCTGCCGTATTATATGCTTTGAATGTACATTATTGAATTAAGTGCTGCTCTAAATCATCTGTTGATTCATCGATGATTTTGTTTTTGTAGAAAATCACTGAATTGAGAGGAATTTGGTATTGGAAAATTGTTTAAATGATCATTGTTTGAGTTTCGGTATTTCCTAATGTGTTAAACTAGTTTTCTTTTAAAATTTAAGAACATAATTTTAATAATTAAATTCATTCAGAGATAATTCAGTTAACCTTGTGCTTGTGGATAACTAAACTATCTTACTTCTGAAATTCTTAGATACAACAAATTTCAAATCCTTTCCCTTCAAAATCCAGTTTTAAAATTATTCCAACATGTTACCAAACCCTCTGTACTTTAAGTGAGTTTTTTATTGACACTTGTTGTGTAAGTAATTCAATGAATAAACACGAAAATAATGAACTCCTCTTTAAAATGAGAAACAATCAAGTGTAACAAGTTGTTCTCCCTCCAGTAAAGCAAATCAGTGTAAATTTTCATTTTCATGCTTCCATCCCCACATGTACTAAGACAAATTGAAAATTTCATAATACTAAATGAAAAATTATATCAATTCTCAAGTTTTGTTAAGCATAGTTAAATAAGTGCTTTGAGAAAAAGTTACATAATTTGAAAGTATGGTTCTGTGATGTGCAGAAGGAGAACTTTTTGCACAGCGTCTGTTTGCGACATAATAAATGTGAAAGTTAGTTTGAAAAGTAAATTTATGGAAAGAAAACTTTTAATAATTAAAATTTCATTAATAGAAGCAGTTGCAAAAATTTTTAATAAAGCTTTGTTGCTAGAAGCAGAAGATGAGGCTGAATGATTCATATGCAATTTTAAGCAAATTTGTGCAATAACCTACGAAGTCGTACTTATGATGTCCAATGAAAACTTTAATTTTTGGAACCCCATCCCATTTCTCCATCAAAAGTGATTTAATAAAAAAATCCTATTTTTAGCGCATTTTTGCAAAAAATGACGCTTATAGTTTCACTTTGTTCGGCTGGCTGGCTGGCTGGCTGGCTGGCTGGATGAGCTCTGAGATCTCAGAAACCAGACATAGTTAAGAGTTCTGTTATGATGAATTATCTTTCTACTATCGAGTTATTCCGGCCTCGCTTATTAAAAAATCGTTAAATGATCTACAATTCCTGTAATCAACGATTTAACATTAAATAAGGAAAAAAATTGTTGAAAACCCCTCGATAAAAATTTGAATTTTTTTTGACCGTTTGAATTTAAAATTTTTTTGACCGTTATTTTTGGTCAAAATTTTTTTCTTTCTTTTTGTAAGGTTTTGTATTTATTATTGTGAAAACAGACTTTTCATGCATAGTGCATGCTAGAAAGACGGAATTTAATGGATTCTGTTATTATTATATGGTTTTTTTTTTTTATAAAAATTGTATTTTCTTGCAGGGTTTTTTGATGATAAAAGAAGAATTAAGGGATTTTGTAATTAAAAGCAGTTTCTATTTAATCGATTACTGATCGCTGCGACAAAAATGCGCTTAAGTCCCTCGATTAACAACACGAGGACTTTGAACATTTTTTAAGACTGTTTCATAACCTCAGACACCTCTCCTCCCAATTGGATGTCATAATTAAGCGACTCTAAAGTTAAAATTATTTTTTCGACCAAATATTCATGGTTCGAATCCTCATATTTTTTATCCCTAATTTATCCATAATTCCAAGCATTTCTACATAAAACATAAATGCAATCTCTAAAGCAATTATATAGAATATAGCAACAATATGATAAATTTTTTATGCTAAAGGTAGTGAAGGCTATGATAAATGTGTTGTTTACGTATAATGAATGACATGCAAAAAATGTTTATATCTATAGGCTACTGTACATTACAATACAATGAAATGTTATGAGAACTACGCATTATCAACATAGAGATACAACCATCTGTTTGTGAAAGCTATGAAAAAATCCAAACAATTTCTTTTTATTTGATTTTATTCGTCTATAAAGTTTTTTTTTCTTTATTTACAATTTTTTGTCATTTTTTTCTTCAAACACACAATACAATAATTTCAATGTATAAGAAATACATCATCATCATAATTTTATTATTTATTGCAATTTTATTGCAGATACCAAAATAAACTTCAGATAAATCTTGAATAAAAAAATTTAAGTATGTAGATTGATCTAAACGTCAAAAATAGAATTTTTATGATTCATATTCAAAAACTATTCTATATTCTTAGTATTCTTTATTCATTTAATGCCAAGTAAATAAACAATGAGCAAATAGTAGATATCCTGTCGTTATGACAATACTTCCAATCATTAATGGAAAACCGAATCTGTTGGGGATGAGAAAAAAAGAAGAAAATAAAATAAGAAAAATGAATCTGTGGATTGTACAAAAGAGATGAAAAAATGGTTTGATTTATGAGCAAGTATGTTGTGTAGGGGCTTGCTGGTCAAACGCGATTAATAGCTTCGCTCAGCTGTTTCAAAAGGAAAATGCTGAATGGTTCAAAATAGATGTAAGTAAAGTTGTTTGCAAGTTGTTTGTAGAATGGAAGAAGAAGTTTAGTTGAATTCTATATTTGAGTCATCATTTTACAAGCAGATTCAAAGATTGAATAAAGTATGATTCTAAAATTTAACATACTAGATTAAGTATATTTAATTGAGTATACCATTTTAATTATACTTTTTTCAATATAACATTGACATTCGCATGTCGTTGACCTATCAAATAAATAAATACAAAAGCCATTCAACCATTGCATTAAACAACAGGTACATTTCAACCCTCCAATATTGAATGTATTTCTTCCCATTATATTATCAATTTAATGGAAAAATATTTGGATAGAACTAATAGAAAACTACTCGGAAATAAAGGATATTTGAGCATAAAATATGGCCGTCATGAAAATATTTTACTTATTGATTTTTTTTATGAGAATATACCAGAAACGCATTAATCACGAAAATGCGAAAATATCCAAAATAAAAAGAAAATATTATGCTGAATTTGAAGCCCAAAACACGATATTTTCATAAATCAACTCAAATCCTCAAAAAAGCCATATTTACTTGAAAAATTCCATAAAATTCATTTTGTATCCATGCTGTTCAGCTATACCAGCACATATAACATTTGCCGAGGCACCAACAACAGTTCCATTTCCGCCCAAAGACGGACCAAAGGCCAAAGCCCACACAAGTGGTTGCAATGGTAGATTTATTCTTGCTGCCAACGAGATTACAATTTTCACCATCATTTGAGTTACGGGTATGGAGTCAACAAAAGCTGATGTTATTGCCGAAACCCACAAGATGATAATAATAGCTACAGCTAAACGATATTCTTTTGAAACAGACTTGATAATATCTTCACATCCAGATCCAATCCATGTTATAAATCCCATGCGCTCTACTGCTTCCATAAGAACAAACATTGCGGCAAAGAATAATAGTGTTGAGAATTCAACACGATGTAAAATGGCGTCCATATCATCACGATTACTTATGATAAGAAGAAGAGTCACGCCAAGTAATGCTGACCATCCAAGGGATAATCGATGAATTTGTGGAAATGATTCGACCATAAAAAGTACAATGATGAAGGCCAAGGCAATACCAGACTTTATTAATAAGCCTTTCTTTCTCAATGGATATGCCTTCTCCATTTCCTCTAAGGTTGATTTATATCTTGCCACACCTATTCCACCTTTTGCCATTTTCTTCTTCAACTCATGCTTCAGAATTTTAACCTTCTTAATGAGGGTCTCTCGAACCATATTTGCGTCCTTTGAGAATGGCGATATTGATGCAGCTGTACGCTCCCAAACGACAATATTACGTTTTAAAACTTTTATTTCCTTCGGTTCGTGAATGAATAATGTATTAATATCTTTATAATTGAGACGAAGATGAAGATTTGTCGTGATAGTAAGAATAATGACGCCGATTAGCATATGGAGAGTGAAGCTTATAAACGTTACACCCTAGATTACGATGTGGAATGAATAATTTGTTGTGAGTTTACTTTTTATTTTTTAATTTGTAAAAAATGAAGAAAAATATTTTTATTTAGTATAAAAATTAAAATAAACTTACACTTTCAAGGATAGTCGGATTCGATGTCTACATTCGAGGAGAAAAAAAGTATAGTTTTCTTGTGTTATAATGGAATGTTTTGTTTTTGTGATGATAATAAATGGCATGAGATATTGTTTTCAGTGATAAATGTGAAGATCCGTTTACTTTTAAGTGCTTTAATTAATTAAGGATGCAAAAGGTTTTATTGGCGCTCGATTTTGATATCATGAATGTGTTTCGTGAATGTTTGGGCTATAAATATTGTTTTATAATTTTACCAAAGATTTCTTTCTGCTTAAATTATATTATTTTTAGAATGTATACGACATTAGGTATACTAAAATTTGTATACTATTTACGTATACTAAAACATGTAAGCTATTTTTAGTATACATTTTTAAGTACACTTTTTTAGAGCAAAACCTATCTTATTCTAAGATTCAACAAATTTCAAGTATCCCATCTATTTCGATTAATCCTAAATCCATTCAAGCTATCGTCATTCAGCAATCATGTCGATAACAATCAAACAAAGTTCAAACTCCTGTAGTAACAACATTATATTCCCATCTGTGACCTTTAGTAATTCAACTCAATAAGTTCAATACCAAAATTCATCAAACAATCGATAATGAGATAAGAGAATAACACACAGACTGTGTAGATGTGAATACACAAATGGTTTACGCTTTGGAATTATGAACTGATAAAATATTAATAGATAATCGATTAAATCATGAGTAAAAGTTTTATCATAAAAGGCCATCAAAACTCAACAAAAATTCTGAATGGAAAAATAATTCTAGTAATTTGGAGTAATATTAGTTAGAATTGACTAGGCATATATTTAAGTGAATCAACGGATCTGTCACATTTTCACATTACTTTTTCTCATCCAATACTTATCCATTAAGCTTAAAATTCATTTTATACATACACTAAACGAAAAAAAAGAGAATAAATGTCATTAACACAAGATTTTATTAATTAATGTCACTTTAATAATCGATTATTTTATGCATTGGTGATGTTTACTCACACTGTGAAATGAAAAATAAAATAAAATAATTAATATTTTTGACAATGTCAATGTGACTTGTTGTTTGCTTACTCTACAGGTTAAACAAAGAGAAAACAGAAAAAAATAATAATTTAAATTAATTATTTGTTCAATGAATTGACATAAAAAGTCTACAGACTTACTATAATGTTTGGTGGATCCCCAACAGGTGTCGTTGTACCTCCAATATTTGCATGAACAACAATTGCCATTAAAACTGGCACAGGATTTAAGTCCAAATCCTCACACAATGTGATTGTTATTGGTGCCATTAACAAAACAGTTGTGACATTGTCCAACAGCATCGAAATTAGACATGTGATGATACATAAGCAGTGAATTAATGGCCAAATTTTACCATTTGTTATCTGTGATTAAATTCATCTGTCAGTTTTATGTTTTGACATGCCATAAAAAAGGAGCAAGGTAAAAGTTATAAGATAAATCTACCTTATATGCATAGACTGCAAGATGATCAAAAACACCTGTTTCGGTGAGAATGGCAACAAGAATCATCATGGAGAATAAAAGCAATATCGTCTCAACGTCAATCCATCCGATTATTTCCTGATGTGTAGGACGATCATTGAGTGCGGCAAGAAGGGCAATTGATAATGTACTGGCAATCATTGCAGCAAATGTTCTGTGAACAACCTGAATTGTGGAGGAAAAATTTTCATTGACTTTATTGCTGGTGCTAAATTCATTATTATGTAGCAATAATGTTTACATTATTTGTCATAAAGATAGAAATTTGTTAGTTCATTCATTTCTGTGGGTCGAGAATTGGGAGGGTTTTAATTGTTTGTCGTAAAGATTATATCGCTTTTCTGTGCTTGCGTTTAGAAAATTTATCTATTTTTTGGGTGGGAAGATACATACTTAGAGATGGTCATTATTTTTAATGAGATTTGAAATTTTTTACATTGACAATTTGTGTGCCAAAGTTGAAAGGGATGCTGTCTATTGAATATTTAGGGTTCAATAATTTTTTAGAATTTATTTATTTTTGGAAGGATTTGAACCTATGTTTTCATGAATTTCTGTGAAACTTTTAAGCTTTATCCTGATTTTTCGGTAACGAGGTTAACAAACTTTAATATAATTTACCGTCTTGTCTATGCTGCTCAATATTCTTATTTTTCACAAATTTTTCATCAAAAATTTCCTCCAAATTCTCTCAATCATAAAGATAAAATAAAAATCGATTTTTCTAGAAAAGCATATTCATCTTTCGTATGTGAAAGAATTCCTTTAAACCTTTTGAGTTCGTGCAGGAATGAATTTTGATTTTAAACCCAGTCGTGCGTGAACATGAAGGAAAAAAGTTTTGAATTTTAATGAGTTTGGTGCTACATATGTTCTATTCATTTTCAAAAGCCCTTTTTTCATAAATTACTTCTGATTTAAAATTCTAGAATTTAGATAAATCAATTCAAAGTCCGCCCCAAGCTGTTGATAAATTATACATGATTTTAGCACGGTCTATTTTCATATTTTTTGGATACATTGTATATTTAATAGCTAATTTGTATTAATTGCTTTAATTGATTGATAACCCTTTTGTGTATTTTTCAATGGCACATGGTTAATTTGTATCTACAGTCCACAGACGGAACAAAATGTTTCAACAAATGACTAGCATTTATGGGAATAATACAACAACAAAAACATACTTACTTCCCAAATAATTAATGCGTAGAGAAATATGAGAACAAATGCGGCAAAAATTACTCCAATTTGTTTATTAATTGGATTAACATCGTAGCTGAATATCAATGGCATTTCTTGTTTTTTGTCCAGTGGCGTTTTTGTGAAATTACTTTCAATTACAAGCTGAATTTGTTCACCAAGCTCTTCCAATTGTTCCAAATTATCCTCACCAATATCGAACATAATTGGCAATCGAGTTGAATTTGAGTAATCAAAATCTGATGGTGCTTGTATTGCATATATCCTTTGCTGTGTCAGCTGCTTATGTGTTGTGTCCGTACGCAAATAAACCCTCAAGTAATTGTCTTTTTCCTTTTCTTTTTCCATAACATCTCCGCTGTATTTTCGTCTATTCAATAAAGTTTGTCGCCTTTGATGTTGTTCAAGAACTTCTGGTAAAAATGCTCCTTCAAGTGTCACATTTATCCTCGATCCACTGGGTAGAAGTGGAAAATTATAGATTCTTGCATCGTCAATTGGAATTGAAAGTTGCCTTTTCTCAATTTTCTTTTCGGGTGTTCGTGTCAAGAAGAAAACCATTAATATCCATACGAAAACTAATAACCCTGTCTTGCCATATTTATGGAACGGATGTTGTGTGTCTTGTGGATGTTCTTCATCTTTTGGTGGTGTATCTTGCCTTGGAGCTGGTTGGAAGTGGACACGATCTTTGGCTTCTTTTGATTCTTTGATTTCCTTTGGTTCTTCTCTAAATTTTTCATTAATCAATTATTTTTAGCTGTTAAATGAGTTTCAATAGTCAATAATACCTAGGCTTAAAGTGCTCTTTTATGTGATCAACTTCTTGAGATTCCGTTTTACCGTCACTATTGGTCACTTTAATTGTTATGAATTCGCCATTATCCGAGTCAGAATCCTCTAAATCTTCAATTTTATCCACATCGTCGGCCTTTTTTGTAACAATACGTCGAGGTTCTACTGGTTCTGCACTATTGCGTGCTCCATCGACATACACATCACCATGTTCAGCTTTTTATGTAGAGAAAGTTTTTTTTTTATTTATAGATGAAAAATATTTTTTTTGTGTTGGTTTGGAGCATGGAAAAATAATAAAAGTAATAATGTTGGAATAATAATAAAAGAATGCCAACAAATTCTAGAATATCAAAAGGGATCATGATTTTATGACATCGTATAATCGATAAGAATGAAAGTATAAAGTAGAATAAAACTAAGGATAAGGAAGAGACTTTCATAATATGAGAATCTTTATTTACGACATTACTTAATTTCCGACGCCTTGTATACGTTTGGTAGCTTTATACCATGTATGAGCTTACTATCAAGAAAGATGAGAAAAATTGCAATTTAAGCCATAAAATATAACATTGAATGTCTTAGAGCTTTGGCATGTATTAAATTTAAGGCGAGAAAATATTAGCAAAATTTTCTTCTTATTTGTGTGTTTGGAAAAATGTCTTTTCGATTTTATTTTTTATACATCCTGTATTTTTTGCTGAGTACGGATGTTTTGAAGTTGCCGAAGTAAAAATTTCATGAACTTATAAGGGATAAAAATTATTTTTCTTTTATTTAACTAAACTGAAATTTAAAATCATTTTCGGTTAGCTAACATCAACATTAGCATGACAAAAAATTCTCATTTTCCCTCCAAAATAATTCTACAATCTACCTTTCCAAACCACACACACCGAAACCCAACAAAAACATTTTTTTTGTCTTCAACCAAGAATTTTTTTTTGGTATTAACCTCAAAAGTTTCTCAAGCATTTAAAGTATTTCATGTGGCTCATTTTTATTCTAGCTATTTATTTATGCATGTAATGTCGTATTCTACGTTAAATATGGCATTGTCTTTGCAACTTTTTTGAAGCAGCAAAATTTAATTCTTCAGAATTCTTAAATTTAATTGCATTTGCCTCGGAGGTTCTTTTGAAACTCAATTAATGGAGAACATTCTTCTAGAACTTTTAAATCGAATATTTTAATTACAAAATAAACTTTCTAAAAAAATAATTGCAAAATAAATAACAAAATAATTTGAAAAGTATCACAATAAATTTCAAAAGCAAACATCACCCTTATAAATCAGATTTTAGGACAGGATGAAATGATTTTATGACTACTTTGAGATCTGTTGAGATGTTTTCTGTGTGATACAATTTAATAAAATATTGAATGAACATGTCAAGCGCTTTTATGTAAGAATCTCAAGTAAATGTCTCGATTATTGAAGTACATTCATTCTGTAAGCTATTGCATATAGAATGAATGAAAAAAAATGAAACAGTCGCAATATTGAAAGGATATTAATAAAGTTGGAACTTTAGTACAGAATCATTGCTTTTCTTTTGGAAATTTTCACCAAGAACCAAAATACTTTAAGATTTTATGTCCAAAACTTCTTAATCCCCTCTTTCTCAATCTTCTTTATCTCCTTGACAGTCAAAAACCCCAAAACTTCCACATATTTACTAACTCTTTAAGCTATTAAGCCATCAACTTATCTAGTCCGCATCACAGCAGGAAAAAACTGGATTTGTACAACTTTAAATGAAAATTTAATGCTTAATACTTAAACCGACGAGGAATGATAGCCATGGGAGTAATAAAAGTAAAACAATGAAGACATAAAAATGAGAAATAATATAGATTTTATGTTAATCACCTTTCCATCGTTCATTTTCCTGCTGGAAAGAAATCATCGAGGGATCATGTCGAATAGTTGCTGTAAATTTAAAATGTGAAATATTTGCATTGAAAATTGGAAGCTTTAAATCCTAATGAAATGTACTAAAAATGTTAATATTTACCTGGGAGTTGTCGAAAAACTTTCAACGATGCCTCGGTCACTTCACTTAAAGGGATAAGAGATATTATCGATTTTTTTCGTTGTGGTTTTTCAGGTGGGGTCTCATCATTGCCATTGGACGTTGATGCACGTCCGGAAAATCCAAGACGCTTGAAAAGTCCCATTATTCTAAATTTTTTTTTATTTTCAATTCAATTTAATACAATTACGCCCTTGTGTCTACTTGTTTTTCTACCATCAATAATTCATTGCAGTTTGTCACTCAATTTTTACTATATTGTTTTTACTTGTTTTTTTGTGCAGCAACAAGTGCTCTTTGCATGCACACAATAAATTCACTTTAGTTTACGTTTATTTTACTTTTTATTTGCTGCTAAACTGTGAAGTGTAAGCTTCAACTTCCACACAATAAATTCTCTTTATAGTTTTTTTAAAAACTTGTGAAAAAACTTTCTTTCAACTTAATTATAAATTATTAAAAAAAAAGTCAACAAAAATTGCTGTCACGATGAAATCTGAATGTGCATTGAATAAATAATAAAAAAAATAAATATTTTTTATGAGAATTTTTTTGATTTCGCTCACTAAAATTGAGGAGAATTTCTCATAATACTTATTAAACAACACAAAAAAATAAAGTATAAATGTATCTTAATAGCACACGGATGATGAGAAAAAAAGGTTTCCAAAAATAGATATTCAGATTTAAAAAAAAAAATTGAGAGAATTTTTCACTTGTTTTTCAAGACAGACAAAAAAAAAAAAAAATCACACTTATTTTTCCACAATAAAAGCAAAGAAATATTGGTGCTTAAATCACTTATCAGAGTCAATTGATTAACACTCAAACAACAATAATTATAATGTGCTTGTTTATAACTGATTATATGAGACGATAAACTTTTTTTTCTTTATCTTAATTAAAACTTTTTTTCTCGTGTCATAATTATTTTTTCTCTCTCTTGATAATTTTTTTTTGTGTGTATATTTATTTTTGCATGAGGATTAAGGAGGGCTAACTACAATGTATGTTTAAATTTTGTTGTTGCTTTAAGAGAAAAATATGGCTTCTGAAGTGAAATTTTGAGTTTTAGTACTTGAATGGGATTCGAACTAATGACTTATGGGAATATTTTGTTGATGGTTGACTTTATGTCCTTAATACTTCAGCTAATTTATGGCTTTTAGTCAACAATCATAAATGATGTAATGACAAACATAAATTACATTTTTTTTTGTCATAAATTCAAATATTGTATAAGTGGTTAGTTTGCATTTTAATACCAAATTAATCCACAATATCTTTTTATTTATGAAATCCTCATTAAATATCTTAACCCTCCTTCTCTTAAAATCACAAATTTTCACACAGTCACACTTAATCTACATTTGCAATACCATCACATAGTCATCCTATCTACCAACTATTAAACTTTCAAATAATTTTCGATGCAGATGGAAGATAAATTTTCCGAGAGAAAAATGTGCGAGACACACGAAAAAAAATTAAAAATTAGAGATGAAAATGTGAAAATTCACATCTAAACGCACGCAGCATCGGCAGACTACTGAAAACACAAAAAAATATTCTACTCAGCTCATGAATAAAGAAAACAAAAAAAAAATAAATTTCTGAGCGAGAAGGGAAAGAAAAACATACAGCAGAGTTTGTGTGTTGTATGTTTTCATTTTCGGCGAATCATTCTCAGTAGATTGCTCAAATGATTTTTGATATAGTATGTGAATTGGAAAGGCTAAGGGAAAATACATATTTTTTTTGTGTGACTCTCTTTTTCTCTATTTTTTTGGTATATCTGAGGCGGTGAAATTTGATGAGAAAAGAGAAAGAAAAAAAAAATTAATGCACAGTTTTTCATCGTAAAGTGCCTTTTTTTCTTCTCTTCCTTTTCAATGAAACTTGAATGGTGCTTTTTTATCGTAATGAATAGATGAGATTGTTATATTGAAGATGAAAAAAAATGATAAGTACAATGCATGCTTGGTACTTTAACATTTACATACACAAAAAATTTTTATTTTTTATTCTTTAGCTTAACAATGCGAATGATAGGAGGAGTCCTTGAATAATTCTCATATTATCTTCAAACAATTTTTTTGCGATGTTTATGGATAAGAAATAAGCTTGAGAGGTATGGTAATGTAAATTTGAGGTGAATAGCATTTTAAATGTGATTGTGTAGACTGAATTTTAAATTAAATGTTTAAGTGAGATTGAGGTAATATTTGTGCATTTTTCGAGGGTTTTTAAAAGCAAATAAGAGAAAACTACTGATTTATATTATTAAAACACAAGTGAAGACCATACAATATATGAATTGTCTACCCCACATGATCAATTGATTAGATTATGATTCAAAATCCCCCCAAAAATTCCATTACTTCATTACACCATTTTATTAATCAATCATGCACAACGGAATCTCTACAAAAAAATCCTAAAAATTTCCTCTCAACAATCCCAACTCATATGGACACCCCCCAAAACATTTAATGCGAGATTCACAACATGATATGAACAACTTCATCTCAAAATTCTATCCATGCATCAGATCAAAAAAGATAAAAAGAAGGGCAAGCAGTGAGAAATGCAATGATTATGGGTTAAAATGAAAACAATATGGATAAGCATTGGAATGGAAAGAAACTGAAAATGGGTCAAGAAGAAAACAAAACACAGAGAGAAAAAAAAAATGATAATAAAATTCGGATTTTGACTTTATTTTTGTACATAAGCTCAAGCAAAAGGGTGCTAGAATGTTGATATTGGAAACTTATGGAAAAAGAGAATTTTATGAATAAAACTTTTGTCACTTGAATAGTGAAATGAAAAGGAAGTAGTATAAATGAAGTTTTGAAAAAGAATATCTTGAGAAAATACAATAATACCCAAGATCATTTCAACAACTTTTTTTTATATTTTTTTTGTGAATCGACTTTTCAGATATTGGGTTTAATATATGTACCTTTTTTTATTTGGAAATTATGCTCACATCAGGATTTTATTGCGGCGCATTTCAACTGAAAATGTTTTTTTTTTTTTTGAATATTCTTAAGTTTTTTTTATTTTTTTTTTATTGAAGTAATATTGAGTTGTAAAATATTTTGATATAAAAATTAAATTACTTAGCAGAACAAGTTTACATCTTAAAAATTTTTTAAACAAAAAGCACAAAAATTCTAAGAAATACACAAAATTCAAACAATCACATCAGACAAAAGTACCCAAAAAAACATCAGAATTGACATCCAGACAAATTGTCAAATAACTCAAAACATTCAAACAAATATCAAGCTAAAAGTCCATAATGGAAGCTAAATATAGAGTTAACATCTAAAGGGATGGATGGAGAGGAGAGGAAAAGTAGCATAAGCTTACATCTATTTGCCTAGATTATTATTATTTTCAACATATCACATTTTTTAATCATCGTTATCGCCACTAGATCTAGACGATAGAAAGAAAAGTAAGCAAATAAGTAAATAAATAATGTGAAATATTTTTAAATGCAATTCATTTAAGATGTGAAAATGTGGAGCAGTTGAGAGAAATTGTTTACGTCATTTCATAACAGCATGTGATATAATTTCCCATAGACATCATCATCACCATATATATTCATATTTAAAAAAAATTATTTTACAGTAATTGATTGAATGGCTATACACGCTATATTGTTTATTGTTATTAATAATGCACACATAAAAGGGCACAAACAAGTGCATACATAAATAATTTTTTTATTTTTTCATTTGAATAAGTTTTAAATACTTTTAATAGATTGTTATGACGTTTTTTGGATGCAGATAGCAAAATATACCATATAAATAACAATGATATATAAAATCATTAATCAATCTCTATGCGGATGAATTAATAGACTTACTGGTTGTATGCTGTTTCAAGCTACTCAGAATATCAATTAATATTAATTAATCGAAATCGTAAACAATTGTGGATGAAGAAATTAAGATGGAAAATTTATGGTTTTTGGAGATTTTTTTCTTTTGTTTTTTTTTTTTTTGGGGAAGAGAATTGAGCGACGTAAAGGGATTTTAGACCTTCTTTTAAGCAAATAAGGGAACATTTTTGAACAATGATGGATTCTCATGAATTTTTTAATATCGTAGAAATTTTTTTAAACTTTAAAATTAATTTTTTTAAATTTTTTAGTTTCAAAAGAGAGTCACACTTACTCTCAATAAAAAAAATCAGAACATACTTCATTTGCAGATCAATCAAAAATTCAATAATGAATCTTGCTCTTAAATTACAGCAAATGATTCCCAATAGAATTTCTTTACTCCCCATTTTTTTGCGTCGATTCATTCATCAACATTTTATGGTGTTTTCTTCTTCTTCATTCCTTATGAGATTAATCAGTATTTATCAGTATTCATGTTGAATCTAAATTAATTTTTTTTGGCAAAGATGTTCTAATAGATGCTTTGGCAAGCAATCAATGTGTTGATGAAATTTTTCTGTTCAATAAAGAGGAATTTTTGTGGCAGTGAATTGCAAAAGAATTTTTTAAAAGCTTGATTAAGGCATATTTTTATTATATGAAATTCTTTTGTGCTACTCTTGAAATTCAAGGATCTTAAGAAACTTCAAAAGCTTTTGATTTTGAGAATTTGACTTGTCGCTGTTTAGTAGAAAATTTCTCAGAATTTTTTGAAAGAAATGTTTAAATTGCTAGACTTTTTACGTGAATTTTTTGAACTGAATAATTTTTATAACCTAATTAATATTTTAAATTAAATGCAGGGGTTGAGGACTGTAAATAAATTTATATATTTATTTAATAAATCAAATGAATTTTATAATAAATTGGTTACGTAAACAAATTCCTTAGTCTATAATAAAGTAAAATCTAAGATAAACGTCATATGTAAACAAAACCTGCAAAATCCATAAATACACTTTTCTGTTATTTTAAAAAATTTATTTAATATACATTTATTTTTTTATAAAATAATTGCAATTCCAAATTTACTTTCAAATCTAAATATTTATTTTCACAATTTCTTCAGAAATCTTTATTTAAGCTATAAAATTAAAATTTGATCAATACTAAATTTGACTACATGAGCACGTGAACTGCATTCAATGAAAAATAAATTTTTTTGGTCGATTCCATTATCATATTTGTTTTACCACATTTTGGACTACTGTTGCGGAACTTTGTGTTTTTAATGATTGCGGTTAGAACAAATTAGCATATTTGGTTAGTCTTTAGAGTGTAATTGAATGAATTTTTTTAAAACAGTATACAGTTACGTTTTAATTGTTAAAGAGAAAATTTATCAAAAAAATCGAGTATTTTAACAAAATATTCTAAATTATTCAAGCACTAGCTTAAATTGTTTATTTACACTTGCTACGTATTACAAAACGAAAGCATTTTACGTCATTATTTTAATCGTCGAGACGAGAAAAACGCAATTAAACTAGAGCTTTGAAAATTGTATATCCAAAGGCAAACTTCCAAGCAATTGATTTTTACAAATTGCAGTGTTCAGCCTTGCTCATGAAAATGATGATTGCTATCTTTAGAATTCTACTTTTTACTACCAAGAGATGGGAACTTATTAATGATATTAGAATTAATGACAGGGAGTTAAAAAGGGGAGTTCCTTATTTTGTGATAAGAAGATTATAGTTAATGATTATGTATTATGCTACATTTCATAGACGGAAGTGTTAATACTTGGAATTTATAGGGGGAAGGACGTCGTGTTGTGGGAAGGAATTAAGGGTTGTGGAAAATTTTAGGTCGGTTGTTTATGAGTTTGAGCTTTTATAGGGAAAAAAGAAGGACATAGTAAGGATAGGTTGCACAAGAAACTTTGAATTTCAAACTGTCCATAATTTAAGTATCAAGCTTTAAAAATTCTAAAATCTAATCTAAACAAAAAAACCTTAAATCTCTCCAAACTCAACAAGAACTTTATCATAAATTTCATTTCCCATTCGCATCATAAAACATCCTTAAAACTGCTCAAAACTTGCTCGAAACACAAAATCGTTCATCTATTCAACAAAATAATCTCGAAAAAATACATTAGGATTTCTGAGTATCCTTTTCTTCATAGTTAGTCTTCTTATTCCATACCATCACAGTTTATGAATAGACTCGAAAGATGACGAAAAGTTTGAATCGAAAAAAATAAAAGACTATAGTGTCAAACTTTTATTTTTTTAGGTTGGAAGTTTTTCGTCTAATTTGATATTTTCATGACTTCAACATTGAATATGAAAAAAATGAAATGTTTTCTTTTTGTTGTAATTCTCAAGGCTGCGGTTAACGCTTTTCCGAGGAGACTCATTATCGCCATATAAAAATTCAAGTCCATTGAAACAACAAAAGGCACACATACATCATAATATTTTTAATGACTCGAGTCTAGCGCATAACCTTTCGAATGAAGATTATTTATGGTTTCATTCATTAGTCAACAATTTTCGCTATTAAAGGAGAAAAGGAAGCGTTTATAAGTGATGGATGATTTTTTTTTTGTTGGAGGGGATTTTTTGGAGTCAAAGATATAATTTGATTTTTTTTGGTAAGAAACTTACCAGAGATGACCTGTACAATTATTTGTGGTAAATCAAATATTGATGTGATTTTTGAACCCTTTTGTTTTTTCATATGTAGGTATCAATCTTAATTTCAATTTATTTCATATTAAGCATATTTTTAAGACATTCATTATCTTTCAAATTTACCCTGAGATCCACATTCAAATTAAAATAAACACTTCCAGAAAAACTCTCAAAGTTCAAACCCTAACTTTTCAATGGGCATCATTCACAGACAATCCCCATAGCATTATGAAACATATGCACACACTCGATGACAGATTTCAATGGGTAGCAATTAAGCAAATTTAAAAATATGAAAAATATAAAATTAAGGGAGAAGTGTAGAACTTTATTCATATCAATTAACTTCAATTCAAAAGAATTGCTGTAATATTCTCACAATTTTCGCTGTTGTTGGTGATTTTTATTATTTTTTTCATTCTCTCGACTATATTTAAGTTTTTATTATTTTTTTTTTTGCTACATTCATACATAACAACTTATCAAACTGCTGAATCAAATTCAATCAGAATGGGAAAGTGAGATAGACAAACATACACACATATACGCAAGCTATTTGGATGTTGATTGATTTCGAGTGCCATTTTTTGTTATTTTCATCTTCTTGATGATGATTAAATCTGCATGTATGAGAAGAAATGTGAATGGAAATGGGTATGAAGAAGGGAAGGAAGTATGAATGAATGAATGTGAAAAGTGTTTCTTTTTGCATATTTGATACTGTGAATATAAGAAAATTATATATTTGCCTTCAGAGTTGTTAATTGAACCTACAATTTAGGTACAGTACCTTTAGTACCACAATTCACACAATCCATAAATACCACAGACGTATTTGTTGAATATAATCCACATCTCTAAAATAAATTGTTCCAATTAAAAATAATGTCTTTTGGAAATATCGAAAAACTTCCTGTAGAACACAATAAAGTTCCGGTAAATTTCCATTATTCATCACGAGGACGGAAAATTATTAAAATTTCCGGACGGCTTCCTCGATGCACTTGCTTTTATAATCCTTCTCACATGCATTTTTAAACAACATAATCGCAACACATTGTAGACCTCAAGGAATGAACGAAGCCATTTATTTCCAGATTTTTATTCACACTTTTGTACAAGGTTGAGACAACAACTCTGAAGTCAACAAATCAGTGATATAAAAATTTTTTTTGAGACTAAATCATATGCAAAAAAGCTTGTCAATAACTCTGATAAATGAAGTTTATTGTATACGTGGGTGGAATAAGTGTGTTATTTTGTTACAGCATTAAGATAAAAAAACAAGCAAAATTGTCGTGCAAAAAACTACAATGAATTATTTCTGATTTGTATATGTATATATCTAGTGTCGCAATCTATTTATGAAATGACACGTGGAATGAATATTTTAAATGTGCACAGGCATTTCAGTTTCTTATGCATGCTCTAAAATCTACTTCCGATATTCTATACGTGAGGTTACCTTACTTTAAATGAATTGAGAAGTTATATGGAATTTTTGTGGGTATGCATTTTTGGATATAATAAAAGTGTTTAGGTTGGTTGGTTGGATGTCTGATTTTCTACTTTTTTCTTTAATTTCTTTGCATGTCAGTTTTTTTTTGTTGGTCTGTCCTTCTGTTCTTCTATTTATTTGCCCACATTTTATGTCTGATTGTTTGTCTATTCCTTAGTCTGTAAGGACGTACGTTTGTCCATTGACTCTAAAATCTTTCCTTACATCTAATAAATAATCAATAAATCTGATCGTCTTTTCCTTAACCTACAAGTTTGTTAACCTACTCTTCCTGCTTTGTAAGTCAAAATTATGTGATTTGAAGCCACATACTTTCAAACTACACTACTTGCTCCTTTAAATACCATAAAAATGTGATGTGCCAAAGGCATTTTAATAATATGATTTTTCAAAACAGATATGCGGTAAAAATTTATGATGACTTTATCTACAACAAAAAAATGTAATGGAATATTTTTTCCTTGTTGTACTTATCGATCAACAATCATCAATTTTACTTTTGCACTTCTATTGTATATTAACACACCAAATGGGACTTTTCATTATTATTATTTGCAATTGTCGCTTGTGTAAATATTTGATAAGCTCTAAGAGCGATGAAAATGTGTAAATACCTGGTGTCGGGAAACCTTTCATCCGTATGATGCCTTCTAAATGTCCTTGAAGCTGACGCTTTAAAGCCCATCATTTAAATTCCTGGGTTTTTTTTTCTTCTTTGCTAAATTTGACACGCAATTTTTTTTACACGGCAAAAACTTTCACAAACAAAAAAAATTTTTTTATTGTGTTCACTTCTTAAAATTTTCCGCCTTTAAAGACCAGAAATTTTTTGTTTATTTTAACTTTATCACAATAAATTCAAGGAATTTGGACAGAATTTTACCATTATGGCACTGAAAAAGTTAAAAATGAGTCGATTAAACAGGTATTGACTATATGATCACAATTTTCGCACTAAAAATCTTTAATTGAACCATTATATTAATTGAATTTCAAAGTTTTCTCGATGCTTTAAGGCAAAACACTGTGAAAATGGAACCAAATGTCTCTTTTGCTTCGCAATCATTTTTCAAATCATGGAAGAAATTTCTTTTTATTCCTTAATTTCCAATTCTCTCATGCCGATTGGAAGGATTTTCTATTCCAGTCGGTGAAAGTTGAGAGCTGGAAGAATTTCCATCCGAAGCATATGAAAGTGTTCACAGATGTCGCATGTGCCATTAAAACAACTCAATTTTGATGATGATAACGTAAAGTGGCATGAATTTAAATTTTTCTGCCATTTCATTTTGGTCTGCATTGTTACAGCTATAACATAAAGAATATTCTATTCTCATGATTTCCATTTAAATTGCATATCACGTTCCTTGTGTCTATCATTATTGTTACTTGTTCATTCATGGAATAAAATGACGGAGAAGAAGAAGAAAAATGAGAAAGTATCAAGTACGAAATGTTTGCAATAGATAATGTTGATTGGATTTAGAGATACTGAAATGTTGAACATGAACACGAGGCAGAAATAATAAGAAATGTTTGTTCTTACAATTTACATAAACAGTCCATAGTAAATGTTGAGATATGTATGTACGGAATTCAAATCTATCAATGTATCAATATCATACACGAATAATGAATGAGGTGAGATGGTAGCTTAAAAGGTTTATGATAGGGATGGTAGGAAAGATCGATAAATTTTAAGAAATGTTGAAGCTTAAGCTATGGACTTGATTTATTTTAGATTTTGATGCATGAATCATGAAAGATTCATTTTTGGTGAAATTGGGTTTGAATGTTCGATTTTTGAAATTTTCTTGAACTTAAAACTGCTTAAAACTTAATTTTATGCAGAAAATTGCAAATTTTGTTGAAAGTGAGATTTGAACTCACTCCATTACGATTTTTGAGATCAAATTCTTTTCACATTATAATCTAAACTTGTTATAATGATTAGAATGCATTCCAAATTGGTAAATTATCTCAATAGCTATTTTGTCAATTAAGTTATGAGAAGAAACTTCTAAAAAACTTCTAGAAAATTCTAAAAACTACCACAGAAATTTTTCATAGAAATTATTTCTCATCATTTTGAGTTTTCTTACAAAATTTCAAAGTAAATCCCCACAAAAACCGATAATTCTAAGTCAAACTTCCAAAATCCTAGTTAATGTAACGTACAAACCGCCAAAACCACTCAGTCAGTCTTCATGCTAACAGATTATAAACAAAAGAAAGAGAAGAAAAACAGAAGAATTGTGTAAACATCTAAATACGCTTGATATGATTACACAATGTGTATATTAATAAAGCGCCAAAGAACAATGTTCTTATAATGCGACTAGTAAGAACTTTTTACCGTTAATTCCACAACACATTAATTCGAGAAAAAAAAAAATACTATAAATTCGATGATGATTTCATTAATTTACTTTAGTCGCACTCGATCGGTTCAATTGTGAGGTAAATCGACAGTCGTTGAAGAAATTTTTTTTTAAGTTGCATAATCTCATTGGCATTGGGATAGGTTAAGAATGACTGTGAAAATTTTGTTGATATTTTTTACGACTTTAAAGCTATTATCTGTTAATGCACAAATACCAAGTTTTGGACGATGTCCAGAATATGATGCAATGCCAGATTTTGATAAAGAGAAATTTTTAGGCTCATGGTATGAAATTGAACGATATTTTACGGTCACAGAAGTCGTATCAAAGTGCATATCTGCTGATTACGAGAGGAGAGCTGATGGAAAAATTTATGTCAAAAATTACTACACGAATCGAATGTAAAAGAAAATATTTACTGTTCCTAAATTCCTATGAGCTAACTTTATGTCATTATAGTAACAACGTTCAACGAATCATTTCTGGTAAATTGTCAATCACGGGCAAAGGAGGCGAAGGCAGATTTAATGTTCGTTATGAATCATTTCCATTAAACTATGATGCAGCGCTCGGTAAGCTTAACATGGTGATGTTAATTGACATTTGCTGATATTGCAACTTTTTTTGTGTGAATTACTTTATCTTAGTTGTGCTGGATACTGACTATAAGAATTATGCGGTCATTTGGTCGTGCAGTAATGTTACTCCGTTAGGACATACTGAAAGTGCTTGGGTAAGTAAATTGGATTTTTTTTTTGTGATTTTGTGACATAAAATTTGATTGAAACTGGAGTTGAAGGTGTGAGAATGTAGGGGATGAATGTTAGAATCATAATTTTTTCATAAAGATTAGAAAAGAATCACAAATTTTGGCGGGAAAATCATTAAAAAAATCACTTTTCCCTGAAAAATAGTTCAATTTAAATATTTGCAAAAAACATCCATTATCACATCAATTTACAAACTTATAATTCAATCATCGTTTAAACTCCATTTAAAAAAAATTTAAAAACAATTTTCTGAAAACTTACATTGTAAAAACTATCAATCATTATCAAATTTAATGGAAAACTCGTTAGAGATATTTTTAGAATCATTTCCTCAATAATTAAGATTGAATTAATTCTCATTATCATCTTTAGCTCATGTCTCGTCAACGAAATCCAAGAGGAGAAGTTCTACAAGCTGCTTACGGTGTTTTAGACAAATATAAAATGAATCGTTCATTTTTCGTTAAGAGTGATCAAGAAGATTGTGAGACTTTACCTCCTCCACAAGAAGCAATTGACCCGATGAAATCATCATCAGCAACAAAAAATAAAGATGGTGAAAAGACTGAAAATGTTACAGAGAATGTGACAATTATTCCGGAAGAAAAGACAGAAGCTAACAGCACAGAAGCGTCAGTTTGATTTATTTTGATGGTGAGGGGTTGTTGGACGATGATGTCCAATGTATGGGAAGTTAAGGGTCTGAATTTCCTTAAAGTCTTGTGAAGCTGGTTTCTATTTATTATTCAATGAATTTTATAACCTCAATTGCACATCGACATCACCAGCCAACACCCCTCATACCTTAGCTTCAATTTAGAAAATAATTTTATTTTTATTCCTCATTGTGACTTTTTAAACATTTTGTAATAATAAAAGTACTTTAGTGACGATAAGAAATGTTAATGGGAATTTTTTCTATCAACTTTATACATTGTTGCTGTGCATAGCTTGCATTTATTTTGGGATTATGTTGAATGAAATTGTTAGTGTATATAGCTTTATTTTATGGAATAGAATGTGAGACATTCATTTATATTGTTCTATATGTGTTATCTCCGCTGTCAAGTCATTGTATTTTAAAAATATACACAACAAAAGGAAATTTCCTTGGTAAGCAGAAAATGCGATAGCTTCATTTTTATGTCAAATATTATTCTCGTACCCGAGAATCTCTTTTCATGAAAAATTAAATGTTTTGAGCAAATATTTTTTTTTGAATGAAGGAAGACTGAAAAGCGATAAAAAAAATGTTTCAATGTTGAAGCATTAACAGATTACACGTCTTTAACTTTTCATGCTCAACGTCTTCTTTAAATCATGAGTCTGTACAAATTTATTAATTTAATATTTTTTTGAAGTCAAGTCTAGCGATGAATTAACCAAAAAAATATGACTTAAATTTCCTTGAAATTTTTCTTGCCTCTAATTGTTTCCACATCGCACATAAAAACGTTTCCAACATTTCCTCATGTTTTTCACTTTATAAGAATTTTTATTAAGAAACTTTATCCATTAAATTGTTTATCAAAGACTTTCTTGTCTTCTTGCTTTTTGCTACTTCTCATTCATTTACTTACGTTCGCAAAATAACTTAACAAAATGGAAATGAATAAAAATTTTGCTCATTTTTAAAGGCGTTGGAACAATGAGAAAGTTTATCAAGCCTTTTCCTTATTGATGGATGCATACATCATCAGAAAAATCTTTTGTTGTTCTTGTGATTCTATATGCTCAACTTAGATAATGCATACATGTGTAGTCATTGATATGGATGAGTTTTTTGTGATAAAATTAAGGATGAGATTTGAGGATATTAAGGATGAGTTACTGGATATTTACTTAGGTTGAAAATATTTATTGGTATTTGAGTTAAGAAAGACTGATTTTCTTGATTTTGGAGGTTTTAGAATTGTTAAAATTTGACATCATTAATAAAAGCTCTAAAAGCTTCAAAAGGTCGAATTATGCTGATGATCTGTAGAAAAATTGCAAAAATTACTAAAAATTCATTTTAAAGATCAGCAGTTTTTACATTTGTTATCAAAAGAGTAATTTCAAAATTCTAAAAAATTCTAAAAAAAAATCAAAATTTTCTCGAAATATTCGCAAAAATATTTCTCATACACTAATTCATATAAATATCTGCAATCTAATAAAATTTACATAAGATTCCTCCAAAAATGAGTTGCCTTTATTCCCTGACTCAATAAGTATCAACAGCACAATAAAATTTACATAAAAAGGCCGTTAAAATGCGTCTCATTCATCTACCAAAACTTCTGTAACATTCGCATACCTCACATCATATCGTGTATGTTTCTTTCCTCATTATTCATTCTTTACACGCTCACGCTATTAGATTGTTAAGACAAAAAAAAAAAAAAAAAATGAAAAGAAGAAAACAAAACAAAAACATGATAAACTTGAGTTTGCAACAACGGCAGCAACAATTTCGATCTATGAGCGTACACGATAGAGAGAAGAAGAAAGAAGGAAGAGAAAAAAATATTGAAAGTTTATCAGAGAAACAAGAGGTGTAAAAAATATTTTTACAAATTATACCGTTACCTTTTTCTAATCATATTGTTTGTGAATGTGTATATGGAAATTAAAATAGTTGGTTGGAGGGGACATAGGCGCATTTGATAGTAAACTTGAGTGGTTGCTGGGAAGGTGAAGTTTTTCTATTTTTTAAAAGAAATATGGTTTCATTTATACAAAATTCAATCTTACAAGGTTTTGAACCTCGATTTAAACAATTAAAACTGTTCAATCTGCGCATATTCATATGCCATAATTAAAAAGATTAATTTTTTGATTGAATTTTTCAGTCATTAAATCAAACAATATTTTCAACTAAGCAGTCATCCAGTCACTCAAAATGTCCAGCTTATTACTCACTTCTCAAAAATCCTCTAAAAAAATAGACGACGGAACTAATTTCTCAACATTGAGAGATTCTTTCACACGCTGCTGTATCAGTTTAATTTTATCTGAGCTTTTGGTGACACGCTCAATTTCTCACCTGCGTTATGAGTGCGAAAATCGTTTCGGTAATTTTTTTGATTGTCATTTTGAAAGCTGATGGACAAGTTCCGTCTCTTGGAAGGTAAGGATATAAATTATTCTAATCAGTTGGTTCTAAATAAATTGCTAAATTCTTCAGATGTAGAAATCAGTTCAAGCCAATGACAAATTTTCAAAAGTTGAAATTTATGGGACAATGGTTTGAGGTCGAGCGATACTACACAGTTAGAGATTACATTGCAAGTTGCGTTTCTGTCAGATTCGACCGCTTTGATAATGGAAAAATTTATGTCAATAACGAGTACATAAATCGATTGTGAGTAAATTTAATTTTGATTTAAATGAAGCGCAAGTGGCACTTGACATTCTGAAACTGATTTTCTAGGACACAACGGCGTGAGACTTTGTCGGGAAAATTTAAATTAGTTCAAGGTCCAAATGTTGGAGTTTTTACAGTTCGATATGATTTATTGCCAAGTTATTTGAATTTTGAGGTCCTTCCAGACATAATTCAAAGATTTAATGCGACCATCAACATCTTAGACACTGACTATGATAGTTTTGCAATTTTATGGACTTGCCGTTATCTCACTCAATATGGACACACTGAGAACTCTTGGTTGTTGACGAGAGAACAACATCCGTCAGAGGAAATTCTTCAAACAGCATACGGGCACCTCGATAGACTTGGAATTAGAAACTACTTCACAAAGTCAAGACAGGATGGATGTACAAATTGAAAATTGTGTTTTATGTTTTTTATAGTCACATCACGATTCCATCTACATCTCGGAACGGAATCGATACCATTAAATTTCTTTTATTTATTTTTATTTATTCGATATTAAAAAAAATTCTGTGTATAAATTTGATGCCATCGCAATAAAGTTATTCAGTTGTTTGGAACTTTAGTTCGCACGTTTTAAAAAGTTCAATCAAAAATTTAGTTCCAGAAAAATCGAAGAGAAACAAAAAATAGAAAAAGAAATTATGAATTCGATTTGTGTATTTTTAGCAATCGCATTTCTAATTTTTGGTATTTCCGAAGCTCAACAGCCACTTGCAAAAGATGGATGCCCAGAGTCTAGCATTGGAAATGATGTTAAAATGTCAAATGACAAGGTAAGAAGAATTAAATGTTCGATGGCGTGCTAGAGAATAGAAGTCATTTCCTTGTAACATTCCAATGGGGTACATAAAATTGTGTCAATATTTTATTGCACGTTCGGACGATCTTTGCTTGTTGATATCTTCATTATGTTCTTTATTGTTTTTTTTTCAGCCTGTCACTATTGTGATGGGTTTTTGTTTGTTGTTTGTTTTCTTGTTATTTATAAGTTCTTTCCGTTTTAAAAAAAAAGCTGGAGGTAATATTTTGAGTCAGGCACGTCGTTAGGGAATTTGGCATGTCACTCAATGAGAAAAACACAATTTAATGTTTTTCCTAATGGATTGGATGGAAAAAAAAATTACAAAACTTCATGAAAATTTTAAGATTTTAACCAATAAAATTTTTGATTGCGATGAAATCTTTAAGGAAATAAATTCTAGAAATCCTTTTTTAATTTTTCATTATAAAAAAATAGCTTTAAAGAAGCCGTTCACTTATGATGCCCATCAAAAACAAGGAGTTTTAAGCCCCCCCCCCCCTTTGTAACAAAATAATCATTAAAAAATTTATTTCTTTAAAACTGTCACACAGCCTCTGACAACCCCTCCCCTCCCCCCTAAATAAGTCAACGACCCTAAAGTAGAAAAGAGATTTTTTTGCTAAAATTACAATTTATTGTATTTCAAATCGACTCAAAAAATCCTACTAGCTACATCCCCATCCTGCTACATCTTCTTTCGCTGAGTATATAACAAAAAAGAAGTCAAATATTTATTTTATTTTACATCCTTTTAAAGCTCACTGGAATTTGGTATTTACACACGAGTATTCCACGCTTCTTTGAAGAAGAGATGAAATGCACTTTCATCAATGTCACGCAACTGGAAGAGGATCATCTTTACTTTGTGAAACATGAGTTCAATAACAAGTGAGTTGAGGAAAATAAAATTATTGACTATTGACTGTAAAATTATAAATTTAATACAGCACAAATGAGCGGAGGGAAACATTTGGAGCAATTGAATTTACCAAGGATGGAGCTACTAATATTTATTATACAGATCGTAAGTCTTTTAACTTAAATAATTAATTAAATTTATTACTTAAATAATTTAACAATGCTAAATATTATGATTCCAATAAATTAGTTACCAAAATTTAATTTAAAAACATATTACTACAGAAAGTGCTGATTTTGGATTAGGCGTAAAAAATGTGTCGGACTCAAAAGTCCGAAAAAAATTTTAATCCCATTTTAAATTTTTCAAAAAGTTTAGAATTTTTGCTCACCAAAGCTTTAAAGGGTGAAGCTCACTCTTTTTAGGATATTTTATGTCAATTTTTTGAATTAGGAACTTAAAATTTGATTAAAATTTTATTTTGATACAGAAAATGTTAAGTCGTTTCTAAAATCTCATAAAATAAAAAAAAATAATATTTTTTTCATAAATTTTCAAATTGAAATTTTCAGTTTTCCTTCCATTTGCGTATGATACAATTGCTTTGAGCAGTGGTAAGATAATTTTCAATAATAATTTTGTAAGATAAACCTTATTAGATTATAAAAAATATAGATTACTGGATCTTGACTACGTGCAATGAATATGGATTCTATACATCAGATGGATCTGGTTGTAAGTTATTCAACAATGTTCTTATTTTAATCGATTAAAATTATTTCTATTTTGTAAACTTAGTCTATGCTTATGTCTTCACGAGACTTCAATATCCACCATATGAATTGAATTTAGATATCATTGATATTTTGGAAGATGCTGGAATCGATAAGGATTATTTGGTGGAACAAGACCAAAATAGTTGTGCCTTTTGCTAATTTTAATTAATATAAAATAAAGACTTAAGTAAACTTCAACCAAAAAAATTACTAACGGTTTTATTATTTTTGAACTTCCAAAAGCTCACAAAAAAAGCTTTTACATTGAAAGCTCATTTTTCAAATTTTACCGAGCACATTTTTAATCAAAACAAAAAATAATTGAGAGCGAAATTATCGTCTATCTTGATATGATGTTTCGTCACGTTTGCGTGATGCTTCAATTCCCAGAATAACAAATTTAATAACAGTCAGTAATATTATCTACATATTTGCAGTCGAGCTTGCTCTACATCATCAAATCCATGAACTGTTTTAAATGAATCGATCCAAATGAAAATGCGTTAACTGAAATTTTTACATTTTTACTCATATCTCGTGCATATCGTAACAATATGTAATAATTTTGGTATCGTTGGAAAGCTTAATACAGTAGCTAAATATATTTACAATCAGTTTTTGTTTTGGACTTATTGCATTCTCTACAGAACGCCTCAAAGTTGGAGAAAACATGTCATTTTCAAACAAAAATTTTGTATATGTCTTGTGCATTAAATTTCTATTTCTTTACTGTAATTTATACTACTATATAGGAACTAAAATGCGCCACTTCAAACTTTTCATATAAATAAAACACACTCGAGAAATTGATTTTTAAAATTTGGTATTTTTTCAAAAAAAAATTTTTTTTGAAAACTTATACTTTGAGTTTTGTCTCATTTCTCATGTATGATATGACAATATATAAAGTATTTGGTATCATTGGAAAGCTTAAGACAGTGACTAGACACACAAATAAAAAAATTTGGAATTGACTTATCCTGTTCCTTAAAAAGTGCCCTAAAATTTGGCAAAATACGCCATTTTTGAATGGAAATTTTGGGCATGTCCTTAACATTAAATTTGTTTGTGACATATATGCTGAATACTACATAAGAAGTACTAAAAAATGCCGTTTACCGTAATTCATTTCATTGCTTTAGTGCTGAGATATAAATTTTTGAATTTTGATAGATTTTTCCAAATAAAAAAATTTAAAAATTCACGTTTTTTGACATTTTATTTTATTTCTCGTGTATATAGTCACGTTATATATCATGTTTGATATCGTTGGAAAGCTTAGAACAGTAGCTAACTATATCTTTAAAAAAATTTTTGTTTTCGATACATTTTGTTCCTTGAAAAGCACCTCAAAATTTTGAAAAACATGACATTTTTTTAAATTATATCTTATGAATATTTTGCACAAAAACTTACTTGTCTTTAGTATAATGAATACATCTAAGCACCAGTTGTAATATTTTGCTTAACTTATGCTATATCAATAAACTAAAGTTTTATTATAAAGTTGTACATTTTCCAAATTTTTAGGTGCTTTTCAAGGAACAAAATGTATCGAAAACAAAAAATTTTTTAAAGATATAGTTAGCTACTGTTCTAAGCTTTCCAACGATACCAAACATGATATATAACGTGACTATATACACGAGAAATAAAATAAAATGTCAAAAAACATGAATTTTTAAATTTTTTTATTTGGAAAAATCTATCAAAATTCAAACATTTATATCTCAGCACTAAAGCAATGAAATGAATTACGGTAAACGGCATTTTTTAGTACTTCTTATGTAGTATTCAGCATATATGTCACAAACAAATTTAATGTTAAGGACATGCCCAAAATTTCCATTCAAAAATGGCGTATTTTGCCAAATTTTAGGGCACTTTTTAAGGAACAGGATAAGTCAATTCCAAATTTTTTATATTTGTGTGTCTAGTCACTGTCTTAAGCTTTCCAATGATACCAAATACTTTATATATTGTCATATCATACATGAGAAATGAGACAAAACTCAAAGTATAAGTTTTCAAAAAAAATTTTTTTTTGAAAAAATACCAAATTTTAAAAATCAATTTCTCGAGTGTGTTTTATTTATATGAAAAGTTTGAAGTGGCGCATTTTAGTTCCTATATAGTAGTATAAATTACAGTAAAGAAATAGAAATTTAATGCACAAGACATATACAAAATTTTGGTTTGAAAATGACATGTTTTCTCCAACTTTGAGGCGTTCTGTAGAGAATGCAATAAGTCCAAAACAAAAACTGATTGTAAATATATTTAGCTACTGTATTAAGCTTTCCAACGATACCAAAATTATTACATATTGTTACGATATGCACGAGATATGAGTAAAAATGTAAAAATTTCAGTTAACGCATTTTCATTTGGATCGATTCAAATAATCTCAGATTTATTTTTTTTTGTTTATCGCAGTAGAGGAAATACTGACTAAAGCTTACATTAAAAATATTCTGACGACATGATCGCTCAGTCAGTCGGTGTTTAGATTTACTGCAATCAACATTCGATAGACGTAAGAATTTTTTTTTGTTCTATATTTTTGCTCCTTTCTTCATTTAGACTCGCATGGAAATCATAATAATTTTGTGAATGAATCACGAGTATCTAGTGCATGTGATAAGTATTGCTAAACAATATAAATGAGTTTATGTGCTTTTACTGTGGTTGACGCTTTGTAAATATTTATTTTGTATGTGCACAAAAAATATTGAGATAGAAAATTTGTTTAATTACAGAATTTGTGAATTTAGTGACTAAAAAAAAATATTTTTTGCTTCAATTCAATGCATTTTTGAATAAAAATTAAAAAAAATTCTCCTTATATTGAAAATTAGAACTTGAGATTTGCTTCCTTTGTAATTAATGCAACTGTTCATTAGGAGCTTACAGTGATGTGAATATAATTAGGAGGTTCTAGAAAATAATGCATGCTACTTTAATTATTAATGCATAAATTAAGATTCCAATTCAAAAACTTGTATTTCAAAATATTTTTAAGATGATGAACATTTGAGATGCCATAGAGTAGGAGATGAGCTTGCAGGGTGTCCCCCCCCCCTCGCCCCCTTTCAATAAATCTTATTCCGATAGTCTGATAGTTTGATTAAAAAACAATTATAATTCAAAAAATAACTAAAAATACTGTCACAAAAACCCTAAAAAATAAAGAACAAAAATTGCTGACTTGCCATGATTGACAAGAAAATTAAGAAAAATTCTTCTCTTTAATTTGCATACAGATATCATAAAAATAATTTTTTAGTTATTAGCATCAAAAAAAAAAAAAAAAAAAATCCCATAAGTCATCAATAAAACTGAGAAAAATTTAATTAATCTTCCATAGACTCATTCTTTGTTTGAAAACAGTAATAAGTTCATGACCATTTAATTTATTTATTTGCTGATAAGCAGAATTTAAATCGCGCAATTCGAAGATCAAGAAGAGAGTTTGTTTGTTTACATATTTATGTAAATGTAGTCTAGTAAATACCTCGATAGTCTATAAATAACACAGTAATTGCAGAGAATTAATGTTGATTCTGTTTTTGAAATTAATAAGATATTTAAGAGCTGTTTATTCATTACTAAAAGTGATACTTTGTGCATATGTGATAAATGTGAATGATGAATGGCTTTTTTAATGTTTCAAAAAAGACTAAACGAAAAAGATATGAAGTTACTGGTATTGTTAGTTTTTTTGAAAAATTCTGGAGATGTTTCTTTTTTTTTTTAAATTAAATCTTTTGAAACTTTAAATAAAATCTAAAAAAAAATTAATTTATCCGTTTGGAATTTCAAAAGTTAAATAAGCTTTGAATCCAAAATAAATTAAATTCCCGTAAAAATCTAGCAATGCGCCTGAATTACAAAATTGCAAAAATTAAAAAAAAAAAAAAAAAATTCAATATATCAACTTGAATTTGTCTTAAATTCATGTGCTGTTCGGGACTGTGTAATTTTTTTAATCTTTTCAAAACTTAAAAAAATAATCGATATGTAGAATAAATTCTAAACTTGTCAACCTTCAATGGAGAAAAAAATAAAAAAATTTTTCCGGCATGATATTAAATAGCTCCTCGCATAGCAATTGATTGACTTATAATTTCTGCAATTTTATTACAAATAATTTTTTTTCATGTTTTGTATTTCTCTCTGTTTCGTTCTTTGTGTGCTTTTATTTTCTTTCATACACGTCATAAATTATTTCTCATACAAATTATTCATACATTGACTTTTTTTCAATGATTCGCTTTTTAAAAAGTTTTAATTATTTAAAATAATATTACGCAAATAGTTGACTTTAGTAATTAATGTCAGGAGATATTTGATGAGTATAAATTACTTGATGACATGTGATGATATGAGCTTGATATAATTTCGCAAGCTTAATTTTGTGAGAATTAAAATTTTGATGAAGAAATTAAATTCATATTTTCGAAGTTTTTTTTTTCAAAATATTTTTGATTTTCATTTTTCCGGAGTTTTTTTTTTTCAAAATATTTTTGATTTTCATTTTTTTTTTTAATTTTAATAAAACATTTCTGATTGAAAATGGAAAAATTACCAGAAAATTAAATTTTTGAAAAAAGTAATCCATCTTATCAGAACTTAGAGTTTTGTAAATTTTTAATTTGATTAGAAAAGGGGCCATTCACAAAGTACGTTACGCAAAAAAATGACTTTTTAGACCCTCCCCCCCTCGTTACGCTTTTTGTATAAAAATTCTTTTGTTTTGTTAAATCTGTTACAAAATGTTAGACCCCCCTCCCCCCTAAAAAGCGAACGTACTTAGTGAACGGCCCCAAACCTAATTTTTGATAAATTTGAATTAAAAAAAAATTGAAAAAAATCTGCATAAAAATTTACAGACATCTCTAATTAAAAATGTTGACCAAATAAATGCAAATCAAATATGCACAGCTGCTTCAAACAATTAAGGATTAATTTTATCTTCATTTAGCATTTACATTTATATTTCTATTAATTTTTTTTTGTACTAAAAATTTCTTAAACTACTAATGATAAGTTCAAGTAGTTGCATTAATTCAAATAAATTTCTTTGTATAAAAGTTCAATGTACTTCAAACAGATTAGATACAATTTATTGCCTTTTCACCCAACCTCATAGAATGATTCACATAAAGTGCAAAATAGTTTTTTCTGCTGATACAGAGTTTATCAACAAAACTGATCAAACAAACGAAGTTATTGACGTAAAATTACTCTCATAATTTCATAACAGTAAATTCATTGTTTTATCCTCAATTTCCTTATACTTGTATGTGTTTCACCTTTTTGTTCTCATTCAATTTGAAATAAAATAATTTTTGGAGAGTGTCATGAAAATGTATATGCAGACAAAAATAATTGAAGGTCTTTTATAGTAAATAAACAATGCACTTCTACTGAGGTAATAAATATAAATTGAAGAAATTACATTTAAATAGTATTTGTTTAAGAGTTTGAAGATTGTTGTGTGATAACATATTAAAGAGAATTTATTGACTCGCGATGAAGATTAATGCTAAGCTTTTAAGTATTTTTTGATAGTACTGGGGGCCTCGATTTGAGTAACTAAAGTGTCCCCAAACAAAAATTCAAATTTTCTTTTTTTAACGGTCATATTTCATATGTTTCGATTTGAGTAGATTTTTTCCGGAACCAAACAATTACTCAAATCGAGGCCCCCCAGTATAGGTAGAGTGGGTGAATGGTAAATTGCAAATTGTGTTAAAAGTAAGAACTTTTTCTAAGAGCATTAATAATCTGAATATCAAAATTACATTTCATTTTCTATAAAATAATCAACTTTATTGTCTTTAATTATTTCAGTAGCCATGCTATTACTCTCAAAACTTTTTAATACATTTTTTAAGCTTTTTAAAGATTTTTAAATTTTTAGTTATTTAAATGAACCGTTAATAAATTATTAATTTTTAAAAAATTTAAGAAATATTTCAAACATTTCAGCAAAATCATGACTACTTCTTAAAATTTTTAAAATTGAAAAATAATTTTTGGATTAATTTTAAAAATTATTATTAAGTTGTTTCCATTTTAAAGTAAGAATATTGGAACTTTTCTTGCGAATTAAATATTACCCATCCAAACATCATAAATTTCAACAGTAAAATAAATTAAAAGAAAATTTCCAACTTACTCCATTTCCTTGTCAAAATTATTCTTTTTTTCACAATTTGATAACAAATCAACTGAGCAATAAAGAAAACTACACCGGGAATCTTCACTAATTGAAAGTGAAAATAAGAAAAAATAATGAGAAGTACGAAAAAAAAATTCTCTCAACCTTCATGCAAAACATCTGCTCTCGCCAAACATCCACATAAAGACCTCAAATGATCATTACTCATTAAACGAACAATTTTGTTTCTTTCATTTCTTGTTCCTCTAACATTGCGCACAATAAAAGCGTTTGTAGTTGGTATTTGACTACCAAGTGAATAAGTCACGATTAATCTACCTCGCTTGATTATTTAATATTTTTCTCGTTCCTTATAAGAACGCATTGTTGTCACAAGTTAAAAAAAACATAACTGTCGATTACGCGAGGTTTTCTAAATGTAGAATTAATTAAAACTCATTAGAATATTATTAAGTGATCAAGTTATTATTAAACAACTTTAAGGTAATTAGAAAAAAAAATAAAATATTCAATAATTTTTAAAAACATTTGTAAAGTAATTGACTAGATGTTATTGCGGAATATTGTGCATTAGAGTGTTAAATAGTTTAATAAAATTCGGCAATTTCATTAGTTTTAGAAGAAAGACGAAGACAACGTAATAGAGAAAAAAAAATAATTTCGTAATATTTGAGAGTTGATTGGAGTTTTTTTGGTGGTGCTTATGATATGTAAGCAAATTGAAATGTTGTGAAATATTAAAAAAAAAAATGCAAGATGAAATTACTGAAAAAGCTTAGTTCAATGTAAAAATGTGAAGATTGTTTGTCAGTTTTATTATTGGTGAAGCTTTAGTGACATTGAAGATTATTTTCAATTTTAAGCTCCAAACATTTTTGAATCTTAAAAAAATTATATTCTCAAAAAGAATTTTCATGTCCTTATAATTTAAAAACAAACTTCTCATAAATTCTAACTCATTAACAAAAAAATTAAAAATTATTGAAAAAATCATTTAATATTTTTTGAATTATGAGTTAATCATGAGATGTAGTTGGTCAGTAACATGACTAGTTAGCTGATGTTTAATGTCTTGTTAAACTCAGGTTGACTGTAATTTTTATCAATTTTTAAATTAAGCAATATGCAACTTAACTTATTCATCTCAATAATTTTAATATTTTTTTAACTGAACCAAGGGCGTAGCAAGGAATTTTTTTGAGGGGAGGCTTTGACTACTTTCCGACGTTTGTTTTGGTTCGGATCTGAAAAAATTCAATAATATCTAGTGTAAACTTCGCAAAAATAGGAGGGGGGGGAGGGTTGACCCCCAAAACCTGAACTGAACCAATTGTTGAGTTGTGATGCGAAGGCTCATGGTTTTTTTCAGAGATCGAAGCCGCGACGAATAAGCCGGCTAGCTTAGCCAAGCCGACTAAAATAAGCGAAATTTTTAGCCGACTTATTTTCGTCGCTAAAATAAGCGGATTTTTTAGCCGGCTTATTTTTGTCGCTAAAATAAGCGGATTTTTTAGCCGGCTTATTTTCGCCGCTAAAATAAGCGAAATTTTTAGCCGCCGCTTATTTTCGGCTTAAGAGATAAACACTCGAGCTAATTTTCAATATTAAACTCGAGATTATTTAAATTATTTTTCTTATTTTATATATAAAAGTCATTTCTGCTTATTCTTGTGAAGTATATAATATAGTTAAAAAATGTTCAAAGTCCTCGTGTTGTTAATCGAGGGACTTAAGCGCATTTTTGTCGCAGCGATCAGAAATCGATTAAATAGAAATTGCTTTAAATTACAAAATCCCTTAATTCTTCTTTTATCATCAAAAAAATCCTGCAAGAAAATACAATTTTTATGAAAAAAAAACTGTATAATAATAACAGAATCCATTAAATTCCGTCTTTCTAGCATGCTCTATGCATGAAAAGTCTGTTTTCTTGATGATAAATACAAAACCTTTCAAAAAGAAAGAAAAAAATTTCGACCAAAAATAACGGTCAAAAAATTTTTAAATTCCAACGGTCAAAAAAAATTCAAATTTTTATCGAGGGGTTTTCAACAATTTTTTTCCTTATATAATGTTAAATCGTTGATTACAGGAATAGTAAATCGTTTAACGATTTTTTAATAAGCGATGCCGGAATAACTCGATAGTAGAAAGATAATTCATCATAACAGAACTCTTAACTATGTCTGGTTTCTGAGATCTCAGAGCTCATCCAGCCAGCCAGCCAGCCAGCCAGCCGAACAAAGTGAAACTATAAGCGTCATTTTTTGCAAAAATGCGCTAAAAATGTTAAATATTATTTTTTAATAATTTTTTATTTATTTTGTTACCAAAAATTCATGAAATTTAAACAATTACCAATTATTTGTCTTTAATATGTTAACTTTAATATATCAATTAGTATTTATTGTCATTAATTTTTATAATATTTCTGGTAAAAAATAAATGAAAAATGATGAAAAAATAATATTTACCATTTTTTAACTATATTATATACTTCACAAGAATAAGCAGAAATGACTTTTATATATAAAATAAGAAAAATAATTTAAATAATCTCGAGTTTAATATTGAAAATTAGCTCGAGTGTTTATCTCTTAAGCCGAAAATAAGCGGCGGCTAAAAATTTCGCTTATTTTAGCGGCGAAAATAAGCCGGCTAAAAAATCCGCTTATTTTAGCGACAAAAATTAGCCGGCTAAAAAACCCACTTATTTTAGCGACAAAAATAAGCCGGCTAAAAAACCCGCTTATTTTAGCGACGAAAATAAGCCGGCTAAAAAATCCGCTTATTTTAGCGACAAAAATAAGTCGGCTAAAAATTTCGCTTATTTTAGTCGGCTTAGCTAAGCGACCTTAGCGGCTTCGATCTCTGGTTTTTTTGTATAATTTTTTCAACTTCAAACCTCAATCTTCAAAACCACTTTATTCTGTAAACCTATCTATTCTATCATGTAATGTTGATTTAAAACTGACTAGGCTAATATCAATTTGTGTATTTTGTGTTGTTCCGCCATCATTATAAATTTATTAATTAAAGGATTATAATTTCATTTCAACAGAAACCTTCCAAGATCGAAGACCGATTACAAATTTCATTAAAGTACAAAAAATATTGAAAAAGTATCAAAAATCTTCCAAATGGCCAGCTCGGTAATTCACAAGATACTTTATTACGTAAATAAAATAGAGTTGGTTTTAACAATTATAATTGAATAAAATTATAAACAAAATCCTTGAAATTGAGCAAAAAATAAGAAGTTCTAATGTTCAATTTGCTGTTATTTGCTAAAAATTTATTTTTTTTTCAATGCCTAATTTACTACCAAACTTCCTAAATCACTTACCAATTATTTCAAAATAACTGTAACGCCAGGACAAAAGCTTTTAAAACTTCTTCTTAAAAGCCTTCCTAATTCACAAAAACCAATTATTTCTAATGTTTCTCCTTGATTGCTATGCCAAAAATATTTCAAGTTCAATATTTTTAATTCATAAATATTGATTCAAAATTCGAACACTGAGCTGAATTAAAAGTTTAATTACATTTGATCTTTCACACCTGTTGCGTTTTGGAAGTGAATTTTTTAATATTTAATTTTTTTGTCTTAATATGTGAGCCAGAAATATTTGAAATAATTTGATGGTTACTAAGATTTGAAAGTTAATTCATTCTAAATTTAATAAATTCCAAATTCAAAATAAAATAATAATAAATTACATCCTGTAAATTTTCTTGTTATTCCCTGGTTAAGGGTCATACAATATTCAGTGTTCAATTTTTCCCATTTAAAGAATTTTTTTAAAAAAAATATCCAATCTCTTCCCATTGTCAAAAAAATTACTTAAGTCACAATCTTTTGTTACTCTCCAAAAATTATAAAAAAACGCAATTAATCAATACCTTCAGGAATAATTGAACAAGAGAATAAAGGCATGAAATGAAGGTCAAATTAAACATTTATTACAGGCGTATCAACTTGTACGTACGTATTGTGATTTTTTTTTCACTGTCAATGTCAGTATTAATCAGTGTACATACAACAAAAGTACACAAGCATGACATCACAAGTGAGCACGAAAAAATTGCGTAATTTTGTCGAGCAAAGATGTAAATATTGACAAAATGAGTTTATCGAACCTAAAACTTGAGTTACATTCATTGTGAATTAAAGATTCAGTTTATTTTGGTATTTGCCTTAATGATTTTTAATGGGATTGTTAGGTGCTTTATTCTTTGTTTAAAAAGAGTTAATCAAAGGTATTTGAATGTTTAAAATTCCGGTTTATTACCTTTGGGGCTGTTTATGCATATAATGTCTATAAATATTGAGAAATTTTAAGTTGAACCTCAAATTTTCATAAATTTAATTTTAAGAATATAACTGACATTATTTCATGACATTTACCCTTCCATCTCCAAAATCAAATAAATTCATTAAAATTTATCAGTCATCAGTCAATTACAATTCATTTTAAATCTACATTGCATGCCACATATTAGATAGATAGATAGATAGATATAAATTTTATTACCGTAAAGGTATTAAAGGTTGTTATATTATTCAAAAAGAAATAACAACCTTTAAGTGTTTCTTTAATGTTAGGTTTTGCCAGCATGTCCAAAAAAATATTTTTTTCTGCAAATCATGGTTCTGTAGAGATCCCTCATGCGTAACCGCCAGATGAATTGTTAAATTAAGAGTTTTTTTTTATGTAATGAAAAAAAAAAATATTTTTTTTGGAAATGAAATGATGTTGAGTAATTCGAGGCAGGCAATTAAATGTGAATTAGATTGGATTTAGATTTTTTTGGACCGGCAAATTTTGTTTCTATGCAAGGTCGTTGGTTAATTTGTTAAAAAAATGTAAATGAATAATTTTTAAACAGATCGAAAATGAAGTAAATTAGGATAAGGACAGGATAGCGTTTCAAAGCTTTTTTAATTATGTCAAGTTAATTTATTTTTAAAAAAATTTGGCAATTATCACATATACGATAAATTACTCAAATACAGGGGGTTCTCGATTTGAACAGTTGTTTTGTTCCGAAATTTTTCTATTCAAATCGAAACGTATGAAAAATGACCGTTAAAAATAGTGTTAAAATTATTATGATTTCGATCAAATGATAAAAATCAAAGTAATCATAATAAAAGTGTGATAAAAATTGATAAAAATCAAAATACGATCAAAATAAAAATGAAGCGTAATAAAAATGATAAAAATAAATCATTTTTATTATGATTTATTTTTATCACGATAAAAATGATAAAAATTGGCATTTTTATCACGGAGTTTGATAAAAATAAAATTTCCAAAAAATTTTCTCCTTGCAAATTTTTGTATGGAAATTGAACAGTTGTACTGTTTTTCGAGAAACTGAATGCAATCTTGTGACAACAAGTATGCAGTCTGATTCCGGTTATACGTCATGGCTTCGACAGAATTTCTGCAGAAATTCTACAGAATTTTTTCAGAATTTCTGCAGAAATTCTGCAGAACTTTTTCAGAATTTCTGTAGAAATTCTGCAGAATTTCTGCAGAACTTTTTACTTGCAGAATTTCTGCAGAACTTTTTCAGAATTTCTGCAGAACTTTTTTCTTGCAGAACTTTTCAGAAAAATCTCCAGAATTTCGCAGAATAATTCCGCAGAATTCTGCAGAAAATTCCGCAGAATATTCTGCAGAATTTTCTCTCAATTTTTTGCCGAAATTTCTATTAAATTTTTTCTAACCTTTCGTTAGGTAATATTTTTTAAGGAAAAATATCAGTAAAATATTTAAAAAACATTTCGATATCAGAAAATTTTTCAATTTGAAATTTCTTCGACTTAAAATAGTTTTACCACACTTTTTGTAAAAGGAAAAATATGAGTAAACATGTAAAAAAAATTTTTGAACTGATATTGCTTTTCCAATCTCTTTGTAAAAGGAAAAATATCAGTAAATATGCTATATTTTTTTCAAAATCTGTAAGTATTCTTCAATTTTTTGTAAAAGGAAAAATATCTAGAAATCTTAGAAAAAATATTCGAATAAAGGAAGAATTCTACAAAATTCTGCAGAATTCTGCAGAAAATTCTGTCGGTCCTATGCACTACAATTGTTCTGAAAAAGTTCTGCAGAAATTCTGCAAGAAAAAAGTTCTGCAGAAATTCTGAAAAAGTTCTGCAGAAATTCTGCAGAAATTCTGAAAAAGTTCTGCAGAATTTCTGCAGAAATTCTGAAAAAATTCTGCAGACTTTCTGCAGAAATTCTGTCGAAGCCATGACCTAACACCTCTGATTCCTTCTGGATATATCATGCTTAATATGCCAAAAGGAAGTGCTGGAAGTGCTTGGTTCCCGAGAACTGACCACCTCTTTAAAATGATATGATTCGTCGAGAAATCAAATAAAATTTTTTTGGTCAGTTCCAGTCAGTTGGACATGACCAGATTGATGCTTATTCATTTAAACAATGGCAACTTTTGAATAATTTGTTAATTCTGTAACAATATTTAAGATCACAACTAAAAGAACTCGTTGGAATAAGCATCAATCAGGTCATGTCCAACTGACTGGAACTGACCAAAAAAATTTTATTTGATTTCTCGACGAATCATATCATTTTAAAGAGGTGGTCAGTTCTCGGGAACCAAGCACTTCCTTTTGGCATATTAAGCATGATATATCCAGAAGGAATCAGACTGCATACTTGTTGTCACAAGATTGCATTCAGTTTCTCGAAAAACAGTACAACTGTTCAATTTCCATACAAAAATTTGCAATGAGAAAATTTTTTGGAAATTTTATTTTTATCAAACTCCGTGATAAAAATGCCAATTTTTATCATTTTTATCGTGATAAAAATAAATCATAATAAAAATGATTTATTTTTATCATTTTTATTACGCTTCATTTTTATTTTGATCGTATTTTGATTTTTATCAATTTTTATCACACTTTTATAATGATTACTTTGATTTTTATCATTTGATCGAAATCATAATAATTTTAACACTAGTTAAAAATGAAAATTTGATTTTTTGTATGGAAAAATTTTGGTTATTTAAATCGCATCTGTTCAAAACGAATCTGTTCAAATCGAGGACCCCCTGTATTATTAAATCTTGTATCTTTAATGACACATTTTGGAATCTCCAAAATCAAAGAAACCTTATATTCATCATTAACTAAAACTTATTCACTGATCAAACATATAATTTTAACCTATTTTAACCCATTATGATCTTCTCGATATTCACTTTGACATTTAAATTGCTTTCTTTATACCAATTAATAAAATTTAAATTTCTTTTTAGTTTCCTTTAAATCATCAAAATGCCAGAGTCTGTGATAGTATCCCATACATTAGAGCTCGATTTCCCAGCTGATCTTGAGGAAAATGCAAGAAATATTGGAGAAGATCCAGACCGAGTCTGTGAATTGTTGCAACAATTTAAAGACATGATATTTGAAAAAGGTGATTGCAATCCACATCGAATGGACGATGACTTTCTCATACGATTTCTTCGTGCGCGATTTTGGAAGGTCGAAAATGCTTACAAATTGGTAAGTAAATGACTATTAATTATTGAATAAATCATTAGTCACTAATCTGTCGTATTACCTTGAAATAGTTGAGTCGGTATACAAATTTTAGAGGCAGTAACATGCATTGGATTGATAAAGTGCACCCATTGTCCTTGGAAATTCTTGGAGAAGAAGATATTATGACTATAACACCATATCTTGACCAGACAAAGAAGAGGATGATGATCTTTAGGGTAAGAAATGTTTTGCGCTGAATTTAATTCAGACTTACTTGAACCATGCTAAATATTTTTTTATGCAAATCATCCAGAAAACCTAAAATCTTATACATTTTCAGTTTGGTAACTGGAAACCATCAAAAATTCCAGTCGATGAGCTTTTCAAAGCAACTTTAATTTGCCTCGAAGTCGGAATTATGGAACCACGTGCTCAAGTTAACGGTGGTGTTGGAATTTTCGATATGGAAGGTTTTGGACTAAATCATACGCTTCATATGTCGCCGACAATAGCACAGAAAATGATCGCAATGATGGTTGTAAGTATTAATAGCTGACCTTGAATTTATAAGCATTTATTACGGAGATTTTATTTTTCTCTCTTCAAGACTTCACTTCCTTACCGAACAACGGCACTTCATATCGTTAATCAAGGTTGGTTCTTTGACGTAGCATTTGCATTTTTCAAACCATTCCTCAACGATGCGATGAAATCGAAACTTTATCTACATGGATCAAATTTTAAATCTCTTCATAAACATATTGATCCAAGTAACTTACCAAAGAGATATGGAGGCGTAATGGAAGATTATTCATATAAACCATGGATTGATCATGCTAAGGCTAATAAACGGGTAATTAAGGAGCTGGAACTTCATGGATATTGTACGGATGAATTCTATAATACAGAAGAATAAAATTTTAAAATTTTGTGTGAAATATTTTTTTTTTTTATAAAAAATAAAAAGCTTGATATTTGAAACTATACTGCTGTGTTTTGTTTGATTACTCAGAGATTCTCAAACTCATTTTTTTTTTTTTTCAGAAAATATCAAACTTTTTTGTTAATTCATTTTGAAATTGAGTATGAATTTCTTCTCATTCAACTTAAAAGTTTTGGTGCAATGTTATTAATTTTTATTAAATTTTACTTGTGAATTAACATAAATTAAAAACTTTTAGACATTTTTAACTGTAAGAATTTTATCTCATTTGAACAATTTTTATTCATTTTCCATTTTTAAAATTCAAAAAAAAAATGAACTTTTACAAAGTTAAATCATTCTTAGCTTATATATTACTTAATACGATAGCAATCACTTTGATAAAAAAGAAAACTGGATTACATTACGCGACGAGTTGTTGCTTTTTCTGATAATTTTTATCAGCAACAAAACCTTTGATTTAAAAAAAAAAAATTCAATTCTCATAAGTTTGCTAGAATTCAACCGGCAAAGATGTGGTTGCTTTACTTAGCAATTTTGATTAGTTTTATTTTCATACTGGATTATTTTCTTTTTGATAAAAGAAATCTTGAACTTTCAAAACAGTTTAATGGACCCTTGAGACTTCCGTTAATTGGAACAATTTATGAATTTTTTGGAGCATCAACAAAAGGTGAGTTATGTGTCTAAAATATCAATGCCATGTATGGAGACATTGTGTACTTACAAAAACATTTCGAATTTGGAATTTGAACCTTTTACTCCACAAAAAAACTCAAAAAATTCAACAAAAAAATCTAAAATCGTTTATTTTTATAGTAATTATCAGTTCAAACCGAACTCCAAAGACCTTTTTGTTTTCTTTTTTATCTTCAATTAATCAGCTCATAATTCTTGATAAAAATAAAAATACCTAAAGTTGAGTTTTCTAAAAAACATTTCTAAATATGTTATCTGAAATTAATCAAAATATTTTTGCTAGATTATTACGCATTAATTGCAAAACTCTGCAACAACTATGCCAGAGGTAAAACAAAAATGGCTTGTACATGGGTTGGACCAGAGCTTGAATTCTTTGTTGATGATTATAAAACTATTGAAGCAATAACAACAAATCCAAAGTGCATAGCCAAAAGTTCCCAATATGCATTCTTATATGGTGCTGTTGGAGATGGATTGCTCTTCAGTAAGGGACAAAAATGGTTCAATCGACGCAGAATCATCACACCGACTTTCCATTTCAAAATTTTGGATCAATTTTTTGAAGTTTTTCAGAATCAAAATCAAAAGTTGATTGAAACTATAAAATCGAAACCAAATGGACAGTTATTCAATATTTTTCCAGTAATTACCTCATCTGTCCTCAACGCACTACTTGAAACTGCTATGGGAATAGAAATGAAAGCAAAAGATTCTGAATATTTGAATGCTGTAAAAGAAGTGGGAATCATTGTAGCTACAAGATTCTTAACGCCATGGTATAGACCTGACTTTTTGTTCAACTTGACTAGTATTAAGAGAAAACAAGATGAATATGTTAAGATCTTGAAGGACTTTACTACAAAAATTATCGAAGAACGTCGAAAGCTTTTACTTAATAAAAAATCTGAAGACTTAGAACATTTGGATGATGACGATATTGGATTAAAGAAGAAAATGTGTTTGCTTGATGTCTTGTTGCAATCTACAATTGACAACAAACCACTGAGCAATGAAGATATTCAGGAAGAAGTTGATACATTTACATTTGCTGGACATGACACAACAACCAATGCAATATGCTTCACACTTCACATGATTGCCAAACATCCAGAAGTTCAAGAAAAATTGAATAAAGAAATCCATGATGTAATTGGTGATGGGGAACTGACATTCAAGAGTTTGAATGAGTTTAAGTATCTTGAGTTGGTGATCAAAGAATCTTTGAGGTTGTATCCACCAGCACCAATCATCTCAAGAAGGTTCTATGAAGAAATTGATTTTGGTGATTTTGTTGCTCCTGCAAATGCAAACTACAACTTGATTCTATTCAGTTCTTTCCGAAATCCTGAGGTGTTTGAAAATCCCGACGAATTTATCCCTGAAAGATTTTTGAAAGAACTGCCAGCTTTTGCTTTTATTCCATTTAGTGCTGTAAGTCATGAAGAAAATTTGATCCATTTGAAATATTGATGAATTTATTTGAATTTTTAATGTTTAGGGACAAAGAAATTGCATAGTAAGTATTTTGTAAGTTTGAAATTTCATAATTTAATTTTAAATTAACAAATTAGGGACAAAAGTTTGCAATGACGAGTATCAAAACTAACATCATCAATATTCTAAGACAGTTCACTGTGATACCAAGTGGAAAGGAGCCAGAAGTTGAAATAAACATTACTCTTAAGTGTGACTCACTTCTTGTAGGTTTTGAAAGAAAATAATTTTTTTATTTTAATCTACTTCGTGTATGAACTCTGAACCCTATGTGACCCAGATTTATTAAAGAGTCAGAGAAACAGATTTTTACTAATCATTTTATGATTTTTTTTTACTAGTCATATTGAAAGAATTAAATTCAAATTTGCTAAAATTTGCTTTTTACGGAGAAAAAAGGTTCAAATTACCAGATAACATATTATTGCTTACAACGCAAACTTAATGTTTGAATTGCGTTTTGAAACAATAACTCAGCAATGTAGTATAAAACGTTCAAAAAATTATTTTCATGATCAGTTTTGTGTTTAACTTTACCAAGACACTTCATATATCATTAAAGAATTTTAATAAATTATTTTTGTTACATTTCAAATAAATTTTTAATTTTTTTCTAAAAAAAAATATCGACTTCAAGATGATTTTGGAGTATGCTATTTTATTTATTGTGATTGTTTTTGTCATCGATCATTTTATAGTTGATAAGAGAAGTCTTGAACTTTCGAAACAATTTAATGGCCCATTAAAGTTACCAATTTTGGGTAGTATCCACAAGTACATTGGAGTGTCACCTAAGGGTATGTCATTTTATTTTTTTGTTTGATTAATACAGAATCAAAGAAGAATTCAATTTTGGGAATTTGACCTTGAATTAATACCAAAACAATTATTTTGGAATTAGTCAGAAAATATTTTTTTTTCACTAGTAAATGATGAGAACAAAATAATGCTTATTCAGAACAAGTGATTATTTTGCAATAATTTTTAAATTGATTCTTTTGAATTTATTATTTGACTTTTTTAAGATTATGGACTATATTAAGACTCATTTTAAGTTTTAAGTTAAAGTTAATTAAAGTTCTAATATTTTATGAATTACTAAAACATATTTAAAAATACATATTTATCAAAACTTTTACAGAACTTCAAAATTTTGTGAAGAATATGATTGAAGAATATGCAAAACCTAAATTGAGAATTGTACTTTGCTGGAGTGGAATTGCTATGGAATTCTTTACTGATGATTATAAAATCATTGAAGCAATAACAACAAATCCAAAATGTACATCTAAAAGTTCTCAATACAGTTTTTTGCATGGAGCAGTTGGCGAAGGCTTGCTTTTCAGCAATGGTAAAAAATGGTTCAATCGACGTAGAATCATCACACCGACTTTCCATTTTAAAATTTTGGATCAATTTTTTGAAGTTTTTCAGAATCAAAATCAAAAGTTGATTGAAACTATAAAATCGAAACCAAATGCACAGTTATTCAATATTTTTCCAGTAATTACCTCATCTGTCCTCAACGCACTACTTGAAACTGCTATGGGAATAGAAATGAAAGCAAAAGATTCTGAATATTTGAATGCTGTAAAAGAAGTGGGAATCATTGTAGCTACAAGATTCTTAACGCCATGGTATAGACCTGACTTTTTGTTCAACTTGACTAGTATTAAGAGAAAACAAGATGAATATGTTAAGATCTTGAAGGACTTTACTACAAAAATTATCGAAGAACGCCGAAAGCTTTTACTTAATAAAAAATCTGAAGACTTAGAACATTTGGATGATGATGATGTTGGACTAAAGAAGAAAATGTGTTTGCTTGATGTCTTGTTGCAATCTACAATTGACAACAAACCACTGAGCAATGAAGATATTCAGGAAGAAGTTGACACATTTACTTTCGCTGGACATGACACAACAACCAATGCAATATGCTTCACACTTCATATGATTGCCAAACATCCAGAAGTTCAAGAAAAATTGAATAAAGAAATCCATGATGTAATTGGTGATGGGGAACTGACGTTCAAGAGTTTGAATGAGTTTAAGTATCTTGAGTTGGTGATCAAAGAATCTTTGAGGTTGTATCCACCAGCACCGATCATCTCAAGAAGATTCTATGAAGAAATTGATTTTGGTGATTTTATTGCCCCTGCAAATGCAAACTACAACTTGATTCTATTCAGTTCTTTCCGTAATCCTGAGGTGTTTGAAAATCCCGACAAATTTATTCCTGAAAGATTTTTGAAAGAACTGCCAGCTTTTGCATTTATTCCATTTAGTGCTGTAAGTCTCGATAAAATTTTAACTTTTATAAAATTCTAAAAGTATTATTGATTTTTAATACTTAGGGACAAAGGAACTGCATTGTAAGTATTGTGTAAGTTTGAAATTTCACAATTTAATTTTAAATTTTTGTTCATACGACAGGGTCAGAAGTTTGCAATGACGAGTATCAAAACCAACATCATCAACATTCTAAGACAGTTCTCTGTGATTCCAAGTGGAAAGGAACCAGAAGTTGAAATAAACATAACTCTTAAGTGTGACTCACTTCTTGTAGGTTTTGAAAGAAAATAGATTTTTTTTTTTAATTTTTATCCATTTTTATTTTATTACTTTTATACAATGTATAGTAATTTTTTGAATTTAGGTTTAGTAATATTTGCACAAATTTGTTTGTGTTGTTTTAAAGTTGTATTTAACGAATATTTTCCGGATTGTTAATTTGCCTTTCTTTATTTTATAATAACATTGATATTTGCATTTATATCAAAAATATTTTTTTTTTTGATTTTGAATTGAACCTTTTCTTGAAAAATAATGGATTGTTATAATTAATAAATTTTTTTAAAGAAGATCCGTTAGCTCGTCGCATTGGAACTCTTTTTAGATCATTAATTTTAATATTCTCATCATCATCTACTTCTATAACACAAAAGCATTGAGTAGAAGTGCAACATCCTTAAAAAAATTTAATCTTTAATAATGAAAGTATAATTTTAGTGAACAAACTTAGTTTACCTTTCTTTAATATTTTAGATGAAACTATTGTGTTTATAAATAAAAGTAGAAGAAAAACTGTGAAAATATTCAATTTCATTGTTATTTTGAATAAGGTGTTAATGTAAAACTGAAGTTAAGCTATATCTCAGCGTTAATTTAAATTTTAAAGTTGCTCTAATTTAGGATGCAGATTGGAGGACGACACCCATTGAATATTTGTGAATCTGATGAAACTCCATAAATAATATACAAAATTACAATAAAAGTTCCGAGAAATTTCAAGCTCATTTTTTTTTGAGATTCTTTTAAAAAAATTGAAGGTTCGAATTCTTAAGTTTGACTGAGTTTGACTGATTAGTTTCAATTATAAATGAGTCTCTTTTTTTCAAACTTTAAATACTTTTAAAATTCGTTCAAGTTTTTTTATGTGATTTTCTGGTTTTCAATCAATAATTTTATGGTTATTAAATATTTAATATTTTAGCTCGTATAAATAGTGCAAATTTAAATCAAATTCAATCATAGTTTTTAAAACAAAAGCAAGTTCATAACTTACTAATTTTAAAATAAACAGAGCAAAAAGATGAAATTTTTGGAAATTATTTTATTGATCGTTATAATTTACGTTACAAAAGAATACGCTGATGATGATCCGTGTTCATGGGGACAGTGTCCATATCCTCCAAGTGGATAAATACATTTATATTTGAATAAAACTTTACTGAAAATCTTTCAACAAAGTTAACTTAATAATTTTGTGTGTTTCACTGAATTAATGCTAGAATCTCACAATTTTATACGATTTTTAAATTTTTTGATAAATTTTTTTTTATTTACCTCCACTACGAACTTATTATATTTTAATCTTCAACATTTCAAGTTGTACATTGCAAATTATTAATTTTTCTGCAAAAATATTTTAAAATTAAGAACCTTAAATTTACCAAATAAATGGAACTTTTTCCCTCAGTATTCGAACACCATAACTTTGCCAATCTTCTCTACTAATCCATAATTCCTCTGCTGTTTCCAATGATGTCAATAAACATGCTCCACGCCATGACACATTTGCAGGATCAACATCTTTAACTGTATTAACTATATCAGCATTTTCCGTTCGATAATTTGGTGGAATTGATTGTTTGATTTTATTTTGCAGCCATTTGGCAAGTCCTGAAACTTTGGAGCCACCGCCAGTAAGCAATATGCAATTGTACATTTTCTTTTTTAAATCATCATTTGATAGATGCTCGATGCTCTGTAAAATCGCACTATCTAGTCCAATAATTTGTCCATTTGTAGTTTGGAAGTCATTAGCATTGAACTTGATCAAATCATCGACTTCAGCATCCTCTTCTGCCTCTACATTACTAACATCATTAATATTAAATGTCGTTTCTATTTGATCTTTAGCATTCCTCCTTCCTGTTTCTCTTAAAAATTCAGCATTGAAGCAGTCTTCAGAGTCGAAATCTTGTCCAAGTGTCTTTTGGATTTGAATGATTTTGTCACGATTTGTTGTTCCTAATGTGAATTTTAGTAAGTCTGTATAGAATAACGACAATGGTGCTATGAGGAGTTCATCAGCAACTTGAAGGACATAACGTACTGGTGACTGATCAGGACGATTGATTATGAAACTTTTCTCTTGTGATCCACAAATGTCAAGATCAATGTGACAATATTGCTCCTTCAAATGATTCAGAAGTGCTGCATCTTGATAATTTTGTGTCTGACATTCTTTGTATGGAAATGAACACTTTTGGAGGAGCCAGAAAAATGTCATAGTTACGTCACTTCCTCCAAATTTCAGTGACACTCTTGTATTTGGATGTGAAATTGCATCCTCAACACATGAAATTGATATCTTTTGGTCACCGATGTCAACAACGCACGTACAATTCAGACCTGATCCAAATGAAGCTGCGACATGCTCTTGAACTAAAAAGAAACTAGTATTAGTTCCAACATAGATAGAAATTACATTTTTGTACTTACTTAGAATGATTGACTTAAATCCCATCTCAAAGAGGAGCTCAGCCATCAATTTGACTCTTTTGCGATTATAAATATCAGAAATAATCAGAACTGCTTTATACTCATTCAAATCTTTCAAATTGATGTCTAAAAAATTTTTAATAGCAAATTCCCAAATGCATTTTATGTGCTCAAGGGTTGCAGTCAAACTTCCGCCAACATTTTTATGGATATTCAATTCTCCTCGTCTGATTGGAAAATGTACATTAAAGTTGCTATTTGGACTCAATCGCAATACATCAGCACCAATTATGTAATTTACATTACTCTTTGGTGTCAGCCAATAAGTCTGTTGTGAGCTGTTGATGATTTCCGGTAGACTTCTTTTATTGAATTGTGCCAATTGTTGTGGTGAGATTCCGTACCTTTTTCTTCCATCTGATTGGTATGAACTTTGTAGTAAATGCGAGACACTTATTCTGCTCTCATCCATTTCAGCTGACAATTCTTTAGTCTTGATGACTTGTGGTGGCAACAAAGTATCCATATGAACATGCTTTGGATCATTACTTTTGCGTTTTCTGGCAATACAATTGAGAATGTTTTCAGGATTTAAATCACTTGCTTTACCAATTCTCAAGTAGAGTGATCCTGGATGAATTATGACAATCTTATCACTCATGATGTTGCTGATTAATTGATTTTTAATTCAATAAAATCTTTTATAATTGAGAATTTTTTGTTTCTTGAAAAACTTTTGTTGTTTACATTGGTTAGCGTATTTTTGCATAACATTAAAGAGAGGATAAAATTTTGAGAGAATGAGAGAGAATTTCTGTACATGTGATGTTTGTTGCCATTGGATACTGTTTTCTAAGCAACGGGCTAATTGAATAGTAGATTTTTTGAGATTTAATTTAACTTTTCATTGCTTTTCAAAGTTTTTGGTGTAAATATCAAAGTTGTCAAATCAATTATTTTGACATTATTTGTTACTTTGTTTGGTTTGAATTTCCGTATAAATTCATTTCATTTTTCAAAATTCAGTTTATTCAACCAATTAAAAATTAAATTTTTGTCCTCATTATTTTTATTCGCAATTTTATTTTTTGCTTGAATTCAAGCGCAATGGGATGATAATCCGAACCACCCTCTAATTGGAATTACTGGTGATGTATCTAGACGAATGCCTAAAACAGTTGCAAGACCATACTGGTACGTTGTGGATGAAAAAGTTTCGTGGGAAAAAAAATACTCAACAGAAAACATCCTTAATTGCTAGTAAATCCTTTTGAGTAGCTTGCATACAAGATACTTGTACAATAATATTTTAAAAGAAAATTGCACAAAAATAAAGATAAATTTTATTTCACAATTTTATTATTTCAAAAAACAATATTTTATTGAAATTTTGCAAGGATCTATTCATGACACAAACCATCATTCAACATTTGGAGTTGAATATGATACAAAACTATGATTAGTATGCCATACATAGTTTTACGTATATATTTTTTATTAAATACATAATTTAAATTGCTTGGGGTCCTCGATTTGAGTGATTGTTTGGTTTCGGAAAAAAATCCACTCAAATCGAATTTACTCAAGTCGAAGCGTATGAAAAAGAAATTTTGAATTTTTATATTAGGACACTACAGTTATTCAAACCGTGGATCCACAGTATATTTTGTTTATAAAATTTCTAGATAAATTAAATAAAAAAATTATTCATAAACATAGGGTGTAATTCTTAAAAAAATAAATTGACGAATAAAAAATTGATTTTTTAACTCTTTTAATTTTTTTTTTATTTTTTTTTGTAAACATGTTACTTTATTTTTCCAAATTTTTATTTACTTATTTGTTTGTTATCCATAATTTTCCGCTTCAAATAAAATTCCCATAATCCACTCAAGATCTTATTCAGCTACCATTCACCACGTTTAATCCAATTTTCTACCAACCAATCCCAAAGTACAATTTTAACAAATAATTTATTTCTTAAAAATAATTTCCAAGTTTCTTTGAAGGTCCATTAAATAACATTGAAAATTATTAAAACATCCCTAATAACTACCTTCAAATAAATTTTCCATATTTCATTTCTCGCGTCTTACTTCACTAAACATCCTTAAAGTCATTTTCCCATTTTTACTCCCTCTCTACTCATTTTTTTCTTCATTTCCTTTTGAAATTCATAAAAAGTAATAATTTTCATTTCTTTTTTTTTCACATTCAACAGTAAACGGTAGAAAAAGAAGGAAAAGCAGTAATGCTTATGAAATTTAATTTTTTTCCTGCCTAAATGCCTTACAATTTATTTATGAATGAGTTTCTATGAATTTTTTTAGGCTCTGCTCGAGTTCACTTTGAAGTTATTAAATCTTGAGAGAAAATAGGAAGGAAAATGTAGTTGCTAGGGATTTGAGATGAGAAAATTAAGGAATTTAGAGAAAATCCAGTAGATGACTTATTGACTTTCTGATTTGATTTAATTAAATTATGCTCTTGTGAGGGACGACGCTGATGAATTGTGGAGGATAAAGATGGATTTTTTGCATGAAATTGACAAGTTTGATTGAATATGATTTGGAATTGAGGAAATAGAACCCATCGAAAAAGTTTTTGTTGCTCAAAAAGTTTGAAGTTCTGAGATTAATTTTTTATATTAAATATTGTAAAACTAAGTTGTTAGGGCTGAAATTTCATTTTATTTCAGATACTCTTATAGATTTTGAATTGTACATGGCTATGAAATTAAAGACAACTGAAATTCTTCAATCTCAAAAAATAAAGAAAAAATCAGCTTCCAAATTCATCAAAAATAAAAAGAAACGCTGATTCGCTAGATTTTGTCAATCGTACACCCCAAAATCAATCCATGACCCATATTTCTTCATCAATAGAAAATTCAGCACAAAAATTAAATTTTCTCAAAGATAAGAACTGAAAACAACGAATTAGGACTGAAAGCGTGCGGACACTCAAGACGTTGACATTCGAAGCAATTTCCGTTTCATTTTATATACGAAGAAGAAAAAAAATCCCTCGAATTTTCTCAATTTTTCATTTCTTAAAGTACTGTGATGATAAATGCCTATGCGGGGTCAACTTTAACTAGAATTTTTATTTCACAAATTGAATGAATTTATTTTTTCTCTTCCCATTGTGAGTTCATGAGAATGAGGATGTCTGTAGTGGACAGATGCCTAAATGGAGATTTTTCATTCACGCTTTTGTTGATGCTGATGTTTTTTCTTCCTGGAAGCTGTTCTGGAAGTTCATTATGGGATGAATATTGATGAAAAATGATTGTGATTGGAGATTAGGACTGTGCGGATGGATTATGTGTGGATTTTGGTCGTTGAGTTAGTTGAGCTTTCAAGCTTTGTGCTCCATGTGAATTTTACTAGCTTTGTGCGTAGCTATTCGCAATCTTTATGTAGAATCTGAATTTTAAAATCTAGTTAAATGCCTAAAATCCTGAATGGATTGAGGAAAATTGTGATTTAATTTGTTGAGATATTGATTATGTTAGTAAAAATGTCAAAATGATGATTTTTACACCAAATTTAGTTTTACGGATTCTCTTTATTTTTTTTTTCATTAAAATCTTATGAAAAACGCACTTCATAAAAGACTTGAATTTGACTTGAATTTAGAAATTTAAAATTTTACAAAAATAATTTCCATACAATTCTAACAAAATTTCCTTAAATCCACTTTTTAAAATTTTGAAAAACTCTAAATTTTTAAAACAAAAATTAATGTCACCGAAAAAAAAATCCCCAACAAAAAAAAATGTGGAACAGCTTACAACCATTCAACACAAATTCAAATCCATAAATCATTTTCATGAAAAATTAATTCTAATGAAATTTATTGCAATGAGGCATAAAAGACGTAAAAAAGAAGAAAAAGTAAAGCAATTCTCTTTTGTCAGCTTTACATCTCATTTAAATCGACCTCAATATAATGTAAATTACCTTTTATGTCTTTCATGCTTATAAAAATAAGAAATATAAAGAAAAAGTTAAGTGTGGTGAGTTAAAAGTTTATTTACGTTGGAATTTGAAGAGGGAGTAGGGTAGCGAGATTTTTAAGTATTTTTTATGGAATTGACATAGAATTTATATGTTGCAAATTTATGGGGTTGAAAAATTTGAAATTTTGCTGAAGATTTATAAAAAAATTAAATTCGTACAAAATTATTAATGCTAAGGGGGGGGGGGGGGTCTAAATTTGAGCTTTTGTATGCTGAAACTTTAATAACTTTTAATGAAACCCCTCAAATAGAGTTAACTTAGATAGATAGACTCAAAAATCCTTAATTTCACAAAAACCGCGCTGCAAATCACGTTTACAGAACAGCAAAAATTCTTAAAAAATTCTCGTGGCAAACTTTTGCAATTTAAAGATTGAAAATTGCGCAATCTTTCTTCTTTTATTCTTTTCCCACCTTCCATCTATAGCTCATGATATAGCATGAACTGCACAAAGTGGGGGGATATAGAACAGCCATAGAAGAAAAGGAAGAAAAAAAAATAAGCGAAGAAGTTAAGAAGCATCAAAGATACGAAATAATCAATCGACCTTTTATTTATTTTTATAGCATTCGCTATTAATTCAATAAATAAAATCCGATTCAGTTCCAACTTTCTTTTTTTTTCGTTGCCGTCATTCTTCTTCTTTCTTCCTTCCACTGATGCTTTGTGTATATAAAGTTCTATCGTTTGAAAGATATGCTGTATATTGTGTTGTATTGAGGTTTCAACCTTATTTTTATTTATTCTGATGTTGAAGCGCACAGAAATGGAAAAGAAATTGACTCGATCTTCCCTATTTTTTTTTCGTGCTTGCTTTGCTGATAATATAATTTACATTGTTTGGGGAATGGATTGTGGATGGTGGATGGGGATGGATAATTTGGCGGAAATTGAATTATTGACAATTCAGGAGGTTAAAGGATGGCAGATGTTAGTGTTCTTTGGATAGTTTTGTATGCAAAAAATAATTTTAATATTAGTGTCATGAGGATCAAATCGGGGGCCATATTTAAAATCACATTCAATTTCTACTAAATTCTTCTCAAACAAAACTCACCTAGTAAAACCTAATAACACATTTCTCATCTAATCACATATACACATGAAATAAAACAATTTTTTTGAAAAGAAACAGATTTATCCATGTGCATTTTATGGTATTCCGTTTAAAAATGATTGAAAAAGTTTTTTTCCTCTTTCTCCTATTTTTGTAGAATTTCTTCTTCTTTTCATCATTTTCTTCCATTATCTGTCTCATTTCATCGGGAAGTTTCTTTTTTTTTCGTTCTTTCGCTTGAATATGGCGAGAATGAATGAGTAAAGTACGAAGTGAGCATCAATAGAGGAAGAAGAAGCTATAGGCAGTGGCATTGAATAATGGTAAATTGTGAATGAAAGAAGAAACTTAGTAAGTTGTAGGATGTGTGGGTGTGGTAGGCATGTGACGCTGAAATACTATTTTTAGTGTTTTATAGACTTGTGTGCATTAAAACCTTCAAAAATTCTAATTTTGAAAATTTTTTGATAAATCTTCAGGAGATTTTATTAATCAATATCCAGCCATAAACTAAATCTCTCACATACCCAACATAAAAGTCATTACTACATAGAAAAGTAAAACAGCGAATAGGATAAGCAATTGCCTCATTTTATGCCTTTAACTGTTCATGGCATGAGGCAGAATGATTTGTTGATAAATGCTTCCATCATATTAAAGAAATTTCAATAAATCTCTCATTCTAGCGGGTGTAAGAAAGAATGTGAATATAGCGAGAGAGAAAAAAATATATATAGAGTGAAATCCCACCTCATAATTCACAGTGCAGGCTGAATATTTCTCATTGAGTAATAAATACTTTCAATTTGAATGCGAGAAATATGCTCGTGAATAAGATGAAATAAAATATTGCATTGAATTTAATCCGTGTGATTTTTTTTTCTCGTCGGTGTCTGCACAGCTTAATAGATTTTTGTTGAGTTTTCTGACTCATATATTTTTTGAAGGTGTGTTGATGAGAGAATTTGAAGGGTTTTTTGAAAGTTTTTTGTGATTTTTGTGGATATATCTGTAGATTTTGACTATAGAACTAAGTTTGTGCTGCTGGCTCTTATTTAATATTTAAGAATTCAAATTAGAGCAAATGCTTAAAGCTTTAATTAAAGCAAAATTGCCATTTGAGCTCGTCCAAATGAAAATGCCTTATGGCAATTTTTTGGTTTTTAAGCCATTTCTCTAACCTATCTTCACCATATATCATGTTTTATACCTTGTTGGAAAGCTAAATATAGCAGCTATCAGATACATTAAAAATTATTTTGTAAAATTTACACTGTCACCCACCAGAGCAGCTCAAATGATGGGAAAACATGCAATTTTCAACATTAGATTTTTACCACTTGCTTAGATAAAATAAATTTATTTTTTCATTAATTATTTACTACTAAATAGAAACTAAAACCCGCTTCTTACAGAATGTTTTTTAATGCATTGTTTATTAGAAAAACTAATTTGAAAATGACATATTTTCAGTATTTTTTATTTTTTCCTTTTTGCATAATTACATATTTTGACTTTTTCTCATCAATGTCTTAATGATATTTAACATATTGGGTATCATTGGAAAGCTAAAGATAGCAGCTACTAGATACATTAAGAAATTTTTTGTGAAACTTACACAGTGACCCACCAGAGCAGCTCAAATGAAGGGTAAATAAGCAATTTTTAACACATGATTTTCAACACGTGGTTAGCTGAAATAAATTTGTTCTTTCACTAATTATTTACTACTTAATATGAACTAAAACTTACTTTTTACAGAATTTCTTTTCAATGCGTTGTTTATTAGAAAAATTAATTTGAAAATCTCGATTTTTTCAATTTTTTCTTGAAAAAATTTTTTCTGTGATCTAAAAATTTGATTTTCAAGCAGTTTTCACGTAAAATTTGTGTACCAAATAAAACGTTAAGACTCAAGAACACCATTACTAATCAAAAAACCTTCTTAAAAAGCAATTTTTGAAATTACAAAAAAATTCGTATTAAAAAATGAAAAAATCGTGATTTTCAAATTAATTTTTCTAATAAACAATGCATCAAAAAAACATTTTGTAAGAAGCGGGTTTTAGTTTCTATTTAGTAGTAAATAATTAATGAAAAAATAAATTTATTTTACCTAAGCAAGTGGTAAAAATCTAATGTTGAAAATTGCATGTTTTCCCATCATTTGAGCTGCTCTGGTGGGTGACAGTGTAAATTTTACAAAATAATTTTTAATGTATCTGATAGCTGCTATATTAAGCTTTCCAACAAGGTATAAAACATGATATATGGTGAAGATAGGTCAGAGAAATGGCTTAAAAACCAAAAAATTGCCATAAGGCATTTTCATTTGGACGAGCTCATTTAAAAATTTGATATGAGAAGACCCACAAAAAAAAATGGAATACACAATCCTAAGTCAATGCTTAATATATAACTAAATTAAAAATCCCCAGAAAAACCTCGACAACTCCCAACCAACCACATTAAGATAGATTTCACGTATTCAGCTCTGAAAATAACAAGATTAAAAAGAGTTTGTAGAATTCATACTGACAAACTTGACAATCATCATGTCGACTGTGGAAACCTTTGAAATACTTTAAAATTGAAAAAGTTCAGATGGTTCTGCACTTGAATGTATTTATATTTCATTTCATTCGATATGAAATTAAATTCTTGAAAAAAGAAAAAGTTGATGGAAATTTTAAAAGACATGCGACATTTGACTGTTGTTTTTCTATTTTAAATTTCTTCTTTTCCAGATTGAATTTAATATTTTTTAAAATGAAATAACAACATTTTCATTTAATTTGATCTTGTGCTTCTTTTTTGATGAATTCTTTTGTGGGATTTTGCGTAGGCTTCTTGTAGACACAAGACTTTTTAAGTATGCAAATTTTGAATAAAAAAAATCTCATCAATGAATTTTTTTGGCATTGTCAATTGAATCATTCTTTTAAATTTTAGTCTTGTCTGAAATAAATATTACTGGGGGTTTAATTTTAATGAAGTGGTTAAAGTCAAAAGGTACAAAAAATTTTAAAGGTAAATCACCTAAAGTTATCTTTGAGTGGCTGTCGCGGCTCAGACACTCATCAGAAAATTGTAAAAATTGTACAATTTTTTCCAATTTTTTCAGTCAAAAAATTGTCAAAAATTTTACAATTTTTACAATTTTGCAATTTTTTAATACAATAATTGTAAAATTGTACAATTTTTTCCAATTTTCCAATTTTTAAAAATTGTTTCACAATTTTCACAATTTTCACAATTTTCACAATTTTTAAAAATTGGAAAATTGGAAAAAATTGGAAAAAATTGTACAATTTTACAATTTTTTGATCAGTGTCTGAGCCTTGGTGGCTGTTCAAGTAGTTATCATTTCTAAACCCGAGTAAAATATGATTTTTTACCTTTTAAGGTTTTCATTATTGTGATTTTCATTTAGTGATTTTTGCAGATTTTTGCAAGAATTTTACAAAAAATGAAATTTTTATATTTTTAATTTTTGTAAATTTCTGGAAGGCATAATTGGGTCATTTTATTTCTTTTTTCTGAAATATGTTCAATTAATATTATTTCAAAGATATTATTTGATACTGCAAATTAAGCTAATTTTTGGTATAATCAGATCGGGTAAAGTTAATGATTTTATTTGTTTATTAATGCGGAACTGATATGATAAATGAAAATAAATTATTAAATTAACCACATCAACTTCAGTTATTCGGTGAACTTGAAATGAAAATGAAGTCAGTTACAATTTTCTTAATTTTAATTATTTCTAATTTTCAATTGATTTTTGCTCAAAATGAGAAGCTCAGCTGTAATTATTTTCTATCTGGAACATTCTACACTTGCTATTTAACCATCTCCAATCCAAATGGATTTGATGAGTTTGCAGGAGTAAATGGAACTCATTCAGGCAGCTACACAGACAATGATGTTAAAAATATCACAATTTATGTCAGTTCCAATTCAGTGTCTTCAAATATTCCATCGATACTTTGTGATAAATTTAGGAATGTCGAAACGATTTCTTACAATAGAATCGGTATTAAAAAGATTGGAATTAATGCTTTTAAAAGTTGTAACAAGATTCAAAGAATAAATTTGGAAAATAATGAGATAAGTGAGATCCACGAACAAGCATTTTTTGACAACTCTGAGCTTCAATTTATCGAATTTGCTGGAAACAAAATGACAACTTTGCCTGAAAATCTGCTCAGGAATCAGTCAAAGCTACAAAGTTTGGATTTTTGTTCAAATTTAATCTCAGACTTGCCTGAAAATATCTTTGGACATCTTTCAAACCTTAAATCCTTGTCACTATGCTGGAATAAAATTACAACACTCAAATTCGGGTGGTTTAGTGCATTGAAAAATTTACAGACACTAAATTTAGGTACCAACAACATTGCACAACTTCAACAAGACATCTTCAAACCACTGACAAGCACATCGAACATTTTGTTAAGCAACAATAAGCTCAAAGTCATCCATTGCGAATCATTTGGTGTCCAACCAAAATTAACAACAATTAATTTATATGGAAATGACATTTACGCATTCGATGAGCAATTTATCGATGACACGGGGATTGTTTCTATTTTTATGACTGATAATGTCTGTATCAGTAAAAATATTTATGACACAACACAGGGTAGGGAGTCAATGAGGACTGATTTGAAGAAGTGTTTCGAAAATTATCAAAAGCTGATAACACGTAAGAATTTTTAATTATAAATTTTTTGAATTCATGGATGGGGGATTTTAAATTTTTTTGTTCAAAAATCAAAATTTTTTAAGGACCAATTGCTTAAAAATTCCACTTTTTTCTAGGTATCTTAAAAGCTCGAGTCATCAGTCTTGAAAATAATATTGAAGGTTTTAATCAAAAGATTCAAGACTTATCAAATGAAAATCAATATTTTTCAACGAATATTCAACTTTTGTTAAGTGACAATAAATTACTAAATTCTCAAATCACCAATCTTACAAAAATCAATGAGGAACTAATCAAAATTAACAATGCCCAAAATGATAGAATATCTAAGTTAGAAGAAGACAATCAAAACTTTCAAGAATCTACAGAAGATTTGGAATCGAAAATAGAAATTCTAATCCAACAAAATCAAGCACTGAATTCAACTATAGCCTTCAAGCAACTTCTGATAGATGAGCTGACCATTAAAATTCAAAAACTTGACTCAAATGTACAAACTTTATCGGATAAAAATAAGCAGCTTGAAGAGATAATTGACAACTTTTTGAGCGATCGTGGAGAAATGGATGAGAAACTAAAGTCAATTATTAATGTGTTTAAAATAATTTCATCAGAAATGGAATGCAAAAATGGAATTTATTGAGATTTATAAATTTAAAAAGTTCAAATAAAAAAATTATGAGTTAGAAAAATTTTTAATTCGTAATTGAATTAATTTTGTTGCTAATTTGCTCTAGATTTGAATATTAAACTCTTAAAGTTCACTTTTCAAAAAACTGCAAAAACATCAATCAATTTCAGCATCAAGTCACAATTTATCTCATTTCCATCAACCATAAATGTCCACAAACTGTCAAAAAAAGTTAATCTCACTTGTCATTTGCAGCATAAAATTTATTCATTTTTTCTTCGTCATTCATTTCACGAGCCTCAAGGAGGTGTCTGCTGATGACAAAGTTTACATTCAAATTTGTGCCATTTAATGGCTTTTCATTAGTCGTGTAAGTGAACTAAAGGGATTGTTTTTACAGCAATACATAAAAATTCTTTTGTTCTTTAATGTGAAACGACAAAGTTTGAGATTTGTTGAGTGGAAAATAGAAAATTTTTGTTGAGAGTTAATTAGGCTACGATTGCTGGTTAATTGAGAATTGGATGAAGTTAATTAAGTGAATATGTGGAAAGATTGAGGTTAATTTTTAAATCTTGATTATCGACATTTAATCTCAAAAAATTCATCCTTAAGTTAATCGAATAGAAACTCATTCATTTAATCTGGTTTCTAAAATTTTTTTTGCAAATAAATAAAAAAATCAATTTTAAGGTGAATTTGAATAATGTCTGAATTTTTGTTGTTGCCTTTTACGTTTTCAATTCAAAAAGTTTTCTCCTTTTTTTCGAAGCCACAAATTCAATTTTGGTACCAAAAATTTCCTTGTGGATTTGTTTTTCTCTGATTTGTGTCTTTTAAATGGTTTTATCAATTTAAAAGTTTAGGTTTGAATCGATTTGAGATATAGATGGTCAGGAAGTAGATTGAATGACACTTTAATGAAATTTTGTTTTGATTGAAAATTGTAAGAAATGTGAATGATTTTGGAGGCTTTATAAGCTTAAGTGTTTTTTATTTCTTGTCTAAATTTCACCAATATTCTCCCTTATCACTGCAAAAACTTCAGAATAAATCACAAAGAATTAAATAATATACTCATTGTCAACAAAAAAGTAAATCAAAATTTCACACGGATGTAAATTCAAATCACTTTGTAGACATTTTGCACTAAGCTATTAAAATCGCTACTGTCTTTTGTCACACACCAAATGACAATTTTATTACACAATTTATTTTTAAAAATTACTTTTTCATAACAAAAGCGAGCATTTTAACGTTATATTCATGAACTTTTTGTCTCGGTCTTGTGTAGGTTATGTCCTTATGGTAATTTTTGAAGGGTTTTAAAATATTCAAGCTCAAGATTTTTAATTTTTTTTTAAAAAATTACTTTCTTTTTAAAAAAATTTTTAAAAAGATTTTTAAAAAAATATTTTTCTGAAAATTTTTTTTTAAAAAACTTTAATTTTGACTTTTTTGGCAAAACAAATATTTTTAACGAAAATTTAAAATATTTATTAATAATTGAAATTCAAGAAAAATCTTCACACAAGGAATCACTTCACGATGTATAATTTAATGTAAATACTTCCATTTCATTGTGGCGGTAGTCGCATAGGCATAGACATAGAACATTATGTAGATACTAAAGAAACATAAAACATGTCGTGGAAAAAATAAACATATAAATCATCTATGTGAATAAATATGTGCTTAAAAGTATACGTAGATCTTCCTTAACTTTACCCCATACGAATGGCATTTGTGAGTACAACAATGTAACGAAAACGGAAAACTGGGACTAGAAATATTATTTGACTACATATTTATGCCATAAAATTAGAATCTTTTTGGCAGTGTGTATTTAATTTTTTTTACCTTATCGATGGGTTTGATGTCTGTGGGATTTTTTTTATAAAAGAATTTTAAACAAATTGAGGATGCTATGTTTTTTTTTACATGTAGAAAGTTCTTTGAACTCTTCTAGAATTCAAGAAAATTGAAGAATAATTTATTTTTTGATAAATTTCAAATCGAAATTGCAAAATTAACAATTTCAAGAATCTTCCAAATTCCACAAGTGATCCTCATTGTATAAATAATCCAAGAAATAAATAAATTGTACACAATTTTTGATTGTGCAATTTACGAGCAAATAAATTGTTTCAGCCTTAATGCGTACAGAATGGATACACAAAAACCAACAAAAAAGAGTAATTTTTCTCTCTTTCTACGAAAAAAGCTCACAAACATGTACATATAAATTGGCAGATAAATGATTCACATGAAGTTCAATTTCCAATAATGAACGCAAAAGAAAAATTGAGAATTTCATTAATTTTTCAAAAATTCATTGAGGCTTGAGAGAGGAAATTAATATTGAAGGAAAATATATTCACGTATTTTTTTTTTGGATGAAAGGAGGTTGAGTGAGATAATGATGTACACGTGGAATATAATGAGCTTTTGAGGAGGAAATTTAAAAAGTTTGGTGAAAGAATGATTCTTATTCAAGTGAGTTGTTAATTCCTGAATAACTCCAATTTTGCATCCTTCTTTAAACTACTTAAAACAATTTAAATTGCATCCTATAGCCATTGTCATTACCAAACAAACCTAATATTTCATAAAATTTCCAATTGAAGCATAAACTCAATTTAAAAGTCATTCGTAAATACTCAAAGTCCTTCCAGGAATTAAATAAAAAAAAGACCCAAAATCAAAATATTTTTTTCAACTTAATTTTCTGTGTCTAATTTTTCCTCAATTTAGATTTCTCATGAGATAAATTTAAATATGATGTATTTGACATTTTTTTTAAGAGAGAAAAAGGAAATTGAAATCGATCTGACTGGATTCAGTTTTTATGAATAAACATTAGGCAATAAATTCAGATGAGATTCCATTTTTTTTTTATTTACTGACCCTTTTATGAGAAAGGAAAAAAAAGTTTACTTTTGAATTAAAAGGTTGAAGACGAATGACTTGTGAAGGTTTCTTTGGGATGAGTTGAAAAGTTTTTGGATTGTTGAGAAATTATTTTTAGAGTTTAACTAGGCAGGAGATTTGAGAAAAAGTGATGGTTTTGCTCAATTAATATTATTTTATTAAAAATTTTTATATTAAAACTTTCAAATATCCTACGAATATTCAAATATATGATTGACTTTAATCCTTCAATTCATATTTTATGCAGTAAATAACAGTTAATAATCAACTTATCGGATCATCTTCTGATCACTGTTAAATTTTCAAAAACGTAAAAATTTTTCAGAAAAATTTTGTAATTTACATCAAATTCCATTCATAATTAAATATTTGATACTAAAAAGTCGAGTCAGACACAACAAAAAGAAAAAAAAAAAACCAATTTTTCATGAAAGGTCGCAATAAAATTTTTTTATCCTCTAAATCTTATTTTTTTCTCTTTACTTTATTGTAGTTCTTATTCTCATGCAATGACAAAAATACAAGAATTATTGCTGTTTCCACAAACTGTTTTATATTTTATGATCTTTAGTCTCCCCCTACAAAAAAAAAGACTTTTACTTCTATAAGAATTTATTGTACATTTAGATTACCATAGCATAAATATCAAAACTATAATCCTCAAGTTTAATGGAAAATGTTCTCTTATTGCTTACTATTTTGTTCCTCCTTCGCTTTATCTTCAATTTTGTGAGTCTTAAATACTCTTTTTTGTGCTGCTTCTTGTTGGTTTATGTTTTGTTATTGTGTGCACTATTGGATAGGGGTTTGTGTAATGCTAGTCAGAGAAGTACTAGCTTTAGAGTACCAACTTAGTATTTTTTTGATGTTCATGGAAAGTTCTCCGAAACGGACTAGTTTTGATGGAATATTCAAGGTTAAGGTCAAAATTATGTGTTCAAAACCATTCCAATGACAAAAACTCCAAAAACTTCATTCATTGTCCAAAAACATATTTTCCACACAAAACTTTACCTAGCAAAACTTCCAGAACCTCTAACCTCAAAAATCATGATGAATATTTACTAATTTTCTTCCGTAGTTGCTGGCGTTCGTGTGACATGAGTAAAAATTGCTAGCAGGAACAATAAAACTATCTTAATCCAATTCTTCTTTATTTCATTTCTGCCTTCATCTCCCCCATCCCATCTCACATAATGTGCCTAAGTCACACTCATTTCTTATTCCAATACTTTATTAAGAACAACAAAAAAGACACAAGAAAAAGAACAACAGCAAATTGTGATTCTACAACGTAGTAAATGTAGATTTATTGCACAACTTTTTCCTTTTCTTTAGAAGAAGCTGAAACAACAAGAACAACGACAAATGAATGAACAAACAAGAAACGAAGGGATCTGAATTGGAATATAGAGAAAGTCCTATGTGAACTTTTGTGCTGAACAAAAGTGAAATAAAGTTTAATTAAAATCGACTTTTGGAGTGATTTGTTGTGTTACTACCTATAATTCTTATTAAATCAACTCTTTTGGATTGTTTCTGGTAGGACGAAGGATTATGTGAAAGGTTAGGCTGAATGTTAGGTAGTATTTGTTTAAGTTATGATGATGATGATTTATTCTTGTTGTTTGCTACTGTTGTGTTTGGATAGTTGGAAGTTGTAGTAGTTTTAGTCTTGACTTGTTGGATTATGTTTGGGATCTAAAAATTTTTTAATTACAATTTTTTTTAAAAAAAAATTCTATTTTTTCTCAAGTTCTTTAATTTTTCATTAGCTGAATACTTAAAAAAATTAAGTTTCTTTACATTTTTTTTTATATTCGGTTCAGTTTATATTTTTAAAAGTTAATACATGTAGGTACTTCTTAAGGTAATTTTTATTTCAAGAAAAGGAATGGAATTTAAATTTTCAAAAATAAATTGAAATTTGGTTCTAATTAATTTTCAAAATATATCAAATAATCTCCAATATCTTGTATTTATTTGAATAGAATTGGATTGAATAAAGATTGATATTTCAATATAAAATTTCAAAGATTATTTATGGAAATTCAATTTGTGAATTTGTTTTAGAAATTTTCTTTATTTAAAGAATACTCATTACCATGGAAATCTAAAGAGTTCAAGATTATTTAAATATCCAATTATTGGATTTGTTTGGTAAAAAAACAAATTGAGATTTTTGAAGAAGATTTAAAATTTATTCAATTACTTATGCGAAAATTATTTCTCAAAATAAGTTTATTTTAATTCTTAAAAGCTTAAAAGCTCCCCTCAAATATCATAAATCTTTTCATCAAATCAATTGCTATGTCAAATGAAAACACTTACATTCCACATACCATAAATAATCCAACACATTTAATACACACGAGTTCATCTTCAAAGACCTAATAAACTAACGACATCAACAAATGCAAAAACACCATCACAAAGATCGCAAGTGACTTAAAAAATTGAATTTTCAGTCATTTTTCATGAGAAAGTAAAGTTAAAAAATGTTTTTTTTAGCACTAAAGCTATCGATATGAAAGCGCGATTCGTGCCATCCATACGAACAGCATAAAAGTCGTGAGCGTCATTAATTAAATGCGATGTCGCACATAACATACATCATCCGCTTAAAAGTTCCGCGCATCATATTTCATTTCTTTTTTTTTCTTAGTGAAGCACATTTCAGGAGGATAACATCGAATGTAAAGTTCTGCTGTTTCTTGATCACTTTTTATAGCCATTTGTGAGGGTTTTGGAAGAATGAGAGATGGTAAAAGTGTAGATTTGTCCAAAGGGTTTGATAAAAACTTATTATGTGCGTTGATGTCGAATTACATCAAATTGCTTTTAAAATGAGGAAAAATAAATTTTGTAGGATTCGAACTCACAATATTGGAAACAAATCTAGATTCGTGTCTAGTAGTACTTGTACCTAGTGATGCTAATATCGATATAATTTTAATGTAAAAATGCGTCATTTCTTTTAATATCAACCATAATACCAAACACCATCCTCCAACTTCCCGTCTATTTCACGACAATCAATTTCTATCTTCTCCCTCGTCGTGTATGTGTCGAGAGTTTAGTCATTCTTGAAGTTATTTTGAAAAGATAGAAGAATTTTTTCTTTCTTTCATAATTTATAGCTACGTGAAATTCAACAACAGAAAAAGTTTTTAATTTTCATCTCACACAAAAAGAAAATGAATGAAGGATGCAGGGAGAAAGTTTAAAATGAAAATGATGAAGAAGAGAAGGAGATGATAAATTTGGGCATCGCTCAAATAAAGTTTAATGACCTACCTGTACAGCAATAAAAAAGTTTTTCATAAATGAACAGCTTTTTGGTAGTTGGGATCATTAATTTTTTTATTTTTGAGTGCTGTCAGATTTAATTTTGCTTTTTGTTGATTTTTTTGTTCAAATTTGAGACTTTTGCAAGATTTTTGTGTGTTTTTTGCACAAAAAATCCAAAGTCAGAATTATCACTTCCAACAGCTACTCACAAATCAAAAAAGAAAACTTTCTCAAAAAAATTTGTCATAAATAAATTCATAAAATCAAATAAAGCACTGAAACTTGCAATTTGCACGCTCTAGAAAATAATTCAAATAAATTCGCAGTAAAAAAAGTCAACTTCAACAACATTTTATTTCCATTTTCCTAATTTTAATTATTTCTACAAATATTTGAGTGAGAAAAATTGTTTTCATTTATGAAATGAAAATAAGCATTTTTGTGCTTCCAACAATGGCAATTGTATTATCGCTATAAAAGCTTGAGAGTAAAAGTTAGAATTTTTTTTGTGAGATTTTTGAAAGACGCATAATTTTTAATTTTTGTTTTTTTGCAAAAAAGGTGTGAAGTTATAAATTTTTTAGCTGGTCATTTGCTGATACAGTGGCGTAGCTATGAATTTTGCGAAAGGATGGAGAGGGGCTGAAAATTTAGTTTTTTGTTTGAAACATTTGATGAGGGGTAAATTTTCTTTTTTTACGAAAAACCCTAGAAAATTAAAGAAATTTTTGTCCCATTTACCCTCCGGAAATTATTTTAAAATTATATCAAATTTTTGAAGTTTAAAAATTAAAAAACAAAAACTCAATATTGATTTTAATCTTCAAAAAAAAATCTTAAATTTTTCTGAAATTTTTCAATCAACAAAGACTATCTGCAAAATTCAATTTTACACCTTTTCTATTATTCATTGAAAATAAAGCTTTCAGCAAAACTGTTTCAGATTCAGTTGGTTAGTTTTTATTGTTCAGCAACTGCCATAACTTAACTGTTTGCCATTGAATTAAAAGGAATAAAGCTTACAGTGTAGAAATAAAGGAGCAAATATTTGAGGATTTCTGTATCATTGTTGATTTATATTTCAGTGAAAATGCAGATTAATTAGTGGAGTTATGAGAAGAAATTTCTTTGTGAATTTTTAAGGAGGAGGTTGTTCAGATGTTATAGGTACGGAAATTGAAAAATTCTTTTTGATATGATTTTTTTTAGCATCCGAATAAATTCATAAACATAATTTGATGTTCCTTTAAATGTTAAATTAAGCACAACAAATTTTCAATTTATGAACTTTTCAATTTCAATAATATTTGCTTAAGAATTCAATCGATAACGGAAATTGCTTATTCGCATGAAAAAATATTTTATAAATATTTAAAATGAATTTTTTCTAATTAATATTTTCTTGGAATTATAAAAATTATTTTCAAGTATTTTTAGCTATTGGAAGAAAATCTACAACTTTGTAAAAATTTATCAAGTTTACTTTAAAATATTTTATGAAACTTAAAGATACTTAACGATCTTTCAAAATGTGACTAGAAATTCAACTTCAATTTTATTTCTTCTTTCAATAAAATCAGCCTTAAAAGTCACTTCCTTCCTAATATTTTCTTAACCCAAAGCTTTATCCCAAAATAGCCCACACACAACCATGACAATCAATAAAAGAATTTCATTTCCAATCAATGTCGATATAAAAAAAAAATCCCAACTGAAAATCCCTTCATAATCGAAAAAAATGTCGCTCAATAACGAAAATGACTTTTAACATTTTATTTTATTTATTTTTTCCACTTTCTTTTTAAGCTTTCGATTTTTCTTTTGTTTTTCCATGTCAATGAATTCAATATCAATATCCATTAATAATCTTCTTATGGAAAATGGAAGAAAACATTGAAGATCAAGAAGATTTTTTTTGTGTGCTGATTTGAGGAAATTGTGCGTGGAAACGTAATTTTTGGCTTATTTAATTTTTTTCTAAGATTAAAAATTATTTTCTAAAAAAATAAAAATTAAGATTGATTCTACTAACATTCATGCCATAACATTATTTATGATCAATCTTTTGCAAAATCTATAAAAATTTAAATCTTCATTAGATTCTTAAGAAAAATGTTTTTGAAAAATTCCTTAAAACCAGACAAGTCGTATCCTTGTCCCACATTATTTTTCGTTAGTATTCCATGAAAAAAAAAAAAACTAACATGTTAGTCATTTAAATGCAAATAAATTCACTCTAAATACATCAGATATATTATACATAAATGTACACAAGATCTTTAGCATATAATACATCTCGAAGGCATTCCACATTCACTTCATCCCTAACATCGAGGATGATATACAATATATACATTCTCAACTGATTGCATTTACAGTTCATACAATTTGATAAATTCAATCTCAATCTCCAACATGCATTTCATTTCAAAGATTTACAAAATAGAATTTATATACATATAATATAACATTCTATCCTCCTAACAAGATGTGTGTCATGTCAAATGACTATGGAATGATGTTGTATGTGAAGTGAAATGACATTGTTCGACAAATGTGAATTGGCAACATGTAGCTCTTTATACATCTATAGATAGCACTGAGATGATGAGGGAGAGAGAAAAACGATGAAGGAATTGCAACTTTTTTTTTCTCTTATTCTTAAAAATGTTGAGGAAAAGTAGGGAAGGATGATGGTAAGTTGAGTGAAAATGGAGAGCAAATGCTGGTATGCATGATATTCAATTATAGATAACACGATTTACCCCTCTCTTTACTTCAATACACAAGCACACTATCGTCTTATGTTTTGTACTTCTTATTTATTCGTCTTGCCTCAATCTTGCCTTTATGAGGAAATTTTTGTACAAGAAAGATTAGACTGGATTTTTGGTTTATGATGAGAGGGGATTTGGATGGCAGTTTGTCTTGAAATGGATTAGATATTATGGATGATTTTGATTATAATATTAGTCAAAGGCAGTGATGCCAAACTTTTTTGAAACGTGGAACATTTTTGAGCTTATTTTTTTAAATTGAAAATGTATCGAAAAACCCAAAGCTAAGACTAAATGATTTTTAAGGCTAAATGTCTTATTTTTGAGATTTTTTTAAAAACTATTTTTATATACTTAATTCGTATTTTTTGTTTAAGGATTTTTTAATAATTTTGTTTATGGTTTTTGTTAAAAAATTAAGTTTCTAGTATAAGTCCAATAACTAAATTTTATTATAAGAAAAAATTATGAAAAATATTTTAATTCCAAAAATTTTAAATTTTATAAATTTATTTGAAAAATTTTAAGACAAAATAAATCCTTCATTTCATCAAAAACATCCTAAAACTCTTTCGTCAAAATCACATGTGAAAATTCTCACAAAAAATGTACAATTCCAAATTGATTTAACTTCCTCAATCCTATCAGTTCAACCTCATCACTAACAACAATGATAATAATAATAATAATGATGGAATCAACAATAATAACAACATTATTCTCCTATTTTCTCTATTCTTTATCAGTTCCTTTCTGTAAGACGATGTATATGAATGTTTCAAAAGATACAAGAATGTGCTCAATAGTACAATATAATAATATCTATTCATTCATACATATATTGAGGAAGTTCATATTTACATCTTATATTTGTCACATAATTCTGGAGCTTAGAGATATTTGATTATATAATGCTCATGCTTTGCTTTCTTGTTTGTATTCTTCTATATGTTTTCAAAATTGATGGTAATTTGACTATGTATGGATGGGTATCGGTGTGTAAAGAGAAATTGCAGCTTGTTATGATCAATCATGTGATGTATTATATCAGTCAATTATTTTCTGATGAAATATCATTTTTAAGGTTGATGGGTTTGAGTCATGGAGTAGAAAATTATGTGAATTGATGTCAAACGTGATGAATATTAATGCTTTGAGGAGCTTTGAGGTTGAAGCTTTAAAGTTGGAATTTTTGATAATTTTTCAATTTTTATCAGTTTAATAGACCTCAAAAAGCTCTCAGCCATTCAACATCATCTCTCAATGTCATTATCGAACACCCCATTAAGCTCACATATACTCCACCGCACGAATACATCAATATCTCTCAACCATAATAATTATTCGGTTTCAAGTAGCAATTTTATCATGCTGAGCTTAAAAAGATTTTTTTTGTCATATAACAATCAATTGATGTCATAAACACAACCGTGCAGCGATTATAAATCGATTATTAACCATCTCTAACTTTTCAAAGTCATAAATTAAAAAAAGAAAAAACGAGAGAGTAAAAATACAGAAAAAAAATCATAAAAAAAAGTTCAGTTTGACAGTTTTATGTAATCTGAGTGAAATGTGTACTTGAAAATCATTTTCATTTCCATAAGTAAGTAGTAATTTGATTTTTTGAGGAGTTGGAAAGCAATTTTTGTTGTTTTTTGAGATTTTGTTAAGATTTTATTACTTAATTAATTTTTTTAATTAAATTAATTTTTAATATATAAATTTACAAAAACTGTTTAAGAATAAGAAAATTTTAATTTTCTTGGCATCAATTTAACTTTTTTGGGTTCAAATCCTTCAAAATTGCATATTAACTTTATAAGTTTATAGCATCAAAAGTTAGGACTAAAAACCTATTTTTCACGCCATTTTGATCCTAGATCCTCATTAAAACCAAATTTTCCCAATTCAGAGTTCCAAAATTTTTCAGCCTTTCATAATTGACAGAGAGTAAAGCAAAATGTTTTCCTGGAAATGAGCAAAACTGCAAGAATTAAAAAAATTGTTGAATAGCTTTAAAGTTTTTCAACAAATACTTTACAAAATGACATAACGTAGAGAGAATTATGAGTTGTGAGAGGACATGAGAGTACTTAAAAAAACTTTTTTCTGCACATTCCTTTCTATAGAAAAAGAAAATGTTTTTTTCATTTCACATTTTCTTGCATGAGAGAAAAATCTCACAAAATCCTCAAAACATGAAAAAGTGGAAAAAAATTTTATGAAGTGGCTTTTTAAGTTCCATTTGAATCTTTGTTTTTATAAAGTTTTTCACAATTTATTCATGTGTGTATAAAAATATGGTTTTAAGCTCTTTAATGCTCAATTATGCTTAAAATTCTTCGAGCAAAATTGTATTTTCAAGTGAAATTTGAAAATTTTTACTTTGAGTCACACACAACTTCTGCATCAGTTATCAGTGAGCATTACAAAATTAGAGCAAACATGTCAAACAACATAATTCTCAACAGAAAGCAGAAAATATTATTTAATTCTTCTTGTTGTACATGTATACACTCAAAGTCATAACTCGTGACTCCTTGTGAGTGCTTCGACGTGAGAATTTTTTCATCATTTAATTCTCTTTTTGTAATGAAATTACAAGTTGTATTTCAAAGAGGCTCAAAAGAGCAAATGTATGTAGGATTTTTTTTTAGAAAATCCTTTTAAGCTGTTTATTACGTGTCTTGAGGACAAATTCTTTGTCACAGTTTTATTAAAAAATTTCATAATTAAAATGCACAACAATTAAGTATTTTTTTAGTTCTGGAAAGATTTTTTGTTTTTGGTGCGGAATTAGTGACTTATTATTATTCATTTCTTAGGCTGGACATTATTATTATTATTTTTTAGGCTGGAATTTTATATTAAATTTTTAAAACTTTTCAAATTTTTCTAAAATTGCATAAAGTTTAAAGCTTTTAATCTTCCTTTTTTGGAAATAAAATTATCTCAAATTAAGCTAAAGTGAGACTTCCCAAAGAAAAATTCTAAAATGCTAAATAATAAATCTAAGAATCCCATTACGATCATCATTCCGACAAAAATCCAATTTCTAACTCACATTTCTCATTCTAAAGCAGATATCACATGAGAAATTCACATCAACATTATTACAAAAATCATTCTATAATGTGAGAGATTTGCATAATGCTTTATGTAAATAATTCATTCCATTTATTATTGTTACGTCAACATAAGAAGCTGAAAAGTAGCATCAGCAGTACAAGCACATAAAAAAGCTTGATGAAAGTGACTTGATAAGAGTATAAAAAAATAAAAGTAAAAAATAACGAAACAGCATAAAAATTCGACATTATTTGTCCTACTGCTGTTGTTTTGCGAACTCGCTATGAAAATGATCAATTTGCTGTTACCGTCATGTAGGAATGAATTTAGAATGAAAATTTTATGTCGACCATGTGATGTGAAACAAACAACAAAAATAATACAAAAATGGGAAATGTTATATGACATAATAAAAGGTATGATGAATCCATCAAGCATTCAGGAATCGTAAAGTCATCTAAATCACCTGGCACACATGACACATATACAATTTATGCGCTACACACAAATGTATATGTATTTTCATGATGATGACTTTCCATTGCTTGTTCAAATAGCTCATTGTACACATATGTTGACACATACAAAATTTTCTGTAATAAGAGTATGGAAAAAAAAAAATTTATATGTCTGAAAAAAAGGAGAGATGTGAAATAACATACAAGGAAGAACGGAATGAGAAATAAATGTAATGGTAAATGAGGCTTATTCATCACAGTAAGTCAACATCTACACACATATTGTTATGAAAATGAAATATTCAACCTGAAAGTATTTAAATTGAATCAACAGAAGTTAAATTGAAAGTTTTGATGTGATTTTGTTTTAGGTTCGCTGGTTTCGGTGCGCATTTTTTAAAAATCCAATTATTGAATAAAATTTGATGAAAATTTCAAAATTATAAAATTTTTCTTTTGTCATGAATAAAAATTTGAATAAAATTAGGAAAAATTTGATCAAATTTCATTTGATTTTTTAATTTTAAAATTCAAATTCTAAGTGATAAAAGCTTTCTATTTAAAAAAAGCATACTGATTTATTAAATAATAATGTCCAATGTTAAAGTACCACGACATTCTATTCTTTTAAAAAAATTCTTATTTAAATTTTTCATGAACATTCCATTTCCTCATTTAAACATCAAACAATTTTAACTAATTTCTTCATCCCCCAACCAGTATATTCTCCATTGACGTTTCTTGTCAGAATGAGAAGAAAAAATCCAAATGTCAAGGTGAAAGAAGAAAAAATTCCTTTCTTTCAATTTCATCCCTTCACAACCCCATCATGTTCATTCTCAATGTCACATTAGAATTTAATTTTGTGTAAAAAGCAAATGTGCAGAATTTTCGCATACATTTCATGTTTTAGCTTATTATGCTTGTCAGCAAATGTCGTTTGAGTTCATAATGGAAACGAGTAGAGAGTGAGTAAGAGAGATAAGGTTAATAGACGTAGAAGTAAATTATAGTTTGCAAGCTGCACGATACCGGAGAGGTTTTTCTTAGAATTGTCATAATACTAATATTTTTGCTGTACAGCTTGTTGGCGTCATGTTAAACAAATACGAAGGTAAATGGTTGTAAAGTTTGTATATTGATTTAGTTCTTGGAATTTGTTATTCATAGATTTAGTTGAAATTTGGAGTTTTGTGTGTGGTCTTTTGATAGCGTCAATTTATTGTGATATCGTTTGTAAATAAATAGAATGACAATCTGCTGTTTTTTCCTCAGTGCTATCCATTTTTTATGCTTCTTTTGTTTTCAAATTTTACCTCTGAAATTCTCCGAAATAGATAATTTTCTAAATTGAATATTAATGACTGAATAATTTAAAAATAATTTATTCAAATATCAAATTTTGTTCATTTTCTATCCAGTTTAGTATATTTATTGAATTTTTGAAAAACAATTTCCAATAACTGAATAATTATTGATTAACTTTTCGTTAATACGTATTTCGACGCGGTTAAGCGTCATCTTCAGAACTATTGTGAAAAATTTTCTTCAATTTGAACTCAATGCTCGCTGAGATTTTGTTTTTGGTTAAAATGTAAGAAAATTTTCTTAACAATTTTAACCAAAAACAAAATCTCAGCGAGCATCGAGTTCAAATTGAAGAAAATTTTTCACAACAGTTCTGAAGATGACGCTTAACCGCGTCGAAATACGTATCAACGAAAAGTTAATCAATAATTATTCAGTTATTGGAAATTGTTTTTCAAAAATTCAATAAATTTATTCAAACTCACTCAAATTCTTTACAAACTCAAAAGTTTAAAATAAAATTAATTGTTCGCAGAAAACAGACAAAGTTGAGAACTAAGAATTTACAATAAAAATTCTACCATCATTTAAAACTCTTCCATATTCATAGAAAATGTCAGAACCGACAAACATACAATGCCATTTGAAGAGGTGGAAGTAAATTAGTTTCATTTCGTTGAAAGCATCTTAATAATTTTTTTCTATGCTCATATATGTGTGGTACATTGTCATAGCATTTGTGGTGAGAGAAGCTCATATTTTGCATGCATGAATCCCTTTTGTTGGAGGTTAGTGAATGGAATGAAGTGAATGATGAAATAATTTTTTTAAAAAAGAGAAAAAAATCTATGGCAGAAGCTTTTTGTAGGTGGAAATAGAATAAAAAGAACGGGAATATTTTAATGAAAATTCAACTCGTGGAGTCACGCGCTGACAGAAATGGAAACGTCACTTTTAAGAAGATTAAGTTGCGAATTGATTTGAGATTTTTAGCGCATTTTGGATTTTTTTTTCCAAATTTTTTCACGTTTTTTAATTTTTTTCAAATTTTTAAATTTTCTAAAATTTTTAAATTTTCTAAAATTTTTGAAAATTTTTAATTTTCTAAATTTTTTAAATTTTTTCAAATTTTTAAATTCTTCAAATTTTTAAATTTTTTCAAATTTTTTTTAAATTTTTTCTAATTTTTGAAATTTTTCAAATTTTTAAATTTTTTTTAAGTTTTTAAATTTTTTCAATCTTCAGAGAGCTTTTTCAAAAATATTATTAATGATTTACTTTTCATATACTTTAAGTTAAAGGACCTCAAAAAGCACCCATAAATTCTCAGCCAGCAAAAATTGCACATCGACATAATTCTCAAAGCCATACCAACATCTTCTACAGCTCAAGCTTAATACTATAATCACTTACAATTTCCTTTTTTTCTTTAACATTTTTTTCTCATTTACCATGTTACAAAACCATCTTAACTCCCATAGAACATACATCACATTCTATTAAATAATTTAAAAGATTCAGATCTCTTTCAAAGTCATTTAAAATGATGTATGGTGTGCTTTCAGATGAAATATGATTCCCTCCTTCTTATTGCCATCTTCCTTTTTTTTGCTTAAATTGCGACATGGTGCAAATTTTTTTCTTCTTTATGAGCTTTTGAACGTTTTTTTTTTAAATTTACGTATGTATCAAAATGGGAATGAAAGATTGGTTCCTTGACGGAAATTTTTGGGTTATAAAGTTAGGAATTTTTTGAGCTTTTACAGTTTTCACTCGGGATATTCCATAAATATTAGACTGATGGAATGAGAAAAATATTAATAAATATTATTGACTTTTAGTTCCAAAATATCTCCAATTCAATTCGTTTCTACACCCAACAAGCATTCACAAAAAAAACCAAACAAATTAAGTCTCTTATGCACTTAAAACATGTTGTTGAGAATTATTGTATGAGAATAAGATTAAGTGAGGGATTTTATAACTTGTTAGAAAGCGAAGGAAACTGAAAAGGACATTTTGTTGCAACAGACGAGTGAAGATTATTGGATTAAAATAATGTTGTTCGAAAAGATTAAAACTTCTCGTCTACTGAAAGTTCAATTAAATTTCATTTTATTTAGTTTTGTAGTTAATGCTGTTTAGATTAGATGATTTAATTCCACCACCGTAATTGTATTTATTTGTGGATTTTTGTATACGTTTAGTTGATGGATTGTTTGATCGGTTGGATTAGAGGTTTAATTGATTTTGAGGGAAGTAAAATTAAATTTAACGGAAATTTTATTTAAAGTATGCAGTTTAGGTGCAGAAAATCAGTTTCACAAGAAATGAAATTTTAAACTTGCTTATGTACCCTAAGATTCATGTAATTTTGCCACTATAATAATGTTCTCTTTGTTTTCAGCACATCACCTTAACCATGCAAAAATGACAAAATTTATGTTAGTTGACTTATAATAATAGAATCTTTTTATTATCTACATCAAAGTGGTTTGCTATTATCGTCATCATCGTTGCATGCTTCCTTAACAACTTTTTCACATCTAACTTTGCAGTTTTCTGTCATCTGTAATAAATTTTCATGAATTATGAAGGAAAGATCCCTTTTTGCTGGCTTTTAAAAGAACATCTTCAGTGATTATTAATACACGAGAAACTTTAATAGTGATATAATTTCTTTTTTTTTGTGTCATAACTGTGAGAAGATGAGCTGAAAATTAGGAGAAAAAAGAAATTAAGGTTATGCTTAGAAAGCTTCTCAATTAGAGTCCAAAAATATTTTTTTGCTCATTTTGCAGCACAAAATTCTGCCAAATTTTTAACATTCATATAAAAATCATCTCACAACATCCTTTGCTGCTCATCCTTTGAGACTTTATTGGCTGAGAGCTTCACAATCATAAATCAAATGTGGAACAAAATATGAAAATCTACTCAAGCTTAAAAGTGGAAGATAGACGAGCACAAAAAGAAAGAAAATTGGGAATGAGAAGGCAAAAGTTTTCTATGCAAAAATGAGAACTTTTTTTGATGCTCGCTCAACAAAGCTTTTCATATTTTTTTCGCCTCTTTATTATTGGGAGAAATTTCATCAGAATTTGCTTGATTTTTTTTTTGAATGAGGTACAAATTAAAACGAAAAATTTCACTAAGACTAAAAAATTTTCTAAACTCTCACCCAAAATTTATTCAATTTTTTCACAAGGACCCATCTTCTTCCACATCCAAAGATAAATTCGAACAATGAAAATAATAAAAATGACGATGATAATATTAAGTTCAATTTCATCTGCTTATTCATTGTGCGAACATATTGAACGATTTTTCACTTTGCTTCCTGCATTCATTCAATTCTCGATTTGATTTGATATTGATGGCAGTGAGGGGTAAAATGTGAAGAACTAGAAAAAAAGAGGAATTGAATTGAAAAAAAAAAAATCGGAAGAGAAAATTATCCGGAATTGAATTTGATCTATTTAAAATGGGAAATAAATTTATTTTGCAAATTGTGAATGAAGATTTTTCCAGTTATTTGTGTGAATGAATTGGTGGCTGTTGAATTTAAATCAAATTAAAATTGACTGTTTGAAGTGATTTCTGAGAATTTTGATACAATAAAATGTGAAATTTGAACTTAATTCACGATAAATTCTTGGAAAATTGAATCAAACTGTTTTAATTAAAAATTTTACTGGACAAAGTAAATTAAATATGCTGAAATCCAACGAAGCACATTTCAATTTGTAATCATTTCATTAATCTCGCAAACAATCATCAATTTATGTTTCCAATTTATTTGTTTTATTTTCTCAATTAAATTGAATTTCAATATGGACCCTATCGCATTGGGAGGGATAAAAAATCTGAAATTAATTTCCATTTTCGATGCTTCACCAAATGTTTAACTCAATTTCTGAAAAATTAATTATTTGATATGGAACAATTTCAGTTTCGAATTTATTTCGCGAAATTAAGTACAGCTTTTGATTAAATGATGAAATAAATTTACAATTTTTAGCTTGGGGTATGTGGTCTGAGGGTGTTTTAATTTTAATTAAAAATGAAGAAAAATTTATCTAGGGGGTCGTTCACTTATGACGTTCATCAAAACCCCAATTTTTAAAACCCCGTCCTCCTTCTGTCATAAGATCTTCAAACAAAAAAAATCTATTGTTTAAAACTGTCACACATCCTCAGACCTCCCTCCCTCTTAAAAATTGGAAGTCATAAGTAAACGACCAGGGTCAATCAATTGATCGCTGTTTGATCGTGATCGGTGATCGTCGATCAGATCGACAAATGATCGAACGATCAATTGATCGATTCGATCAAACGATGTTTTATGATCGAATGATCGACGATCAATCGATCATATTTTGAGAAAAAGATCGATAGATCGTTGATCGACTCGATCAATGATCGAACGATCAATTGATCGACTCGATCAGAATACAAATTTGATCGGGACGATCAATTGATCGAACGATCAAAACTTTTACTTTGATCGTGGCGATCAATTGATCGTTCGATCATTGATCGAGTCGATCAACGATCTATCGATCTTTTTCTCAAAATATGATCGATTGATCGTCGATCATTCGATCAAAAATACCGATCAATTGATCGTCGATCAATGAACGGCGATCAATTGATCGAATGTTCGGAAAAAAATACAAAAATATAAATTAGTAATCAATAAATAATAATATAAGTTTCTTTTAAAAGGAGTAAATCCATTTAAATTTTTAGTTCCTTTAGTAGAAAGAAACCTAGCTCTTAGTTGTTTCTTTCTCATTTTTTTCTAATTTTACTGATTCGAATTTATATTTTTAGCTTAAAACTGAATTATATATTATAACAATTTACGATAGAAGTAAAATTCATAAAAAAAATTAAATTTAAGAAACAATCAAATATTTACATTTATATGTCTCAACTGTTAAATATATAAATGTTCTCTATATCTAGTTTAAAAAAAGGTCAGATAATCCTTTTATCGCTAAAGGAATCGCATTAAAATTTCTAAACGCAGGGACAAAAAAATATTAGCACTTAATAGCATATGTGTATGTAGAATTATGATATCATTTGCATTATCATGTCTTTGATTCATACGTTGTATCGGAAAATTAATCTTTGTAGTATTATTCATTTCAAAAAAATTTTCAAAAAAAAAATTGAAAGTAAGGATACTTAGGCATCTCAAACATCAATAATAAATAAAATTTAATTAAATTAAAATTTAAAATAACACACAAACCTCTCATTGAAAAAAAATTTGTTATGTAATATCTAATGAACTTTAATTTTTGTTTATTTTCTTAGTTTAAAGATTTTTAAGGAACAAAGTAAATATTATTTAATAAATTTCAATATTATCGTTTTAAGATAATTTACATACTTAGATAATTTCATACATACATATCAAGTTTTTCTTTCTCAGATTATTTTTATAAAATAAGATAAATTTTATGCTTTGCCGTTTAAGAAATAACGATTTGTTTTTAAAAATAATGATTTTTCAAACATTAAATCGTGCAAATTCGATCTGGGTTGAGTAAGCACATTTCTTGCTTCCGAAAAAAGTCTTTCTACGGACCCAGAGCTTGTTACAGCTGTATTTAACTTAACAAAGACGTGCAAAATTTTTTCGTATTTTTCATCATCAAATATACTAAATGAATAATTTCTGTCATCATAATATGCAAGTAAAATGCACTCATCATCATTATTGTTATCTTCAATAAATGCATCTTCGAAGCTTGGAAATGAAAAAAACTCGTTGATTCTCTTTGTTGACTTTGCAACTGGACAAGGTGATAATGATACATCGACAGAAAGTTCTTGACTTAAACGAGTATTTGAATTGTTGCAATTTCTCATTAAACGTATCAAATATTTGTGTGCAAGTTCAAATTCTTCAACATTCAAACTTGTCAATTGTAAGGTACGATTCTTTTTGAATAAAGGATGAATGATAGTTGCTGCTATTATACTAATATCTGAACATATTGGGTCCAATCTATAGAAAAAAATAAAAAAAAAAATAAGAATAAAGATAGTAAAATTATTATATGTATTGTATGTTTTTTTTAACTTAAAAGTTAAATATTTCAATGCTTAATTTAAGATATTCAAAGAATACCTATTTTGAACTCCTTCCAATATATTATTTTTTAAATTTTCACAGAAAATTAAATTGTGCATATCATTAAGTTTAGTCTTAATTTGGATTGAAATAGTCGGTAACATCTCTCCTATACAAGCATTATCACCTTGAAAATAATCAAGACATATTGCAAGAGGTTTAAATACCTACAACATAAAACATAAAATACATTAAACTTTAAAAAATTTAAAATCGTCAAATTAACTACCATTAAAAACTCTTCGACAAATTCCCAGTCATTTTCTGAGATTGAAAAAGAAAATCTTCTGCCAGCCTGTTCACTGTTGTATTCATTGATGATATGTTGAATCAGTGGAATTTTTCCTTCTTTGTAAATTCCATACAAAAAATTTATAGAATCATACAACGAATTCCACCTTGTAATAACTGGTTGTTTTGGAATTACACCAATTTTTGTTTTGAATTTTCCAGAAAATACAGAAGAACGTCCGCAAATATTCCACAAAGACTTAAATTGTGTAAGAACTCTTTCGTATGATGTACTGAATATATTAGCCTCATTTTCAAAATTCATAGCATCTTTCGATGCAACAAGATTAAGAACATGTGAAAGACATCCTATGCGTTTAGGTAGATTGAAAGCCAATTCTGTGTTAATATCCACTTCAATATCACTTATTAAATGCATTTGTTCTGAATCATCTTGAATTTCGTTTTCGTTAAAATTCAAGTCATTCTGTGGTATAATTTCTGGAGTGTTGTGAAAAACTCTGAAACAAGAAGCATAAAAAAATAGTAGAAAATTAAAAACTTTTTGAATTACCAATGAAAAAATAGTATACCTAAACGCTTTAACAAAATTGGCAGCACCATCAGTAATAACACATTCGACTTTATTGTTCAAACTAAAATCATTAATTATTAATGAAATATTTTGAGCTATCACCTCGAATGTTATTGAAGTATTTATTCTTTTACACGCTAGCATAACTCGTTTTTTAAGGAATTTGTCTGTTCCATCTGGATCAAAAAAAAGACAAGTAACACCAAGAAATGTCCTAAATGATGAGAAAATTTATGTAAAAACAGATGTAAATTTTTGTAATCATGTTCAATTTTTTTTACCTGTTGAATGAAGTCCAACAGTCCGCTGTAAGACATACAAACTTTACGCGATGCAACAGTTTCTTGATTCCTTCTAAATCAATTTCATATTTTTGCCTGATGTTTGATTTTATTGTGTTCAATGCTGGAATGTCTTTCTTTGGTACATTAAGAAGCTCCGCAAATGAAGGATCTTGAGAACATGAAAATGGTAATCCAGTGAACACAAGAAAATTTGTGATTCTATCACAAAGAGAATTCTTTTTTGAGCTCTCTTTCTTCTTTAAAATCACTTTGTTCTGGGTAGAGTTATTTTGTGTTTTTTCTTTGCAAATCTAGACTCAAAGGTAGAGGAATAAATATTTAAAAAATAAAAAAAATGATAATTTTATAACATACCTTTGCATGTCTTATTATATTCAAGTTTGTTGATGGAAAACCGACTATCTTTTTTTTGCATACACAACAACGAACCTCAAAACATTTTATATTTTGAAAATTTTCGTACTTTGAGAATCTTGATTGAGATTTTTTTCCAGTTTCGTTATAATACTTTAAGTTGATAACCTTAAAGTTTTTTGAAAGATCTTTGATACTACCAGTGAATAAGATTTTGGCGAATTGAGAATAATTATCTTCATCTGTACTGCCAATATTTGTTAAATTAATATCTGCAGCATTTTGATTAGTTCCAGCTTCCTCCAAAAATGTATTGCTCACCACACCAAACGTGGTTTCGTCTTGAAATTCATCCTGAATATTCTCAAATTCTTGATTCTCATTCATATTCATTGTCATTTTTATCTCATATGTTATAACTTTATTTAACTAAACTTTAAAACTTTATATATTTTTTTAATAAGCAAATAAAATAAAATAATTTCTTATCGTCGTCACTACTCATTAAAAAAGAAGGTAGAAAAAAGAAAGCAAACTTATTAGAATCTAATAACTTTATATTAGATTTTCAATAACTATTTTTTAAAATCTAATAATAAGTTATCGAAATTTTATATAAATGAGATATAATTTATCATTTCCAAATTAAATCTCAATCTTCCTTATTTCGCTTAATGATAATTATATCATCGTCTTCATAAATAAATTTTTAAATGTTAAAAATCAATATAAGATTTTTTCATGCTATCAAAATTGTATGGCAAAATAAAATTTTTCTGACATTCTATTATCATCTCTCAAAATATGTACTGTACTTAAAATAAATTATGTTTAATTTAAATAAATATTCTATGATTATGCAGACATTTTGAATATGAATTTAAGCTTTAAATTTCATGATGTGATTAAAATTCAATTAAATTAATTATTTCCAGTGTAATAAATAAATATTAGATTCTAATAAATAATTATTAAATTTTAATAATTTGTTATTAGATTTTAATAACTACTTATTAGAAATCAAAATATTAGGATTTCATTGCAAAAGAAACGTGGAATTAATTTCAAGTTTAAATATTGTTAAAAGATCATCAAATTAAACCATTATAATGGATTACAGTGAAAGTGCAGATAATTTTCAATATTTCGAACCAGAAGAAGAGAATGAAGCTAATTTAGGTAATGAATTTCATGAACTTAAGGTTTTTTTCAATGAATTTTATGTTTTTTTTTATTTTTCTTTTTTTCAGTTTATCGTTATAAAACAGATCTTAATCATTACTATAATAAAGATGACCGTGAGAAAGTCGACGAATCATTAAAGAAAATGGGCTTTCCGCAGCTTCAGTTATTGTTTTTTAGTAAGTAAATAAAATTTTGAGTAACAGACGGATGAAATTTGAATTTTTGAAAGGTTTTTAAACACTAACACAACCATAAAATAAATATTTTTAAATTCAAATGACCGTTAGCATAATAGAAGCTTTTTATCTGACAACTTACATTTCATTAATTTGATTTTAGAAGAGAAAATCGACATGGAATCTCTTTATCTTTTAGATCAGCAAGCAATAATCACTTTAATGAAAGCATATCCAATGGGAATTCGTCTAAAATTCCTAAAAGCTCTAGTTGCTTATAAAACTATTAAACGCGCAGATAATGATATTTTAGAGGCACAAGAAATAACCAACCAGAATAAAGTAAAATATATTTTATTTTTTAATTTCACTAAATTTAAATTTTGTCAGTTGAGAATTAATTTAATTTCATTTTATTTGCTTTTAGAAAGTAATCATGAGTAATGATTTGGTAATTTTTTTTGAAGAAACCGTTGAAGGTCAAAACTTTGTTAGTTCACATCCACGAAACGATTTGCTCAATGGTGATGAAAAAAATGTTTTATGTGAAATAGTTTGTCAACATTTTCTACGCGCCGGATATAAATTAGGACTAAACGAAATGCATATTTTATCCAAGGGTATTTCGCAATATTTTGTAAAAGAAGATGCGTCAATTTATTTTGACGGTAAATGTGGAATATTGTACAGTAAAGCCAAAAATATGAGTCGTAAGTTCAGATCTATGGATTTATCGAAAACCTCAGGTAAAAAGAAAAGAAAACTCAGCCAGAATGACTCAGATGATGAAGAGAATCAATTAGAATTGAATGTATTTTCTGAAGAGCAATATAATGCTGACATCTATGTACGTAAATATCCTGACCAAACAAATGAGGAATTTGCTACAAATTGGAACTCTTCTCTTGATTTGAGATACTATACCATTAAATCTCTTGATTTTTGCGATGCTCTAAATTTATATATAGCCTATAAAAGAGCTAACGGATATGATCTTGTAAGTGTTAAATTTAATTTTTATAATTTTCAAGAAAATAATTTTGATTATATTTCAGATCATTAATGATTTTGATTTACTTTTTTCTGCCGAAGATTTTACAACATCATGGAATACATTAAAAAAGTTACTTATAACCGTACTGACAAATGAAATTAAAAATGTTGACATAAAAAATTCATTAAAGAATATTGGCAATATGAAAGGAGGATCGATCGATTTAACAGTACTTTATGGTTTGTTTGGATACTTGTATGGAGGCTCAACAAGCAAGAAAAAACAATCAACCAGCAAAAGTGAACCAGAAACAATTAAGACTACATTTTTAAAATCTTTTCCACTTAGTTCATTAACGCCAGATAGTATTGCAGTTTCTAATTTTCCAACATTGTATTCTTTTGGATCAGGATTTGATCGTATTGACAATAGATTTGTTGTAGTATTAAATTCCGTTAAATTTGAGTTTGAGGAATTTGGAAAAGCTTTAGAAACACTTCTAAAATCTTATGTATTATTTGAGTTAAGTGTTCCCAAATCAAGCAAAAATGTTTTTGAATTTTTATGCTTGAAATTACTGAACATTCATTACAATTTAAATTCAAAAGCCAAGATTTTATTGGATTCAATTACAAAAACAAACGAAGAACATTAGAATTATTATTCTTTATTTGCTATTGTTGTCAATAAAAATTATCTGGATAGTAAAATAATAGAATTTTCATAAATGTTAAATAAATAATGAAAATGCATTTTTATTATTTAAATTTTACCTAAGAAAATAAAGCTCGAAATTGCAATTAGAGAGATAATAAGAGAGATAAACTTTTTTTATTTTAAATTCAAAATGTTAAACTATGTTGATACCATTAATTTAATGGAGACTAAAATACTTTAATGTTGCTTTTATTTAAAGGTAAACAAAAACTTGGTAAAAATTAATAAAATTCTTTTTCATGATATTTTTTTTTTTGACAATGTCATTATGATCATTAACTAGATTTAATTTATTTATTAATTTTTATCGATCATTAGATCAATTTTTCGATCATTTACCTGCAATTTGATCGGAAATCGATCAAATGATCGATGATCGACCCGATCTTTGATCGCTCGATCAATTGATCGCCTCGATCAAAATAAAATTTTGATCGTTCGATCAATTGATCGCCTCGATCAAAATCGTTTTCTGATCGAGTCGATCAATTGATCGAGCGATCAAAGATCGAAAATGATCGTCCGATCACGATCGTTTTTGGGTTTTTGATCGAATGATCGGTGAAAAATCGATCAAAAATCGACCAAGTGATCGTTCGATCAACTGATCGTTTCGATCAGAAACGATTTTGATCGAGGCGATCAATTGATCGAACGATCACTGATCGATTTTTGATCGTATTTAGCGATCACGATCATCTCGATCACGATCATTGATCGTTGACTGTCCCTGTAAACGACCCCTAGGTATGTACATCTAAAAAATATTACAATTTTAATTTTTTGTTGAAAATAAAACCATAAATGGAATTAAGAATTTATCTAAAATGCGTTTTATTCACCTCTTACTTATGACTTTTAAACTTGCCCATTTCCTCAATATAAAAAAATTTTCCCTTTACGCAATTCATTGAAATCTTCAACTAAAGGAAGCAAAAAAAAAAAAATCTTTCAAATAAAAACGAATAATGGGTAAAGAATGGAAATAAGAAGACATAACTCCCTCAATAGAAGCTTTTTTTTTTTTGTTACAAATGTCAATAGAATGTGAGCTTTTTTGTGTGCTATTAACTTACTTACATAGAATAAGAGAGAAGATGAAACGCAAGCATTTTACCCCAGATTTATAGCAAATCAATTCGAGTACTCTTCACGATTGAAAAATCTCAAAGATTATCGACATTGAATTGATCTCGATTCTCGTTTGACACTGGCTGATTTATATACGAAATGTGAATGAGGGTGGAGAGAAAAAGTGGCTCAAGCTTTAAGAAAAATAATGTGGATATTTTTAACTTGAATGATTGCTTGAAGGTTTTAATGTTGATTTTTTTGTTCTGGTTTGAAATTGTAAGAATGGAAGTGAAAAATTGAACTATTTGAGATGTGATCTTGAATTGAGATTGGGAATTGTCTGTGAATAATGAAAATTGTATTATTTTAGGTTTAAGATTGTTTCAAGTTGAAGATTTAGTAAAAACGATATAATGTTTAATTTTTTTAGAAATCCTAGACTAGAAGTGAACTTCGCTAGATGAAGTGTTTTACTAGCCTTATTTGTAAAAGCTAATTTTGGTAACTTTTAGGTGTGAAAAAAATTGTGGCACAAAACTAGTCAAAAAAAACCCCAAAATTTTACTAAAATTTGCGTATTTTCCAACTTTTTTTTCCACAGAAATGATCAAACTTCCTCTTTTTTAAACCCTTTTATCCAAAATTACACGCTCAATCCAAAATCAAATTGAGCAATTTTAAAATGAAAAATTGATCCTACAAATTTCATTGCTCATTCAACAATGCTTACACAAAAAATGTGAAGTGAAAAAGATTTGTTGGAATATCCAGAACAAAAGAGTGCTGATGGCAATTCTACTCACATGTTACTTACAACTATTGAGAGAAAATTTCATTTGGAAAAATTGCAATTTTTCCTTTTTTCCTTCAATTTGGAAATGATTATTTCTTCTTGTTTATTTTCATGCACCATAAAGCATTGGAGATCAAATAGACACAAAAGGAAAATGTTTGTTTTTGTCAGGTTTTTATGGATCAATTTCGTATCAGATTTCTTTAATCAATCAAATTTATGCCTTTGAGGTTGATAGGAATTTAATAACATAGTTTTGCAGCTTTTTATTGAATTTTCTTGGTCAAAACTTATTTTTCCACATGATTGTCTAAACAGCCACAACAGAAAATAAAGCTAATTAAAATTTACTTTGCACGAATCTAAGCCACATGATACACAATGTAGTTTAGCAATGAAAAGCAATAAAATGAAATTAATAGTAAATACATCCAATCCTGAAAGCTATCAATTTCATGAGTATATTTTAAAATAACAATTAAAGCATTTATTGTGAGTTGAATTCCAAAAAACTTCAATTTAGCATCCATGGCAATAACAACAGCTATTGTGAGAAATTTGAAACAGGAAAAAATGAAATTTGATAGTGCTTTTATTGAGCTTCTACTGTGATGTCGATAGTGAAAATTGATAACATTCCGATGCAAATACAATTTTTCATGCATAGATGCTGTCAATATTTGTGGATATTGAGGTTTTAGGCTCATGATGCAGTGAAAATTTTTCTTATAAAAGACTTCATTTTTTGACTATAAATTGATTTATTTTATTGAATTTTGTTCAAAATTTCTGACTCCAACCACACCAAACTAACATTACACTGCATCAATAACTCAAAAAGGATTCATTTAAAAATTCCACTTGAACAACAAATCACATGTAAACCACGTACACAATTCCACATACGCACATACATTCAACCTCATACGCATGCATGTATATTTTTCAAAACAAATGAACCCAAACTGATATTGAATATTGAATATCGAAAGAATCACATGTAAAATTTTTAATTACAAAGGATTGATTGCAATCATGAATTGTGTGTTGTTTTGTTGGGTGAGTTTTACATGACTGTATGAAACAAATTGAATTTTCAGATTGATTGATTTGGTTTTGATCTGAGAAAGTTTGTATTTTTGTTTAGTGGAATTCAAATGAAAAGTATCCATGATATGCTAGTTGTAGGATGATTCAATTGAAGCATTTTTGCAGGTTTTGGACTCCTTCAAAGAAATTCTGCATTGAATGTGGTCAAGGGGTTTAAATGTTGGCAAAATCAAAAAATGGAATCAGCAATCAGCCTTTTTAATATCAAAAGATTCACAAAACAAAAATCAAAGCATTCTCCTCACATAACAACTCCAACCTTCCTCAACAACACAAAAGGCATCACTTCCAATAGCAACATGATGAAAAAGAAATAAAAGCCAATTCGCAATTCAATTTACAAGATCCATTTCGTGATTTCATTTCACTTCCATTAGCAAATATTCCAAAGAGCATAAACAGTGCAAAATGCAGTCTAAAAGAGTGATGCACTTTATGGTAAATCTAATTTGAAAATAAATTTTTACAACTTGATAATTTTTCTCTTGAGAGCTTCTCCTTTCATCTTTATAGTTGCCATAGTTGGCTGATAACTCGACATTCAACCCCAAATGAATTTGATGGAAATAAAGTTTATCGTAAACAGTTTTTTTTACATCCAAAAGATCTTTCAATGTACTGCCGCTGGGGGAAAATCATTGAAAATTGCAATTTGCTTTGGTTGTTTTTTTTTGGGTAGGTTTTGTTGTTGTGAGATGTTTGTGGTTAGGTAAACTAGAATACTAGAATTGGCAGGTTCACAACCATTTAGAAATTTTGAGATTTTTCTTCAATTTGCTCCTATTTTTTTGCTGAATTTTGAGTTCATAAGCAGAAAAAAAAATCTTTCAAAAAAGAAGTGACAGACAGCAAGACAGACTCTTAAGCGAATAGATAGTATGCAAGAATGATAAATAAAAGAGAAGAGACAGAATTGTCTGATATTTTAACAAAAATGCTTAAATTTTATTGCATTAAGCATTCAATTTTTGTTGTGCTCATCTGAAAGAAAGGAGAATGATGAGTCAAGGGAAATTTTAAAGAAAACATAAATGCTAAATTTAATTTTCTTTCAGTGATGCATGATGCACGTCTTTGCTATTTAGACTCAGCAAAAATAAATGCGGAAAATTTTATTCAATAGAACAAACTTGTTTCTTATTTTTGGCATAACTGTTGAAAGGATACTGCTACTTGGAGTCAAAATGTTATGAATTTAGTAATTTAGAATGAAACATTTTAAAAAAAATCAATAAATAAACTACCTATATTAGGACAAAATTGGCAAAAAAGTTTAATTGAATTGAAAATCGGAATTTAGATTTTCAAGAAGGCATTTTTAGGTTTTAAAAATAAATTTAATTGAAAAAGTTTTTGGAACAAAAGTATGTTCATCTGCAATATAAATAAGTTGAAAATGCATTTAAAAAACTTTTAAACAATTTTCACATTTTTAAATAAGAGAAAAAAATTGATTTCCAATTGATAAAAAACTTTGTTTTCGATCTCAAACAAATTATTCAGCATTATTTATTATTCAGCAATAATTGAAAAAAAATTCAATCAGAAATTTTCGTAAGTAAAATTAAAATACAACTAATAAAAAAATAAAGAAAAATAAATAAAAACTGCAAACATGCAGCATAAAATTTTCTCATTCAATGAACAATAAAAGAAAATGCTCAAATCGAATAAAATATTTCAAATAATTTTGCATTCTCATTGAAAATTTTCTGATTTTAAATGTGAATAAAAAACGGTATAGTAAAATGGAATTTTATTTTCTGAACTTTTTCTTCTGAACGATCATAATTAAATCTATGAACTGAAATAGTTTGTAGTCGGAAATTTTCATTATTTTATAAAAAAAATCCTGATGTGAGCAATTCAAACATTGTAACCGTTACAGTTTCCAAACAAAAGTGCAAAAATGTCATTTTTGTCTGTCTGCCATGCAAAATTCGAAGTCAAATACCCCTTGTTCGAAAATTCGAAAAATTTTAAACTCAAATTAAATCATTTTCATGCAGAATTTTTTAAAGAAAATGATTCAGTCCATGATTAAGGACTACAATAAAATCAAATAAATAATAAAACTCAAAAAAAGTTTTCAAATTCAAGAAAAAGCGTAACGTATTTTTTTGAATTTGAGATTTCCGAACAAACTTAATTGAATACCCCTAGACTTTCGATAAGTCTGTCGAACATGAATTGCGCACATCAGAAAAAATCTTTTATGAGTTTAATCAGTGAAGAATTTCATAGAAATTAGTGAGTCGAAAAAATGCAACGATTGACGTTTGATTTTGCATTAAATATTGATTATTTTACTCTACATTTCACTCGAATTACATTTGTGCTCTTGTGAAAATTTTGAATTTAAATTTTTTCAGTTTTTTTTAGTTTTAAAAAATTAAATAATTTTTTTAATAAAAATTTTTATGAAATTTGAATTTTTGTTGATATTTTTTATAATTGAAAAATTAAAAAATTTCTTCGAATTTCCTTGAAAAACTTTTAGTTGATTAATGATGATTGAACTCTAGAAATTGCCCACAAAATTCACCTCAAGGATCATTCATTCATTTATCAAGTCAGAGAATTTTTACCATTGCATTCTACAATTTGATTTATTACCAATTTAATGCCTCTTGATTGGTATATGGATCAACTCGGTTAGGAGAAAAAAAGGAGGAAAAGTCAATGAAAAACTTTTCCTTTCGAATTTTCAAAGCAAATGCTTAATTGGAAAACTTTCCACTGTCTAATTGTTGGAAGTTGTCTGCAGTTTTTGAAAGTAAAATTTGTTGAATAGAAAATAAAATTTTCGTACTGAAATTTGAAACTTTAGAGAAAAAAAGAAGAGCAAAATGCTTAATTAATAATGTTTAGAGGAAATTGCTCATCCAAGCAGAATTTCCTACGCAAAAAAAAAAGTTTTTTAATCATCTAAAAGGCTTAGGAATTTGCTGTTAAAAATTTCATTGAAAATTTTGTGAAGGGTGAAAAAATTTAATTTTTCAAACATTTTATTTTGAATTTTAAATTAACGAAAGGATTGAATTATTTCTTGGAAGGAAATGAGGTTATGAATTTTTTTGTAAATTTGAAATTTGTCGGTTGAAAAAACTGAATTTGGAAGAAGAAATTTTTAAAGATCAAAAATAAATTAGGTTATTAAAATTAATTTAAATTACACTTGAAATTTTTCAACATATTTGGAGTTCAAATAAATTTTTAAAAATGAAAAATTAGCTGACATAATTGAAATTTTAATCAATCATTTCATTCCCACACTCTAAATCCATTGAATATTTATTCAACACCATAAAATTCTCCATAAACATTATATTGTCAATAAGTATAGTAAATATAAATAAAATTCATCAAAGAGTAAATTAAATTGAATTAACATTTGCATATCAATAATTAACTTAAAAGCTCTTTGACTAATTGGCTTGTTTCAGCTGAATACACAAATGACCGCAAAATTTGTTACAAATTGAACATGCAAATATTTGTAAAATCCATTTTCTCATACCACAGTTGAGATAGATACGAAACTTATTGGCTTTGTCACACCCTGTGGTTGTCGGAGTATTTAAGCCACAGAAAATTAAGTACAAAGTTGTTGGAGATGAGATAAGGAAGGGAGGAAGAATGTCAGACAACTGGAAGCACAAAACAATAATAGCATCAAGGAAGATGCAAAGAGGAAGTTGACATTTTGTTTTTTGGGGGTTGTTGCATTCGTGGGAAATTTTTTTAAAAAAAATTAACTTAATTTGTTCTGTTATTTAGAATAAATTCAAATTATTTAAATTTGAAGATTAAAAAAATCATTTTAATTTGAAATTTTCCTGAACGTTAAAATTTTAATTTTTAAAATTTAATTAATATTGAATTTTTTTACTATTTAATTTAAAAATTTCAGCATAATTGAATTAAAAAAATTTCAAAGTGAACAAAAAGTGAAAATTTTCAAATGAATTTTTCTCCCCTCTTAAAAAGCTCTTTAATGCATAATTCATGAAGACAAAGACAGAGATAGAAATAAATTCATTACATCCATATGTCTTTAATACATAATTAGTGGTAAGATGCAAAAACTGTAGCATATGAGATGCATGATAGTAAGTATGTTACATGTAACCACACGAAAACTACAACATTGTTTCAACATTAAACTAAATATTTACATATTTTTATGTATGACATAATAAAAGAGGATTTATTGCATTTTTTGCTGTATTAAAGTTGAATTTAAAATTTTGAAGTAGATTTTTTTTTTGAAAATTTTAATTGATTGATCATTGTGAAATGCTGTGAAAAAAATGTCATTTGAAAGTTGATAAATCAATTAAAATTCAAAATTAAACACCAAAAAACACCACATCCTCAACTATACAAACGTAATTCCATTTGTTTCATTTTTAAAGTTTAACTTCATTAAAAAATTATGAAGTCCTCAAAGCTATTGTTACAAAAGCTCAACAGCCACTTAACATAAATGGACAAAAGCCAACCAAAACCTCACACAAAGGAAATTGTTAGACACAAAAAGTGAGAACAAAAGAATGCAAAAATTGTTTTATTATTTTTTTTTTCAATTAACAACTCGACCTGAGATTTTATGTGCGGAAAATGAAATGAGGAAGGGACAGTAAGCAGACAGAGTCACTTTTGTGAAAATTTAATTTTCTAATTTATTTTTTGTGTTAAAAATTTAATTTAAAGCTTTTTCCAAAAAATGTTTTGTATTTGCAGCATAACTTTCATAAAATTATGATTCCTTTGTGCTCCTTTATGTTGATAAAGTTGTTATGAAATCATTATGCAGTATGTCAAGCACTTCACATGACTAACAGAAAAAAGTAAATTTTAAATGAATAAAAAAGTTTATTTTAGTTTAAAATAGATTTATGAAGTGTTTACATCTTGTTATGCTGCATAAAAGTTACATCATGATGTTGCTTATGTTCTTTGTAATTACCAGGAAATTGTTGTTTGTCGAATAGAGAAAAAGTTTTGAGATTATTTTTAACTAGTGTTTCAATGATTACGATTACGATCAATAATTTTAATCAAAGTGATCGAAATTAAAAATTTAATCGAAATGATTTTAATCAAAATTTAATCATAATCAAAATTTGATCGTAATCAAAATTTGATCATAATCAAAATTTGATCATAATCAAAATTTGATCATAATCAAAATTTGATCATAATCAAAACTTGATCATAATCAAAATTTGATCGTAATCGAAATTGGAATTCTGGATTTTTTTCTTTGGAGAATTTTTGTATGGAATTCAATTGTTTTCATTGTTTCATGAGGAATTGGATGCAATTTTGTGAAAAGAACTGCCCAATCACGTTCCATATGGAGATACCATACCTAAAACACCTTAAGGAAGTAACGGAAGTGCCTGGTTCCCGAGATCTGAGCACCTCTCTAAAAAGTCATGATTCGTTGAGAAATGAAATAAAAAATTTCTTGGCAGTTCCACCCAGTTGGACATAAGAAGTTCTTCATAGTTATTCAATTGAAAGGATAATTTAACTTCATGATTTATATATTTTAAATGATTTCGATGCTGAAAATATCTGCATTTGAACATAAATGACAAGAATGCACCGCTTCCTCTTGCTTCAATACTTAAAAGCAGTAAGAGAGCCTTGAATCTGGTAATGAGCTTGATAACTTGAGTTAACATTCTCCATTTAATGATAATTTAATATTTTAAAGGACGGAAACAGCGAGAACTTCTTATGTCCAACTGGATGGAACTGCCAAGAAATTTTTTATTTCATTTCTCAACGAATCATGACTTTTTAGAGAGGTGCTCAGATCTCGGGAACCAGGCACTTCCGTTACTTCCTTAAGGTGTTTTAGGTATGGTATCTCCATATGGAACGTGATTGGGCAGTTCTTTTCACAAAATTGCATCCAATTCCTCATGAAACAATGAAAACAATTGAATTCCATATAAAAATTCTCCAAAGAAAAAATCCAGATTTCCAATTTCGATTACGATCAAATTTTGATTATGATCAAGTTTTGATTATGATCAAATTTTGATTATGATCAAATTTTGATTATGATCAAATTTTGATTATGATCAAATTTTGATTACGATCAAATTTTGATTATGATTAAATTTTGATTAAAATCATTTCGATTAAATTTTTAATTTCGATCACTTTGATTAAAATTATTGATCGTAATCGTAATCATTGAAACACTATTTTTAACATGAATTATTTAGTTTTGACTTTGAAGTGAGGGATTTTTTGCTTTTTAATGTAGATGTTAACTTGGTTTTTAAATGCAAATCATTTTAAATTTAAATTTTAAAATTCTTAGAATATAGAATCCCTTAAAACCTTGACGCAACATTTGACATGATTGACTAAATTTTCTCAAAAATTCCAAGTCAGAAAGCTCATAAATAGAAAATTGACAAATATTGTCACACAAAACATACAAAAAGCATCTAAATTTTGTTGCCATTTCATGTCTGCATCTGTTTGTTTAAATTTTCTAAAGCTGTGCACTTTAGTGTCTCATTTTCATCGTTTACGAATCAAGCAAAAATAAATATAGAATGGAAGGAAGTCTTAAAAAAATATATGAAATATTCATCCACAAACACACAAAACGAGAATTCATGTTGAAAAATTTAGACATTAAATGAGATTCTACTTTGAATGCATTTCACTCACTTATGATGCTTGATGTATTCAGCAGCATTCTGAATGTATTTTCTGTATGTAAAAAATAAAATTGAAATCATTTTTTCTTGTTTTTCTTGCACTTCTTCGCTTTCTTGTGACCTTTTTTTCTTTTGAATGGAAAAAGCTTTTCTGACTTTTTGACTTATAAAGAAATTTCAAGTGTCATCGTGTCGTGCTTGCTGTGCACTTTGCTAGTCAAAATTTAACATATTTTATGATGCTACGTTTGATTTAATTTGAGAGGAAATTTTTTTAAGCGTTCGATTTTTTGATGAAAAGTGAATGAGTGGTTTACAGGACAAATGTGTGGTTATGCATATTCCTGTTTTTTGAACATTTGTTTTGTTCACAAATTTTTCTATTCAATTCGAATTTGTTAAAATCGAAACGTAAGAAAAAAAAACAATCGCTAAGAATGAAAATTTGAATTTTTGTATGGAAAGTTTTGATTATAAAAATCGAAACAATTCAAATCGAAACTGTTCAAAACGAGGACCCCTTGTATAAAATATAACATGTAAATTTAACATCACATTCCTCCAGTGTCCCAGAAGAATATCCTTACATAGAAAAAAAACAGATGCAAATCTCCAATGAGTAATCTATATAAAAAATATTCATTGTCATCACTCAACATCAATTTATTTGCAAATCCTTAAAGATTTTCCCCTTTTTTTCTTCTTGATAAATGCTTTTATGTATTGAAGATAACGTGCCACAAAATAAGAAATCCGCACATTTTTTCTCTCATTTTACTTCCTTCTTTACTTGATAAATGAATAAGAAGATGAGAAGTGAAAAGTGGCAATTTATGGGCGAATCAAGAGTCTACATAAATAGTTAAAATCATAAATTATGATTTAATGCTTAAAAGGGGTGAAATTGTAAAGTTGAAACATTTCTTCTTTAAGTTCATTTTTTTGTTCATTTATGGTTGAATTTTGCTCAGTTTTAAGTGACTATTGATCAGTTTTTAAGCAAATGATGCTCATTTTTTAAGTCTATTTTGCTATTTTTATGCTAATTCGTATAATTTTTTCACAAATTTATTTTCTTCATTCCAGATTGAATCCAAGTTCTCCAGATCCACAATAAAATTAATCTACCATAAAAAAAATTTTAGTCCCCCCTCCTAAAAAATATTTTTCATTACTCAAAAAATAATTTCCATTTTTTAATAAAATAATAAAATAATTTTTTTCATTATCATCATAAAGCCATTTCTATGCTCATCATCTCGGATGTCTTTTCATTTAGCAGAAATTTGTCATAAAACGAGAACATAATAGACAGGCAGGGATGAGTAAAAATTAATCATTAATTAATTCATCATCATAATTTTCTGCCTATCACAACTCATTATTCTCAAATTGTATGTTTTTTATCATCCTCACTCCCCCGGTCAAATCCCGTCGACTTGACTTAAATGCTTTAACATAAAATTATGTCAAGTTACAGTTTGATAGGCATCATCATCATCATCGTGGCAATAATAATAAGTAATCGTTGTTGTATCATTTAACGATTGTAGAGACCTTTTTTTGCAACACATAAAAATTATTTATCGTCATAAATATGTATGAACGTGCCACACCGTACTCGACATTTATATCCATTCAGAATAATTTTCTACTATGTACTTAATACAGAAGAGAAGAGAAAAAAATTTCACCTTTTTATTGTTTGTCTCATGAATTTACCGACTTGATGATGATTTTTCATCACGTCATTTTGTCATATCATGAAGTGTACGTGTCAGAATCTATCATGTATCGTAAATTTATTGTATGAGTCTCTATGGATGTGTCCTTGATGTGGATTCATGAAGAGAAATTTGTTCAGATTTCATTAGACAATCTAAGCTTCCAATTTTTGAATTTCTACATCTAAAAAGCTACCAATAGTTCTAGTCTAATTCCGTCTTCATACAATCATGACCTCATTTTCATGCTCGCTTATTTCACAACATATAAATACCATTGTGTTCACGATTGAAATAAAAACTTTCATAACTTGCCTGCAATGGGGAAAATGTTTTGTGTCGATGCCAATTATGAGGAAAAGGAATCGTCTTTCATTTAAATTCTAAATGCATTTCTCGCTAGAGAAATAGATAGAAAGGAAAGAGAAATTGAGATTCGTTCTTATAAGCTTTTTAATGGCTCGTTTGCAATTTTTTTTATTGATGGAATTAAAAAGTTTTTCTATAACAAAATACTTTTTTTACGTGGGTATGTTAAGCTTTTAATTTGGAAAAGTTTAATTATTTTTCTGATTCAATCTATATTCAATATTAAATTTTTAAAATTTCAGCATTTTGAAAAATTCAAAAATGTTATCAAATCTGAAAAAAAAAATATTCAGATAATTTAATTTTATTAAAAATTTTAAAATTTTTAGCTTCAAAAATTTTGAAAATTTTGGCTTCAAAAATTTTGAAATATGAGTTAGTTACTAGTTAGATAACTATTTAAAAAATTTCAAAAAATCAAAAAATTTTTATTAAATATTTAAACATGTTCAAATTTTTTACACCTTGTTAAAAATTCAAATAAAATATTTTTAAAAAATAATGTTTATTCCTTTTTTTTTGCTTTCATCGCTCATATAAATTGACTTTATTTTCCTTTTATTCTGATAAGTTCAAAACAAATTCCAAGAGAAAATAGAAACACAAAAAAAGAAACTTTTTAATGATGTCCAATTAAACTTGATTTGATTCACAAAATGAAACATTTTTACGTTTCAACAATTCCCTCATCCCCATCTGAGAGAAATAAAGAGTTCAATCTAATCTCTTTTTAACAGAAAACGAGTTGAGTTTTTTTAGAATGAAAAACTTTATGTTTTGATAAATCCGTGTTGAGTGGAAGTAGGAGGAAATGGAATTAAGTGTACTAGGATATTCGTTATGATAAGTTTTAATGAGCTTCATTTAAATGAAGAAGTTATGAGTTTGTAATTTGAAATATTTTATTAAGCGATCATTAAGTTATTTTTATTGCTATTTATCTAGTGCTTGATTTGCTGCCTCTTCATGCTCGTTATGAATAATTTTTTAATAAAGTTTAAAGTTTTCTGGATTGAGTTACTAATGAGCTAATAAACTAAAGCTGTGAGCTGTTGTTGTAGACAGCAAAGTGAAATTTTATGGCTGATTAAAGTTCGAAGACATTTGATACTGATTTAAGTATCTTATGTAGCATAAAACTAATTTTAAGTTTAGATTAAGAAAATTTATGATTTTATGGCAAAAAATAAAGCACCGAAAAAGCGTATAAAAAAAATTGAATTTTGGATCTACCTACTACCCAAATAAATCAACCCCCTCCTCGCTATTCAGTTCACATTTCCTTTCATCACTCCATTTATGACAAAATGAACCTTATCATCAAGAAGACCAGCAATAACAAGGAAAAAAAAATCCTTTAAGCAATTTCCATTTGCTATCGCAAGAGACATAAAATTTTTTTTCTTTTTCCCATTTTTCCGTTGATTAATGAATAAAAAGACAAGTTTTTTTGCTCTTTTTTTTTATTCAGGCAGACGATGATAATAGGACATGAATAAAGATGTAAATCCATTCAGGTAATGGTGATGTCCCACGAAATGATAAACATTTTGGGAATTTTAATTACCCATCCGCATAAAAAGGGGGAAAAATGTAGATTGGGGATGAATTATCCCTCAAAGATGCCCAATTTTTATGTCCAAAACTTTTTAATCTCTTCCAATTCGTTTCAACGAGAAAACTTTTTTTTTCGTTCTGTACCCGTTAAATTTTTTAATTACACTTGAGCTCATCGCTACAAATTGATTACAAACTTTTTTACTGACTCAAGTGGAAATTTTGTTCGTTCTTCACGATAAAAAAAGGGCGATAAAATCACACAAAAATTTTCGTACACAAGCTAGCAAAAAAATAAATTTTGTGTTTGGACTTTGCGGCCACAGAAGAGAATTGTTTGCATGGAAGTTGATTAAAAGTCAGAACTTATTTGACCGCAAAAGCTCACACATATAAACTCGTGCTGCTGGTGCATATAGCGGGAATCATGTGGCATATGTTTGCAAATCACAAATATTTAATTGCCACTTGCGGTCGGCATTGTATGTGTGTATGTGCTGAATGAAAATAATGGTGGGGAAAGTCAATGTAGTTTTTAGGAATAGAGGAAATTTTTCCTTTTTCTGTCACGTGCTTAAAAATCAAGCATTCTTCAAAAAAATCTCTTCTGTTATGCATGAAAAGCAATTATGCTGCGGTTGCCTAGGTTTTTTTTTGAGATTCATCCTATGTGGAAGATCATCAATGAAATTGCCACACATTTTCATTAATTTTCGTACATGTGGAAGTACCGAAATCAACTTACTCAAGGCTAGATGCTAGGATGGTCTTGTCTACTCCACTTTTTGTCTATGGAATATTTTTTTCAACTTAGAGATTTTTCAGAGCGCTTCTCAATCCCACAACGACATGATTAATCGTTCTTGTGAATGCCTATCTTATCCATCAGACTTGTGAAAATGTTGGATGGGGATTAAGGTGGATTGGGGGTTTTAGATATCGATATAATATCATATTGTTTTGAATTAGTGAAAAATTTGGTACTTATTAGCTATGAATTCAACTAAACTTTTTTATTTAATTTATCCAGCAGTAATGCAGTCTAGACTTTTTTTGGAGAATGAATTTTCTTTTTTTTTCGTTTATTTAATAAAAAATATTGCAATGCCAAAAAAGTTACATACTGACAGGAGTAAAAATCCTTCCAATCACCCAACTGCTCAATAAAAATTATAATATCTATAATGACCAAAATAATTATTTTTTCGTTAACTGAATCCCCAACAAACCATTACAATCGAATGTACATTAAACTTTCTCATATATGTGGATATGGATGAGAATTTCAAGGCTGAAATGTGAAAACCACATCCAGCATAAACAAAAACAACAATAACAACATTTAATGTATGATGAAAAATAAAATAGCTTCATGGGTACGAATTTAGCATATTTACTAAATATTCAGTTCATGCACATACTTCACTCAACAATCACGATGATTGGTCTGTGTCTTGAGCCTTGGCAAATGCGGTAGGCAGGAACGTAATAAATCAATTAATGGGAAGAAATTTTTAATGGACTTTCATGGTTTTTTTCCTGTAGATTTTGTTTTCCCTTATTTAGCTTGAAGAAAGGTCCGAGAATGACTTTTAGTAGATGAAATTTGTTTCTGCACATTTGTACCGTCTTTGCAGTCAGGCATTTAACTTTTATTTTGCTTTTCTGATTGTTTTTTGAAAAAGGCATTTGATGAGGGTTTGGTTGAGGCTTTCCATGGAAATTTTATGAAATAATTTCATGTTATTTATATAAATGGTGTTGTCGGATTTTTATGGATGTTGTTTTAGTAAAAAGAGATTTTATGGGAAATTTAATGCAGCGATTATGATTTTATTTTTGTTTATTTTTTTGGGGGGGTTGGTTAGTTGTTGGTATAGTTTGTTGGGCTGTGTTGTTAATTTTGATTTGACCTCGAAATGTGATTTTTGCAAAAAAAATTATTTAAATTCTTCTTTTATTCCAAAAAAGATTTTTTTGCTAAAATAAAATACTACAAATAATGTTCTTATTTGCTTAAAGAAATGAACGAACATACCAGAATGAGATTTAATGCGGAAGCAAAGAACATAAAAAGCTCAGTTCAACAAAACAGCAAAGAATTTTGTGAGCTTTATTTTTTTGGAAATAAGTAAGCATACGAAAGAAGGAAGAATGGGAATACTCAGAGAAATAAATAAATTTCTTAATAAAAATCTTTGCAGAGAATTTTTTGCATCGGTTCCGAATGGTAAGGATTTAGAAAAAAGTTTTAAACAACATTTTTAAATATTCTTAAAAGTTGAAGAATTTAAAATTTTGACATCAAAAAATTGCAAAAAATTCAACTTTCCCATTTTAAATTTAATAATGAAACTAAACAAGTCTCATCTTCAGTTTCATGAAAATCCCCACAAAATCATCTCAACATCCCGACAACAAACTTGGCAAAAGCATTCGAGCAGTATCATAAAAATTCATTCAAATGCTCCTTACGGGACAATTCACTGTTCTAAATCTTATTTAGCTTCATGTTTATCAGCAACTTCCTTTTACAAAATAATTTCATTCAATAATTTATCGCCACAAAAACTGCCTTGTGCCCTCCCCATTTTCACACAAAGATTCTTATATTTTTTTTGTGTGTATTTTTTTTCAGCTCTCTTTTGTTTGTTGATTTCACAAAAGCACATAAAGCTTCTTAAAATTGTAATGGTTTTTTCTCTTTTTTTTTTCGGTGTGGTTTGATGTTAGCTGAGTTTTTAAGGAGGTGGAAAAAGAGCTTTTGTGGTTTGTATATAATTTTTTGAACTAGTTTTAATTAGTTTTTGAGTTTACCATTTTAGGTCAAGAAACCAGGAAAACAGCATCAAAATGCGCCAAATACACTCAACTTTTCATAATAACCTCAAGATCATATTTTTTTTCACACAATTATAGAAAGTACATACGCAAGAAAAGGACGAAGCGTTGCAGCATACAACCTCAAAAAAAGTAAACAAAAAGAGACTATAATCATCAATGGTCATAAACATTAAGGAGGTGGAACATTCTGCCCATTTATAATGAATAAAGAAACAAACAAACACACACACACACAAAGGGTGCCCTGTAAAATCACAGAAACCTAATAATTCCGCTGCATGGAGGCAAAAAACCTCAGATCACAAGACCAAAATAAATCCTCTTTGAAATGTATGAGGAGTTATTTTTTCACGATGAATTATTAAGTCCTCTTATTAAAACTAGGAGGAGTTATTTTGGCACCGTGAAATAATAAGTCCTCTTGGAACTCTAAGAGGACTTATTATTTTCACCGTGATTTTTAAACTCCAGAAATTTTTTTGACTTCTGGTATTTTATTTCACCGTGCTAAAATAATTCCTCTTGTATTTTCAAGAGGAATTATTTTGGTCTTGTGCAATCCCGAGCGACAATCATGTGTCTCATGGCAGCCATAATGCAGCCATAAGACGCTGCCATTTGCCATCTGCCTTGAGTGGCGGCAGTTGTTGAGCGCCATATGGCTGCATTATTGCCTTGATGGCAGCACATGATGTCGATTTTACCGCTTCCAAGGCTGCCTTGGAGCTGCCATCGCCACAAAATTGCCTTGCCTTCTGAACGCCTTGATGGTGGCATGATGGCGCCTTCATGGCAGGTTTGGTGGCAGCAAAAACTGGTATAAAATTGCTATAATTTTCTTCTTTCAAATTTCTAATGACCGTTTATCAATTTTATATCTTTCATTAATCTATGGAAAAGCATGGAAAATAAACTTAAGTCATGTTAAGACTTAAGTTCTGAAGCGAGCACAAACTAATAAAGTTCTGTGCCACTTAAGATATTTATTAAAAATATCTTGAAATTGTATGAAAATAAAATTTGACTTATAATAGTGATTTCTGCTAACGCTTGTGAAGTATATCACAGTCACGAAAAAATTGATGGCAGTCATAAGGCAGTCATATGGCAGCCACCAAAATTCGAAAAATCACGTGTTTTTGAGGCAGTCACATGGCAGCAAAATGGCGATGCAGTTCATGGCAGTGCCTTGTAACTGCCTGTCAAATGGCAAGGCAGTGTGATGACTGCCATGTGGCTGCCATTGCCTCTGATTGTCGCTCGGGAATATATTTCAGATACCTATATTTTGATGAATATAGTATTTTACCATATTTTATAATTCTGAAGTTTAAATGAAATCAAAATTGTTTTTAAAAAACAGTCAAAAAATATTTAAAAATTTAACGGTTCATTTATCTCTATAACAAAATCTTCTTGTTTTTTAGAACGTCTTGTTAGTTCATTCATTATATTCCATGATAAGGATCCATTTTTGGATATTGAATTTGACATTGAGAAAGATAAAAGTTAATTTTAGACTTGTTTAGGTTGAAATTTTTGATAGTTTAACTCAGAGTTATTTTTTGAATTCTCTTTAAATTCATTAAATCCTAAAATATTAAGAATTTTAATATTTTAAATTATCCTAAATTTAATTATAAAAAACTCATAAAACTTATACATATTTTTTTACTCAAGGCTCAGACACTCCCAGGTATTGTAAAATACTTCACAATACTTTACAATTCTCATACAAGTATTGTAAGTATTGTACAATACCTACAATACTTACAATACTTATATGAAAAGTATTGTAAGTATTGTAAATTCCCACAATACTTACAATACTTGTATGGAAAGTATTGTAGATTTTACAAGACTTTTTCTTTTTTCCAAAATTTAAAAATTGCAATGTAATAAGGTTTTGAAGTATTTTTTCCAAGTTTTTATAGATTTTTTGTAAGTTTTCATGTGGTTTTGTTTAAAAATCAAAAATATAGTCAATAATGATACAATTTAAGTGTAAAAATTTTGAACAATTCTCAAATTTTTGCAAATTAAACAAAAATATTAATTTTTTGATGAGTTTTGATGAACTTTTTCAACTTTTCACATAAATGCATAGTAAAAAAATAAAAAAGAGCACCATAAATATCATAATAAATGAAAAAATATAAACGATAATTATTCGAATGAGTTAAAGATAAAACTAAGGGCCGCTTTCACTAAGGTGGATAATCCTATCCAAAGATTATCCTATTTTTTGATCAGAGGATAGTCCACAAAATTTTTTCACGTTTAAATGGATCCAATGGATTATTCACTTAATGAAATTACAATAATCCTTATCAATGGATAATCTTTTTTAGTGAAATCCATCAATCCATAAAATTTTTTTTGAAAATATTTTTTCCTAATTTACATATCTTGAAATTTCAAGCTAGATCGAAAAAGAGGATAATCTTCCGATAGGATTATCCACCTTAGTGAAAGCGACCCTAAGATTTTTAATCTAATTTCTTATTTAAAAAAAAAAAAACATTTGAAATTATTACAGATTTTGGATAAAGTTTTGGAGAATTGAATGAATTTTATGAAAACTTTTATGATATCGACATGAAAGTAATTTATATCCCTAATAACCACGACCGTTAAAAGTTAGTTAAAAGCTAGATTTAAACTAGTGTATTTGAAGAAATCCGTGAGATAAACTATCTGAACACTAACTTTTAAAATTTCTGGTTATTGGGGTATGTAAAGATTAGTAATTATCATTTAAGAACAGAGTAATAATATTTTCACTTAAATGGCTATTTTAAGACACATTTAGACAAGGAATTGAATGCTAAGTCGACGAATATTATGTAAATACACAAAACTATTGCTTATTTTAAAGCTAAAATCAATTTAAATAAAATATTTTTTATTAATTAAAAACTGATTGAATTTAACTATTTCCACTTATGCAATCACACATTACTAAATTTCAGTCTAAATTTCTACTCGTTAATTTTACCTCAGATATGTATTTTGATAAAATTTTGAAAACTCAAGTGAAAAATGTAATATTTCAAATATTTCACTAATTATTTTGAAATTTCTGGAGATTTCATTGAAATTTAGGAATCATTCGTTAATTTTTATTTAAAACAAAATACAAAACTTTTAATTTTGTATTATTAATCTAAAAATTTGCCTTTAAAATTAAAAATTTGTATTTAAAGCGACGAAGAATATATTTTATTAAATGAAAGGTCTTGTAAACATTTACAATACTTTACAATACTTAGTACAATACCTAGTACAAGTATTGTAAGTATTGTGGGTATTGTACAATACTTACAATACTTGTATGAAAGTACAGTAAGTATTGTACAATACCTACAATACTTACAATACTTATATGAAAAGTATTGTAAGTCTTGTAAGTATTGTACAATACTTGGGAGTGTCTGAGCCTTGTTTTTACTACATATGAGTCTTTCCATATAGAATCCGGACTCAGAAATTTTTTAGTTTTTGCTTAATATTTCTATGATAATGCAATATTGGTATGACATGTTATATATATTTGAAAAGGTCTTGATCTTAGCTACCATAATTTTTAATATCATATTTTAATAATATGATCCAGGGTTGGAACACTAGAGGTTCAAAGTTGAAAAATTTGATCATTTTTAAATTGATCATTTTGTTATGATATATATGCTTAATAATTTGGCTTATAGATTGATTAAAAGCATAAAAATATGTAGTTTTCTCCCATGTAATAAAAAGGAAGTTTCCTTGACTTAGTAATTTTTTAAGGGTTATCAAACCTTGGCGAGATTTTTTTCATCAAAAACTTAAAACCATCATAACTTATGATAGGAATCACCAATTTTAATGATTTAAGCAGTTTTTAACAGATAAAATTGAGGAGCATAAGGGGTCGTTCACTTATTACGTAACGCTCTGAGGGGGGGTCGAGAGTTTGTTACGGTCTATTGTTCTCGGACTTGATTCTTTTGTTAAAAACGTTACAGGGAGGGGGGGTAAAAAATCCCGAATTTTTGCGTTACGTAATAAGTGAACGGCACCTAAGGGTAAAATACAAAAGTTTTAATAACTCATAAAATTCAAATAAAAAATGACCGTTTAAATTTTCCCATACAAAATTATCAGAATTATAAAATATGGTAAAATACTATATTCATCAAAATATAGGTATCTGAAATATTTTGCACAAGACCAAAATAATACCTCTTGAAAATACAAGAGGAATTATTTTAGCACGGTGAAATAAAATACTAGAAGTCAAAATAATTTCTGGAATTTAAAAATCACGGTGAAAATAATAAGTCCTCTTAGAGTTCCAAGAGGACTTATTATTTCACGGTGCCAAAATAACTCCTCCTAGTTTTAATAAGAGGACTTAATAATTCATCGTGAAAAAATAACTCCTCATACATTTCAAAGAGGATTTATTTTGGTCTTGTGATCTGAGGTTTTTTGCCTCCATGCAGCGGAATTATTAGGTTTCTGTGATTTTACAGGGCACCCACACAAAGAATTCATGAAGATATTTGGCGTGTGTATGAGAAACGGGCAATTCTGAAGAAAATTGCTGAAATTTTTATTACCATCAGCTCACCGATAAGAGAAAAATAATTGCTTTCTTCCTCGGCAATGCAAAAAAAAACAACCTAAAAAGGAAGAAGAATTTCATGATAAAAAAACGAAATTCTTTTTTTTTTTTACTTCTCAACTTTTCTTGTTTCATTCCTCATCGTCGCTCTTGGGTTTTACATTAACTTCATCTTTTACTTACTTGCACAATTTTCACTGATTTTTTTTTTGTGCGTTTCTATTTTTTTTCGGGTGGCTGTTATTTGATTTTATAAAATTGATATTCTTTTGCTTTCCTTTCCTTTCTGTGATGAAAGAATGCCTTGATTTTGGTTTTGTTGAAAGGAGAGGCAGTGGTAGAAAGTTATTGAGTCTAGGGACTTGGGAAGTCTAACAAAAAGAAAGAAAAAGGTTTTGTGAGTTCTTTTTCTTTTTGGTTGTTAAGGAAAGTGTTGAAAATTTTTATGAGATTGGAGAGGATTTTTTTTGAAGGGGTGCCATGATGTTATCAATTTTTTAAATGAATTCTCATGGTTTTTAATTTTTCGTGTTGAAATAGTTTGGAAACTTTTTTATTGAAATAAAATTAAATTTTACTATTTTAAATTAAATAAAATTAAATTTTTCAAAATCTTTTTCTAGAAATTTTATGAAGAGTCATTTGTAAAAAATAAAGCATTTAACATCTTAACCCTTCTCCTCGTATTATGGGAACTTTTGTGGGTCCTTAAAGGAATTAAACAAATCAAAAAAGTTGTATTTAAGCATATTAAAATAAAAATTGCAAACTTATAACTTTTAAATCAATTAACACCATCTATAATGAATTATCGCAATCGCCATGTCTGTAGATATGTCTCAAATTCCATTCAACACTTTGGGGTCGTTCACTTATTACGTCCGACTTTTAGAGGGAGGAGAGGGATCTGAGGTAGTGTGACAGTTTTAAACATTAGAATTTTTTTGAATGAAGATTTTGTGACAGAGGGGGTGGGAAGAGGGTCTAAAAATTCTAGTTTTGATGGACGTCATAACAGAACAACCTCTTTATTTCATCTACACAATCGATTCCTCAGTAATCCTCAAAAAAAGTACATGAACAGAAAATAAAATAAAAGAAGATAAAAATTGAATTTTAATGTTACATGAAAGATTTTCCACATCTGATACAATCCATCAATCGTTACACGCACACACGACTTTTCTTCCTCTTTATGTTTTACACATATTTTTTCATTTCAAGGATTTCGAGTATTTTTTTTTTTGATGTTCAATGTTATAAAATTTCATGTCGCAAGAAGAACATAAAAATCAATTTAGGTAGCAGCAGTAGTGACAACAACAAAGTCATAAGATTTGAAACGAGATAAGAATTTATGTTTTGATATTTTTTTTTCAATATTGATGATGCCATTTCCGATATTGTTGCTAAGAGATTTTCGTGGATTTTCTAGGAATATATTGCAAATTAAAATAAAAAAAAATAAGGACATGAAATTTATTTTTTTAACGTGACAGTAATTTTTAAATGGGATTTTATATGAAGAATGATGGACTTAAGTTAGCGTTTAGCAAAATAAAGCATTTATTTTCAATTATTCGTCCATGACAAATACCTTAGAAAAATTAAGCCGACACACAAAAAAATTCTGTGCGTTTTAAATCCTCACACCTACGCAACCTTAAATCAACTTCCTATTCCAATTCCTAAATACAAGATTGAGTGGAAATGAAATAGAAGCAAAACATAGAAAGAACATTAAACATTCGATTAGAGTCTGGTTTTTCAATTTGATTTTATTGCTATTCTCTTTGTGTCACCACATCTCGTTTAGATGATGATAAATTAAGTTCAGTCTTGTTGTGAATTTTTTCTTCTTCTATTTTTTCTATTTTTATAGGTTTACGTTTTTTTATGTGCTTCATTGATTCATTGGTGAGTTGATTTAGAAATTAAAGTCTCTTTTTTGTACTTTTTATTATTAGGGAATTAAAGTTGTTGTAGATTTATTGAATTGTTGATAAATTTGATATATTTTCAGCATAAAATTAGAACTTGTCTTAAATTATAACTTCCAGCAACAGCCAACCAAATTTCACAGAACCTTACAAAAATATTAGTAAAATTACATTCCAGAACACTTATAATCTTGAACATGATTGCACAAGTTCCAAATAAAAATTTTTCGAATATTAAATCTACTTAATTAGTAAACATCTTTTAATCTAATTTTTGTCTAACTTGATTATCATTTTTAATTCTTCCTGAATGTTATTTGATATTAAAGAAATCCTTAAAAAACTGAAGGAAAAAAATTCTTCACGGAAATTAAAAACTTTTCATTTCAAGTTCCAGTTGAACATAAACTAGAATAAAAGAAGAATGAAGAAAGTTTTTAGTTGGATGAAAAAAAATTCTCAATCAATTCCGTTAAAATTGCAATGAGAAAGTTTTTGTTTTGAACTTTCGATTAAAGTCGAGGCAAATAGAATGGAAACTGATGTAAGTGAGTAAGCTTCATCGTCTTCATTATGCCGAAGTAATTTTAAACTTAATTGATCTCGTCTTGCTTTTATTGGATGCTGTAGATGAAGAAAAGTTATTGGATGAGTTTGAAAACTAATTTTATTTATTTTTTTGAACGCATTTCTTCTTTAAAAAAAATTAATATTTAGATTTGGGATCTAAATTGAATGAAAATTTTGAAAATTAGTTTTGAAATTATTTTCTAAAATTTTTACAAACCAAATATTTAGTTCTTAAATTTAAAAATTTAATTTTTTAGGTTAAAATTTTTGAAAATTAGAAATTAAATTCATTTTTTAAAATAATTTTAAACCTTGATTTGACATTTTTTAAATTTCAATATTTTTTTTTTAAAAATGATTCAAATAACTTAAAAATAAAAGAACTCAATTAAAACAATCTGCATTTCACATCCATCTTATCATCATCACAAACCAGCACATCGTCGACTTAAACTAAGAATTTTCTTCCTCATTTCATTCAACTAAATATGTCTTATCGAATGATGAAGGATAGAATGGAATGAATGTCGAAGAGAAGCAGAAAGAGTTCAAGAATTTAATTGCATTTCTTAACTTTTTCATTCAACTTCAATGAACTCATTTCACATTCAATTACGATTTTTAAATAAGGAAAGATAAAATGTTGTTGGAAAAATGGAAGGTTTGGACTGGTGGAATTGTGACTGTATGTCTGTTATTTAAACTTTACTGTAAAAAATGTTTAAAATTATTTAGCAAAATGCGCTGCCAACTCCTTCAAAATATTTACTTCTGGTATTTTCATTCAAAATTGATGTGAGTTAAAGGCGATGAAAGTTTCTTTTATGCTTCTTACATTTTACATAATCATTGAAAGTGCAATGATGATGAAGAAGAAAAAATATTTTTTTTTTTTTTCATTTTTCCTTCTTTTTCAATCGATTTTGAGTTATGAAGAATCAAAGAAACTTATCTTTTTCATCTTTATTGGACGAATGTTGAAGTTTGTCGGAAAAATTCTTCTTTTTATGAGATAATCTGAATAAATTTATTGTTGATTTGTTAATGGGAAATTGAATAAATTGTAAAGTTGATTGTCAAAACTTAAAGACAAAATTTTAATTTTATTTTTAGTAAAATAATTTAGTAAAATTTATTGTTTGATGCAAATGATACTAAATTCTTTTAAAATTTCTACAAAACGTTTAAACCAAAAAATTTTCAAAGAAACATTTTTGCAGGCATTTTTAATGCACTAAAAAACATAAATTTTTAAAAATATTTTTAAATTTTTTTAAATTTTTTATCAGGGTAGTATTTATTTACAACCCATTATTTCCCGCATATAACATGAGCAAAAAGAAGATAACACTGAATCATATTGAAATATTAGGAATTGGTGAATGAACAAAGGTACAGAAACATATTTACAGGGATCAAAAGTTTTCAAATTTGTTGTATGAAGTGCAATTGGAAAAGGAAGTTTGAAAATAGAAAACTTTTTACATAAGTGGGCATGAAATGTTGAGTAGATTTTTATTAAATTCACTTGCATGTGCTATTAGAGTAATAGTCAATTTTTAAATGGACAAAATGATAAACTCTTATCATTTTGTTTTGGAGCTTATTTTAACAAAAAATTTGAATTTTTTTAACTGAATATGCCATATTATTTGTCAAAATTGTCACAATCGTCATTTTTTTACAGTGCTATAAAAATGATGAATGAAGCAAATGAATATATTAGGAAGAATAACTTAGAATGTAAAAACAAAATATTGAATTATTGTCAATTTTTTAGCAATAAATAAAAGCCTATTTAGGCGCTTATTTTTGAAAAAAAAAACTGGAACGATATTTGATTCAAATTGTATACAAAACAATCCTCAGAAGTTGAATGCATATTGTGGATTATTGTTTTCATTCCTTGAATTTCAGGGTAGAAGGACATGAGCTAATTCTGCTTAATTTGAAATTCCTTTTTTGAGCTATTCTGTTTCTTTCATTTCATAGTAAAAATTCATCAAAGCCTCGACAAACAGTAAATACAAATAACAGAAGTAAAGTATCACATTTCAATTCATTCCAACTGCTTTCGTTCTCACAATTTCTCAGAATTATCTACTGGTTAGAATGTAAATACCTTCGAGTTTCCTTTTTATATTCATTCTCCTTTTTTACATGAATCCACATGAGATGTTTCATGAGAGAGGATGGAAATAATTTTCATGAACTTTTGTTTTTTGATCTTCGTCTTCTTACTTTTTTTTTATTTTAGTGTTTTGTTTGCTTTTCTCACAGATTGTTGAGATGCTGCTTGTTTCAGTTGTAAAACTTTAACATAGTTTATGATAAAGTTTAGTTTTTGTTGAAATTAATTTGAGTGTCTTGGAAGGAAGAATTAATTTTTTGAGATAAAAGTTTTGTAATGGAAATTTGAAAAGATGAAAAATTTTGTGGAATTGAATGTGAATATTTTTTTGTTTCAAACATAATTTTTTTAAACTCAATGAAACTGAATCAATGAAATTTTTGGATAAATTATTAAAATTTTGAATATCAAAATCTACGAAGCACTTTAAAAAGATTCAAGTCTGAATCAACATTTCGCAGTGAATTTAAACACAAAATATTTTAAATTGACATCTCCACACATACACTCGTAAACATTCATGAATAACCAAAATGTAATTTACTAAATAATGAAAATTATGTGGTAGAAAATAAATTTGATTATGAGACAAAATAATTAATTGATTTCTGTGCTGTGCCTCCCATCTCACGAGAGAGATGATAAATTTTGCATTTATAAGTAATGACAACGTAAATTTGTATTTGTTGCTTTTGTAATTATTGGTTATATTGAGAGAATTTCGAGGGTTTCAAAATTATTTTTTCAGATACAAAATTTTTGGGACTTTATTTTAAAAATTTTGAAATCAGAAATTTTTTTTTAAAAAAAATTTAGAGTTTTAACTCATTTAAAAGTTATACTTGACATCATTGTCAAATAATCCTGACCAAAAAACACAAAATTTTCCACAAAATCAACATCATTGTAAACTTTTTCAGTCTCAAAAATATTTATCAATTTTCATCTAAATTACTATGACACCCTGCAAGCATCACACATTGTCTCTCAACAACATCATCATCAATCCAATTCCCAATCATGATAGTCATATATCACAAAATAATAATAATGTGAATATAATTTATTACCCGAATGACTTATTATCATCAATGCGATAAATTTTATACTCTGATGAAAAGGCATATTATAATTATGTATTTGATTATATGACAACGAACTGCCCTGTCATCACCATGTTATATTGTAATAGAAAGAACAATTAGTTTCTAATTTTAGAATTAATTAGAGGTCAATTGATTATAAATGTATGAGTTTGTTATTATTATTTTTATCGCAAAAGACCGAATAATTGATGGTTTTGTAGCTAAATTGATTTTTTTGGAACTTGGGTGGCATGTTTGCTGCAGTTTACTTATAATTGAAATTTTTAATGAGTTTTTGCGGCAACTAAATTTTTGATTATAAATATGCATTGATTGTTTTTATTTAAATTTAGAATGAATTTTGGAGTGAAGTTATCAAATTTTTTAATTTTTTGATTAGCAATTGAAAAATTTGACAAAATGAATCTAAAAAATTTTGCACCTCCCTAAAAATGCACCAACTTACACTGACTTTCTTAATCCTGAACTCACATCTAAACCTGCTTGAACTTACGCTTTTAATCTTCTCACATTTACCGCACAACATACCGCATTTATAGCACTTGCCTTTTATGTCTCTCATCATCATCATCATCGCCGGTATCGTCATTATCAACAGCCAGCACAACACAACATAACCAACGTGCTATTGTTTGCTGTTAAGCTGATTCTTTTTTTTTTCTAGTTGATTGCTTTTTTCTCTTCTTTTTGCTTGTGCATCTATACCTATAAAAGAGAAAAAAAAAAAATTCACAGGTGTGAAATTATTTTGCTATTCGACATTTGCCATGTGAATATGTGCTTGTTTTATAGTCTTTTGTTGGAGAAAAAATGAAAAGATGAAAGAATTATAATAAAGAAGTTGAGGGGTTTGTTGTATTCTTGGGGTCTAGAGCAAGTCGAGGGTTCAAAGTTTTTACTGAGACTTTTTTAAAAAATTTTTTAGTCAAAATTACAATTCAGAAAGATAAAAAAAATTAAATTTAATTAATTTGACACTAGATTTTGATACTTCACCACATCCATCTCCCAATACCTCAAAAATTTTAAATTATTATGTTCAAAAACTCTTCATAAATATTTATTATTAAGAAAGATGAAAATGAGAACACATGCATAGCATCAAAAGTAGTTTGCCATTTCTCTCCTCCCAACCGTATACAAAAGTTTTAATCTTTTTCTGTCGGTATTTTTTCAAGTGTTTATTTTGTGCTAAATATTTCTCTTTCTTTTTGTCTTCACACACACTTGTTCTTCTTTTTTTCATCTCATTTCAATTTCAATAATACTTACTTTGTGTTGTTGTGTTCTTCTTTAAGCATGCATGTACAATGTAGTTTAGAATATGTGTGAAAATATATAACAATAGAGGAGAGAAGATAATAGAAAACTTGGATGGGAAAATTAATTCCTTTGCTCTAGTTCTTGAGTTTGTAGAACGTTTTCGTTGTGATTCTTTTTAAATATTTATTAAGAAAATTTTCACGAAAAGGAATTATTTTTTGCATAATAAACTGAAAATTTATCCAAACTACTACAAAAATCAGAACGGAAGCTTTATTCTCAAAAATAAACTAACTAGAACTACAAAAAAATCTAAACAACCAAAAAACTTTTATAAGCTATTTTATAATACCTCAACTGATGTTATTCATATGCAGCATATTAAAAAACAAATTCAGATGTTGCAAAAATTTTCTACTCATAAAGAGTTTATATTATAAAGCTTATGTGTTGTTTTTCAATATGAAGCATTAACTTTTTTTTTCATCATGTTTCATCAAAATGAATTTTGTGCAATGTTGGTTGAGGCATTAAAAAGTTTTAACAGTAAATGAATACAATAAAATTAATAATGAGGAAGCTTTTGGATTTTCAGATAACTTTTTATTTTGTAAAATTTTCAATTTTGTATGAGTTTATATTTTTGAGGAATTTATGTTTATTGAAAATTGTGTAGGATAATTTGGATTTTTTTTGTGAATTTCATGCTTTAAATGAAATTTTTTGAATACTTGGTATATTATTGTTGTTAGGAGTATAATGAGTTTATACCTAAATGCATTAATAGCTGTGAAATTGGAAACGAATTTGACCTTTTTTTTGAGGTTTTTAAATTGAAAATTTCAATAGAAGCAAACTAAATTAGGACCACTAAACTGTAAAAATTTCCTAGTAACACATTGCATTTCATTTACTCATATTTTCATGATAAAATCGCACAAAAAATATCAAAATGATTCACTAAACTTTTCAATATTTTTCGACTTTTTAAATGAATAATTTTCAAGGAAAATTTTACACAAATTTTTTTGAGATTTACAACAGAAGCGAACTTTACTATTTACAAAATTTTTTGTGTAATATTTTTGACTTTGTGATGTATATTTGATTATATATCTGAAAAATTTGAAACTTTATCATTCATATTTTTCATGCATGATTTTTTTTTTTGTAGAAAGCTTCTGATAAAATTATATCTTTCGAAAAATTTAAGCTTTAATAATAGACACCAATGGATCTATTTGAAATATGTAAATTATAAATTGGTGTAGTTGAAATTCTAAATTTAAATTAATTAAATAATTTCCACATAGGTAATTAAAATCATGCAAAATTAAAAAAATATTTATAGTTTTAGTTTCCATAGAAATTTCCATTCGTAAGTGCCAATCAATTTACTTCAATGTTACTTAAAATCTTAATACTTGTCTTGAAAAATTAAAAAATATCAAAGTCAAAAACATAAAATGAATGAAGATAATGTTTAATCTCACGCTTGTTTGCTCCACGTGTACTGATCAAAATCACTCAACAGATGTAAGTCAGAATGAATGGAACGAAAATCTGAGCTAGGATTTTTCTTTATTTTGTTAAAAGATTTTTTATCATGCTTAATGAACACGTGTTTTGAAATTTATTTATATTTTTTATTATTATTCTTGAATTTAGGGTTCTTTTTGAAAGTGAAATTGCAATTAAATTTTACATTATATGATTGAATTGGCTGTTTTATAGACTCATTGTGCCTTTAATTTTCAATAAATGTATATAATCAAAAATGAATTAAAAACTAGTAATGAAGCGGATCACGCTTCATGTGCATATTCACACCGTTCCAAAACTCTCTATCGGGTCAGCAAAGCTTCGCTTTGCATAAGATTGAAGATTAAGTCTCGATCGGGTCAGCAAAGCTTCGCTTTGCATAAGATTGAAGATTAAGTCTCGATCGGGTCAGCAAAGCTTCGCTTTGCATAAGATTGAAGATTAAGTCTCGATCGGGTCAGCAAAGCTTCGCTTTGCATATGATTGATGATTAAGTCTCGATCGGGTCAGCAAAGCTTCGCTTTGCATAAGATTGATGATTAAGTCTCGATCGGGTCAGCAAAGCTTCGCTTTGCATATGATTGATGATTAAGTCTCGATCGGGTCAGCAAAGCTTCGCTTTGCATAAGATTGATGATTAAGTCTCGATCGGGTCAGCAAAGCTTCGTTTTGCATAAGATTGAAGATTAAGTCTCGATCGGGTCAGTAAAGCTTCGCTTTGCATAAGATTGATGATTAAGTCTCGATCGGGTCAGCAAAGCTTCGCTTTGCATAAGATTGATGATTAAGTCTCGATCGGGTCAGCAAAGCTTCGCTTTGCATAAGATTGAAGATTAAGTCTCGATCGGGTCAGCAAAGCTTCGCTTTGCATAAGATTGATGATTAAGTCTCGATCGGGTCAGTAAAGCTTCGCTTTGCATAAGATTGATGATTAAGTCTCGATCGGGTCAGCAAAGCTTCGCTTTGCATAAGATTGATGATTAAGTCTCGATCGGGTCAGTAAAGCTTCGCTTTGCATAAGATTGAAGATTAAGTCTCGATCGGGTCAGCAAAGCTTCGCTTTGCATAAGATTGATGATTAAGTCTCGATCGGGTCAGCAAAGCTTCGCTTTGCATAAGATTGATGATTAAGTCTCGATCGGGTCAGCAAAGTTTCGCTTTGCATAAGATTGCAGTTTAAGACTCGATCGGGTCAGCAAAGCTTCGCTTTGCATAAGATTGATGATTAAGTCTCGATCGGGTCAGCAAAGCTTCGCTTTGCATAAGATTGACAATTAAGTTTCCTAAAAAAATCGAAAATTTTCATATTTGGACTTAATTTTGAAGCACTAATTGATGTTTTTGGATATGACAATGTATGTACGTCTTTTAGGTCTAATAATAAGCTACAATAATCAGAAGTTTTTAGACTTTTTAAATCCGAACTATAGGCACAGGAGGGCAAAATGTCCAAAAAATGCCGATTTTTTGAACTTTTTCGAGATTTTGACTGACCAAAATAGGTTTAAAAATATTTTTGGTATTTTTCCATAAAAGTTCTCGCATTAATTGATCAAAAACAGAAAAGTTTACAAAAATCCATCCACACAGTGAACCACACGAATTTTTTCAAAATTTGGGTTTGTGGGAGGTGTACTGGTGGCTAAATTTTTTTTTTGCATTTTTTCTCAACAAAACTTTATTTTTTATTGATTCTGATCAAAAAAGTTCAATTCCCAATTTTTGTGATGTTTTTTAAATGTATTTTGCAATAATCGGCTAAAATATGCTTAAAAAACACACTATTTCGTTAGTTTCTCAGATCCATCTACATGGATCGGCACCAACGTGTGAGGTGCACATTTGAGTGATAATGCGCACATTTTGAGACATTTTTGACATAAAATGGTTTTTTCGTATTTGAGTTCTGCGAGGAACAAACTTGCTTGTAAGCATACACCACCACTATTTGGGGTCGTGTCCGGAGGCATCAAAACCTTTTTCAATGCGGTTTTTTGTATTTTGTAGATAATTTTGAGGCCAAACTTTTCACACCGAACAGTTTATGAAAATTTTGAGTTTTGGCGCCAAAAAACTAAAAAAACGATTTTTCAAGTGTATCGAAATCAATATATTCACAACGTGAAACGGTGTGAATATGAAAATCAATATTTTCATCCTTAGAAACAGATTTTGAATAGTCTGCAATTTTTCCAAATAATTAACTCAGAAATGTTTTCAAAAATGAGCAATTAAAAAATCATCTTGAAAATTTTAATTCCATTTTTCTAGAGGCAATTTTCAAAATTATTATTTCAGCAAAAATATAAAACTTTATTTTGAAATTACATTAAAAATAAGTAAAGCGTAGAAAATTTCAAATTTATTAGTAATTTTAAAAGCTTAGAAGAACAATTTGAGAATTTTATTGAAATATTTTGTGGTAATTGTGTGACGAGTTCAAAAAAATCCAGTTTATTGTGGTTATTTGTAAATGACGTCTTCCGTGAAAAAAATATTGCAAAATTAGAAGATTTTTTTTGGTATTTTTCAATTTTTTTATAACAATAGTCTAAAGTAAAGAAGTTGAGGTTTATAGTCACTCTCATATATATGTTTTTGGATTGAACTCAATTCAATACACATAATTTTCAAACAATTCCTACAAAAATCTTAAAATAATTCCAATTCCTCCCTCAAACCCACAAGCATCCTTCATTTTATCGAAAACAATTTCATTTCCATTTTTCTCAATTATTCTCGAATAAAATCTTCGACTTCTATCAACTATTTATTTTTGAAGAAATAAATCATTTAATGCAGTCATTTATTAGCAAAAATGAGTACAAACAAGTTAATAATAAAGTGCTCAACAAAACAACTACACAAATTGATTTATTAGCTATTTTTGAGGGGTATGAGAGATAAGAAAATGTACTCGAACTTACTAAGTTAATGTTTTATTACTGTCATGATTTGTGTTTTTGTTGTAAAGAATTATCTTGACTTACTTGTAGTTTGTTGTGATTTTTTTCTGGGAACTTTGAAGTAAAAGTCAGATATTTCTAAACATTTCAAAAATTATAACAAATCAAGCCTTGAAATTTACATTAATACATTTGATACCAAAAAAAAGAAAAAAAAATTCACTCTTTTATGTTGTCAGCAACAGCCACCTTACCATCCATCCATTTACTTCGCAATCTTGTTCTTCTAATTTTTATGTCACGGATCATTTAACAAAATGCAAATAACATTATCTTGTGGCAATTCCAACAGAAGCTTTTAATGTAAAATATGTGCTTGAATATGAAAATAACACAGTTCACTGTTATGGCTTTTCATTTCATTTGATTTTGTCATTAGGAGGCTCATTATGAAGAAGTTAGAAAGATTTGGAATTTGGTTTTGAGTGAGTTCGTTAAGCATTTTTTTGGGTTTTTTTAAAGTTTTGTAAAAAAATGTTGCAAACTTTATTTAAACCTCCCACTATGGGGCAAAATTAAAAATAAAGGGAAGTTCACTTCATTTTTGGGAAAATTTCAAATTACGACTTAGGGATGAATTTTTCTTATAGAGGAAACATCCAATGACTCGTATGCGAAATTTCAAGTCATTTGGTGATGTTTGGTTGATTCTGTGGCTGTTTGAAGTTGAAAATTAACAAAAATTCGATATTTTTCACATCATCTTTGAACTTAAAAATTCCTGCACTGGCAAAAGATATTGAAAAACGGTTTTCGATTTCTGATAATAGCATATAAGAACTTTATTTGGTGAAGTACAAAGCTTGTAACTTCAAAATTTTGATGCCCAAATCCTAGTAAATGTATGAAAATTGCATCAAAAATGTCTTTAGACAAGCCGGAAATAACTTTAAAATCCAAAATTCCAAAAAACATTTACTGTCATTTTTAGCCCCTATATTCTAGTTTACAAAACTGTAAAAATATCAAAATTTGACCGGAACAATTCAGAGAAAAGTCAATTTTAGTAAGTCATCAAATATTTTTACAAAAACAAAATTTTCTTATTAATTTATGAAAGTATAACTAAATTTAAAGTTTTTTGTTGGTTTATTATCACAAATATCATTTAAAAACAAACTGCGAAGAAATTTTTCCAAAAAGTTGAAAATTCTTCGAGAAATGGGGTACATTTGATATCCTGCGACTTGGCACCTTATGTCATTACTCAAATGGCTCCTGCACCTACACAACTTTATATTTTTTGATTCTGTTTTCGGATTATTGTAGCTTAATATAATACCTTTCAAACAATATATAATACTTAGTAGTTAGACTTAATCTTGGTCATGAACATGGCTGTTGATCTTAACCTATCTTGACTGACGCCAAATTGAAAAATGTGAATTTTAGAAATAGCACTTTAAATGGAAATTATTATGCATTGGTTTTTGGTTTTTTTATGTTGATTTATGTTATTTATGACCACAGAATCTCAAAAATTGTGATTTAAGTACTTTTTGGCACCTCAGGTAAGAATTATGTACAGCACCTTAAAAGTTTATTCCAAACGTATTAATCTCAATTTAAAAACATTTTGAAGACTTTTTTGATAGATAATTAATATTTAAGGTCATTTAAGTCAAAATTTATTAATATTTGGCAATTTGTGTTGAAAATTTTAATTCTTCCATATGATGTTTGGGGAAGGCCATGTTTGCTCACAATCAATCCACTCTTGTGGCATATGTAACCAACTTTACTGCAAGTATTATACATCATTTTAAAGGTACCAAATATGATGCTTGAACGCTTTTTAGTGCTTAGAACAATGTTTAAACAAATTTTCAATACTTTTTGTTGAGATTTGGTTTGAAATTTTAAGTTTTTGTATTTTTACCTATGCTGTATGAGGGTTTTGATGCCCTATTGATCACTCAAATGGTCGTAACTTTTTTGTGGATCAATATTTTCAGATTCTGTTTTCGGATACTGCTAGCTGAATATGATACCTTTAAAATGATGTATAATACTTGCAGTAAAGTTGGTTACATATGCCACAAGAGCACTATGTCGAAAATCGAAATTTTTTTACGTTTTTTCATTTTATGTGTGGAAATGATAGAGCAGATCTCTAAGCTTCAGAAAAACATCACTTCCAATTTTTTCGACCCATTTGGGCCGAGATACAGCACCAAATGTGAAAATTGACTTCAAAACATGACTTTTTTAAATGATCAGAACTTTTTACTGTATTAACCATTTGTTTTGAAACTTTTTGCATATGATTAAGGAACATATGAAATTAATTTTCCGTACCTTACTTTTGGTCCTAAGACATTACGCAGTGCATTAAATTAATTTTGCTAAAAAGTGAATTTTTACTACTTCACATCAATCTCACGCTTTCCTATTGACTTAAAAAGATTTCTTGTCTGCTGTAATGGTTCCGTTTGAGTAAGGGCTACAACCCGTGGTATACATTGGAAATCGTGAAAATGCAACCCTGACGAGATATTTGAGGTTTTAGGTCGAAAAATGCGATTTTTTCACTTCGGGCTTAAATTGCGGTGAAAAAACCCTGGTCTGTAGTGCATTTTTATTGCATTTTTTTGTAGCTCTTATGTTCTAGCAACTTTTTCTGCAAAAAAATTCAAAATTGACCCCGGCATTTCCGAGCTTAACCCCCTAGAAGTAGGATAGGGGGGGAATACCTCAAAATTCAAAAAATTCAAACTTTTGCCTATTTTACTCAAAAATAATGAAACTCTCAGAAAACACTTAAATTATCCTAATCTAGACATAAACGTCCAAAAATTTGATATCCTGCTAATTTTTTTCAAAAAATCCGAAAAAACGATTTTTTCACATTTTTTCGATATTTAGAATTAGTGAAAAATTTTTTGTCTTTTTTCTTTTTGTATTACATAGCTGCATTAAATACGCATCCAACGAGGTATAAACCATTACATATGGACAAATTTGTCTGATTTAGAGCAAAAAAAACGAAGAAATGGTAAATTTTTGTAGGTTTTGACGGTTCACCTTTCACATTTTTAACCATATCTCATCACCATTTTAAGTATATGTCATAAATTTGGTATCGTTGGAAAGGTAATTGTTCTAACTATACAATAAAATAAAAATTTTTGTTCAAAATATGCTCAGGACATCACCAAGCTAAGTAAAAGTTTGAGGTAACGCCCTAGATACCCATAAAATAAAAAATTTTCTATTTTGATTTTTTCCATAATTTTGTCCTCAGACATTTATAATAACATCAAAAAAGTACAATAAAGTCATTGGTTGTTTCGTACAAGATCATAGAATCATAGAAAAAATGGAATTTTTTGGAAATAGGGTAAAAAATATTGAAATTCGTACAAAACGAAAAAAAATTTTTGAAAGTTCTGTAACTTTCATTGGAAGCATTGCTGATGTCCCAAATTTTTCCTAGGACTTTGCTTGTTCTCCATATTTTTTTATTCAAACCTTAAAAGAGAATTTTGTGCAGCATAAAGCAGTGAAAAATCCACTTTATTCCAAATATTGAAATTCGTACACTCAAATATTGAAATTATTACAAAAAGTACTCACGATTTTTGCATCCAAAACTTGATAAAAAATTAATATTCTTGCAGTATTTTTACTTAAGGAGATTTTTATTCATCCTGAGCAGCTTATTCATGCTTTAAAATTAATTTATTTAATTTGTTTACACAAAAACAATTGAAATTCTTCATCGCCTACTATTGAAATTTTGTACGAATTTCAATATTTTTTCTGTACGAATTTCAATATTTGGAATGAAGTGGATTTTTTACTGCTTTATGCTGCACAAATTGCTCTTTTCAAGTTTGAATAAAAAAATATGGATCCCAAGCAAAGTCAAAAGACCTTAACATGTAAGCAATGTTGAGTTTAAAGGCAATTATTTTAAGTCCAAAAATTGTAAAAAATTTATTTGGTGAATTTGTTCGTACGAATTTCAATTTTGTACGAATTTCAATATTTTTTACACTATTTTAAAAATTTTGAAAATTTTATACTCACTTCTATGATCTTGTACGAAACAACCAATGACTTTATTGTACTTTTTTGATGTTATTATAAATGTCTGAGGACAAAATTATGGAAAAAAAATCAAAATAGAAAATTTTTATTTTATGGGTATCTAGGCGTTACCTCAAACTTTACTTAGCTTGGTGATGTCCTGGAGCATATTTTGAACAAAAATTTTTATTTTATTGTATAGTTAGAACAATTACCTTTCCAACGATACCAAATTTATGACATATACTTAAAATGGTGATGAGATATGGTTAAAAATGTGAAAGGTGAACCGTCAAAACCTACAAAAATTTACCATTTTTTCGTTTTTTTGCTCTAAATCAGACAAATTTTGTCCATATGTAATGGATAATTTGATGTTATTATGAATGTCTGAGGACAAAATTATGGAAAAAAATCAAAATAGAAAATTTTTTATTTTAAGGGTATCTAGGGCGTTACCTCAAACTTTACTTAGCTTGGTGATGTCCTGAGCATATTTTGAACAAAAATTTTTATTTTATTGTATAGTTAGAACAATTACCTTTCCAACGATACCAAATTTATGACATATACTTAAAATGGTGATGAGATATGGTTAAAAATGTGAAAGGTGAACCGTCAAAACCTACAAAAATTTACCATTTTTTCGTTTTTTTGCTCTAAATCAGACAAATTTTGTCCATATGTAATGGTTTATACCTCGTTGGATGCGTATTTAATGCAGCTATGTAATACAAAAAGAAAAAAGACAAAAAAATTTTTCACTAATTCTAAATATTGAAAAATGTGAAAAAAATCATTTTTTCGGACTTTTTTGAAAAAAATTAGCAGGATATCAAATTTTTTGGACGTTTATGTCTAGATTAGGATAATTTAAGTGTTTTCTGAGAGTTTCATTATTTTTGAGTAAAATAGGTAAAAGTTTGAATTTTTTGAATTTTGAGCTACCCCCCCCTACCCTACTTCTAGGGGGTTAAGCTCGGAAATGCCGGGGTCAATTTTGATTTTTTTTGCAGAAAAAGTTGCTAGAACATAAGAGCTACAAAAAAATGCAATAAAAATCCACTACAGACCAGGGTTTTTTCACCGCAATTTAAGCCCGAAGTGAAAGAATCGCATTTTTCGACCTAAAACCTCAAATATCTCGTCAGGGTTGCATTTTCATGATTTCCAATGTATACCACGGGTTGTAGCCCTTACTCAAACGGAACCATTACAGCAGACAAGAAATCTTTTTAAGTCAATAGGAAAGCGTGAGATTGATGTGAAGTAGTAAAAATTCACTTTTTAGCAAAATTAATTTAATGCACTGCGTAATGTCTTAGGACCAAAAGTAAGGTACGGAAAATTAATTTCATATGTTCCTTAATCATATGCAAAAAGTTTCAAAACAAATGGTTAATACAGTAAAAAGTTCTGATCATTTAAAAAAGTCATGTTTTGAAGTCAATTTTCACATTTGGTGCTGTATCTCGGCCCAGATGGGTCGAAAAAATTGGAAGTGATGTTTTTCTGAAGCTTAGAGGTCTGCTCTATCATTTCCACACATAAAATGAAAAAACGTAAAAAAATTTCGATTTTCGACATAGTGAAGAGTGGATTGATTGTGAGCAAACATGGCCTTCCCCAAACATCATATGGAAGAATTAAAATTTTCAACACAAATTGCCAAATATTAATAAATTTTGACTTAAATGACCTTAAATATTAATTATCTATCAAAAAAGTCTTCAAAATGTTTTTAAATTGAGATTAATACGTTTGGAATAAACTTTTAAGGTGCTGTACATAATTCTTACCTGAGGTGCCAAAAAGTACTTAAATCACAATTTTTGAGATTCTGTGGTCATAAATAACATAAATCAACATAAAAAAACCAAAAACCAATGCATAATAATTTCCATTTAAAGTGCTATTTCTAAAATTCACATTTTTCAATTTGGCGTCAGTCAAGATAGGTTAAGATCAACAGCCATGTTCATGACCAAGATTAAGTCTAACTACTAAGTATTATATATTGTTTGAAAGGTATTATATTAAGCTACAATAATCCGAAAACAGAATCAAAAAATATAAAGTTGTGTAGGTGCAGGAGCCATTTGAGTAATGACATAAGGTGCCAAGTCGCAGGATATCAAATGTACCCCATTTCTCGAAGAATTTTCAACTTTTTGGAAAAATTTCTTCGCAGTTTGTTTTTAAATGATATTTGTGATAATAAACCAACAAAAAACTTTAAATTTAGTTATACTTTCATAAATTAATAAGAAAATTTTGTTTTTGTAAAAATATTTGATGACTTACTAAAATTGACTTTTCTCTGAATTGTTCCGGTCAAATTTTGATATTTTTACAGTTTTGTAAACTAGAATATAGGGGCTAAAAATGACAGTAAATGTTTTTTGGAATTTTGGATTTTAAAGTTATTTCCGGCTTGTCTAAAGACATTTTTGATGCAATTTTCATACATTTACTAGGATTTGGGCATCAAAATTTTGAAGTTACAAGCTTTGTACTTCACCAAATAAAGTTCTTATATGCTATTATCAGAAATCGAAAACCGTTTTTCAATATCTTTTGCCAGTGCAGGAATTTTTAAGTTCAAAGATGATGTGAAAAATATCGAATTTTTGTTAATTTTCAACTTCAAACAGCCACAGAATCAACCAAACATCACCAAATGACTTGAAATTTCGCATACGAGTCATTGGATGTTTCCTCTATAAGAAAAATTCATCCCTAAGTCGTAATTTGAAATTTTCCCAAAAATGAAGTGAACTTCCCTTTATTTTTAATTTTGCCCCATAGTGGCCTCCCCCCTAATTTTTAATCCTCCCTCCTAATTTTAGATCTAAGAACTTAAAGTTGGTTTAAATTTTATGCTAGTTTTTACCTCTTATATGACATTGATACTTGAATGATTATTGACCCAAACATACTTCAAAAAAATCAATGTTGATCAATAAGATTGCACATTTAAGTCATAATTTTCAAATCTAGTAAAAATACATCACACCTACAAACAAACACCAAAAAAAAATTACGAAAACAAATTAGGTGAATAATACAGAAATAAAGCTTTAATTGTCAATAAATAAATCGCATTAGGATGGAAAAAGGAAACACATTATGATGGTTAATTCGCACAAATACATTTCACTAAAATGTTGGATATAATTTTCAAACTAAGAGTGCGAGAAAGGCCCATCCACATACAAAAAAATGTTAATGGTGACAAAGTTATTTGCTTGGAAAAATGAAAAGGTTTTTATTTCTGCTTATGTCCTCGATAATTTTTCTGTGTAAAAATGTTCTGCTCTTACATATAAACCGACATATTATTCCATTAAACCCATTTTATGTTTTTAGGCACAATATGTTTAGAGCTTTTTATTGTACCATATACACATCTCCTACTTCCCACTCATGAGTGAATAGAAGATGGAAATACTCATTTTTTTCTGTTTGTTTGTTTGTTTGTTTGTTTGCTCAATATTTATAAGCATTAAAATGGAAATAAGTTGTAAATATTGTTTTTGATTTTTAAAGTGTTTAAAGCGCATTTTTTCATACCTTTTTTGTAGGAAAATAAGTTTCAAAATTTTCAAATATTCATAGAAAATTGTTTGGAGTTTTTAAATAATTTTCTGATTTGAAATTTCATTAAATTGCAAAAATTTTGATTTTAAAATATTTTTTTTTTTAAAAAAAAATCTAAAACTCAGTCAAACTACCAAAAAAATCACAACTTATTCTCCTAAATTTTCAAAGCACTTTTCAAATAACTGGCCATAGAATGAGGAAGAATATGTATTTTTATGATTTTTCTTCATCTCAAGCATAGAAAAGAGTGGCAGTAATAAAATAAATATGTAGGTTGAAAACGTCATAATGCCGAAAATATGCTTGGCATTAAGATTTGTTTAACAATTTGATACTTTGTTAATGTCCCAGCTTGTCTCTCAAAATATTTTTTTTTTTCACATTTCATTGTCTTTTTTTGATTTGGTGAAAAGGAAACTAATTTTTTGCTAGTGGTAATAGACCCTTGAGAGTATGTTGACCTGTGCATCAGATACTTATTTTTTGTGATGGTTAAAGTTCTAAATTTGAGAAAAAATTTAATTGCTTTATTATTCAGCATCTGAAGAGTTGAGCTACAAGTCAGCATTGATTGTTATGTTTAGCTCTAAAATAAAATTGAAAATATTTTTTTTTCTTAATCCACGCGCGCACGCTTACAGTTTTTTGCAACATTTCGACCTTCACGCATGACGAATAAGAAGTGGTTATAAATAATTTATAAGATATCATAATTTTTGCAAAAAAAACTGTTAACTTAAAATAAGTGCAAATTATTTCTGTTACTCGAATTATCACTTATTATTATTATTTTTTATTGTAGATTAGTTTTTTTGTCAACATTCTTTTATCAATTCACACTGATCATTTAAAAAATAGTGTAAACTTTGAAAGATTAAAGGCTTTAGCTGATTTTTTTAAATTTATTTTTCAAAAAAAAAAAAATAATTATTTTTTTCCTAACACTTCTCGATAGAGATATTATCCGTTATTTCGTACAAAAATTTGAATTTGAATGCTGTATTTGTACGAAAAATTTACACTAACACAAATGCAATGCTATTTTTGGATTTGTCATTTTTAGAATAAATGTATTATTTTTCATTTTCATAAAGGCTTATTTATATAGTTTTAAAGGTATTCTATCAATTCAAGCGTAAAAATATTCTTTAAAAACTCAAATATTGAGTTAAAATCGCAAATGAATTCTGATTGGTTCATTTGCTAACATCACTAATACAAGTGTGCACACACACTATGATAATAAAATAAATTTTAATTTTGTTAATTTAACTAATATTCCTAATAGTTGGTACATTTTAAATGGGCTTATTTAATAGAGAAATAGATTTTCTATCGAAAAAATCAATTGTAACATTACTTTAATAAACAGAAATTAAGATTTCATCGAATTTTTCTTATAAAGATTTAACGGACAAGTTGTACTAAAATAAGGCGTACTAAAAATCCTTATTTCAAATTTTGTACTAAAATAAGGAAAACTGTTACGTATTGAGAAGTGTTGGTTTTTTTCTAATTTTGATTTTCAAAACTTAAATTTTCAAACCTTTTGAACAATAAGATGTGAAATTATCCGTAACGAATTAAATCCATTCTTAAGAATAAAAAAGACTAAGCAATTGAAAGAAACCTGTATTTTGCACATTCCTCTTATTCTTTTCTTACTCGTGTACTTATATATTATTACTATGATCCATGACCAAACAGAAGCTATAAGCAAGCGTTCATTCAGAAATGATGTTCACAAAAAAGGATTTTTTTATTTTGACGGCTCTCTTAAATTCTCATACATTTATTTTCAACTACAAATTGTATCTTTTATAACAATCAAGTGTTTTATTGTAAATTTATTGTACATATTCATATTTAACTACCCTCAAATAAACCTAATCTAATCAAATCTAAATTTCTTATTATTTTATGAATATTTTAAAATTAATCACTTGATAAAACAAAATATTTTGTGGAACTAAATTGAAATTTTCTTCCCTTATTTTTTTTTTAATTATTCAACATATTGCACGAATCACTTTTTTGATACTGAGCACAAACTTGTTGACACACGAAGGAATATGTATAAAGTTGAAACTCATTAAAAATTATATTTCGTATCTGTTAAGTGTAAACAATTGTACATTTTCGCACAATTCAAGGTTGAAATATGTAAAATTGATGGTTTTGATCATAAAATTTTGAAATAATTTTTTCATGAAAAATTTTGCGATGTCCAGTTGGTGTTAAACTTTTGACTAGGAAACATCGACGAGGAAAAATGTGAAAGAATTTTAGTGAAAATCTGTGTGGATTTTTTTATATCCAGAATGATTACAAATCTGAGCTAGAAAAGTGAAATTTTTATTTTTTTTTTCTAAATGCAATTTCTTCTTTTCTTATGAGAATCAAATTTTTTTTACGTGCAAAATAAATTAGCAATAATTTAAGAATGAAGAATAATTTATTGTGACGCCTTAACATCATTATATTTTGCCTTCTTCTGGTCACGTCTATATCCAACAACTCTGAAGACGTAACGGCTTTCCTTATTTTAGTACAAAATTTGAAATAAGGAATTTTTAGTATTCCTTATTTTAGTACTTCATGTCCGTTAAATTTTTAGTTACAAAAACTCTGAAAATCTTGCTTAATTTGGCATTTGCTAATGTTTAAAGTTAATTAATGCACAAAATAGCATTATTTTAAGAAAATAAGCAACTATCAGCAGTTAAATGTAACAAAAAAGGGATTAAATTTTATCAAAATAAAATTTCATTTCTTATGATTGTATTAGTGTGTGAATGTATTTGTAATTTTCCTGGAATTTTGATTTGAAATTTTTGCCAAATTTCACGATTGTAATGTTTGAAAATGAAAGAATGCTTACAGGTAAAACATAAGAATTAAGTTTATCATAAGATAATTCATTAAATTGAATTAAATTTTATATTTTAACTCAAAAATGTTTGCTTGTGTGTGTAAATTTTTCGAACACACATATAATTTAAATTCAAATTTTTGAACTAAATAACGGAAATTTTTGCTCTTCAGAGTTGTTGGGTCTATATACGTCAAAATAAGTTTTTGGTTTCATTAAAGTGGATAATTTTGAATGCTTTCTGGATCAAAATAATGTTTTATTTAAGTTAAAAACAAACTCAACATTGTGGATATTACAACACTAGATACAAAATTTTAAATTGAAAAAAAAAAAAAATAAATTTTTGCAAATTATTGGATTCAAATATTTTTTAAAACTATCCAATGAAGAAATATTTTTGACGTCATAATGAAATAATATATTGTTATAGAAAATATAATTGCAAAAAATCTGTACATATAAAAAATTAATTGCTTTTCTTTCACAGTCTGTAGTGCAAATTGAGCTGTTAAAGAAGCAAGACTTTAAAATATTTGCAAAATTTAAAAATATAAGATTTAATTCAAATCCATAAATTTATAAATTATAAAATATTTTAAATAGTGAAATTATAAAAAAAATAAATTCTTCATTACAAAAGTGGTGGAAAAAGAAAAATACAAAAAACGAAAAATCGTTTTTAAATCAGTTAAATCTTTAAATTTATTGTGTAAATCAAATACTCATTTTAAATTAATTTTAGTTTATTGTTGGAATTTTTCAAAAAACAGAGTTATAGTGAAAAATGAAAACAATTAAATTTCTATTGGAAGAAAATGAAGACGATTGGAAAAACTTTAGAAACTATATGAACTCATTTAATTGGGATAAAGTTATATTTTTATTGTGCCTTTATGCTGGAGGATTTATTGGATTATATTATTTTATCACGCTTCAATTAAAATTTTATACATATTTATGGGGTAAGTTTATTTTTAAAACTTTAATTATATTTTGATAATTTTAAGGATTTGAACTTCTTAATTTTAAGTATCATTCATATACTTATCATAAGTTATATCTTATGAATATAATTTATGATTTTAAATAATTAAAATAAAACAAATTTTCTTCATTTACCAAAAATATTATAAAATTAGTTAAAAGCAATGAATTGACATTTTTGATTCCTTTATTAAAAAATTCTAGACTTTAATGCAAATGTGCTCTTTGCCACGCAATATTTTTTTTAATGAGTTAAAGATAACTGAAAATTTTTAATTTTGGTCTGTGAAAAATCTTAATTTAATACGTCAGAGGTTGATTATTTGATTTTACACAAACATTGTGAAGAACATGAGTTGATAGTATTTTAAGAATGCGTGTGACAGTTTTTAACGTCATTAGATAATTGCTGTTTACAGTAACAAAGAATTATTCTTTACTATTTGAAAAAATATTTTTGACTTTGCATACTAAACTAGACTATACATAGCTATGAGAGGAGATTTTAAAGCGATTAATAAACAATTTTTAAGAAACAAAAAGTAGAAAAAAAATAAATTATTAAGATCATTTATAAGTGAAGTATATACAGATCATAAAGTAGCTACACGTGTAGCTTTTATGAAGATGGTGTTCTAAAGTCGAACTGCTTATTATTTAATGTATTCCATGTCCTTCCAGTCTACCACATATTCACAATTGGAGGAATAGGATTAGGTCCTGGAGCCCATCGACATTTCTGTCATAGATCCTTCAAAGCTACTCGAACATTTAAATTATTTCTTTTATTTTGCCAAACTGTTGCCGGTCAGGTAAATTCATTTTTCTTTTGGACTTTTTTAATTTATTCATTTTCTCAAATATTTTCCTAGTTTTCAGTCATTTTCTGGTGTCAAGTTCATCGCGTTCATCACAAATATTCTGACACCGAAAAAGATCCAACAAATATAAATCGTGGCTTTATGTTTGCACATTTCTTTTGGGTGCTTCGTTTCTCACCGGAATGTAAGACGGCTTTAGAGACTGTTGACGTCAGCGACTTAAAATCTGACAAAGATGTAATGTTTCAAAATAGGTGAGAAAACAATCGATGTTTAATGTTTCATAGTTTTCTTTATTGTTGATGTTTTTTGCGTAAATGAATGTTGAGGTTACTGACTTAAAAAAGTTACACGTGCCGTGTGTTTTGAAAAATATTATATTTTTTAGACATTATCAAATTTTATGCTTTTTACTCTGCATCTTATATCCAACAATTATCCCTTATCTCCTGTGGAATGAGACTTTGTGGATTAGTTTTTGGGCAAATATGTTCCGATGGCTACTTAATTACAATCAAATGAGTTTTGCAAATAGTTGGATGCACATGTTTGGAAAGAAACCTTATGATCAGAATGTATCAGCTGCTGAGTACTTGTTCTGCATATTTTATACTTATGGGGAAGGGTGAGTGTCGTTAGTCATTAAAATTGAATTATATGAAAAAAATTAATTTTATTCATTAAAATTTTAGCTATCATAATTATCATCATGTATTCCCATGGGATTATAAGTAAGTTACTCTTTAATTCTCAAAGGCAATAATTTATATCTAATTAAATTATTTCATATTTTTAATAAATTTCTTATTAGAGCTGCAGAATTTGGAGATTTTGCTCACTTTAATATATCAACAATTTTACTTGACCTTTGTGCAAAATATGGTCTTGTTTATGACCGAAAAGTAGTTACACAGAGTATGATTGAGAGAAGAAAAGCAAGGACTGGTGATGGAAGCAGTTGGCTGACATCAAATGAAATTTTGAAGAACCCAATTTGGGGTTATGGTGACATAGATATGGATGTTGATGATAAAGTTGATATTCATGGTTATATTTATGATTTGAATAGTAACATTAGTGATAAGAAGAAGGAAAGCTAAATTTATTTATTTTTTTTAAAAAAAAGTTTAGTTAGTAAAAGGAATTAGTTTTTAATTTTAAAATTATTAAAGCATTTGTTTTAATTTTTGTAGAAAACTGAAAGATTTGATTGATTTTATAAAAAAAAATCCCAATTTTGCTTTATTTAGTTTTGGTAATTTTTTTTTTATATTTAATTTTTTGATCAAAGCTGACAGTTTTCTAAATTTTTGATACCCGGGAAAAAATTATCAGAGATTGAAATTATTTATGTAGCTCAAGTATCATACTTGAAAATAAGTGGAATGAAAAATTAGAGTAGCTAATTGTAATGCAATAAAATTAATAATAAATAAAACTTAATTAGCACAAAAAGTAATAAAAGTATTTTTTTTTTTGAAAAATTTCAGGAAAGATTCACATAGAAAAACAAGTTAAACGTTGAAAACAACGAAAAAAAAAATAAATTGTATTTGGGAATTCCCATTTCAAGGCCAATCTTTATTAAGCATCAAAAAATTATGAAGTGTACATCAATGACTTGCGAGATTTGTTCCATTTTCAGCTATTTCTCTTATTTTTGCTCATTTTTTGTAACATTAATCTGTAAACAATGCTTTAAGATTTTGCATATGAAATTTTGACTTTTTTTGACATTTTAAACACATTTTTTAAATAAAGTTTTATTTTTGAGAAATCAAAAATACCTACATTAAATTGTTCTTATATTTGTTTGATATTATAAATTCAGAATTTCTTACAAATCTTAAATTGTACATGAATTCAACAAAGCTTCAGGTATTTCCAAGAGGAAATTCCAAGCAATATTCAGATTCTTTTTGATATTCTCAGAAATGAGCAAACAGTTTTCAGAATTTTGTCAACTCTAAAGCAGTTCAGAACTAAAAACAAGTATTTTAATTTTTTTATTGATATGGAATCTTCAAAGGAAATTAAATCAGAAAATAAAAGAGAATTGAAAGATATTTTCTTCGAAGTGAAATGGTTCACAGTACTTCAAACAGCTGCAACTTACATCTTTGGAGTAATTGGCCTCATTCAATGCTTAATGGGACAGTGGAAATTTTTAACATTTTTATGGAGTAAGTAAATTAAAAATTTATGAATCATTGAGTTAATTTTTTTCTTTTAAAGCAATTTTCATATTTCTTTTTTGTGGATTTTCGATGAGCATTGGAACTCACAGGTTATTTGGTCATAGATCATTCAAAACAAATCGAATAATTAAGTTACTTTTGATTTTTGGTCACACACTCTCGGGTCAGGTGAGTTAATTTAAGTTTTGTTGATTTCATTTAATTTTTTTAATTTTTCTATGTAAAATCTGGTGAAATCTTCAATAGTGGAGTATTATCGACTGGGTTAGAAATCACAGAGCTCATCATAAATTCACAGATACTCCCAAAGACCCAACAAACATTAAGAAAGGTTTTTGGTTTTCTCATCTTTATTGGATGTTTTGGTATTCACCTTCTGTTGAAGAGGCTGTGATGTCAATTGATGTTAGTGATTTGAGGGCTGATAGAGATGTTATGTTTCAACATGAGTAAGTAAACCTTATACGATATATAGGTTGATAGTTTATAACTTATTAAACTAGGATACTTTTAATTCGCTATGCTGTAAAAATCTTTTTTGCTAAAAAGCCTTTCTGAATGGACTTGGAATGTACTAAGTCCTCTCCTAGTTAATAAAAAGAAAATTGAAGAAAAATTTCACCCAAAAAATTAATCTCAAAATTCTAAATTTCTTCATTGTAGCTACTACTTCCCCATAAATTTCTTCAATGCAGCAATATTTCCTATAATAATTCCCATTGCACTTTGGAATGAAGCTTTTTGGATTGCATGTTTTGCAAATTTCACAAGAATGTTGATTAATTTGACACAAATTAGTATCGCCAATAGCGTAATGCATTCAGAAGGTGCTAAACCTTACAATGAGAAAATTTCGGCTGTTGAGAATGTTTATGCGATTATCTTCACATTTGGTGAAGGGTGAGTGATCATTTTTATTTGCAAAATTCCATAAATTATTGGAAAATTTTAAGGTAGTACACAACGTCACTTTTCTGATTTATTAAATTTATTTAAGACTTTAAAAATTACAAAATTTTTCAATTTTTTATTATAAACTATTTTCCAATTTTTTTTTCAGTTTTCACAACTATCATCACACATTTCCATCTGATTATAAGTAAGTTTAAATGTTTATTGGGGTTCTAAATTTCTTGATCAAATTAAATTTTTTTTCCATTCATATCCAGATGTGCTGAGTTTGGTGACTTAAAACACTTTAACCTTTCAGCTTGTGTGATTAATTGGTGGTACAAGCATGGATGGGTTACAGACAGAAATGAAGCAACAGCATCAATGATTGCTCAGACAAAAATAAAAAGTGGTGATGGAACTCACTGGTTTGAATCTGAAAACATCTTGAGCAATCCACAATGGGGTCATAAAGATGAACAAAAGATTGAGGAGCTTTTCAAAAATTTTGAATTTTGATTGATTTTAAATAAAGATTTTCCTAGAGGTTGACACGATTTCATCCAGATGAAATATCCTATTGTTCCGGATGAAAAAAGATGAAATCGGATCAAAAATCATTTTGTTTTGGATGAACGTGTCAACCCCTGGAGATTTTCAACATCTCTGAAAGCTTTAATATCTGTAAAACTTTGAAATTGACCCAAAATCTCAGAAATAATTCATCAAATTCAATCTGACGAAAATCAATTAATCTATTCCTTATCATTCAAACACCATGACTACAAAGCACATCCAATGTAACTTAATTAAATGAAAATCTTAATCACATGTTTACCAACTTAATTAATTTGATTATGTCATCATGATGACAATGCCATGACATACATATACACGAAAATGTAATTTTGTCAATCACATTTAATTTATTTCTTCTTTTGTGTGTGCCATTTTGCTTACGGATAATGTAAGAGAGCTTACGAGACTCAATCATTGAAGGCACTTGAGGACACACAAAAAGATAAAGAAAGAATTAATTAAAATTAATGACTGTACATGATGATGCCAATTTACCTGTAAAATTAGAAGCTTTATTGAGTGAAATGAGATGTATTGAGAGTAGCTTTTGAAAGTGAAATTTGAGATATTTTAATGATGATGTGATTGGAAAATACGATGTTGAGGAGATTGAATTTGCTTGTTTGAATTGTTTTGGGTAGGTTTTTTGAATTTAAATGTGTTAATCTTAAATTTATTTTATAGAAATTTTTGAAACATTAAAAAGCTTAAATTTTGTTCCATTTTCAATTTGTTACACAAAAAAAATGCAAAAAAATGTTCCTTAAAGTTATGCAATCCAAATTAAATTGATTTTTTTTAAAAAAAGAAAGAGATGAAAATAGGAATTTAATTCGTCGAATTTTAATTTTTGTATGACATATAGGACAAATTTAAATCAAAATTTGAAGTTCAAATAGATAAAATTATTCCAAAACATAATTGAAATTCAAAATGAAAAAAACTCGAAAATTATCACAATAAAATATTTTAATTAAATCAGTGAAAAATAATAATTTTCAAAATTCTCCAAAAAATTTTATCCTTCCATTTCGTTCAATTCGTATACAATTTTTGTGAAAAGATAGATAAGTCCAAAATCCACCACTAAATTAAATCAATAGATTTATGAGACAAAATTTGCATTTAGATGAAAATTCATTCATTTTCCTAATAGATTTATGCATGCAAAATTCACATTTTTTTCTTTTTCTCTCTCTCGCTATATCTCACTCAATATTTCATTCGGTCTATGTTTATATATACATAGTAGGGTTTCTGATTGCGGTTTTCGCAAAACCGCATAACCGCACTTTTTGGCCTAAAAATGCGGTTTTTAAAAAACCGCGGTTTTGGATGAAAAACCGCGGTTTTAGAACTTTCTATACTAAAAATTTAGAAAACATACAAGAAAATTTTTATATGAAAGTAATTTTTTTATTTTATTGTTATTTTTTGTTTTTTCAAACTCAAAACTCACAAAAAATCATATAGGGTAAAAAATATTGCAACCTTTATTGAAATTTGTTCTTCAAATAAATAAAACTTCTTCAAATAAAAGAACTGCAAAAAATTTAATTTTCCCCAAGTTTTGGGTGCAAAAGTCGTAAGAATGTGGTGTACAAATGTCAATATTTAAATGTCAAGACGTTTTTAGTTCTTTGTGCTGCAAAAATAACTGTTTTCAAGATTGAATAAAAAAATATAGAAAACAAATAAAGTCTTAGAAAAAATTTGGGAAATCAACATTGCTGTCAATGAAAGTTACAGACCAATAAAAAAAATTTGTTCGCTTTGTACAAATTTCAATATTTTTTTACCCTAAATTAGATCCAAAAACTAAAATTTAAATTTTTTATATGAATCAAAATTTTTGGTTATTTTTTCAAGTAATTTTAAGACGAACTTCATGAAAATTTTAAAATTTAAAGATTTGTGTTTGAAAATTCGAATTTTGAATTTTTTTTGAAAAATTTCATACATTTGTATGAAAACCGCAAAAACCGCGAAAACCGCGGTTTTTAGAATTATTAAAAACCGCAAAACCGCGGTTTTCTAAAAACGCGGTTTTTCAGAAACCCTAATACATAGATATGAGAGAGAAAAAGAGAGACTATGTATATTTCATATGCGGTCTATTTTGAATATTCCATAGATTATAGTTCAACATGTGATAAATCAATAGAAAAAAGCGAACGATTATTTTTTTTTATTTTTATAAATACATATTATGTGCATATCTATTCTGTGCATACAAACACTTAACTCTTTTGGATTTTGTGTGCTTTTTTTTGTGGAGAGTTAAATTGGAATTTTGTGAGGAAGGAAAAATTAATAAAAACCGGTGAACATTTTTGAGGTGATTCAAATTGTGTTTGTTGTTTTGAAGCATACTTCTCGGATGTTTACCAATGGAGGTTCAATTAAATTTCATTATAGTCTTCAGCCTTATCAAAAATTTTTTGTATTAACAGCTGATTGGCTATTATAAAGCAAAATCATCCAGTTGCCCAATTGAAAAATCAATTACATTAAAAAAATTGATAACAACCTTTAAAACCTCATAACAATAACATTGTACATTACTTTAATATCAACCTCAAAAGAGTCCAAAAAAAAAAAATCATTAAAAATTCATAAGCAGTAAAAAAGTTTCCATTCACTCGATTTTAATCTCCTAATTGCTTTTAATTTTCTTTTATTCCGAAATGAGTCGATTGGGATTATGAATTAATTGCTATAGGAACTACCGAGAGAGAATGTACAGAACAAAATACCAATTAACTTTCACGTGAAGGAGCTGGAATTGCTTTTAGTAAAAATTTTCATTACCTTTTAAATTTTTATTGCTTAATGTTTTATTAAAAGAAAGAAAGGATAGAGAAAAGATTTTGAATGTTTAAAGGTATGGAATAGTAGAAAATTAATTTTGATGTAGGATACTATTTAAAGCTCTGGATAGAGTAAAAGAATCATTAAAACAGGTAAGTACCTTCAAAATAATATAAACTAATTTATTTTAGAAATTGTTCTATCAAACTAGCTACCATTACTCCGGTCTACATCATCCATAAAATATAACGTCCAGCACACAAAATACTCCAATTTTCTTTCCATCAAACTTTCATTACTCTACCATCAACTCAAAAAGACATTATTCACTTAAATACCCCCATAAACTACACTAAAACTACTCCCATAAACAAAAAAAATATTTCTCAACTGCTTGTAAAAGTTTCACAATAAAAATGACCAGATCATTGACCGTCAACCACATTTTTCATCCATCAACAATCTTTTCTTCTATGTCTAATTGTTTGTTGTCCTTTCATTGAAAGACTCACAAAAAAAATGTTTAATGACAAATAAAGTTTCATAATACAGAAATGAAAATGTCCATAATGAATGGATCATTTGTTGTCCCAAAGGAAAAAAGGACGAGACGACATATCAACATTCAGAAAATGAAATAAAAAAAAAGATATGACATTATAGTAAATTCTGACCTAATTGTCTTCATAATAACAAGCAAAAAAGATGCGAAATGAAAATGAAGCCTCTCGGAGCGTCAACAACAACAAATTTAAAGCACATTTGGCAGCAATTTTTGGTCAATGATTTGATAACTTGCTTCTCTTTTAGTCTCTTGTATTTTTTTATGTGACTAGTTAGACTGACTGGGTAAATACATAAGAGAATGAAAGAGGCAATGATCTGTGAGTATTTATTTTGTATATTTTTTTTTGACTTTTTTTTATCGGCCAATAACGGAATGAAGATAATTTTTTTGTGTGTATGTGAATGAAGGCTTTCAGTATGCATGGCGCCCAGGAAGAGAAGGAATTAATATTGAGGATGAGTTGATGAAGAATATAATATTGAAAGAGATTTTTGTTTTGAAAAGTTCTGGAAATTAATTTAAAATTTGCAATTATTTGGGTAGTAAAAATTTAGTTTTAAAATTTCAAAGTCAGCACTTTTAAAAGTGGAAGGAAAATAAAAAAGAAATGAAAACATTTTTTGCGAAAACTGATAGAAATTGCAAAGTTTTTGTCTTTTGAAGGGTATTTTGATCCCAAAATCTTTCAATATTAGCTTCAATTCTTTCTGCCCTTCATCCTGCTCTAAACTCCTTAAATACCACCAAAAACTCCACCAACTCAATACCTAAATAATACATCTAAACATGATATGTGTATCCATTCATGTGTATGCAATGCATTGATAACAAGCTATATTCATGAATAAGCAAACTGTTGTATTGAAAATTAATCAAATTCTGCCAGATTGCCTTCATATTGACTTGATGCTTTTCTCATCATTAATTAGAAATTTGATATATGTATATCGATGTGGGAGTTTGGTTATCAAAATAAATCCAATCACACAGTGAATATATCAGAATGTTTCATAATTGATTGAATTAAAGGCATTGATTGCTGTAGTCGTGATGAAAAAAAGTTTCTATGCATGATGAAAATTTCAATGCAATAAAAATGATAAAAAAATTCAGCAGCAGCAGCAAAAAAAAAATAAATAAATAAATTGAGGGGGGTCAGTAAACCCCTAAAAATATTTTTTCTTTTTTCTCTTCTCTCATTCCAAGCAATACTAACATTTTTCATTGTTGTTTTCTTTATGATACTCATTCAGTCTGTCTGTGCTACTTGAATGCTTATGTTCGACAAATGAGAAGATATAAAAAATGTTGTGTTCATTCTTTGATATTGGGGGTTCTAATTGCTATCAAATGGGGATCTTTATGATCAATTTAGTATATCCCAGACAGAAAAAGCATTTTTGTATAATTTTTCAAGGTAAATGTTTCGTGTCAGTATGATTTGGATTTGAGAATGAACCTAGACGTTATTAATTTTTGCAATCAGAATTCTTAAAAATATACTAAATGCTATTCATGATTTATAAAAAATTAGAGAATACCATCCATACCTGACAAATATAAAGCCACGAACAAACCCCTAAAATCCAAGCACAGAAACACAAAAAAAGCAAGCAAAAAACATGATGAATTTACTTGCATCATCTCTCATTCTTGCTTTTATTCTCATCATCATCACATCAATTTATTTAGTTGAGTATTTTTTTTCAAAATTAATTTTCATCCACAATGACGGTGGATGGTAGATGAAGATGGAACAAACAACAGCATGAAGATGCTAAATGGATGCTGTTAAACATCGAGGCGATAATTCTTTTATATGAGAGTGAAACTCACAGAAAATGGATGATTAAATGATGTGGATGGATTTCATCTTTTTTTTCTTTATTATTTGGTGCATCTACTGCTGTTGCTACTCTTCTTGACAATCTCATTGTTGGTATCTACTCTTTGTTATTGAGGAGGAAAATTGGAACATTAATGTGAGATTGAGATAAATTGTTGAGATTTTTGATGACAGAGAAAATTACAAGATAATATTAAGGATGGGTGTTAATAAGGATTTTGTTCGTGAGACTATGGGTAGGGTGTAGGTAGAGTTTTTTGTTTAAAAGTTAAATATTTTTTAGCTTCTCAAGTTTAGTTTTGAAAAAAAATTACAAAAGTCCTCGTTTATATCGAGGGACTTCAGCGCATTTTTGACGCAGCGATTAGCAATTGATTAAATAGAAAAGAATGTCGAGTTTTAAAACTCTATTGCTGTTTCTTTAATCATAATGCATTTCAATAATAAGTTTAAAACTAAAGATCAAAATTGATTTAAAATTGATTTTTATAATGTTCAATGCAAATAATAGCTTTACGATTTACCGGTTTTTTGAAATTCAAAATTTTCCATTAGCGAAAAATTTAAATTTCTGAACAAATCCATTATTTTTCAAATTTCTAAACGCACTTATATTTGTTTTGTATGAAAAAATATGAAAAAATTAAATGTTAATTAATTAAGGTGTATAAAAGAAAAAAATTTAATCCGAAATAACGGTCAAAAAAATTTCAAATTTTTTAACGGTTAGAAAAAAATTCAAACTTATCATCAGCATAGCTTTGCCCTGCATTGTTTATATATTTTTTTGAAATAAAAAATCGATGAATTAAGCTATTTAATGAGTGTTTTTTGACTTTTCAATATAAACGGCGGGAATAAAAACATTCAATGAAGCTATTAAAACAATTCCGAGCTTGCTACGAAGTCTAGATCAAGAGATAATTGGGACCCGAACGACCGAACGACCGATCAAAGTGCATGATTGAGCTTCCTTTTTGAAAACAAGTTTTCAAAAATGCGCTAAAAAAAATATCTTCACAGAAAATTTTATATCTGAATATTAAATTTCAAGATCATAGCTCTTATTTTTATTTCCTCGCTATTCATTCTTTAAGCAGACAAAACATAAACTTTTTTAAAAAGTTTTATTTTTCCTTATAAACTTTGTTTTAAAGAAAATAAGCTGCATGAGAAAATTTTAATACTTAAGGCAACAACGAGGAAATGTTCTTGAAGTTTTAACCTTGAACTTTAGTATGCAAAAATTTTTTTCCTACCGATAAAATCGGGAGAATGAGAATGTTTGTGAGATCCCGACATACAAAAAATTGTGTAAATCTTACCAATTGTGGAAAATAATGGAAAAAAACCAAAATATTGACATCAAGACACAAAAATGACTCAACAGCTTTATAGTTTCAGGATTGAATCACTTCCTTCACACACCTGTTGACCATCACTGTTTTAAGGAAATCTCGACAGAATGTTTAGAATTTTTTTTTCAAACTAGATTTCGTGCAAGTTCAAAAAATTCTTTATTATGTTTTAATTTTATCAGATAAAGATAGTTTGTAATTTTTTGATTGACTGAAGGAGCTTTGCATGTCGAAAAGTTTGAACATCATATTTTACAAGGAAGTGATAAAAATGTTCTTAATGCTTAGGGGCCGTTCACTTATTACGTAACGCTCTGAGGGGGGGGGGGTCGAGAGTTTGTTACGGTCTATTGTTCTCGCACCTGATTCTTTTGTTAAAAACGTTACGGAGGGGGGGGGGGGGGGGTAAAAAACCCGAATTTTTTTGCGTTACGTAATAAGTGAACGGCCCCTTATCTTTCATGTTTTTTTATTGATTTGTATTAAATTAATTGTTATACACAATTTTTTTTTCAATTAAAGCTGTTCATTTGCTAAAAATGTATATTTTAGTTTTAGTCTAACATCATCATTTATTCTGTTGACAACGATTAAAGCCGAGCAATGATTTTAAAAAATCTTTTCATAATATTTTGTTCTACAAACTTAGTAAATTCATTAATTCCACTTCAAAATCAAATATCCAATGAATCTTCAGCATCGACGGCAATTTCAGACATTTTACAAGAATTTTTCATAAAAAAATCAATAAAATTTGACTTTTTAATTTATGGAGAACGAACACGTCACCTTGATGATGTTGCTGATGGAATTTTGGGTTCAATTGCTGGAAAATCGCCATTAATAGTCAAACATGTTTAATATCCGAAAGGATGGCACAACAAATTTGAAGATTCAACATTGATTTTATTAAAAAATGTTACATTCTTAGAAAGTTTTCAAAACTTCATGAGCCTGATGGATTCATCGTTCAAAAAATTAAAATTTATAATTTACAGTGAAAGCATTAAGGAGGCTATTCAAGTTCCTAGACAAAATTTTTACATTGATGACATTCCCCACATCAGCTCTTTAGTATATTTTGTAGCAATTATGGGGAAAAAAATTGAATTTACAATCTTAGAGCATTTTGAAGAAAATTCATGCAACATGGTTAGTCTTAAATATTTGAATATATTTGATATAAGCACACAAAAATGGGAGAAAAATTTAAAATATTATGAAAAATTTGAAAATTTTAATGGCTGCATGCTGACGTTAACGACTCCTTATTGGTTTTATTTCTTACTTGATAAGCATAATTTGGAAGTGCTTGAATGTTTGAGGCTAAAAAAATCTGACGAATGTATTGAAATGTTCAACAAATATTTATCTCAACCAGATGTTGGCTATCAAGGATTGCACTACGAAATTTATGAAATGCTTGGAAAACGTGCAAATTTTACAACAAATTATGAATTCTCAATTAATGGAAAAAGGTTTTCAAAAAGTGAAGTTTTGTTTCATCAACATATTGCAATAAATCGTACTGGACTCTATTGGGCTCTTATGAATTCCATTCAAATGTCAGAGGTGCTTTATTTATTTTTTAATTTTACGTTCACTCAAGCTAGGAATTTTTTTTTCATGCAATGTTTCATTTTATCAAAAATATATTTTGCAGGTTTTTTACGACATTCCATTAGCCATTTATGTCACACCGTCAGAATTTTACACAAATTTTGAGAAGCTTTTGCTGCCGTTTGATGCCAAAACTTGGATTTTATTGCTTGCAACATTCCTCATAGCAGCATGTGTGATTTTTGTAATGCAATTTACATCAAAGAATATAAAAACATTCTTTTATGGACGAGGAATTAAAACACCAGTACTTAATGTCACACAGATATTCTTTGGAATCGGCCAAACTCGATTACCTCGTGAGTCTATTTTAAGATTTATTTTAATCTTTTTTGTGCTGTTTTGCTTAATTATGAGGACATGTTACCAAAGTAAAATGTTTGATTTTATCACAACGGAAATGAGAAAGCCACCGCCAAAAACATTGAATGAAGTTAATGAATATGGATATGAAATTTTCATTTTGCAATCAGAATATTTCTTTAATACTGTTATAAAAGATTTGTTGTTGAGCAGGACAAAAAAGTTAGTATTTTGAATTTTTATTTATTTGATACGGACAATAATAGATAGTAAAGCCGATTTTTCCAGTATTCAAAAATTAATTTTGATTATTAGATATGTAGCTTGTATAAAATGCTATCATTCTGCATTAAAACTTTAAGCATGAAATTACGAACACATTAAGCTTAACATTTCAAAAATTGTAATAAGACAGAATCATCACGTTTTATTTAAGCTACATATCAAAAAAGCAAAACTTAATTTTGATTGCATAATTGCGTCAAAAAAATGTAAAAATACTTCTGACTGAAACAGACAATGACTTTACTCTCTGGATAATAGATTAAAAATCAAATCGATAGTCGAATAAAAGCATAGTCGGATAATTGAAAAATAAATTAGTCAAATCTAGGGTGACCATCTGCTGGGAATTTGCCGGGACACAGCTGTACTTTTTTTCGAGCTGCTGTGTCCCGGCAGAACATCAAAATGTCCCGGATTTTTGAAAATTTTTGAAAAAAAAAATTATTTTAGGTTTGTTCGATCAGAAATTAACTTTTCGTAAATTTTAATCTTCAACTCGTAATTCTTTCTAACATATCTCAAGAAAAATATTAAATAATCTTAAAAAAGTTCACATTTCATGTGTAAATTTTTTTGCAAAATTTTTGGTTCCTTTTAGAGGCACGGGTTCAAGCCCATGACTGAAAATTTTTGAATCCAAATTTTCATTATTTTTCATACTTTTTTGCATATTTGTTGCTTGATTTATTTCGATTTATAATAATAAACACTTTAAGTAAGGTGCAAGTACCCCTATGATGTTAAACTAAAAATGTCCCGGATTTTCATGAAAATGTCCCGGATTTTTACGAAAATCTTCTGGTCACCCTAGTCAAATCAAATTTCTTTTTTTTTTCAGTCCGAAGATCACATCAGTCGAATATGACATCGATTACCTAAAACTTTACTGCAGCAACATTCTAAATCCAACACAAAAAGTTGCATTTTTTGCCACAACTACGTTTTTTAATAAAGCAAATTCAATTTGTAAAGGTTCACTAATTCCAGTCAAAAATATTCACATGAATGCAATTCCAGGTGCATTAAACTTGTCACCAAATAGCATTTTATTTCCAATATTTAATGACATCATGAATAAAATTATTTCTGCTGGGATTGCTCAATATTTGGAAACATTTTATGACGAATTGCTGTTTGGAAAATTCATGTACTCAGATGAGAAGTCTCCGAAAGTATTGACAATTGGTGATTTGGAATTTGGATTTATTATGTGGATGATTGCTTGTGGAATTTCTATTTTTGGATTTTTTGCTGAATATTTAAGATTTAAAATTAGAAAGAATTGTGGGGAATTTTTGGGGTTGTATTTTATTTTGAAGAAAATTGAAGATAAAGTTGTTGTTTGAAATTGAAATAAAGTCGTTACCAAACCCTGTTCCAAACTCTATTTCAATTTTTTAAAGCTTAAATTATTTAAAACTTATGAATAATGTAAAAAACATAGTTTTTAGCTCATATTTATTTTCAAAAAATTTCTTCATTTACATCTACCTACTTTCTCTAGAAATTTAAAAAAATTCATTTAAATTGAGCACAATATCATCTCAAGGATCCATCAATTCTCTCTGAATACAACATTATCCTATTCATCATATCTTTTTCCGCATTTTATCACGTATTTCATTTCATGAGCACATAAAAGGATTCTTGGAAATACTTCTTTCATTTATTTAGGATTTATTTTATTTATTTGATGACTGATGAAAAAGTCATGCTCAAGGTTTTTTGTCTTGAAACTTCCATGCAATTTCTAGAACTTTGCAAACAAATTTTATGTTTTTAAGAAATTGTTTTTTTGAAAAAATGACGGAAAGTTGAGATTATTAAAAGTTGAAATTTCTTAAAAAAATTAAATAAAAAAAATCTACAAAATCATGCATCACAAAATAAAATCTTCACCGGCATAAAGCGAATTTTCACATCACATAGAAGAGCAAAAAAAGATGACAGAAGAGCTAAGCACGAAAAAGTGCTTATAACAAATTACAATAATTAAATATTTCCTCTCCATGTTCCATCTTTCTTTATTTCATCTCCAACATACTCCATACACTTTATGGATGTACATTTTTTACATTAGCAAGTAAGATGAAAAACGTGAACGACAAAAAGCTTTTAATCAAATTAAATGTCCTTTGAAATTTCATAATCTCCAACAACTATTTTCTCTCCTTTCTTTCTGTCTGCTGGTGCTCTGGCTTGATGCTGCTTGTTCCATTTTAATCGTACTTACTATATAATATGAAAGCATTCTTCATTTCCATTTCATATTGTTTGTCGTCGTTGTTGTTGTTGTTGTTGCTGATAGTGCACTGTGAATAAGAAAGATGGGAATTAAAAGGGTCAAGTAAGGAATTGTTTAAGAATAAAGCGCATTTTTTTAAAAATGGTAAGCAATATTTTCAAATATTTTACATTTGACATAATTTATTTATTTAAGTTGAACTCCAAACTGCCACCTCAATTCCTTCAAAAATTGCTCAAAAAAATCTGTTTTTTTTCTTCTCATTTTCATTTCTCAAGAGAAAAGTCAGTGGAAAACTAAATAGTCTTGGTCGCATAGCAAAGAGATAAGAAAAATAAAGAGAAATTTGATATTACCATTATGCACTTTTCTCCTCTTTCTCCCTCATTTCTTTTATTATACCAAATGAAAATGACGACGTTATTGCAGCGAAAATGAGCTTTGACAATGAAAATGGAAATATATAAAGCTAATGAAATGTTTTTAAAAGAAAATTTTCTTTTTTTAATGTGCTAATTTGTAGAAAGGAAAGGATTGCAAAAAAAATATTTTTATTTTTATTTTTCATGATTTTGAATTTTGGATTATTACAATTTGATCTATTTAGAATTTATTTAGAATCCAAAATCTTGAATTAACAATTTTTTTGGTGGTTCCTTAATTAGTACTCTAGAAATTCACTACAACAACATTTATTCAAGTAAACTTATTAAGAATTTTACCGGATTCCTTTTCCTACCCACAGAATAACCTCATTTTAATTTTAAAATATTATAATTTCTCATGCATCGATCAAGCAATTATTTTAATAGCTACTTCCACTTTTCATTCCACTTTAAACAAAAATGAATTTGCAATTTTCATAAAACTAGAAAAAGGAGCAAAAAATCTTAAATGAATTTTTTTTTTTCACTCCAATCTCAACAAGACATCAAGCTGCTTCCTTTTTTTAATGCTTGTCTCATTTTCATTGCAAAGTGGAATTAAGAAGAAAGACAACGACGCGAATGACGTGATAGCATGAGATTGTGTAGAGGAAAAAAACGAAAAAGAGACAAGGAAGAAGCACAAAATGAAAAGATTTACGGGAAAATGTAATTAGCTGAATTTTGTGCCGCTTACTTGATGCGACGGCTTATGGCTGATGATAGGGGGGAAACATAGGAAAGAAATTATGCAATTAGCGATGTAAAGTTTGATGTCATTTCACTTCATCAAGTGCGACACACTTTTGCTCTTTAAGTTGAGAAAGAAAAAAAAAAGTTTTTTTTATTCTTGTATCATTAACATCATTTCATATTATCATTAATAGCATCTGTAGGAATTGTCGTGGTTTAGTTGGTTTGCTGTTGTTTTTTTTGTGGAAATTTTAATGAAATTTTGTGAGCAAAGGAATTTTTCTTTTGTGAATAATTTAAGTTTGGCAGACTTAAAGAAATTTTAATGGTCTTTGCAATATGCATGTACGGAAATTCTGCTCGGAAATTCTGTAAGAAAAATTTCTTACATTTGTTTGGGAATTATTTTTTTTTAATTTTAAACCATTTTAGGTTCACTCAAAAATATTGAACAAAAAATTTTAAAAATTTTGAAATAAAAAATTATCATCAAACTCACGAGTTTTATATGTCAAAAGCTAAAAAAGTAATCTAGAATTTTGAGCTTAATTTAATAAAATCATACTCCTAAAAGCTTTTCATAATTACTTCAGAGATGATTTTAAATTAGTTAATTAACACGATACTAAATATAAAAAAAATTATTAATAACGAAATCCCAATAGTATCATCAAAAGTGCTCTCAAACTCATTTTCATCAACGTATAAAATTTTTCCCAAAGTACATTTCTCTCATGTTTATATTCCAGACATGAAACTGCACTAAAAGTCAACTAAGGTCATGAAAAAAAATTCTCTCGTGCCATAAACTATAAGAAAGAAAAAACAACAAGTAAGTAAGTAAAAAATATTTTTTTTTCTCCCACGGCATCGTCTGTACAATTAGTTACTTTGCGCTAATTATGTAATGGATGGAATGATCTGCCTTAACAATTTCTGGTTTTGTTATTGTGTTGGCAAAAAGTAAAGAAAAGTTTTGTTTTTGTATATTTTTAATTGAAAATACTGTCTATGCCAGTATTTTGCTTCAGGTCTTGAAAATTTTCTAAGAATTTATTGAAAAGTTTTCATTCAATTTATTATAATCAAAATTTTTATTAACTTAGAAGGTTAATTTTTCATGAAATTTTAAGAAATCTTTTTGGCAAATTTCATAAGTAATTTTTTCTACAAGTCAGTACCCTAGCAGCAATTTAGAACGAATCTTAAAGAATCTGTGAGGAAATTTTCCGGCCAGATTTTTTTTCTCACGAATCACAAAGAATTTGTGAGGAAAAGTGGCCGGAAAATTCCTTAACTGCACGGAAGTGCCCGGAAAATGCGTTTTTTCTGGCCATTTTCCGGCCGGAATTTTTCCTCACAAATTCTTTCATTTTTTCTGTACTAATCTGACAGAAAATGAAAGAATATGAGAGGATTATGAACGAATCTTGCAGGAATTATGAAAGAATCTTGCGGGAATTTTTCTCAAAGTATTTAAAAAAAATTCTTTTTTTTTTCTTCCTCCTCTTTTTCTCTCACTTTCTCTCCACTTTATTTTCTTTTTTTATTATTATTATTTTTTTTTTTTGGAAGATTTTGTAAGGAAATTTTCTGTTGAAATTCTGCCAACTCGAACCCATGACCGCTGAAACCAAAGTCCCGAACTTAACCGCTGAGCTACCGCTATCTGAAATTATATAAATTATGTTTGGCGAAAAGACATATTTAAGTTGCTAATTTCTTTTGCCATAATTTTTATGATTGTTTTAACACTTATAACGCTTTATTCCAGTGGGGTTGCTTCAGGAGGGTCCAAGGGGTTCAGGGGGACCAAATAAATTCTTCCATAAATCCTGCATGATTCTTTCAAGGGAACTTAATTTTTTATTATTTTTTTTTTTAAATTAATATTATTTCAATTTAACGATTTTATATCTTGGTAAAATACTAAAATGATTTATTAGTAATATGAGTAATTTGTAAAAGAATCTTTAATCAAATGAATTTAAATCATTTCAATCATAATTATTTTTCAATAGGAGAATTTTAAAATGTTTAATTAGAATTTAAATTTGAAAATAGTTTTAAGCTATTTTTTATTCTTTTTTGTGGTTTTTCCATGAATTCAATGAATTTCTATGTATTTATTTTTCTATAAAACAGTTTTCTTTTTTAAACAAATTTATGTTTAACGAACACATAACGGTAAAGTAACTTTAATTTATTAGCTAAAAGTTAAGTATGGATTTTAGCATAATCTTGACTAGAGAGCATAATTTATATTCTGGTAATGATTTTCATAATAAAAAACTTTAAAACTTGTATTACGAAGTCAAAAATTAAAATTTTTTCATTTAACGGAACAAAAATTTTAATTTGCAAAATGGAAAAACAATTTTTGAAAACTCCAATATTTTAACAGAAACAATTATAATTACATTCCAAATTCTTAAAATTCTTCAATGCCAAAAAATGTGCAAAAAATCAAGAGAAAATCTGCCAGAAAATTTCCTCTAAAATTCCTTCAAATTCTGTTGCAACTTTTTTTTGTGATATCAGAAAATGAAAGAATCTGCGAGGAAAAATGAAAGAAAAACGAAAGAAAAATTCTTCACAAATTCTTTCATTTTCCGGCCAGAAAATTCTTTTCAAAAAAAATTTTATGACAGATTTTGAAAGAAAACCCCAGGAAATTTTTCTCGTAAAATTCTTCCATTTTATGACCGGAAAAACAAACGAATTTGTCAGGAAAAAAAATTCCGCCCAGATTCGTTCCAAATTGCTGCTAGGGTAAAAAGCAAAAATTTCTTCGTAACGAAAAGCAGAAAATTCTCATGTAAGATTTCTCTAATTAAAATTTTCCAAGAAATTATAAATTTATTTTTCCGTCTTTCAATTTGATATTTATTTGGCAAAGTCAAGAACATTTTATTATCAAAATAAACTTCTAAAGTCTATTACGCTTTGTAATTTTATCGAGTCGTTTACCTTTTTTTTTAAGTTTTCTTAGTAAACTTTCTTCTACCCGTCAAGAAGTCAAAAACCTCGTCTAATTTTCTCTTAAAACAACAATAAAGGCTTCTTTTTATTTTGGTTTAAAATAATAATGTTTTAAGGTTTTTAATAGAAACCTAAAATTGGGATTAAAGCGCATTTTTTTAGAATTTGAATCAAGATTTATTCTATGAATTTCACGAAGAAATGAAATATTTTGAAAAAAATTATTTTTTTTGAAAAAATAAAATCCTTTAAAAATTAAATCATTTAAAAAATTAATTTTATTGCTACTTAATCTATCAATAAACCAAATAAACCAACATACATCCCACAAAATACTCCCTAAAAAGAAAAATACTTACATAATCTTAAACTTTTTCTCTTCTATCCATTATCTTAATTTATCGATTACTTCAGTAAATTTAACAATTTCTTTGGTAAAGTTTTAAGATGAAAAGCTTCGAGAAAATTGCTTGTACCTTTTTGTGATAGGAAAAGTTTTAAATTGTTTTTTACATGAATATATACATGATCATTAATAAGACTATACGTTCATTTATAAATTTCAACACATTAATTTGAGATGTAGCATGTAGCAAGAAGGATGAAATGGGTGTTTATTCTGTTGGTTTGAGGTTGAGTCTAATTTTTTGTCAAATAAATTTTTAATTAAAAATAAAGTTTGTTCATGGAAATTTTAGAAAAAATTGAAAAAAATCAATAAAATAACTAAATTAAAAACTTGTTGACTTAAAAATAAGAAATTTGAAAAGTATAACATAATTCTAAATTTTAACATAAATTATTAATAATGTTAAAGTATCAAAAATATTATAAAAAACTATTATTATCCTATTTACAAAATATGTACTAAAAATATTTAAAATTCATGAATAGCTTCAAAACAAGTCTAATATCAATTAAATTACCAAAATTTTTAAATAATTTAAATCCAACAAACTTTTATCCTTTAAAAGCTAAAAAAGAAATGAAATATCATAACATGCGAAAATAATCTCCATTCTTGTTTAAACATTAGAATTTTTAATGAGTTTTTCACGAGAAGACATTGCCGAAAACAACGACGAACGAGCTAAGTGGAGACAGAAAAAAAAAATTGTTTTGAGGATATTGGAAAATGAAATTAAAAGCCATGAAAATATTTTGACGATGATAATAAAAAATGTGGAAAATTCTCGCTTGTCGCATTTGAGATAAAAAAAATGTTCTTATTCCTTAAAATTGCCTATAATTTTGGTTTTGTGTGCTGCGAAGTAAAAGTTTTGTGAAGGAATTTTTTTGGTTGTTCGTTAAAGCAATTTAAAAGTTTTTAATGAGCAGTTTCAACGACAATTTAAACTTTCAGTTATTCTTCAAGCACCGAGAAGTGAAGGAGAACTGACAAAATTTGATAATGTTAACAGTAATTACAGAATATCGTTGCTTGTCTGTTTCATTGACAATTTTAAAGATATCTATTTATAGAATTAAGTATTCATTAAATTTATTTGAAGCACTTACAACTTGTGTATACATTTCCACCTACAACATCCACCCCCCCCCCCAAAATAAATTCATTCAGCTTTCGTCAAATAAACAAGTCAAATGAAAACATCAAACATAAGTTTTTACATTCATTTCACGATGAAATGCACGAGACGTAAAAAATTTGTCAACATGAAGCAGACATAGATGTATAAAATGAAAGAGAAGCAGACGAAGGAAAACAATCTTTTTAACAATGGTAATTAAATACTTTAATTTCATTTCGTGAAAGCAATCAACTTATCTATATTAAGAATGGGAAAGGTAAATGTTTTTGATGGTGAAATAAAAATGTCGAGAGTGGGAAAAGTGTATGAAAAACTTTATAGAAAATTTCAAATGCAGAACTTAATTTAGAATTTTGCATTCTGATGCTCTTCGAAGTTGATCTCGATATTTTGTATTAAAATTAGACAAAAAAAATTATTGGAATTTTATTTTTTAATATTCATTAAAAGTTAATCAATTAAAAATTAATTTCATATTAAAAATGCAAAAATCAAACAATATTTAAGTTAAGTATGGAAACTTTAAAGTTTAAGCACCACTGCTAAATAAGCCACACCAATAGTAAATATATATTTACTTTAAGATATGACTAATTTTAGAATAAGCATATACTAACGTGGACTAAATTTATTAGGAATTGCTTTATGAATATTTTTTTTTTCTGATGTCATGAATGATAAAGTTTTATTGTCATTGTTATTATTTGAAATATTAGGCATTGACTATGAATATAAGTTATTCAGTATTAAACTGATTTTTCAAGTGTTAACTTGAATGAATTGGAAAAAAATAGAAAAAATGGTCAGAAATACATTGATTCTTGCAATTATTGTTATTATTTCTTGTGGAGTGTATGCAGAAGTAGATGATGGATTCACACCATTTTTAGCAGGCAGCACACCAGCATTAATAAGCCAATTTCCATTTCAAGTTGCAATTTTGATATCGGAGGGTTCCACTGAAGATATTTGCAATGGAGCTCTTATTAAACATAAATGGGTGTTAACGGTAAGTTTTTTTATTCAAGCTAAGAGAACCTCCAGCTTGTGGAGGTTTGGCTCATTTCACCTGAGGATCATTCGTGAAAATTAGTGTCAAAATTAATTTCAAAGAAAATACTATTTAAATTTCAATTCAAACTCACAGACAGCAACCTGCATTCAAGATGGCAAAAATCATAAAATTATTTTAGGAATGATCAATCTTAATGAAAAACTATACGAAAGTAATGTAATATCAAGATCAGACATCACAGTTCATCCAAATTTTAATTCAACTACCAAAGAAAATAACATCGCACTGATCTACGATCCAAACATGCCAGTGCCTGATGGAGTAAACATTTCAACAATAGAAATTCCAAGTGGAAACATCAATTTTGAAGGAAGAGAAGTTAGGATAAGTGGATATGGAAAAACTAGCGCCTCTGTCAGCATTGGAGTTAGAGCTTTGAACTTTTTTGATACGAAAATAACTTCGATTAATTCATGCTCAGAGATTTATGCATATTCAAAATCCAGCTTATGTATTGAAACATCAGCTTCGAAAGCAATCTGTGCTGGAGATTTGGGAAGTCCAATGACGTCAGAAGTTTCATTAAAAAGAGTTTTACTGGGTGTTGGAAGTTTGACTACTAGTGGTTGTTTAACGGAATCAAAAGCACTTTTTGAGAATGTTTTGTATCATAGAGATTGGATAAGAGAAGTTAGTAAAGGGTCGATAAAGAGCATGAGTGCTTCGATCGCTGCCTTGTTGATTGTGATGATATTTAAGAATTTTATTTAAATGAAGGAGTTTGCAAGGTTTGATTTAAATCAGGAAATATATTAATTATTTATTAAGCAATGATATCACAAATTTCTTAGCATTTTAATAACAACTGTCGTCCTGAAAATTTTTTGACGCATTCCAAACAAATAAAATACCAAATAAACAGTAATAAAACATCACACAACTGAAATGATTCATTTTTTCAACTGCTTAATACGCACTCTTAACCTGCGCATTTCCTCGTATTTTGATAAATACAATATTATCAGCAATTTAATTTTGATAACTTATCATACATTGCGAATGTACCATATATATTGTCTAATCAATGGATTAATAATTTCAGTCTACTGTCTAATTTTTGGGAATAAACACACAAAAAGGTTTTACAAAAATGAACAAATTTTTGATAATTTTTTCACTTATCACTATTGGATCATGCGAATTATTGAGTGACGAAAATATTTCACCTTTCATTAGCAACGGCACTAAAGCTAATCTTGGAGAATTCCCTTATCAAGTTGTTATTGGAATGACAACTTTTAATAACACTTCAATATGCAGTGGAACTTTGATTAAACACAAATGGGTGTTGACGGTATGGATAGCATTTGATTGTTTATTATTGATAAGCTATAAAATAATTTAATTTTAGAGTGCAGATTGTTTGAATAGTGGTTTTATGAACTTCACTTTATTATTTGGCACAGTTGATGCAGTCAGAGGAAACATAACATGGAGAAGTAATGTTGTTCCCAAATCAAACTTTAAAGTTCATCCAGATTACAATAGGAATACACATGTGAATAATATTGGATTGATTTATGTTGAAGACATGCCAGAAACTCTCACCGACAGTCCAAATGTTGGATACATCGATTTTCCAACTGAAAATGATGTAAAAACTAATTTAATAGGAAAAATTGGGGTTATTAGTGGATATGGAGTCACAAATGATGTGGATAATGCAACAGAAGCAATTTTGTATCACACAACAACAGAAATTACAACCAACGATGTCTGTCAAATTATTCAAGGTTACAATGTGACTGAGCATGATTTGTGTATTCTACCAATTGAAAATAGATCAATCTGTTCTGGAGATCATGGAAGTGCAATGACTGTTGAAATTTCATCTAGGAAAGTTTTGGTTGGGGTTGCATCTGTGATTACTAGAACTTGTACTTTAGGATTCCCGGCAGTTTATGAAAATGTATTTCATCACCGTGAATGGATTGAAAATACAATGAATGGATCATCTTTTGTTAATGTGAGCTTTTCACTTGCTGCATTGATGATCATGATGGTGTTAAGAAATTTCTTTTAAAAAGATAAAATTTTGTTGACATTTAAAGAAATTTTGATAAATGAATGTTGATTTTTTTTATTGATTGAATGAAATATTTATTAGAATCAAAACAAGAAAATTTGTTTCTTTTTTTTTTAAATAAAAAAAATTTTTTACAGGATTTTACGAATAACTGCAAAATTTTAATTTAAAATTTTATAAAAAAACGAAAAGATTAAAATTTATAACAAAAAATATTTTTGATTTCGAAAAATTGTTAGTCAGCAATTTCCTCAAATACCAAAATGAGTAAATTTTTAGATAACACACTAAAGTTGATAATTAATAAATCATATTAGGGTTTCTGATTGCGGTTTTCGCAAAACCGCATAACCGCACTTTTTGACCTAAAAATGCGGTTTTTAAAAAACCGCGGTTTTGGGTGAAAAACCGCGGTTTTAGAACTTTCTATACTAAAAATTTAGAAAACTTGCAAGAAAAATTTTTATGAAAATAATTTTTTTACTTTATTGTTATTTTTTGTTTTTTCAAACTCAAAACTCACGAAAAATCATATAAGGCAAAAAATATTGAAATTTGTATGAACAAAATCATCAAAAAATTTTTGTAAAATTTTTGAATATGCAATAATTGACAAAGAAGACATTTTGGTACGCATGTTAAGGTCTTATGACTTTGATCGGAGATTGCAGTTTACGATTATTTAAACTCTTGCCCAAACAAATCAATGCATTTCCAGAATAGTCCGTCTCATTTCAAATATTGAAATTTGGACACTTTTTCAATAGTAAGCGTTGAAGAATTTCAATTGTTTTTGTGTAAACAAATTAAATAAATTTAATTAGACTAATAAGCAGCTCAAAATATTGTAAAACTTCTTCAAATAAAAGAACTGCAAAAAATTTAATTTTTCCCAAGTTTTGGGTCAAAAGTCGTGAGAATGTGGTGTACAAATTTCAATTTTTGTTTGTACAAATTTCAATATTTGTTTGTATAAATTTCAATATTTAAATGTCAAAACGTTTTTTATTGCTTTTAAAAAAAAGCTGTTTTCAAGATTGAATAAAAAATATGGAAACCAAATAAAGTTCTGGGAAAAATTTGGGAAATCAACATTGCTTCCAATGAAAGTTACAGGCCATTAAAAAAAATTTGTTCGCTTTGTGCAAATTTCAATATTTTTTACCCTACATTAGATCAAAAAATTAAAATTAAAATTTTTTATGTCAATCGAAATTTTTGGTTAGTTTTTTTTAAGATGAAGTTCATCAAAATTTAAAGATTTGTGTATGAAAATTCGAATTTTGATTTTTTTTAAAAAATTTCATACATTTGTATGAAAACCGCAAAAACCGCGAAAACCGCGGTTTTTAGAATTATTGAAAACCGCAAAACCGCGGTTCTTTAAAAATGCGGTTTTTCAGAAACCCTAATCATATCGCGAGAATAAAGATTTAAAATTTTAAATTGTATTTTTGATAACAAAAAGTGTGCAAGGTTTGTTTTATCGATTTTACTACGTACTTCAGAAATTGAAGATAAAATAATCCGTTAAACTTGTTCAATGACTTAACACTTTTTTAATTTGAATGCTGATAAGAATTTATTGATTTTTTATTTAAAATTTTTTAAAACACTCGTAATCAGTTTGTATGCCGCCAAAATTAACACCGCAATTATCATACCAAAATTTTTTTAGTCATCATTTAAAATAAGTTTTTAACTGCCATCATGACAACAACTGCAAAAATCGAAAAACTAACAACAACTTCTGAAGATCCGCTGGTTTTTTCAATCCATTCACGATGATAGAAAACACTTTCACCAGTTGCTGGATTTCCAATGGTACAAGGGAATGTTCCAAAGCCAATAATGCCAACTAAAACTTTTTTCGATCCAATTTCAGTTGTCATTGGTCCACCTCCATCCATGCATGGTGACTTTCCACCAGTTGTGTCAATGCATAAAGTGCTGTCAGTGACATTGTAGCGACCACCTAAATCAAATTCAAAATTCTTGCAGACATCATTTGGAGCTAATCTAACTGTTGCATGATGAAGAATGAGGTCTAGTTCAGGAACATCTTGAGTAAGTCCATATCCACTAATGACGATATCACGACCAGTTAAGTTTGTTTTCGCTTCATCTGCCGTTGGAATTCCAAGGTAGTCAATATTCTTGTGATCTGTTATATTTGCCGGCATGTATTCTAACTTTATCAATGCGATGTTATTAACATTAGTTACACTGTTGTAATTAGGATGAATGTTCAAGTTTGATGCTTCAGTTGAGTTAAAAATCAATGGATAATCATCATCTACAAGATTATTTGTTCCAAATGCGACCATATAGTTTGTAAATTTCATTTGCAGACATGATGCAAGCTTAAAAAAATTATTAAAACATAAAAATTAAAATATGAAACAATAAATTAAAATTGAAAAATACTCACTGTCAAGACCCACTTGTGCTTAATCAAAACTCCACTACAAATTTCAAAATTAGTTTGGTTCATTACAACCACGCCAACTTGATATGGAAATTGACCCGGAGATGATGGTGAACCGCCAGTAATCAAAGGTAAATAATCATTTAACTTTTCAATTGGCATCAATTCACTTGAAACTGCTGCAATTATTGCAAAAATAATTACAATCTTCTTCATGTTGAACTCCTAGTGTTTCTGAATTTTTATTTGATCAATGACTTTTAATTCTCAAATGTAATTCAGGTATGATGATTGGTATGAACTGGATCAGTATTTTATACTTATTTTTAAGTTCTTGATAAGCTATCAACTTTAATTGATACTACAAAAATAAAAATAGATTGAATGGCCACTTATCGTGTTTTTTATTTTCATTTAATGTGACTAATCAAGAAGGAGATTTCATAACTAGTGTGTTATCAGATTAGTATTCAATTTGCGTCAATTGAATCAATAACTTTTCACGTGAGTTTTCAAATTTTTGAGAATCACGTACTTAAAGAGAAAATATTTGCCTGCTTGTTTAGTGATTTTGCACAACAACAAATTAATTTCATAATATTAAATAATTAGATATTTTTTTTTTTTTCATAATAAAGTTTAAGCAACGAGCAACGAGTTTTCAATGGACAGAGCTGGCTGGAGGTGTGTAAACCCAAGTCCACTAGACAGTTTTACACAGACAGTTAGGAATAGGCACTTCTAATGAATGCTTAACTCATTAACTCAGGAGCGTAGCCAGAAATTTTTTGAGGGGGGGGGGGGGGTTTGTATGGAACGAAAAATTTAGAGGGGTTTTGGAATTTTTTTCCAAAAGAACCCTAGCAAATTGAAGAAATTTTCTCAAAATGGGGGTTAACCGTCCCCCCCCCCCCTGACTTAACTTTATTCTAAAAGTCATTAAATTTACAATTTAAACTAATTCCCATTAACTATTTAAGTTTAAAAAATTGAATTTTTTAAAACTTAATAAATAAAAAAAAAATTGAATAAATTTAAATTTATAATTTCAAAATATAAACTTAAAATTTTAAATATGATTCATTCAAAATATATTTTTAGACTTCAAAAGTTCTTCTTATTAAAACTAATCTTTATATTTTCATTTGATCATTTACGTTGGTAAAATTATCGCGAGCTTTAAAAAAAACTTTTGAGTTGTTTTCTTAAGATAGCGATATTGACGCAATGGAGATTCCTTTCGACATGATAACTATGACGCACTTAGTCATGATTCAATTATTTTTACTATCCGAAGAAATAATCTTTTAAAATGCTTTCTTATCAACACGTGCTGATAAAAAAATCTATAATCAAGATCAAAAATATAAAATACTCGGAACATTGATAGTATCGTATCATTTTTAACTTTCAGTAGTCGAACGGACATCAAGATACGACAGTAAAAAAATCAACTGATCAAATCAACACTAAAAATGAAGCAAATTTCCATTATTTTAAGTTTATTTGCGATTTCAAGTTTTGGATTGGCATCTGAAGACAATATCAATGTTCTATTGGAAGCTACATTTGGAAACCAAAATATTGAACCTTCAATTACCAATGGCACAAGAGCAACCCTTGGACAATTTCCATATCAAGTAGCAATCACCATGACTATCGCAGGTGTACAAGCAGTTTGTGGTGGATCATTGATTAGACATAGATGGGTGATGACCGTAAGTATATAATAATTTGATGTGGCAGTCTGTAGATCCTATAAATAAAGTTTTATCAAAGTGGACTTAAAAATCTATAAATAATCATAAATTTCTTTATTTTAGTCTGCACATTGCCTCTTACCCATTTACAGTAACTTCAGAGTAACTTTTGCTGCCCTCAATGCAATAAGTGGACCAAATGAATGGAGAAGCGGTATCTTAACACGTGACGATATAGTTATACATCCCGACTTTAATTTTGCTACATTTTTAAATAACATTGGATTAATTCATGTCCATAATATGCCTGAAACATTGACAAATAGCCCAAACATTGGAATTATTGAAAGACCAAATGAGTCTGAAGCAAGCTTGAATTTAGTTGGAAGAGTTGGAACAACAAGTGGATATGGAAGAACATCCGATGAAGTTATTCAATGGGATCCAATTCTGTATTATACAAGTCACACAATCGTTGCTAATACTGTATGTTCAGAATTTTATGGCAATATAGTTACAAATAGAAACTTGTGTGTTGACACTACGACTGGTGGATCTCCATGTGGTAGTGATGCAGGTGGTCCAATGACTATTGAAGTAACTCCACAAAGAAGAATTATAGTAGGAATTGTTTCGGCTACTCCTGCAAATTGCACTCATGGATATCCAGCAATTTATGAAAGTGTATTATTCCATCGTGATTGGATTGAACGTACAATGAATGGATCTTCGATGATTGGTGTTAGTTTTGCAGTTATTGCAGCTGCAATCATGATGGCTGTTAAAAATTCTATGTGAATTTTTTAAAAGTTGAAGCCATATTTCAGATGTTTGACATTAGATTTGGTGATGGGAATATAGAAGTAGAGTTCAAAATATGACATAAATGTAGTATAAAGTCAAACTGAAACGAAAAAGTTAATAAAGTTGATAGCATTGGGAAAAATGTAAATTTTTTTAAGGTTTTCAATTTTTTTAGTTTTTCAGAAACTTTTTTTTAAAAGAAAAATCAATTTGTTGACAATATGACAAATCTAGACTTTAAATTTTAAACTTTTTAATTTCCAAATTTATCATTATGTGGTGTGGAATCTCCAGCCCCTTCAATATTACAAATATGACGCAATTATTCATGACTCAATTTTCCTTATCATAAAAAATAATCAAAAGTAATCTTTTTAATACCAACGCGCAACACGTGCTGATAAGAAAGTTCTATAATCAAGATCAAAAATATAAATACTTTGAACATTGAAAGAAACGTACATATCATTTTCAACTTCTAGTAAACGAACGGACCACACGATACGATAAAAAATTCAACTGATAAAGAAAAAGAAAAAAAAAAAAAAATGAAGAAAATTTTCTTTATTTTAAACTTATTTGTGATTTCAACTTTTGGAGTGACATTTAATAACAATGTTCGTTTAGGAACAACATATGGAAACCAAAATATCGTACCTTTAATTACCAATGGCACAAGAGCAACTCTTGGACAATTCCCATATCAAGTCGCGATCACAATGAATATAGGACATGGAGATGCAGTTTGTGGAGGAACTTTGATTAAACATGGATGGGTTTTGACTGTAAGTATATAATAATTGATGGATATTAGATGTCCAAAGTAAAGTAAATTCAATATTAAACCTGAATTTTTCTTCATGTTAGTCTGGTCATTGCCTACTTTCCGTTTACACAAACTACAGAGTAAACTTTGCAGTTCTCAATGCATTCAGTGGACCTTTTGAATGGAGAAGTGGCTTTATATCTCGTGACAATATCCACCCGCATCCAGAATTCGATGTAGCTTTATTTCGAAACAATATTGGTTTGATCCGTGTTCGTGACATGCCTGAAACATTGTTAAATAGTCCGAACATTGGAATTATTGAAAGACCAAATGATTCTGAAGTAGGTTTAAACTTGGTTGGAAGAGTAGGAACGACAAGCGGATATGGAAGAACATCTGATGGTGTAATTACATGGGATCCAATTCTGTATTATACAACTCACACAATTGTGTCTAATGATGTTTGTAGAGAATCTTTTGGGACCTTAATAACAGATAGAAATTTATGTGTTGATACCACTACTGGTGGATCTCCATGTGCCAGCGATGCAGGTGGCCCAATGACTATTGAAATTAATCCACAAAGGAGAATTTTAGTTGGAATTGTTGGAGTTACTAATACGAATTGCACTCTTGGATATCCGGCAGTTTTCGAAAGTGTATTATTCCATCGTGAATGGATTGATCGCACAATGAATGGATCATCGATGATTGGTGTCAGTTTTGGAGTTATTGCAGCTGCAATTATGGTGGCTGTTAAGAATTCCATGTGAGTTTGAAAATTGAAGTTTTATTTTGAATATTTGACATTAGGTGATGGGCTCTTAAAACTAGAATTCAAAATATTATATAAATGTAGAATACAGTTATAAAGTGATCCGAAAAAGTTAATAAAGTTAATAGCATTGTGGAAAATGGATTTTTTTAAGTTTTTAGAAACTTTTAAAAATTTTAAAACTCGAAAATGTATAAAAATCAATTTTTGAGGATTTGCTTAAATTCATTTTAAATTTTTAAAGTTAGTGCCAATATGACAAATCTAGACTTTAAAATTTAAACTTTTTCAAAAACCAGCTAAAATCACAAGAAAAAAATACTCGAAAAACAGAATTTGAGATAAAAAGTGAATTATTTTCATTCATATTGTATCAGAAACAAATGTCGTTTGCAGCAAGCGAGTTTATGTCATAAATTGTAGTTTCTCATCTACTCCACCCCCACGTTCCTCCCATTTTCTACATACTTTTTTTTCCTGAATTAAGAAAAAAACAAAAAAAGGAAGAAAAAAATAATTTAATTTCTGTTATCAGTAAATGATACACTTGAAAGTTTTTAATTGCTCTCGCTCTACTTCTTAATTACTCCTTGTAGCATCTCTACACTAAAATCATGAGACAAGAGAGAAATAATGATGATGAAGTTATTGCTACTGCTTTTTCTGTTGTGTTGCTACTGCTGGTACTCAATTGTGATTATTATCGTAGGAGAATAAGAATGAAGACAAATGAGTGTGGAGAAGAAGAAGAATGATTAAAAAAACGAGCTTGTCTGCATTCTGTTGAAGGTAATTGATATTGGATTAGTATGTATGATGAACTTTTTTTTTTTCGTTATGAAGAACTTTTGTTCAAGTTGATATGAAAAGGCAATTAGTGATGTTATGCTTCGGTGATTAGTTGACTCAGTTTCAAGTTCTGAGAAGTTCTAAGGGTCTTCTTTTAATGTTATGGCTCATGATTGGAAAGCTTCTATTAATTAAGTGGAATTCAGTTCGAACATATTGAATAATTTTCTGTTTGTTGTGCGTTGTGCAATTTTTTGGCATAACTTTTGGCTTGGTCAGTTGAAGAACAGAAACACAACATTTTTTAGTCAAAAACTCAAAACTCATCATCCCCTAAAGACTCATGAAAACTGACAAAATATTCATTCGATTTATTTTTATTCCCCGCATCCAAACCTCTCCAGTCATCATTCTAGGCTCTACTCGTTTCTCTTTAAATCTCCAATCCTCCCCAATCATGCTTGACTCTCATTCTATAGAATCAAAAAATGAAAAATTCCACAACTCACCTGGTCTCAACTGACATTTAATTCAACATGCAAACAAAAAAATAGACCACGTCTGGCAACAAAAAAGGCGTCGAGCACGGCAGCAAGTGAGAACAAAAGGAATTAAAAACGCAATAAATATTAATTATTTTTAATTATTTCGCAGCTCTGTTTGCTATGTGAAGCTTCGCTATTCTATGTAACAAATGAAGGCAATTTTGTTGGCTTTTTTAGTGTTCGCGAGATAGTCAATAGAGATGCAGAATGATAGACTGTACAGTGGTTAAATTTAGAATTTTCTAGATAAAATTGAATGAAGTTTTTGTTTGTTGATGTTTGTAAAGGCGATGATATGTGGGTGATATTTTTGTTGAATAATTTGTAAGAGCATTGTTCTTTCTGTGAGTTGATATTGGAAATTTGAAAAATTATTTGGTTTGGTAGAAATTTTTGAATGAATGTTCCTTTGAAATCAATAAGGCTTCTTTAGAAAATAAATCCGTTTTTAATTAATTTTTTTTTTGTTAAAATTTACGAGGTTTTTGGTGCTTTTTTTCTCCTACCCTGTTTTTCTTTATAAGCTAGTAGCTTAGTAGAGTAAAAAAGTTGATTTTTTGGCTCCCTAGTAGCTTAGTAACGAGTAGTAGCTTAGTAAAAATCCTGCACTAAAACAGAATTTTTCAATTTTCTCAAAAATTTTATGGATTTATCTCTTAATCTTGATTTTGTATGACTTTTAATGACAGATTAAAGCATAAAATGCAATTAGATTCTCAAAAATTATTGTCTAAATTTTTTTATGGTAGTAGCTTAGTAAAAATTACAAAAAAGTTTTGGATTCAAAAAAACTTTACTAAGCTAGTAGCTTAGTAACGAGTGGTAGCTTATAAAGAAAAAACAGGGTAGCTTGAAAATTAAAATCGTTTTTGATTATTTTCCATTTAATCAGCTTGTTCTTATTCGATTGATTTTTATTGCACTTCTTTTTTCGTCAAAATAGTTTACATAGAAACTCAAAAATTTCATCATCAACATCCCACTGCAGAAAATGTTAAAGCTCTCGTGAAATCTCTCGTGACCAAAAAAAAAAAAACTGTATAAATGCATGTAGAAAAAGAGCCTTTCAACACGAAAACTAACAACTGACAGTAATTTAGAAAAATTATAACATGCAACTTTTTTACTGTGCTTATTTTTAATTAAAAGTGCTTTCACTTTTTCTCTCTTCACTTTCTCTGTGTTTGTGCTTTAATCCCCCATGCTACGTCACATTTTTTTTTTTTCGTTTTCAAGAAAAAAATACTTTGATGCTGAACATGAAAGCTCTTTTTACTCAATAACTCTTTGTGGGATTCTTTTTGATGAACATTTCTGCTTGTATGAATTTAATTCACTACCAACTCTATTTCAATATTTATTTTTGAATGAAGAGAGAGAAAAAAGGTTTCAGGTCACTCAGACAGCAATTAGGTTAATCTCTTGGAGAGACGATTAATTTGTTCAAGTTATGACACGGTTTGTTGTGAATGTAGTGTGGGAGGCATTTAAAGTCTTTGATTCTGAGTGTTGGATGTTCTGTGAAATTTTGTATTTGAGTTTATTTCAAAGGGTTGCATTTATGATACCTACATGAAAATTAAATATATATGCAGTAAATGAAAAGTTTGGAAGCTTTAAAGAAAACTTAAATTATGTTGGTACAAAATTTATTTTTATTTCCATAAAAATACATTTACAATTTAAATAACATTTGATATAAAATTTTCCATTTCCTCCACAAAATTACCTCCTCAAGTGTCCTTACAAATTCTAGAATATTCTATCTCCAACAGCGTCAAAACATTTGCAAAAATAAGAAAAATCAAGCACGCGATGAGAAGAAAAATTGCCTCGTTTGGCATGATCGTGTAACTTTTATAAACGAAAGAGGATTTTATTTTTATGTGATTTTAAGTCCTTTACATTTTCTATATATTTTTTTTCTGCATCATATCCAACAGTTTCATCTGTTCTACCTGTTACATATCTATGAAGCACAACCTCTTATATTCGCTAGACTAAAATGTCAACTTTGTTGAATGGAGGGAGGAGAAAAATGAGTGGAATGAAAATTATTGTGATGACATTTTAATGCCTTTTTATTCTTAGATGATTGTATACAGAAAGAATATACAAAGTAGACACTAACGATGCTCATGGGTATAAACAAATTGACAAAAATAGATTTATGAATATTTTTGGATGAAGTAAAGTCGGTGGAGACATTATGTTTAATGAAAATTGATGGAAATCAAGATACTAGGAAGGAAAAGGATGGCAAATAAGATTATTTATTTTTTGAAGAGAGGGTTGTGTTGCCTCTTGGGTTTGAAGAAGCTGATTTTCGAGAAATTATGTGTAAGCAATTTTCAAGGGATTTTTTTGGTGGGTTATTGGTTATTTGCTTTTGATTAAACGAAGGTTTCATTCAAAGTTGTTTTATTTTAACAATAAATTTCAGTTTGGAATTATTTTTAAAGATTTAATAGTATTATTTAACAATTTTTATGGCTTAAGCACAACAATAATGAAATTGTCCTCAATTTTCAAAATAAATCAGCATGAAAAATTCTTTACGAAAGATTAACCACTCACAAGAGACATTAAGAGCATGAACCCTCTTATTCTCATTTTATCTTTCAATCCTTTTCATCCAACAAAATTATGAAAAAAAAAATCACAAAAAGCCATTCAAAAACTACTTCCGCTCAAAAATCACCGACAATACCTTAACATCCACTTCATTCATAACAGAAGAACCATTTAAAATATTTCTATAAATTTTTTTCTGCAGTCATAAAAGAATGATTCTTTTATTCTCGAGTCGAGTTTTATGACTTCCTACTGTCAATCGATTTATTCCACATTTTTTTTATTATTATGAAAGAATATCTGTAGAAGAATAAAAAAAAAGTCAATCTAGAACGATTTGAGTTCCTGCTTGTTCTCTTCTTTTGGATGATAATAATTTTCCTATTCTTATCATATCGATATTCAATGACAAAGATTTCCGCTTTTTAAAATTATATTGCGTTGTGAGTGAAAAGTTAAGGGAAATTTTTTGGAAGGAATGGGATTTGTTTTGAATGATTTTGTGAGTTTTGGGGTATGTGATGCTTGATTTTGAAGAAAAAAGTGTTAATAATTTAAATGCTTTCTAGTAATAAGCTGTTTGGTCACTAAAAATTTCACATTATGAATATTTGACATTAAAATTCCTAATTTCTTAAAACTGTACAAAAACAAAAATCCGTTGAATTTTCAACCTGAAATTCTATAATAAAAATCTCAAAACTAAAAATTTATTTTTTATAACTCTTCAATAAAAATTTTCTATGTCACAAATAAAGAAAAAATCATTAAATATTTTTATAGAAATAAAAGCAAAACGAACTAAAAAGAAAATTATATAAATTGTGAAAATTCAGTTGCAGCTGAGCTGAGCATCTTTATATTGAGAGACGATATAAAAATTTGTTATGCTACTTGAATAATTTTCATTCTTAAAATCTTCTCTTCCTCATTCATTCACTCTATGTTTTTTCTGCACTTAAAAAAAGGAAAATCTGAAAAAGAGATTCTAAAATGCGGAAAGCTTTTATATCTCTTTATACTTATAAATATGAATATTTGCATCATTTTTCAACGGTAAATCCTTTTTGCTGTTTTATGTTGCAGATATATACTCATATATGCACATATACTTACTCAAATCATGATGAATGGGATGATAAAGAAGCATAATGTAGCCATTTTCTATGTTGAGCAGTAAGATCTTCAATTTATTATTCCAATTTTTGCTTTTGTTTCTGTTTTTAGTTAATTCTTAGAATTTAGAATTTGTGATTGCCAAAAAAGAAATTTCTGAATTTAAAATTTCTGGCTTTAGATTTAAGATTGTGAGATTAATTCGAAATTTCAATTTTTTTCTAAAAAGTATCAATCATCAAATTTATTTATTTGTAATTTTTTAATTTATGCATTTTTTATCAACTCAAATAAATAATAAAGACATTAATTTTTATTGTAAGCAATTAAAATATTATCAGCTTGTAATAAATTTTAAAAGTTTTATTTTTTTGTACAAGTTTGATTTTGTGTATTTTAAAAAGTCTAAAATGAGGCTAAGCAAATTTTTATGCAAGTATTTTACAGCCACTGCACGTATATAAGCAACTCACAAAAATTCTAAAATTCAGTTACAGTTAAAATCATGAAGTTACTTGTCGTATTTAACATATTAATTTCAGTTAAGTTAATTTATTCATCTGAGAATTTATTTCCTCTTACAATAATTCATATGAATGATATGCACGCGCGTTTTGAGGAGACAAATACATTGGGAAACATTTGCAAGGAACCAAGCAAATGTATTGGCGGTTTCGCAAGAGTTGTGACTAAGGTTAGAGAACTAAGAGCGAATAGTCCAAATCCAATATTTTTAAATGCTGGAGATAACTTTCAAGGTACTCATTATTACAACACATTTAAGTGGAATGTGACTCAATATTTTCTGAATCTGGAGCCATCTGATGCAATGGTGAGTAGTGCCTAGTTTCCCGAGAGGTACAGATCGAATAACCCACCAAGCCGGAGTGAGGCAGGCACCAAGCTAGCATACAATTTAAGCCGAAGTGGTGCTGGCCTCAATTAGGTTTGATGCCAGATTTCGTCTCGATTATCCGACTTGTGTCTTTCGGGTTTCGAATTATTAAGCAACACTCCTCACTATACTTTCTTTTTTATTAATAAAAATATATTAATAGACAATTGGAAATCACGAATTTGATGATGGAATAAAAGGCCTCGTCCCATTTTTAGAGCTAATAAAAACACCAATAGTCAGCTGTAATATCAATGCAACTCTTGAGCCTGAATTTTCAAAACTGTTTAATAAGTCAATAATTCTTGAAAGAGATGGTCGCAAAATTGGTATTGTAGGTGTGACTACAATTTCTCCATCTGGTTGGGGTAAAGCCAAAATTATGCCGGAAGTTGAGTATGTCAGATTAGAAGTTGAAAATTTGATTCAACAAGGAATCAAAATCATTATTGTCTTATCACATGCTGGATTAGATGTTGACCAAGAAATCGCAAAATATGGTGGTCCAATAGATTTGATTGTTGGTGGTCACACACATTCCTTTTTATTTTCTGGAAAACCAGTTGGTCCTGATAAGGTTGTTGGGGAATATCCAACAATAGAAACACAAGAAAATGGCAGAAAAGTTTTGATTGTTCAAGCATCAGCATTTAATAAATATCTTGGGAACATCACATTATTTTTTGATGTGGAAGGAGAAGTAAAAAGATTTGAAGGGGATCCAATATTTTTATCAAATGATGTTCCACAAGATCCAATGATTATCGAAGAGTTAAAACCATGGAAAGAGGCACTTGATACTGTGTTTAAAAAACGAGTTGGATGCGTTAAATATGAATATGACTCATTTTGTTTCGACCGTGAATGTGGAATGGGAAATTTGGGTGCTGACTCAATGAGTTTTGTGGTAAGTTCTGTAGTATATTTTGAAATTATAAAACTAAATTTAATTGTCAAATTTAGTTCAAAAACAACAAAACTGATGGCGAGTGGACAGGAACTGCAATAGCATTACAACTATCAGGTTCAGTTAGAGCTGCATTATCACCAGGAGAAGTTACACTTGGCGATTTATTTGCAACAACACCATTTGGAAATAGGCTGATATCGTTGGAACTTCCAGGCTTTGCAATCAGGGAAGCTTTAGAATTTTCTGTTTCCAAGAAAGTTCTGCGTTTACTACAAGTTTCAGGAGTCAAAATTGTCTATGATTTGAATAAGGAACCTTTTAATAGAATCGTTGATTTAAAAGTTTTATGTCAAAAATGCAAAGTTCCACACTATGAGGATTTAAATAATGACAAATACTACAGAGTAGCTTTATCAGAATATGCAGCAAATGGAGGAGATAATTATACTATGTTCATGGAATATGGTCGAAATAAGATTGTCGGTCCTTTGGATATTGATGCTCTAGTGGCTTATGTTAGATGCAAATCTCCAATTAAAACACCGGCATTGACGAAAAGGATTCAATTTATATGAAGAAAGACTAGTTAGTTATCTTCAAAAATAACAAAAAATTATAGAAAATTTTTTAAAAAAACATCAAAACTTGACGTATTTACGCGAAAGCTTAAAACAAACGAAATTTAAAACGTGATAATATTTTAAGTGAATCAAAATGTTTTTACACGCTTTTTTTTGTTTTGAACATTTGAATTTTTTTTTTAAAAAGTTATTTTTATTAAAATCATGATAATTTAAAATTCTTATCAAAACTCTTGTTTTTCTATATGTTTTTCAAATTACAGTATTTACATGCTTTCGATTTTTTATTTCGTAGAAAGACGTGATTTTAAAGAATTTACTTGCTTGTTTTCGCTTCGATTTTATGTTTTTATAAATGCGGTAATATTTTCATATGTCCATGTATGAATAAATTGATAAGTAAAAATGAAAACATTAGAAAATAAAAAAGGGAAAAAAGGATTTTTTTAATATTATTTTTCCTCAGTTAAATCCCAAGGAATGGAAAATTATGTCATGGATATATGAATCAATTTTTTTGAAAATGCGTTAACTGCAAAATTTACATTTTGAGTAATTTCTCGGATGTATCTTAACAATATATAATAAATTTAGTATCGTTGGATAGCTCAATACAGTGGCTAACCATATATGTAAAAAATTTTTGTCTTGGACTTATGCTATTTCTTACAGAACTCCTCAAAGATGGACTAAATAGGTCATTTTCAAACCAAAATTTTGTGTATGTCCTGTGCATTAAATGTATATTTTTTTGCTGCAATATATGCTACTACATAGGAACTAAACTGAGCCACTTCTAACTTTTTAAATGATTAAAATATATTCGAGAAAAATAATTTCAAAGTTTGGAAAATTTCCAAAAAAAATTTTTTATGAAACCATATACTTTGAGTTTTGTCTTATTTCTCATATATAATATTGCAACAAATTAAGCTTTTGGTATCATTAGAAAGCTTAAGACAGTAGCTAGATATGAGCATAAAAAAATTTTACTATGGACTTATTCTGTTCCTTACAGAGTACCTCAAAAATTAGCAAAATACGCCATTTTTGAATGAAAATTTTGGATATATTCTGAACCTTAAAAATATTTGTTCGTAGTGTGCTAATTACTCCTTAGGAAGAACAAAAAAATGTCGCTTACCGTAATTCATTTCAATATTTTGGTGTTGAGATATTAATTTTTAAATTTGGGTAGATTTTCTCATATAAAAAAATTCAAAAATTCATGTATTTTGACGTTTTATTTAATTTCTTGCGTATATAGCCACAAAATATATCATATTTGGTATCGTTGGAAAGCTTAGAGTAGTGGCTTTTTATATCTTTGAAAATTTTTTCGAATGGACTTATTCTGTTTCTCATAAAACACCTCATATTATATGATTAACCTATAATTTTCAAATCAAAATTTCATTTGTGTATTCTGTATAAAATTTAATTTTTTTTATTGTTACGTATGCTACTTAATAGAAATTAAACTATGTATCTTCAAACTTTTTGTTTAAATTGATTAAAATCAAGAAAATTAATTTCAAAGATTGGAAAATTTTTGTATAATTTGAGGTGTTTTATGAGAAACAGAATAAGTCCATTCGAAAAAGTTTTCAAAGATATAAAAAGCCACTACTCTAAGCTTTCCAACGATACCAAATATGATATATTTTGTGGCTATATACGCAAGAAATTAAATAAAACGTCAAAATACATGAATTTTTGAATTTTTTTATATGAGAAAATCTACCCAAATTTAAAAATTAATATCTCAACACCAAAATATTGAAATGAATTACGGTAAGCGACATTTTTTTGTTCTTCCTAAGGAGTAATTAGCACACTACGAACAAATATTTTTAAGGTTCAGAATATATCCAAAATTTTCATTCAAAAATGGCGTATTTTGCTAATTTTTGAGGTACTCTGTAAGGAACAGAATAAGTCCATAGTAAAATTTTTTTATGCTCATATCTAGCTACTGTCTTAAGCTTTCTAATGATACCAAAAGCTTAATTTGTTGCAATATTATATATGAGAAATAAGACAAAACTCAAAGTATATGGTTTCATAAAAAAAATTTTTTTGGAAATTTTCCAAACTTTGAAATTATTTTTGTCGAATATATTTTAATCATTTAAAAAGTTAGAAGTGGCTCAGTTTAGTTCCTATGTAGTAGCATATATTGCAGCAAAAAAATATACATTTAATGCACAGGACATACACAAAATTTTGGTTTGAAAATGACCTATTTAGTCCATCTTTGAGGAGTTCTGTAAGAAATAGCATAAGTCCAAGACAAAAATTTTTTACATATATGGTTAGCCACTGTATTGAGCTATCCAACGATACTAAATTTATTATATATTGTTAAGATACATCCGAGAAATTACTCAAAATGTAAATTTTGCAGTTAACGCATTTTCAAAAAAATTGATTCATATATGTCACATTATAGGATATTGTATGCTGTAGAAAGTATGAAGTGTGAATTTTTTTGTCTGCATTTTAAATTTTGTTTTTCTTTTTTAGGTCAAAAGGGGAGAATTTTTGAAGATACAAGTAGTTTTGATAGAGAAAAAGGGATGAAGGATTGAAATATTAGGGTAAATGTTTATAAAATGATAGAGTTCAACTAAAAATCTGGAGTGAGAGGTACTATATTGTTGTTTATGATTTTTAAAGTAAATCTAATTTTTTTAACTTTAAACTTTAATCAAGTAAAAGTTGATTTAAAACATAATACCAAAATAAGCAAAATTTCTAATCTTTAATTAATAACAACAAAATCAGATTATCCAATCTTGTTTTCCATTCACAATAAGCTATCAAAATAGTAAATTCTCTTCCGTAATAGAACTTTAATCCTATATTATCCTCAATAGCTTTCATTCTACTATTCAGAGCTCAGCAAAAACTTTATCAAACTAGCTTTTTTGTTATTTAATTTTCATTGCATTTAGAATTAGAGAAAGAAGTTTCTACTCTGATGCAGGTGTTGACAAGCTATTCAGCAACAACGTAGGAGCTATGCAAGATTCTCATAAACTCGATATACTATGTCCTCATAAACTCAACATTCTGATATCTAAATCTATTTTTAATCTAATGTACACTACTTACAGGATGGAGAGTAAGACTTGGACGTGTTTACTGTTGCTGGATGGAAATAAATTTTTCTATTAAGGAAAAAAATGAAAGGAGTAATCAGGATGAAAGGATTGAGTGTGGATTGAATGATTAAAAATTCATGAATTAAAAAAAAAGAAACTAAAATCGTTTTTACTTATTTCAAAAATTCAAAGTTTTTATTTTGTTTATTTACAAATTTTGAGTTGAAGTCAAAAAATTTTGGAATGAATTTGAATTTTAGAAGTTCAAAATTTTATTTTACTGTAAATTTTAAAAATAGGCTTTTTGTATTAATAATAAGTTAATAAATTCTAATAAAGTTTTAATAAAATTAATAAATTTCTGTAAAAAATAAATGTTTTAGAATTTTGAAACAAATTTGAAATATTTGAAAAATTAAAACTTTAGTTTTTGGAATGACGTAATTGCACTAAATATTTATAGAAAAACTTATAAATTTATTGATAAAATTCAAATTTCAGATTGAAATTTTCTAAAAATTTCAAATTTTCACCCTCCAAGTAAATCGTAATCAAATAAAGAAAAACTGCACACAATGTATGAATCTAATATACAACAATGAAATCGTATGTATAAACATAGAAAACAGTAAAGTTAGAAACTTAAAAAAATACATGGAACATGGGAAGAATGAGACATGTGTGCTGTAATCTGTTTACAATTTCTCTACGTGAGACCGAAAACAAAACTTTTCCTTCTTCTCTATTTTTTTATTCATTTTTGAATAGAGATAGAGATGGGAATGTAAAGGCAATAGCATTGTGAATAAATAAAAAAATTATGTTAAAGTAATGAAAAATATGTTACTGACGTGTGAAGGTTTTTTGTTAGATATTCAATTGGTATTCTTGTTGTGTGACGAGGATGAAATGAATGTTAAGGGAAGGAAAGAAATAAGTTTAAGGAAGTTATTTGTGATTTTAAATGGAAATCTTGTTATCAAATGCTTTTAGTAATACTACATTATTTTTCAAACGACTTTTTGAGTATCGAAAAATATTTGAATATGAAATAAATATTATATCAAATTTTAATGTTTTTAATCTCTTAAAATCTTATTTAACACATCTTTTAAAAATCTTTATTCAATATTATTCAAAAATAATTTTATAAGTATACTTATAAATTCTTGCTTGACCTGTTTTTCAAATTGATTGAAGTTTTCTCAAGATTTTTCTATGAAACAAAAAAAAAAAAAATAAAAAATTTCATTCATGACAATTGCAAGATGATTCCTTAAAATCATAATATAAAGTATAAAAATTTTTTTAGTATAAATCTGTATTAATATTTTGCATTATATAAGTCATTTATATTCAAATATATGTTTTGCTCAGATATAAATCATGTTTTGTCATTCGTAACTTTTCAATATTAATTTGTTTAAAATAATGGTTATTTTTTTGGAAATTTGTTGTCTTGTTTCAACTTTAGGCTTTAAATTTGTGTTTATTTTAAATTAATTTAGAATTTAAAAAACAATAAAAATAAGTTAAAAAATGAAAAAACACACAAAAAGCAATCTGTAATTTAAAAATGTGAAATAATACAAAAATAAGTGAAACTTAAAAATTTTCGAAAACTAATTCGAAAATTTCATTTATTTATTTTTTTCCTGACATACATAATACCTTATGTGTGTGTACCTTAACTTAAAGAAAATTCATTGAACTGATAAAAATCATTAAAAGTGAAAACAATAAAAGAATGAAATTTTAAGATTTACTCCTTTTGTGTCTGGAAAATGTCTGAAAACTGAGTTGAATGAAGATTAAATTTCATTGAATTTTTCACATCTGTACAATCTCACAATGCTATTGAAATAGACAAAATGGTAATGGAGAATGTCAATTGAAGATTTTTCATTTATACCTACGTTATTTTCTACACTTGAGAAAATAAAATTTGACAAGTTCAATGTACGTAATAATAACATTAAAATTTTACTTATTTTTCAAAGAAATTCAAATGTACAATTTTTAGAAAATTGTCCAACTCACATCTCCAATGACATCAAAATTTGTTTTAAAGCGTTTTAAAAAAAAGAAAGTCACAGAAAAAGGGACAACAAAAAAATTTGTCTAAGAAAATAAATTCCCTCAAACTATTAAAATATTTTCTTATTTTTCTGGCAAATATTTGATTCTACATTGCATACAAAAATATTTTCGGATGTTGTGCTGGATCCAACAATTTTAAATGTCTTCTCGGTAGTGCCATGATATGCTTGGGGTAAGGAAATCTTAAAGGCAAACATGTAAATGCAAAATAAGTTTGTTTCTATCTGTGTATGTCTGATATCTCGTTTTCATTTTCATTTCCCTATCAAATGACATGGATGAGTTGAACAAGAAGAAATTAGGAATAAAGAGTCACAAAAGAGCATCACATGCAGTGATTTTTAGACCTTAATTGTGTGGATTTACAAATTGTTTGCTGATGGAAGTTTAATATATTTTTTTTTTTTTTGGGGAAGATATTTTTTGAAGAATGAGAATTTGGGATTAAATTTTGAACTTATCTTAAAGTTATCTTATCTTAAACTCAAAGCAAACGTAAATTTCAGAAAATTTTAATAAATTGAAAAAAAAATCAAAAATACATTTGAAAATATTTAATTTAAATTTAAATCAGCTTTAAGAGGCTTCAACTGATGATAGTATTTTCCTTTGTAGATGTGTCAATAGATAGTATCTGAATGTTCTTTTCAGATTTTTCCAAAATATTGAAAATATCATCAAAAATGCTTTGGATTTTCAACAAGATTTCAAATTTTAGTAAGATTATTCATAAAATATTCAAAAATTATTGAGGCTTCTACCACAACATGCAACATGTCTACCCTTCTTGACCATACTCAAAAATATTTCAATTCATATCGAAAATTTATATTTATCAACAAAAATGTATGAACAGTATAGCAAATGATCACTGTGATTATCATTTTATCCTCCTACTTCTATGGATTTCTTTCGATGTCCAACATATGAGAATGACAATTGCTTGCTGATAGAATCTTGCTCATGAATACGAATTTATAGCTTAAAAAAATATAATAAGAAATGAGAAGAAGTATAGGAAAAAGTAGATGTGAGAATAAATTAAGACATATTGCGATTTAATCTTGAAGAATTTGTAAATTTTACTCAGAAATTAAGTTGACGTTATGTTTAAGTATTTTTGTGTAGTGGTTGTCTTGGTAAAAATTATCAATAGAGTTTTTTTTTTGAAAATTTAAGAAAATTTAGGCTTCAAACCTTTAAAAAGCTCAATTGCATTTTAAGATGAAGAATAAATTCCCAACTTTTGATATACCATATATCATCCATAAACAATGTTGCTTTATAATTCAATCTTTAAAATCAAAAATCAAAGAGTTCAATACAAAAACTACCAAATAAAGACGAAAGACTCATGAAAAGTAGAATATGAGAGATCACAAATAAATCATATTGAACATTGAACAGAGGAAGTACGCCAGATGAGACCAATGTGATTATACTTGATACACATAGAGTAAGACATACAGACATAAAGACACAGAAGGAAAGCGATGAAGGGAAAAATATGAAAAGGAAATTAGAAATGTGCGGATGTTCTGCTTATTCATGTTCCATCATATATGAATAATGATGATATTGCTGATATTGAATTTACAAATGAATGGAAAATGTACGATGTGTTTGTAGGGTTGAAGCATTAAGGGAATATCCATTACAGAAATATATTTTTCTCCACAAGAGATTTTTCGCTCGTTTCTCAAACTCCTTGTGGATATTCCTGTTTGTGTGAATGTCAATGTTGTTGCTTCGAGTAATACTGGAACTTATGATGATGTAATATATTTCAATATCATATTTTGATATCATATCTGCAGTGCCTGGAGGGAGTACAATAAATGTCGATTACCCGTAATTTAATTCAACTCATTCGGATGACAGAAAATTATATCTGCTTCTTGTTTTTAGTTCAAATGGATTTGATGATTTATCTAATGAATTTTGAATATATTTCCGGAATTTTAAAGCAGTTTTAAGCATTTAAGGTGATTTTTATGAAGAAAAGTTGATAAATTTTGTCACACAATTAATTATAATGAGTTGGTAATTGCCCGCAATTGCCATTTTTGAGTTTAAATAAAAAAAAAATAAATTTTTTTTGTAATTTAAAAATTTTAAAATTTCAAATTAAATTTTAATTGTTAGTAGATATTTTGTGCATTTCTAGAATTTTTGAAAATAATATTTCGGTAAAAAATAAAAATATCTTAAGGACAGTTATAAATATGATTGCGAGATTAATTTCCTACAAAAATATATATAATGCCCACATTTAAGACTAATAACATTTAACATTCCATTAAGCATATGCTCTTTTTATATCTCAAATTCAAACTCACTTAAAAAGAGATATTTTTATTTTCTGTTCTTTTTTATTTTTTTTTTCCTTTACATTCTCTCTTTTCATACAAACATCAATAAATAAGAAAAGAAACTCTATGCGTCAGCAATATTTTTCCTTCTACATCTAAATAACACTCACACATATCTTAATATCTTCAAAATATCCTTTTGATATCGTTTGAATTGATAAAAGGAAGGAAAACATGTTATTTGAATGGAAATAAATGTTAAGCATGTACGGCTATTAGATATCCTTTTTAATATTCATTCATGAACTTCTTCTTTCCCTTTTTCATAAACTAGTAATGAAGCGGATCACGCTTCATGGGATATATTCACACCACCAGTAGAACTTCTTTTGATTTCAATTAAAGAAAAAAATAATTATACTTTACCTACTGATTAATTTATAATCGCAAAAAAACTTATCTAATTAAAAAATTTGCCTAAAATATTTAAAAATATATTTCACTTGCTTCGCTTCGTTCAGGATGTAAACATTTGTGAGCTTCGCTCAACCAAATTTGAACTGCGTTCAAACTATATGTGTTCGAGCTTCGCTCGAACATTTTTCCTTTTCATTTCCTCATTATCTTTTGAATCGAAAGTCTGTGAACGGTTGGGGAAAATTTTAACACCTTCACTTGCTTTGGCTGTTAGATAACATCATATTTAATCGTTTTAAAACCCTACATCTGTTCAGCGCGCATTTAGCACTATAACTAAAGTACAGCCTGCGTCTGAAAATTTTTCAGTTTTTCAACTTTTTTGTTACACTGCGCATGAAAATTTTTTTATCATTATAGTGTGAATCATACCTTAAATAATGCTTAATCTAACACCGAAAATTTGAAATCATTTGGTTAAGTTATGTCTGAGATATTAAAGAAAATGTAAAAATTTTTGCATATTTTGGTCAAAAATGGCACATTTTCGTCCACTGTGCCTCACAGGAAGCAGCTCATGACCCCAAAAACTATACAGCAAATCTATAGACTGTTTCCAACCAGACGCAAAAAACCCGAAGTCTTAATATTGAGTTGGAGTCGAGTTATCGCTCCGATTAACTAACTAACTAAATAACTAACTAACTAACTAACTAACTAACTAACTAACTAACTAACTAAATAACAGAATACGAAATTTTGCGATTTCTCTTGACTGTAAGCACCAAATGAGATACGGTTTTCACTGTTAGATTGGTATTTTCAGGCACAGACTTTCCACCATAGACAGTATGGGATAAAATTGTAATCCTGAAGCAGCAAGTTAGAAAATGTGGTTTTCAGTTTTATACAAAAGCAACATATTCACCCAAATTGAAAATTTGGTGTGAATATGATAAAGTAAGGTTTCGGGTTTTTTGATAGAATTCGATGTATTTGGATGTTTCTAGGTCCTAGAACACTGAATATGCTAAAAAAATTTCATGATATGCGCATTAAGGGGGTATATTTAGGCAAAAATTCAAATTGACCTAGTACTCATAGGTTTCATTATTATGAGCTGAAACTTTGCATATACCTTCTGTGCATCTATATCTCTAGACGTTTTTGGAATTATTCCATTTGGACTTAATATTGAAGAGAACGAGACAATTTTGTGTCAAAACACGAAAAATTTTTTGGTTTTTCAACTTTTTTGTTACACTGCGCATGAAAATTTTTTTGTCATTATAGTGTGAATTATACCTTAAATAATGCTTAATCTAACACCGAAAATTTGAAATCATTTGGTTAAGTTATGTCTGAGATATTAAAGAAAATGTAAAAATTTTTGCATATTTTGGTCAAAAATGGCACATTTTCGTCCACTGTGCCTCACTGGAAGCATCTCATGACCCCAAAAACTATACAGCAAATCTATAGACTGTTTCCAACCAGACGCAAAAAACCCGAAGTCTTAATATTGAGTTGGAGTCGAGTTATCGCTCCGATTAACTAACTAACTAACTAACTAACTAACTAACTAACTAAATAACAGAATACGAAATTTTGCGATTTCTCTTGACTGTAAGCACCAAATGAGATACGGTTTTCACTGTTAGATTGGTATTTTCCGGCACAGACTTTCCACCACAGACAGTATGGGATAAAATTGTAATCCTGAAGCAGCAAGTTAGAAAATGTGGTTTTCAGTTTTATACAAAAGCAACATATTCACCCAAATTGAAAATTTGGTGTGAATATGATTTTTTTTCCTGGTATTTGAGCTTATAGTTATGATGATCAATAAAGAGTAAAAATGAGATGATTTTAAAAAAGAGAAGATGAAATAGAGTCAACAGATTGAATTAAATGGGTTTATCATGATTTTAGTTAGGATAGAGAGATAGATTTTTGTAGAGCATATTTTACAAATATTTTCAAAAAAAAAAAAAAAAAAATTAATGAGTTGAACATATAATTCTAAATAAAAGTAAGATTTTTTGTATTCAGTTTAAAAATGTAAGTTTCCCTAATAAAAACATTAATATCATTCTCCAAAAAATCTTTAACATTAAATTTCAATCTACAGATAGAACATCATCATTCTACAGTTCCTTGTTCAAAGTAATTTAAAATTAAAATCACATAATTTGAATAATGAAAATATTCATGCTTAAAATCTTCAACACTTCATCAATATTCAATCAGACATGTGTTGTACTTAAGCAAATCTCTTCAAACATGAGAATCACACTTGTGATTCACAACTAGATATCCAATGTATAAGTATTGAAAAAGGTGAAATCCTTCAATTACCAGAAATGGGTCAATGCTGATGAAAAAGATTTTATTTTAGTTTTTTTTTGTGTCTGTGAAGAGAATATTAAGCATGAAGCTTTCTGGATGAAAGGAAACATCTGCTGATATTAAAATAATCTTCATAAAATATTCTTATCTATCTTATTCATTATAGTTCAGAGATTTTCATTCATATCTTAGTCATGTACATGTGGATGTATAGGAATTAATGAAGATTTCAAGAAAAAAGATTTAATTTAATTTCATACGCTTTAGTTTACAAAATTGAATAAAAATTTTCCAACATTTCATAACTTGATTTTCAATTTAATTTAACTTTAATCTCAAACTGAATGATAAAGTTGAAATCCTAAAATGCTAAAAAAGTCAACTTAAAAAAAATAAACACAAAAAAAATCCTAAAATCCCACAAATATTGAAGCATTCAATTTAATTATTAAAAAACTCTATCCATTTTGAATAAATGGATGCAGCCACATATATAAAACACACGGAAGGAAATAAGACACAGAAGTGAAGTAAAACTAAATTTAAATTTTAAATAAACAAATAACAGCAGTTCTTAGTTGAATTTTCATAAGTTTTTTCAACAAAAAACGATTTTTTGCTTCGTTTCTGTATTTACCGTACCGAAGTGACTGGATATGGTTTGAATGGAAACTTTGTCATTTGATGTCATTCAATTTACTCCGTTTTTCTCTCTTCATGTGTATGCCTGGGAATGTCACACACAATTATGAACTAAATGAATGCTGGCTCTGTCAAGAATGAACTTAATTTTCTTTGATACTAGGGCTGATGGCCCGTTATGAATGGTTGTGAAAAGTTTTGAGAGGGAAATGTGTTCAGTAATTTTTATGTTTTCTAGAGTGCGTTTAGTAATTGTTCATTTAAAATTGATTTGGTGAGCATTTTGCATCTTAAATAGTGATTAATATTTGTTGAATTTTAAATAATGTGTAGTAGTTTGTTACCTTAAAAAATTAATTCAATAAATTTTAGCTTAAAATTCATTTAAATAAATTTTGCATCTAAGAGTGCGTTTAAAAACTTTGCTTCTAAAAATTATTCAGTAAATTCTTTACATCCAAAAGATTGTTCAATAATTTTCAAAACGAAACATAAAGAAAATTATAAAACTCCATAGAAGCACACATTAAATTGAAAGCCGTATACGGTAAAGAAAATCTGAGCAGATGGTAAATATTTATTCTATTTAAAATGGCAATTACAAAGTAGATTAGACAATTGTGCGATTATATTGTTACAATTTGTGGGGAAAAATAATAACATATGCGTGTGTATTTGTTGTTTACTTACAAAATCTCTCAGTCTCGTCTACTCTCAGCTTTTAAATCCCCCCTCAACAAGTTGATATTGTAAGCTGTAGTCTGAAGTAAATTAAAATGACACAGTGGAAATGAAGAGAATGACAAGAGAGGAGGCAAAAAAAAAAATGTTTTGTGAACAATAGTCTTAATTGAGGTGAGATTGAGGAACAAAGGAAAATTTAATTCTGCTAATTTATTCACAGCCGAATAAAGATAGGAACTTGAAAAATGGAAAAGTTGTTCAGTTTTTTGTTGTGAATATTAAACTGAGTTGTGAGAAAATTTTTTGTTGTTAGTTTAAGGAGCTTTTTTAAATTATTGGCAAAAATGTAAAGTGAGCGATTTTTTTATACAGGGGGTCCTCGATTTGAACAGTTGATTTGTTCCAAAATATTTCTATTCAAATCGACTTTTTTCAAATTGAAATGTATGGAAAATAACCGTTGAAATTGAAAGTTTGAATTTTTGCATCGGAAATTTTTGGTTATTCCAGGGGTTATTCAAATCGAGGACCCCCTGTATGTTATGTCCAAAAAATATTTAGAAAAAGCAAAAAATTTAATTAATAATTTCACATTCAAAACTAGAAGCCTTAAATATTCAAAAATCATTATTATAATTATTTTTGAAAATAATTGTGATAACTAATTTTGAACCTCAAAAGCTCTTCAAAATGATACAATCAAGCTTTATGTAAAAATATCTTTAAAATCTTATTCAAATAATTTGTTTATCAACAGATCTTGAAGATAAAAATAACGAAGCTAAATAAATAAGACGAATAAATGTTTAATCACGTTCTCAGATAGTCAAGTGACGAATAACACCAATAAAGATAAGGAAAAAAAATCGTAATAGCATTTGCAACAATAATACAATAATACAAAAAAAAGATAAAACTAGAAATTTCTACAATATTCTGAAACAAAACAATGCCTTGCAGCTCAACCATCACATCAATTCTGCTCATCCAATTATTGGCGACATTGGCAGCCAATGCAAAATATTTGATAAATGCCAACGACAGTGTAAGCTTAAATGATTGTAATTTTGACGACTTGCGAAATATTTCATTGTTAAATGCGGATCCACATGAAATTGTAATCCACAATTGTCACTTGTATGGTGATTTGCCAAATGCATTGTTTATTCGATTCCATAAATTGAGGATTTTAGAAATTACCGAGAGTCATTTGAAAAGCATTGGCGATTTCGCATTCAATGGCTTAAATGAATTACGAATTTTAAATTTGGGACGTAATAATATCACATTTGTGAGGACATGGACGAATGAGAATCTCGATTCACTTCATACACTCGATTTACGTCGTAATGCCATAACGGAAGTTCATAAATCTGCATTTACTCGTTATCCGAAGCTTTTGAAACTCAATTTAGTTGCAAATCACATCAGTTCAGTGCCCGATGAGCTCTTTCGATCAATTCCATTGCTTAAGCACTTGAATCTTGGTAAAAATAATTTAAAATCAATTGATTCGCATACATTTAAGCATCTTCATAAGCTTATTCATCTGGAATTGAAGCATAATGAAATTGAATTTATTGAAGATGAGTCGTTCGTTGGACTTACACATATGAAAGTGCTACATTTGCAGGTAATGTTGGAGAATTTTTAGCGCATTTGTTCTTGATTTGAAAAGTTCAAATTAAAATTTGAAAGTATTTTAAAAAAGGAAATTTATCTCTTCCAGTATGAATTACCTAATTAGTAAACCACCAAAACTTACATAATTAACATCATAATCATAAAATTTCATAACCTAACAAATTGAAAATTATCTCTAACAATATGTGTTCCTCATAAATTTGTAAGAATAAATATGTTTCCTTAATCAATAACATCACACAATTCAAATTTAATTAAACTTCCATACCTAAAGAATATCAATTTCTAATTCAGACTATAATTATTAATGTTCATTCACTTTATCTTTTCTACCACACACAACATGGACAAAATATATAGGATAACAAGCTGACATCATTTGAACAAGAATTAATTTCAAATATGCCAAGATTGCATCATTTAAATTTGTCACACAATCTATTGAATGAGATAAAGGATGAGACATTTGAGAAGAATGAGGAACTGATATCGTTGGATTTGAGTTACAATAAATTTGAGGCTTTTTCAACTTTATCGTTTAAAGGACTTGAAGTGCTGGAGGTAAATTAATTGTATTTTCTCATGTTTATGTAAATAATATGTTGGGTCGTGGAATTAATTTCAAGTTATTTTGCGTATTTGTGGATGTAAAATCATATCAAATTGAATCGATTTAATGCGAATCTGATGGCAATTAATTTAAACTCCAATTTATTTGTAATAATTTTACCTTCAAGCTCAACAATAAAATAATTATTTTACATCCTAATTGCCATCAGTAACATTTTGAACTTCAATGAACATTCCTGACTTTACAAACATTATCATTTCTGGGAAATCAGATGGAAAATATTTGCATGAGTTTTCAATATCTCAATGATACAACTTCATACAATATTGCATCTATTTGTACTCAGAACTAACAATTTATAAATCAATATGTCTGTGCTTGCATAAATTCTGATGTACAAGTACTTATAATGAAGTATTGAAGCGTTCAAGTTGCCTAGGAGATTAACTTTTCTAGGAATAGTTACTGAATTGAAAATAGCTTTTAATCACCTTGTCGCTTTTCATTTATTGAAATGATTATTCAGTAACATGGATGCTAAAATAGAAGAGGTCAAGGATGATATTTTGAGATGCAAATTAAAAGTATTTTTATTAAAATTTGAATAAAAATTTGCATTTTAGACTTAAATTAAGGCTAAAGTTTAGTTTTTCAAAATAATATAAAAAACTGAGTGTTCTTGGTAACTAACAATTTTGAACCCATTTAGTCGGAAAATTGTCTGCACAACAACTCATAATGCACTTTTAAACAAATATATTTTTTTATTCCTCACCTAAAGCACTTTCAAGTTCCATTCAACTCGAAACCATTCCTTCATTGCATTCATTTATTCCCCAAGTATAATTTTCTGTCTTTTTCTTTCTCTTCTTTCTCACTTCTCAATACAGATCCTGAATGCCAGCAATAATATGATAGAAAACATTGACAACGCAATATTCAACGATTTAGCAAATCTTGAATATCTTGACCTAAGCAACAATCAAATAATTCACATAAGATCAGATAAAATCTTCAGTACAACACAAAAGCTCAAGACAATAAAATTGAATGACAATTTATTGCAATCGATAGATGATGCTGTGTTCAGTGAATTGAAATTGCAACATTTGGATTTATCATGTAATAATTTATCGTCTGATAACTTTTTGTGGTCGGATACTGTCGAGATTGCTTATTTGAATTTAACATATAATGCCTATACAAGCATCAATTCGTCTATACTTGAGAATATTATTGTGACAGATTTCTATGGTGAGTTGGATCACTGAACTTGAATTGGTTGTGGGAAATGGGATGGAAATTGAATGATGAGTGGAAGATGATGAGCATTTTGTCTCAAATAAGAATTTTCTCAAGTAAGAGTCAGAATAAATTATGAATAAACAAATTAAAGCAATTAAAATCTTTCTCGATAGGTGGTCGGTACACAAGCAACTAGGGAACAACATTGGAGTAAAATCTTTAAAAAAAATTATTTTGAGTCAATTTGACTCCTTATATTACAAGATATCTTTGGTTTAGAACCAATCATACTCTCTATGTGCCTTACCATCAACTACCATCCCTAGCCTACTCTCAATCTCAATTCTCAATCCACACCACATTTCCTTAAGAGAGAATCTCTTGCATACATACAAATATTGACATATTTCTAATGGAAATTGCGTAGACCATAATTTTTGCAAAATAATTTTACATCTAACCCATTTTCCTATTTTCCAATTTATTCCACAGAAAATCCATTCATATGTGATTGGCTTGCCGAAGAGATTTTCACCTCAAAGAACGTTCATTATGGCATGGATTATGTGGTGAAATCGCGACATGATTTGTTCGATACGACAGGTATTGAATGTCATGATCGTTACACACATATTGCCAGACGACTTATTGTACTCGAAGGTACACGTGTTACTGGAAATGAAAATGATGATGATATTGAGACTTCTGAGGTAAATGTTCAATAAGAAGGAAAAATTATGAAATTTTCGTGATGTTTTGTTATTTTCTGGGGATTTATATTTTGTGTTGTTCACTTTGTCATGGTTTTGAGACAAAACACTGAAATCTTTCTCAGATTTATTTGACTTTTCTAGATTTTTATGCTTTCTCATTTCTTTTCAGAGTACCTTTCGAAATTTCAATATATTTCATATCTTTTGACATTTATTTTATTTTTATTAAAATCATATTTTTAGAATGGCGAGTTGTCAAGGAAACACCAAAAGACGGCAGTGACGAACGAAAATTTCAATTACAGATTAGCATTACTTTGGTTTCTAGTCGGTTCTGTTGCTGGTTTTCTGTCATTTACAATTTTCAGATGTATTTTGAATAGATCAAAGGTTAAGAAGAAAATTGTAGCGAATTTAAAGGAAAATCAAGAAATTTTTTCAAGCAATTTAGACGAGTCAAAAATTATGTAATTGAGCTATAAAATGTAATTAAAAGATTTTACTATTATTGTACTTTTAATAAAAATATTGTTGTAATTTATAGCAAAGAAAAATTAATAATTTGGTAAATGGGTCATTCATACATGACGTATGAGTCTACAAATTAATTTTTTAAAAGAAGAAGTTTTCATAAATTTTAAATACGTGAAAAAATTCTTATACTTCTCAGACATCATTTATTGATGATTCCATAAATGTATAAAACAAAATCTTCATATTTCATTGACCTCAGCTTACATACTTTCTCGAAAAAGTATGCATTTACATTTCTTATGATACATGTTTGTTGTTGTATAAGCAATTTTTATTAAATGAATGCTGAGTGCAGAAGAAATTTAATTTTAAATTAATTTAAAAAAAAGAAAATATTTGGAATCAAAAACTGTAAAGAACATTCAAATTGGTTTAAAAACTTAAAAATTGAATCATTAAAAAATCTTAAAAACAAAAACTTTTATTCATCCTGAATGCAAGATTTGAGTTTCAACTCCTTCTTTTTAGGCAATAACTCTGAATTTTGATTCCAAGCTTCCAAATTCACTCAACACTCAAACAACATAATTCACTCAAGAAACAGCCATCTTAATTTTAAAGGTTCAAAATATCCCTGTCCCAAAATTCCATCACCATTAATTTAGCCAAAAATTTATGAAAATTCCTCTTAATAAATTTTACATCATCGCCTTCCACCTTCTCATTAATTTGGGTCGTCTAATTTTATATCATTTTAATTACCCCATAAATTTATTTACATTCATCAACAAAAATTATCTAAAATGAGAACTCAAAGTCAAGAGTGTAATGAATGTCATTTTATCAAACACTTTAAATGCTGTTACTCATCTACAAAATTGAAATACCTGAGGACATACATTTTAGTAGAGTAAATGTAGATCAAATCGCATGAATGACTTGAACCTTCTCGAACAGCATTTCGACAATTTCTATTCTAAATATTTACACAAGACATCAATTTTCGTACATAATGAAATTTTCAATCGAAATTTGATTATGATTATCGTAAATACCATTCAGATCCATTCAATAAATATTTGAAGTTTTTTTTTTCTTGCTCTCACTTGTATGTGTGCTGTTCCACCCCATAAAAAGCGCTTAAACTGTTTGCATACAAAATTTAATGGCAATTTATGCATCGACAAATACATTTATATAAACGCTTTATGACTACACTGTAGCATATATTTTCGAGTACTTGATGTGTGCTGAAAGGTTTGAATTGGAAAAAGGCTTGTTATTTGAGTGCTTGAAAGCTGGCTTTTAGAGTGAGTGCATTTGATTATTTTTTTCTCGTGAAAGATAAAATGAAATTTTATATTGATAAAAATAGAAGCATTTTGAACAACAATAAGCTGCTTGTCGGTCGAAAAGGGGTCGAACAAAAGTAATGTATATTCTTAGTAATGTATTATATATGTCACGAAATCCTATCTAGACATAAAAAAATATGCATGCATATTCTTAAACAGTATTATTTTTGAAAAGTTTCTGTGGTTTTTGAATTAAAATACAGCAAAATTGAATTTCTGTATAAAACACCAGTTAAGTCATAAAAACCAGATTTGAGCGTAAATATTAAGTTTTTATGGATTTTACCGTTTTCGTCATAATTCATAGAAAGTGGGATATTTTGTTTTTTGTTTAAAGTATACTTATTTTTAATCCGGAACGGTCCTCATTAGATGCTATAAATTTTAACACATCACTTTGTTTTAACACTTCAAAGAAGTTAGGAGCCATTAAGTTATTACGTAACCCGAAAACTATTTTTTTCTATTCAATTAAGGTTTTGTATCTGGAAAATCAAGACATCTATATTTAATCTTTGTCGTTTATTCGAGAATAAAATAACATTTAAATTCTTATTTTTTCGATTAAAACCTACCAAAACTTGACATAAATATTTTTGTTTATTTATTATTTTAAACAAAATTCAAATACATTCAAAAACAAGAAATTGACTCATTGGAGAAGAACGGAAGAACGGTACTGACCGTCATCAATAACTTATATGTTAAACTTTTTTTCTTTTCACATTTACCATCGGGAGAATTGTAAACAAGTACGAATTTATTTGTGTAAACGAGATGCAAACGTGTATGTGGCTAATATTAATATAAGAAAATATCTCAAAATTTTTGACGTTTTAAAATGTTCAAATGACATTTGGCCTCAGTTATGCTTATTATTGTAGAATATTTAATCAGGGGCACTCAGAGAATGTTCTTGAAATTTCGATTAAAATATTTCGGGGAATTACTTTTTTTTCTATTGTACAAAACTTAATTTTTAACTCATAAACTTTATGATATTGAGCTGAGAATTTTCATTCTACTAGATGTCATCTAAATTTAAATTCAGAATGTTAAAAAAATTAGATTGTTTAACTTCATAAACCTTTCCTTTGATACAATAATTAATAATTAAATAATCCTTTCACTTTTCTTTCAAATTAACAAAAATTCAAACCGGAATCATTTTTTATTCCAGAAAGATTGTTTTTTGGTGCCCTTTAAGCCACAAATTTTGTTGACATTTAAGAGAAACATTGCTGATTTGTAACTCTTTGCTTCTTGAATCTTGTCACATTAATCATCGTAAACACGTTTGAATATTTTATTTATTACAAGAATCATAAAGTTGTATTGGTGAATATAGATAAGATCAGTATGTAAGTAGTTGTTCCTAAATTGATGCTAATTATATAAAAATAAAAAGTTTCCTCTCAGTTTCAATTTGAACGTCGTAGTGATGAAATCGTTGATAATATTTTCGCTGTTTATATTTAATAAGTGCGTATCTTCATCTGAGGATTTATTTCCTCTTACAATAATTCATATGAATGATATGCACGCGCGTTTTGAGGAGACAAACATGTTGGCAAATACTTGTAAGGAAAATGATAAATGTATCGGTGGATATGCAAGAGTTGTGACTAAGGTTAGAGAATTAAGAGCGAATAGTCCTAATCCAATATTTTTGAACGCTGGAGATAACTTTCAAGGAACTTATTGGTACAATTTATTTAGATGGAATGTGACTCAATATTTCTTGAATCTGGAGCCCGCTGATGCAATGGTAAGTACAGTAATACGTTGGAATTTCCGAAAGATTATTGCGTATTGATATTGTGATTTAAAAACCCCAGCAACTCTTAAAAGTAAACAACATATTGAGATTAAGAAAATAAATAAAAAAATCATTAACTTTTTTATTTTATGATTTATATTATTTTTATTAATTTCTTGAACCTAGACTCTAGGAAATCATGAGTTTGATCATGGAATTGAAGGTAAACTTTATCATAGATTGAAAAAATTTATTTGTAATCTGAAATTGGAAACTTTAATATTCCCAGGTCTAATGCCATTCCTTGACCGCATAAAAACTCCAATTCTTAGCTGCAATTTTAATTCAACACTTGAGCCTGAATTTGGAAAAAAACTAAAAAATTCAACAATTCTTGAAAGAAATGGTCGCAAAATTGGAATTATTGGTGTGACTACAACGTTCCCATCTAACTGGGGTAAAGCGACAGTTTTGCCAGAAGTCGAGTATGTTCGTAAAGAGGTCGACAAATTAGTTGAACAGGGAATAAAGATCATCATTGTCTTATCACACTCCGGATTAGAAGTCGATAAAGAAATTGCAAAGTACGGGGGTCCAATAGATTTAATTATTGGTGGTCATACACATTCCTTTCTATTTTCTGGAAAGCCAGTTGGTCCTGATAAGCCTGTTGGGGAATATCCAACTATAGAAACACAAGAAAATGGACATAAAGTTTTGATTGTTCAAGCATCAGCATTTAACAAATATCTTGGGAACATCACATTATTTTTTGATGTGGAAGGAGAAGTAAAAAGATTTGAAGGTTCTCCAATATTTTTATCAAATGAAGTTCCACAAGATCCAATGATATTGAAGGAAATTAAACCGTGGAAAGCTGTGATTGATAAGACATTGAAAAAAACAATTGGATTTGTGAAGCATCAACATGATTCATTCTGCTACAATCGTGAATGTGGAATGGGAAATTTGGTTACTGATTCTATGGTATATGCTGTGAGTTTAGAATTTTAAGAATCAAAAAATGCTTTTTTACATGGAAAATAATTTTTTGCTTCCACAGTTTCTCAATAATCGATCTGAAGGTGAATGGACTGGAGCTTCAATAGCTCTCCATGGACCTGGCTTAATACGAGCTGGATTATCACCAGGAAAAGTAATATTAGCAGATTTATTCACAACTACGCCATTCGAAAACAAACTAGTGTCATTAGAATTGCCTGGATTTGCGATTAGAGAAGCTTTAGAGTTTGCTGTATCCAAGCCAATTCTTCACGTTGTTCAAGTATCAGGAGTCAAAGTTGTTTATGACTTGAAGCAGAAACCATTCAATCGGATTGTTGATCTAAAAGTTCTGTGTCAGAAATGTGATATTCCACGATACGAAGCCATAAATGATGAAAAATATTATCGAGTAATTCTCTCAGATTATCTTGCAGATGGAGGCGATAGCTTTTCAATGTTTCCTAAATATGAACGCAACAGGTTTGAAGGGCCTTTGGATATTGATGCTCTTGCTGAATATGTCAAGAAGCGATCTCCGATTAATACACCCAGTTTGTTGCGAAGGATACAGTTCATTGAAACAACAAAAAATGACGTACGGAGTCTTTAACCTGGAAATTTTTTAAGCATACCTTAATTTGTAATTTAAAAGAGATGGAAGAAATATTAAAATTAATAAAAATTAAAAATCAAATAAATTATTCAAACTTCACACTGACTGCACATTCTACCTCCCATACAAAAAGAAAACATCCATTTTATCAAAAACATAAATTAAATCAAATCAGCATGAAAATTTCCATAAGCAATGAACGAGAAAAATAAAAAAATAAAAAACTTGCTCTCGACATTTTCATGAATGTCAACACACACAGCTCGGAGAAATGAGAAAAGACTCTTTTTGAAAAATGCTGATTGCATTTGTATTTTGGCATCAAAATTCATCATATATGAACATGCCACATAAAATTAAATTGACCATAAACAAAATTTCATGCAAATATTTGCACATAAATTGCATGCAATTTTCTAACAGCAAAACCAAAAACATCCCCTGGCAGAGATGTTGAGTTGAATTATATTTTCAAGGTTTATGTGACTGTTCTGCTTTTTTTGTTTCTATGTTGATTGAAGTCAACGTAGCGAATATGTTTGTGAAAATTAAAGGCTTATTTGAATTAGAATCAAATTTAATTTTCATGAGTTAATTATGTGGCTACGAGATGAGTAGATGAGTATAATTAAAATTTTATTTGGATATTAAAGCATGTGAAATTGTGATTTGAAGCATAATTTTAGTTTTCAGTAGATGTAGATCTTAATTTTCCAACCTTTACAAATGCATTAAAACCTTGTGAATCTGCAATATTAGTATGTAGATAAAAAATTCAAAACACAGAATTCCTTAAAAGATTTTTTTTTCTCTGAAGAAGAATGAAAAATATTTTCGTGTGGTAGCTGCTAGAATGCAAACAAACATAGCCATTGTGGGCTGATCAGTATTAAAATTTGTTACGAATTATTTTTTCCAGTTTGATGATTCAGTTTATGATGATAAGATTTTGTGATTATTTTTGGGCTTTAGTGTGGGTTTTTGGGTTATTATTAATAGGTATATTTATGGTTTTGTTGAAATCTGTTGAAATGAATGGTGTGTAGGCGTTTTACGAGTTAGGTAAAAAATTAATTTGTTTTCACACAAAATCGAAATATGCACACCTTAAGAAAATTTAAAGAAAAACTTAAAAAAATTCAAAAATTGAGAATTTAAACTCAAAAATCTGAAATTTAATTTTTCACCCAAACTTCTCTTTTCATACCTAAAAAAATCGTCCAAAAAGCTTTTAATAATATTATTCAACCCCCAACATTTCCATACTTCTTCATTATTTTTCTTTCATCATTACTTCCTTCCTCATACGAAGACCAAAAATATTTATATGCAGTTCCAAACAATTTAATAGAAAAAGTTTTCATTTTTGAGGCCAAAGTATAAAGTCATTTAGAAAATGTTTGGATTTTTTTATGTGTCTCAACACAAAATGTCTTCTGATATACTTTTAGAATTTTTTTTGGCCATTTTCATTTATGAGACAAAAATATTTTCTTGTTTTTCTTTATTTTGTTGCTGATGCACTTAAAAAGTTTTCCTTTTTTCTCTCCTGATTTTTTATTCATTTAGTTTTTTTATGCAATTTTTTGTGGTCTTTTAAGATGTTCAGAGAGGTTCTTTTATGGTAAAATTTTTCAATATTTAGTTGCTTATTGCAATATTTTGCAATGTGTTCTAAAAAATTTATAAAGAATGAGATTTTACTAAAAGATGTGCCTTTTAAGTTTCTCATAAGTGCAAAATTCTTTTACAAAACTTTATCTCTAAACAAGTTTTAATTGAAAAATAATTAAACTCCATATTCATGTTTCGCTAGCAAATATTTTGTCATTCTAACGCATATGCTTCCAAAAAAATTTTCTTACTATAAACATTTTTCATGAAACTGAAAAAAGAAAACTTTTTGGCAAATTATAAATTAAATTGAATAAATTAAAAATAAAAATATTTTTTTCTAATTTCCTATCTACTATGTGCTGAAAGATAAGAGAAACTTTATTGTTATGCATTGAAATTGTTTCTTGTTGTTTGAAATATTTTTGTTTTTTAACTAAATGTATTAAAATTGCTATTTTGATGCAGATTTTCGTTGAAATTGTTTACTTTATTAGAAACTATTTCAAAAGAGAATTTTGTTGGAAGTGTGAACATTTTTTAATTGGTGAAGATAATGAAAAAGTTTTAAAATAAAAAGAATTTTTAATTATTTTGTGAAACTTTCATAGACATATTTTTATTGAGCTAGATACAAAATAAAAAGCTCAATATAATTTGTTAGCTACAACAAATTAGATTCAAAGCTTCAACACAACCAAAAAGACCCCCAACGCGTCACTCCAAAACCACAAAAAAATACATTCATTAAATTTGATCCGTCCCAAAAGAAGTCAAAACTAATTTTATTTCACTTCTTGCCTATCTTCTTCACACTTAATCTTCACTTTTTTTTCCCTCTTAAGCTTTTCCAATTTAACTCAGACACATTCATTTTTTGTGCTTAACAATATTCCGTGCACCATCAATGTGCCTTGTCTCACATGAAAAAGCCATAAATTATCCGTCATTTTCTGATCATTGACTCGTCGCTTGCTTTTTTCTCTCTCCACACCAAAATGATTTATTGCAGAAGCATTAAACTTTTTTTTTTCGTTGAGGATATTTGAGACGGAACTGTACATGGAATATATGTAGACTCGCATACGAGTAGCGGAAAAAAATGAATAAATTTTGTTGAGCAAGAACAAAATTCACACCATTCGAAACTGATGAAAATTGGATGTTGCGCTTGAAATGGAGCTTAAACATTTATTCTTTTATTCTGGTTGATGTTTTGGGAGTTAGGGGTTCATGATTGTTGATGTTGTGGGCGGATGTTGGTTTGTGGATGTGGTGAATTTTGGAGAAGCAGTTGGGTACGTTTTTACCCTAAAATTAAGAATTTAATCAAAATTTTTTTTTGTTTGTTCAAAATTTTGAAAACTGTTAAAAAAATGAAAACCAAAATTGCTTTAAAAATGTTAAATGGTAATTTTAATAAAAATGGTTAATAAACTTTACTAACTTTAAAATCCACAAAAAAAGATAAAATTTCGTGAAAATTCGAAACATATCATTCGAAACTTCAAAACCTCTACCATCCAGTCAATAAGGAATATTTTATTTCGCACCAATTTTCACACATAATGATATAAGCTTATTATTAAATCGATATAAAAAGATTTCAACAGAATATATTGACTTTTCAATTCGATGCTCTGAAAAGCTACAAAAAATGTATGGATTTTTATTTCTTAACAAAAAAAAGATCAACTTTTCAGACAAACTTTCCATTGAGCTTATTTAGTTCAGTTTTAACTTTTTTCTCATTGCTTTTTTTGTGATCCTTAAAACAATGAAAGAATTTCACGAATGAAACTGAATGAAAAGTTCATCGCCATTATTTGCACTTAAAATGGCAAGATTTTTTTTGATACAACTAAAGTTTTTGTTCAGCTTCGTTTCCTTATTTTTATTGAAAAATTCATTTCAATTGAAAGCCATCAGGAAGAAAAAAATTGTTGCAGTTTTTCTCATTTAAAAATAGTTTGTGTGGTAAAATTTGTTTTATTGTTTTTTGATACTTTTTGTCTTATTGAATTTATAAATTTTCTTTTATTTTCAGAAGAAAAGTACCAAGAAAATTTTGCTAAAAGTTAAAAAAAAATGTAAACTAAAAATGTAAGACAAAATTTAAATGTTATTAAAATGCCTATTTTAAAATCAAAAAAACCAAAAACAAATTTTTAAATTAATTACAAATCGGCCTCGCCGAAAAAAAAATTCTTCGTCAGGAACGCTATTTTTTTATCAATTTATTCTAATTTTTTATTAGAAAACATATTGTTTTAATATTTTATATTATGTATTTTTTCGATACAAACATTTCGATACCTAATTTATTTAAATACAATGCTTAATTTCGTTAATAAATCAATTTTAATGAGCGTTCCTGACGAAGAATTTTGAGGAAAATTTAATTTTTATTTTTAAAACTGTCAATATCTCTGCAGCTACTGCAGTAATATTCAGAGTTTTTATGTCAATATGTGTGTAATTATCTGCTTAATAAATTCTAACATTAAAATTTATATTTGAAATTGTTAAAGCATGGAAAATTGCAAATTTGTTTTCAAAAATCTGTAACGGTCGCCATAAATTTGAATTTTCCAGTTGACAAAAATTTGGAAAATTTTAAAATACTCTTGATTTAAGCAATAATTCAGGCATGTAAATACATGAAATTAAAATTTGAGTTTAATTCTTTAAGTTTTGATACGAAGATCATCAGCATCATCTTTATTTAAGGTATATTTTATGAAATGAAAATTTTATTAAAATTTGAATTTCAAAAAACCGTTACTCTGAAATCCTCATTTTTTCGGCGAGGCCGAAATTCATTCAACAACGAAAACACAAATTAAAATAATTACTTCATAAGCCACACCATCCCCGCATCCAACATTAAACAAAAGTAGACAACTAAATAAAAATAAACTCAACTCAATAAACAAAATTAATTAAAAATTTGATTCTAACTTTCCTTTCGTAACTTTATTTTCTCATTCATGATTCCTTTTTCTTGTTAAACATCAACAAATCAACAACAGTCAGTCAGTTAGCATTTCAATTTCAAATAAATAATCCATTAGTGAAAATTAAATTGAAAATGAAATTTCATGTCCTCATTTACAGTTAACTTGTAAAAGTTTTATGGATTAAGGATGATAGTAGTAAGAAGGGTGGGTGGCGGGGTTTTTCAGTAAAAATATTTTAAAATTTAATTCAGTATATACAGGGGGTCCTCGATTTGAACAGTTGATTTGTTCCAAAATTTTTCTTTTCAAATCAAATCGTATGAAAAATGACCGTTAAAAATGGAAATTTGAATTTTTGTATGAGAAAACTTTGGTTAAATCGAATCTGTTCAAATCGACGATCCAACTGTAATTTCATTCCAGTTTGAAGTTTGAAATTAGAGTACGTCAAATTACTTTACGACAAGGATCAAATCGAATCTTAGTTAACTGGAATCCTTTCTTTTTATCTAAATTCCCTTGCTCCCCTCCTTACTCACTAAGAAAAGACTTTTTTGAAAACATAATACAAACAAACAGAAGAAATTAATAAATGATGAGTTTTTGAAAGCTTTTTCTGTTGCTTTTCATCTCCACGTTTTGTTATTAGAGAGATAATTCAGTCTATCGCTGAAAATGAAGAAGATTAAAAAAGAACTTTTGATTTATTTCTTCTTTTTTTTTTGTATGTCAAAAACTTCTTCTTAACTTTTGTCTTATGTTTCAAGCTGCTTCTTATTCGTCTTTATTAGGAAGTTGAAATTTGTTTTTTATTTCATTTTATTCTCTGTGTTCTGTTTTGGAAAAGCTCTTATGGATTGACGAGTCAATTAATTTTGATGAAATAATTTAAAGTGATTTTTCATTTTAAAATATTTTTAGTAATTTTGTTAGGAATCGTTTTAATTGACTATGTAATGTCTGATTGCATTTTTGACTTTTAAGCTAACTGACATTATGCTCACATTAGGTTACATTTTAGGCTTTATTAAAATTGTACAAATTTCAAAATAATAGTAAATGAAGTTCAATAATCAAGCATTTAATGCTGTACATTCCATTAAATAAGAACTTTCTAAAGAACTTTAAAACCCCAACAGCAAAAATTCAATTTCACAAATGACAAAAATATTCCAAAAGTCATAATTCTAATCTACAAAAAAAAAATTTGCATTTGCATATCTATGCAGTAAATTCACTTCCACTAAATATATCTTTCGATTTCAATATTTGAAACAGTTCCAATTGAATGAATTAAAGTGGTTATTATAGTAGCAAAAATTCTCTACTATACATAGTCGCCATACCTAAACAGAAAATTTTCCGAGAGAGTCTCGAAAATACAATGTTAACCGCAGCATGAAACTTTTATCTCCTCTATCTCGAAATTACCACTAAAATATATAAATTTTGTTGCGACAGTGAGACAGAGACAAGTAGGAAGAGTGAATGTAGGAAGGGACATGACACATTTATTCACTATCACGTCCTCGTGACTGTACATGTATGGATATTTTGTATATAATATATTCATATCTACACATATTATTCGTCTCGAGAGAAAGAGAACGAAAAACGAAATGGAAATTGTTTGATGATGCTTTGCATGCTTTAAGCTTAATAATCATTTTTTTATTATTTTGGAATGTGTGTTTTATTTTTAGTTTGAAAAATTAGTGATGCTATGTGTTTGGTCTGATTATTATCAAGGACAGTTTATTCAGGAATTTAGCATGAGTACGAAAAATTTATTGAATCAGAAAAAGCTTAAAAAATTGAAGAGCTTCAACCTCTGCTAAAATTATCTACTTAATACCTTTCGCTAATCACACACACTCTCTTTTATATCCATTCATTCATTAAAAATCATTATCATGTTGATGCAGATGAGATGATTTCTTTTTACTCTGATTTTATTCATTATCTCCATACCAACATTTCATCCAGTCCATTATGCTTATTAAATGTTGAGTCTACAAATTCATTATGAACATGTGTTCATCATAATCCCTCCTGTGAAGCTCTGATTGTGAATTAAACTGAATGCAAATGCAGCTTTGCTTAACATATCACTCTACACATGTACGTTCGAAATTCGCGAAATTTTACAATGGAATAGAGTTTTTCTGGCAGAGAAATCATGAACAATAAAATCTAAAAGCTGTTTATGGGATTTATGCCATATTCAGATGTACTTCCTCTTGGCAACATTTTAATTGCGTTAATAAAATTTTATTTCTAGAATTTAGTAGTTATTTAGCCACACACACGAACAGTGACTTCTCGGAACAAATTATTTGTGTTGCTTTGGAATTTTTGGTCGCAAATTTGCCAATAGGAATTTGATGGTTGGTATGTAGGCTGAAAATTTTTTAAAGAATACAAATTACGTTCTTGTGCTTTTGAAATTGAAAATATAGATTTGAAAAGGATTTCGTAGCGTTGTTGATTTTTAAATTTATCAATTTTTCAGTAATTTTTTTGATATACCTTTGTTTTTAAGTATTTCTGTAATAATACCGAAACAAAACAACAAACCTGTTTTTCTCTAAAATTTTTGCATTTGAAATTATTTAAGAGTATATTCGCAAAAATTAAATCCTTTAAAAGCTTAATAAATTTTGGTCAATCTCATACTGAATAGAAATGAGTCTAAATATAGTTGGACAGTGAAATTATTTTTATCAGTATAATGTATATAGCATTTTAAGGATAGATTTTGAATGCTAAACAATTTGAAACAGCATAAAATCTTCTCAACCAAAATCAATAGTATCAAAAGTACTTCAAAATTTCTTTTTATTTCTGTTCTATATTTATAATTCATAAAAGTCAAATGAGTAATCATTTACTGTATTTTATGTGGGTAGAATAGTCCGTATGAATGCTAATATTACCTAGATATATAAAAGAAAGTAATAATTTTATGTTATCTAAAACAAAGCACCTACACATAAGCTGATTACCTCTTTGTGTATCTGATGTAATTTTAAGAGAATTCAAATGATGATTTTATGGGTAAGTGAGTTTTTTTCCAATTGATGCTTATTATTTTTAGCTTTGAATTATATGACCTTATAAAGTAAAATTTTGAGATTAAGTTTTAAAATATCATTTATGGACGATTTCATTTAAAAAAATATTGAATTCATTTCTGATTAATTTTGTACTTCACACATATTTAATATTTCCCAGAATTTAAATCAAACTATAAATACAATATTTCACTCATTTAATAATTCATACCAAAGGCATTTTTAAAGTAAAACATTCTCCAAATTTCTAAAAATTTTCCATCTCTTTAATTCCTTTTAAACCTCTCGTCTATACTTACCCCAATTTTTCATCTCCAAGCATCCATTAAAATGCTTATTTTCCTCCTGATTGTTAATAAAAAAATATTTCGGAATTTTTAATATCCACATGAATATGAAAATTTTTTTCTGACCCCTGTGCCAAAAACTATCATCATACATTCCATATTCTTCTTATCATACATTTCAGTATTTTCTCATTTACCTTACTCAACATATTTTTTGAATTTCATCTCTAGCCATACATTTACCTCTCGTTTTTTGCTCGATGGTCCCCTTAGAATGATTTTTGAGGGAATATTTATAGAATATGATGGAAAATTTTGAATGTAAATTTATTTTAAATTTTAAAAACTTTTTAAAATCTATTGTTAAAGTTCATTTGTAAGAAAAATTTTCGCATAGCCTACAATCTACCTCTTCCATCACTCATTAAAGTCACTCATTCAAATGACCCCATAAAACAATAGAATTCTTGATTATTGAACGGAAATATGAACACGAATTTTTTCCACATTTCTATATGCGGTTAAATGAGTGCTTAAAAAAAGAAGAAGAGAAAAAATGAAAAGGAACAGGAACATTTAAGTGAATGATAAGTGCCACTCTGTATAAAGCAGAAATGAGAAAATGACACAAAAAAATATAGATGAGACAGGATGTTGAAAGAGCTCCACTGGTGTCGGATATAAAAAAATTTCTCATTTCAATTTAATGTCCACTTTTGAATATATGAAAAAGAGAAGGAACTATAAATGATCTCTTGAGTGAAGCATTTAATTTAGATAGAGGAAGAAAAAAAAAATTGTTCGGAACTAGCTCAACCTCGATATGTTAACGACGATTGAGTGAATAAGTGGAAAGTTCAAATGTTTTTTTTCTGAGAGTTATTGAATGCAATTAGTGACGATTTTTTTCATCTGGTTGACTTCAATTATTTTTGTAGGTTTCTTTAATAAAAATGTTGTGAATTAAGGTGTGAAAAATTAAGCTTATTTAAATTTTCAGACACTACGATCTCCTCCCTCTTCAATGTAGAAATTCACGAAACATCAAAAGTTTCTGAAAGCAAAATAAACATAAGGACATACACTTGCACACAAATTGCACACCTATTTCATGAAAAAACAAGTGGTAAAACCTAAAGATAGAGACAAAAGAATGTCCTTCCGAAACATAAAAGATTAAAAATCATTTTAAATGAAATTGAGGTTTTTCTTTCTCTTCTCTTAAAAAGCCATAAAAAAGAAAAAAATGTGAAAAAAGGTATAAAGAACTTTTTTAAACCCATTTTGTCCTAGTTCAGTAGTCGTTTTCATTTCCTCATGTCCATTTTTTTGCATTAAACATTCTTCTTTCATTTCCCTCCCCAAAGGAATGTTTAATGTTAGAATTTAAGTTCCATATTTGACAATATTTTATTGAATCTTATTTCATGTTCAATATTGCTCCCTTTATGTCTCGATGTATATGTACATGAATCCTCAGAACGAACGAGAGAATCGATATATGTGTGTTTATATTCTACGATTAAAAGTACATAAATCTTGAATAATAAAGATAGGCAAAATTTGAATAAATTTATGGTAGAGAGGTATAATCGAAGATAAAAGGACTAGAATGCCCCATAGGAGCTATCAGTTATTTCAGAGGTTGAGTATTTGGATGCTGAGAATTTTTGAATATTTCTTTGTGAATTGGTTTCAAATTGATTGTTATTTTGTCCTGTTTTTCTAGTTTTAAAAAAAATTAAATATTTATCGGAAAGATTCGAAACTATTCAGAATTTGTCTGAAAATATTTTCAAAGGCCCATCCATCTACACAACATCCTCAAAAATTCAACAGTCAAACAATTTCACACGAAATCGATTAAATTTCAAACGACAGCGATGGGAATCAACACAACCATCAAGTCCTTAGTCATATCCAACAAAAAAACTAAAAACTTATTTTTTTCATTCCACTTTATTTTCACACATTTGGGGATTGAGTAGTCAGCATCCAGTTACCATATCGTATGACTAATCCACTCGATAATGTAATGTCACGCCTTCGTCAAAGTGTTTGTGTGTGATGTGACATGGCTGTATGCTTTTGGGTATTTTTTAGGCAATTCTTCACTCAACTTTTTTTTTCTTTGTCGGAAGTGAGTTTTGTAATTTTTTTTTGTTGTTGATGATGACTTCTTTTCACCCATATAAAGTTACTAAAAGGGTTTGAAATTAAAATATGAAAATTATTTTCAAATGACAGCAAAAAAAAAGATATCATAAAAAGCATGAAAAATGTCATTTAGGGAAAAGTTTTTGTTTTGCTGTTTTAATTTGTGTCAAAAGTTTTGTTTTTGTTTATGCAAATTGAGGTTTTTAGGTGGATTAAAATTTTTTTTTCGGAATTGCATAAATTTGAATTTTAAAGAACCTTTTAGAAATTTTGCTGAAATAATTTTATTAAATTTTTATTTTAGTCATTCTTAATTTTTTTTAAAAGAAAAAATATGAAATTTAAGAATTTTGAAAATTTCTAAAATTAAAGTCAACTCCTTAAAGCTTAAAACAGTAAAATTATGACACATCAAAAAAAAAAAGTCCAACATTATTTATAACAAATTGCTTTACAATGTTTTTTTAATTCAGTAACTGATGCCTCTTCGAAAAAATCTTTTTCGTCAGTTTTTTCTACAGCACACAATGTAATTATATGCTTGAAGAAACGACAATAAAGAGAAATCCAGCAACAATAACCTTCATCTAAATGATTGATTACTTGTTCAACATACAAATATGTTTCATTCGAGAAAAGACAAAGTTTTTTTTGGTGACACAAAAACGAGTAAAAAAACGATTAGAGCGCTGCTAAAGCTTGAATTCTTGGAGAAATGTTGATAAGTGTGTCATGGCACCGATCTGAAAGAGAAGCTTTGAATGAATCTTTTTAAAGAAATATCAAAAGCATGATTTTTAGTTAAAATTTTAAGTACTTTTTTAGCTTTTGTCTGTTATAATAAAACCCTTAATAAATTAGGACTTTAAAATTTGAAACCTTAGTATTTTCCTCAAATCACTATTAATTAAACTTTCATCAAAAGATTCCAATCCTCATCACAAAAAAATTCCAAGCTCAAAAAAAATAATTTTTATTTTTATGAGTCCAGAAGAATTGCGATGATTCCATTAAGTTGATTAGTAGGTCAATTAGAAATACAAAAGGAATGGCACGAACGAGAAAAAGAATCTTCATTTTATTATCTCCAACATATTTTTCCATCCATTTCAGTTCACATCATTTCATTCCATCGTCATCACATTCTCTCTCGAAAAAAAGAACCGTTTAATGGTTTTCTTTTCTTCTATGAATGGAATTGCAATATGTCGATCGGTTAGGGTATATTGTGTGCTTTTTAATGTCAATATATATCGCGCGATGTATGTATATACATATGTTGTCAGCTATCGCAAGTCTTTACTCTATAGTCATGTGTGCGGAATGGCATAATGGATTTTATGTTTTTTCAATGACAAACAGTTATTGGCAGGCTGTGAATGTATACATGCACGGTTTTTCTATCGATATATTTATCTAACTCGATTGTACATACATATATATATTTATATTTTAGCTTTGTTTTTCGAATAAAGTATGATAAGGATGGAGACATGGGAATTTCGTTATGACTGAAGTTTAAAGGAAGATTTGAGGTTTTGGACTGTGAAATTGTTAGTTGAATTTGTGGAAGTTTCTCAGAACAATTTATTTAAAAATAATTAAAGAAAAGATTCTAAATTACATTCCCAGAAACGTTTTTAGCTAAGCTCTTAGATTTTGACACTACAAACAAACTAACTTACCAATTTTGTCTTCACCTATTCAATACACTAAAAAATCGCTTCAATACCTTTCCCAAACTTTACTTATAAAATCTTCACACAGTTTTATTCCATTTTTTAGCATTTTTATTTCATTTTCCAGCACATACAAAAATAGAAGAATGTAAAAAGAAGCATAAGAGAATAGCGAGATGCTCACATCCTTACATAGTCAGTTAGCTGAAATTGAATCTTTGCATTGTGATAACAACATTTATAAAGCGGCAAACATAATATGTGAAATTCACAACCATATCTACAGATTGTATTCGCATATATACTAGAGATTTTTTTTGTTGGTTTTAAGGAAGGCGGATGGCTTTCGCAACATAAAAAAACCAGCAACAGAGGAAAAAAAGTTGGCGAGCAGAAGAGAACGACAAAATTCAGTGAGAATGGGAAATAAAAAGAAGAAATACAGAAATATCCACATCCACTCACACACATTATGCTCACTTTCAAAATTGTCCGAACGTGACTAGATGGTGCAATGGAAGTTTCAATAAATTTCTGGTTTAAATGGAGTTCCATTAAGAAATAATGTGGTGTGTACATATCCTCTCTCTCGTATTTCGAACTAAATGAATCGATATACTCAATTTTTATACGATTATTATTATTTCTTTTATATTACTTTGATAAAATCAATACATCGGCCGTAACACTCAGTTCTGATAATTTTTTTTGGTCTTGTTCTGAATACATTGATACGCAACAATGACGACCGTTATGTATAATGGAGGAATGGGTCAATTTGGAGAAGAAGTTTGAGTGTTTATGAATTTTTTTATATCATGGATTGTAGACGCATTTTTAAGGTTCTTAACATAAAAAAAAATATTGCTAGGATTTTGTATAAGTGGATTTTATTATTTAATGATCATGAAATTCTTTTCTTAATATGAAGGTTTATATTTCGATATTTTTCCTTTCTGCCAGGTTTTTGGGGGTATTGATCCCTCCTCTTATGGGAAAATTTTTGCAATTTTCTAGGGTATTTTGAGAAATTTTTGAATATTTTATAACATTTTAAACAATATCATTAGCAACCAACTGTTCTAGGGGTTAACACGATTTCATCCGGACGAAATATCTAGAGACAGATAAATTTCGCATTTACGAAATACAGTAGCGTCCAAAAGTTTAGAAACAGTCACATTTTTGACAAATTTTAACAAAAAATCATACTTAAACATATGCAAATGAGCTTAAATTATCACCAGTTGTATATTTTTACATGAGTTATCATTGTGTAATTACAATTTATGCTATAATTAAGTATTTAAAAGATAACCGTTAAAATTCAAAATGGCTGCGGTCCAAAAGTTTGGAAACGATATTTCAATAAATTTTTTCAGCCTTTACACTAAGCTTAGACATGATTAAAGGCTTGTAACATAAAATATGTACTTTATTCTTAATTTTAATGTAAAAAAGTTTACCTAATACTATTTCTTTCATGCCTTATTTTAAATTTCAAAATGATAAACATTTTTTCCAATCTTTTATAAAAAATTTAAGTTTAACAACATTAATTGATTATGTTTTATAGATTATTGTAAAGCATTTTTAAATATCTTTCAGGAAATATATAGTTTGTAAGGTTTACGTTTGGTTTTGAATAAAAAATTTAAGAAAATTTGACTTTTGTCGCTCAAATTTCACTACTTGCAAAAGTTTTTGTAAGTTTAATTTGTTAAATATCTTCAAACTATTAGATATTTTGGTATCATTTTGTTGCGTTTTGTCTCTACTTTACATTTTGGTATGATTTATTTTTTGTAATCGAGCGATCAGAGATAAATTTATTATTCATAAAACAATAACAATGGGCCTCAATAGGCATGAATATATTTTAGTCAAAATTTTCTGATTAGCATAATTAATCATATAAGTTTGCTTTTTTTAATCAATAATATGTAGTTTTATTAATCTTTAGTCACTCTACTACTAAGAATACAGTGATTTAAGTAAAAAAATTAGTAAAAATATTTTCATGCCTATTGAGGTCCAGTGTTACTGTTTTATGAATAATAAATTTATCTCTGATCGCTCGATTACAAAGTATAAATCATACCAAAATGTAAAATAGAGACAAAACGCAACAAAATGATACCAAAATATCTAATAGTTTGAAGATATTTAACAAATTAAACTTACAAAAACTTTTGCAAGTAGTGAAATTTGAGCGACAAAAGTCAAATTTTCTTAAATTTTTTATTCAAAACCAAACGTAAACCTTACAAACTATATATTTCCTGAAAGATATTTAAAAATGCTTTACAATAATCTATAAAACATAATCAATTAATGTTGTTAAACTTAAATTTTTTATAAAAGATTCGAAAAAATGTATATCATTTTGAAATTTAAAATAAGGCATGAAAGAAATAGTATTAGGTAAACTTTTTTACATTAAAATAAAGAATAAAGTACATTTTTTATGTTACAAGCCTTTAATCAAGTCTAAGCTTAGTGTAAAGGCTGAAAAAATTTATTGAAATATCGTTTCCAAACTTTTGGACCGCAGCCATTTTGAATTTTAACGGTTATCTTTTAAATACTTAATTATAGCATAAATTGTAATTACACAATGATAACTCATGTAAAAATATACAACTGGTGATAATTTAAGCTCATTTGCATATGTTTAAGTATGATTTTTTGTTAAAATTTGTCAAAAATGTGACTGTTTCTAAACTTTTGGACGCTACTGTAGTTGCGAAATTTCGGCTTTTTATGGCAATAGATGAAATTTTCAAATTTTTTTAAAAATGCAAAATATTAAATTTTCAGTTTTTAGCAAAAATTTATAATTAGAGACAGATAAATTTCGCATTTAACAAATAGTTGCGAAATTTCGGCTTTTTGTGGTAATAGATGCGAAAATTCCAAAAAATAGATGCGAAATTTATTTGTCTCTAGAAATATCCTATTGTTCCGGATGAAACTTTCTATCGTTCCGGATGAAAAAGAATGAAATGGGATGAAAAATCCTTTTGTTCTGGATGAAGGTGTCAACTCCTGGCAAATGTTTTAAATAATTCATCAAATTATGTCATAAACCTCAGAAATCACTTTCTAAGACAAACTGAAAGCATTAACTCGTTTTTTTTTTTAAAATCAATCGACTTAAAAAATTTATATAACACTCAATATTCGTGCGTGTGGAAGTCCTTTTTATGCTCTCATTTTTCCTCCAAAAAAATAGAGAAAAAAAGGTGCAAATTGATTTTTATTTTTCAACAAGCAACAAAAAAATAAAATTCACTCTTTTTTTTATTTTTTGACCATTTTGAAATAAAATTTTATGTATTCAACATTTTTAGTGCGTTAAGTAAGAAGAAAAAGAAAATAGAATGTCAGGGGTTGCAAACCTTCATTATATTTATTGCTGAAAAATTTTTCAGAACATTAGTGATCAAGTTTAGAAACATATATTAAAATTAAGGAACCTTTTTAGCCACCCCTGATTTCAGCATCTAAACCATTTTTACCAGAAAAAAAGACTTTCGACAAACAAAATTTTATTACATTTATGTGATTTACAAGAAGAAGAAAACTTGGAAGAAAAGAAGCAAGAACGAAAAAAATTGGGGTAAATGTAATTTGTAGTTTATGTACACACAATAAACTGAAGTAGATTTAGATTATTTTATTGTGTGTTCAATGAAAGGGCAATCAATGGGTGGAACAAGAGACGTGTTAAAAAAATATTGAAAAATATTTAAGTGTGGATGGTTCAACTAATGAACAATTTCATTCTTTTCAGCAATTTAATAAGAAATTTATTGAATTAAATGGATGTGCTTCTTTTGTTAGAATTACAAAAAATTTGCAAAGGAATTTAGATGTTGGATAAAAAGGCAATTAAGTAATTCTAGTTCAATTTTTTACGATCTTATTTTGTATCTTAAAGAGTAAAAAGCTCATTCTGAATGTTATTGATATGATGTATGAGAATGTATGATACAAATTTTCAATTGTTCGGTATTTCAAATGGATTATTTTAAAAAGATTTCTTAAAATTTTATATTTTACATTTAAAATATTTTTTAAAATAATATCAATTCAAATATTCAAATAATCCCCAATTCAAAATCATTTGCTATTAAAACTCAAATCCCAATACAGCTACATCTATTAAATCTATCAATTCATGTAAAACCTCTTCCATATCCCCTCATGTCATTCTGTGGGAATGAAAATTTGTCAATCCAAACTTGTCCACTGGAATTCATTTTGTGTGAAGAGAAAAATTTGTATCGCAATTGATGTAAAAATATTTTTCAACTGCCTAAAGTACGAGAAAACATGAAATATCATCTGATGTGGAACGCTAGAGACAAGCGAGAGCAAAAACAACTGAAAAATGTAAAACTTTTTCAATTGAGCTTAATCACAAGCAGCAATTTTATTTGAATGACTGAATTTTTAAGTATTAATGAAGTTAAAGATATCATTTTGTATATGGGCAAATCTATGAATGAAGGGAACTGAAAAATTTTCCTAAAAACTTTTAAAACTGTTTTTTCTCAAAGATTACTCAGTTTAGAGCATCATTTTCTTGCTTTTCTTTATGTTTTCAATGATATTTGATAACAAAAAGAAGTTAAAAGTGGTTAAAAGTTAAAAAATTGCATTTTTAAGTTGAAAATATGCTGTGTGTTTTGCAATAATCGGCTAAAAAGTTGACTCAGAAACGCTATTTTTGCTTAATTTCTCAATGATTAAGCATTTTTAATTAACATTTTAAGCGTTATTTGAAAGTTTTAGTAGGCGAAAATATATTTTAATGATTCCTATTATTTAAAAAGCTGTATTTTCACGAAAATTTGGATTTAAATTTTTTTGACTTTTTATAAAATTGACTCAGAAACACTTTAAAATTGAAATAAACTTTTAACAAAGCAACTTACAAAACATATTAAATGTGAAAATTATAGTATTTCGATGACTTTAGTAGGAACAACTTCTAAAAGTTGTTCATAATGCGTCATTTTAACAAATTTTATGAATTTACATTACAACATCAAAAATTTCATTCATAGATTTGCCCATATAGCAATGAAATGGCTGTCTTTAAAATTAGGTGGGTCAAATAGAATTTGTTGCTTAATATTTTTGGCATAAACTAACATTTTTTGGTTTCAAAATCAGTCGTAACACTTTATTCGTAATTACAAGGCAGTAAAATTCATGTAAATCTAAAATTCTTGATTTTAAATAAAAAAAAGCGTTCAAATGTTTGAGAAGCACACATTAATACCAAACAAACTTGCCCAGAACAATTTTTTATATCCTTAATTCCACTCCAATATCACATCCATTCAAAACATTCCAAATATCGTTTGTATGTGCTGTATTTGTTGTAAAACACAATAAATAAAATTGAATGAGTAAAAATTTACATAACGATTCAAAAATTTTCAATTTGCGATACACATTCTCTCTCCTCCTCCCCCTCATACCCACAAGGCATTATGTGGCATGCCGTAGTGATTAAAATTGAAAATCAGTAGCAGGATAGTAGATTATGTGAGCATGGCACATTAATACAGAGTGTATACAATCAGAAATGAATTGTTGCTGTAAAATTCATTTCCACTCACCGCACGCTTCAGTTTTTTTTACAATTCCTCGATAAATAAAAATAATTTTCATTTTTATCAAAATATTATTTTTTTTATTTCTGGTCGGTGTCTGTAAATTATTCAAAAGGTATTTACCAGGGGTTGACACGATTTCATCCTTTCATCCGGTTCATACAAAAATTTCATCCCGTTTCATCCGATTTCATCCTTTCATATAAAAATTTCATCCCATTTCATCCGGTTTCATCCTTTCATATAAAAATTTCATCCCATTTCATCCGGTTTCATCCTTTCATATAAAAATTTCATCCCATTTCATCCGGTTTCATCCGGCTCATACAAAAATTTCATCCGGTTTCATCCGAGTAAGATTTTTGTATGAAGATGAAAAAAAAATTTCATCCGGATTGAAATAAAAACAAAAATAATAATAATATTAATAATTTCAGAATGTATAAGAAAAATGCTTTTCCGATGGGTTTTTCATCTCAAATAAGGAAACCGATGATAAAAATAGCTTTTCTGAGGGGTTTTTCATCCCAACTAAGAAAATTGATGCGAAAAATCGCTTTTCCGACGAGTTTTTCATCCGAACTAAGAAAATTGAGCTGAAAAATTGCTTTTCTGATGGGTTTTTCATCTCAAATAAGAAAATTGAGCTGAAAAATCGCTTTTCTGATGGGTTTTACATCTCAAATAAGAAAATTGAGCTGAAAAATCGCTTTTCCGACGAGTTTTTCATCCGAACTAAGAAAATTGAGCTGAAAAATTGCTTTTCTGATGGGTTTTTCATCTCAAATAAGAAAATTGAGCTGAAAAATCTCTTTTCTGATGGGTTTTTCATCTCAAGTAAGGAAATCGATGCGAAAAATCGCTTTTCCGATGGGTTTTTCATCTCAAATAAGGAAATCGATGCGAAAAATAGCTTTTCCGAGAGGTTTTTCATCCCAAATAAGAAAATAAACGCTAAAAATGGCTTTTCCGAGGGGTTTTTCATCCTAAATAAGAAAATAAACGCGAAAAATGGCTTTTCCGAGGGGTTTTTCATCCCAAATAAGAAAATCAATGCGAAAAATCGCTTTTCTGATGGGTTTTTCATCTCAAATAAGGAAATCAATGCGAAAAATCGCTTTTCCGATGAGTTTTTCATATCAAATAAGGAAATCAATGCGAAAAATCGCTTTTCTGATGGGTTTTTCATCTAATTTCTAGTAAATTAATGAAATCTATTCTTTTAAACATAAAATTTATTCAAAAATAATATTTCATCCTTTTTCATCCGACTCATACAAAAATTTCATCTCATTTCATCCGGTTTCATCCTTTCATATAAAAATTTCATCCGGTTTCATCCGAGCAAGATTTTTGTATGAAGATGAAGAAAAATTTCATCCGGATGAAATGGTGTCAACCCCTGGGGTATTTATGCAGATTTATTAACGACAGTGGAGTGCGTGGTTGGCAAGGATCAGCTTTGACTGATACACGAAATGCAAAATAATTCTTTTTAAACCTTAATTTTTCATTTCCTCATTTTTGATTTAAAATTGTTGATTGCCAGGAAATTGTGGGTACGGTTGGTTAATTGAAATGGTTGGGAATTAAATTTTCTTTGATGGCTGTTGATCTGTGTGATTATGTAGTTATTGGTGGGTGTGGAAAATTGATTTCGGAGATTTTTTTGTGAAATTTTGAATCATATAAAAATATATTGAGTATGTGTTCAATATTATGAGTGTGAAACTTAAAAATGAATTGAATTATTATTTTTTAGTTACTTTAAGAAGCCTTAAGCTGACAATTTAGTATAATTTTGATAATCGAGAGTCATGAACCACAAGCAGCTCTATGAAATAAACAAAAATTCAAATTTTGAAATATGTAGCATAATTTCCATCCATATGCATTTTGTGCCAAAATTTAAACTAATAAAAATATTTTGTAATAAAAAAAATAATTTTCAAACCAATAAATAATTTTATCTTTCCAAAAAATGAGTAAAAATTCCAACAAAGCATGACAAAAAGTTTTTATACAGATATTTTACAATAAATAATGAAAAATCCGATTACTAATTATATCCTTTTCTGTATGGGAATCCCAAACAATTTCGATCTGAAAATAACAGAAAAATTTTTTCACCCACAAAAAAAAAATAATTCCATTGCCATAATAAATTTATTTAAATAATAAATTCCATAATCAGCCACAAAAGCTTCCTCCATATAATTATTATCAAATTAAAAAAAATTTCCTCTCGCATTCATTTTTGTGGATAAATTTTCTAATTGCTTCCATAATTTTGAATGCTCAAAATACAGAAATTGTTTATATTTAATTTACGGCTTAAAAAAAAGTATAATAATAAAATAATTTTTTCGGAGGGGAACAGGAAGTATGGGAAGCAAGTATGATACGTGATGTTATCAAAGAGTTATAAACACGTACATAATGCTACATGGATCTATCATCATAATTCATTAACCAATGTATATGAGTGATTCTAGATTCATATATGATGTGGATATATAAAACAAATTTCAAATGGTTGTCATATTCATACATCACACTCATTTGTTCTATGCTGATTGTATTTAAGAGAGAAGATTGAAACAAATTCATATTTTTGAACTTTTTTTTTTATTTTGAATAAATAAATAAGCAAAAAGTTGTAAAAATTTTAAGAAAAATATTTTTAAAAAATGAAAAATCTTTTGAAAATCAAAACATTGTTTATTCATAAGTCAAGAAAATCGAAAGCTTAGCTAAAAAATCATCAAAGTACTTGTATCTGTTGCCAAGATATAATAAAGAAAGAAACATTGTCGATAATCCAAGAATAATTTGCTACAAAAGCTTCTCATCTTTTATGAAAAAAGAAAGTTGGAAGAATTTCATTTTATTTTTCCCCATATGTGTCCACTTCATGATACTGACATCTCATATTGAGTCTTTTGTTCTCTCCTGCAAATAAAATAAACTTGATACACTATTGATAATTTTTTTTTTCATCATATTCTTGCTGTTGTGTCTATGAATTATTGATACTGAGTTGATAAACAACATGTGCTCATGTCCTTTTATAATATGATAAAAAATTAATTTCCTACACTGTAGGGATGTGACAGGTTGTTTATTTTTAGGTATGAACCTGGAATTTATTGTTGTCACTTGTTATTGAAAATGTCCGAAGTTAAAAAAAAATTGTCTATTTTTTTATTTAAAAGCTATTAATTTTTTTTACTCAATCTTCACTGTCATAAAAACTTTTAGCCAATTATTCATTTAAAAAGGAAATAAAACTTTGACCATAAAATTAAAACGACTTCAAAAACCCATTAAAAATCCTATAAATTACTGCCAAATATAGAATCGAACTTCTTTATGTCCTTTTTTTCAATCTCCTACAAAGCTTATAAACCCTCCCTACCATCCTGAAGTATAGCAAGAAAATGAGTTTTATTCTTTAGAATGTAAACACAGTAATTACTCCTGATGGATTTTAAAAAATTTCCCAAAAGAGTCATGAAAAAGTAAATAAATATAATTTCAAATGAAAATTTATGATGATCAATGGACGAAAAGTTTTTGGTTAAATAGAAAAATAAGATGGAAGGAAATTTCTTTCTCTGTCTATTGAGTGAGAAAAGAAAAGTAAATAAACCATGGGCAGATTTTATTGTGTGGACTTTTTGGAAAGCGTTTTGTTTAAACCTTGTGAAATTTGTTTCGATTCAGTTTATTTTAATTTAATTTAGCTCCTAATTTATTCCAAAATTGCGCTCTATCCCACTCTCAACTCTCAACGTTGCCCCAACCAGTTTCTCATTTCTTACACCACTTGACTCAAGATAACCCCTTTAAATTGAGATACAAATGAGTCTGATGAGGATTCATAATAATTTAATTGTAAATTTTATCATTAAAAGCATAAGCCGTGACTATGAATCTTTTCTACTTCTTCCACAAGAAATGTAAATGGTGCATGAAAAGTTTCCCTTAAGCCGCATAAATTACGTTCGGCACGTCACGAAGAAGAACAAAATAGAATTTTACTCGTTTTTTATGTTTGACAAATGAAGATGTTTTCATTATCATCGTTACAAATTCTTTTTTTTTTGAAAAAGTAAATAAATATAATTTCAAATGAAAATTTATGATGATCAATGGACGAAAAGTTTTTGGTTAAATAGAAAAATAAGATGGAAGGAAATTTCTTTCTCTGTCTATTGAGTGAAAAAAGAAAAGTAAATAAATTTTGGACAGATTTTATTGTGTGAAAATTGTTTGTGTGAACTTTTTGGAAAGCATTTTTTTTAAATCTTCTGAAATTTGTTTCGATTCAGTTTATTTTAATTTAATTTAATTTAATTCCTAATTTATTTTAAAATTGCGCTCTATCCCACTCTCAACATTACCCCAACCAGTTTTTCATTTCTTACATCACTTGACTCAAGATAACCCTTTAAATTGAGATACAAATGAGTCTGATGAGGATTCATAATAATTTAATTGTAAATTTTATCATTAAAAGCATAAGCCGTGACTATGAATCTTTTCTACTTCTTCCACAAGAAATGAAAATGGTGCATGAAAAGTTTCCCTTAAGCCGCATAAATTACGTTCGGCACGTCACGAAGAAGAACAAAATAGAATTTTACTCGTTTTTTATGTTTGACAAATGAAGATGTTTTCATTATCATCGTTACAAATTCTTTTTTTTTTCATTGCTCATAATCTCGTAAAAATGAGAATATTTCATCACTCGTCTATATGTTTTCGTATATAAACATATTTTGACATAGAGAAAGGATGACTTTTTTGAATGGATAATAAAGTGAAGGATGGATGAAGGATGTTAGTCACTTTTTTGTGTTATTTATTGAAATTAGAATTTTAAGAGTTTTTAATTTAAGATTTTTGAAAAATAATGATTAAAAAAATTAATATTAAATAGCAGAAATTTTGAATTTTTTGATTTCATTTTCAATGGAATTTTGAATCTCAAAAAATTTAAAATTATATTTGAAAACTTTTTATTAATTCAGTCAAATTTTTAAAATAACTTTATTTTCGTGCATGTGAAATTTTCCGAAACATTATTTTAATGAAAATTGGAGATTTAAATTAAAAAATAAAAAACCTAACAAAAATACAAAAATTTAATCAAAATCTCAATCTGTGCTGGATTTTAATTTTCCAAGAAATAAATCACAGATTAATTAAATTTTAAAATTTATTAATTTAAACACAAAAATGTTATCCCAAATTTCAAATTGTCATATTTATCAGAGATTCCCCAAAACATTCCTTAATACAAAACAAAACTCTAAATCATGCAAATTATTCAAAACCATTTTGTAAATTCAACATAGCATAAAGGACGACATTCCGAATGACAAGACGAATTCAAAATTTTCCTCAATTTTTCTTCTTCCTTTTTGTTGTTTTTGTTTTCGTATTTTTTGTCGATCCCTTTTTTCTTATTACATAATTCATTGCGACTCGATTAAAGTCCTCCATCCGTCATCTCTTTTTTGATGCTTTATGTTGTGTATTTTCTTTTTGTTTTGATGATTTACTCCTTTGCCTTGTTCTTATTATCCCTTCATTATTATTATTATTATTATCATTCAGTCGTCAAAAAATCGTAAAATTTCCTTCAAGCAAGGGATGGAAAATTTTAAATTTCTTGCGTTTATCTTTCAATCCATGATTCACTAAATTAGCTCAATTTCTTAAAAATTTCTCATATTTTCTAATAAAAAATTCTCAATTTTTTTTTTTTAAAAATTCTCAAATTTAAAAAAAAAATCTCAAATTTTAAAAAAAAATCTCAAATTAAAAAAAAAAAAAAATTCTCAAATTCTTTAAAAAAATTTCTCAAATTTTTTTTAAAAAAATTCTCAAATTTTTTAAAAAAATTTCTCAAATTTAGAGCTACAACCCCCCTTGAATATCACCCTACAAATGAAGATGTTCGCATGATTACTCAATACAACTCAACTTAATTCCAACAGCACTGTGACAGCCAGTAACTGAATGAAAGGATCCAAAAGAAATGGGACCCTTTTTAACTCTTCGTGCTTTTCCATCATGTCTGTCAACAAATTTTCTTTCTACTTTTTACTACTTTCTCAACATTATTCCATCCCCTCAAGCGAGAATCGTAAGTCACTGATTTTTTATGTGACTTTTAGTCAGGATTTAATGATATAATGCGCGAATAATTTAATTAACGTTTCGTTCCTTTACACTTTTGACATCCGGATGAGTGAATGTAGTTGGCTAATTAAATTCAAGGATGATTCTCATTCGTGTTCATTGGTGGAAGGGAAATTGTGATTTAATGAAATTGTATTGTTGTGAATATCAAATGATTTTCATCTTCATTGACACATCCAATTGGCAATCAAACTTTTTTCATCTCATTTTTTTTTGTTGTTCCCTTTTCTTTATTTTCCGAGGGCGGTGAAGAAAAGGAAAAAATATTGAGGAAGGAAGAAAATTGAAAAGGGTCAATTGACAACTTTTGTTTCTGTTTTTATGATTTTTTCATCTTATTTTTTATTTTATTTATTATTTTTTTTTTGTTGAGTAATGTCGGCGTGATTCATTTTTCATCGAGTTGTTGCGATAGAATAAAAAAGAAAGAAGAAATAGTCAAGGTCGTAAAATTTGTTCGTCATAGAATAGGATTTACAAGGAAAATTTGTTGAATTTGATTTAGTTTTTTGAGCGTTAGTTATTAAGTGAAAACATTGCTTTAATACAGAATTGTTAAAGTAAGCAAAACATTAATCAAAGCTTCTTCTAAATTCATCTCAAGCTGCCACTTCCATTTGTCTTAAATGCATAAGAATTGAGCAATAAATTCAGAAACAATCTTAAAGCATTTCAACACCCCATCCATAAATTATTAGCCTCATCTACTCAATACTATTCTGCAAATGTGAAACATCCATCCCCCAAAAAGCCAAGAATTTAGGAAGTAAACCACTAAACAATAAGAAGAAGTTTAAGAAATGGAAACAAGATTTCGTTGAACTTTCCCTCTTCATTCATAGTTCTTATGCTCAGTTTCAGCTACAACTAAATCTAATCAATCAAAGTCAAATGTAATTGAGATGTTAAACATTTGACATTATTTTTTCATTTAAAGATTATTTTCTAGCTCGAAAGTTTATTCAACTTGGTATAGGATGTAAATGGATACTTTCTGAGTTTAGTTGTTATTTTAGTAGAAATTTTAAATTGTATTTTATTTTATAAGGGGCTGTTGTTATGGATAAAAAAATCTCATATGAAACAAATTTAATACATAACAATTGAAAAATTTCAAATGTTAAAGAAATAACAGCATTAAAATTTTCTAATAGGTACCTAGTTTAATTTTCATAGGTTTTTTATTCACTTATAGAAATTAATAATCAGTCACTAAAAATAATATAAAATAAACATAGGGCTTCTTTAATTCTTCTCATTACAATGCAATTATCCAATATTAAAACATAAAATTATTAAAAAAGTTGAAAAACATATTTTACTCCATCAATGGGATAAATTAAAAATTTATATTCATGAGTAAGTGAAAACTTTTATTCCCCATTTTCAGTCTCATATTTAATCTGTTTTTAATTAGTTTCAGGTATTTTAATATCAATTATTGATGTTGATGCTGATTTAATGTAAAATTAATTAAATGAAATTTTACGCACGAACTGCATGAAGAGGTGGAGTAAAAAAATATTTTGCTATTGTTAAGGGAATGCAAGGGAAGATTGGTATGTAATAGAATAAAAAAAATAATGTATTTTATTAAAAAACTGCAATAAACATCATCGGTTATCAAATTAAAGCTTATCACACACAATAATTGACATAGCTTTCTGCTGTTACAAAGGAAGTAACTGAAAACGCTGATACTTGAATCATACATCCTGCATTCACATTTTCATATCCAATATCCCCACTGAAGCAAGAAAAACATTACAAACCAAAAAATTTAAAACCAAATTTATTCTGGGATAAACAATAAAAAAATAAGAAATTTGTCAACCGAATCTCAAACTTGCAATTTTTCATTTTGTAAAACGACGGCTTATGATCTCTCTGTGCTGTTCTCATTTTTTGGACAGATAATCTGATAATTCAAATTTTTTTTGGGGGGATTTTCTTCATGTATAAAAAAAACTTTACGATCCATTCTTGACAACGAAACATTGGACCTTAGTATTATGGCTATAAAAAATGTAATCCTCAAAAATATTGCGTGGACAATAAACATTGATTCTTTCTCTTTATTTTCCTTCCTTCTTCATAACATAACTTTCAATTTTATTTGGTCTTTCATTTCTTCTTGAGATGCTTTTTTTTGTGCGTAGTCTGTAAGGAATAAAAGTTTTTTTTTTGTCTCTTCTTGTTTCTGAGTTGGAAAAAAGGGATATAAATTAATGTAAAGCTCATTAGAATATCTTGGGCTTATGTGAAAGATTTTTGTAGTCTGATGTCTTTTTATGTGGACATTTATTTGGAAAAAATATTGATGCAATTTAAGGAACAAATTTGAATGAATTTTTGGTAGACTTTAAAGACCTTTTGTGTTGTTTTTATAGATATTATGAATTGTAAAATATTTTATTGTATAAAAAGATTTAAAACACCCAAAAAATCAGATTCTATTATTAGCTAGTTCAACTTCCTTCCTCCTTATTCTCAACATTAACTCCATATTCATTCATGAGATTTTTAACCCATTCATAGACTCCTGGATTTCCTCTATTAGCTAACGATCTCTCAGCAAGGTTTGTACCATCGAATCTTCTAGTCTTCAAGTACTCAACAATTTCATCATGTGTCATGAAACTTTTAATCTCATTCCATGTTGATTCAGTGAACTCAAGTGTATTAAATCGAACAGCATAGCTGAGGAGATTACTTCCATAATTATTAACATGTGAAACAAATTCTTTCATTTCAGATTCATCAAAATATTTTCTGAATGTTGTCCATAAAATTATGTGAAGCTTCCAGGATTTATTGCGCCATACAGCAGCTTGAAGGAGATTTTGTCTGTATCTGTCAACTTTACTTAATAATTCTTTGATTTCATCACGTGTTGCGACTTTTTCTAGTTCCTCAATTAGAAATTCAAGGACATCACTTGATGAACATTTTACAGTGTTTAAGATTAGATCTTCTCCAGTGTCATCAATTTCTTTGAGAACTTCCAAGAATTCTTTATCAGATTTATTGACATTTCTGAATATTTTCCATAATATTTTATGAATTTCAATTCCTTTTGATCCAAATGCTGCAGCTTGAAGTAAATTTCTTTGGAATCGACCTTTTGGTTTGAAGATTTCTTGGAATTCAGTTTCATTGAAATTCTCACGGAAGATGTTAAATACTGATTCAATTATGTCAGGATTCTTGCTGTTTTCTATCAAATCATGAACAAAATTGTTCTTTCTGTTGTCCTTTTGTAGCACAAAGTTCTTCAACTCTTGTCGATTGTCAAACACTTTAAGTAGCAATTTCCATAATTCTTCGTGGAATTCAATCTTGTCGCACTCAACTGAATAATGAAGAATATTTCTTTTTGTTGAATTCTTCTGCATGATTAGATCTTTGAATGATTCTGATGAATTTTGAGATTTGAAGTAGCCTTCAATTTCAATCCAGAATGTTTTAAGCATTTCAATATTTTTGGTACGTATGCAGATGTGCAAGATACTTTTTCCATCGTTATTGCATTTTTTCATTAACGTCAACATTTCAGTGGTATTCAAATATTTGCTCATGATTCTTAAACACTCATGAACTTTATGGACATCAAAATTTGGTGACCAGCATAAACATGGAAAAATATTTCCTTTCTGCTTAGTGATTGAATTCAAACCATCAGATATAGAAGATTCACCAATTTTGATGCTTAAATCAGTTACAAATTCATCGAAAACTTCAATTTCAAGTGAAGATCCGATGATTCCTTGAAGGACACTTTGGCTGATGATTAAATCTTTCAGGTCATTGACTTTTAAGAAATCAAAAATAAAATCTTTAAATGCTGCAAAAAGTTTTGGATTTTTTGTGTCCGATGCAATTTTTAAAGAACTTTTGTTCAAAATATTTTTCACTTCCTCATAATTTCCGTTTTTAAGGACAGCAATTACAAAATTTGCTAAATTTTCAAGATTTTTCGTGAAAAGTTCATGAAAATTTTCCATTTTGTAGAAATTTTTGATAAAATTTTGCATTTGTGGAATCAATTTTTCAAAAACTGAATAATCATCAATTATGTCATTAAGGAACATTTGAATGACTTCCATTTTATCATCAGTAATTATTTCAGAAAATAATTCCAAGAATCTTTCATCAATTTTTGACATCATTAAATTTTTAGCAATGAAATCAGCTGCGAAAAATTCACGAAATGTTTCGTGCAAGAAGAACAATTTCCCGCCTTTTTTACTCATTATTCCACAAGCTACAATTTCTTCTTCGGGCCACATATGGCTGTCAAACTCTTCAGCAATTTCGGGAAAATAACTTTTAAGTGCTGAAAATTGATGAAATTTCCAAAAATTTAAAACTTTACTTTGACTTTCGATGCTGGCTTTTTTTCTCAGCATTCCTTTTTCATAGGACCAACGTTCGTAGAGATTATAAGCGAATTTCTCATAAATTCTGGACTTCTTATTCTCTAGTTCTACACTTTTGTCATTTATGAAGGCATCAGCAATCATTTTAAATAATTGTGGCAATCCAATCGATCGAGAATACAAAATTGACACTTTTTCAATCATTCGACGTGCAATGACTTCATAATTCCTTAACTGTCCCTCAAACTTTTTAAAATCTTCCTCAGACTTAATTGCAGATTTATCTTTAAGATCATTAAGTAGCCACATCCTAGAAATCAGCTGAATTCCATCTTCTTCTGTAAATTCATACAATTTATATGCTGAATCAAGTTGAAGCTTCTTTTGTAAGTTAACCTCAAAATAATCTCGAGTTGCAATCCAAAGTTGATTTCCTCCGTTTGACTGAAAAGATGCTGCCATTTTGGACACAATTTCAGCACAATCTGGAGCTATTTCATCAAAAGCATCAAACAAAATGATGACTTTACCTATGCTGTAAAGTTTTTTGAATAAATTTCCTTCAAACTTATTTTTTGGACACAAAATTGTGTCTGTCATTAGATCCGAAAATTCAACGTCTGTTGGTAATTTCTTAAATTCAGTTAAAAATAGCTTCAAGTCCACATAAGTCACCCATTTTGACGGATATTTTTGCCTTAGCATATTTGTAAGATTTTTCATCACCCAACTTTTGCCAGATCCAGCAATGTCTGATATTAAGATGAATTTTTGATTCTTTGTGTCTGTAAGAATTTGTTGTTGTGATATTCTTGGCACTCCATATGACTTTTCTTTGGCAAATTGTCTTGGATGGAAGAGAATTTCAAAATTGTTGTCTGGTTTTTCACCTTCAAGTTTTGTGGATAAAAAAATTTGATGGTTTTTTAAAAGTAAATTCAAAAGCTGATCATCAGTCACGTCGGAAAAATTTTGAAGAATTTGAGATTCTTCTTCAGTAATTGCCTCAGCTGCTTGATCAGTAGAATCATTTTCATTTTTAAAAAGATCCAAAATTGATAGTTTTGTTGAATTTTGAAAGAAAATTTCAGTTTTGAGTAAAAGTTTTTGAGATTCTTTGGTTAAGTCATTCCAATTGTAGTCTATACTTAAATTATTTGAATTTATGCTGTTTTCTAGTAATAGTTTTTGTAGATCAGATCTTTGAGATTCATTTGAGGTGATGAAAATAAATTTTGAGCTTTGAGTGATGAAATCTTTTAAGTCAACTTCCATTTCATCAGAACAATTGACAAAGACATTCAAATTTTTATATTGAGCCAGAACTTTTTTGGTATCTTCTAAAATTTCCAAGTTCTTAAGTTTTTCTGCGTCTACAAAAATATTTTGTGTGTCAAGCAAATCTCCTGATATATTGTAAAGATAGCTGTAAATGTTGATAAGCAATAGTATTGGAATATTAGTCATGATAATTAAGCAATCATTTTCTACCATCTGCTCAACATTTTTTGATTCTAAAAATTCAATTTTTCTGCTTTTAATGTCCAACAATACTTCAAAGACTCTATTCACTTTCCTGACATCTTCTCGATTCATTAAATTGAAAATTTTTAGTTCGGGTAAGACATGTGTCCTGAAAAATTCGAATAATTCTTTGTACTTTTCTTCCAAATATTTAATTTTATCTTCATCATCGTCAAATTGAGTTAAAATCTGCACAACTCTCACGATCAATTCTAATTGAAACTCTTCCTCAGAATATGCCTCAAATACTGAAGAAATGATACCAAAACACTCATCATCGGGACATTCTGACTCTTCTGAAGACCATTTATCAATATTCTTTGTAATTTTTTCAAATAGCTCAGCTACTTTTGTCATGTGCTTGTAGTATGGATTTTCAGCATTTTCATAAACTAAACGCATAACATAATGACATAATTCATGAGCAAGAACTCCTTTGATTTGCTGGTCATGGCTCTTGTCTTTGAACTTAGCTCCTATGAAGATCCATTTGCTTATTGGATAAGTTGAGCCTCCCGAATTAGGCCCATCTAAGCTGGCATATTCCACCTGAAAATTTAAAGAATTAAAGTTAAAAAGTAATAATTTGAAAATCAATTAAATAATTTTATTACTGAAAACCCCTCAAAGTCGAAGATAATCCTCAATTGATCACACGATGCAGCAACAGCAAGCAATTCTTTACCAAATTCAATTTCGTATATATCTTCGAACCATTTTCTAATTTTTGCATGATATTCTTGTTCCAGTTCTTTTTTGATTTTTCTGTTATGAATACTTGACCTAGTGCACAGCAGCATGACTGGATTTTGAATATTTTTAATTGAATCGATGACATTTGATCTTCTATGTTGAATTTTTATTTTTGTTGCCTTTTTCAATTCAGTTTCATTGAGAACTTCATCTAAGCTGTAAAATTCTGAAGCTTGAAATCCAAAAGATTTAAGGTGGAAGTAGATTTTGTATTTTTGGATATTTAGAGCATGCTTTAAAGCTGATATGTTGTCAGAGTTGTAAACTAATTTTAAATTTGCATTATTGTCGATGAATTTTGTAATTTTTTCCATATTTTCAGTCTTGATTGCTGCATTGAAGTCATTTCTTGTTTTAACAATTTTTTGGAGTCTTTTATGATTTTCTAAATTATTTTCTAAATTTTCAGGAAACGGAAAGTCAGAAATTTCTATCAAGTCACAAAGCTCATCAATTTGATTGGTTTCAAATGCAGTTGTTGATATGCAAACTTTGTGCTTAAATGGAAGTTGCTGAATAAAATTTGAGCAATAACTTATCAAATATTCGATGACATTTTTGTTGGAATTTTTGATTGCTTCATGAAGAATTGATGGATTTAGATAACTTGTGCTGGATGCAGATGAAAATTTACTAGTTGTACTTTTTGAGTCGTAAGTTGGAACTTCATTTTGGGTTAGATCGTTTGATTTATCAGTTGTATTGCTAGTAACTGAAATTTTAGAGGATTCATTGTCATTAGATTCATTATTTGATTCCATTTCCTCATAAATTACATCAGATAGTAATTCTTGTGCTTCAAAATTCAATAAAGTTCCAGAACTAGCATCGATTGAAGCCAAAAGATCTTCTTTAGTTCCACATTTAGCACATTTGAGGATCAATTTTTTGAAAAAACTGTCACTTAGTTCCAAAGTTCTTAAAAGTCTCAAAATTAATGAAGAATTTTCAAATTTAGGAAATTTTTCTATCATAATTTGTTCAAAAGATTCAATTTCTGCTGTCTTTAAATAAATCAAGAATGATTCAAAATTTTCAGAATTTTCTTTTTGGTTCTTAATTTCATTAAATTTATTTGAATTTTCATCTTTGTAGAAAATTTTTGTTGTATTCTCTTCCACAGATGTAATTTGTAAGACCAACGGACGGTCTTTAGAAAGTTTATTAATAGACTTTATGATTCGTTCTATTGTGTCAAATTGTTTTGTGTCTGCATTCTGCGTCTCAATGATAAAAATAAACAAATTTAAAAATTCTTTCTCATTTAATTTATTAATTTTGAAGATAATTTCTTCGATTTTCCATTCAAATGAGAATTTTAGAATTTTGCAGTTTCTTTTTGCTTCTTTTGCTAAAGTTTTGTGATTTTCTTTTGTGAGTTCGATGATGAAATTTTCATTGAATTTGATGTTTTTTTGATGCAAAATATTGATTGATTCGTATTGCTGAATATTTAAGTCTTCAAATGCCTCTACAGCGTATTCAATTTCTGATTGGTTTTCTTCATAGTTGTCCATTTTTTAATTCTGAAAAATTTAAAAAAATTTCAATAATCACAATGGGCCGTTCATTTAGAACGTTCGTTTTTTTAAGGGGAGGGTGTTATAAGATTTTGTAACAGGTCAAACAAAAGCAATTTTTTTCATGCAAAAAACATAACAAGGGTCTAAAAAATCGTTTTTTTGCGTAACGTACTAAGTTAACGGCCCCTATACTTTTATTAAATTTTCAAATTTTTGCGCAGTATCTTTAAAAATGATTTATTATAAAGTAAATTTCTTGCTGAATTTGTGTCAGTTAAGCGTTATCTGTGTTATGAATGATAATATAAAAGCAGTTTAGTTTATTAAAGATATTTGCATCAACAATTAAAATGCGTTTGTAAGAACAATTAAAGCAAATAATTCTCATAATATTATGAAATTTCTACGGGAGTACGTCACCATTTACTACGCACAAAAATAACGAGTTATTTTGTTGTTTTACATTAGCATTTTATTGTTCTTGAGAGAAAAAAAATGTAAAGCAGACTCAAGGTCAAGTTGATTAATTTTTTTAATAAAATGATACAGTCGTAATTTCATCATCTGGTTCCTTTTTAACTATTTTAAAGCTAATTTTTAAAATTTTAAATTGAAATCTATTGTTTAACAATTTTCATAAAGTTTAAGTAGTTCAATTATGGTTTTAAATTAAATTTTAAAAATTTGTTAAATATATTTCGAATATTTTAAACTTCTTACCTTTTGTCTAATAAATTATCTCAATTCAAATAATTTAAGAATTTAGAAAAATTTAAACATTATTATGAAATTCCTTGTCTTTTAATTTTATATCATTTTTTCATTCCACTTGTATCCGACACACTATTAATACTGGTCAGACTCAACAAGCGATTTTAATAAATGCAAAACAAAAATATTGAAAGAAAATGAGAGACAAAGAAAAAACACGCGAATATGAGAATAAAATTGGGAGATTATAGCTTAAAAGAGAAGAGCAGCTGAGTAAAGAATATCTTTTTGTTATATTCATGCATTTTGGTTTCTCAATGTGTCTTAAAAAATAAGAAGAAGTCGACGGCATGACTCATTTTAAGTAAATTTATTTAAACAGATTTGAATTTCTTTCTTTTTTTTGGTTCGCAGGTTGAGAACTGATCTGAAAGACGCAGACAAAAAATTTAATAAATAAAAAAAGAACGTTAATTTTTTTGTTTTTTTTTTAACTTTTATTTAACATTTCGTAATTTTTACACAATTGATTTTTGACAATTTTTATTCTAACCTAAATTTAAATTTTTGCATTTTATTTGTTTTGGAGAATTTTTTTGAATTAAGTCACTTGAAAACGCAATTTAAGTTTTGAAACCAAAACAACCAACAATTTAATTATGAATTTTAAATTTAATCTAATATTTTTGATGACTTGAAATCTTTTTTTATTGAAGACAGTCAGTCATCAATTTTGTTTTAAATTTTATTAAAATTAAGCAAAAAACTAAGAATTTTTGATTTTGAATGAAATTCCTAATTATGTTAATTTTTTAATTTTTATTGTATATTAAGAACTTACGAGTAAAAAATGAGATGTATTCTCACGTTTGTGTTTTATTTTAATGATCAAAGTTAAAACTTTTAAATTTTAATTTTTTTTAAACTAAAAGCAGAAATATTCAAACTAAAAATTTAAATTTTCTGTAAACAATATTTTTGAAAATTCAAAAACTTTAAACTACTCTAATCCTCTGACCATGACAAATTTTCTTTAAAATATTTCTTTTATTTATTTGGGGAATGGAAATAATCTCAAGGATAATTAATTTTATGGATTTTGGGATCATTCAAGGTTAAGTTTAAATTCTAGTGATGTTTAGTAAGGATTTTTTGCAAAGGACTTTTATAAGGATAATAAAGGATAAAAAATGATAAGCTGCGATCTTAAAATTATTGATTAATTCTGAGTAATTTTCTTCAAATTTTTTAAAACCACTTTGACTTCAAATTAACCGTTATTTAAATTTGAAAATCACTCAGATCTGAACAACTTTTTTGTTTAAAATTTTAACTAACAACCCAAATTTGGATTTCAAGCGAATGAAAATGATGATAATTTGCACTTTAAATTGCATTCATTTGTTGATATTTCAATAAATAAATTATTTCATTCATTTCCAAAGTTTTGATTTTCTTTCCTTTCTCGACTCTTTATTAAACGTCAGCATCAATCAGCAGCTCAAAATGAACAGAACCCTTAAAATAAAAAGAAGAAAAAAAATATTATTAAAAAAAATAATGCATAAAATTGAAAAGTTAAGCTTACCTTTCTGTCACGATGGCTGCCTGAATATTCTATATTTTTAGCCCATGCACGACATTCGACGTTGATGATTTGATTAACTGGTTGAAAGAAAACAAAAATTTAATATAAAAAAATAAATTTTTTATTTAAAATCTCACCTCTTGGTCTTGTGAACTTAACAGCAACTAATGGACTGATATAACCTCTCTTATTTGTGTATGGATAGAAATATGAAGGGAATCCTTGTTTTGGGAAATATTCAGATGGTCCTAGAAGTTCCTTATCAATGCCCTCCTCACCCTGACAACTGACCCAAACTTGATTTCTTTCTGTAGCATTCAAACTCTTAATGTGAGAAACTAATGATTCTGGCATGTCACTTGGTAATTCTGCTGGATCGTTGAAGTAATCAGGTACCCATCCATAAATTCTGTTGAGCTTTAAGAATATACATGGAGCTGCATTTCCATATCCAAATGTGTTTTCTTTCGAACATTCACCAAAAACTGTCATGTCTTGTGTACAGACTTGATTTCCATTTGGTGGATTGTTGAAGTCACAAATTTTTTTCTTGCCTTCTGATTTTGTTGATTCTGAATGAAAAAAAAACAACATTTTAATAAAAAAGTGTCAAAAAATTGAATTATTAATTTACCATTTAAAAAGCTCTCAACACGATCAACCCAGTAGTCAACTTGTGTTTGATTTGATGAATCGTACCAGATAAGAGATCCTTGATCAACATCATGTGCAATTGGACGGAATCCAAGACCTGGATTAGTTCCAATCAGTGACTCACCAAGTATCCATTTTGGTGAAACTGGATCCATTGTTGCTAAAAGTCCTTTGAGGCATATTGCGAATAAGGCACTTAGACAAGCGTAAAAGATTGAGTAGAAGAAGATGAGTTGGCCTGTGGATAAAATTAAAGAATTTTATAAATTAGCAGATCACACCAGATATTGTTGAAAATGTTCTAATTAAATTACAGAATAAATCACACAATTACTATCAATTCACACTTCAGATTTGACGCTCAAATTTACAAGACGATAATTTAATGTTCACATTGAATCCAAGTCATGGGTTAGATTATGTAAAGATTTATCACAAGAATGTTATCAAAACTTATTTAAAATTTACGACATTTCATCATTTTTTTTTTGTGGCACGAATTTGTTATCTAAAATTCATTGTTGCTACTTTCTAATTGGATTGCTTGATAAAAAAAATTGTGTTGACGTAAAAAATTGTCAGAAGTGTTTAACAAGTTTTTGATTTATTAAAGATTATCTAAATGACAATAAATTGGATTTTTTTGAAGTACTTGATAAATTTCAAAAATTGAAAATTTTCCAACTCAATTATCAACTTAAAATTCAAACCCACCCAAGAACTCAATATTATGCCAAATCTATCATCATAATCACTCTTTCATAAGCTCAGCACAAATTCATAAATTCTGCTATTTACACAAACAATTTTCACTAGGTTCATAATAAATGTGTATTCAAACAATTTAATCTCGTCACGTAATAATTTTGATTATGATCTATCCGTTTGATAATTTAGATTTGATGAAAATTTAGTTTGTGGAAAATTTAATTGAAATTTTGTATAAATTGGATTAGGAATTTTAAATCGGGTGAAATGAAATTAGTTTTTTTGATGTAAATTTAATTGAAAATTTCAATAATGAAAATTTTTAGTTATATTTATATTATTTTTTATAAAATTATATTTACTCTATTCATTCAAAAATCTCCTCATTATTTTACTTACAACCCCCACCAACCGTCTACATAATAAAAAATTCTATTTACATTTTCAGAACAAATAAAAAAAATGTCGACTGACAACAAGCAAGCACATGACGGTGTAGATATTTGTTAATGCATCATTTTAATCACCATGAAGTAAAGAAAAACTCAGACACGCTGCAGATGGTAATAAATTATAATGAGACAGACTTGATATTTCTTATTCAAAATTCAAAATGAATTTTGTTACCTTGCTCAATTAGAGTTCATTGAACTTTTTGATTCTTGTTTTTTTTTTATTGTTTGAAAAATAAAGAAGTTTGTGGTGAATTTTAAATTCATTACGAATAATTTTCAAACTTAAGGTTCTTTAATATTTTTTTTTAATTTTCAATTTTATTTCTAAAATTTTAAATTTCAAAATTTTCTTTGAAATTTTTGAGTCAATAATTTTTAGCTAATTTTATCTAAAAATTTCTTTTTTAAAAAAAATTGATTCCTTTTTATTAAACATTTTTTTTAAATATCAATTTTACCAAATATTTAAGAATTTGATCAGATTCTAAAAATTTTTAATTAGGTAGTTTAAATTTTAAATCAAAATTTGAAAAAATGCTACTGGATTATCGACCTTTAATATTTATTACCATTAAATTGTGATTGATGTTGTAAACGTGATAAGATTAAAATCCAATTTAAACATGTTTAATTCCGTCATTGAATGAAAATTAAAGAACATCACGCAATTGCTGTCCTACATTTTTCTCATTACATTTATTGTAGACATTAAAAGCTCATTGTGAGGAAATTATAAGCCGGCATTGATATGAGCAAGGCATGAGAGACTCAATGTGTTAATTCTCATTTTTATTGACTCAAAGTCGAGAAAATTTCTCGAAAATGTAGTTTAAAGGGTGACATGATATGAGAAATAATGGTGAGAAAGAGAAAGAGTTCTCAAATGTGAGCAATTTTGAGAAGCTCTAAGTACTAAGCCAGCATAAAAGTTTATTAGAAGAAATATGAACATAGAAATGTATTTTTTGTGTTTAAATAGATTTTTCTTCAGTCATGGAAATTGGCGGAAAAATGAAGATTGTGTGGATGGCTTTTGATTATTTTGTATGAGCTCAATAAATTTATTAAATTTGGTATTAAAATTTAAGACAAAGGATTTGTGGGTTACAAAATATTTTTTCAACAACAATAACAGTTAGAAGATAATGAATTTAAATTTTAAATACGTCAGAAGCTGCCACACATTTTTTAAAAATAATTTTACAATAGAAAATAAAAGAAAATGTTTCCAAAATTTTCCCCGGACCTCCTTGATTACACCCCTAATTTAATAGAATTTGACGATAAATTATTTAAAAACTTAAAAAATACTCTTCAAATTTTGAATTCACTCCAATTTTAATAATTCTAATCAAACAAACACTAAAGAAATATCTCATTATAAATTAAGATTTTAAAATAGATTCTTACACCAGCTTGATGGCGTTCTTGTCATGAATTTTCCAGTTTTACTATCCCAAATAAATTCACTTAAACTTTTTTCCTTTGGCTTCATATTCATCATCATGTCATAGGTCGAATTGACATTATCAAATGCAATTGACCTACGGATCAATTTACCAGGATGACCTTTACTCATCTTAATAAAACTTTTAAAACCTTTTTTTATTTCAAAAAATCAGGAGAGGAAAAAAATCTGGAGCAAAGTTACTCCACCGACAACCACGTCAAGACTGAAAAATCAGTCCAGTTTTGCAGAATGAAATTGTGATTTAATTTATTTCTCTTATCCATGATTCTCAAAACGCCAAAAATAAATAAGAAGAAAAAAATAAAAAAAAAATCCACAGATTACCGAAAATTGGTATTCAAACATTGTCGAGTAGCGAGGCAATATAGAGTGTCGAATAAAACATAATAAATATTGTGTCAATAGCAACAAGTGCCTCGCATCTATTCATTCATACCTGCTACCTTCGATTCTTCTTGTTTTCTTCACTCAACATGCTATATAGTATATACAGTCAATGATGATTGTGAAGTAATAGATGAGAGAAAAGAAAAAAAGATACAAAAAAAATGTGTGCGGCTTTCTCGACAAGTCAATGTTCGTCAGGTTAGAGGCAATATAATGCGGACTGAACTAGACAAATGTTGTATCATATTTGAATGACAATTTATAATGAGTTGAAATGGGTAAACAGGTATGAGTCAATTTATTAAAGTTTTGGATAAAGATTGGATGTTTCTGGTATCTGCTGGGTGATTTTTTTTGTGATAAAATATTTTAATGTGCTTAAAAAACTTATAAAAATTATAAGCTTTTAACAATACCAATATTAACATTTTAATTAAAATCGTCCTCTTTTTGTTTAATTAAAAGTCATCAAAAGGCTTGAAATTAAAAATTGATAAATGATTGAAAAGTTAATTAATGAGGAAAGCTTTTTAACATTTAATACTATTGTGTTTAATCACAAATGTGCACAATGCAGGTTACTGAATTTTTCTTTGATATTGAAATTCAAATTAAATTACAGATTAAAATCATTTTAAATCTTTTATCTCGCAAAAGAATTTATCAAATTGTCGCATTTGACAAAAAAATTAATTTTAATATTTTAAAAATTTTTTTCAAAAGAATATTTTGGTGAATTTTCAAAATCGATTAGTATTAAAAAGTTAAATGTTCAATATTATATTTTTCCTCTTATTTCTCAAAAATTCCATAAATTTAAAAATTCTTCTTACATAAAGCAACTAAATTAAAACCAGAAGCAATCATAAAAAAATTCCCAATTCTTATCATTAGCACACACCTATCACTCCACAATTAATGCTCAATGAGCAATAAAAAATCAAACAAAAAATTGATAAGACATGGAAGTGCGATTTAGATAAGTTTTTCGCATGAAAACTACACAGAAAGATATTTAAGTGACGACAGTTTCAAGGCTAAAGTGCTATCACTATGATGATAACAATAGATAGTTCATGATGCATGTTATTGAGTATATTTTTTATTAGCTTATTGATTTGTTTTTGGAGTCAGATTCATGTGAATTTATAGACTAAGCATTAGTAGGAGCTTGATTTTTTGAGTAAGAAATTACATGTAAAATGTTTTTTAATTTTTGGAAAACGTAAATTTGAATTTATCTTATCAAAAGGCCATCAGAATTTCCTCACTAAGCAACACCTATATTTGACGTCATAGAAGATAAATATTACAATAAATTCTATTTTTAACATGATATACTAGTATATAGGCATAGATTCAAGCAAAAATTATTCAAAAGCACATAATAGCAGCAATCAATGATGTTATAAAATTCCGCAAACTATATATTTGCACCTACAACACCAGAAAAATCAATGAAAAATATTTCCATATTGCAAAACTAACAAGCTACATCTCATCATTGCCAGTACGAAAAAAAGGAAGCAGTTCATATTTCTCGTCAACAAATATTTGCAATTTATTACATGTGAATTATCAATCAAACATTCTAGCTTCGTCAGGGTAGCTTGTTATCTATTCAGTAAATATTTTTACATTCTCATGTCAATGAGCATGCACTGACGATGACAAAAGTGATATGCAATTTGATTTAATAAGTTTCTAGAGATACATTTTTTTCCTATTTTTAAGGTTGAGTGACGATTGATGATTGGCTTTAATATTTTGATGCATGCAATTTTTATGAATTCTCTAGAATTTTTAAAAGGTTGCATTTAGTTTTTAATGAAATTAGATTCCTATTTTCATGATTTTGTATTTGTTAATAAATACTTCGTTTCAAAATTCAAATTTCTACCATAAAAGTTTTAGATTAAATTCTAGGAAAAAGGACATCAAAAGGATGAAACAAAATTGTGTTTTTGGGCTAATATGTAAAATTTTTTTGCATTAGAAAGTTTGCAATTATCATCATCACACACATATTACCGTGAGTCTTTAAAAGTATAAACATACAAGCTACGCCCTTGCCTGCAACTGATTTTTTTATTTGCTTAAATTGTTCATTTGAATTCCTTCATTTTTATCACATCAAAAGATCTAATAAAGCTAATTGCACAAGGCAAATTAATTTACAAAATATTTGAAAATTTCTGCAATATAATTGAAGCTTCCATGATTTATGTTTGAAACATTTAATATTGTATAAAATAATTTAAAAATTTTCAGAACATCACAATCCTCATTATCAAGTTCCACTTTACATTACTATCAAAATTCTCTAATAATTCTGCAAATTATTACCTAATCACATAAGCATGTCACACATTAACTCTAATAATATTTTACCTACGTACATATCAAACTTTAATTTTTTATTTCAGCTATAGTGCGAACATAAAAGTCAAACAAGTGAAGAGAGCGAGAAAAAAAAGAATTTTATTTACTCTATCGATTGATGGTTGTTGCGAGAATAAACGTGATTTATGACTGAAGAAATTAACACATTCTGATGTCACATTCGTGATGGGAAGTGAAATGCAATTATTATGATAAATTAATGTTCTTTTACGATTTCACCGACTCCGTGTTGCTGTTGCTGATGATTTGTTTATACGTTCAGCAATAAAAATTTGATTTCGTATAAATAATGAATGAAATTATGATTATTGAGTTTGTTGAGGTAGAAATTTGATATGAGGAATATTTTATATAGATATTAATTTTATTTTGTGGGTTAAGGAAATTTCAAGGCAGCTATGAGAAAATTGAGACTTATGAATATAATTAATTGACATTGATAATTTTCATGATTTTATATCGTCATGTAATTGAAATGATTTAAGGTTTATTACATAAGTAAGTGTTATTTGTTACACAATATTTATGATTTCGAGCTTTTCTAGATAAATCTATAATTTGTAGCAGATTAAAGTTACAAAAAATTCTAATTTCACCAATGCAGGGAGGTGGGGGTCCTTGATTTGAATAATTGTTTAAAACCAACAAAAACTTTTTTAAAATCAAGGCTTCCGCAGATTATAATCTTGAAAAAATCCCATACAAAGATTATAATCTTTAAAAATCTTTCATACAAAGATTATAATCTTTAAAAATCAAAGATTATAATCTTCATACAAAGATTATAATCTTTGATTTTTAAAGATTATAATCTGCGGAAGCCTTGTTTAAAATTGAACTTTTTAACTTAACTACTGACATTAAAATGTTATGTTTATTGTCATTTAACAAAACTTTCATTTAATTAAATTCGATCCACAAACAAGCTTTATAAATAATTTCAAATTGTTCAAATTGTTTCCATCTAATTCATTAAATTTTTATGTTAACTCTTTCGTCTCAACTCTAGTCGATTGACGATAACTGCATGGATTTGTGGATTGTTTATTTTGTTACAGATTTAAGCTTTTGATTTTATTTCCAGCAGATAGAGTGTTGAATTGACTGTTGAACTGAATAGTCGCATTTATAACTGTGCAGAAATAAAAAGTGCTATAGTTGCATAAACAATGAGCACATGCTGCTCAAATTACTGTAATAAACGAAATCCATCGTATGTGCTGATTCAATGTTTAAAGTGCAAAGACAACCATCATGCTGAATGTCTACAATCTTCGCTTGAATTACCAAATGCTGTGAATTTTGGTAAAGAAAAAATGAAATATCCTGGTATGGCATACATCTGTAAAAAGTGTCGAGATGAACCTGAGAATTCTGACGCTTCAAACAAAATATTGAGTAAAATTACTGAAAAATTTGAGGAGTTGAAAAATGAGTTGTGTAAGACGAAATCTACTAATGTCCCTCCTGTTACTTGGGCAACGATGGTCAAAAAGTATAGTGAAGAAGTTAAATCTGAAGTGATGGTTGAGTCCAAGGATCCAAATATTACTTCAATTGAATTAAAAAAAACCGTGTTAGAAAAAGTGAAAGATGAGGATTTTGGAGAAATTAAAGTATTTCCTACAAGAGATAACAAAGGGCTGAAAATCCTTACTGACGGTGATGAGAAAAAACATAAATTATATGTTGCTCTTAATGCAGATATGCCAAATTGTCATGTTAGTGAATATTATTTCAAGAAAAGTCCCAGAATAAAAATTTTACGTGTTGAATCTAAAAATATTGAGAAAGAAATAGATGATATTTATGACGAAATTGCTGAACAAGTTTATAAAGCTTCGTTAATTGATGGAACTCCGATTCCTTCGGTGAATTATTGGGTGGAGCATGTTGCTACGTTGAAAGTAAAAGGAAAACATGGAGAAATACCGAATGTTTACAATATTGTTGCATCTATCGACAGTCGTGCATACAAAATTTTGATGAGAATGCAAAAAGTGAGGATAAAAAGTCAACAATACGATGTTGTGGATGGAACTTATATTCCACGGTGTTATAAGTGTTTTGGTTATTTTCATAAAGCTGAAGATTGTACACTAAAATATCAGACATGTAGAAACTGTGGACGTAAGGGTCATAAGCATGTAGACTGTTTAAATCAAAAAAGATGTAATAATTGCATTGCTGCGAATAAAAATTTGAATGAGAGATATGACGTAAATCATGGAGTTACTGATTTGAGCTGTCCATATTTTATGAATTTGCTGAAAAAGTTTGTCCGTACAATAGATTATGGCTTAGATGATTAATGCAAAAAAAATATGATGGATTGTGTTTTTGTATCAGTTTGCAAAATATTGATGTGAATTAATTATTGCTAACTATGCAACTTTAAATGTAATTTTGATGTTTCAAATATATCAAATAAAGCCGAAATGGCGATTTAATGAAATAAAAAAAAAAAAAAAAATAAAAAATTGCATTTGAAGCTACAAAAAAATAACGGAATTGATTACATTTACTTTAGAATAACTCGCTCAATGTTGATATTGTTTGATGCAAACAGATTTGTAAGTTAATCTGATTATTGCCTTGGGAGTTTTTCAATGTAGAACTTCATGATCGATTACATTTTGATTGTTTTGTTGTATGTTGTATACTTTTTACAATGCAAATATTGACAAAATAAATATGGAAGTTGAAAAAAAGGTATTAAGAGTGAAAGGTTTATTGTACAATTCACATGATTAGATTGGGGATATGAATAATTCATGAGGAATTGATAGTGAATAGTGCAACTCATTATCGTGTGTGTGTTTTTTTTTTGAATTAGTGAGACTAAGTTGACAAATATTGGAATATTCCAGTGTCTATCGGTACTCACAGGTGGTTTTAATAAGTGGAAATAGCTTTTAACTGACTGAAAGTTGTAAATATGAGAAAATGCCGGTAGATTATTATTAATAGGTGTGTGTATAGCAACAGAATTTATTTCATAAGTGCTCAGATATTTTGATACATAATTCCAATGGGGTTGCATGATAGCAAAATGACCCTCTTCGATGAAAATTAGACTGGATCAAAAAATTTTTTATTTTCAAAAATTTTGCATGAAAAGTTAGAAAGTGTGCAAATTTTATTGATAGTGGCCATTTCACAATTATGGAACTCTTTTGCTTAATTCACATTTTCTGCTGTTAATTAAAATTATTCTTGCATTGAAAAATTAAACTTCCACTATCCCATCATCCCATAAATAACTACAAAGCTCACTAAATCCAGTTTTTACAACAAATATTCATGCCACTACAAATTATTACTGTCTCCAACTATCAACTCAATGTTGCAAGCAATAAGACACTTAAATTTGATATTTATTGATGGATTTTTATGACAACTTGAGCAACATAATTTTTTTCTTGTTTAGTTGACAACATAAATTCTATTTAATATTACAGTAACGCCTTGAAGGTTCTTATGGGAGTAATGAAATTTCTTCATAACTTTTATGGTGAATAAAAGCTTTATTGAGGACTTTTTTTATTTGATTTAGTGAGCAGAATTTTACACAAAAAACTTGGAAATTTATAGTTTTTCGTGGTTTCATTAAGTTCGCGACAAATTTAATAAAATTGAAGGAGGAGGTAGGTTATTGACTTTCATAAACTAAAATGCAACTCAAATGAAACAATTTTGATTTCAATTTTGATTTTTGAACCATATTTTAGCAAAAATACTAATTATCCTATAAAACTTACAAATCAAATCACTTTCACAACATAATTAAATATCAAATAAATTTTCCCTTAACTTGTTGCTACTTGTGAATAAAAAAAAATTGAGTATATGACAATAAAATAAAATACTTGCTATTACATTCTCAGAGTAAAAATAAACACACATACACACGATCAGATAGTGAAACAAATTGTAAGAAAAAAATAAAATAGAAAAAATGTGCCCGAATGTTTACTTTTTTTCTTCGCTAGTATTCGCTGATATGAAATTCAAATATTATCAGAACTGTTCATATGATGAGAGTTGGGCTTCTTCCTCCTAGCTATTCTTATTTTTACATTTCGAGAGAAGAATGCTGATTATTTTTTTATATTATTTGGTGACTCTAAATGATGTTGTTATTAGGGCTAAGAAGAGAATGTTTATGATACTAAATGTAAATATGGTGTAGGATGTTTATGAATTTTTATAGGAGTGATTGACAGGTTTTTGATACTGTTTGATCTGATTTATTGGAATTTAATAATTTATTTTTGTTATTAAATTTAAACCGGCATTTAATAATCAACGGCTGCACACTTATTGCATCTTCAATCAATAGAAATTCCAGAAATATTACAGCAGACAGATTTTAAATATTAAAGTGTTTGATGGGATCGTTCATAAATGATGTCAACATTTAATTTAATTTATTCTCGAACTTCAGTCTTAAAATTTCATCAGCTTAATAAAATCAATTCTTTCCATTTAAATTTATTGACCATCAAAAGTGAATAAACCCCTCAAAATTCTATTTCTCATTCAAACATTTGAGACATTTATAAACAAAAATGTTGTAATAAACAAAAACTAAAACACATCGCGGCTTGTCAGTCTGCTTTTGTTTGAAATTTGCATTGTAAATTTTCTTCTCCTCTTTGCTTTTTTGCCTTTTTTCTTTGCTTTAACTTTAAATATTTAATTGTTTACTATAAAAATTTTGGTTATTACCAGAAATGACAAGTTTTGATTGGCTTTAAAAGATCAATAAAAATGAGTTGAGGTTTTAAGAAAACAGATTGAAAATATCACCTTTAATAAATTAAATCAACCGGTTAATCATGAATGAATGAGAGATTTTCAAGGTTTTTGATATTTAGTAAACGAGAAGGGCTTGTTTGACACAGAGAAGTAAATTCAATATTTGACTTTTATTAAGTAAACATTTTTCTTGTATTTCATGCTTCGAGGAGAACGATTAAGTGTAAATAATTTTTTGACTATTTTTATCGTATTTGAAAATTATTTTAATGAATTATTTTTTTGATGCCTCAACCTAAAACGCCCAAAAATTCATTTTAATTTGAATTTTTAAAAAAATTATTGATTTATATTGAAATTTGTTGACTGTGGTAATTTGTTAGGGTAAAATTTGATTTTTTTAGAAATTAGAATTAGACAGTCGCAAAAACTAATAATGGGTCGTTCGTAAAATTCGTTATGCTTAGGGAGGGAAGAGGGTATAAATGGGGGTCCAAAATGGCCATTTTTGCGTTAAGAATTTTACAAACGACCTCTAATCAGACATATATAACGGTTTAGTATAAAACTTGACATAATTTACAAAGCAATAAAGTCACGATTAAAATGAGGGAAATTCTCAAATCTTTCAATCTCAATTAAGTCATTATGCTCACACAGATTCATTCATTCACAATAATTCACAATTTTTCTTAATCACACAAACACCAATTTAAAGTCATATAAAAATATAATCTCATTCATACAAAATTGCATACAAAGCTCACATCATCACACGCAGACTGCAATCTAAACAAGACTCTGATTAAAGTCACAACTACACATTAAAATTTAACTCTTACCCCAATTTTTCGGCGTCCGTCCAAAAACTTTTCCTTGCTGTTTATCATACACAAGTTGACTAAAACTCTTTTGTTCTGGCTTCTTCATGTACGGAAAATCATAAGTTGTTGTTACTAAATCACTTCCACGCGACTTTTGACGTTTAAATAATTTCAATGGCACTGACTCGCCGGTTTGATCTTGTTGACCCGCTGACATGTTTAATTGTGTATGAAATTATTAGCACTACTTATTTTACCAATTAAGAGAAATATTTAATTAACGCGTGTGCCTGTTCACCGTAAATCACGCAACTAGGCACAATTTCTTTTTGTTTTTTTTTTCAAATTTTATCTTTGATAAAAGCAAAGTGGAATAAGATGAAGAAACTTTTTTTTTATATTTATTTCACTTATACACTTTTAATTTCTTTCACTGACTCATGTGTCTCTTTTAATTTTATATGAGATGTGAAAACCGAAAATGTTCGATGAACTTTTGAAGATAAAAAAAATAAGTCGAGTGTATTTTTGATTTTAATTATAGCTGCTGTTTTTCTTTTGTTTTTTATTCTATTTTTTTTTGTAGTAAACTAGAGCACAACTAGTAGAATAAAATTATTGAGAATATCACAATTTGTTGTTGTAAATGTTAAGCACTATTTTGATTAGATTTCATTACTGAAATAAGAAAAATATTTTTTTTGTGAGATTTGAGATTGTTTTTTGTGGTTTATTGTAGTTTGTGATTTTTGAAGCTATAAAGTTTATGAATTAATTTTCAATAGAAACTTAATGACCCTCAATAATTCTCGTAAGTTTAATTTCACAGCTAAGATTTTGCTCAAATCACATTAAATTGATCTAATCAGACACTTAATGCTCAAATAGTTCACCAGAAATTACTCAACTGTATTATATTTGACATTCAATTTATTTACATGTGTATTATTTTGGCAACTCAATTAAGGTTGATTAAGGGGATTTCTTGTTATTAGAGATGAATATTTCGTTCGTTAAGTGGCAGGAAGGAATTTGAGTCAAAATATTTCCTGAGAATACTGAAATGGTGAAATTGAAGTTTAATTTTATGTAAGAAGTATTGTAGGAAATAAAAATAAGATTTTGATTTTTTTTTTAAAAAAAGATCTTTCGTAAATGTCTAAGAAATTTACAATTTATATGAATCGGAAATGTTTTTTTTTTAAATATATTTTGTAAGATATAAACTTATGTACCTAAATAAATTTATAAATTCAAAAATTGTGAACCAACTGAATGAAAATAAATGATTAAAACCACCTTATATAACTTTAAACCGGCTTTATTTTCAGGTACTTGTGATGCAATTTGACAAACTCTAAACTTTTCTAACAAAAATAAAAAATTTCAAATTAAGTTTCAAAAATTTCAAGTTGCAATTTTTTCTTACAAAACTTGTTAATGCGAAAATAGTATAGAAATGCAAAAAATAGAGTAGATTTCATAAAATTTCATAATTCATAAAAAATAAGAGAATATGTTCTAATATATACAAAGAATCTTATTGTTTTATCTATTCTCTCTCAAAATATGCTTTAAAATTCTCATTTGTATCTTAAAATCTCAGCATTCAAAAATCTATATAAACGATGTCAAAACTAGAAAATAAAGATCGACCGAATAAACTTTATAACGAACAAGTAGTGTTACATTTATTTCATATTTTAAAAAATATTTCAGTATTAATAACTTTGTAGAGATTCCGGGATAATCTCACAAAGTTTCTACCTTCCTTTCATAACACAAAAGTGGTCCATTCGGGTAACCAAGTAATATATTCCGGCCGGGTATATTATTTGGTAAAAATCGATGAGCAATTCTGATCGGAAAAGCAGTGACATTTCCTAGAATTTGCAACACGTTTCTAAGCGCGAAGCTTACGAGGATCCTAGGCGTAAATTAGACAATTAAACTCTATATTTATGCCACTATAATTCGTTACGGAAAACGAACGGAAAACTGCAGTAACGTTTACGAGAATTAAGGAAATTCTGGGTAAACCAAATAATCGAAAAGTGTCAAATAAAAAAGTGACGCCTAAAAAGTGACGCTTAAAAAATAGAAGCCAATAGTGACTCATATGACGCTACCAAAAAAGTGACTCATATGAAGCTTCCAAAAAAGTGAACCCAAGCTAGTCAAGTGTTCGTGTTCTAATTTCAGTGAATGAAAGAAGATCCATTGTTATTTTAAAAGGAAGCTTAGAAAGAATAAGAAAAAAAAATCAAGCCAAATCATAGAAACGTCGAGATCAAAACATAAACTGAGCATAAAAAATTATAGTGATCTCATAATTTCATAAGACTTGAAAGTTGAATTTCATAACATTTGAAAGAGACGTCTTTCAAATTGTTAAAAGTATTCAAGCTAATTAAACAATTTTGTGCAACAATTTTGTGCAACTGTGAATCATTTAAAAGTACAAAAAACTAAAAACAATATCAAATATACAATAATCATAAGAAAATTATTGTGCCATAGAATCGAATCTGTGATAAATTCAGTGAAAAGAAAAGAAAGAGACTGTTATTGAAACAAAAATCAAAAAAAAAAAAATAATAATATTTCGGAATTTATTTTCATTTTTTAGAAAATAATTTCATTACGTACAAAATAAGTGAAAAGTTTTACTTATTAAAAACATTGACATTCATAAACGCATAGAAAGAGTGAAGTTACACGAAATAAGAGAAAAAAAAAACGAGAAAAGAGACTATTGTGACGAGATTAGTCGAGATCAAACGACTTCAACACGAAAATAAAATAGTTTTTTTTCTTTTCTCAAGTACGTTTCTGTTGTGTGTGTCATTAACAAAAACTGATCAAAATGCCTCTACCGATTTACATGATCGACAATCAGACAGACACAATTCATCTTTTAAAAAAGAGTTATGAAAACCTTAAAAAAGAAAGCAAGAATCGAAGAACACCTACAATTCTTGAAAATTATGAAAGATCAAGAGTAAATTACTGGACAGTAATTGAGAATAATCACCCAAAATTATTAGAAGCAGACCCTTCTGAAGAATATAAAAAATTATATGATAGTGCGGTAGCTATAAACCAAAAATTCATCGCAACACTGAAAAAATTTTATCAAGACATTGGTATTGAGACTGGTGGTGAACAAACAGAATCTAAAGGAAATTCTGAAAGCGAAACAGAAGAAGAATCAAAAAACAAAACATTTACATTGACAGACATCCAAGAAGAGGATGAAGAGTTAAAAGAAGTGATTACACCAAAAAATAAGGAACAAAAACAAGATATTCTGGAAAAATCAGAGAAACCAAAAGAAGTTTCCAAGAATAAAGATTCTGAAATTCCAGCCAAGGTCACCGAAGATCCAGCTATAAAAGGTATTTCACCAAAAAATGAAAGTGATCAAAACCATTTCAATGTTATTTGGGATGACGTAAAAGACTTAGAGTCTTTAGAAAAAACAATAAAGAGATTGGGACTGGAAGATCAACAAAATGTGACATCAACACAACAACAAGTAACAAACGACAACAAACCTCATTCATCAATGCAAAAGGAGCATTACGCAACTCAAGTAAGAAACACCACTGATCATCAGCAACAATCGCAAGCGAAGCATATTCCAACTAAGCCTCAAGCAACAAATGCCTTCAATTATCCATCATCAAAACAGACAAAGCATTCAGTTAATTGGGAAGATCAGGTATTACAGCAAGAATTTTCGGATACAGATCAAGCGGTAAGATCGAACCAATCATATCTTAATACTGCTCAACCCAATAACACACAGCAGCAACTTTACATGAATATGCCTGGTTTTATTTATAATCAAGCACCATATCAAGCTGCACCCTCTCAATACGTGCCATATATGGGGCAACAATATTATTACCCATATGCACCTCAATACATTGTTGCAAATGATCAAAATATGTACTTTCAACCAAATTTCGATCCCTTACCAAATCAGACCGCCGGGGGAGGATACCCTGGTGCTGATCAAATTCCGCAAAGTCATGAAAATACAGGAGCCGAATACACCAGTGAATATCCTGGTGCAAATAAAATTCCAAAAAATAATGCAAGGCATGAATATCCTAGCAATTATCCAGATGCAAATGAATTTCCACAAAATGATCCATATAATGATAATGATTATCAGGAATATTCAGATGATGAGCCAGAAACAGGACACTTTGACCGAGACCAAAATAATAACACTCATAAGTCCAAAAATAAAATTGATTTTGAAACGGCTTTCACTGAATTTCTGCGATTAAGTAACATGCAAATGAAAAAGTCGAAACTACCACAGCAAAAATTATCCATCTTCGAAGGAAATTTATTAGAATTTCCTCAATGGAAGAGACCTTCCTCAGAGTCACTGATGGAGCTTCAAATACGGAAAAATGGTCTTCTTATTAAACCACACTAAGGGAGAACCCAAATTATTACTGACAGGACTTCAAGTCGACGAAAGAGCTTTCCATCATGCATGGGGAAGACTTAATAAAAAGTACAACAACAAGAGAACCTTGCTCAAAACAAATATTCAACAAGCTTTATCAAAAGACTACATAACAAAACCCAAAGATTCCAATTCTTTATTGAAATGGAATTCAGTTCTTCAATCAACAGCAAATAATTTGACGAGATTAAGGATTACACCTGACGAAATAATCACCGAATTGTTTGCTCTGAATCTTGACGAAAATACAAGATTGAGGTGGGAAGATTACAGAGGAGCAAAATCAGATCCAGCAGTACCAAATGAAGCTGACGATTTCGTAACAAAGGAATTAGCAGTATTCCAAGGCAAACTAAGGGAAGTCCATATCAGTCCTTCTGCTGTACAGAGCACACAATATGCTCAAGATAGATATCCACCAAAACGCCATAAGAATCGTAGACCAACACAGACCATGGTGACAACCGAAAATGCAAAAGAAGAAAAAGTAATAAAATGTTTCATTTGTGAAGAACCTCACTTAATGTTCAAATGTCAGAAATTCCTTGACATGGATGACAAAGTTGAAGCATTAATTCAGAAGAAAGTTTGCATTTATTGCGGAAAACACAAATGGAATGCGAATTCACCATGTAAGCAAAGATCGTCGCTGAAATGCACCATATGTCAAAAAGATCACATAACACTGTTACATCCAAGAGAAAAAACAACAGCTGTAACTCAAAAATTAAGAGAAAGCATGGTCTTAATGCCGACAGCAATTGCAAAAGTAGAAAACAAAAACATGGGAACTACTGAAGTTCGATGCTTGTTTGATCAAGCCAGCCAATCCAGTTACATTACTTCAAAAGCTCAGAAAGAATTAGGATTGAAAAAACATATAACACGTATCATCGTTAAAGGAATTAACGACTCAAAACAACAAATAATAAAATCATATGTGAACCTAAAAATTCACGCAAATCACGCCAAGACCGGCATGAGAACAATAATCGTAAAAGCATACGTCTTACCAAAAATTGCTGGTGATGTGCCATCAAAAACGGTCGCGAGACATGCTTGGATGGATGATATAGTGTTAGCTGACCCATCATATCAAACCAGTCAAGGAATTGACATATTATTAGGAGCAGAGCTTGCTGCCGATATACTTCTTTCAGGAGAACCAACTCTGGTGCGGGAAGGATTAGTCCTGACACCAACAATTTTCGGTCATATTGTAAGCGGAAAAGGAAAATCTGATTCTGTAGGCGATCAAAGTCACAAAATAGTCTCAACTTACGTTACATGGACGGAATCAATGATAAAAGCAATGACTGATGAATCGCTGAATGCGCAAATTGCAGCATTTTTAGAGCTTCCAGAATTTCAAGATGCAAAAACAAAAGATGTAAAGATTGAAGAAGCAGAATATTGCGAAAGTCAAACAGTTTCCACTGACAAAGAAATTGAAATTGAAAATGGAAACGACAACGAATCTCAAGGAGCTACAGACGATGTAGCAACTATTGAAAACGAAAAGACTGACTGCGAAAGTCATGAAACACCTGATGATACAGGTGGCAACGAAAATCAAAAGATTGATAATAAACGAACAAAACCAAAGAAATTGAAAACGCAAAAACCAACGGATTTCGATCCCATAAAGCCCGAACTACGCAGAAGTTCGAGAATTAAAAATAAATTAACAATAAAACAAGTCTTGATGACTTGGTTTACATTATTGACCACAGCACACGCATTCGAAATGATGAAGCTGACTCCAGGAATTCACGTGTACAAGAAAAATGACATATCGATCAAAGCAGCAGATTGGGAGATAACAAGTATAAGTTTGTTGAACGTTACAGAAAGTGCTTTATCAATCAAAACCCAAGTAAATGCTTTCATTCAAGAATGTGACGAAAAGATTAATGTCACTTCTATAAAAACATACTGTACTCAGTTGGCAAGACAATTAAAGGAAAAGGAAAAGACAACGAATGAACTTGTTCATTCGATCTATTCACCAAGAAAAAGAAGATTTGTTGGAGCAGCTATAAAATCATCATTTAAGTTCGTACAGAATCACGCTTTAGCAATATTTGGATCTGCAGTAGTTACTTACCAAGCTGTTGATACTTTCACGGATAAAGTGGAAATCAACAAACTACAAGGACAAATTGCGAAAACGCAGAAAAGATTGCACGATGCAACTGAAGAATTGCTGAATTCGCAAGCAAAAAGTGTATCTCAACTGACAGAACAATTAGAATCGTGGCAAGAAAAGTTCCACTTGAAAAATGTTGAACAAAAAGTGGAAGCTTCGTTCATAGCCATTTCAAATCTCATGACGCAAACCTTGGAAACTCATCGAAGATTAGTCTCGCATTGGCCTGTCGAACTTTTTCGAAAAGAATTTGAAAGACAGAAGAAGGATTCAGAATTGGAAGCTCCAAAAGATTGGGAACAAGCTTATCATTATAGTGTCCTTGAACCGACTATCGTCGATGGAGTAAGCAGTTACGTATAAAGTACCACTGGCATACAAGAAAAAAACTTACTGTTTATGACATAGTAAGTGTAGCCGATGAAAATATGACTCGACCAATTATATCTACAACGAAGCTTGGCATGACGATTGCCTTAAATCACGACAATACAACATATTTTGAACCGCACAACGAATTATTGATTGCACCAAGATTTTACGAGTTCAGTGAATTTACACCACTACAAGGGTGCATGAAAATGGCAATAAATCCAGCTAATACAAGAAACGAAACTTGTATTTACGAAAATTACGATTCAAATTTCACTACAATACACAAATTGGATGACTCGGCAATGATATTGCAATTGGCAGCTCATGACAATTCTACATTGATCATTTGCATAGATTCCAAGTATACCGTTCCTCCGAACGATACCTACATAATAAACGTACCCAACTGTATAGTGCACAATGAGATGATACCAGCATTATACGCAAAATCATTGAGATCTCGAATCAATGTCGATGACCTTAAGTCCATTGACATTACTATTCCTATTCGACCATCAATTGAACTCGTACCGATTACACTAGCACCTGAATGGTATCAAGAGCTGGAGAAAGCTCGTGAAGATAACGAGAAACCCTTCAATTTCACACCAGATCCATACTTGTACTTGCCATCAACTGGACTAATTATTCTTCTTATCGTTTTAGCTTTGATCTATTGTAGATATTGCAGAAAAACAAAGAAGAATGTACAGGATTTACCAATGGTGAAAGTTGAAGTATCCGGAAAAACCGATCAACCGAATCCGATTGAACGTCCTATAGTCATATTGGACAGCCAAAATCAAACCGCTAGATACAAACCAAAAGAATCAAAAAGAAATGCTAAACCCGTAGAATTAAACGTACCTGATCATACCGAGAAATTTTAAAATACAGTCCACTACACATTTTCCGCCGGGAGCTTTTGTTAATGCGAAAATAGTATAGAAATGCAAAAAATAGAGTAGATTTCATAAAATTTCATAATTCATAAAAAATAAGAGAATATGTTCTAATATATACAAAGAATCTTATTGTTTTATCTATTCTCTCTCAAAATATGCTTTAAAATTCTCATTTGTATCTTAAAATCTCAGCATTCAAAAATCTATATAAACGATGTCAAAACTAGAAAATAAAGATCGACCGAATAAACTTTATAACGAACAAGTAGTGTTACATTTATTTCATATTTTAAAAAATATTTCAGTATTAATAACTTTGTAGAGATTCCGGGATAATCTCACAAAGTTTCTACCTTCCTTTCTTATCACAAAACTTAAATTTTCTCGTTTTAATTTTAACAACATTTTCAGTTGTGTTTTGTCATGACGTGACACTTAGGTTTAGGGAACAGCATTCATCGATTTGAGAGTTTTGCTTCTAAAATTCCTTTTTGAAAATTCATAATCAAATTCAATTCAAATTCACAAATTCAAATTTTTTGCTTTTTCCAACTTTATTTAAATCAAAATTAAAAATCTCAGAATCACTTCGAGTTTTTTTTATCATCCACAATATGTCTTCAAAAATCACAAATTTTTAAAAAAATTGTAATTTAATAAATAAATAAAATAATTAAAAATAGCTCATCACAAACACCTTAAATATTTCTTAATTAATTAAGTAAACAAGAAGCGGAAAAACTCTCGCAACCGTCATTTGTGAGACAATCGTCTGTCTATTGCACTGTATAACTACAAACTGACTGACTGAACTTCAAAATGTGCCTGTTGCCTTTTTGAGTGATTAACGAAAAAAAAGAAAAATATATATAAAAAAAACACATGATAGAAAAACAATAGACTCTATTGTGAGAGGGAGAGAAAAAAAAACTGCCGGAGTTGAGAGAAAAAAAAAATAGAAACAAATACAAAAGTATTGACACAACTCAGCATGTTACAACGATGCAACAAGTTTATGGCTTATTTGAAAAACTAATCAGCTGACTAATTTCGATAAAAGAAAGTCATAAAAATTTTTTATTATGGGTTTTGTGACTCGTACAAAAAAAGGGACTGAGTGTGAAACTTTTTTTTTCTTAAGACTTTTCTGACTGTATTGGTGTAAAACTTATCACTGTATATGTTCTCATTATCTCGAAAAAAAAAATTATTTTCTTCTTTTTATTAGTTTATAGTCTCCCTGGGTAAACACATAAGCACAATATGAGCGAGAATTGATAATGTACGAAAAAAAATATATATAAATTTTACTTACAACCGCATGGGCAAAAAATTCTCATTAAGACTTTCAGTCAGTTGACTTTTATCAATCATTTATTGACGATTATAGTCACATTGATGAACGTTGAATTTTTGAAAGAAGTTTGTTTGATAATTTTTGCTAACAATGTGTATGACACATGATCAGCATGGGGATATCAACTTGGAGTTTTTTTGGTAAATTAAAAGTTTTGAATTTTGATAGTTGAGGTAGACTTATTGGAATCAAGTTAGATTTCGAAGGGAATGCTAGAACGTGTGAGAATATTTTGGCGGATTAGACAGAAACTGGAAATTTCTTTAAAACATTTGAACATCTAATAATTTAACCATACAAGTAGGTTTGTTTAGCGACCAGATACATTTTGGTAAGAATATTTCACAGGTTAATGATCCAAGTCCTTTCGTTATAATAACCTTTTCAAATTTTGTGATTTAAACTTAATAAACGAAACTAAACTCAAATTAAAACTCTCAACTTTCGATGAGAAAATGTTTTAAAAATTTTAGAATTCCAAGTTCGAATCCCAATAGTCAAAAATTAATCAGCACCATCAAGTGCCTTCCCTTGCCACAAAATAATCACTTTTACTTCTTTGACGACAGCCAACAATTATAATCCAAACAATTCATCATGTTTTCACATCACATGTGCACGATAATGCCTTTTTAAAGACTTTTGATAATTATTACACATTGTGTTATCAGTTGAACTCAATCAATCAATAGCTTTGATGTGAAAATAATAACAAATAATTTTAATTAATTAGCTTCTTTTTTTCTGGTAAATTTAAGTCAACAAAAATTAAGGAATTTTAGAGATTTTCTGTGGATTTAATTTCAGATCCAAAATCCCGTAATTGGTCGTGATAGCATTGTGATATTTAATAAAACTAAGCATTTTTTGTTGATGTTCAACAGACATTTTTGTGATGATTTTGGTGATAAATTTTCAAACCTTCGCAGTGATTTTGCAATTTATTATCAAAACTCCGATAAAACATAATAAAAGTATTTTAATTCTAATAAATTTTAAAACTCAAAGCCAGTGGCTAATTATATAGCACTGAGAGAACAAAAATCTATAATTATTAATAAATAACACACTCATAAATTAATTAATTCATTACTAAACGGTTTAATTGCATGATTTAGTACAAAGCGCAACTAAATAAATCATTAATAAAGTCATTATACACAGAAAAATTACCTTGAAAATGTGTTTTTATCTTTTTGTTCCATAATGCATTTTATTCATAATAGAAAATGTGCTTTTATGACTCTATGCATGGCGTAACGGCTTCGATTTTTTTTTTCGTGTTTGTGAAGGTGAAGTAGCTGTTGATTTGATATTTTATGACAGGTTGTGGTTAATTTTGTTTTGAATTTATTATATTGTGATGTGAGACGAAATTGTGGATCGTGTTGCAACTGGATTGAACTGGGATTGAATTATTTGGCTGGAATTAAATTAAGTTTTTCGTTTGATTCGAATTGGATTTTTTGTTGGGAAAATTTTTGAGTTAAAAGCAAAAATTCAATATTGTTATTATTTGATATTCGATATTTTAAGATTTAAATATTTTAAATATTTTTTTAAATCATTTAAAATATTTTAATTTTTTTTATGAATTTTTCTTTTATTTAGGTAAGTGTTTTGGAAAATAAAAATATGTTTAAAATTAGTGAACTTAAACCGGGATTAAAATTTTATCAATTCTAGATTAAAATGTACATCTGATACACACTAATACTGATCACTCAACATTTAATCCAGCACATGCTGTAAAACATTCTTTAAAATTCCATAAAACACAATTTTCATACATCCAACCTACACACGCTTTAGTAATAACACAAAATTCTACGCATAAAAATGCACATGTTGATTTTATTCCTACAACATTCATGTTGTTCACATCTTGTTCATTCTTGAACGTTCAACAATTTCCTACAAAAAAATTACATGCTCAACTTTCTTTTTCTTGTTCTATTCTTTGTGATTCTCGACCCTTCAATAGAGTTTTGTGCAATATGGTGCAATAGGAATATGCTTAGGACTTTCATTGTTGTTTTAGATATTTTTTAGTTTAGTTTAGATGGTTTTAATTACTAATTGCTGTAATTTAAAGAATGAAATATTTTAATGACAAATTAGGCTTTCTCGATTTCCCGGTACCGGGTTTTTCGGGACCAAAATCAAAAAATTAAAACTGTTGTATTGTGAACGATTTTAGTTTTTTGAAAAAAAATTTTAAATTTAATTTGTTTAGTATTAAGATTATAATCATTTAAACACAAAAAAATTGAAAATCTTTCATTAATGCTCAAGATATTTAAGTTTTAATTTTGGTCCCGGTCCCGGAAATTTTCCAAAACCGGGATTTCGAGAAAGCCTATGACATATTTTAAGTACAAAAATTTTTAGATAACACAAATTTTAAGTACGAAACTGATTTACCATACCAAATTTATTTCAGTGCACATTCAAAAATTTTTTGATGATCACACATTTGACATTACATGCAGTTTTATTGCACTTTCCGACTTATACGTTAGTAATGTCTTCCTATTGTTATTGTAGCTTTAAAATAGTATTGTACAAATGACGATAAAATTATTGTTTATTGCATTTTTTTGCTGGCAAAAGTTTTAAAGAGAATTTATTTTTTTACTAGTTCTTTAAGTGTATTTCAATGGAAAATTACACTAGAAATTTTTGTTCACATATTTCTAAATTTTAAAGCTTTTAATTTCTTTAATATGACTTAAAAATTTTTTATTGTAGCTAAGTTTAAATTTATAAGACAGTTTAAAAAAATCCCTCATTTTCAATCAATTAATCAATTCAATGAATCAAAATTTAAATAAAATCAAAAATTTTCTTCAATTCATCCCACAACCATAAAACCCACACAATAATCTCAACTAACTAATTTCATTGAAATGTATTGATTACTTCTTAGACTACAAAAAACGTTTACTACATTACCATGAAGTGAGAAAAGCTATCTTAATTATAGTTCATTGGAGGTGTGGATGAATTTGTCTCATATATGTCATTAAATTTTAAATTACTTCACACTACACACAAATTGCTGTATAATTACAGATCTGTTTGAATAATTACTAAGCTAATTGATAAAAGTCATTTTAAATCGCTGCAGCTGGTGGCTGATATTTATAGTTAAATATATTAAATTTTGAGCAACTTTAAAGTGAAAATTAAATATATTTTTTTTTTGAAAAATTCCATTCACGTCCTACAAGATTCCTTCATATGCGCATCATCATTGTCCACACACGGAAAGAATTTATTTTATCATCTTCAAGACATTTTTCATTGTCATTTGTTATCATATTAAATTGCTATGAAAAGAAGTACAATTTCAAATAATAGTAGCAACAGCATGTGGCGCCAATTGCTCATATTCTCTTTTTTTATTATCAAGATTTCATCACGCTTCAGGTTTAATTAAGTTTCATACCCTCAATTCTTTCCCCTGCCCTGCTCTTCTTATATGTGTCTCAATATAGCTTCTTTTGTATTAAGTTAACGATTTTGTACGCTCATTTTCCAGCAGTGTGGAGGGGCATTTTACTCTCCTATACACATTCATTTATATATATATATTATTTTCTATTATTAAGTTTCATTGACTTTTCTTTCTCATTTAGAAAATTATTTTCTCATGTCGTTTCAATTTGTTCTTTTCTTTAATATCTTTTTCTTGTTGAGCGCAAATTTCTCGAGAAGTTTGAGTCTCTAAAGAAATATGTGAGGTGCATGATTCCAGGAATTTACCGAATTTATAGAAATTAAAATTTGTTATTAGAATGAAATTAAAAAATAAAAAGATAATAAAAAATTAATAATTTTTTCTTCTCAATCCCAAAAATGCCTTCAACAATTTGCAAAAAAGGAAACTATCACAAATAAAACCAACAAGAAATGTTTCCATAAAATACTTCAACCTACCAAGACATCCCAAACTCATTTCCTACCCTCTGTACGCTTCTAATTGGCGATTAATTTGATATCACTTTTAGTTGTTTCGTTCATTGTTACTCAATTGTTTCAGATCAGCACAGACCAGTAGAATGGGAAAAATGAATAGAGACGAGGAAGAAAGTTATCATTTATTAATGAGCAAGTCGTTGTTGCTATTATGTTCATCCATTCAACTGGAAATGAGCCATACTTTTGTACATTTTATTACATTAAATAATCTTTTCCTTCTTTTAGTTTTTATTCCACTTCCTCCATCTTCCCGAACATTGTGTGTAAAAGTTTCACCTTTTGTCGACAATCTTCTCTATAGTACACTTAAATGACGATAAAAAGAAGGATATTAAGGTGAATTCAGAGTTATTAAAGTCATCAAATATTCACCTACGGTGTTGTACGTTACATGATTTCACATCATTTCTAGTATTTTTTAGAGACCCTTTTTCATATGATGTGGAGATCCTTTGGGATGATTTGGGTTAAAAGTTTAATGAGAATTGGGATTTTCTCAATTTTAACCTCAGATTCAGAATGATTTTATGAAGGATTTGGCAGAAAATTCTGACAAAATATTTCTACTTTTACAATGACTAACCTCACTTTTTTCACAGTGCTTTAGTAGAGTATACCCTTAAGCGAGGTATTCAGTTACTGTACATTGTTATGATGATTATTCTACACAAGACTATCAAACACATATAGCGTATATAGTTATGAGCTCACAAAAAATTTGTAGAAGCTGTTAAATGTGTGTTCTAGCACAGCTATTTCAACCCTATGTTATGCTCACAAATGGATGATTTTAAATATTAAGAAAGGAAAAAAATCTAATTCCTTCATACCTGCTTTTGTGGATTTTTAAAGATTGTATAACGGTTGTGCATGTGGAATGAGAATAAAAATTGTTAAGCACCAATAAAACCCCATTTCACTCAATAACCTTCAACCCAATCTTAAACTATCACTTCATAAAAGAAATTTTCACCCTTAAAAAAATAAAATACAGAAAAAGAAGCAAGTTAGTTCCTAAACATTCACCCATGAATAGGAAATTAACACATAATTAAACATGTAACTACATATTCTTTTCATACATATACCGTACCATCATCATCATGTAATCATGTTAATGTTGTAGTTAGAAGGAGCTTAAAAAAGGTAAAAATAAATGACGATGATGAGGATGTGAATATCGCATGAATTCATTTACATCTAAAAAGAGCTTCCGTGCAATTTACAGAACACAAACTTTTACATGTCGTGTATAGTATGGAGTGGTATGAAAAAATATAATAAAAGCTGTGGAGAGCTTGGATGAGAGAGAGAGAAGGTAGGATGAAAAGGTACAAAACCGCACATACATGTATTTACGATTTGGAACTCATTTTAATAGAGTTTTGATGCCGAGTAATATCAATAAAAGTGGTTTGTCTGTAAACTTTTTTTTGTGTATATGTGTTTGCATTCCTTTCTGTATCATATATGCCCAACCTCTCTCTTCTTTTGCTATTGTTTGATGGAAAATTAAAAAACTAAAAAATTTCGATCAAAGAAAATTTAAGCTGATATTGTGATAAACATGAAACAGTGACATTGGATATGCTCTTGTTGAAATTGCTTCTGCTGTTGCTGCTTTTGTCGACGAAGAGAGTTTTTTAAATTAAAATATTTTTATTTTTTCATGATAAAAAATGAATAAAAGATCTAGTAGGGTATTCACTTGGGAGAAGTACAACAGATCTTCGATCATTTTTGCTATAAGCAAACTCTATTTTTTTTATTTCATTCAATTCTAACATATTCACTAAACTTTTAAAATTAAATCTTATAGAAAAAAGTTTGACTTTATTCAATCTAAAGTTTTAATTATAAAAGATTCAAATACTTAAGAATTAAGGAACAAAACATAACATAGACCCCAATAACCAGAAATTTTAAAATTTAGTTTAAAGCAAGCTCAAAGCTAACTTTATATAGAAAGAATAGCTAAAAGTTAGCGGAGAACTTGCGTTTAACTAACTTTGAAATTTTCTGGTTATTAGGGAGATATCAGTTTTTTTTATCAAATAAGTAAATAGAAATTTCTATAAATGTCAAAGCTTTAGCTTGAAAAACTTCCAATGAAACCATAAAAGTTGCATCATCAAATAGAACCTCCAAACCACAGCATCACCACTTTTTTGCCTTTGTGATTTTATCCCTACTCTACGTATTTTTTTTAATAAAAATTAATTGATATGGGAATTTATTAAAAATAATTTTCTTCTTTCTTCCTTTCATGTATTCAGTTTTTTACAAGCTCACATAGTCAATATAGTCATTGCCTCAGAAACCCTTTCAATACATCAGTCTTTTCCCCCACTTTAACATTCTATAGCTTCATCAGAATAGTTGTAAAGAATACAAGCTTTGAATAATGACAGCACATTATGTCTGTAGTAAAGACATTGTTTATCAAAACATGAATGTTATTGCCACTGCAATGTTGCTATCGTTCTCACTCATCGTTTCACTTCCGACTCACATTTTTATGGCATTGTCGTCATTGAGTTTACATCGGAGATTAAAGATCCTTACATATTCCATTGAGAGATGGAAAAGAATGAGGATGAAAGGCTTCAAAGGACAATTCATTTTTATAGTTTTCTGTCACAAGCTTTTTGACAAGATTGGTCCTTGTGGGAATTTTTAGGAAATTGGCTATTGTGTGCTTTGATGCTGTAGTTCTTTTTTTTATAAGCCATGATTAATGAACTCAGAGATGAAAGCTATGAAATTTTGTTCTAGATTTGTTGATCCTTAAAGTTAGTTGAAATTTGCCTCCAAAATCTTTACAAAGGGTGCCTGCCAACAATTCTACAAGCTTGTAATGAAAACGATAATGGCAATGATGAAATGAAACGATAAAGGAGCAAAAGAAGCATTTTAAAGCTAGAAAATGCTTTTATAAAACGGAAAAGAGCTTTCAACGGCTTAAATTTTATGAATTTTATTTTATTAGGGTGGGGATAACGTTGTAATTTCCTATTTTACTCTTCATGTAAAGTAATTTGTAAAGTTTTAGGAAACAGGAAATTGTGATTGTTTTATTGTTGATTTTTGAGATGATTTGTGATTCCTCTACAAATCTTCTAATAATTTGAATGACATGATATAAATTAAATTTTAAGATTATTAAAATTAAAGGTTTATTTTTCTTAAAGAATTTTGAATAAGTCAAAATAGAAAATTTTTTTAATAAAATCAAAATATTTAAAAAAATTTTAAAATTTCTTATTTTAACCTCCTAAATTTCATCAAAACCCTAAAAACTTTCCTCAATCCCAAATCTCATAAATCCAAATCGCTTTTTCTCACGAACAATCAACCCATCTCATCATAATATAAACAACATAAATTATCCAATTTCAATATGTCATGACTTGTACTTAATTAAAATTTAATCTTTTTCATTCTTTATCTTATATCACATGGTGATGTCTAGATGATTTTCATAAATGTGAATGTTCATCATGATGATCATAATTTTCATTTTATAATTTCATATTCAATGTTGAAAATGCAGACATGTTCATACACGATTTCCATGTCAGGGTGAGGTTAGGGATGAAAATCTGTTTTTGAATGGGATGAGGAGTTTTTTGTGAGTTGTGACAGAATTTTGATTTAAAATTGAATTTCTTCCTTCTAATAATAATGCTAATGCTAAATCCAAAAATTCTAATAGAAAAATTAAAACTTTTCAAATCGTGACTCAAAGTTGACCAAGTCAGGCATCCAACCCCTTTAGTACCATTAAAATTCAAATATTAATGTCGATGCTAAAATTAAATGACATAATATGCAATGATGATACAAATTAAATGAATGTTTCACATGTTGTATAGATATTGAGTAAAATTTGTGATATAACAAGACAGTAGACAGGAAAGCATCATAATATCGTCATCATCAATGTGAGAGACATATACCATAAATGTTCTAGACAGACACGAAAACCTATTACATTCAAGCTCATCATATAATGAATATGATGGAACGCGTGGATGAAGTGCATATGATACCTTTTATACTCGCTTATAGTCTCATATTCACTCATACACATGTATGGACAGATGTGTAGACATTAATCCATGTCAAATGCTTTGACGTCCTAAAACGTTTGTATTGTAAAAACGCGTGCATGAGTTGATCCGTCGTGAAAGATGAAAACTAATGCGGAAAAGTGGCCTTTTGGGGATGTTTTGTTGGAGTTGTTTGGATAGTGGCGCATTTTTTTTTGAAAATTTGAATATTTTAAAAGTTATTTATTTGTGAATATTCAATATTTTAAAATTGAAGCTTTCACATCACTCACCCCCAACAATATGAAAATATAAAAATTCCATCACATTCATCACTATAACACAACTCGTTTTCCTCATCATAGCACAACATCAGCACTCAAAAGGAATTCATATACATCTCTCATATCCACGGTCATGTGTATATCTCACATTCATATATGTTATGTACATACATGATGAAAATTCAGACACATCCTGTCATTTCTCCATTTTTAATGGTCATCTTTTATGGCACAATATCAACAAATGGATATGAATTGAAGGTAAGTAATGTGAAATTAGTATTCGTGATGTGAAAAATATTATTTTTTCTCTTTTTATTTTCTAAGGCTATATAGTGGATAATATTGTTCATTTTGACTGATCATTCACGGCATTTAATTTCAGATTACTTGTTGGAGATGTTTAATTCACATCCGCATATGTTCCGTCTACAGTTTTATTCTTCTTTTTTATTACATTTCATCATCATCATCACGCACAATTTTTGCTACTTTTACATCTTGTTTTAGTTACTTCCTTGTTCTTTGTTGTTGTGTTTGGAGAGCTGTTAAAAGGTGTATTTTATAGTTTTTGAGGAATGAAAATTTCTTTTAACAAAAATTCTATAAATTCAGAATTATTATAAATGACTCTGAATTATTAAAAAAAATGTTTTTTTTTTTAATTATTTAATTTTGAACATGTTTTAAAAAACATGTGAAGGACTTGATTTAGCCTATTTTGAATGAAATTTTTAAAAATATTCGAAAAATTTTAAGTTTCAAAGTTTTCAAATTTATTTTTTACGAATTCTAAAATTTTTAAGTTTTTAAAGAATAAGACTCAAAACTTAACGTAGCTTCCATTCTAGTATCAAAAACTATCATTTCCAAAAAGCACCAACCCGATTCTCACAAGAAGTATAAAGTTCATTTCATGCCAAAAAAAAGACATAAAAAGAGAAGTAAAGGGAATAAAGAAAAGAATGAAAAGATTAAGGAAAGACAAAAACAGATAAAAAATAAATAAATAAATTGTGTAAGTGGATAATGGAAACAGGAAGAGATGAAAGAGGAGAGAAAAAGGGAAGAAAAAAGTTCATTTTTATTATCGTCAGTGCGTAGGTGATGTGAATATAAAGTATAAAATGTGTTAACGATATCATTACATTTCACTGTTACAATGAGCATCACATACTGTTCCTATCTCGCTTGTCTTTTATGGAAGTATTAAATTTGAAAGTTTTTGGATTTCTTGGAGGATTATGGTGAGGAATGCGCAGTTTTTTTTCGGGGTAAGGATTGATGATGATTGAAATTTATTGAGTTGATAATTTGATTTAGTGATGCAGAAAGTGAATTATTTGGATATGCTTTGTTGTCTTATTCCTTAGTAGATTCTGAGATTTATGCTACAAAAAAATTCTTCAAATTCTAAAATTATCGAATTTCATAACTCAAATTAAATGTCAAATACCAACTTTCATCCAAGTCCCACCAGAAAATCCCTCAAAACTCAACAAAAAGTCACTCAAAAATTTCCCAAACTTTGTCACTTCACAACCCACTAATCTACCCAAACTATTAATATCCAACCATACTGACAACAGAACAACCCACAGAATAAAACTAGAAGTTTTTCACTTCCAACCGAATACAAATGTGTCAAGAGAAATTGTTTGGTAGTCGAGAAAGAAAAAAGAGGAGATGAAAAAAAAAAATTCATGCGAAGCACAGAAGGAACATGAAAATGCACATAAAAGTGATTTGATTTTTCATCTCACTCGCATTCTTAAACTGCCATGAATGAATGGAAGGGAGAACGAAGATGTAAGAAAAAAAAATTTAAATCACAGAAAGAATATAAAATAAATAAGTTAAAGGATATGACGATCTTTTCACTTCAACATTTTTTTTTGCAGCATCTTATTCTTCTTTTTATTTCAATCAGAACCTTCTTTTCGCTCGCGCGTAATCAAAATAAATTTTCATTTGCTTCCTTCCGCATTTTATTCCTTTTTTTTTCTCGGCATTTCTTGTTCTCATTTTTATATTTTCAGCTTTTTTTCATGTTTATTTGTGTATTCTTTGTCGGTGGAAAAAGTGAAGTAGCGAGACAGGGCATGTATGTAAAAGTGAAATATGTGACACGATGTTTAAATGTGTATATATAGCAGTTTTGATTAAGGGTCGGTAACTTTGTGATTTTGGATTCAATGTTGATTATTTTTTGAAAATTTGATGCAACATGAATGTTTTGAGGGTTTCGAATCAATTTTATGGGCTTTAAGAAAATTTTGGGGACCAGAAAGTATTTACACTGATGTGAACAGAATTTATAGAAACTTTCAAGATTTCATCAATATTTTCATAAGTTTATCACCCCTCCATACACGATATTTCACACAAATACATTTCACATTTCATGATACACATCCCATGGAGTATGAACCGAATAACAAACCGAAAATTTATGACCGCAACAAAAAGAGGAAAGAGGAAAGAGGAAGTGAAAAAATGCATATCTCACACAATTTATTATTAAATATTCGTCATGTTTCATGTCAATAAAAATAAAAATGTGAGAAATAATAAAAGTCAAGAATAAATGAAAGAAAATTTTGTTTTTTGTTTCTTATGCGATGGAATTTCCAGTGAAATAAAAAAAGTGATGTCCTTAAAGGAGAAGCTAAAATTTTTTTTATATCCATAAGTGGGATATCACATGCTTCTTCTTGGAAGAAAAGAAAAAAAATCTTAATTTTCTATCTCAAGATTCATGTCATTATGAATATTCGTTCATAGCTCTACTGAGAAATATTTTTATATACTTTTTTTCTTGTTGCTGATGTCCTCCCCACACAAATGTACTTTATGAAGTTCAGTTGTAAGATACTTTACAAGGAATAACTTGTGAACATTCAATGCTGTGGAAATTCTTGCTTCTTCTTTTTTTGTACAGAGAAATTTATAAGATGATTTTCATGGAATTTTTTAGGTCAAATGTAAACAATGGAATTTGAAAAGTCAAGCATGGGAATTTGCAGTAATAGAAAGTTTTTAAATTGTTCTTAAGGTAAAGACTTTGATCATTTAAAGTCATATTGGTTGATTTAAGTATGTTCTTCAAGCTATGCCTCTGGCTGAATTTATATAAACTTGTCCTTCATATTCTGAAATTAATAATCTTCTTAAACGAAATTTTGCTACAGGATATTAAAGTCAAAGCTTAAGTTTTTGCTTTTAATAGTTGCAGGACTTATTAATCCTTAGAAACTGTCCTAAACTAGAAACTTTCAACATTTGTAAGCTTTGCATCAACATCATTAGTAGTGTAATCTAAAAATCCTTAAAATCCATAATAACATCATCATCCTTAATATTTTTTAACACTCCCATAAAATTTCCAAGTCACATCCTTACACTTATCATGAAAGTTAAATTAAAGACCCCAGAAAAAATATTAAACCCCAAAAAATGAAGACACTTGAGTCAATAATCACGAAGCATCATCTCTAATTATACTCTCATACATGTCTCCATCATTAGGTCCGATATTACCAATTACATAATTAAATGGAAGAGTATTATGGGAATTGTAATGTTCACAAGCGATTAAGTAGATTTCTCTTCATTTTGTTAAGGACAAAAACTTTCCTCCTTTTTTTTTGCTATTCCCATTTGAGAGTGCTGATTGTACTTAATGTAAAAAGTCTTTTACTCACACTCATATATATGCACATGTTTATGTTCAATCTTGTGTCATATGAAAAAAAAGCTTCTTCAAAGTTTTTACTTCTTGGTTTTCAAAAATAAAGAAAAGGAAAGGAAATGTTTTTTTTTAAAGAGTTAGGGGATTTCATTGAGGTATCTTGGTGATGGATGCGCAGTTTTTCGAAAGTATTCTTATTTTTTTGACCCATTGTCTTGAATATTTTTTTCTCGTTTTAATTTTTGATTATATTTTTCAATTTTGTTGTCCTAAAAGTCATCAAAAGCTATTTATTAAAACTTTTCTGTGGCTGCCTATTTGCACTCTGATTTCATCGCTTTCTTTTTATTTTTTCTGAATTTTATTTTTTATCCTCTGTTTTTTTTCAAGTTTTTTTTTATCCAAAATTAAAAATAGCCAAAATTGTTCAAAAGATACGATATGATCTTTGTTTTTCTACAAAAAATTTGACTAAACTATATAACTGCAAAACTATAGCAATATCCTATCCCATTTCCATAATCAAAAGACAATCAAATAGATGAGCAAATTGTCAGACAAAACTAGTAATGAAGCGGATCACGCTTCATGTGCATATTCACACCGTTCCAAAACTCTATATCGGGTCAGCAAAGCTTCGCTTTGCATAAGTTTGAAGATTAGGATTCGATCGGGTCAGCAAAGCTTCGCTTTGCATAAGTTTGAAGTTTAGGACTCCATCAGGTCAGCAAAGCTTCGCTTTGCATAAGTTTGAAGATTAGGATTCCATCGGGTCAGCAAAGCTTCGCTTTGCATAAGATTGAAGATTAGGATTCCATCGGGTCAGCAAAGCTTCGCTTTGCATAAGTTTGAAGTTTAGGACTCCATCAGGTCAGCAAAGCTTCGCTTTGCATAAGTTTGAAGATTAGGATTCCATCGGGTCAGCAAAGCTTCGCTTTGCATAAGATTGAAGATTAAGTCTCCATCGGGTCAGCAAAGCTTCGCTTTGCATAAGTTTGAAGATTAGGATTCCATCGGGTCAGCAAAGCTTCGCTTTGCATAAGTTTGAAGTTTAGGACTCCATCAGGTCAGCAAAGCTTCGCTTTGCATAAGTTTGAAGTTTAGGACTCCATCAGGTCAGCAAAGCTTCGCTTTGCATAAGATTGAAGATTAAGTCTCCATCGGGTCAGCAAAGCTTCGCTTTGCATAAGTTTGAAGATTAGGATTCCATCGGGTCAGCAAAGCTTCGCTTTGCATAAGTTTGAAGTTTAGGACTCCATCAGGTCAGCAAAGCTTCGCTTTGCATAAGTTTGAAGATTAGGATTCCATCGGGTCAGCAAAGCTTCGCTTTGCATAAGATTGAAGATTAGGATTCCATCGGGTCAGCAAAGCTTCGCTTTGCATTAGATTGTAGATTAAGTCTCGATCGGGTCAGCAAAGCTTCGCTTTGCATAAGATTGAAAACAAAAGTTCCTAAAAAAATCGAAAATTTTCACATTTGGACTCAATTTTGAAGCACTAATTGATGTTTTTGGATATGACAATGTGTGTACGTCTTTTAGGTCTATTTATAAGCTACAATAATCACAAGTTTCTGTAATTTTTAAGACTGAACTGTAAGTACAGGAGGGTGAAACGTCCCAAAAATGCCGATTTTTTGAACTTTTTCGACTTTTTGACCAACTAAACTTGGATTAAAAATATTTTTGGTATTTTTCCATAAAAGTTCTCGCATTTATTGATCAAAAACAGAAAAGCAATATATATATATGTGTTCATATAGAAAAGTGACCGTTATTTTTTTAAAATTTTTGAAAAAATTCACTAACACTATCAAATTTTCGATACAAAAAACTGAGCAACTCAACTGAGCTATGGTCGTCGCATGGTCGTCGCTCAGTTGTATGAACACATATATATATATTGCAGAAAAGTTTACAAAAATCCATCCACACAGTGAACCATACGAATTTTTCCAAAATTTAGGTTTGTGGGAGGTGTACTGGTGGTTAAAAATTTTTTTTTTTGCATTTTTTCTCAACAAAACTTCATTTTTTATTGATTTTGATCAAAAAAGTTCAATTAACAATTTGTGTGAAATTTTTTTAATGTATTTTGCAATAATCGGCTAAAATATGCTTAAAAAACACACTATTTCGTTAATTTCTCGGAATAGTCTGCATGGATCAGCACCAAAAGATTCACAGCACTTTTGAGTGATAATACGCACATTTTGAGACATTTTTGACATAAAATGGTTTTTTTGTATTTGAGTTCTCCATCCGACAAACTTGCTGGTAAGCATACACCACCACTATTTGGGGTCGTGTCCAGTGGCATCAAAACCTTTTTCAATGCGGTTTTTTGTATTTTGTAGATAATTTTGAGGCCAAACTTTTCACACCGAACTGTTTATGAAAATTTTGAGTTTTGGCGCCAAAAAACTAAAAAAACGATTTTTTAAATCTATCGAAAACAATATATTCACAACGTGAAACGGTGTGAATATGAAAATCCACAAATTGTCCTCATTTCCTGAGCAAAACTTGCATCTTTGAAGCACACAAAAAAATATATAAAAAGAAAAGAAAAAAAAAATATTGAAAAAAATTCTTATTCCCTTCAATTTCCATCTCTTTCACTCACTCTTATCAATTCTTTACAATATTGAGGCTATTTGAGGCAAATAAAGAAGACACAAAAGAATAAAAATAAAGAAAAAAAAAAACAGTAAAGAAGTTTACACTCGGGAGCTCACTTGAGAATGCTTTTATATGGCAATTTTTGTGAAATGGAAAATATTTTTCTTTCTTTTCTCAAAATTGAAAAACTTTTCTGTACCGTTATGTGTTGTGTTGTGCTTTACTGGATGGAACATAACAAATATAAATGAAGAGAAATGAAAGTTTTTAAGAAAGCAAAATAACTTTTTTGAGCACATTTTGTTTAATGGATGGGAATTAGTGAAGATAGAGTTTTTAAGGGAAATAAAAGCAGGCATTATGCTGTTTTTTTTTGAAAGTGAATTGTCACGAAAATTGAGAATGTTTTAGTGGAGGAAATTTATTTTAGAAATTAAATTGTTATGAGAATTAAAAGAAGGACGTGTCGGGTAGTGCCAGGGGGGTTTTTATTGAAGCTATAAAGGCTGATTTAATTTTTGAATTTTAATTAAAAGTCGTTAATGTGTGTAGTTTAGAAGATCTATTAATTTCGCTAAAGATTATTTTAACAGGGAAGACAATGGGATTTTTCAAAGAAGTTATTTATGAATTAATGAAAAATTGCCTTTCTACTCATCAAGCCTATTTTTTGAATAAGAATAATTTTTTTATATCCAAGCACGTGCCTCAAATCAACCTCCTCTCACAAAATTATCCATTACCATCACAAACATCTCCAAGTCATCTAAATTCACCCAAAAAAGGAGACTTTTTAGCTGCAAAAAAAATTATATTAACTTTCCAATAATGTTGCAATATCCTCTAAAGCCATTGAGCAGAAAAAAGAGTCTTGAGTAACCTTCAATATCGAAACATTTTCCATTCAAAAACAGATCTAAAACCTCCCTTAAAGCTTAATTTTTTGAGCACCCAACGCAGACGTCTCCTTATTCAAAAGAAGTAGAGAAACAAAAAAAAAAATATAAAATGTGTTTTTAAAGCACATCTAATCCTTAATTATACTTCTTTAAGTTTCTTCGTCTTTTTTTTCGGTATGCCAATAATTTTTATGAGGCTTTTCTTTTTAAGAAAAACAGCAATTTAAAATTGGCTTTTCATGGGCTTAGACATTAAAGCTCTGTTATTATTAACTTTACTTGTTTTCTTTATGGAATGTATTTTTGGAAGTAAAAGATAATGAGTAATTGTTGAGGGGAAATTGGGTATGAGCTCGTGTTAGAAATTTAAAGATGTAAGGTTAAAATTTAAAAATTATTTTTAAAATAATCCAGTACCTAACTAGCCATAAATAATCTCAACATACCCATCCTATCCAAAAATGTATATTCTTTCTTCAATTTTATGTGTTTCAGTCGACAAGAAAAGGTTGAATTGTTAATTTGAGAAGACTTAAAAAATTTATTTTCTAAGTACTTAATAATTAAGGTCAAAAATTACTAAAAGTTTACTGTTTAGTGAAACAATGAATGTCAAAGAAGATTAAGTTGTTAAAGATTCTTAATGAATATTTTTAGAAAGTATTAAAAATATTTTTTTCCTTTTGTTGTTATTGCGTCATTTTGAGACTAGAATATGTGACTTTGATTTTATTTTGGAAAAATTTTAGATCTTAAAAAAATAATTGTATGATACTTATCATAAAGTTAAAAGTCAATTGAACCATCTAAATTTTATTTTTTTTTAAGGTTTAAATTGTTTTTAATTGGTTAAATGTGCATAAAAAGTTATTTGAATTTTCGAATCTTCTAAATTTATTAAAAAAATTTGTTATACTGAAAAAAATTTAAAACTCTTCAAAAATCAACCACATTTCGTCCAACAATATGAAATCCAATTTTATCGCTCACAGCTACAATTGCCAATCTTATGTTATATAAAAAACAATAAAACTCACAAATCTCAACAAAATTCACTCAGAAATTCCATAACATATCTTCATAGATAGCACAAAAAGTTCCTAGCAACATCAACATTCGCAATTCGATATGTCTATAACATTTTTCCAATAAAAATCAATAAACCAAAAGATTGAAAATGGATATAAAATTTTCATATTTTTCTATGTCAAATCAATAATAAAAATTTTATTGTCACCAAAAAAATATATAAATTTCATTTTAGCAATAAAAAATTGCGTGAAGATATAAAGAATTTTTTGTCAAGCTCATTCGCAGCTATTTTGTCTTTGAGTAATGAAATTTTTTTTATTTTTTTACTGCAGTTTTTTTTCATAACTTTTCAATCTTTTATGATTAAAAGAAATTTTTCATTGAACAGCAATATGAACACAATCAATACACGTACTTGCTGTTTTCAGCTCAAAAGCCTCCTATCGACCTAAAAACAGAACAAAATGATGGAAAAAATATGTTCAAAGAATAAGTTTCTATGAAAAGCCTTTGATTTTTTTTCACTCTTTTATTTCCAATCCTTTTGACTGTATGTTCTCTTTAGTTTTTATAAAGAATTCCTGGTGGAACTTAACCTACATTAATGAATTGAAAAAAGTTTTATGCTGACTACAAAAGGGCTCTATTGATTGATTTTTTAAATGGAAAAATACACAAAATTTTCACTTTAATTTTAACACAAAAATCTTTAAATTAAATTAAAAAAAAAATCCATCATCACCCAATTTACACATCTTAAAGTATCGACGACCCCCAAAAAAATATCATCGACAAAACATCAACATAAATAAGGAAAGAAAAAAAAAGAATCTAAGACGAACATCAATACTGAAACTTTCAAAAATACATTAATTCAATCAAGATATCATCTGTAAGGATAGGAAGGAGACACAAACTTGACATAAAGAGAAGGAGACAAAATAGCACACAAAAGATAGAGAATAAGAAAAAATAAAGAAATGTGAAAAAGATGAGAAGGTTTGTTTAGATAATGATAGCCGCCCTAATGATGCTGATTCTCTTTTTCATATTCAATGTTTAGTCTACTTATTTACTTTTGTGCTGTTTAGTGCTATTTAATAGAAAATGTTGGGTGACTTTTTTGTTAGATTCTTTAAGATGCTATTTGGAAATGAAGGTTGTCTTCGTTTTTGTCATCAAGAAAATTTTTAAGAGATCAAAGATTTGTTTTTTTTGAATTTTTAATTTAAAATTTTCCAACTACTTAAAAATGTCATTTTGAGATTAAAATGTTCAAAACTTGAATATTTTAACAAAATTAAAAAAAAAAAAAACATACAACAAAATAAAGTTCTTAAAAATTCTTCCAAAATCACCATCAGTATCCCCAAAATGCAAGCTTTATACTTTATTTCCATGTTGACATTCCCCAACCATCCATTGATTTTCATTTCCGAATATCTATGTTACGAAACGTCTACGCATTTCATGATTTTTATCAATAAACAAACAAAGAGATTTTTTTTTGTTCTTCTACTTCTTTTTCTCTAGTCCCATTCCGAATGCTTTATTGGAAAGGCCATTATGTAATGTGAAGAGAGCGAGTACTGTTGAAATTCTTGCCTTACGCACAAAGAGATTTATCGGTTGATATTGAGTGGCAAATGTAAAGAATCTTGAGTAGAAGCCTTGAGTTGATTTCTCAATTGTTTTGTTTTGAGATCAAGTAATGGTTGCAGTGGGTGTATTTTTGGAGGGTAAGTGATGGAATTTTTGACTCTTGAGTTGAGAAGTTTGGCAAATTTTTGAATGATATTTTGTGGTTCATGCTGATTTTAGATGAATTAATTAATGATAATAAATTATGATGTAATAAAGACATTTTAAGTATAGTTGTTAAAATTTGACAAACTGCTGCATTAAAAACTGCTTTGAAATATGGTTTGACAGTTTTAGGGGTCGTTCACTTAGTATGTTACACAAAAAATGACTTTTTAGACCCCGGTCACCCCTTTTTAAGTTTTTTACATGAATTTTTTGTTCTTTTGTTTGGCCTGTTACAAAATCCTACCCCCCTCCCCCTTTAAAAAGCTAACGTACTAAGTGAACGGCCCCTTAGTGAAATTTTAACCTTTTTTGGATGTTGGTAAAATTAAATCATGATAATACTCAGAATTAGAGTCAATCTCCAATCAAAACTATCAATACAATCCTTAATAATCAACCTAAAGACTTCCTAGCTACCATCCATTCCTAGTACCATCATCCCCATCCATCCATAAACTAATTCATCAACAAGCTCCATTTCACAAAAGTAATTTCTAACATTTCTCGACACAAAAAAAAAGTAAAAAAAAAGTCTCAAACAAAAAGTAAAAGCACCCATTCATCAGCATTAGAAAGGTTTCTTTCTCATGAAAAGGTTGATGTTGATTTGATCTGAGGTTGTTTTCTTGTTCAAGAATCCAAGTGTAAATAAAGTTCAAATACAAGAAAGTTATTTTTAATTAACTCAGAGGCAATTTTCAAAGGAAAAAATTGTTCAAGCTGTGATAAAAAAATGCTGTAAAGCTTTGAGTACAGTACGAATAACAAAAAAAAAGTTTTAGAAACAGAAGAAGTGTTGAGGATTGGTTCTGATTTATTTATTTTTTGTTGTTGATGTTTTTAAAATCTGTCGATTTTAAGTGGGAAAGAGATGCTCGTGTAACTTTTCAATGAGTCTGGGATGGGATTTTTTCTTAATTTGTGTGAAGTAAACTTAAGTTGTAGAATGAATTTTACTAAATTTTAGTTATTTTTTTTTAAAAAATTTCAGATAACAAATTTTATTAATAAGCTCAAAACCATTGAAATTTTACAAAACTTGCTTCATTTCATTCCCAATATTGATGTAACAAATTTTTCAATATTCTTCAAAAAAAAAAAAAAAAATTCAAATTGACCTTTTCGAAAAAAGTTTTATTTTTTTCTCTTCCTAACAAATTGAAAAGCTTATGAAAAGTTAAAAACAACTGAGGCACAACCGAAAAATAAGAACAAAAAAATTTAAAATTCTCTTTTGTGCTTTTCAATATATTCTTTATTCATTTGCTGTAGATAATTTGATACAAAATAATTTTTTTGTGTGTCCTTTTTTTAAAAAAATATTTTGTCAAATATTTTACGATCTCTTGTTTTAATACTTTAATTTTGTCTGGTTAGTTTGAATTAGGCTTTCTCGAAATCCCGATCCCGATTGATTTTCGGGATCGGGATCGGGATCGGGATTACCCGGGATTTCCCGGGAAATCCCGAAGATATTTTTGAAAAATTTATGTGAATTTTATATCCAATTTTAATATTTGAATGAAGGTAATTAATTTTTAAAAGTTTTTATTTTTTTGGACAACATATTTCTGATACAATTTTGTTGCAATTAGTCATTAATGGTTCAATAAACTACAAAATTAAAAATTTAGTAAAATTATTTCTAGAGTTTCATTTTAATGTATGTTTTAGAAAATATCATTAATTTATAGAATTGTTTTTAGATTATTATATAAAGTCTTTAAAATAATATTTTTTTAAATTAAGGTTTAATTTTAAAGTCAATTTAACCATGATAAAAACTTTTTTCTAAGTATCAAAAATATTTTTTTAAAAAAATATAGATTTTTACGAATTTTGGTTGATTTTCCAAATTTTTTAAAATTTTAACAAAATGAAGCATCAAATGACACTAAATTTTAATAAAATTTAAATTGAATGTTTCTTTAAATACTCAGTTTAAAAAAATGTAAATTTTTTTTGAAAAAAAAGTAAAAAAAAAAAATAGGGTAAAAAATATTGAAATTTGTACAAAACGAACAAATTTTTTTCAATGGTCTGTAACTTTCATTGGAAGCAATGTTCATTTCCCAAATTTTTCCTAGGACTTTATTTGGTTTCCATATTTTATTAATCAATCTTGAAAACAGCTATTTTTGCAGCATAAAGCACTAAAAAACGTCTTGAGATTTAAATATTGAAATTTGTACAAAAAATATTGAAATTTGTACAAACAAATATTGAAATTTGTATACCACATTCACTCGATTTTTGCACCCAAAACTTGGGAAAAATTAAATTTCTTGAAGTATTTTTATTTGAGTAAGTTCTACATCATCTTGAGCTGCTTATTAGTCCTTTAAATTTAATTTAATTAATTTGTTTACACAAAAACAATTGAAATTCTTCACCGCCTACTATTGAAATTTTGTACAAATTTCAATATTTGTTGTATACAAATTTCAATATTTGGAATGAAGTGGATTTTTTTCGTATAAGCAGTGATTTGTACGGGCAAAAGTTTAGTTAATCGTAAACTTCAATCTCCGAGCAAAGTCATAAGACCTTAATATGTGGACCAAAATGTCTTCTTAGCCAATTTTTTCATGTTCGAAAATTGTACAAAAATTTTTTTGTGATTTTGTTCATACAAATTTCAATATTGTACAAATTTCAATATTTTTTACCCTATTTTACTATGCAAATGGTTAAAATCGGGATTTTCAATCCCGATCCCGAAAATTTTCGGGATCCCGGGATTTTTCGGGATCGGGATTTCCCGGGATTTCCCGATCCCGATCCCGATAGCGAGAAAGCCTAGTTTGAATCATGAAAAAAAAAAATAAAATCAATATTTTAATTTAGAAAATTAATTATTTTCAAATTTTACTTATTTCATCAACTTCATAAAAAAAAAAAATCAATTGAAAACTTTTAGAAACTGCGCTAAAGCTCTCCAATCGCCAAACTGATCTTCATCCTCATGTATCTTCCATTCAGCAAATTTCCTTTTTTTTCAAAAAGCGACTCGACATTTTCCATGACTTTACATAACAATCGTAATATTACAAGCATTTTCTTGCCATTGTAATATTTAACTTACAATAAAATAAGTACAAAATTCAACAAAGTGAGGTTAAGCTTTTGTTAAAAAAAATCATCCCTTCTGCTTTTAGTTAAAAATTTTCTGTTCAAGACGTAGCACAATGGACACAGTTGTTCAACAATTTTCTTTCTTACGCTCAAGTTTTCAACTCCCCTCGTATTATGTAACAACAGTGTCGTCCTTTTTGGCTGTATGAAACTTTGTCTCCCATTTTTTTTTGAAGTATCTTCTTCGTTCATTTCCTTCCTGACTGGTTCGGTTGTCGTGCCTGCTGATTGTAAATATTAAGAATGAAAGAAGAAGAATGAAGAAAAAGTTTCATTGTTTTTAAAAACGTGGATTTTCAGAAAAAAAATGAAGTCAAAAAGTAATGGAACATGGGATAAAAGTTTCATTTCATTTGTCGCGGGTTCAATGGATGGTAATTATTAATTTTTCAACTTTTTTTTGAATTTTTCAACATTTTGAAACCTTTCTGAGCTCAAATTTTGAGAGACAATTTTATTTTATTTTTTGAATTTTTTATTAAAATACCTACTTTTTTAAAAAATAAAGTTAAAGTTCCTTTAAAGAAAAGTCTTAATACAAATTTATTTTCCTCAATAATCCCATAACTTGCACACAATCTCAACCCATACTTCATCTATCCAAAAACAAAAAAAATCTCATGTCTTCTTGTTCCTTAAATTTCGTGACAAAATTAAGGCAAAGTTATAACAAATAAAACAATAACAAAAGGAACACAAAAAAAGAGTTTAAAGAAATGGGGAAGAAACTGGTACATATCACACACTGGTACATGAAACGAATGAGAGCTTGTAAAATGAAGAGCTTTTATCTCAAAACAGCAAAGTTTTTCATCAAGCACATACGATGGGGAGGAGCACGGAACATGAGAAAAAATGGCAAGAACAACATACGATAATAATTCGTGACATCTTGTCTATGTCATTTTAATATGATGCATGCACGCTTGATTTCTTTTTCTGTAAATTTTTCACTTTATCTTGTCTTCTTTTTGTCTTTAACTTTTTTCTTGTATATTTTTTTTCAAGGTTCTTGAAGATTTTTATTTTTTTCTTAATATTTACTGGGGTGTCTTTTTTTAATGTTTGTATTAGTTTTTTTTTGCTTGGAGCAAATGAACTTTTTATCTTCTTAACTGTTTTTTTTTATTATTATTATTTTATTTCATTTGTGACAAGGTTTCATTCTTTGACTCCAAAAAAATGCATCACCTTGTGTTTTTATTTCCATGACAAGAATTTAAATCTTCGTCTTCTGTTTGAAAGATTTTATTCATTTTATCTTAAAAGCATTTCTAGCAATTCATATTGATAACCATTGATAACTGAACTCTTTGTTATAGTAAGAAAAAATAATTTCAAAAATTTTTAAAATCTAAAATTTAAATTTTTTTTAAAATTTAAAAGCAATGTTTTCATTAAATAAAACAAGCCTACCTTTAAGTAAGAGACAAGAAGTAGCAACATTATTTAAATTTACTCATCTTAACGCAACAGAAGAAAATCATCAACTTCTTCTCCTTGTCTCTTCCATTATTTTCTTTAATTTTATTAAGATTACAAAAAGAAGAAGAAGCAAAACACACATGGAAAGTGCTAAAAAAATTGAGACTAGAAGAGTAAATGTACGTCATGTGATCCTCACATCGTGAATACACAGCGAATCTGATTACACGTATAAATGTCAAGTAGATGAAAAAATATTTGATTCTCACATGTATAGAATTTTTAATATGAGAATACACAACAGCAAAAGCACATCATCATCATCATCAAGAGCAGCAACAGCAGAAACGATGGTAGTAGGTGGTAGCTGTTACAGCTCACACAATTCCATAATAAAAAAAGCATGCTTTTGTGTAAAAAATGATTATTTCAAAATTGAAATGTAGATAAATGCCTCGACATTCCATTCTATTATTATGCTACGGTGTCACTAGAGTGTTTACTTCCAGGCATGTGTGTAGATGACTATTGTGATTATTTTGTTCATAGAGTGAATGAAAATAGAGAAAAAAAGTTTTCATTTGATTATTTGAATTCTGATTTTTCTATCATTTTATTGCATATTGTTCGTATGTTTGGGGGTAAATTACTTAGTAAGTATTAAAGTTATTTAAAAGGTTTAGAGCGCATTAGAAATTATAAATGTGTATTCACTTATTTTGATGGATTTTGATAGCACCTTTTCAAAAATTAATATTTTTTCATTTTTTAAGTCATGGACCCTTTTTTATATGGGCTGTTCGTAAAATTCGTAATGCTTAGGGAGGGGAGGATGGGTTAAGGATTTTGTTTCACTTCATACAATAGATTTCTAAACATCATACATAATTTGTTACGACTATCAGTTCTTTTAATTTCAAATAAATCAATTTTACATTTTAGCATCACTTGCATTACTCAACAAACTGTACATCATGATCTACTCTAACATCTAATCCACTTCCCAAAACTTAATGCATTCATTCTCTTCAAAAAATGTGATCTGAAAATTAAATGAAATTCCATGACATTTTTTTTTATTTCATCACCGATAATGACACATCATTTGGCCTAGTTTTCATTGTCACTGCTTTCATGTCTCTTTCTTTTCAATTCATCTTTTATTTAAATAGATTCTCAACCCCTATGAGACACCATTAAAATGAATGAATTTTCATTCCATATCCATTCTTACTTCCATTAATATTTATTACATTGAATTGTATGCATAAAAATGATGTGAAAATAATCGACTCGAGTTTGAGACTGAATGAATGAATTGTATGAAGAAAATATTTGAATGAAGGAAGAAATAAATACGGAAAGATGCTGGTGAGAATTTTTTTGGATAGTTGAAACGCATTTTTAAGGATTGAATTTTGATTCTTTGAAATTGCTGAATTTAATTATTTTTTTGAAAAAATTGAATTTTAAAGTTAAAATTAATTCAGAACTTGTTCAGAACTGCTGAATAAAAATCACATTTCAAACTTGAATGCATCAATTTTAGTCAGCCACGAATAAATCCATCCATTATCATCAGCAAATTCAAAAATATAAGCACAGCAAAAAAACAACGTAATTGACATCGTCTCTGAATTGTTTACGTCTATATCTTCTCCACCACCACCCTCGATTTGATTCTTATTCAAATTCAGCGAATGAAGTAAAAAAAAGAAATAAGCAATAAATATGCACACAATAGAATTCTTCAACCAGAATTGCTCCATGAAAATTTCTTCTTACTTCTCATTCTTCCTCTATCAAGATGTCAAAATAGCGATGAGAATAAAATGTGCATGAATAGTAAAGAAATGAACGATTTGATCGTGATGGAATCACATTGCAAGGGATGAAGAAATGATAAGAATAAGAAAAGTGAAATATCGTGAGGGAATTTCAATTCAATTCTTGCTTTATTTCTGTCGTGTCTCCATCTACTCTTTTTTTTCTACATTACATCATCTTTCATCGCATCATTGTTTGAGATCACATAATCTGATGATGAAGCATATGAAAAAAAAATCAGCTTTCTATTGACAAATATGCTCTTCATGATATATGAATTGAAGCTTGAATTTACAATATTGTACTTTTCGAGGTCATGTAAAGCTAGTGCATTTTGTTATTCAATATTTATCCATGACACAATATTTGATTTATAAACTTTTTAGAAACTGGTAAAATTTCAAAATTTATTTGAAATTTATGACTAAAAAAAACTTTACGAGCAATTAAGAAATCAATTTAAAGTTTTTAAACCTTTTTTGTCTTAGTCTAAGAACAATAAAATTAGAATCCAAAAATATTCTTGACTATGTTAAAAAAAAGTGCGCTTTGATCAAATTATATAGTCAATTCCTCGAGCGTTCCAGCCAACTGTATTTTATTCGCAATTTTCAATCCTTTTATTATGTTTGTATCAATTTGCATTCAATGTAATTTTGATCAATATATCCTTGTTACAAACATAAAAGCGATATTATTACATTGAACAAATATAATGTCAAGCTATATATTTATATGAATTATTATAATGTCAATGTAGAGTCAATTTACGGTAATATGTATATGAAAACTGTATAAATGGCGAATGTAAATTGAGAATTTTGTTCAAGTAATTTTTTTTGTATCCAAAATAAATGGAAAATTGGTGACAGTTACAATTGAAAATTATAGAAAATTATGTGTTTGGTAATTTTGCTTTTGTTATGCTATGATTTTGTAGATAAGATATTTAAGATGCATTTATTAAAAAATATATCTCAAAATTAAAAGTACAAAATTTTTGAAAACTAATATTTTGAAAGTTTTTCATAAATATTTGATTACTTTTGAATAATTTGAATTTTAATCATTAAATTCTTTAATTGTGATTTTTTTTATTAAATCTTCATATTTCAATAATTCATAAAATCAAATTTACATCCACTCAGCAACCATTTTTCAACACAAAAATTATTTTCATTAATAAAAAAATAAAAATCCAAAAGTCATCTCATTAAAATTTTTATACGAGGATTATTTAAATCTCATGTGAAGCAGCTCATGTGCAGTAAGAGACGACAAAAAATTGCTCATTAAATATTGAGTCAAGAGTTGAATGGGGAGAAATGGAAAATTTTTTAATGATGACAACGTTAATGAGATTTCATAAATGGCAATAAGAGTATTTTCAATGTCGAAATAATTTTTTTTTCGATAAATTAAAGAGATTTTTGAGTTCTGTTGATAAGGTTGCATGATTATGGAACGAATTTCGTCATTATTGAAGTTTTATGCAGTTCTGTTTAATTTAATTACTTTTAATTTATTTTTTAGTGGATAACAAAGTTTAAATTGTTAAAATCAGCTTTTGAAACTTTAATTAGACTCAATCTTTAACATAAAGCAATTCTGAGAAAATTTTATAAAGAGATTATCTCAAATTGCTTTAAATAATCTCTAAATTACAAAATTATCTTTTACAAAGCAAAATTGCAATTTCTAGACTAATTAAATGAGTTTATTGAATAGATAATTATCATCAAAATTTCAAATCTGCATAACAAGTTGCAGTTTATCATTGTCAACTTCATGATACAATATAAAGTTCAAAAGTCTTTATTTTATTAGAAGAATTAAATTTCTAAATATCAGACAAATTTTGTGATCTGAACAAGAAAATTTCAATGTTAATTTTGTACATAATTAGTAGTTAGAAGTTGTTCGAATATTTTCAATTAATTCTCTTGAGTTTAATTTTTCAAAAAGCTTTTCATTTAGAAGAATTTATTTCTCAAGAAATTATTCGAACAAGAAAAATCTTTTGAAAGTTTTTTCGATTCTTCTTTATGTACTTATTCCGCAAAATAATTTACAAATTTAGAAAATTATTTGGCTCCGGAATTATTTGAAATTAATATAAAGTAAGAATTGCATTCAAATTAAGTGATATGAACGCTTTTTATTGAGACTCAAAAAAATATTCTTCAAATTATAAAAAAAGTTATTATTTTTTTAAAGGACCCCAAGTCACAAATTCATCAGACAAAATCTCTAAAAAAATCAGCTTACCAAAAAAAAAACATCGAAACCAACCAAGCCAAGCAACGAAAGCAAAAAAGAAAGAAAAAAAATTTCAAGAGAAAATTTAATCCTTTTTATAAATTCAATAACAATTCCGAACGACAACTTCCTACTCTCTCAAATTCAATTAATTTAAATAAATTTATGTATTCAATGGCAAAATAACAATTTATAGCTATTAGGGAATAGAATAGAATAAGCACAACATAAATACACAGCATAAAGAATCAAAGAGTATTGAGAGCAATTGAATTGAGTCCAATGATAATGGCAATAGGAATTATGGGTGGAGGGAAAAATTTAACAATTTCCGCTTCATAATATTTTGAATGTTTATCGATGTATCGAGTTACTGTGGTAATTTTGGGAGATATTTTCGATATAATACATAAAGCAATTTGGAAGCTTTATCATGTCCTTTTTCTAAAATTCCAAAAAATTCCAAAAAAAAACTGACAAAATTTTCCTACTTACTTTTAATATTCCTTATTATAATTTTCTTCTACTGCCGTTGCTTTTCCTCGCTTTTTGGCTCTGGTTCGCAAATACTTCCATATTACTCTTATTATTATTATCATATTTATTATTATTATTATTGAATGTCTATTTAATGTTAAGGAATAGATGATGTCTCATGCTTATTATGTTGATGACGATACTGTCAGTGTGTACATGAATAGCAGTGGAGTAATAATGATAGTATGCTAATAGCATAAAGGATCATCAGTGATGCAGTAATAGAAGGAGGAATATTAATGAAGATGGAAAAATTGTGAGAATTATTTTGATGAGGAGTTGAAATTAATTAGGGTGAAATTGTCGGAGTTTTTGGCGGTCCTCGATTTAAACAGATTTGATTTTCATATCCGAAAATTTCCGATACAAAAATTCAAATTTCCGTTTTTAACTGTCATTTTTCATTAGTTTCGATTTGAATAAATTCGATTTGAATAGAAAAGTTTTGGAACAAAACAACTGTTCAAATTGAGGACCCTGTATTTCTTAATTAACGAAAATTATTTTCAAGTTTTTAGGTTCTTAATTTTTTAAACTAATAAAATTTAGTTTTTAATTTTTAATAAAATTTTTCTAAATTCTAAAATTTTTAAGTTTCAAAATTTTCTAAACATTTGTTTTTCTTAAAATTTTAAAAATTTTCAAATTTTTTAAGTTTCATTCAAAATTTATTTAAAATTTAAAAAATCGAATTTTTTTTTTTTTTTTTATTTAAAACTTTTCATATTTTTTAAGGTAATTAAAAAAAAATCTCACAAAAAATTTTCAAATGGATTTTCCACCGTTAAATGAGCAATCTTAAAATAATCATCTAAAAGCTTATTTCACAACATCTCCATCATGGAAGTACACTTATCGTTTATGCCAAATTACACGATACACACTAAGAAGTCAGTCGATTCTCACATCCCGTCACTCTTATTACATTTCAGTATATACTTTCCTATACTTCACGCTCCTAATAAATCATTATACTAATCTCATTACTCATTTTATAGCGCGAGCTAAAAATCTATCTATACCGTAAAAATGTTACTCAAGTAAAGCTAAATGCTTGATTTATTGCCTCACGAGCAATTTTACATTCTATGTCTCGCTTTTTCCAATTTTTTTTTGTGTTACTTTTATACTGTCTTGTCTTTTACATTCTGTGTGCCTTTTTGGAAATTTTTAATGCCTGAGTTTATTTTATTGCGGATGTAGAAGGGGGATATGATGGAATTTAATGGGGTTCACTTTGTTTGGTTGGGTGAATTTTATGAGGTTGTTTATTCATGATGAAATAGAGTAGAAGAGGATCAATATTTTAAGATTCTATTGAACTTTATTTGAGACTTAAATTTTTGAAGTTCAAAGGTAAAATGAAATTTTTGAAAAAAAGGAAAAAAAAATTGTAATATAATAAATTTTTAATTTAATTTGTTTATGTCCTCAGGAAAATTTTTTAATGAATTTGCATCAACAATGTCAAGATAAAGTCAAAATATTTATAACTTGTTAATTAATTTTCCTTTTTCAACTACATTGCATCCTTGCAATTACAATAGCAACTTTTTCAGTCACTTAACTCTCTCGCATATTCTTACTTTGTATATAATTTTCGTACATCTTCTTATTTTTCTATTTCAAAAGAGTAAAGTATTTCCGCATCAATTGGCGATGAAAGTCGAGGGTTGTAAGGAAGAGAAAATCTTTGGTGGAAAGGGAAAATGAGAAAGTAAAAAATTGTATACGTAAGTATAAAAGTAGATGAATACATAGGAAGCAATAATGCTGGGTGAAATGACTGTTCGCATAATTATATCAACAAATCAACAAGGATTTTTCTTGAAGAAAGTTTTTTGAGGGACTTATGGGAATTTTGTAGGATTTTGCTCAGTTTTTAAAAAATTTGAAGATTTTTTAAATTTTTTGATTGTTTTTTTTTCAATTGAAATTTTTTAAGGAATTTTTATTTTTTTTAAAATTTTTTACAGAATTTTTCTATTCAAAATTTTAAAAAATATTTTATTTTCAATTTAAGAAATGAACGAAAATAAAATAAAATATTTCTGACAAAATTTCTCTAATTTTTCACCTTTCTTACAATCCAAACGAGCAAATGACCTTGAAAAGTAAAGTCAGGTAAAATTTTTTCTTTCACAGGAATTATAAATAAAAAGAAGAACAAAATTTATCGAATTTAATAAGAAAGAAAAAAACAGAATTTTTTGAGCTTCTTTAGCAAATTTAATAATTGTTTATTTGAATAACAACATTAAATGAAAATTGAAATTTATTAACAATCTTTTCCTTTTTCAAGTTTTCTTGCTGGAAATTGCGTTTCTTCTTCGTGTCTGCTTATTGATGCCAAAGAATTGGATTAAGTAAGCAAATTAGATGGAAATTTTGATTCTAAGTTATGCGAATTGTTTCAGATTTTCATACTCGATGTTCTAATTACTTTGAAATGTCAAACTTTCAAAAATAAATCCAAAATTTATTCACAACGAAAAAAAAGACAAAAATTAAATTTTGCAGCACTTTCAATCAGGCACATATCCTCCAGTCACAGTACAAAAACACATGTCGATTCACATGCAAAATTTGCATTACCCAACAAATTTGATTATGTTGGAATGGATGTAATGAATTTAAGCAAGAATAAATTTAATGAAATTTTGCACAGAGTGAAATCATGATACATTTGGTATGCTTGTAATTAGTCATAGTGTTTCATCATGTACGTATGTTATGTCTGATTTCTAGATTCTTAAATGTTGGAAAGATTTTCTACTTTGGGATTTTTTACTAACCAAAGAATTTCGTCCTAATTTTATTGTATTTTATTAGTTTAATTTTTTAATTTTTTAATGTAATATAACCGAGCAGGAAGAGTTCCTGTAAAGGTTTAAAATTAAAAATTACATTTTAAAAAATTTGGATTTTTAGCCCATCCTAAAATAATATTTTAGAAATGGTTCATCAACACAAAACTTTAATTGAGAGCAAAAATATGCTTCAAAGGATTAAATAAATTTTCAGTTTTCTCAGCAATATAGTGACATAAAAACCCCTAACATGAATATCAATGACAAAAATTTCAATCTCATCAATATGCGAGAATGCAAATTATTTTTATTATGAACACTGAGCGGATGTAAATAAAGCTCTGATATAATGTAAATTCCATCTATTATCAAAGTGCTTGGTTCTCTTTTTGTACAACAATAAAGTCATTATAAGTAATTTCTGATGTTATGTAATTTGTATCAATAATCCGCTTAATGGATTACTTTCTCCTTATTTTTTACTTCCGATATTTATTTTGTTAATATATTTTGATTTTTGGAATATTACATCGGATTGATGGTAGACTTTGCTCTGCTTGGAGAAAATATTAGAAAATATCCTGGAAAATATTTATGTTAATATTTTTTTTTTTTAAAAAAATGATTTTTCATTTTATGATTGGAGGTAAATTTATACTTTTTACAAGGATTTTTTTATTGGCTTCTCCAGCAACGTGTGGCCACATTTCTAGAGATTTTTTTCTGCTTTAATTATTTGATTTTTTTAAATAAAATAAAAAAATTTCAAATAAAATCATATTAATTAGATAATTTTTAAAGTACTTGAATTGATTTTATAAATTTTTGAAATTAATTGCAACTTTTAAATCGACTTCGATTAAAATTAAAAAAATTAAATTTCCAAGAATTTCTTTTAAAACTTATAATTTTCTTCTTTCTAACATTTATTAATTACTATAATCTTCATCATCATCATGATCCAATCGTAATCTCGTTAATTATATTGAAAATTTCTGTCTTATTTTTCATCAACATTTTTCGCATCGCTCAGCAAAAATTAATTTTATTTGCTCATTAATTGACTTATTTTTCCTGAAAATAAAATAAAAAAAACTTCTTCTTTCTGTTGGACGAGAAACTTTATCTCTCATATTTTCAATGAATTCATTGACCCCGATTATCGCTCAATTTTTCAAGACTAATTTAAAATTATAATTTTTTTCTGATTCAATTTCATTCACAATGAGGTGAGTTAAATGAATCGTGAATGTAATTTGCATCAAATTTCGAAAAAAACTTTTTGTTGCTGATTTTGTTAGCAAAACTTTCAGATTGTTTTTTTAAATGATTTCAGAAAAAGTTCTCGAGAATCTCGACCGTTGTTATGATTTTGAAATTTGATTTATTTTTAGAAGACGAATATCATTAAGTATAAAATTAATCATTTTTAAAATGTTTAACAATATTATTAAGAACTTTTTGTATTGCTTTGCATTTTTTTTTTATTTGAAAATAAATTTGAAAGTTTAAAAAAATGAAACTTAAAATTTTGCATAAACATAGCTGTCAATTGACATTCATCTAGTCCTTTTGTTTGAAAAGTATTACTTAATTTCTTGCAATCTATATTGTTTTATTTACAGAACATAGAGTTTCAAACTACAATCAAAATCACAAACAATCATTTTTTCTTGGAATTAAAATTGTTTTCAAAAGCAAAGCAACAATTATCCTTTTATGTTAACAAATCAAATGCCAATTAATTAGGACAAAACTGCGAGATAATCAGCTTATTTAGGTTTACAAACAAGCAACAATATTGCCAGTAATTTACATCGAATATATACATTTTAATTAAAATGCACAATGAGTTTCCATGGCTGTTTGTTACATTGTGCATTTATGACCTTATTTATATCCATGGAAATGACGTAGAAGGTTTTATGTGGAATTTCTATTTGATTACAAAATATTTATGTTCAAGAATTTATCGGAAAAACCTTGAAGCTTAGATTCAATTTCGTTCTTAAAATCTTCAATTTTTTACATTTTCAATTATATTCTCTAAACCGCAAGTTTTAAATTGGGATAAAATGGAATCAAAATCTATCTTTTGCTTAAAATTCCATCATTACTTTCAAAATCAGACTGACATTATTAACCCACTTTAATTCCTCAAAAACCATCTTCCATCAAATCCCAAAAATCAATTTTACCAAATAAATCTTAAGTTTCCGAGAACATTCGAATCAAAATGTTATAAAATTACTCATAAATCCCTAATTATGTCAACTTATTCATCATAACAAACCAAATTTCCAAGAATAAATATCAAAATAAAAAAATCTACAAGCATGAAAATTGTGTAAAACACTCGAATGAAGCTTTAAAAATGAGAAAGAAAAAAAAAACAAATTTTCCATTCCAGTCGAAAAGCACAAAATTTCCCCTCATTTATGGAAGTGCCATTCCAACATCTGTCGGTGGAAAATGGAAAAATCATGGAATATTTTCCAATTCTGATAGCGATAATGTATTGTGAACAGCATAAAAATACGAAAAATTTTTTTTTGATTCCAGCATCCAAATTATTTAGTATTTATCAAGGTCTTCACAAGATTGCATCAATTTTGACTTTTTCGCTCGATAAAAAAAATTGAATGAAAATAAAATAAATTCAAAACAATCGCAGAAAGCTTTAAGGAAATGAATTAAATTAATGAGATTCTGCGAATTTTTATCGCAAATTATTGGATGATTTGGATGTGTAGTCAAATTAGCAAATCAGTGAATAAATAAATTGAAAAATTCCCAAAAAATTATTATAAAAAATAATTGAAATGTTTGAGTGGTCAAAATAAAGGAGATTAAACAAAACCAATAGCGGGTGGAATAGCTGAGATATGTGAATGCAAAAAATGCATAAATCTGCTTTCAACTGAGTAAAATAAAAAATCCACAGTGAAATTTATGGAGCAAAAAATATCGGCCAACATAAAAAATTCATCTCCTTTGTTGTAGTTTTTAAATTCAGAATTCAGAAATTTTCATGTGCACAGCAGTGGATTAATGTATTCGTGGGAAAATTCAGTGATTATTACAGTTTTTGAGGATTTAAATTGTAAACTGATAAAATAAATAAATTGGAAATATTTCAATGAGTGCAGTGAACTTGAAAAAAAATTCACGAAAACATTTCATGACGAGGGAATATCGTAAAAATTTAATACTGAATTATGGATTTTTGTCCTTTTTTCATCATAGTAAACAAAGCAAACGTGTCAAAGTAAACATTGTGAAAAATTTAAAGTGTTGTTATCAAAAATTGCAGTTGACACAATTTTGAGAACTTGAGTAAATTATTGAGAGAATTTAACCAAAAATTAACATTTCTGAAGCAATAAGATTTAAAATAAAAAGTTAGTTTATGACAAATGGATTGAACTGTAAAAAAATATTAAATGTGAAAAGAAGTATTTAAATTAGATTGAAAATCAATGGATACTGTTATTTACATAAATAACGAAACAAAGTGAACAGTGTTAAAAAATAGCAAATTTGAATTTGTTTAATGAATGAGAAGTTCGAAATTTTAAAAACGGATATTAACGAGTAAAGCTGCAAAAAACACGAAGAAAATTATTAAATTATCCAAATTCAAAGATTCATAAAAAAGTGAAAAATATAGTGAATTAAAAAAAAGCTCAACATTGAAAAATAATAAAAGAATTTAAAAATTTTAATAAAAGTTGAGAAATCAAATATTTGAAGTTTATATAAAACATAAAATTCAATAGAAATTCAACATTTTAAATAGCTGAAATAAATAATTAAACATTTTTATTTAATTATATCAATAGAATAATATTCAACATCTTCAATACACATTGCAGTTCCACTAAATAATAAAAGTCACATAAATTTCAAATAGTTTAAATATTTCAATTAAGTCGATTTAAATTATTAATAATAATTTAGTCAAATTAAATCCAAGAATTGAAAAAAATGAGTAATAGGCACTCTGAATCTATATTTAAATACTGAAATTTAAAAATATTCAAAATCTAGTTATTGATTAAAAAATATTAAGAATAAAGATTTAAAAAAGTTTAAAAATAAGCCAAAAGGCCAAATTTAACTAAAAAGAATTTTAAATAAGTTTCCACTCAAGAAAATTAATAAAATATTCAAAGGACTCAAAAATAATCCAAATCTAACTCAAAATCATCAAACGAGAAAGTGCTAATAAGAAAAAAGATTAATTAATCTAATTAAAAGTGAATAAATCCATCTCATAGTGTATTCATGTCTATAGAAATATAAGTGTCTGTGTTTGTGTAAATTTGTGTAAAATCTCTATTCAGCAAATCTAAAGTAGCTAAAGAATAGAAAAAAAATAGAAAAAGAGGAAAAAAAGTTTAATTAAATTAAAGCAAAAAAGAAAAAAATATTTCAGTGTTAGAAAGAGAAAAATTTTTAATCTCATTATAAAAAATCCTGTCTATTGAAAATTATCATCAGCATTATTGTTACTACTTATAAGAGAAGAGATAAATTTATTATTGGATTAATTCAACCATTTACCCTCTCTTTGCATCTTTAACAAATCTTATTAATACGAAAAATATAATAAATTGAAATTTAATCGAAGAAATTGAAAGGAATTCATTCAATTCACATTATAAGCAGGTAAGAATTTTTTACTTTCTTTCACACAATTTTACATATTTTTTTGCGATTTTCAATTTTCTTTATTGAGGGTTAAAAGTTTATTTATTTTTGGTCTATTTTTGGTGCATTAGAGAAATTCTAAATTATTTTAATTTGCGATAAAAAATTGGGTGTCATGAAAAATTGTGGATATAAAACCATAAAATACTAATTAAAGCGGATACGTTTGCCAAATTGTTGGAAATTATTGTTAGGAATTTGTAAAATTCTTATGCAACACACAAAATTGTTGACGGTTTGGTTCGTAAAATTTGTAAGGTCAAAAATGACCATTAAACCTAACAAATTTTGTATGAAGTTTTGAAATTGTTTATATGGAGTTTAACAAAATTTCAGATCCCAACCCCCTACCTAAGTGTTACAAATTTTATAAACGACCCCTGACATTAAAAAAATAAAAAGATTCTTAGTTAAATTTTGGTTCAAATAAATTGCAATATTCTTCAAATAAAACAAAATTTAAGTAACTAGGCATGTATCCAATACCAACCTACTATATTTGTAAAAAATTCAACCAATCCTAATCCGATTCCCACAAAACCTTCAACGAACAATTTCCCAATATATAAATCGTCATCATTATCCTTTTCTTTACCTTTCTTCTCCTAATTCATATTGAGTCCTTAATTCGATTCCATGAATGAATGATTTGATTTGTCATCCAAATGTGAAAGTGATATTTCTTAAAAATAAAAAAGTAAATCTGTATCCTTCATCACATTGCCATCTATATCTACATTTACTTTTATTGTGCCTTGTCATTGTATGCTTATTCATACGTAAATTTCGTACAATTCTTATATCAATTTCTATTCATGCATTACAACGTGAAAATTGTGCGTATGTGCGAGTTTGAGTATTTTTTTTTCTTTGGTTCCTTTCGGTTTTACACACGAGTAAGAAAGGAGAAGAAAAGAAAATTTCTACGCGAATTGTCGAGTATTGAAAAAATAAAAGTATGAAAAAAAATGTTGTGATTCAGTGAACAATGAACAATGTTCGGTGTGATGAAAAAGCGATGAAATAAGAGTGAAAGGAATACGATTTGTAGGACGATAGATTATAATAAGCTTTATATATAATTTTTTGAAATAACATGGTTAAAAAACTGTTATAAGCTGTAATATATTTATTTGATTTTAAAAAAAAATACAAAATTATTCAAATAATTTATAATCAAAAAAATGTTATAAAGTTTCTTCAGAAAAACTAAATTTAAAACTCTTAAAATAATAATAAAAAAAAAATAATAATAATTTCAATTTTAATTTAAAATGATTAAAAATATCAGAATTTGCGATACAAAATTAAAACTCTTTTATAATTCAAAAATATACGAAATGGTTTGATTGACCAGATAACTCAGCGGGATATTGTTAAAATTTGGCCATAATACGGGACATAACGGAAATTTTTTTTCAAGAAAATACTGGACCAGGAAGAAATTTCATACGGGACAACTGTTAAAATAGGAGTCTGCCTCGCAGATGGTCACCCTAACCAAACCTCAATGAATATCACTCATCCTTTCCAAAAACCATCCCAAAAAATCAAATTCCGCACAAAAAGTTTCCACTTCATTGCGAAAATTTCCAATTGCCGGAAAAATAAATTTTTATTTACTTTTCTTGCTCTACTTTCTTACTTTCTTTCTTCAAAATCTTAAAGATGCCTTATTATTTCCAATTCTCTCGTCTTCTATGTGCTCCACAAATGTGGGCGACTTTTTCTTTGAGTCTGAGTAGCAAAAAAAAAAAATATTTTTCTTAAGATGAATGAATTCGTTCTATTTACTTGAGCTTTTTTTTCCTTACTTTAACTTCTGTTCAAACAAAGATGAACAGGATAAGAATAAGAAAAGTATTGAAGGTACTCGTATTTTTTTCCTGTGTTTGTTTGAATCAGCAATGCGATGCGCTCTGTTGACTTTTGTACGTCCGCTGTTTTGTTGTTTCGTGATGGAAAATTTTAATTTGTGAATTATTCAGTTATTCTCTCGAGCGAAATTTATTGCTGGAAATGAATATTTAAAATTGTTTTTCTTTTGTGTTGTTTAGTTAGCCTGAAATTTTGGAGTTTTATTATTTTAAAATTTGAGTTTTTTTTTTTTTTTTTTAAATTCAGGAAAACTATTTTTTTTTGAAGAAATGATGCGATTTCTTAATTTTTTTTGAATCAGAAAAAATTAGTGGTTCAAAAAAATTAAAACTAATTTAAGAATGTAATTAAATGTAATTAATGCATTGTCTACATAAGCGAAAAACCATACAATTTTTTAATAATTTGAATGGTTTTCAAACTCAGAACTATTCAATTTATCAAAAAATTTTGCGGTTTTTCTCTGTGCAGGGACAGACGACTTGTATGACAGCTCTGAATTCAACTTAAACCTTATAAAAAGTATTTAAAGCTTTTTAAATTTCAACTGTATCAGTCATCATCAAAATTGACAAAATTGTAATCCATCACAAAAAACACACTCCCACCCTTAAAATTCATCCCATTGAGACATGTGGCTTAACATGCCAGCTCCAAAAAAACATCCAAATTTCTTCAAAATCCTCAAGTCTAGCACAAAAAAGTCTCCTTTTATATCGCAACTAAGCACAAAAAATAGAATCATCGTGTAAATTGCCTCACAAACATCTTCAACAATGCTTTTGCCTTTTCTCACAAATTTTTTTTTGTGTATGCTATTTTTTATTTCAACTAACAAAAATACATATTTGTATTACAACGGCAGTAGCAGCAATAGCACACAAAAAATATATGCGAACATAAAAAGAGCTCAATCCACTTTTATTGTAATTCGAAGGAGAAAAAAAAAGATGGAAAAGGAGAGAAAAAAAATATATATAAAGAAGATGAAAGTAAAAGAAGAACTTAAGAAAAGTAGAAAAAGTTTCTGAGAAATCTTCAAAGAAAGGAGTATGCTGCTTAAGGGAATTTAATGGCTATTATGGGATGAAAGGTGAATTTTTCTGACATAATTGGGTAAAATTAAGGGGTTCGTTAGGTTCAGTTCCTTAATAAGTTTAAGGTTGCTTAAAAATTCATCAAAATATAATTTCAAAAAAATTCCCAGACAAAGCACACCAAAAGCAGCCTCACACAGCCCAAAAATCCTGCATCAGCACAAAATACAAAAAAGGATTTTTTTGCCTTCTCTTCTTTCTTATTTCTTCTCCATATCGATTTCTCGTGTCACAATTTCCTCCTTTGTCATTTTCCTTAATGCAGACATACACGATTGTGGATTTTGTTAGAATCAAGATGTAGTATGAATCGTAGGCAAACATACAAAAAGGAAAAAAGCTATAGCAGCAAGAAGGAATGAATGAAGAAGAATTAGAGAAATAAAAAAAAAAAATAAAATGTAGGGATCAAGACATTAGCCATAATCACATTTCAAATTTTGTGACTGTGGTGAATGTTTTCTTTCATCTGTGAATTGCATATGAAATGAAACCTTTCGTGACCTACCGTATTTGAGGTAGTTTGTAGGAACACTTTACACATATATACAAAAAAAATTGTTTTATTTAAACTCTTTTTTTGGCAGCACATTTGCATTTTTTTTCACTTCTCATGTTTCTGTGTCTCATGCTTAATGCTTCGATATCATAACATTGAACAAATTTTTTCTTCCATACATTTTCATTGTGTCGTGCGACAGGGAGGAGGGGAAAGAGTAAAAATTCAAAATAATAAATTTTCTCGAGCTTAACACAGCATCGCAAGTATGGAGCAATGCATTGGCAATGTTTAAAATGACAGAATCACAAAAAATAGTGGAATGAAATGTAGAAAAAAAATATAAGAGCAGCAAAACAACAATAAAAGCATTTTATATGTACATTTTTAAATATTTCTACGTTTTGTGATGATGAAAGTGGTTCGGAAAGTTGGTGACTAACATATTGTGTGAAGGAAATGCAGGTTGAAGAATTTAGAAATTTTTGAATATATTTAATAATTTTTTTTTGTATCTGAAGATTTAATAGTAATTTAACTTAACGGCATATATAAAACCAAATCTTAAAATAATTTTCAAACACGATTTAAATTTGTTTTGAAAACTTAAGACATAAATATTGTAGTTCTATTTTGATTTGTTTAGACATCTTCAAGCAAAATTGTTTCAACCAACATTCATTTTTGTGTAATAATAATAATAAACTAAGACAGTTGCCTTGAACCAAAAATTTAAGTGAAGGGGTAATTTAATTAGTATATAAAGTGTTAGAAAACGACTACAACGGAAAATCCCGGTCCCGGTCCCGTTCCGAGTCCCGGATTTTTTACGGGACCGGGACCGGGACTTAAGATTTACATACAATTTTAAATTTTTTCCTATTTTTTTATTTTCAAAATTTTTTACAATTTTTTTCAATATTTATGTGCATAAATAACATTTTTTTTTTGTTTGAAATGAAATTAACTGACATTCTAAGGTTAATAATTTGTAAATAAAATACAAAAAATATAAAAATTCGAGTTTTTATATGGTTTCAACAGAGTGAAAAATTCAAAGTCGGGACGGGACGGGACCGGGATTTCCCGGTCCCGAAAATGTGTCGGGACCGGGAAATCGGGAAAGCCTAAAATTTACCTCACATTTTAGGATGAATTTTATATATATTTGCATAAATTTTCAAAAAAAATTTTTGTAACAATTTTTCAACCTAGTTTGTTCCATTTTTGTATTCCATTGTTTTACATTTCATACAGAAATTATCAATGGACATCATAAACACAAAAGAAATTCCTAAAATCTTCCTGCATCCCAAACAAAACACACAAAACAATAGAAAGTTATCAACAAAACAATTTTTTGATAAAAAAATTTTCTCTCACTTTCATTTCATTATTTTTGATAGCCATTTAATTTTAATTGGTGTATTATCCCAACTATCTTTAAATATTTTCCTGCAGTTGTTACTAATCAACAAAATGACTTAACCCAATCGTTTGAGAGTTTAAGCTTCCCTTTTTTTAGCATAATAAAACAAATTATTTATGATTATTGACTTGTTTACGAGCTGAAATAATAATAACAATAAAAGTAATTTTGTGTAATAACAATTAAAAGTTATGACTTAATAACAAAAAAAGAAAAAGAAAAATATTCAAGACATCATGAACGATAAAATATATTTTTTTTTCATCATTTGGTTACATGGAATTTTCTGTTTGTATCCTTTTCATATTTTTGAAAATGTTCTTTTTCTTTCTATTGATAACACGCAGTAATAAGAACTTTTCCGGAAAATTTAAATAATTTGAGGCTGAAAAAGAAAACATTGATGGCAAGGTTGTCGAGACTTGAAAAGAAAATTGTTGAATTATTCATGATCAACTGATGTGTCATGAAAGAATAGTGGCTGAGTAGTGTAAAATAAATTTTCTGCTTAAAAATTCTTAAATATTAGTTTTTGAATCACTTAATAATTAAGCCAAACTGTTCTACTAACTGCTACAAAATAATCACAAAAAATTCACAGTTCAGTTTGAACCCATTTTGGATGAGACTATTGCACAATTTAACAAATTCAATTATATAAAAAAATTACAAAAAAAAACCAACTTAAATTAAAGTTTTAAATTATTTTTTAAAAAATTTAGAAATTTGTGGTAAATTTTTTAAAAGTCATGACGTCAGAAAAAAAATTTTTCAATACAAAAACTCTAAGCTTCATCAGATTCCATCAATTTCCGAACCAAACTTTCCTGTTTATAACAAAAAAGAGCATAAAAATGATGTGTTTGCCTGCTGTTGCCGGTATTTTAAATATAAAAAATTTGCTCATACATTCACCTCAAACAGAAAATGTTTCACCTATGCTAGCAATACCATTTATGATGCTATCTATCTTTAAATTTATTTTTGTACTTCTACTACTGATGTTGTTGCTGCAAGCTCTCTCTCTTTTTTACCTTACCTTTCCATTTTCAATTCATATAGGACTTTTTTTGTGTTCTGTACGCCCTACCTCCTATCCGTTTACATCCGTGTATGTTTTTTACGTTTCACACATCAATCATCTTCATGACCTATTATTTATCAAATTCATATAGAAAATCTCTATATGCATGTGGATGAAAGCAGCTAAATTTATGGCACTTCATCCTATCCCACCTTCCTTATTTCCGCACATGACCTATGAAATGTGCTTTAAGAGCTTACTTTATTTAGTTAAAAGTGCTTTTTATTATATTCATAAGGAAATGTGAATATGTATGTTTGTATGGAGATAAGACAGGGAAGTTTAGTTAATCGTGGCTCTTAGAGGAGCATAGAATGTTCATGGAAGGGATGTGAAAAATTGAAGGGGATTTAAATTGAGATTTTTTGAAACAAAAAAGAATGTTTCAGTGAAGTTATAAGGAAAAATTTAACGGAAATCTTATTTTGAAAAATATTTAATTAAAATGTGAAAATTTAAAATTTTTTTATTTGAAAATGTTTGCAGTTTTGACAACATTTAAATTTAAAGCCTCAATTCAACTAAAGTAAAATATAAGTTCATTTATCCAACTCAAACCCTCTTTCAAGTCACGACTAAGCAAAAAATTGAGCAAAAATTACAAACTTTTTTGTCTATTTTTTTTAACTCCCAATACTCTAACAAAAACAGCCAGCAGTGGAAAAATTTATCATAAACGATGAGGCAAAAAGGAAGAAAAAATTGCTCCAACCATGAATTTTTCATGAAAGCAAAAAAAAAAAAATTATCGTGCATACATACTCTTTGGGTGTAATATTATGATGAGATGTTACATGGTTTTCATTATTTTCCTTTTACTTTTTCTTAGATTCTCCATCATTTTCGCCTTCGAACAGCGAACGAGAAAAAAATTAATTTTATGTTGAAAGAAATTTTTCTCAACTTTTTTTTCTCTTTTCATATTTTTTTTAAATCTCCTGGTAGATGTCTGATGGATTTTAATTTTTTTTTCTCATGAACATCTTTAAAAATATGAAGAAATAGCGAAAGATAAACTGAATAAAAGTAAGAATGAAATTCAAGATGCTTTTTTATGTGGGTAAAAATGATATTTTTAGAGCTTTTTGAATGGTGGGGTTGTTGAGATATTGTGTGACATATTGAGTAAAATTTTTAAAAAATATTTGAACTTTTGAGATTAAAAAGTATGCATAAAGAGGCATTTTTATTAATTTATGAAGGCATTTTAGAAAATTTAAATTTTTTTGCATCAACTTTAAAGATCTCTCTTTAAGATATGATTCTAAAAAAGTAAAAATCGAAAAATAAAATTTTTATTCCGACATATTATTCAAACATCCCCAAAAGGTGAAAATTTCAAGGTTTTATTTCGAGTTCAACGATTTAAAGATAAAGCAAAGTTAAAGAAGAAATGTGGAAAGAATAAATTTCGCTTGAGGGTCAAACTCAATCGATATGATAAATTTTACGATCGAAAAAATCCTTAAAAATTTTCTGCAAGAGACGTATGACCTGATTTTGTCAATTTTCATCAATTATATTCAGTAATAAATGAAATTCTATTATCATCAGCAGACTGAAATGAATATGTCTCTGTGCCAATTAAAATCCTCAAAATTAAAAACATTTATTCAATAAATGTTGATGAAAACTTTCATGTTTCAAATTTGCCTATCGTATGTGTCAAAATTATCATCAGACAAAAAAACAAGTATAACGGTGGTCACTCGTGACCGACGAAAGCGCATTTTCCGCGATCAGTAAATACACAAAGAATTAAAACCCTAGAATTACAAAGCCAAATATTTAACTATAACCATTCTTTATTTACCCAAAAATTTAAAATTGACAGAAAAAAATGGATGAAAAACATTATGCAACATAGAATTTAAAAAAAAATTATTTGGTCACGGGCTAGGTTTGAACCCATGACTCTCATGGTAGGAGCCGCACACTCTACCACTTACTTAAAAACTATGAAAAATCCATGAAAATAGAAAACTAAACATCTAAAATATCAAAAAAAAAAAAAAAAAAAAACATAAAAAAATTAATTATCTATGAAAATATTGAAAATTTTAACAAAAATCGTCGGAAAAACTCGGGAAAATTGTGAAAATGGAAAATTATGACATGATTCAATATTATATGTCATAAGATAAGAGGGATTTGAACCGAGGAAGGCTGAGTTTTTGAAAAGTCAACATTTTAGTGCATTCGACCACACTAACACATACAAAGAAATGGCATTTTGGCACTTTTTACGCTGGTTCCAGCAGAGGAAGTGACCATTCGTGCTAATTTTTGGTTACATGGTAGCCAGACATGTCACACACATTTTAAGCCAAAAACCGCATCAAAAAAGCTTAATCCCTAGGAGGAGATGCGATGACAGACAGACAGACAGACAGACAGACGGACAGACAGACAGACAAAGTGCGGACAATAGCGTCCTTTTCCCAAGGGGAAAATGCGCTAAAAATAATGATAATGAAATATCCAAAAATAAATTGTTCATTGATCGAGTGAATTGTCACTGTGCAGAATGAAAATTTTATAAAATATAATCTATTGATATTCATTTTTGTTTTTGGCAAGAATTTCAATTTGATTGATTGAAAAAGAGAGGAAATTAAAAAAGTTGTGTGCGAGATGTTGAAAAAAAAAGTTCATCAATGAATTCAATTTTCATTATTTTTGTTTTAATATAACGGAATATAACTTAATTTAATTGAAACAAAGATATTATAAATTAATTTTGAAAGTGTTGGCGTGGGAAAAATTTTACTCTGAGTGAATATAAACTTATTTTCAACACCACAGACTATTTTGTAATAACTCAAAATATTTAAACATTTTTTTATTAAATTCTTCTAGTTTTTTTAAAGTTTTTTTTTGCATTTTCAAAGCTTAATAGTTATGAATTCTTTTGCATCACTTTCTCTTTTTTTCTTTTACCCCACTCATCTTCAAACTCAACAAAAAAAACTTTTCATTCTCCATAATCCCGAAAATTTATTAATGTTAAAAAATAATAAAAACAAAAAGATTCAAAAAAAAGGAAAAAGAAATGGAATAAAAATATATTTTACTTTTTATATGACAGCACAGCAAATCGAAAAATAATATAAAAAGTTATCATTCACAAATTTGTTCTTCGCTCTCTTCGTGCCTTCTTTAGATAATATTTTTTTTTCGCAACTTGAGATGTGCGTGGGTTGGGGGCAAAAAGGGACAGAAATGATAAAGGAAGAAAGAAAAATCCATGAGACAGTAGAATCATCACAGCAGTGTTGCAGACAGACACAATAGGTTGATGTTGAGAAGAAGAAAAAATATTTTTTTCGTGGTTGGATTTTTTTCTGGCACGTTTCGCATTGAAAAATAGGAAAATTTTTCAAATTTACATTAAATCCAATTTCTGAAAAGAAGAACAAATTTAAAAAATTTAGAAATCAAAAAAAATTTTATTAATTTTTCATATTGACCAAATTTTGATAAAGTATTAAAATTACTATATTCTCAACCAAAAATATTTTCCCTAATCTTTTTAAATTCGCAGAAAACTTACTTATCATCAACTAGCATTATTACAACAATCGAGATAGTATTTTTCCCTACAAATATCCTAATATTATGAAATTTGCTATTTTCTGTCCTTTTCATTGAAACCAACCACATCTAGCTTTTCAGTATTGTTATAAGTGGAAAAGATTTCAAGGGTTGATAAGTTAAACTGAAGAAAATTTTTTCTCGTTTTTATCATTTTAAAGTACAGAAAATTATGGAATTGAGGGAGAATGGAGATGAAAATGATGATAAAGAATTTCTATTGTGTGAAACTTCATAAAACTGCAGTTGTGAAAATGGAAAGTTGTTTTTTTTTTTTGTAAAAAGATATTTGAGGTTCTTGATCGCAGATTATGCTGCTATTAGAGTAGTTTTGATTAATTTTAACATTTTTAAATTCACGTCAAAATCTTCACTCAGTAAAAATCTAGTTCAGCATCACAAAGTAGTCAATTATTCTCATGCACATAACAAACACGCCAATTCAAGTAGCAATATAGTCTATTAATAAAACTGAGAGAATTTGAAAACATTTTATTTGATGTCAAGAATAATTTAATTATGTCAATAAATATGTCAATTTATTCTTACTGAAATGTAAAAGAAAATAACATCTTTGAGAATTTTACTAGAACTACAATAAGATGCAATTTATATATATTTATAATAATTTCCTGTATATCTTCATTTTTTCAACATAAATGCTTTGAAAGTGTTTTTTTTTCAGTATTTTCTAGTAAAAAATAGTTTTCTTTCTGACTTTTTTTTTATTGAGACGGAATGTTAAGAACGAAAAGATTCTCTCAATGAAATATTTTCAGAGAACAGGACTTTAGTACACACGGGTGTAGTTAGTTTCATTTGAAAAATAAATTTTTGACTGGACTAGTCAAACTCAATATGAATTCGTTCAATAAATTTGGCTTTAATAATGCCCAAAAAACTAACTTTTTATTTCGATTGACTGAAATAAAGTCTTATTTTCTCTGCTCTTTTAGATGATTTTTTTTTTGAAAATTTTAATAAAAGTTCTCAAAACTACAGAAATAAATCTGAAAAAATTGAGTATTCTCAATAAAAATATTTACAAACTGCATTAATATCAAATAACTACAACATCTCTATTAGTCATCAATAAATAAGCACTTGAGTGCCTCTGTACATTTTCATCATAACTTTATAAGTTTTCATTTTTCATTTTTTTATACTTGAGAAAATATACATCATCATTTTCTTTCTTTGATTTCTTTCAATAAAAATGACGAAGATGTTCTTCCTTCAATATAGCCGCACTGTTGTGAATTGAAATGAAATGTTAGCAAGACTTCTGATAAAAAAGCTCAATTGTTGTGATATTAAGAAAGATTTCTGAAAGAATGACAAAAAATTACAATTTTTTTAAAATTTTGTTTCGAAAATTGGATTTTGAAATTTTAATAAAACCCTTAATTATTTTTATTAAATTTTTTGAAGAATTTGTTAAATTTTTAAAATATTCAATATTTTTGAAATTTTTAACATTTTTTAAAATTTTCAAAAATTCTAAAAATTGCATTTTTTAAAATTTTTAAACATTATGTTTAAAAATTGCGTTTTATAAAATTTTCAAATCAATAAAAACTAAAACAATTCTACTTTTCATCATCAATATCATAAAATGCACCCCTAATCCCTTGACAATCACCAGTACTGCGCAATTCAATGCAACAATGCATATGAAAGAGACACAAATTGCTGATATAAATTTCTTCATCTTGAACTCGAATAAGAAAAGTAAAAAAGAAAAATAATAAAAAAAAAATCTCACACAATGGAAGAACTGAACTGAAATTCCTCTTGAGTGCATCTTGAAGTAAAATTATAGTTTTAAAGTTGAACTGAGGGAAATTGTCATCCTCTCGAGCATGTCACAGACTCTACTTCCGTAAATTGACAACAATAATGTCAATAATAATATCGCAATGGATGAAAATAGAAAAAGAGATGGAAATTGTAGCAGCAAATAAAGAAGTTTTACAGTTTATTGATAAATTACATTTCATGTTCAACATGTTGCATTTTGTTGTAACTTTGTGCAGAAGTTCTGATGGGAGAATTGTGTATTGGTGGTGTTATGAGGGGGGGGGGGGGGGGAGATGGTTTTTTAAAATTTTTGACTTTGTTTTTATTTTGCTAATGAAATGGAAAGAACTTTAAGTTCAACAAGAATTTGCTTGTTACATACCATATTCGAAAAAAATGTTGAAAAAAAGAAATTCGCCTAATAGTTCGACCCGAGTGGGAATCGAACCTCACCCGGCAATCAAAGGATCGACTCACACCCGGACAAATGACTCGACTCGAACTATTGGGTGAACTTCTTTTTTTCAACATTTTTTTTCGAATATTGTTTTTACTTTACTTAGACCTGCTAAGATTTTTTTAAATTAAAAATAAGACCAATTTGTAATATAATATAGCAGTTATTATTTTAAATTACCAAAAAAAATTCTGTTTCGAAAAACATAACAATAGAATATGACACTAAATGCTACATATTCTTATAAATTCTACCCCATTCAATAAATAAGCAAAACTTTCTCATGCTCTAACAAAAAATACAGAAAGAAAAAACTAGCATTAAAAAAAGTAGAAATTCATCTTACAATTCAAATAAAAAGGATCTGAAAAAATTTCCTTTTTATTTAAGTTGTTTACTTTCTCATAAGAGATCTCATTTCCATGGAACGAAAAACTTATTCAACAACAATATTAAGTGAATGAGAGAGATGGAAATAGCTATGAATAAATCACTGTTCAGTTTTAATAAATTTTCACTGTCTCAAGTTTTCCTTGTCGGCATCAATTTCAACATTGAAAAATTATTCGAGCACAAAAGTGATCCTTCAATAACCCAATTATTATCAATTTTCAAGTATCTTCGACTTAATTTTTCTTGTCTTTTGTTTTAAAGAAGAAAAAGTTTTTCATTATTTTCCACCTTCTTTTCGCCTTTTTAATGCCCTCGTCTGTTATTTATTGGAGATTGATAAAAAAAATTCTTTTTTAAAAATTTGTCTCATTTTTCGTAATCGATTCTCATTATTTTCATGAATAAATTATCGTAAAACGCATAAATTGATTTTCGGAAATTAATTATGATCCTTAATTGATAACATAAAAATAAATTTCAAATTGGTATCATTTAGGTGGTAATTGAATACAATTTTGTAAATAATTTTCGAGTGGCTATTAGGTGGTAAATTGGAATGACTGTTTTGGGTAAACTTTTTGTTTTGTTTTGAATTATTTGCAGATTATTCTGAGTACTTTTAAATTTCTGTATAATTTTTGAATAAGTTTGAAAAAATTAATATTAATATTGAGATTTTAAATAACCAAATTAAATCATTTTTAATTTTCATTTAAGTATTTTTTAAATTGTATTTATCTTTAATTTATTACATATTTTAAAAAATTGTTTCTAAAATTTTAAAGTCAAGTAAAAAAAATACTCTATATTTAAATTTACATAAAATCATATTTAATTAATTTTCATCCAATATTAATAAGTTCAATTCAGGGTCGTTCACTTAGTACGTTCGCATTTTAGGAAGGAGGGGGGGGGGTTAATTTTTTAACAAAATTTCCATTCAAAAAACATAATAAGGGAGGGGGAAGTGGTGTTTAAAAAGTCGTTTTTATACGTACCGTAATAAGTGAATGACCCCTTGGATAAAATACAAAAAAAAAAAAATATACAAAAATAATCACGAACAACAAAGTTGTTGAAATTTTTTCTCCATCATCAATATTTTTCTCATTACTGCATTAAAGTGGATTAATTTTGTAATTAAAATCGAATAATTCTCCATTAATTTGTAATAATTACAAAGTAATTAGTAAATGAATTAAAATTATTGCAACAATTTTTCATGTTCAACAATTGTCTGTATCATTTGATAATTTAAATTTTTTTATTGAATGGTTTTTGAATTTATTGAAAAGTTAATTAGAGAAGTTAATTGTACAAAATTTATTGATTGATTTTTATTATAAAATTGGCTAATTAAAATACAATACGACAGTAATATTGGTAATTTCAAAAAATTCAATTTATGTTCATTTTAAAATCTTGTTTAGAGCAAAAGATTTTTTTTAAAAAAATTATTTATAGTAAACATCAAAATCTGATGTGAATAATTCAAGTTCGACAGACTTATCGAAAGTCTAGGGGTATTCAATTAAGTTTATTCGAAAATTGCAAATTCAAAAAAATACGTTACACCATTTCTCGAATTTTATAACCTTTTTGGATTTTTAAAATTAATTTGGCTTAATTGTAGTCCTGAATTATGTATTGAATCATTTTCTTTGAAAAATTCTTTATGAAAATGGTTTAATTTGAGTTTGAAGTTTTTTGAATTTTCGAAAAAGGGGTATTTAACTTCGAATTTTGCATGGCAGACAGACAAAAGTGTAATTTTTGCACTTTTTTCGGGAAACTGTAACGGTCACAAGTCTCGAATTATTCACATCAGATCAAAATGATTCAAAAAGTGAATATCAAATTATTTGAAACTCGAAAAATATTCAATTTTAACTTGATTAAAGCTGCTCACTAAAGTTTATTGAAAATTTTTCCTAAAAAGTAAAAAATTAATAACGATAAACAGCGTAAAATCACTAATTAATATTCATGATACAAACTGAGAATATTTTGCAAAATTTTACTTCCAAATAATAAATAAATAAATAACCTCACGGAAGTAAATAAAATTTGCAAGAAAAATTTTAATAAACAATATTTCTTTTCTTATCACGAAAAATTTCCATTTCTATCATATTAAATTCCCATAATTCTTGCACAACATCTAATTTTTCATTCGAATATTTCGCTCGGAAGAATTTTCTTTCAAAAAGAGTAAGAAGCCTAAATGAAGAAAAACACGAGACATATTTTAAAGAGGCACTTAAGGCACGACTCAAAAATCTTGTCTCATTAAAGGTTTTTTTTTTAATTCTTGTTATTAAGTGACTTTAAATACCTAAATTCGAGGAGTGTTTAAGAACTCTCAGCCATAAGATGACGGCAATGATACTTTAATTAAATACTTTTCTGAATATTTGAACATTTGAAGGAAGAGTGAAAAATTTAAAAATTTTATTGTAAGATGAGACTTGGTTTTCGGTAGCTGTTTTATTTTCTTGCCTTTGGCAGAACAAAAGCATGAAAAAGACAAATTCAAGTTCTAAAGCACATCAAAATGCTTGATTTTAAACGCATTTCGATAAGAATTTGAGTTAACTTTTATTTGTCAATAATAATAATAATAATCCTTTATTTAATTAATGATATACGTCGGAACAAACTGAATTTATCTTGATGTTAACCTCGTCGGTTTTAAATCAAATGTAAAAAAATGAAATGTGATTATTGATATGACATGAGTTAAGTTTGAACTATTGTTATTTGTCAAAACTTTTAAAAGATTAAACATTTTGAGGTTTATAAAATTTTGAATTTTGAAAAATTGTTAAGTTTTTGAAAAATAAAAAAATTCTTTGAATTCTGTAAAATTCAAAATTTTGTAAAATTGTTAAATCTTTAAATTATGAAAAATGCTCTAAATTTTGCAAAATTCAAATTTAAATTTTTAAAATATTTGGATAAAAATTTTTTAACAATTTTTAAAATTTTAGATAAAATAAATAAAGTTCATAATATAACTCGAGTACCAAATTTTCCCTAGACACTCATATTGCGCCATATCTTCAACATCCTTCCAAGAAAATAAAGTTCATTAAAAAATTATTCTCATTCCATCAGCTCATTTGCTTATTGCCGTTCTTTTATTCATTTACTTGAATGGAATTCTTTTACTTTTCTCATTGTAATTTTTCGTTACTTTTTGATGTTTAATGTTTTTACACTGTGGGGAAAAAAAAATTTCTCGCTTTGTTGGCTTAACAAATTGAATCTGTAATATTCTCAAGAAGTTATTTTGCTAGTAGAATTTTACTTTCTTTTGCTTTGTTAGAAAAGTTAGAGATTGTTTTTGAATTTTTTCAGCAGTACAATTGTTTTGAGGCGATAATCTGTTGTTTAAAATTTTGTTGTGATTTTTTTTTTTTGAGTTTTTTTAAACAATTTTAAAAATATTAAAAACAAGCTTTAAAAAAACATTAAATTTTCATTCATTTTTGAAAAATTAAACTCAATTTTTAAATAAAAGAAAATATATTTTTTCACCAAAAAACAAATTTTTATTCACAAGATTGAAATATTAGGTTGAGGTTCTCCAATAATCAAAAATCAATTTATCCTATATCAATTCCCAATTCTAAATTTAAAAAAAAATATATACATTCATATTGACTTTATTTCACAAGAATGCCATTCAAATCTCCATTAAACATGTCAAATAAATTTTCCATTTTCTCTCCATTTCGACCCCACAATTCATTCGCCATAAAATTCCAATAAATTCACTCTATAATCTTAAATTTATACAGAAATCCGACACACATGTGAAAAATTAATTTTTCTTTCCTGTGTATTGGCATAGAAAATTTTCCTCCTTTACAATAAAAGAGAAAAAAATAAGAATCTTGTGGATGGGAATGGAAAGAAGAAGCAGCAGTAGCTGTAGCAATAAAATCGTAATGAGAATATACAATTTACAGGCACCAGACATAATAATATTTATAATGTTGAATAAATCTTTTCTTAGAAGTAAATTGGTTTGAAAATTGTGAGCTGCTGTTGCCGTTTCCATTTCCGTACTCTATTTTCTTTATTGTTATCTGCATACTTCCTACTTAAATATAACAAAACAGAGTTCTTAAAATGAAAATAAAATAAATGAGAATAAGATGAGGTAATGGAAACAATAAAAAAAAAATTGTATAACAATGAAAATTTCGACACAACACACACGCACATAGGAGATATAGAATGAATAATAAAAGAGAGGAGCAAAAAAAAAAAAATTCTGGGAAGGTGTGGATGATGATGAAACTAGTCATCAATCAAAGGTGTGCTTTTTGAATAGAATGATTGAATGGCAAGGAGGTGGATATGCGTCATTATGTATGAATATGGATGGTTTTCTTTGAATAAAGATGTACTTTAATGCAGGGCCAGAAATCAGACTCAGAATTTAATTTTTTTTGGAAAATATGTTCAATTGTGGTAAATATAGTAGTAAGTCTGATCTCTTCTCCTTAATTAAAACTTTTATGGAACGAATTTCATTTGGCTTTTCTTAAAACTTTTTGTACCATCATCTCAAGAAAATTTATGAATTCCATGTCTTAAATTCAATAACCAATCAACGTGTATTTGAATTAAGGCCAATAACAGGCTGATGTCAAATTAAGATCCATAGAACTGTAACAAAATCACAAACATCCCAATTTTGAAATAAAGTAAATATGTAGTCGTTATGGAACGAAAATTTTCTTAACTAAATTATTATTGAAAATCCTATCATGCCCACATAAGGTGCTGCGAATTCGTTTATACGAGGTAAATTTTTTTACATTTTTGCTTAGGTAGATACTTTTTTTAAAAATAAGTTTTTGCGAGTGAATTACTACTAAAAGGGGCTTTATTAATATATACAAAAGAAATTTCTTCCTATACGTTGTTAGTCAGATTAAGCACAAAATATGAAAATTACAACAACAACGTTCGGAATTCGTTTATCCGAATTGGATAAATTGTAAAATTTTGATTAATCTACTTAACTTAGATAATGTTTTTAGATCGTATTATGTAATATAAGGTAAAATGATGCTAAAACACTAATAATATTAAAATTAACATGCGTGAGTATGTTGAAAATTAATTTTCAAAATGACAATGATGACAAAAAATATATTTAATTATTTCTTCTTCAATAATCATATTTTTATTCTTTTTTAAGCTGAATCTTACTTTATTTTGAATGAGCTTTCAAATAATATATACTTTCTTTACGATTAAATAACTTAAAGGTGAAAAATTTGCAAAAAACTTTCGTCGCTACTCAAAATTTTGCAATTTTTTCCCCTTTAATCGTGAAATTTTTATTAAATATCAGCAATTTTCAATCAAATTTGGTAAATACATTAAGTTTTTTGATTGATTTACATAATCCAATAAGTTATTTGAAGATTTAATGAGGGAAAAGTGAAAATTTTTAAAAAAAGTTCTATTTTTGAGGAAAATTTTTATAGGAAAAATGTATAAATTAGTAAAAATAAGTTTTAAGTCGAACTATCTATTCAATATGATATTAATGATAACAAATATTAAAAACAAATAAATTCGAAGTAGTTTTAATGAAAATATCTTCAAAATTAAAGATTTTTTTAAAAAATTATTTTTTCCTATAAAAATTTTCCTCAAAAATAGAACTTTTTGTAAAAATTTTCACTTTTCCCTCATTAAATCTTCAAATAACTTATTGGATTATGTAAATCAATCAAAAAACTTAATGTATTTACCAAATTTGATTGAAAATTGCTGATATTTAATAAAAATTTCACGATTAAAGGGAAAAAAATTGCAAAATTTTGAGTAGCGACGAAAGTTTTGTGCAAATTTTTCACCTTAAAGTTATTTAATCGTAAAGAAAGTATATATTATTTGAAAGCTCATTCAAAATAAAGTAAGATTCAGCTTAAAAAAGAATAAAAATATGATTATTGAAGAAGAAATAATTAAATATATTTTTTGTCATCATTGTCATTTTGAAAATTAATTTTCAACATACTCACGCTTGTTAATTTTAATATTATTAGTGTTTTAGCATCATTTTACCTTATATTACATAATACGATCTAAAAACATTATCTAAGTTAAGTAGATTAATCGAAATTTTACAATTTATCCAATTCGGATAAACGAATTCCGAACGTTGTTGTTGTAATTTTCATATTTTGTGCTTAATCTGACTAACAACGTATAGGAAGAAATTTCTTTTGTATATATTAATAAAGCCCCTTTTAGTAGTAATTCACTCGCAAAAACTTATTTTTAAAAAAAGTATCTACCTAAGCAAAAATGTAAAAAAATTTACCTCGTATAAACGAATTCGCAGCACCTTACATACTTCAAAATATATACCATGCAACTCCTATGAAACAAAAGTAATCTTTCTTAAAGCGAATGCATCAATAATAATTTTCTACTCAGGTGTTGTGAATGAATATTGAAATGAAATTTTCTTTATTATTGATCTATTTCTTTAATGCTTATTTCTTCTGAAGTAATATACTTGCTCAGTGATCTTGATTGATTGAACCAAATTTCTTCGAGCTTTACATTTTTTTTGTCACAACACGAAGCATTTGGATGTACTTTAAAGTGCCATACATAGAAATTTGAGACACATTTAGACTGTCTTTGGAAAATCATAAAATTTCAACCATAAAAAAAAATCATTTAGGAATTTTAATTTTAAATTTTACAATTTTGTGCATTTTTGAAATAAAAAACATATTCAATGTTTTAACAGCACTTTCATCTCGCATTATCGCTGCACAAATTTTTTCATCAGAAAAAAAGAAATCATTCAACCTGAACAAAATTCAGCACACACGTGCCATTCGATTTTCATCTCAATTCATTTTGAACCAAAATTAAGCGGGATAAATGTAAATACCAAGAGTACGATTATGAATATTTTTCGCATCATTTTTTTTTTGTGAATATGTTTCATAATCCATAAATAGGAAGTCATTTGGATTTTTCAATTGAAATCACAAGAGAGGGAATTTGTAGCTGCTTAGTCAAATGATATACATTTTTACATTGTAAATCATCATACTTCATTTAATGTATGTAGATGATGATAATGGTGATGAGAATTTGCGCTGATGAGCATTAAGGATGAAGGGATTAAATTAGGATTGTGGTGTGGGAAGGGTGTGCTCGATTGAATATATTGTGTAGAAGATTTAATGGATGATTTATTAAGTTCTTGTGGATTTAACATCCAATTGATTGAAATTGTGTGAAAATTCATTAAATTTAAATAAAACATAAAATTCAGTCAATTTTAAAACCAAAATGTATCAAAATCTCTCTTGTCTTTAAAAAGCTTTTAATTTCTAAACAAATCCTCAAAGCATCTCAATTCACCTTCATACAACTTTAACTCTCTTTAAATTTAATTCCTCTAAATAAAAACTTTTCTTTTCCTTCTTCTTAATAAAATTTATTTTTATCCATCCAACGTAAATTGAATTGAGACATCCCATGAGCATTTCATAACTGAAAATGATTAAGAAAAAAGTTCACGTGTTTTTGAAGACTTCACGTCAATTTTGCTTCCTTCACTTTTTTCCTGGTATGTTCTTTATATCCACACGAGCATGTATGAAATACAAATGTGTGAATAACTCTCTGAGTGTGTATAAATCCAAAAATCTATCTAGCTATTTATGTGTGTGTATGTGTGTAGGAGTTCATAGGTTCAATGTATTGCGTAAGAAAAAAAAAACATTCATTAAGGAGCTTTCAAAATGAACGTAAGCTATAAATCCGTATGAAATGTTGGAATGGGTGAGAGAGAAAAAGTTTCATTTCATGTCAAAATGTTATGGCATTAGGAAGCTCTTAAATATGGCAAGTTGGAAAGTTGTAGAGTCGATGTGAATAAGGCGCATTTTAATGTAAAATTTTTGAAACTTTAATTCTCAAATCTCGTTGAATTTTGAATTATCAACTATTCAATTTTCCCCCAGGGGTTGACACGTTTATCCAGAACAAAAGGATTTTTCATCCGATTTCATCCTTTTTCATCCGAAACAATAGAAAATTTCATCCGGAACAATAGAATTTTTCATCCGGATGAAATCTTGTACCCCCTGGATTTTCCCTGCCAACCCAAAACCCAACAGTTTTACACTCCAAAAAAGGCAAACCCAAATCTACTAGAAATGAAAATCATTTATGACAACTCTCATGACACGAAATGATATGTACGATGATAATAATTTTGATGATGACACAGTCACAATCTTAATTTGTGTAGCATCACTGGAAAATTTTTTTTGGCTGGTTGGGGAATAAATTAAATTTAAATTTATGTCTATGTGACAGAGAACGTGTGTGAAAGCAGAATTGAGAGAGATTAAATGGCAATGAAAATGAGGAGAGAGTGAGAAAAAAAAGTTCATCGACAGCAGCAACAGCAAAAATAGAAAATTTATTGACAAATTAAGCGTGTAAATTTCATCAAACAGTTGATTTAACATTGATTACATTCCAATGGATTTTTTGTATTTTTATTGATTGGGGATGTAAAAGAGATTTATTATTTTGAAATTTGTTAGGTTAGTGGTTAATTTGGTGAAAATAAAGTTATTTTTTAAGTTCTAAAATATTTTGAATTTTCGCTATTTTGGTTCTTTTGTGAAATTTTAAGTCTTTAGAACTTTTAATATAAAAAAAACATTCACACCTTTAGGAGCACAAAAAAATCTTCTTCACATAGAAAAATTCTTTTTCAATTCCTCGAAATAAGAAAATTCTTTCTCCGAAAACCAAAAGAATCTCTATTGTCAATCACAAAAATGCCTTTGTGCAAAAGGAATTTTTTACTCTTCTAGGAAAATGCCAAATTTTCATCACACGATTGACTTGAAATGTCAATTGACATATCAAATATTTTCTTCACAGTATTGATTTGTTAGGGATTTTGTGACGAAACTTTTTTCACTGTTTTGACTTCAAAAAGGAAGAAAAAGAGATGTATCGAATTTCTTTAACCCTTTGTGTATATGCATATGGATTTAAGGACAAACCTTTTCACATTTTCGAGTAATGAATATTTTTTTATGTTGTTAGGAAAAAAACCTCCTTTGTTATGTAGATTGAAGGTTTAGGAGAGTAATTGATATTTTATTTATTCCTATGTAATTTTATGTGATATGCTTTTAGGTCTTTGTTTAAGGTAACATCAGTGAATATTCTAACATCTTTTTGGGTTGTGATTAATTTTTTTTTTATTTTTTGACACGTGACTCTTGACTAAAATCGATCCTATTGATGTCGTTTGATTCTCTTAATTTCTGAAGTATTATTTTTTAATTTTCAGTTGGTTAAAAATCGTATTTATTATTTTTTTTAAGATACAATTTGAATGCAAAAGCTTGTATCTGACAACAATAAAGTCAGACAATTATACTCAAAAATTACTTTAAATTGCACACAAAAAACATCAAAATTCTCAATTACCATACTTTTTGTCAATCAATTAGCATAAATTCCATTCAATTCCCACAAATATGTGCTTAACAAAAGAGCAAAATGTTACAGCAATAATAACGATGATGATGAAGTGAAAAAAAGAAGGAAAATAAAAAAGGCAACAATTTTGACGTTGTTCATTGCTTATTCAACGAAATACAACAAAAGAGACAGAGGGAATGCGGAATGCTAAGTCCTTTGCTATGTAACTGAGCAGTTTTTTTTGCAATCATGAATAATTTATTAAATATTTTGTTGCTGTTTCCTGCTTTTCGTTGAAGCTTTTCTGTATTGTTGTCGAAATGGGAATAATTGAAGGTTTACAAAATTTATGAATGAAACTTTTTATTTAGGGGCCGTTCACTTAGTACGTGCGCTTGTTAAGGGAAAGGGGGATCTAAAATTTTATAACAGGTCGGGCAAAAGAAAAATCATACCAAAAATGTAACAAGGGTTTTGTGTAACATACTAAGTAAACGGTCACGATTTCAAAATTAAAAATAATCTTCAAATTTGAAAGAATTTTTTTGAGCACCTGTTTTTTTGGACTTTTGAAAAATTTTTATTTTTTTAAAACTTTTTATGGACTTTTGAAATTTTTTTATTTTATTAAAGCTTAAAATTTGGTTCGAAATAATTTAAATTTTTTATTCCCATATTTTTTCTTTAAAAAATATTTCAAGCTCATTTTAACAAACTTGAAATTCATCAACAATCAAAATCCCAGAGCTATTTATGATTTTATTTTCATCAGACGAATACCTTTGAATTTATCTTCAAAATTATAAAAAATGAGCATTACAATTTGTGATGTAAATTTGACAAACAACTTTTTTTTTCAATTATAATATTTTTTGTTGTTGCTGCTCATTGTTATGCGGTTGTGCTCTAAGTACATCATAATTGAAATAAATTTTTCTTTCGTTCCTTTTCTGTATTTTTTGTTCCTTTTTTAATTTATTTATGACTCCTTTCCTTCGTTATCGCACATTTAATTCAACGTGACCGATGAAGAATGAATAAATTTTTTTCTCTCTGTGGTTTGCCTTTTTTCAACCTGTAAATTTAATTTTGTAGTACCTAGAAGTATAGTTGGAATGGGTATTGGCAAGTGGGTGTTAAATGAAGTTTTGCATGTGATTATAGTGCTAGAAAAGAATAGAGCATTCAGTTCTGTAAAAAAATTGTAAAATAAGCTTAAATTTCAACAAAATTTAGTTCAAAAATTTGAATTATTAAAAGTTCATCATTAATCCTGCCCACTATCTTAACAGCTCCGTTCTTTACAATAAAGCACTAACTTTTCTTTAAAAATGGATAAAATTGGGTTCGAAAAAAAATTATAAACTTTATTATGTTTTTTTCGAGGGTTAAATTTATAAAGCCTCATGCGGTCAAGTGATTGAATATTCAGATGGAAACCATTCACATGGAAAGCTCTATGGACTGTATTTATTCACTTTAATCGACTTTTATGGTCTTTCCTTTCAGCTTCCTTTCTTTTTATTTTATTTTTTTATTTTTCGAGCGTATGTAAAATCCTTTGGTGGATTTTGTGGGGGATTGTTGAAGTGGCTGGGATTTGTTATAGTAAAATGTTGAGCGGATTATATGGATGGATAAGAATTTTTAATTGGAAGTTAAGGTTTTGGTTGTGTTGTTCAAGGTTTAAGTGCTTCACACATGTTTAGTGATAAAAAGTTGTGAATTTATCTAGAAAGATAATTCGAAAAATATTTATGTCAGTTGCATCTAAAATTTTAAATTCCTTTTTACAAATCCAAAAAAAAGCTAACATCATATCCTAAAAGACCCCTTAAAGAAACTCTCCAATTCCCCAAAAACACGAACAAGACACCAAAAGAGAAGAAGAAAAAAAAAAACCAAAAATTTATTTCCCGTTTTGTAATTTTATGTCCATTCGGTCATGTGTCTACCATCCTAAAAGGAAGACAAAAAAAGAAGAAGAAATGGAAGAAAATTTTTTTTTTATAGACACACAAAACTTGATCATTTATGGTGAATACATCTTCTAGGTCAGAAATTGATTGCTTTTTCAGATTTTCTTCTTTTTATAAACATCATCAAGTCAGGATATCTAGAGAAACCCTTTCCCTTTCAATGTAATTTGTTTTCATTCTCGAATGAATATTTACATGAGCATTTATGTGGTCGGAACTGAATCTGTTCTTCTTGTTCCTTTTCTTGTCTTATTCAATTTTGAAATTTTTTTAAAAGACTTTTTTTTAGTACATGAATATACAAGGATGAATACTGGTAGTAAGTTTAAGTTTTCGTTATCAAACAATCACAACTTTTTGATCCTTTAGAAAATAATGATGAGTTATACACACGTGTATCTTTCATATGTTAGCTCTAGGTTCAATTTTCCATAAATGAGTTTTCTTTGTGATAAATTTTACTGTTGTATGATTCACGTACTGAAGAGATTTGTGAGCTTATGTAATTTTTGATGACGTATGGAAAACAATTTGATAATGTTTTCTGTGCGGATTTATTGCTATGGAATTTAAGTATTCAATCATAATTTATGTAAGAGTTTCACGGATTCTTATTGAAAACTTATTTAGATTAAAATTAAATTTAATTTGAGTAATTTTTAAGTTTTTAAAAAAATAATTTTTAGAATAAATATTTTGTTTTAATACTTACAATAGTTTTGTAAAAATTTTGAAAAAAAAAAAATAAAAATATTTTGCAACACAAAATGTGTTTTTTATATAAAAATAAGCTCAAAATTTGACTCAATGGCAAAAAAATCACATTAAACATTTAAAGTTACCTTTTAAAAAGCTAAAAGAGTAAAAAAGATATGCACAAAGTATGCGTTTAATTATGCACACAAAACTCAACGTAATGTAATTTATAAGCTTGCTTAACCTCCACTTCCTTTATTATGCTCAAGTAATTTAATAAATATTCGTATTAAAAAAGTACACATACATAGTAAATAAAGACACAAAGAGGAATGGAATAAAAATCTCAGAAGAGTTTCGCAAAAGCTTTTTTTTTAACAGTGAAAAAAAAATAAACCATATTTTATTGCGCTCCAAAAAACATTTCATTTTCATTTTCATTTAACATTCACAAAACACATATCCACACCCCTTAAATTATCCTAACAGAACGGGGTGCAGAAAAAAAAATTTCATATGTTACTAACAGCGTTATTGCTGTAAATCTACAAAAATGTGAATTTTTTTCTTTCTTCTCGTCTTACTTGGAAATAATACTGTGCTATTACTTTCTGCACAGCACAGCATCTCTCATATTTTGTTCAATTTAATTCTCGTCGAGCCGCAATATTTTCTATTTTAACTTTTCAATGTTTATTTAAATGTATGTACGTATGAATGAGGCTTAATGTGTATGATACATGGAGAAACTGGTGGGGTTGTAATTGAGATTGTTGAAGTTCAAGACGCGCAGTTGAATTTTAAAAAAAAAATTGTTAAAAATTAAAATTTTTAAAAATTAAATGAATTTAAAAGATTTTATGTAAGTTTTCAAAAATTTAAATTTTTGAAAGCATTTTTAAGAAAATTAAAATTTAATTTCAAATATTAAAAAAAAAATTCAAGCAAAATTTTTTTCGGAAAATTTAATTTTTATAAAAATTTGTGTTTAAAAATTCTCGTCTTTAAATTCTTTTATTATATTTAAAAATAATTTGAATTTTTCATTGAAACATTTTCGATAACCTTCAAAGAAAATCATGCAGCCAGAATCCCAAACTGCCACTATAACCTCAACCTTTTCAGTCTTTCACCTTCCAACCTTCACAAAACTGACTGTGAAAATGCTGAAACAATTTCCACAGGGAAATTGATGTTAATTTTCACTGTTGTTTTTCTCAATTTTTGAATAAACTTTCATCCAAGCCCCATCAAAACAAGTTTTTACTGAAAAATTTAAAGCTTTTTGCATGAAAAGGATGATGAGAAATTTAAATTGAAGAGCTTTCATGTCTCCAGTTTACCTTTTACTGTTTCCTTTTTTTTTCAATTCTACTTGTCTGTTGTGATGCTGTTTATATGAGGCGGGTACCACAGCAACCAAAAGTTTTGTTCTTTTACAAAATGAAAGAATAAAATTCCATGTGCTGCATGTATTATGTTTGATAAAATATGGGAAAAGTTTTAACTGAATCAATTTTTTTTTCATTTTGTTTTGTTGTGGATAGAACAAAGGAAATACGCAAAAAGGGAAATTTTTTAGATGGAATTTTTTTTGAGGAAATGGAGGAAGGGTGATGGTGGATATGGGAAAAAAATATTTGAAGAGAATATTTTGGTGTTTTTGGATTAAAGTTACTTAATGTTTGTTTTTATTTATCTTTGTTTCATTTTGAACAATTATGTTAAAAGTTCACAGGATTTATCATAAAATATTCTTTTTTATTAAATTTTTTAACTATTGTTAAAAACAAATTTTTTCAAAATGTGGATTGAATGAAAAAAGGGGAAAAATAAACATCCATCAACCCATTCAATGTACACATCCACGCATGTATTTATTTAACTACCTATTAAAAAAAATAATTTTTTTAAAAATAGCTTTAAGCTTTTTTAAATTGCAACTCGTGTTTATTTCTTAAAAAAAATCAGTGAAATCATAGAAGGATACAAAAGAAGTAAGAATTAATAAGACGAAGAAAATAAGCTCTCACTCAATGACGATTTAATTTTTCCTTCTTATTCATCCGTAATCAAGGAACATTACTCTTGTATCTATGCTGCTCTATAGCTTCTTTCCTAGTGAATCAATTTTAATCTTTTTTCTTAAGATTTTCAATTTTTTGTTCTTTTGTTAGCGTTTGAATTTGAATTTGAAAGAAATTTTTAGTATTGATAAAAAAATCTGTAAATAAATGCTTGTTAAACTATTTTTGTACATTTAAATGCATTTTTAATATGATTAGATTAAGGTTGATTGAAGGTCAAATTTGGTTGAGTTTATAATGAGAGAAATTTTTTTTTGAGAGATTTTGATTTTTTACACTCACATACCCTCGAATATCATACAAAAAAAAAGAAAAAAAACATACACATCCTCATCAACCTTTCAAAATTATCTTGCGCTTAAACCTCAACTAAACTTCTTATTCATATTCCATTTTTACTTCTACAAAAATTTCCTTCATCCTTGTATCGCATAATGAATAATACAGCATGAGAAAATAAATGTTAACGGCATTGACTTTACTGTAAAATTTATATCAATACCTTAGACCTAGAAATGAAAATTATAAATTCATGTAATTATGGATGAGAATCACATTAAATTCTATTTTAGAAAGCTTTCTAGAAGCTTTCGTAATGAGAATAAGAAAAAAAGATTTTTTATTTTGTTTCGTTAAAATAAAATAAAACAAGAAACTGAAACGAATGAAAGTAAAAAGGCACAAGTGATTCTGTGGAAGTGATTAAAATTTATGTAGGTAGAGAAGGTTAATTGATAGCTTTGTTAAAAGCTTGAAATAAGTCTTGAGTTGATGGGGGATTACTGTTTTACGTCAAATACATTGTTTTTGAGTAGATTTGACATTTGCTGAGTTGAATTTTTTTTTCTGAATGACGTCAGTTTAATTCAAGATTTTTTATTTTTTTAATGAATGAACTTTTTTCCAAAATGGTTTTGAATTTAAAAGCTTTGAGCAGGAAAAAAGTAAGAATTATTTTAATCAAATAAATTTAATTTCTTTAGATTCAGCATTTTTTGCAAAAACTTGCATATTTTTTTTAGCATTTAATTCCATTTTCAACTCAATTTAATCGGAATTTAAATAATTTAACTGAAAATTCTTCATCCTTTACAAAAATCAATCAAACATAATGCACTTGATTTTCATTTACTTAATTCTTATTCAAAATTTCATTATTCATTGAAAACTACTTTAACTTTCATCATCGAAAATACTTTTGTTTACAAAACTCATCCTTAAATTTAACATAATTCCCATTGCATTAACTTCTACTCAACTGGAATGCATATATTCTATGCATTACATCTCGTACAACATCGAGGAGCAAAATTACATTTTCTTTCTTTTTTTTAAAAATCCTCTTGTTTGCTTGCATCTGTAAACAGCTTATCATGGAATGCATGTATATAAGGATTTTGGTGTAAGTGGTGGGATGTGTGTAAGAATGTTATGAAAGAGTTGATGTTGAACTAAATTTAAACTTGGTTGAATAATTATTTTTTAGTGAACTAATGGAACGGAATTAAGAGCTTTTGTAACTTTTTTATGAATTTTTTGGTGCAAAAATTTTTTCAATTACCTATAATGGTAAAAAAAAATTTAAAAATATTATTAAAAAATTTAAAATTTTATTTTAATATTTGAACTTTTTTTTTTATTTTTTTAAGGTCAAAAAAAATTTAAAATTTTTAAAAATATTTTTAAAATTTTAAAAATTGTTAATAAGCGAACATTTAAAAAAAGTTTTTAAAATTTTCCATACAAATTTAAAAAAGTTTTTAAATTTTTTTATCAGTGTATCTAAAAATTTTTCAAAACTCTATAAATTGATACTTGATGCTTATTTTACTCCTTTTCGATTTTATGAACCTTCCTAAAACATTGAGAGAAGTTAAAATGCATAAAGCTTAATTTTTTTTGATACATTAAATTATTACAAATTTCTAGATTTCAGAAATGCACAAAAAAATGCAAAACTAAGAAAGCTAAACAAGCAAATCCTCTCCAATAATGAAGCTTTTCCATTAGTTGTTGTAGAAAAAATATTTTTTTCAAATTTCCCACCCAAACCACGACACCACTTGAGAAATGACTTGCAGCAAATTGTTAATGGTAGAGCATGGTACACAAAATAATATGAAAATCATTGTTTGTTATGTACACGAGTCTTAACTTTATAGCAACAAAAAAACTAAGTTTTTCCCTTAAAGTCGTAGTATTCGGGAAAATAATAATTAAATTTTCAGTGATTATGAAAAATTGAAAAGTTTTTCTAGCTATTTTCGCTCTCTTAAAGTTTTTCTATTTCTTATTTTTGCCTTTTAGAAATTCTCATTCGAGTGAAATAATGGAATGAATAGAAATGCATTCAATTGGAAAAAAAGCTCAAAAATGTTTTAGAGACCGAAAAACTACATTGAAGAGGTTTTGATCGATTTTTTAAAGTTTGTGGAATTTAGAGCGAACTTTAGAATATTTTTAAAAGAATTTCGATTCAAAATAATTTAATGAAGAAATCTAATTGAAAGTTTTCAAAAATGTAATCACGTTTTCCAGACAAACTGATCAACATAATACTTTTAAATTAATACAAAATCTTTGTTTTTGAAATTTAGGGTGTTTTCCTCAAACAAAAAGATCTGAATGATTTTCACATTTCTATATCAAATTATGTTTTTAAATTGATCGGAAAATTTTGTTAAGTATTGAACTAAAATTTACATAATAGCTTGAAAATGAAAACAAAAAATTTTCTTTAGATTATATTTTTTTTTTATTTAATGAAATTCTTGTTATAAAATATTTCAATTAAATTTAACATTCCAAACTTTATATTCTAAAGCATGAGCAGAGCTCATGTTATGAGTCATAATTTGGGTGTATTAAGTTAACTTCATTATTAAAGCTCAATTTGATATATTTTAAGCAGTAAAACCTGTAATGTGCGAACAGTTGATTCGAAAACAATTTGAATTTTTCGAAGTATACATAATTTAAAATTGAAAAATCCGTTATTACGAAAAATCATTTTTACTGTGGAAATTTCGATGAAAATGCACTTTTACCAATTAATTGTTTGTAACTCTAAAGCAGCATAGTTTAACCATTTTTTTTTTAAAAAAAAGTATTTGTTTACATAAATTTTTTTTAAAAATGTTCAACGGTAAAAAAAATTTAAATCATTTCCGAAAATAAAAACATTTCGAAATTTCAATTCCGAACATAACAACCAGTTCCCATATTACAAATTAAAATCAATTTTTTTTTTGAAAGTAAAACCAGACATGATGTTGAAAAACTCAAGAGTTGTGTAAATTGTCGGTGGTTTAATTTACATTCATTGCCATTTTGGTAAATACAATTTAACTTTGATTACATTTCCTTGTTTATATATGCACTGAAAAAAATGTTTTGCGATTGAGTAAGGAAAAAAGAAGTAACTGATGAAAAAAGATAAAAAGCATCTTCGTTAAAATTTTAAATTTTTTTTGGAAATTTATGATTTTTCAAACTCATTTATTAAATTTGCAAAACCATGAAAAAATTCACTTAAAGAAAAAAATTTAAGTTTTAGAGTAAAATCAATTAATCAAAAATTTTATTTTGTGAATTTGTAAGAAGGTAAAAAATTGATTTACTTAAAAACTCTTTTATTTTTCTATGAATTAAGTCACATAAAATATAACACTTAATATTTTAAAAATTTCAAAAAATAAATTGAAAAAAGTCAGTCAAAATGATTTTTATCAGCCACATTTCTTTGATACCCATCAAAATTTCTTCCATCACAGGAAAACAATCACATTTCAGAAAATGAAAATTTATTTTGCACCGAAACAAGTTAAGCAAAAGCTTATTTTCCAACAATCATGCTTTATAGTCATTAAACGTGGATTTTTTTTCAACACAATCCAAAAAGAAAAGTTAATTTCATGGATGATAAAAATCCATCGTGCCTCATTTTTCTGTTATTTCACATCCCTTTAATTCTTTTTATCGCATCTGTTTGCGGTTAAGTGCAATTTTCATTTATGCATGTTTACAATATTTTTTTTATATATGCCATTCATTCATTTATTCATACAATCTGAGAGAGGACTGGAAAAATAGTTGTGTGCAGTCGTCATAAATTTATGAAAATTTCCAAAGGAAAGAAAATGAAACCCGAAAAGCACACGCAATCCGAGCATTGGCGCAATCCGGGAACAGTTCAGGCATCGATTAAAATCTGTGCCGTTGGCTTGAATTTGGCACAGACTCTTGCATTACTCCGGCATCAAACCGGCACCATTAAATGAAATGTTCCGTCATAAAATTTTTCTTAGACTCGGCATAGATTAATATTCAAACCGGCATCATGTCGTCACAGTTTTTAAGTCTGTGATATGACTGTGACGACAAAAATTAAATTTTTTTGAATTTTTTTACTATTCAGTTTTGTCAAATTAAGTGAATTAGTGAATCCTAATCGGCTTTTCATTAACCAAATTAGATTCAAAATACAGTAAGTATTTAAAAATTACGATATCTGTGCCATGTAACATAAATTAATTTTTTCCAGTTTTCAAGAATTATTGTTTTAATACGATTTCAGGACATAGTTTAAGAATAATATGCATTTATTATGTGTTATTATCTGATGCATCATCAATTATGAAGTAACTAAAGTGATTTTTTTCATGAAGTTTTAAAAAATTATTTTGCGGCATCGATTAGGCTTACTTTAGTTATGTATCCTATATCTGTTCCGTGATCACACATATCAAAAATTTTCAAAATTTTTTTATTTTATTTGTGTTATGCTTTGGATTCAGGACGCCGTTAGTGATCCATTTATTCATTAAAGGGACCATTCTCTCGTAGAACATCAAGATCAAGGAAGAAAAGTTGATATAAGGTAAAAAAAACTTTTTAAAAAATTCAAAAATTTGCGGCATCGATTCGGCACACTTCAAAAATGTGTGTCATATTTGAGCCGCGAAAATACACAACACATTTTCTCTTTTTTTTTTTCAATTTTCGTGTTAAACTAAGGATTCAGGATGCCAATAGTGATCTATTCGTACATTAAAGGGATCATTACATCGTAGAACATCAAGATCAAGGAAGAAAAGTTGATATAAGGTAAAAAAAAAATTTTTTTTAAAAATTCAAAAGTTTGCGGCATCGATTCGGCACACTTCAAAATTGTGTACCGTATCTGTGCCATGAAGATGAAAACACGAGTTTTTTTAATTTAATCATTTTTGTGTTAAGCTGTAGATTCTGGACGCCATTAGAGAACCATTTGTGTATTTAAGGGATCATCATCTTGTTGAGCATCAGTATCAACGATGAAAAGGCGATATAAGGTAATAAAAAAGTTAAAAAAAATAAAATTTTCGGGATCAATTCGGCATACATTTTTAATAGAAGCCGAAAGGATCCCAAAAATATTTGTTAGAAAAAAAATTTAAAATTTATCTTATTTCATGTTTAGCAGTGACATTCAGCAATTATTATTTAACTGATCGTACTGTAAAGGATTCATCACTATTTGGAGCATCAAGAACAACGAAAAGAGTATTTTGTGAAGGTATTAAAACAAAGCAAAAAAAAATAGATAAAAATGTGGCACAGCTTTAGAACACTTTGATTACGTGTGCCTATTCTGTACATTGTTTTTCAAAGTCACAAGTCTAATTTCTTTTAATTTAAGTGTTTGTTAAGTGGTGCTTTTTGGACATCATTTTAAGACGAGCCGTGCATTAAAAGGATGATTAACAAGTGGAGCATCAAGATCAAGGATAAAGCATCAAATTAAGGTACTAAAAACTTAGACTTAAACTTGTGCCGTGATGATAAACAAATCACGATTTTTTATTAACTTTTTAATTTAAGTTGCAGATTTTGAACTTCATCAGCATCAGGAACATGATAATTATGGTATTTTTTTTATTTCTTCAAATTTAAAATTTAGAAAAGATTCAGTGAAGATATGTCACACTTTAACTAGTTTTTTTAACTTTATTTAATTTTTTTGTTTTTAGTTGTGGCTTTTGGACATCATTTTTATATCTTTTTGTTTAAAATGCATCATTTTCTAATGGAGTATCAAAGATAAATAAAATATATTAAATAAGGATTAAGGTAAAAAAAAAAGTTTTTTAAAAATATTTTTTCTGCATAGATTCGGATTTATATAATAGTGTGTTTAAAAATATATTTTTAAGGTTTCGCTGTGATTTTAACACATCGCTAATGGCTTATTTAGGAAGGTGGCATTAATTTAAGGCAATTTAAGGTATGAAAATTTCAAAGAATTTACTTAAAACATTTTGTGGCATTTTCAGACATTTTTACTATATTTGCCGTTTTTTAACGATGATGAAAGTTGCATAATTTTTATTAACTTGCTTTTTTATTTTACAGATTTTAATTTCCTAAAAATATTTATTTATGTCACATTTTACATGCAAGTGACAAATATGGAATCTGTTTGTTTCCTGGTAAACATTGGAGAGTTAAAAACTTGTGAAAAACAGCTGTAAGTATCAAGAATAAAACATCAAAAATAATATCATAGGGCTTGGTCGAAAAATTTGTTACATTTTTTCCAACGGTTTTTTGAAATTCAAATTTTGATGAAAAATTAAATCACAAAAAACTAAATTTAGACAATATAAATTACTGTTTCTAGAGGCTTAGTTAAAACATCAAATTTTTCTTCGTTTATTGCGTAATTTTCAAGCTTCAAAACTTCTTAATAATTGTTTTATCTCATTTTTAATTTTTTGAATATTTTGTTGTTGTTTACAAAAAATTCAAATTTTGTCGGTTAAATCAAAGAATTTTTGGGAAAAATTATTAATTTAACTTATTTATACTTGTATTTTAGTAGTTTCTACTCGACCATAATATACATAACATAAAAACGAACATATCAGTGTAAAATTTGTTTCTTTAAACTGTGTTTTCGTGAAGTTCTACGAATTTTTGTGTCAAATTAGGGTAAAAAAATTTCAGTGTCAGATACCGAGATATTTTTGTGTTTTTATGCTTAATTACAGCATGATATGTTGTAATTTATATACCAAACTGTGCATTTTCAGGAGTTTTATAAGATCCACTATTGAAATAATTGGCAAAATGTCCAGGAAAAATAAAAAATGCCAAAAATAGTCGATTTCTGACACTTAATGAAAAAACGGCCAAGCCCCATAGTATTAAATTTTGAATTTCCTTTGTTTTAATAAATTTTTTTAATCATTTCAGAGAATTGTATACCACAGCGGAATCTAAAAATACAAATTTCGAGCCTTTTTTTGATTTGTTATTGACTTTTTGACGTTGGGCAGTATTGAAAGGAGTTCAGCAGTTTATCATTGTGATTTTAGATTCTTGTTTAAAAAAAAAAAGATTATCGATAACTTTATATATTAAATAAATATTTATTTTAATAAAAAAATATTTAATATGAACGCAATAAATTTAATTAAATTAGTATAGATTTGGCACCATTACGGTGTAATTTTAATTTTCAGGTAGCATTTAATCCAGTATGGTACCAGCATCAAGTCGGCACCGTTCCTATTTCTGTGCTTTTTTTATAAATCTAAACCGGTATGACGACGGCATGGAGTAAGCCCTAAGCTGTCTTTCATTATAAAATTGAGGCAGCATGGCGCTAGATCCAGGCCGGATCCGCGTTGCACGGATTTAAAAGCGTACCGGCTCGGTGCCGGAAATTCTTTTGTTCTTTTGGTGCACAACTCAAGCATGGGGTCGGAGTGAAACCGGATTGATGCTAAATTTTAAAGATCTGTGCCGTCACCGTGACGGCATCGTGCCAAATATCTGTGCGGCGCAATCGATCCGTGCCGCACTTACGCCATCCCCAAGCCGGCGACGTGCCGCTTTTGTGCCTTTCGGGAAATGAAAATTATTTCATGAAAAATCATGATTTTATAAATAAAAAAACATTAACCACAAAAAAATGAATTGGTGGGAATTGTGAGCATGACTTTGTGATTTTTGAGGTTAATTTAGTATCAAAAGGTCCATGTACTTTGTTTTGATGTATGTTTATATTTTTATTTCTTTCATTAATTATAATTAGCTCATGAGATTCATTACCAAAGTTTTGGAGGCATTTATTAATGATGTCAAAAAAATTAATTAATTATGAAATATCTAAATCAATATTTTTCAAAAAATGCGCTTTGTATACTCCCAAACCTCCTCAAAATGCCCAATCCAACTCATTTATATTCCTCATGAAGAATGTGTTAAAAAATTATATTTAGTGTTGTATGTAGCACAATCAAGTCTACGGATATAAATTCCTATTATTTCTCTTGTTGTTGTTGTGCAGTTGTTAATCCCAACATGAAAATCTTGTTTATCTGCATAATGGCTTAAGCTATAAAATTTTTTTCTCTCTCATTCCCACTTCAATGTGAGTTGTGAAAAAAAAGAACAAAATATTCCCATTTTATATTATTTTTATGTTTTTATAGAATCGGCAATTTCTCTCAACTGTGTGATTATTTGAAATATTATGATGAGCTCTTGGCTCATACAACTTTTTTTTTCACGGATTATTGGCACTGAAAATCAGAATATATTAAGCTTAAATCGTTCATGTGAGAGAAATTTTTTTTATTATCTATGAAGTCATAAGCTATGTGTACTTTGTTATTTGAATGATTTACAGCACAGCATGTGATACACGAAATATCTCTCGCAAAAATAATACGAGAAAAAAAAAAACATTTTTAATCAGAGTGATTGATTGAGGAATTGTAGGTATTATAGGAGATATGAGTGCGTATGCATGTGGAATATTTGATAGATGATGGATTTTTTCCGAGCTTATCAGTGGCCTGGCTCTCTATTAATCAATCGATTTTTTTAAGGTCTGATGGCTTTAAGCTTTGGGATAATTCTGCAGAATAAGCTATTTTTGGGAGATTTATTAAATTTTGGTGGATTTAAAATATATTTCTGAAAAAACTTGAATTTCTTGTCCATGATAAAAAGGTCATAATGCATAAAGCAAAATATAATTAATGTCAAAAATTTTAAAATTTCAAAAAAAAGTAACCCGAAATTTCGTCCGAAATAAAAAATATTTCAGCCGAAATTTTAGTCGGTCGTAAGAACCACGCCCCCAATTACAACCAACAAAACTAAGAAAATAACCATGAAAAGCTCTGTTTTATGCTACAAGCTATAAAATTCATCTCAAAACGATTCATCGATTTTTTAAAGACTTTATACAGCTTTCCTGATAAAATTCTACTTCAAGCGTAATTCCGTATTTAATATCAACTCGAAAACTGCTTATAACGTTAAGTCCTATCATTCAAGCTTCTTCAAAATTGACAGCAAGCAGATTCTCGAACGACACCTTCTCGGAAATTCATTTCATTTCCCTTGATCATTGAGCCTCTTTTTTACTCATCACTTCGTCACAAATTCTCTATAATCTTCTCAACTATAAAGCCCCTTTAACTCATGAATGAATGAGCAATTCTTACACCAGAAATAAAGCAAGAAAAAAAAAGTTTAGAAAGAGAAAACTTTGTCAATGATAAGTTCAATGATTTGTCCTTTAAATTTGTTGGCAATTAGAAAAAGACGAGAAAGTGATAAACTCTATTTAAAAAATAAAGAAAAATCTATCGTCATGGTCTCCACATGAGATGTAGGATTCACATCATGAGGAGATGATCATTAGTCGTCACATCCGTTCTTAATACTTGAAAAATTTCCACTTTATGGATTTATTTTTAACCCCAAATAATTATGTCATTTTTTGTTCAAGGAGAATGAGGAAGAAAAATTTAAGTTTTCGGTTGAGGAGTGTGGTAGAATAAAAAGAAGATTATGAAGATAATAATTGAGTGTGATCTATTAGATTTTATGCTTCAATGTTCATTTTCTCGTTTTATCCAAAAATAGCATAATCGGTTTGGGTCTTTGCTCTCATTGTGTGAAGAGGCATGAAAAGGAAGCTGTAAAAGGCAACAAAGAGAAACTTTTTCTTCTTGATTTTAATTAACGCAGTTATTTGTGTGTAGTAAGGCGTATATTTTTGGAATTTTCTATTCTTGTTTAGTAGTTTTCAAAGGTAAAGACAAAATGTTTTATTTTAAAGTAGTGCTAACTTTTTTGGCTTTTTATTTTGTAGTTAAATTGAATTTTGATTTTTTAAAAATTAGACTTTTTAAATTTTTCTTTACAAAAGAAAAAATCCCAATTTTTTGATGTTCTTTTAAATTATTCCCAAGAATTAACCCCCGACACAAAAAAATAATATTTCATCTTTTTAATCCTATTCTTAATAACTCCATTAATTAACAACCTCAATTCATCTCCTTATTAACCCTATTTCATCATCCTCAAATGCGTCAACATAACCCCCGCAACTTTGATCTTTTGAACTCACCACTTTACGTAATATTAGCAGACAATATTTATTTAATAATAAGAACAATTCATAAACATACATGAGAGTATCTTTCCTCACACTTTTCTACATTTTCCTTCTTCTTCTTTATTATGTGGGAATGAAACATTTGCTGAAACAATAGCTGCAAAAAAAATTGAGTAAATGAAAGCTTTAATGGATTATTCAACAATATGGAAGAGTGAAAAATATGAGAGCTATTAGTCTTTGATTTAGATTAGGGGTTTAATAGCTTGATAGTTTTAGGAGATGCTATTGTTTATGAATGATATTTGGGAGGGGTATTTTGATGCTTTTATGGTGCTTTAGTGATAAATATATAAAATGGATACATTTTGTCAGCGTGAGTTGGTTATTTAGTGAAGAATTTTGATAATTTTTTACGACTTTTTATCTTTAATTGCAATCAAGTAAATTTCATTTTAATTCTTATGGAGCAGGCCTTCAAAATTTTTCAAAACTATTTAATCTTCTTACAAAAATCTTTAAATAATTAAAAATGAAAAACAAAACTTTTTGACACCAAAAAATAATTTAGTTTGGTTTCTAATGAATGTCATAAGAAATTTCTTTAAATGCTGATCCCTTGGCATTTATTACTGATTTTTTTACAGCCTAAAAAAGCTCACAAATCCTACACATAAAAACACATCACATATCAAATATTTATACACCCACGAAGAAAAAAAAACTTAGTCCGAAAAAGTAACACAAACTATATTAAAAAGAAGAAACGTGCACACGAATAAAAAGAAAAAAATACTCACGATAGATGGATAAATGATGACCGAAATGTGCTTTAAGCTTTTCCTATTCTCATCGTGCTCATCGCATAATTCTTTCTTCTCCTTTCATGTTTCTTATTTCTCCGTTGACTTGTAGATTTTTGATGATGCACACACATACACACACATACTCATAAACACATGTAAAGGCATTCATCTGTTGTTCATCGATGTGCTATTGCTGATAATAATAAATGGATGAACGAATACGGAAGTCAAGTTGAGAATGAATGAGATGATTATATGAATTTATTCAAGACGATATGTCGATTCATGTCATAAAATATTAAAGACTCGTTCTGCTTTAATAATTAGGATAGAAATAAAAGAAAAAGAATTAAAAAAATCTTTATGGCATTTTATGTAGCCCAAGATGCTCTTGAGAATTGCAATTAATAGCATTTATGGCATAAAATCCAGAAATGATTAAGTGCCAGTGTCATGTTCTCTAAAAATGTATTTTTTGCTTCTTCTTCCTCTAAAATTCCCTTCCCTCACTCGTACTCTATTTTCTCCACTGCACTTCCTAATAATATTTCAAAAATATGAAATATGAAACTTTATCATTATTTTGCAACTATAAACTATTACGTGAACTAAACAGCTGCATGGGATTGCAGGAAAACATTGGGATCAGAATGAAATGGGCGGGAAAATTTGTCTTTTGTTATATTTTACATTTTATTAAATAAAATAATTTTTAAGGTTAGAACTAATTTTTTTATTTTTATTTTGTTTCGTTGCAGGTAATTAAACATCAGCTTTAAAAGTTAATCTACAGCTAAGGTGATGAACCTAGGAATTAAAATAAAATTGATGTAAGACACTAAAGTTAAGTTTTAGTCCCGAACGGTACAAGTCGAGACTCTGGCTTAAATTGTATTCCAGCTTAGTGCTGACCTTACTCCAGCTTGGTGTCGGATTTCACCTCGATTATCCGACTTGTGCCTTTCGGGAGTCAATAGTATGCATTTTATTCTTATGATTCTTATAAATCCATCTGAGCCTTCTACAAAGATAGGGAATGGTATAAGTTCCATAAATTGACAATAGTCTTGACTAAATTGAACATGTCAGCTTCTGTACCAAAAGTCACAAATCATTAAAAACATTCCTTTCCGAAATGCGCGAATTTTTTAAAAAAATATCAAAATTCAACCCATTTTTCTCCGAACCAAACGTCCACAACAAGATATAAACTCAAACATAATAAAAATCTTAGAAAAAGTATAAAAATAAAATTGCAATAGAATCCTGGTTTGACACTTGAGGATAATCGATCTATAATGGCAATGATGGCAACAAGAAGGAAGAAAAGCTCTCCATCTAATCTGCTTCATTTACGGTCTGTTTTTTGTGTTCATAAAAGCCATTAAACAACACATAAACATCAAACTATCAAGAAATACGGAGGGATGGGGGGAAGAAATTTATCGAAAACTTTACGCTACATAGATTCATAACCTCCTTAGCCATTTGGTTCTTATGTTTCTTGTGCTATTTTCTGCATGGTAGTCAGGGGTGTAGTTTGGTGGGGGATAACAAAGGAAGGAAAATTTGAAACATTAAATTATGAAACTTGATTTTTAATGATAATATTTTTGATATTCCAAACTTAAATTTTCTTAGTCCTTGCTAAGTCCCTGCCCTGTACTCTGAAGATATCTTCATATGAGCTCAAGTGTTAGATGAATGGAAAATTTTTAGAAAGAGAAAGATTTTAATGGAATTTTTGGCATGAAATAAATAAGATCGGATGCAAGAACAAGAAGAAGGAGAGTAAAAAAAAATCTTGCACTCTCTCGACAGAGTGTTAAAGCATAGCACATGATTGCAGAAATTTTTAAGCATACAAAAAAATAATATTGAAAAATTTCCTAAATGCATTTAGGTGGAAAATATAAAAAAAGATTTTAAATGAAATTTGCTGTTGAATTTTTCAGTGAATCAGAGAGTCATGGGGTTGTTTGATTTATATGGAAAGGATCGAAAAATCAAGGTTTGCAAATTTGTTGATAAAAATTGCAGACAGTGAAAAAAAAATTGTTGAAAATTATATGCATACCTGAATGAATGCAAAAAGTTTTTTTTCGATGAGTTATAAATTTCTGTGAATTGGTTAGTGAAATAATCCTGATCGTGAAAGTTTTGGATTGTTTTTTATTGGTTTTAAATTTCTGTAGTCAGCGTCAGCTTTTAGATGTTCAATGAATTATCGTTTTAATCTGATCACAGAGAAAAAAATTTTACCAAAAAACATAAAACCTACATTTTCGCTTTAATATCGTTTAAGGAAATTTTATTTTTCGATCAATTTTTAAAGCATTGTGGTATGCTTAACTTTTTTAAATCTCATCCCACATACGAGCTTTATTTTTTTAAAAAAAAACTTTTCTTTTTCAAAAAATACAATGCATTAAATTACCCGCCTATATATGCCTCATAAAAAAAAAGAAAACACCCCAAAGGACTCATTTTTTATACTCTCAAAATCCACCTACAAAGGTAATTTCACCTTCCACAATCACAAAAAAAACTTCTTCTTTTCCCATAATTGAGAGGATATTAAGTTATTTTTTAAAGAATTCCCATAACAGAGACCAACAAACATCCATAAACAACAGACGGAGTAGCAATTTTGTTCTAACATTGCAATGATGCTCCATTGCATCATGACATTAATTTTCATGTCCCTATAGTCTCTCAATTCTTTCTCGTATTTCTAAATAATATCGATATAAATTAAATTTAATTATAAGAACATGGAAAAAGTTTTTCTTTCCTTCTCGCTTAATTTCCTCTTTAGTTGGGTTTGCAGTTTTTTTGGGAGTTTAAATTGCTTAAGTTTTGCAAAATGAGATTTTTGAAAATTTTTATTGATGTTCGTGTCACTTAAATTACAAGTTATAAACCCTTATCCCATAAACCAACTTAAACCTTTACAAAAATTTATGAATAATCTTAGGATTTTTATTTCCGAAATTTTAAGGTCAAATCCCAAAAATAAATTTTCATCAAAAAATGCGCCTTATACACACGACAAATTTAATTCACATTTAATTCTTGGCATTGAGCATGCATTGCACATTATTGTGTAACCAGAAACCAGAAAGAAATTGCTCCCATACATTTTCTATTCCATACAACACCAGCAGCACAAAAGAGTCTGTGAGAAATAAGAGACATATCAAGTACAATTCTTGCAAAAGAGTTTTGTCTCTCGGAAGTATTAAATTTAATTATAAAGAGCATATACAATTAAACAGCAGAAAGCAGACGACGAAAAGAGGGAAAATTTTTTATTTTATTTATAAAATGCGAACGGAGGGAACTGAGAATTGAATGGAGTAGAAGATAGAAGAAAAATTTTGTGGATGCCTGAATTGTGATTTTCATAAAGCAATTAAAAAAAAGTTTTTCGCTGTTGCTTGTTGTGTGTTTGTTGTCGATTTGAATTTGTTTTTTTTTTAATTTTTTGTAGAGGATGTTTTGGGTTCGAGTTGGTTTTTTTTCCTGAAGCTGAAGTAAAGTTGTGAAATGCTCGAAAACCAGTAACTCAATTTAACAAATTTTTGCTGATTTTTATAACCTATTTTGAAAAGTTATACCTTAAAGTAATTTCAAATTTTATTTAAACCTATTGAGTAAATAAATCAAATTTCAAGTAAAAACACTTTAATTCATTTTCTAAAGTGCTCATCAACCTCCATCCCTCCCAGCATCCTTTAAATTCTCCATTCAAGCAAACTATAAATTAAACATAATTATGAATTGCTTGCACTTCCACATCCTCGATAATTATTTTCTATCACGAACTTCAGCAGTGGCAGAAAAAAAAACATTTTTAATTACTGATGTTAAGTGTATGTAAAAAGAAACTGCACAGCATAATGAAAAAACACACAAACAATTTTTCACAGAATCCCACAATTTACATAATTATTCTCTCTTCCATTTTTCATGCAATTTATTTTTCATATAACAAAAAGTGCATTGATACACTTTGCACATTTTAATTGATAGTATAATGCATGCATAATTAACGATTGTATGTGAAATTAATTTATTGTTTTGGTGAATAATTTATTAAATTGTTTTGGAAATTTAATTTTATTTAATTAAATTGATTGAGATGAGAAATTGTTTTAAATTTTTTATGATGAAGGAATTGAAAATTAATATTTGAAAATTTTGAGAAAAAATTAATTTTAAATTTTGAAAATTGATACATAATTCATATTTATTATTTAAAATTTCTAAAATTAATTTTCAAATCAACAAACACCACTAATCACTAAATTATGCAAATAATTCTAATTTTCTCTCGTTTAATAAATTAATCCATTCAACAACATAAAAATTAAACTTTATGGGATCTAATGATGCTATACACAAAATTTAAATAATCACTTGAAAGCTTAATTGTTCGATAGATATTAATTGATTATTTTTGTGGTAGGGAGGAAGCTTATTAAGCCTAACGATATTATTATGCCAATGAAATTCGAAATTCATTGAGAATTAAGGTATAAATGAGCTTTAATGAGAATATTATGCTAAAAAAGTTTATATTTAAAATATAATATGCTAATGAGCTTTTAAAATTAAAGCTTTTCGAAACTTTTTCGAAATGTAAGAAGCTTAAGGGTGTTTTTGAAGGGGTGTAAATGTGATCTTTTCACGGAGATTGTTTTTGATTATTATTTACTTGAATTTAAGTTTAATTTTAATTTTCCTGAATTTCTAAGGTTAACGACCCCAAAAAATTTATATTCACCACATTTACTTAAAATTAATCCCCATGTACCTCATAAATTACAATAACATTAGATGCAGTAAATAAATGAGTACAACACCTCGAAAAATTACTTACTAAAGATTTATAAATTTTTCAACCTTAATTCTTGCTTTATTTTGTGTTCTTTTCACGTATACACAATTTTTCACTTCGCAGTTTTGCTTTGGGGAAAAAAATCCAACATTTTATACCTTGGGTATTTTTTTGGAAATTTATGATTTTTAACTGAGAATTATTAAACGTTGAAACACTTAAGAAAATTTAAAAAATAAAATTCAAGTAAAGTTCAAACATTCTTGATACATCAACACAAAAAGCTCAAAGTTCCCATGTCGATTATCAACAAAATTACACAAAACATTCTGAAAATGCCAATAACATAAACATGACAAGTGACAGAACATAAATTTTACAATATCAAATAATATTTTTTTTTTCTCTAAAGAATTCGGGTTAAAAATTTCTTCTTCTTTCCCTCACTTGCCTTTAATTTTGAATGACATTTAGACAGGAAATTCCTTAAATTCCATTACAGTATGAAAAACATACTCTATATACTAAATGTGTTGATATACATGCATGCTATACATATAAGCATATTCTGCATACATTAAATCTGAATATGCGTCTTTACGAATCGGAAAATAAGATGAAGTTAAAGACGATTGAGTTTTGAGGAAAATGGGAGAGGAAATAAGTGAAAGGAAGGAAATTGAACCTTTAATGGAACGATCCCGGAATGAATTGAACTTTTTTGGGTTATATTGAGATTATTTTGTGTATTTAGGGAGCTATTAATGGTCATTTTGTCTGTGGGATTTGATGAATAATTTTAAAAAATTTAAAAAATTTTCATAAGCAAAGAATATTTTTTAGGATTTGAACCTGAAACTTTCTTATCAGGCAAATTTAGCTCCAAATGCGATTCATGATAGGACTGAATCTATTATGCCACACCCAGTAGACCTACAGTTTATAATGGGTTCCGAATCATTTCAATTACCAATTTTAACATCAAATAATTTCACATCTTTCCTAAATTCCATGCCAAACCACCCCTAAATATCCACATTAATCGTTTAATAATTCTCCTTTAAATCCCATCAAAACGCACTCAGCCATTTACTTTTATTATTTGTTCCTTGCCTACAAAATCCATTTCAATTCCATCATTTGTTCGATAATGCCTTAAAAAATTTATTGATCAGAAAAAATAAATAAAACTGTGTGTGTGTGTGTTTGTGTGGGCAAAATTGCCAGAAATAACATATCCACACTCACATATATATTCTCATAAAATGTGAATTACATAGATAGCTTTCAAATAATGGGATGTAAAGGATCCACATATATTCTTGTATGTCTGTGTTTATTTAAAGTTCTTCTTCTTTTTTTCCGACATCAACAGAATGTGAGCAGTCAGAAAAGTTCAAATACGAAAATCAATCACTTTAAATGACTTGCCGAAGGCTTTATGATCGCCTCTTTTTTTTGAAGGAGTAAATAAAATTTTATTTTTATAGAAATGATTCTTTTTCTTAGAAAAATAAATGTTTGTGTATGTGGGGTCTGTTATGATATGAGCTGGATTTTCTTGGTTAGGAAATTCTTAAAAATTTTGATTTTGCTTGATATTTAATATTTTGAGGAAAAAAACCTTTGAATTTCTAGCTTTTGTTCTCTAAAATCTTTCTTGGAACTGTCTCCAACAGCAACCAATTCCCAACAACAAGACAAAAATCTCCCAAAAACTCCTTTCAACTTCATTCGATATCAAACTATAGATGATAATTTTCAAGATGAATTATTGAAGATTTTCTTCCATTTTTTATTGAGAAAAGCTTTAAGAATGAGACATATGGCAGTTTCCTTTTTTACAAAAAAGGATTTTTAAGCAGTTTTATAAAATTAGGCTTTTTAAAAGTATTAAGCTCAATATTTTATGTTAAGCTTCGGACCTTTTTTTTCTCTTCCACTTCTTCTTGTGTTCGATGATGAAACAGTTGTAAAGGAAATCATTTATTTTGAATAATAAATCTCATGTCAATAAGTTTTTCTGATGCCTTTTTTCTTCGAAATAATATTTGAGGGGGGATTATGGATGTACGATGGAAAGATGAGGGGATTTTCATTTTGATTGATTTGAGAGAATTTGTTGAAAATAGGCGACGAAAATTTTGGTAAATTATGATTAGAGCTTTTATGGAGCTTTTACTGACATTTATCATTTTTTGTATAAATTTGTTTTATTCATTAAACTAATATAATTCCTATTTGATAAAAAACATAAATTCTTTTGAAAACAATTCTATCCCCAAAGCAAGAATCTTCTTAGAACACACACGATACAATCCAAGCATTCCATTTCAATCACCCACATTTCATCTTACATTTCTTCCTACTCACCCTCCTCACATTCAAATTCCACATTCTTATTAGTCTTCTTCCTCCTCCGTTACATGATGAAGTTCTTCTCGAAACATTTTCTTGACCCAAAACTTTCATGATTCTGATTTATAAGCTCTCTATATGGGCAACATTAATTGTAGATAAGTTACATATATCGAAAGGAACTGATTTGTTGTTTGTAGAAAAGATTATGAAAAGTTACTTTTTTTCTTGTGTTAGTTTTATATTTTGAGTGTCAAGGACTTGAATGGGTGGTTTTGAAACAAATGAAAAATGAGGTTAAGGGGTTAAGATTTTGGATTTATGGGGTTTAGGAAATATTGTAAATTGTTTTATAAAATGCAAGCTAGTTTAAGATCTAAGATAGAATATTCGATATTTTTCGAAAAAATAGATGGTTCAAATCCTATGAAACTAATAAAATTATATCATACTAGAAATTACATAAGAACCAATTCAAAACCTCTAAAAAGCTGCATGACATCCAAATAAACATCAAAAATGAACGACAAAAAAATAAGCCTCAAACTTTCTAGCGCAAAAAATCCACCAACAACAATTTAATGAAAATTCTTTCGTCAACTTTAATCCTCTTCCGTATATTTCTTGTCTTTTTTTTATCATAAATCTTCTCAGAAGTACCATGACCCATTTGTAGCTTAACATTATCTTTCTTCACTGACAGGTGACTTTAATACCCGTCCTGATTTTTTTTTTTCGTATATTTAACATCAAAAAATCTACAAAATTGACTTATTTTACACATTGATTTATGCACGTAAACAAGTTATCATGTGGCATGTGGTAAGCTTTATAACTGATTGATTACATAGCAAATGCATAAATATATACGACAATGTCGATTGTTGATCGTCAATTGTGTTTGTAAGGGCGTATGTACATGTCGCAAATTTTTATATGTATTTTTTTTTCAATCATAATTCATGACATATGATACCATATGTTTACATAAATCTCTTTTTTTGCATTCCTTCATACATAATAGAGGAAAAAAAGTTGACAGAATAATCGAACAGATTTTTTTTTTTTATTTTTCGTGAAGGGATTTTCGTCGTCTTTTCTTTTGAGGCATTTGAGCTGAAGTGGAATGTTTATGCTGATAAACAAATTTGTTTGTTAAACATCAGATTGTCTCGAAAAAAAAAACTTATGAGACAGCAAGGTTGGAGATTGAGAATGTCAAGATATTTTTCTTTACGAAGTATTTTTAGTGCTTGGATGTTTGGATGGAATGATATTGATACATTTGAGAGATGTCTTTATTTTTGGAAAATATTATGTCTGCAGATTTTTTTAGGATTTTTTTTAAATACTTGGTATTATTTCTCCATACCCGACTTTATCCAAAATAAATACCATAAAGCATGCCACAAATTACAAAATCAACTTTTGACAAATTAATACCAAAAACTTTTTTTTACTACAGCAATTAAACATGCAAGCTGCTAAAAACTTTGTAATGACACCCAAACAATGCAATTAAGTAAGCGAACAATAAGTAAAAGCAATTTGTCATATTGGCGCCCAAACAATTAGCACACCAACACATCTCAACAAATAAAATTCCTTAACCTCATTTTTATTGGAAGTAAATAAAATTATCGCACATAAGAAAAGTCGTACGAATGCAATAAAAAACGATTTAAAGACTGCAAATATGATTGATTACGGAAACATTTATTGTCATTTACTGTCTACAAATTCCGATCTCCGGTAGCATTTTGTTGTTCTTGTTTCATTGCCATCCATACATTCAGCAACTCTACTAAATCATAAATTTTTTATATATTTACATTTCAGCTCGCTGAATGACAATTTTTATTATTATTGATGTCGAAAAATTTTTCGTTATAAAAATTTAAGATTTTAAAGTTAAATATCAATTACATTTAATAATTTAAAATTTCAAAAAGTCGTTAAATTAAAATTCAAAAAAGTCCGTTAAAAAAGAATTTGAAAAATTATTAGAGTCCCGAATACATAGTCCATAAAAATTTGAATTTGAAAAGTTCGTTAAGGACAGAAAATTTTTGTAAAGTCACGGAACAACGTGAAATTTTAATTTGTTAGTTAATTGTGAATTTATATGATAAAATTACTTGCAAAGAGGAAAAGTAAGTTAAAATTGATAGAATTATATAAAAAAAGATTAAAGATGATTAAAATAATTATAAAATTCTTAGGAATATTGAGATAAATCAATTTGTGAATAAAGACCTCGTGGATTTGGATATAAAGCTCTAAAATATTGTTAAACATCCTATTAAATGATAAGAATAAAATAAAGGAAGGAAGAATAGCATTATTTTCACAAATTTTATCTGAATAATCGAACTTTGTAAGTAATTATTCATTTTATTATTGAAGTTATCATTATAAATTTAACACTCAATATTCTTTCACAAGTTATAAAATTTGTGAAAAGAAAAGATTAAAATGGCACAAAATGAATAAAAAGTGATAAAAACATACAGAAAACACATAAAAAATTTGAGTGGAAAAGATCCAGTGAAAAAGGTTAGAAAAAAAAAAAGTAAGAAAAATTTTTAAGTGTGAAAATTTATTAAGTTAAGATGAATAACTAAGATAATAATTGTTCAAATATGAGTTAAATTAAAGATTAAATTGAAAGAAAATTGATTAATTAGAATTAAGAAGTTGATGAGAAATGATTGAGACATTTTTTAAGTTTTTGGAACAAAAATGACAAGCTGGATCTTAAAAAATATTTATTAAGTATGAAAATGGCTAGAGGAAAGTCAATTAAAGAGTTTAAGTGAGAAAAAAGCAAGAAAATTATGGAAGTTATGTCTAAAATAGACATCCAGTGAATAAAAATGTGGTTTGAGTGAAAATCTTTGAAAATATATATTAAATTATTTACTGAAGATTAAAAGCATATAGAGATGCTACTAACATTCATTAAGCTGTAAAATCGATTCATTTAATGTAGTAAGATTAAATTAAAGGCAAAAATTAAGTCGATAAAAATTTTATAGCAAAATAACAGTCAGTACGAATTTGAATTTTATAGGAAGTTCAAAATCCAAAAAGCCGTTAAATTGGCTAGTAGTTTCAATATTGTTGAGAACATAAATTGATAAAATTCAAAGTTATAGGAAATAACTGTCATATAAGATTTGGAAATTTATAGGAAGTTTAAATTCATAAAGATCGTGAAAATTTTAGTGATCATTGTTTACATTGTGTGAATATTAAAATTTTAGTTTTGAGTTTTTAAAAATGATTTAATGAAGAAATTGTCAAAATAATTTGTTGATACAGGTTTAGTAATAACCTTTTTAGTAATTGATACTAACAGAAAAGCTCAAGAAGGAGCAATTTAGAAACATTTTAATTCGTGTTGAAGAAAATTATTAAAAATTTTGCTGTGAACAAAATAATTTATTAATATAGTGAATTGCTAATAGTCTTGTGAAGATATGATGACTGAAAGGTCAATAATTAGTGGAAAGAATCTAGATAATATCAGTGAAGATACAGAATAACAAAATAAAGATGAAAATGATATTTAAATATAAAATCATATTATTTGTTAGACGAAAAGAAGTGCTGAGTGCATTAATGATTATTAAAAGCTGACATAAGATCAAAAATAATATTGGTGAAGGTAATTGTGACTAACAGAGACAGTTATTGGAAACGTCCAGATTTGAGACAAAGAAATATTTTTGAAGATCCTGATGAAGTTCTTATTAATCTTAATTAACATGACTAATAATTGGTGAAAAGTTAATTACAATTCCAAGATACAAAGTAAGTTCTTGAATAATGGAAATGAAATATGGAATGATAATTCAAATACAGTGAGAAAAGAAACTTGACAATTGGAACATCCAGCATTGAGACTGAAAGAATAATTTACATGAAGTTCATTAATTGAGAAAAGTTTATTAAGTTCAGTTGTAGTTCACAAATAGATAACTTACATTACTAACCAATATTCATTAATAACTTGAAGATTAATTTATGAAAATTCTATTGAGAATATATGAATTATTAATCTATATGAGATAGTCATGATAAGTCACTTGGTTAATGTTCGTGAGATGAACATTCAAAGTTTGAGCTTCGACTAAGGAATGAAAGTTAAAGTTGAAATTAGTCATATAATTAACAAATTGGTAAGGGAATTAACCATATTAACTTTGAAGATGAAGATATTAATTCAGATGAAACTAACAAAAGAAGTTAAACTAACAAATTTGCAATCATTCACAGATAATAAAGAAGTTGACAATGAAGAAGATGATTCATAATCAGACGATAAGTAATTGAGAAAGAGATTTAATAATTTGAGAAGCATTGGACTTTTCAGCGATACATTCACTAAATAAGCAAGACTTAATAAGATAATTAAATTAAGCAATTCAAATTAGCACAAGGAGGTGTCTAAAGATGATTTTAATTCCAATTAAAGCTTATGGAGTTTTAAGTTTAAGCCAGATAAGGCAAATTATTTTGGAAGTTAATCATACAATGAAGATAAGTTTTAGTGACCAGGTTTCTGGGATTTTAAGATAATTGATTAATTCTTTTAGGGAAGAATTAATTTTATAAGAGAATGAAATTCTCAGAAGTTGCATAATTAATCGAATAACAATAATTTATTAAGACATGATCAAGAGGATGATCATAGTGAAGTTTAAGGCACATTAATCCAATTTAAAGTTAAACTTGCATTTTAAATGTTCATAGTTTAGTATCATTAATAATTTTAAGATTCAAGGAGGAATCAAAAGTTTGTGTCTATTTTATTAATCTACTTATTTATTAACTATTTATTTATGGTGGAAGGTTAATTTATTATTTCATGTCCTATTTATTAATTTATTAATCAAGATATGATAATTCAGTTTGTGATAGTTGAAACAAGAAGTTACTATCAAATTTCCATTGAGTCATAAGGATATAATATTTTAATTTAAAGTCACCAGTCAGTAAAATACACAGTTGATAAAAAGAAATCGTGAATATTAGATCGTATTTTAGATCAAATTAAAGTTCATATTTATTTAGCTCTCTGATCAGGGAATAGAAGTTCCCATTATTATCCATCAATGCGAAAATTGGTGAAGAAACTTGAAAGAAGTTTGTATGTCGAAATTTTTAATTGGGTACCCGAACCGTGTAGATGTTAGGACTGGCCATCTTAATTAGTTTGCACACTTGGTGAAAATTTGCGATCGCATACAATTTTAATAATGTTTCCGTGGAAGGGCATTATCAACTGACCTGAGAAGTAGGCAGTTAATACAACCTCTTTGTTTGACATGTCATGATGGAACAAAGAGGCGGGAGGACACCACTCCTGATTGGAATGGAGTTTCAGCTTACGGTAAAGTTGAAACATATCTACTAATCCATTCAGATTAATGAGAAATCATTAACAAAAGTAAATTTCGTAAAGTTGTAGATCAGTATAATAGAGCATTGAAACATCGAAGTAAATTCGGTATGAATAAGCTAAAATAATTAGCAGGAAGAACAAAAAAGTTCAAAATATTAATCACGATTGATAATTAATAATTTCCTTTGAGGAAAGTTTTGTTATTTATATTTATAGATAGCTGATGGAAAGGACTTAATAATCTCCAACAAATTGGAATGAATTGGCTCAATGATGACAGGAATTGGAATCAAATAACTTCGACTGATATGGACAGAATTTCATCAGTTGGAATGAAAGACATGAAGCAAAAAGCAACGACTGATAGGGACAAATTTCGTCAGTTGACATGAGACATGAACAGCAACAACATCACACATCCATCATAAGTACATTTGATATAACATTAAAATTTGAAAATTTATATATATAATAATATTTCTTAATGATAAATTTATATGATAAGAATCTTTTCGCGGCAGGGTGTGTCGAAAAATTTTTCGTTATAAAAATTTAAGATTTTAAAGTTAAATATCAATTACATTTAATAATTTAAAATTTCAAAAAGTCGTTAAATTAAAATTCAAAAAAGTCCGTTAAAAAAGAATTTGAAAAATTATTAGAGTCCCGAATACATAGTCCATAAAAATTTGAATTTGAAAAGTTCGTTAAGGACAGAAAATTTTTGTAAAGTCACGGAACAACGTGAAATTTTAATTTGTTAGTTAATTGTGAATTTATATGATAAAATTACTTGCAAAGAGGAAAAGTAAGTTAAAATTGATAGAATTATATAAAAAAAGATTAAAGATGATTAAAATAATTATAAAATTCTTAGGAATATTGAGATAAATCAATTTGTGAATAAAGACCTCGTGGATTTGGATATAAAGCTCTAAAATATTGTTAAACATCCTATTAAATGATAAGAATAAAATAAAGGAAGGAAGAATAGCATTATTTTCACAAATTTTATCTGAATAATCGAACTTTGTAAGTAATTATTCATTTTATTATTGAAGTTATCATTATAAATTTAACAATTGACTTCCTTTTTACTTTTTTTTTTTTTTTGCTTTTTGTCTCCCCATACAAACTGATGCTCGTTTGTAGTCATTATGATTTGTGTGGTGATAAATTTGTATACCAAATATCCATAAAATCATAATATATCTAGGTTTGGAATTTTTTTCTATCAATATAACTGCTTTTGGCAGTAACGATGATTATTATGATGATTTGTGGATGATTATGGAAATATTCTCGTTTTTTTAACGTACACGACCTCTTGTGCCAGTAAACATCTTAATTGTGTCAGATTGTTATGCGAATTTCATTTTGTGGGTTGGACGACAAAATTTTTGTGTCTTGACGATAAATTTATTATGGAAATTGATTTGTGTCGAGACTTATTGGAATAAATTTTCAAACTTTGTGGACGCAGTTGTTCATTCGAAATTTAATTTATTGGTAAATGTTTTTTTTTGATAATTTATTGGTTTTTTGAATAAATTTTGGGGTGTTAATGGGGTGTGAATTATACTATTGATGCAATCATCAGAAGTTTTGGTAGGCTTTAAAATTTTTAATAAAAAATTCTGACACAGTAAAATTTAATTTCAATTTTTAAATTTGATAAAAATCAAAAAAGTCATATTTAATTTTTTTATCTACTCAAATAATTTTCCTTCAACTCCCATCCTCTGCGCCTCCTTAATTTACTTAAAACGACAGACAAATAATTTTTATTGAATTCATCAATTATGTGCCATTCGCATGACGCAAAAAAGATATCTTTCGCTATTTTTCCATCAATTTCATCAAAAAAAGCTCTATCGTTCGCCAAAATATCAAGTTATGCAAGTCAAGACTCAAGGAAACGATAAAAGAGTGAGACGTTAAGCATATAAAAATTCATGGACGACATCGAAAGCTGTTTGCGGAAGAAAGAATGCGGGTTGAGACGGGGATGAAAAAAAAAATTTAATCCATTTGAAAGCATCGCACGATTTACGATTTATGATTTCGAATGGGAAAGAACAAAAAAAAATGTTTAGCTCCTTCTGGGTTTTTTTCTGTTCTGCTTTTTTTGTAGATCGAGAGAAAATAAAAATTTATTGCAATAAATGCGCTTGGTTTCAATTTTTTTTTCTTTCAAGTCATCAATTGTCGTCCATAACATGGTGTTATGATGTCAATTATTGTATGTTGGTTTGACGTTTAATGGATTTTGTGGTGTGAAATTTTGCTCGGGGTAGTATTCGAAGTGAGTGCTGGAATTGTGGGTTTTAAAGTTGGCTAGAGGAACTTTTACTGTGTGTATAGCAATTTTTTAATGAGTAATTAAGTCAATTTATGGTTATTGGCTTTTTAAAAATTTAAATCATTTATAATTTGATTTTGAGTTTTTTAAGCGTGGAATTAAGGTTTAATTTTGAAATTACAAGTTAAATCTTTTAATCAGTTAAAAATCTGATATTCATAATTTAATACAATAAAAATGAAAAAATTTATAAGACGAAGGTTTCAAATCCTTATAATCATTTAATAATCTTTGAAAGCTCTTTTATCTGAGAACCTTTTTTTACAAATGAGCTCGTCCAAATGAAAATGCCTTATGGCAATTTTTTGGTTTTTAAGCCATTTCTCTGACCTATCTTCACCATACATCATGTTTTATACCTTGTTGGAAAGCTAAATATAGCAGCTATTAGATACATTAAAAATTATTTTGTAAAATTTACACTGTGACCCACCAGAGCAGCTCAAATGATGGGAAAACATGCAATTTTCAACATTAGATTTCTACCACTTGCTTAGGTAAAATAAATTTATTCTTTCACTAATTATTTACTACTAAATAGGAACTAAAACCCGCTTCTTACAGAATTTTTTTTCAATTCGTAGTTTATTAGAAAAATTAATTTGAAAATCACGATTTTTTCATTTTTTAATACGAATTTTTTTGTAATTTCAAAAATTGCTTTTTAAGAAGGTTTTTTGATTAGTAATAGTGTTCTTGAGTCTTAACGATTTATTTGGTACACAAATTTTACGTGAAAACTGCTTGAAAATCAAATTTTTAGATCACAGAAAAAATTTTTTCAAGAAAAAATTGATAAAATCGAGATTTTCAAATTAATTTTTCTAATAAACAACGGATTGAAAAGAAATTCTGTAAAAAGTAAGTTTTAGTTCATATTAAGTAGTAAATAATTAGTGAAAGAACAAATTTATTTCAGCTAACCACGTGTTGAAAATCATGTGTTAAAAATTGCTTATTTACCCTTCATTTGAGCTGCTCTGGTGGGTCACTGTGTAAGTTTCACAAAAAATTTCTTAATGTATCTAGTAGCTGCTATCTTTAGCTTTCCAATGATACCCAAAATGTTAGATATCATTAAGACATTGATGAGAAAAAGTCAAAATATGTAATTATGCAAAAAGGAAAAAATAAAAAATACTGAAAATATGTCATTTTCAAATTAGTTTTTCTAATAAACAATGCATCAAAAAAACATTCTGTAAGAAGCGGGTTTTAGTTTCTATTTAGTAGTAAATAATTAATGAAAGAATAAATTTGTTTTATCTAAGCAAGTGGTAGAAATCTAATGTTGAAAATTGCATGTTTTCCCATCATTTGAGCTGCTCTGGTGGGTCACAGTGTAAATTTTACAAAATAATTTTTAATGTATCTAATAGCTGCTATATTTAGCTTTCCAACAAGGTATAAAACATGATATATGGTGAAGATAGGTCAGAGAAATGGCTTAAAAACCAAAAAATTGCCATAAGGCATTTTCATTTGGACGAGCTCAAATGACATTAATTTTTTTCTTAAATATTATTTTTTAATTTTTACAAATATTTTAAATATTCCATTCTGCATTGAAAAAAAAAAGTATTCCAATTATTCACCATTAACCTCTTTTTTTGCTCCACATATTTACTTTTCATCTTCCACATTGATTTCTTCTTCTTTTAATGTCACAAAAAAAATTCCAATAAAATATCCGTATTTCAATTTGATCAATGAAACGAGGAAATGACTATAAATCAAGCCATAAACAACAACAGCAAGAAAATATAATTTATATTCAGTAAATTTCATTTTGGTGTCAACCAATTCAATTTTTGTGTATAGTATGAATGACTGTTAGGAAATTTTTTGTCTTCTTTTTATTCATGGTCTGATGTGTTGAAAAACACATAACCTACATTTGTGAACGAAATGAAGAGAACAGAACAGTTAGACTTCAAAATTTTTTTTTGTGATTTTTAAAGCTTTTAATATCAAATTTCAATTTAAACAAACCAAAAAATTCCCAAAAGTATCACAATATCAACTCATCCCACGCCAATATTCAACTAATTCATTCATCCTCATTTCTATTGATTTATCTCACATTTCTCCTATTCATCCTATTGCTCTTCGTGTTACATCCTCAAGGCCATGTGAATGTATACTTGACTCACTGTCATGCTGCTTTCGTAAACAACAAAACAATGTTTTTTCGACGTTAACTTTTTTCCGGTCTGAGGATTATCGAACTGAAGCATAAACATAGAAAAAAAAATCAGTAAAAATTTCCATCTCGTCATTCAACTCGACAATTGTGAAAATAAATCTTTGATTTAAATTCTTTTTCATCTTATTTGATTTTTTTTTGTCTTCTCATTTTTCTGTGATTTTTCATTCTCGAATTTCGTCTGTCAATTTTATTTTACATTGACTGGAATGCTTGTGATTGCTGTAAATTGATCGAGTTTTTAGGCAGTGATTTGTGAATGATGCTAGCAAGTTGTCAGCAGTTGAAAGAAATTCTTCAAAAAAATATTATTTTTTATTAAATCAATTAAATCAATGCTTACAAAAATTGAACTACTCATAAAATTTTATTTGATTTTTTTTTTAAAAATTTTTCAATTACAAAAAATCTTAAATTCAAAATGTTTAAAATTTAAAATTTTGTTGGAATTTCTTTTAATTAGTAAAATTAAAACATAATTTAAAATTTTTTAAAATTTTCATCTCCTGACCCAGGGGCGTAGCCAGAAAGTTTTTTGAGTTTTTTTTTTTGGTTCGGATCTGAAAACTTTAATAATATCTAGTGTAAACTTTGCGGAAAATAGGGTGGGGGTTTGACCATCTTTTTCCTGATTAGTTTCGCTTTTTGAGTCTTCGTCTTTATATTTCTCATTTTTAAAACTTTATTATTGAACTTTCTACTCGAATGTCTCTTCCATTCATGTATAGAAATAAATTTTCATGGTTCGCGTGGACTTTTTTACTGATAAAAAAATAAAATACATGAAAAGTTTTGATGTAAATTGAAAAGTTTCAAAATTATGAACAAGTCAAACATAAACAAGAGTTTTTAAAGATTTTTTTTAACGAACATCCAACACAAGTGCTTGAAGATATATACATCAAATATTGCAATAAAGTTATAAAGTGGGCTACGAGTGGGCATTTATGAATGAAAAATTCTTTAATTTACTTTGAAATTTATTTCTTTAAATATCGATTTGAAGACACAAAAAAAGTTCAGTAACCACACGAATTAAACACACAGCTAAATTTCCTCCGATAACTCAATTCATCTATATTAATCTAATTTTTCCACCAAAAAACCAATAAAAAAAATATTGAAAGAAAAAAGAAAAACAATTTACTCAACTCAAAGATCGTCGACATTCATTGACATTTACATTAAATGTTTGACGAGCAATGCTCAATTTAGCTAAAGAAAAACTTTTTTCATTCGCAGTAAGTTTTATGTACAACATAATCCCTTCTTTAATGATTCCATTCACTTTTTTTTCTGCAATCTTTCATTCATCTCATATTTTTGCTTGTGATAATAAAACAAAGAAAAAACTTTGCTGAGCACATCCGAAATAAAAATTAGAGAAGAAGACGCAGAAAAAATCATAAAATTTGAGGAAGTAAGAAAGTCATTGTTTATAATTTTATAAAGCGCATTTTGGAAATTAGAAATTTTTTAAAGTTAAAAAATTATTTTTCTGACGTAGATTTTTCAAATAAAAATTTTTTAAAATTTTATAAGTTCTAAAAAAATTAAAATTTTTGATAGCTTTTGATAAGTTAAATAATCAATTTTAATAACAATTCAATTTAAAATTTTTCTTAGTTCAAATTTAAACCTTCCTAAAATTTTTTAAGAGCTTCAAGTTTTTTTTATTTAAAAATGTGAAACAAGTTTTAAAAAAAAATTCTCACTTAATCCTTTAACTCAGAAAAGTTCCACAAAAAAAGCCTCGGACATTATCCTCCAAAATAAAATTCATCATCTTCAAAAGAATAAGAAAATGAAATAAAATTGCAAATAAATCCAAAAAAAAAGTCGAAAGAACAACAGAAAAAAGGCAACGGCAAGCAGCAATAAGAAAAAAATTTATTATCTTCGATTTCTCTTGTTTCATTTCTAATTTGAATAATTTCGTCATTCCTATGGATTGGTAAATGAATCAATCCCAAAAGAACGATTGATATTGTAATGAAAAGCTGAGGAAAAAAGGCAGGATATGGATGGCAGAAAAAGAATAAATAAAAAAATAAAAACAACAGTACAAAAATGAATGGAAGAGAATTGAGCTATGAGAGTGTCTGTAAGTGTCTTTACGAACGTACGGCAACCAACAATGGCAAACATTTTATGCCAAAATATTGTTGTGGGGCTCTCAACACAACAATTTTCCTTTTATGCATGCATTCATATATTCTCTTTTCATACTCACGAATTTTTTGTTTTGAAGGGGATTTTTTTCTGAGGAAATAGAATTTTTTGAGATTTTTATTCAGTTTGGGTTTGTAAATGTGCCATGAGTAAATGATTGTCGAAGGATGAAGTATCTGAAAATGTTGGGAAGATTTTGAATTGAGTTTTATAGCATTCGTGGATTTTGTGCTCAGATTTTGTAATTTTTGCTCAGTTGCTAAGTTTTGGTTCCAAATTTTTTTTACTTTTCGTTATTATTTTCCATTTTTTTCTTGAATTTGTTGAGTTTGTAAAAATGTTAAATTTTTTTAAAAGTTGCTCAGTTTTTATGAAACCGTAAAATTTTGTTAAACAATTGCTTAGTTTTAAAAATTTTCAATTTTGTTTTAAAATAACTCACCTCAATCAAACCTGTTAAATGCGTTCAGTACCCCCTCCTTGCATCCAGATTTCCCTTTCTTTCACCAATATTCACTTCATTGTGTACAGTGTACATAATACAGTTTTAGTAGAGCAGCAGAGCTTTAACTTTACGACTGACACTTCATATCTCAACACTTACATTTATGAGAGGAAAAGAGAAGCAGAAAAATGGCAGAAAAACAAAGGAAAACAATTTTCCCATGATAATTTCAATTCATTTTTTCCATCTACTTCTCCTTTATATATTTCTTTTCTTTTCTTATATTTTTTTTTGTAAGAGCATAAAAACAAATTTATGAACTTTCTACGCATCTATGCGTACATCCGGTGATGATGTTGGATACACATTTGAATATTTTTACAATATTTCCTGATGAATTAGAAGATCCGAACAGGAAAATGAACCCGGATGAATATTTTTTTTGATGATGAAGATGTCGGGAGTGTTTTAAGGATGATTTTTTGATGGAGGATATGAGGAAGTGGTTGTGGGATTTTTTTTTTGGAATTGAATTCAAATAGTAATTTGGCTAAATATTTTTTTTTTGCTTATTTTTCTAAAAATTTATAAATCGTGCAACAAATTTTCCAAAATTATCCTCAAAATTCCTAAAAATTCCTCAAACCCTCAATCATCCAAAAATCCCTATCTATCATCCTCTCCATTCAAAGTACAATGACTTTTCTTATTATTCTCAAAGATTCTTACAATCTACAAATAATGAACAAGGAAAAACAGAATAAAATATGATCTGTAAGCAAATTTTCCGCTCACATTGACTCGTTTTTTATGACTTCATTATTCTTTCTTGTTCCTTTATTTATCAGCATGTGGACTCATTCTCATTTATTTTTTTTCTTTCTCGTTTTTTTTGGTGAATGAGAAACATTTTTATGATGAGTGTCAAGGGACCAAGATGATTACATGAGAAGTCTCATGAGTAATTTTTTTCTTTCTTTCTATTTTCATCGGAAATGTCTTTTAATTATGCTATGATATGAATCTGAAAATTGTGAGGACGTAGGGGCCTGGAATATCTAACAGTTGAACAAAATATTCAGGTAAATTTCCATTAATAGCCGTTAGCTATTGAAGTATTTGAGGGTGAATTTAATATTTTTGTCCTGTTTGTAACTCTGTATAAATATACTTTAGCAAATAGTCTGTGAAGTTCTATAGTAACAGATACGCAGAAGGATTTAAATGAATGTACGATTAATGTTTTCTAGGTAGATTCTAAATAAAGTTAAGCATCCAATGTGGGATAAATGTATGCGTAGATGTATTTCAATTCGAAGAAATCAAAGTTAAGTCTATAAGTGACTAGGATTTTTGACTTCTACAAAAAGAGTATAAAGGCTGCATCCGATTTACTCTCCAGCAATTTCCGTTGAATTCTTCCCACAAAATTATTGCCATCATGCACGTTCAACCTTAAATATAAAATTTAACGATATCCAACATAAAAAGTGCCTTGAAGCATAAACACGAATAAGCACCAACAAGAAGTGCCATTCATATGACCTAATTAATAAAAATGTCGCATGGGAAAAAAATTTTCTTCTCATTTTTTGTGTTTGCAAAATCACACAAAAAAGCAGCAAGAACAGAGAAAAAAAAGCTTTTGTGGATTTTTTTTTTGTTTGCCAACTTTTGAACTTTCTCATAATTTTATTTAATGCGGTAAGCGGAAGTCTTAAAAAAGAAGAAAAAGAAAAACTGCGGCAAACTTTTTCGATGTTTTATTCTGGCATTTCTGTGAATGTTTTTTTAATATTTTATTTTTTTCTGACCTATTAGGCTTTTTGTTTGGGATTTTTTTGTACAATATTTAATTCATTCATAAAATAAATTTCAAATCTTTTTAGTCAAAACTTATTAAAGACATGAAAATTCAATCAAAAACAGAAATTCTAAAAAATATTTAATTCCATTTTTCTGTCAATAAAATTCTAGAAAAAAAATCCTTAACTTGCAAGCCCTTAAATTACAGCCAAATCTAAAATTCCATAATTTATACAACAATCACCAAAATAATTCAAATAAAAGTCCCCGATCACTTAAAACATAAAAGCGAAAAGTGCTTCAAAATAAAAGTTCAAGAGCCTCATTCAGAAAAAAGGGGAGAAAAGCGAGAAAAAAAAGCAAACAGCAAAGTTTTCTTCTTCAAACAAAAAAGCACGTAAAAGGCATCCGGCATGTGCGTATAAAATGGATGAAAAATTTACATTGTAAATAAAAATTTTACATATACGCATATTCACAAACAGAAGAGAAGTAAAAAAAGATTAAAAAATGTAAAAAAGTAGATATGGGATTTATGAGAGCGAGCTACTTGAGTTCGCGTGTAGGATTGAGGGGAGAAAAATTGTCTGATTTATCATAAAATGGATTTTTGTGTGTCTATACTTCATGTCTATATGTTATTTATGCGCATTAAAATCACATAAAGATTAGACGATGGGGATGAATATTTTCAAGCAATATATATATATGAGGTCATATAAGAAAATGACCGTTAAATTTTGAAAAATTTACTAACACCATCAAAACTTTCTATACCGGAAACAATGGAAAATTTTGATAGTGTTAGTTTTGTTTGGGGCGATTTTGGGGCGGACCCTGTTCATATGACCTCATATATATATATATTGTTTTCAAGTTTAAATGATTTTTTTTTCTATTTTCTTGTAGAAAAGTTTTCTAAGCTTACACAAAAAGTAATTCTAAATTTTTTGGAACAAGAAAAAAGAAATGAAAAATTCGAAGAAAAATGGTATAAACTTAAATGAAAAATAAAATTTGAGTTAATTTATTTAATTATAAGTAAATAAAGATGCATAAAATAGTTCCATAAATGGAACAAAAATGGTAAATAAAAATGAAATTGAATTAATTTAAGACACTACACTCAATTCAAGAAATGTCGAAAAACTGGAAAAAAAGCTTTAAAATTTTTTTAAAACACTTTATATTCCCTCCTGCACAATTCACATACAACTCAACAATACTCCACCTTCATCATATAAATTCATCTCAATCAACTCCTTTTGAAAAATTATCTTTAATTTTTTCAACAATTCCCTCCCTGCAATTTATTTGTCAGCATCTGAAAAAAGAAGAAAAAATCCTATTCAACAGGACACATAAAAAATTCGCCTCAAATATCCTCATAAATAATTTCATCCTTCTTATCTTAGATTTTTTTTTCTTCAATCAAAAGCAATTCGTAGAACATTGAATCATTCTCATACTCGCATGAATGAAGCTTTATGAGAATGTGACAAAATAATAATGAAGAAAGGAAAGAAAATTTCTTGAATGAGCTTAAAGATAACAGAAGATAGACAATTTTTGTTGAGTCCATTTTTCATAATATCTGAGATTTTTTTTACGCATTTTTTGCTACAAATTTAGATTGAATGGAATGTGAGGAGATTTAATAAGAAGGGTGAAGAATTTTTTTTTTTTGAAAGGGTCTTGAAAGAATTTTTGTGCTAAATATTTCTTTTTTGGAATGGAATTATGAGGACATTTTGTTCAGCATGATTAAGTTTGGATGCTTTTGGGGCTGAAGCTGTGGTGTCTAAAGCTTGTATGGAACAATTTCAAAACCTTAACAACCCCCAAAAAATATCAAAATTTTATTCTCTCATGCATATTTATTAAAAATTTAGATGATTTTTTTTTCACATCCTAAAATTCATTCTTATGCATTTTATATGTGGGTTGCCACAAAAGCAGCAAAAAGCTTGCTTCATTCCAGAAGGCTGAATTTTAAAAGCAAACATTTGCTGAAAAAAATTGCTAATTTTATCGCGGTGATCAAAAATTCATAAATATTCACCTTTACAAGTGGACCATGTTAATTAAAATGGAAATTTCTTTTTTTTGTGGGTAATTTTTAATTTTTCACGCATTATAACTTGTAATAACATAAACAAATTTTACGGATTTGGGTTTTGATGCATAAATTAGATTAACATTTTGAATTAGTGGACACAATTTTATTTTTTTTTTGTAAGAGCTTTGAAATGGAGAAAAATTTTCTTTTGGGATTAACGGAAATTAAATTTAAAGTCATTTGCGAAAATTTTAATTTTTTTTTTCAAAATTTAAATTCAATTTTTATTTTAATTAAAAATTTTAATTTTTTTTTTTGAAAATTTAAATTGAATTTTTATTGATATTTTTTTATAAAAGTTTAAAAAATATTTTATCAAATTTTGAATTTATTTTCAAAAAATTGTTCTTGATTTTAAAAATCATAACAATTTTGAAATGTTTTAACTTTTTTTTCAAAAAATAAAAAATAAAATAAGGAAATTTAAAAAATTCTGTAATATAAAAAGTGCCAATTAAAAAAAAGACAAAAAGGTTTTCAAATAAATTGCATGAACCAAAAAGAAAACTTTTAATCATTAAATTCCATGTTCATCTCCACTCAATCCTATAAAAACATCCTAAAACTTCCTTCACATCTAAAAAATAAAGATTTTTTTTTATAATTTTTTTCCTCTCTTTGTCATCTCTCAAGGGTGTGTAAAATTTATACACAATAACTCCCATACACAATAGCACTTGATAATGTATACATGCACATAGATGCGATGATATTCTTCCCTTATTGTTATTCATTCTCAACAATCTTCCCTGGAGGACTTGAAAAAAGAGAGAGAGAACATAAAAACATCAGAAACGACAGAATAGGAAAAGAATTGTTTACTTTCCATAAACTTCCTATTCTTGCTGTTATGGTTCGGTGTCGTAAGCATAAGCTATGCTTTGTTTTATCATCTTCTAAAAGTCTATTTGTATTTCATAAATTATTTAAATTCTACGTTTTTTTTTCTAAAAACAATTTTTTTTTCCTTTTCTTTGTTGTTAAAGAAATTCTTGGAAGAATTTTGTTTTTGGATGAAAGTGAGAAGATTATGATGATTTTTTATGCAGCGCGTGTGGATGAGAATCTGAAAAGTAGATAAATATTAAATTTCTTTGGGAAATGAAAAGTTTGAGATGATGTAAGCTTTCAAATTAAAAAGTAAGAAGAAATAAACTTCAACTTCTTTTGAAGAGTTTAAATTAATGAAATATGATAGGAATGAGAAGTTATCAGATATTTTATACGAAATGTATTTTGAGCTTTATGAAACGTAAATTTAATTTAAATTTCTCACCTTTTTTAAAAAAAATTGAAAATTTCTATTTTCTTAAATTTGAAAATTAAAATTTTATAAAATTTTAAAAAATTAAATTTTGTAAAATTTTAAAAAATTAAATTTTGTAAAATTTTAAAAAATTAAATTTTGAAAAATTTAAAAAAATTAAATTTTATAAAATTTTAAAAAATTAAATTTTGGAAAATTTAAAAAAATTAAATTTTGGAAAATTTAAAAAAATTAAATTTTGGAAAATTTAAAAAAATTAAATTTTGGAAAATTTAAAAAAATTAAATTTTGGAAAATTTAAAAAAATTAAATTTTGGAAAATTTAAAAAAATTAAAATTTGGAAAATTTAAAAAAATTAAATTTTGTAAAATTTAAAAAAATTAAATTTTGTAAAATTTAAAAAGAAAATTAAATTTTGTAAAATTTAAAAAGAAAATTAAATTTTGTAAAATTTAAAAATTTAAATTCTGTAATATTTTGTAAAATTTTTCGTAAAATTTTGTAAAAATTTAAAATTAAAATTCAAATTTTTTGTTAAGTTTGAAAATTTAAATTTTCTACAAATTCAGATTATTTGAAAAATATTACAAGGAAAAAATTAGATACACTAACAAAAACGTCACTTTAAATTCTACAAAACACATAAGCTCATAAACATAGCATAAGCTAACATTATAAAAATCGATTTGATTGAAATTCAACTCCCAAGGTTGTATTTTGCATGAAATAATTCAAAGAATTTCACCTTCCCAACTCGCTGTAAATCATATCCCTGTAAACAAATTTCATATTGATATGTCAATATGGGAATCTATTGAATAGCTTTGATGTTGGATACTGCTTTGAAGTTTTGAATTCGTTTTCAAGAATTCAGGCTTTTAAATTGAAAGTAGACTTCTGCTTTGAATTTAAATGTGCACGTGCGGGACTGTTGCTATTTTTGTTGGTGTCTGTTGTCATTTTTGCATTGAAATTTAGAGTTAAAAATAAACCATTTCGCAGATTAAACCTTGACTCAATTTTATTATATTCTTGACTTTTCATAACTTGCACACAAAACTTCTTTCAACATTGCTTAACATTGATAACCTTGTGATTGACAACAGCATAAAAATGTATTTTTTTTCTCCTTTCCTTCTCGGAAAACCAACGATGATTAAATTTTGTGAGCAACGAGTGATTGAAAGGTTGACATTTTTTCCTTAGGACATGAACATTTTTAATATTACAACATTCATTCTTATGCAAATTCATTCTATTCCGTAAATGTAACAGATAACTCGTTTTTGTTTCTTTACGCTTATAAAATTTTTGGGACAATTTAGCTTTTGGATATTTTTATTTCGCGTGTTTAACGCAAAAATATCAAAATGAAATTTTCAGCTGTTATTGATATTTTATCGATAGAAATAAAGTTTGATTTTTGATTTTCGATTTTCTTATTTTGTTGAATGTCATGTTTTTAATCAATTTTCGTATAATCTATAAATTATTCAATGCTGAATGCTTTGAGTATTTATAAGGGCAGGGGCGTAGACAGAAATTTTTTGAGGTGGGTTTTGAAATTTTTTGTATGGAACGAAAAATTTATGGGGGGTTTTGGGACTTTTTTTCTCTTTTTCCCTAAAAGAGGGGGTTAAAACCCTCAAAACCCTCCTGGCTACTATAATTCAAAATAATTTCCTCTTCAACGATTGCTTCCATTAAAAATTTCCAATACAATAAAAGTTCAAGACACTCATAAAACCAGTACATAACGAAAGAAATCAAACGACACAATAGAAAACAAAAAGAATAATTTTTATATCAAAAACTGAATATTATTTCCACAACTGTCATTCATATCATCCACTTTTTATAGATATTCATATATTCTTTCAACAATAGCTATTATATAGAACAAGTATCTAAGAGTCATATACGATGGAAGGAAAGAATTTCATCTACAATGTCATTATTTCGTTTAAAAAAGCACATCAAATATGCTTTGATTTTTTTTCTTCCTGTTCAAGCCAGCATACGAGACAACATACATGCTGATAGACAAAATAAAAAATAAAAGAGAAAGCAAAAAAAAAGAAACTTTCAAAAAAGTGCCAAAAGGGCTGACATACAACGGATGTGAAAAGATGAGGAAATGGAAAATGGTTGCTACTAACAATAAAGCAGCAGCGACAAAGAAGCATAAAGAACTTTTTTTTTACGGTAACCAATAAAAAGAGATTGCCTAATAACATGAATCTCTTTAGACGATAGCTGGAGAGAGAGCTGCTCTTCCCCAATATTATGATTATTATGCCACTTTAGTCATTCTGTTTTGTACATTGTGGGATGATGTAGATGATGGTATAGGGGTTCGAAGTTTGTAGTTTAGTTGGTGGACTTTTTTGAATTATTTCAATGGATTTAACAGATGATCAGCCTATCGAACCAAACTTTAATGTTCAATTTTCTAAAATTTCCGAATGTTGGTCTAATTTCACCTTTTAAGTAGTTTTCCAGATTTTTTCAGTTTTTATATTCTTGAATTTCAAACTCAAGAATTGACCATGCACATAGAAAAAGACACACTAGGTATCAATTAATTATAGATTACCTAAACTATAGCAAATCTCATCATCCAACACAACTTTCGACATTAAAGAACCCTCAAAAACTGATGTTCTGTTTTATTTTCATGGTATATGATATCGGTGTAGCGTAGTTGAATATTATAATCATAAGCTTTGAGCTACACAGAGACAAAAGGAAAAGTTTTTTTCTTTCTCTTTTTTTGCTCATATCGAGTTTCTTATATGCTGCAATTTTACATTTTTTTAGCCTTAAAGAAGATAGGAATTGACAGCCCTTATGGGAGAAAGTTATGAAAATTTAGTGTGATTTTTGTGGGAATTTTTCTTTGAAAAGGTTAAAAACTGTATGGGTTAGTTGCTGATGCAAATTTTATGACATGTGAAAATTTTAGTTTTAAAATTTTTTTGAATTTAATTAAGTCAAAGAATAGCGTTCAATATCAAGTTAGGTTGACATTTGATAAACTTATTTGACTGACTAAATTTCAATTATGAAGTTCTACAAAATTGATAAAAAATTCCTTAAAAATTCTTTCATGTCTAAAAAGCTCATTGACCTCTCCAAAAATTCTCACAAAACAATCATAAAGGAAGCCCTTTTCACACAAAAGAGATACCAGCCAAAAAAATAAGAAAGAACTTTAACGCGATAAATGTGACGCTGAGCATAATAAATATTTGTCTTTTTATCAGCACCTCAGCACCTCCCCTAAACTTAACTTTCTCCAAGCCATTTTCATTGTCATTTCCATTCCTTCTTTTATCATATTCAAACATGTACATGAGACATATACACACATACAGCATGGCAGCGAGAAAGTCGGATCGCATCTGGTACGGTTGTAGATTCTACTTTTTCTACTGCTATTTGTGCCTTTTTCTGTCGTCATAATTGAACGATGTTTAATTCTATGTCAGATATCGTAATGGTGATGACTATGGCTATTGCTATATTTTCTGGTGTTATTTTATAGTAATGCGCTGAATGTGATGAGGATGTGAGTTGACAGAAGCAATATACGGTGATAATTTTAAGTATGTTGGTTATGAGTGGGTTGATTGGGTCTAATGGAGGTCTAGAAATGATTTTGAAGGGAATAAGGTTTTAGTTCCTTGCATTTATGGTATTCATGATATAAAGTTTGAGATTTTTTATGGCAAGCATCAAAAAATAAATTTATTACATTTGGATCAGAAAATTGTGAACATTTTTTGTGAATGACCCAAAAACCATTGCTTTATTACTCTCGTAGCTTCATTTTTCTATCAGAAATTATTTTCTAATTTTCCAGAGTATTCTTTTAAATTTTTAAATTACCAAACTACTCCCATACCCCATCTCCATCTCACTTTAATTCCCATAATTATTTTTCACAGACAGAACATTTTTTTCTCTCATTTCATAAAGAATTTTCCATCTTCCATTATGTGTACACCAACAATGGAACTAGAGAACAGAAAAAATTCTTTCAATTTTCATTAAGTAGAAAATGAACGGAGAAGAATAAAACGTATACAAATAAAAATGCCATTGAGGCGTCGTCCTGTAGGCTGAAAATATGCGTACTATGCATATATATCTATACATACACATAGTAGAATGAATAGCATTGTAGATAAAAATTCTATAGAGCAGAAGCCATGTATGAGAAATGAAAGGAATCGGAATGGAACTTAATTGAAAGTCACATGTTTTCTTGAAGATGATGAATGGCATTCTAACGGGTCGACTGCCGCGTGCTAGGAAAGTGAATATCAAGGAAAATAAGTTAGAAAGTCGGAAAATGAAGAATGTTGTGGGGAGGGGTGGTGTGTGAAAAGGCTGAGGAATGAGAAAAGTTCTGATGTATATTTTTAGAGATGAGAGGAAATTTAAGTTTGAAGGGCAACATTTATTAGGTTGAGGCAGTCAGAAGACGCAGATTTTTTGGCATCAAATTTTATGAAATTTTTTATTTATTTTTTTTTTTTTTTAAATTGGAAATCTAAAAGATTTTTCCTTTTTTTTTCAAATTATGCATATTTTGATTCATAAACTAAAATCTAAAATTAAAAAAAAATGTAGATGAATTAGAAAAGTTTTTACATAATTCCATAAGTTTTCAATAAAATTTACAATCAAAGCATTTTTTTATTTTTCAAAATTTAATTTATTTGATTTTTTTCGTGACATTATGAATAATTCTCGGAAGTAATAAGGAAGCACATTTCGTCAAATGTCACAAATTAAATTTTTCAACAATTCACAATAACTCATCACATTTTCACATGAATCACAAATGGAAAAATATTTAATGAAGAAAACAATTCTTAGAATTTTTAAATTGAAATTTTAACACATTTCATAGCATTGAAATATAGAAAAAAATATCAAGGATGGAAATGAGTTTCCATCCGACAGCTATGAATATTTATTTCAATTCTTTTAGAGCATATTTTTCATCAAGGTTATGTCACATCAATCAATTTCACTTCCATTCTACAAGTGTCTGTAATGTTTTACTGTAGATTGATAACATTTTCCTTATTTTCTGATGGAAGCTCTTCTTTTTATTTTTTTAACTTTTTTTTTCAACGGAAGCGATGGGGTGAAAAATTTGGGTAATAAATATAAATTGATAAATTCTTTCAGGTGGAATTGAATTTGAAAGTAGATTTTGAAGTTTGAAGGTGAATATTTGTTTGGGAAATTGAGAAATTTTTATATTGTGGGGTGGAGCATTGTGTCAATGAAATTTATTGATCAAGTGTCTAAAATATTAAGCAAATTGGATTTTCTGCTTTAATTTGTTATTTTTTAAAGTTAACCTCGTTTAATTATTAAATTTAATTACTAGGTTAGTCCATGGACAAAATGCATTATTTTAAATCTGCATACACTTAAAAAATTCACCATCCACATCTACTTCCGCGCCAAGTCCAAATATACGTAGCAAAGAAAACTAAAGAGACAGATAGAGCAATGAATTAGACATGGGGAAAATAAATGAGAAAAGTAAAGAAAAAAAAAGCGAATAAGAAAGACGAAGAAATGGGAAACGAAAAAGTCTTGAGGCACAGTGGCATCGGCAGACGAGGCACATAAGATGAGAAAAATACGTCGAAATGAGAAATATCGAAGGCGATTTTTCTTGTAATTAATGTTCACTCAAGCGTCAGACTGAATATTTTTTTTTTGTTCTTCTTTGCTTTGCCGTTAATTGAGATAAATACGCCACATCGTTTTTCGCCTTGTCTTGAGCACTGTCGAAGAAGCTCCACTCAGCATTTATTTCTTTATAACTTTCTCTTCCCTGTGATTATCTGTCGGTTCCTTGCCGTGTCTTCTCATTTCATTTTCAGTTGCTAACAATTACATCACTTTTTTGTTGTTGTTGTAGCTGCTATGTGCTCATTTTGTTTGGAATTTTTCACATTTAACAACTTAAGTTTTTGGATGATGAGCAAAAGGAATTCTGAAGAGATGAGATTTATGGTCATATAATTTCGCTTTGTTATGCCTCATTTTTCTCTTACACTTTATGGCATCATTAATCTAATTAGGTGTAGTTATTTATTTAGCACCGGTGATGAGCTTTTGTGGGTTGGCTATTATTTTGAGATGGTGTCTTGTGAGGTATTTGATGCTGTAATGCTTCCTTTGAAAGTAACAAGAAAGAATCAGCTTCAAGTTTACTTAAATTTCATCTATGCTCAGCATCTTATAATACTTTGTGCAATTGGATACTCTTAGCTATTAAATTAAAGTACTTTGCAGAATCATGTCTGGAAAGTTTTTTTTTTGGTTTCTTTAGAAATGGAAAGATTTTTTGATGCAACAGCAGTTGGAGGTCATTTACTTCCCCAATAACCAGAAATTTTAAAAGTTAGTGTTCAGATAGTTTATCTCACGGCTATCTTCAGATACACTAGCTTAAATCTAGCTTTTAACTAACTTTTAACGGTCGTGGTTATTAGGGCTTATGATGATATTTATTATCAAGGGTATAGTTAGGGGGTTAGTGATGAAATAATTTTAAACGCTATCTGCTTGTTAAAATAAAGAATAAAAATTCAACAATTTCGAATTGATCTGCACAAAATTTGAATTTGAACTTAATTTGTTTCTACAAAAATAAGAAAATTTTTAACTTTTAAAAAGTGAACTAAAAAAGTCATCAGACATTTAAATTTGAAAAGGGTTCAATTATGAAGACAAAATCTTTTTGTCAATGAATTCTACACATTAGTTTTAAGATTTTTGCAGATTTTTTGAAAACTTTAAGTTTGTTTATTGGTTTTTTAAATTGAAAGAATTTTTTCGATTATTTTTTTTAAAAAAAGTTTTTTATTGGAAAAAGCATGAAAATTAATCTTAAAAAATTGTCCTAACTAAACCTTTTAAAAAATCTAAAATTCATCAAACCCAATACCACAAAATGCTCAGTTCCATTAAGCCTTATTGAATCCTTCAATAAAGCTACATTTTGTGCTGACTCATCACATCTTGTTTAAAAGAACCATTCATACTAGTTTAATGAAGATAATTTTTTTTTAAAAAAAAAAGAAATGAGAATAAATCTCTTCTCGCGCGAGTGCTAAGTGGATGAATGTGCTATTGACACTCAATTTAATTCCTCGTTCATCTTCTTTCTTTTTCTCTCTTTTACATTTCTTATTCATTCTTAATGACAACATTTTTTTCTGCTTGCTCTTTTTTTCAGTTCTACTTGCGATCGTCGTCGTCATCATCATCCAAGTCGAGTCGGTAAGTGTCTTTTATTCATGTACGTATTATTATTATTATTTTTTTTCTTTATATATATTCTGCAGTGGTACGAAGTGGTTGTTAAAATAAGAAACTTAAGTAATGTGAAAACATACAGCATAATGTAAAAATTATTCAACAGCAATATTGCTGATGTTTTTGCTTTCCTTTTGTGCTGGTCTTTTGCCCCAAACAATCTCTTTCTCTCATCCCCATCCACTTCATCAGCATCAATTTTATTTTTTTTTTTGGAGTCATTCCATCTCTCTCATTATCGTCACTTTCTGTCGATGTTTGCAAAAGAAAAATGGCACATTGAATTGAAAAAAAAAATTCATTTAGTAAATTTTAGGATGGAAATTGCAAAACAATGCTATAAAAAATTGAATTGATACAATTTGTTTCCGGTTCATTTCACCACACTTTTTATTTGGACAACCTTTCAATTTTTCTTTTTGTAAGTTGATTTTGTTGTTGCTGGACTTTTTTTTTTTTGGTTGGCAATTGGATTGAAAAAAGTGAAAAATCATTGTTGTTAGTTGAAGAATTGACAATCATTTTTTAAGGTAGGGGAATTGATGGATTAAGAAATTAATTCTGTTTAGTAATTTAGATTGATTTGGAAGATGAAAGGAAGGTGGGATGCTGCATATAAAAACAGCTTAAAAAACCAAGATAATGTAATTTGAAGATTTTCATAAAACAAAATTTTAATGAACGCTTTTGTTGAAGAACGTCCACCTAAAAAACGGTCGTTTTGAATTTGAAAATTGTTGACCGATTTTTGCAACCGATTTTTGCATTTTGTTCTTCAACAAAAGCGTTCAAATAATCTCAACAATATTAAGCATTTATTTTATACAACACAAAATAAAATCAAACTAGTAAAAAATTTTAATCCACATCATTCCTTAATACCGACCCAAACCATTAAAACTTGACAAAACAACCAAACAAAATCAAATCAAATCTGCCAAAACTTTTTAAATTTTTTTCCCACACAATTGATTCAATTCTAATAGTCCAATGAGAATGCGAATGAAAAAAGTTCTTTCCATTAAATTGTACCTAAATAATTCTTCTTTATATTCCAATTTTATTTTCTCTAAATGATGAAAATTGACCTACGTCAAGCGTATTAACCTTCGACCGATGAAGAATAATAGGAGGTCAGGGGGAGTCGAATGGGGTTGAATTAAATTGACATTGGAGAATGAGAAAGGATCCCAAAACTTAAGAAGTGTACGTCAAAATAGAGAGAAATTGTTATGACACTAAATGCCAATTTCAATCGAAGAAAAAGTAGACGAAAGTAATTTATAGTAATGATCTGTTGTGAGTTGGGAGTTAAGCTGCTTTGGTGGAAATGAAAATAAAATTAAGTTGGATGTGATTTTTATGATGAGATGTAATGATGACGTCGTTAGATGATGATGGCTATAAAGAAATGCACTTTAAGTTGATTTTTGGGGTTTGATTGAGATGTTGATGATATTGAAAAAGTTAGCCAGTTCCAGACCTAACATAAGACACCAAAAATAAAAAAAAATTATGATAAAATTAATGAAAAAATAACCCCTACCCAGTTAAAGTACCCAAAATAATCTTCTTCATCACAAAAAACCCTCATTGAAGACTATGAAAAATTTCACAGCTCATGACGATGAAAATAAGCCATAAATCGCCTTAAATAATGCCAAAAAGAAACCATAAGAAGATGTGAGACACACAGTAAAAAAAGGAGAAAGAGAGAATAAATGACACAAAATGTGACGAAGAAGATGAAAAAGATTAAAAAATGAATTTCACAAGAATAAAATGTAAATTTTCATTTTCTTCGACTTCCTTGTTATTTATCTAGCATCTGGCACCAGTAGAAGAAGAAAAAGGCATGAGTGCCTGAGGTAAAAAAGAAGACGAAATAAAGATGTAAGTGTGAGATTGGTAAAGGAAATGAAATTCATAAAAATGACGAAGACAAGCACGTGAATGAATCAGAAAGGATTTTTTTTTTCAATTCTGTGTTAAATTTCATTTTCGTGGAATTTTTGATATTTTTAGAGCTTTTGTTTTTTCTAGAGTGTAGGATGTGAAATTTGCTAAATTTATTCAACTCACATTCTTGTTTTTGGGGTTCATTCGATTATGATGTTGAATTTTTTTTTCTTATTTAGCTCATTTTGATGCTTGATTATCAAAAAATGCAGAAATCCTCAAGAAATAGCAATATAATTTTTGGATTAATAATAATGGCTATTTTTAATCGAAATAAATTAGAATTTTTTGACTCAAAATAACATCATTTTTTGACGATTTTTGACAAGAATTTTATCTATTTTTACAAATTACAAAGCTTTTATTTTGCTGAGAAATATTAAGGATAATTTTTAAGACATGACGTTTAAAAAAATATTTTGATATGCAGGAACAGGACAAACAAACCCTTTAGCCAAAATTAAATACAACTGCAAAATGCTCCATTTTTCAAACAATGAAAAAGGATTTCTGCTCTTGAAATTTTTCCTAGAAAACATCTTCAAAAGAAATCACATAAAAAAGTCGCGAAACATCCCACAAATTTTCACAAAAAATGCGATTTTTAAGCACCCCAAAAATGTCACAAAAATTTCTCATTTCCTCCACTTCAAAAAATTCCTTTCGTACCACTTTTGAGAGAGAACTGTAAAGCACACAAAAAAAAATACCGAAACATAAATGGCCACGACCAATGTTAAATAAAATATATTTTTTTTGCCAACCAACTTTTCGTTGATATTATTTCACTTTATCACACAATGTCAACCATTGTCAAGGCAGGGATTACAAGGCAGATACACAGTAAATGTTGAAATTTTATTTTATATGCCAAGTGCTAAAAATTAAGTTCCGCCATGTAGACACACTCACATGGTTGTGGATTGAGAATCTTTTTGGGAGTTTTGTTTAATGGATTTTATCGTTTATGTGAATATTTTTGAAAATAACATTGGATGATGGTTGTGATATTATGTGCAACTGTTAAATTAGTTGGAATGGAAGTTGTTGAACTTTTGCATTGGAAAATTGAATTTTTTTAAAGATCAAATTTTGTTGAATCTTATAAGTGAACTAATAAATTTAAAATAAAAAATGCAAAATTTTTGAAATAATCATGAAAGCTCAAAAAATTTAGTTTAAAAAAACTTAATTATTCGAATTTATTTCAATTTTTTCAACATAAAAAAACTCAAAAACTTAAATATTTAAATCTTGTTAACACGACACCAGGCACGACACCTAATTCAGGGACATAAAAAATTATTACCGTTGTAAAATTTGTAAAAGTCACTCAATAAATAAATTTTCAATTTTTCATCACTATAATCATGAAAAATGATTAATGTGGTTTTTGGTATCAAACGATGTTTTTATGGTGAAAACAAATAATTTTGATGACTTTTTGCGGTAATGAAAATTGAAAAACTAAACCAAATTTTTGGTTGTGCTATTTGTCAGATAATTTTTCAATCAATTTTCTGGGGTATAATTATGAATTATTTTTTTAGGAAAATTATTTGGATTTAAACCAGATTTAAAATTGTAATTGCAAAATTAAACATAAATCTATGAATAATTAAAATATGCCGAATACAATAAAATTTCTGAAATTTTGTAGTAACTATTTTTTTTTTATTGATTCTCCAGTTAGTTTAGCATTTTTCAGGCCAATCAATCATGTAATGTCAAAAACTGTTATTTGATTTTTGATTCTCATTTTGATTGATTTTTATACATCAAGTAAAAACTAAATTTAATGGAAAATTTGTGTAAATTGTTAATGATTTAATCCTGAAAGGTTTCCTAGCTCTCACTCCAATTTTTAAAAATATTAGCTTCAAATGTGAGTTTACCCTTACGTTAACAATTTAAATAAAATACCAATTTCCATCACACCCTAAAATACACAATCAGCCCACTATCAATTTTACAGTAAAAACTTTTTTATCCATCCGGATAAGCTCTTGTAACATGCTGTTGATGACTATTTTTCTATCTCCTCAAAATCTCATTTCACCCACCCGGCCTCGTGTGTTACATTTGATACATAAAATGAGCTATTATTGTTTGTTGTTTTGGCCAATACTCAATGCTGTTGCCTGTTCCTTGCATAATCCCTTAAAATTGGATTTCATTAATGGAAATGGAAGAGGAAGAAAAAAATTGGAAGTTGTAGCACAAAATGCGATGGAAGTAGAAAATATCTCTCTTTATCTGTCTCCTCATAAGATTGGATTAGTTCATAATCCTCGCTCTATGTACCAGATTGCTTGACTTTCTCGCGTCGTCTTCGTTTTGTTGGGCTTTTGGGACGTTTATGAGAGGATGACAAAATGTTTTGTAGACGTTTAGGCTTGGTGATTAGGAAGCAATAACAGAAATTGTTCAATTCTGTTTTTTGGGGAGTAAAATGTGAATTTGGCAATTTTAGTGACATATATATGGAGATGGAATATTTTTCATTTGATATTTTGTGTCTCGTGATTTTTTGTTTGATGACTTTAATTAATAAGTTAAAGACTTGTTAAAAGGCAGAAAAAAATATATGAAAAACTAAATTATTTAGGAATACAGCGAAAAAGATAAATGAGCACTAAAAACTAAAGAATCCCAAAATAAAACAACAGGTAACAAAGACAGGAATTCACAATGTCATCCGAGATTGATGAATGTGAATGTAAGAATAATAATTTTTGTGAAAATCTTAAAAACTTTCATGCTCGCGCAGAAGCTTACATTTTTCCAAGAAAATAAAAAATAACCCTCAAAGAAGTCTAAGAATATTTAATTAATCAATTTTCAGCGGTTCCATTTCGTTGAGAATTTAAACAACTCATGGCATATTTGTGACAGATTTTGGTTGTAAAATTTTACATAATCAATTTTGTTATGGGAAAATAATTTTAATTCAAGTTGACAGCTTTAAAATTTTGAGTGTATTAAAGTTTCATTTGTTGAGGTTTTATGTTAAAGATGAAGGCTTTAAAACGTGAATTGCTTGAGGAGACATAAATTTATAGCAATTTAATGATTCAATCGATTTTCAATCAAGACATTTTCCGCCCCACTTTTCGTGAAATTTTATGGAGATTTGAAGCTTTTTTTCGCAGTAAAGCGTCATTTTCTCAGTATGCCTTTAAGGTCCTCCTTGAAATATATTTCTGCATCGCAAAAATAAAAACAAGTCTTTCATCTTGTCTCATCAGCATTTACATAATATGTAATTCAAATTTATTTAAGAGGAGATAAAAAATAAGAAATTAAGTCAAGTTCATTCATAATTCAATTAAATTATCGTCCGACGAAGCTTCCATATAGACATGAAAACAGCAAGTAAATCTGAGAAATGGAAAAAGGCAAAGGAAGTTTAAGAAGAGCAAAAAAAATTGTATAATCTAATTCAATCAGCTAGAAAATGAAATTCAAATGAAAAACTGTTAAGTGACACAATATAAAAATGGAATATATTTTGTTTAAGTGTTTTTATGCTGGTGCTATATATTATAGTAGTATGGAGTAGTGGAAGGCACTTTTTTGACTAAAAATTTTGCACTTTCATGTTAAATTTAGAACATTTTTAAGCATAGGTTTCGAATCAACCACTTCAAACTCAACCCCCCTAAATCTACCCCTGCAGTCCTTACCAAATAACATATTCACAAAAACAAAGTCATTTCTTATGCCACTGCTGATACTGACTGCTAATGAAAAATAAGAATGAATTAATCTTCAGAAAATAACCACTGACTGCCTTCATTTCCCCTCCAATGTCTCTTCCTCTTCCTCACTACTTTTTCATGAATTATTCAACAATAAACATAAACGTGGCATCAGAAAACAGCATAGCACATTAGCATCAGCATCAGAGAGAGAGAAAGAGATAGAAAATATGAATATTTATGAAGAAATGCGAAGCACAAAAGTGAACTCGCGTGGATAAAGAAAGGAGAATTTCCTTATGCATTATTTAAGTTCGCTTGCTTAAAATAAAATATGAAATCACTCACTTGAATATTTCAATTTATTCTGCATAAAACAATGAAGAGATGCAAGAAAATGTACTTAAATTTGTGTCACGTTGCGATTAGGTCAAAGCTGCTGCTTGCAATTTGGTTTTTGTTGTTTAATTTTACATTTTTTTTTTTCTATGAAAGTTTTGCATTTCAATAAGGATTGTTGGTTTTTGTTCTACTTGTTTTGGATGTATGAAGAAGATTTTTAATGAAAAATTGAACTTAAAATTTTTTCCCAAAAATTACTTAACATTTTAAGGAAGAGCTTTTATTAAAATTATCAGAGGAAATTTGTGAACATACTTACTTTTAAAACTGAATTTAATTCTGTTTTACTTTGAAGACATAAAGTTAATGTAAGTTCCTAAGAATTTGTGAACGATTCTCGATGAAACCGGGGTATCTACATGATATTTACATATTGCTTGATATTTACTTAATAGTGAACTTATATGTAGCATATTTTATATCGAAATTTTTGTAATTATGTCACCTATCTTTTGATATATACTACATATTTTTAATTGGAACTGATCAGTTCCAAAAAACGATTTTTAGTTCCAAAAAAGTATAGCTCATTCAAACAGTCATAACTTTATCATTTCCGCTTTAATACATATAATTTGAATACGTAATTGATAGTTTAATCAAAAATTTAGATGTTCTAGGAAGCGGAATTTAGATTTTCAGCCTGTAACTTAACTTTTTACATTCTTTAACTTTAAACAAACAAAAAAAATTAAAACTTAAATATTTCAGTAATTATAGTAGCTATAACCATGTAGTTTTCAGTGTTTGCTATGTTTTTGATTATATTTTATGATAAACATATCGCTACATGGGGATAGTTCGTAAATTTTGACAAATTTTGAAAAAAGTTTAAATAATTTTGAATTTTAAAAATTTTACAACAACAACAAAGCTGAAAATGCAATTTTTGCTTTAAACTTTTGTTACACAGTTTCTTATCAATTAATATCTTAAATTGTTTGTTTTCTGATTCTAAATCATGCTGCATATTCAAAATTTTCAGGAATTGATTGTATCCAGCAGTAAATAATTTTTTTTTTACTTACAAAACTCAAATTTTTACTGTTTTTCAAAATTTGTCAAAATTTACGAACTATCCCCATGTAGCGATATGTTTATCATAAAATATAATCAAAAACATAGCAAACACTGAAAACTACATGGTTATAGCTACTATAATTACTGAAATATTTAAGTTTTAATTTTTTTTGTTTACAAAAGTTAAAGAATGTAAAAAGTTAAGTTACAGGCTGAAAATCTAAATTCCGCTTCCTAGAACATCTAAATTTTTGATTAAACTATCAATTACGTATTCAAATTATATGTATTAAAGCGGAAATGATAAAGTTATGACTGTTTGAATGAGCTATACTTTTTTGGAACTAAAAATCGTTTTTTGGAACTGATCAGTTCCAATTAAAAATATGTAGTATATATCAAAAGATAGGTGACATAATTACAAAAATTTCGATATAAAATATGCTACATATAAGTTCACTATTAAGTAAATATCAAGCAATATGTAAATATCATGTAGATACCCCGGTTTCATCGAGAATCGTTCTTGTTAATTACCGAAACATTTCGTGGAACACTTTTGCGATTTTATTTTCTCACATTTACATGTAAAGCTCTGCACGTGAGTTTAGCTTTTCTTTGTTATAATTAAAAATAATGTTGGAAATAATAATTACTCTTTATCTTTTTTTCCGTTGAAATTTTAGGTTACATTGAATTACACGTGTAGAGTATTAATGTAAGCTTAATTGGTTGAATAACAAATCATATAAGTTTTAAATAAAATTTTCATTTTGTAATTAAATAATGTGGTATCAATAGGATTAGAACCCCAGAGATACCATTCAAAAATATGACACTGATGTGCCAAAAAACCGCTTGATTCCGGAGCAAAGCGAAGCTTAATGTTGAAAAATATTCATTAGATTCTTATATACTTGCTAAAGAAACATTCTCTTGTGAAGTATAAAAAGTTTTGATAAAATTTGTTCTAAAACCTTACAAATGTTCAATAAGAATTTGAATTTTGATAAAAATCTCATGTTCGAGTCTCAACAACTTCTTACAAAATTTGAAAGTTCAAAAAATTTTCTATTATTTTTCCTACTTCCATTTAAAATTAAATTGAAAACTGTAATTGACAGGAAACCTCTAAGTCAAACACATGATTGAGAAAGAAATTCCCTAATTCCCGTCATTACATCCATTCATACCCAATTCTCTAATTAGTTCATAACAGCATAACAGACACATCTCAATCATCGTCATGAACATCATTTTTGCTTCATTATCCCATTCATAGACACAAAAAGCTCCTGATGTGAATGAAAAGCAGGAACAATTACCTTCCAAAACAGCAGGCGTCATAACATTTACCGTAGACAACAGATACTCGAAATAATTCTAATTATCATCCTCTGGCATATTTATGACTAGCAAATGTCATATCTCGTTCGAAATTATTTCAGTCATGATGTACATGAAAAATGAGATTTAATGCCGCAAACAGAGAAAAATTCCTTTTTAAAAAATTGCTCAGAAATTGTATCAGCAATTACTGTGGAAAAAGATGGATTTTTTTTGCCTTCGACTGACGAGAATCAATCAAAAATTTGACGTCTGAAAAATATTTTTTTTTGCCTCGAAAGCAAATTGAATGATTTTTCTGCTTCTTTTGTCTTCAATGGAAATTCAGCAGAATTATTGCTGTGTGCCAAGAATGAAAAGTTATATTCTTCTATTTTTTTGCGTGTTTAATGAAATGCGGGAATTTGTGATTCTGTGGAAATGAAGACTGCTGAATGAGAAAAATAAATAATGATTTTTTTTATATGTATTTCTGTTGGATTTGGCTGATTATGGGTGTTTTTTAAGAATTTGAAGAATGAATTTATTTCTTGAAATATTTCTTGATTTTTTACAAATTTTGTATCAAAAATTTTGAATAATCTTTTTGTAAACTTAAAAAAAAATTGAAGCAAAACTTTAAGATTTGATTGAATTTTCCCAGTCTGCTTTCAAATTTCATTTTTTTACTCAAAATTAGAAAATTCCTTCTCTTAAAGTATTTCGATGTTAATTCGATTTTAATGAACACAAAAAAGTAAATTCCTTCCTTCCACAATGCATCCATGACAATGTATATAAATAGAAACAAATAAAACATTAATTCAGCTGTGACTCTCTCTGCTCCAGAAAATAGAAATAGAAGTCAAACTAAATCACTTTTCAGTTCAATTTTATTCCATTTATCAACAAAGACCGATGAAATGGACGATAATAAAGTAAACGAAATTGCCCGCGAGGTGCTTCTCTATGCTGTATATTTTTTATTGCTTCATCTTGTCGGTACTCGTTGGATAAAATTTGTAATCAATTTGAGGATTTAAACAGAAATTGTTCATTGCTGTTTTTATTTGTTCCACACAAATGTCAACTTTAAATGGTAAAATTTTAAGCAATTTTGTTTCTAATTCAAAAAATTCATCAAAACAAATACATTTGAAGGCTCAAAATTGTTGATGTATAAATTTCTTTTTTGTTTCATGTCAATTTAGAACACAAAAAATTATTATTATTTTTATTTTTGCAAGGCAGAGTCCCGAGGCTGTTACAGTCAACGCTACGAAAAAAAAAATAATAATAATAAAATCTCCGAAGAATGAAAAATAAATTGAATTACGAATAAGAAACTGAAGAAAAGATCAGAAAAAAATGTTCTTTTCCTTGTGTTGCACTTGGAGATTGGCAAATATCCACAGCGATTTGTTGTTTAAACAGATGAGAAAATGGAAAATTAATGAAATTTAAAAATAGAAGTTGAATATGATAAAGTAAAGGGTTTTAGATGAAAAATGTGCAGCTTTAATTTTTAAATTTGTCTCGCTGTATTCTTAAATTTGGTCTCATGGAAGGGTATCAAATTTTTGAAGCTGTCAATTTAATCCATCTTCAACGTTCCTAAGTGAATTTACCTTTTTCTGTTGGTTAAGGCACGAGGTTAGACAAAATAATTTTCAAAAAACTTTCCGGTTCCTCAAACTTCAAAAATTTACCCTTTTTACGTTACGCTCATTTTGAGGTTATCAAATTCAGACGAAGTTGAAAAATTGTTTTTGTAAGTCCACGAAAAATTATTTTTCACTGAAGTTTCAATTTATTTTATATAAAAAGAAAACTTTTTTTGAGGAGAGAAAAAAAAAGTTTTTAAGGCTTCATTGGCGCGCAAAAATTTTGTTAACAATCCTAAAAGGTGCCGCTGGCCTTAATGATTTTTTTTAAATGTGGCACAGGCTTGGTTGGATGCAAACTTTAGCTTTTCAACTCCTTTTTTGTTGACTTTCCTTGAAGTTAATTAAATTTTTTTCATTGTGGTTTACTTATTTAGTATAAGTACGAAAAGTTTGGAGATGAACTGTCTGAAGCGATGATGGAGTAAAATTTAATAATCAAGTACAAAACCCGACCAAACCTTGAAAACCTCCAACCAACCAAAAAATTCAATTCTTTTCCCATCCACACAGCAAAATTAAATAAAAAATTTATCATCATGTAATCTCAAGGTTATCGAGACGATTGAATTAAGAAATAAATCTTAAAACTCTCGCAATTGTATGTCTACAGCACAAAAAGAAAGATAGAATACGGCAATAGACATTCTCTCAATCACTTGTAAAGCCTGTATAAGATTACATAATTCCCATTCCCATTTCACTTGTCACAGTTGTATTGAAGCAATTTTCCTTTTTCTCCACATCTACACATACTTTCCTTCATGCTCCTTACTTCTCATTCTTTTCTACTTACAATGAACAAGCGATAAACTATCGCTAAGCCTGTGAATTATGGCATAAAGTTGAAACGTGACAATAAAAAAGTTGTATTCGCAACACTTTTATTTGAAAGCTTCTAAAACATCAGCTGTAGTGTGTTGAAATAAAAAATAAAAATAATTTAAGTTGAATTTTATGGATGTAGATGAAGAATGGAATTTGACGCAGTTTTGTATTGAAATAGGGGTTTTGTGGGAGTTGTCTGACAAATTTACTTCAATATGAGTTCATGTTATTTTTTGGAAAGAAGGACGATGCCAAGGTGTCTTTAGCAAAAGTTATTCATTTAACTGAATGGAAGTTTAATGTTTCTGAGTTCAGCTGAATTTTAGTTTGCCACTAGATTTTTGGAAATTTTTAATTGTTCTAATCGAGTCTTCGCAAGTCAAGGAACTCTTCTTGTATTAACCTAAAAAATTCATAAATTTTTACTTAGTTGAACTTAGTTCAATCTTTTTTCTAACAAAATCACATTCAATCATCAAAAACATTTCTATCCCATCCACAATAAATTCGACAGCCAGTCAAAACAACTCATCTCACCAGCCTAAACCACTAACATTCTATTGTCAACTAAAACAGCGTGAAGAATATGAACAGGAAAGTAAATAAGTTCTACTTTTATGGATGTAAAACTCAACAACATTATTATACACTCATCTTACGTGAACTAGTAAAAGAATGGAAACTTTTATTTCAACGACACTAACAATAGAGTCAGTCGACGAGGATAGAAAAAACGTTATTTTCTCCTATTTTTTTAAAACACATAGCAATCAATAAACATGTCATTAAATTTAAAAGCTTCCCATCTTATGCACTTTACTAGAAGTGGAACTTTAACTACATGTTTACGAAGCATTTTTATGTAGCTATTAAAAAACGGAATTGTGACTATTTGGATGCAGGATAAAATCCCCGAAAAATAATAAGTCCACGGTCCTGCGGGATAAAATCCCCGAAAATCGCAAAAATTTTAAAGTTCCCTGCGGGATAATAATCCCACTTAGAAATGTAGGTGGAATTATTATCTACCCAGGAAAATATTAATCCCACATATATTTATTAGTGGGATTATTATCTTCATGGAAAATAATAACTCCACTTACATTTACTAGTGGGATTATTATCCTTTTGGAACTGGATTTAAATTTTGGATTAATTTAAATCCTAAAATATTTTTGTCCCTGTGGATAATTATTCCACTTGTATTATCAAGTGGAATTATTATCTCTATGGATTTTTAACTGGATAAAAATCCCACTTAATAATTTCATGAAATTTTTGAAAATAAGTGATAAATTGATAGTTTTGAAAATTTTAGAAGTATAATGTTTGGTTCAAATCAAAGATCAAAATCTATGCATGAAGATTTTTTATTAAAGATTAATCTTTCTTTGAAGATTCTAATTTTGAAATAAACTTTGTATAAAGATTATAATCTTTGATTTTTGAACATTATAATCCTTGTGTGGAATTTTGTCAAGATTACAATCTGCAGAAGCCTAAATTTCTTGTAAAATTAAATATCTTAAGAATTTTTTAACCAGGAAATATATGAATAAAAATAAATGAATCATAGATTTAAATCAAATTAACGGAAATTAACACAAATATATGGAATAACTACCTAATAATAATTTTTATTTTTACCCATAGAGTATTGCATCAAAAATTTTCGAAATTATTTACAAATTTAAGCTAGGGGTCGTTCATTATGATATCTAATTTTTAGGGGAGATGGAGTCTAAGGCTGTGTGACAGTTTTAAACAAAAGAATTTTTATATATGAAGATTTTGTGACAGGGGAGGGGAGGGGGTCTGAAAATCTAAGATTTTGATGGACGTCATAAGTGAACAGCCTCCAACAAAACATATTAATCAATGGATTCTGCGAATTTTTCACACGACAATCAGCAATTAAATATATATTAAATATATATATTAAAAACTCTCAACGATGTCTGGTAGCTGAGAACTCATAACTTATCTAGTCATCCAGCTAGCCGAACAAAGTGAAAATAATAGTCTTTTCAAAAATGCACTAAAAATTGAAATTTTTAATATTTTATGAATACAGTGCACCAAATATTAAACTTCTAAAATTTTCAAAACTATCAATTTATCATTTATTTTCAAAAATTTCATGAAATTATTAAGTGGGATTTTTATCCAGTTAAAAATCCATAGAGATAATAATTCCACTTGATAATACAAGTGGAATAATTATCCACAGGGACAAAAATATTTTAGGATTTAAATTAATCCAAAATTTAAATCCAGTTCCAAAAGGATAATAATCCCACTAGTGAATGTAAGTGGAGTTATTATTTTCCATGAAGATAATAATCCCACTAATAAATATATGTGGGATTAATATTTTCCTGGGTAGATAATAATTCCACCTACATTTCTAAGTGGGATTATTATCCCGCAGGGAACTTTAAAATTTTTGCGATTTTCGGGGATTTTATCCCGCAGGACCGTGGACTTATTATTTTTCGGGGATTTTATCCCGCATCACTATTTGTGACATCTCAGCTTTTCCAATTGTGTGTGTATATGTGTGTAAGTGAGGGAGAAAGTGCTTGGATAAGCACAAAAGTGCACTTTTAGCATCTCTTTTTTTTCTACCTTATTGTTTGTGCAGTTGATGGTTCACATTCCGGTATCTGTGCCCCGTCTTTCATGTCCACGTTTCTATTGTGTAAAATTGCTTACACTTATTTCCATCCCAAGTTTTCCAAGTTTGTCCTTTCATTCTGCTTTATTGTGACACAAACACAACACGTAAAGGCATTACGGAACTGTCAGAAACAAAATTGCCATAACATTGTGCCCCCATCGCTAGCTAGCTAGCAGCACAATCATGCATAAAAGTTTTTTTTTGTCTTGCTGCTATTTTGTTTCGCCTTTCTTAGGAAATGGTAAATGGAAAAATATAACTGGATGAAGGATATGGAAATGATGGTTGATTGGATGATGGTGGGTGAGAAGCGCATTTTGGTGGAATCAAATTTAAATTAAATCAAATTTTTTCATAGATGACATTTGTCTGAAATTTAGCTCAATTCAAAATCAGCAATGTGCTGAATTGTCAAATACAAAGACCTTAACTTGAATGAAGTGACTCAGAAATATTGATATTGATAAATGAAATAAAGATGACCAAAACTGCACACAACACACGACTCGTGACATTTTTCAATTATTTTCACTGAATCAAGCCATTCAGACACAAAAAACTCAAATCCTACCAAATAAGACCGTGAGAAAAGCAAACAGATTTAAAGTTGGCCATTGCAACATAAAAAAATACACTTTTTTGCCTTTACAAAAATTGGAATAAAATCAGAAAAAATAGTAGAGAAAAGAGAAACGAAAACGAGAATTCTGTCACTTTAGATTAGAACTTTTCAAATTACACACACTTTTAGACAATGGAAATGAATTAAAAACAAACAAGTTTTTCTTCCGTCTTTCAAAAGCAGGCAAAAAAGCGAAGCGGAAGAAGAACAGGAAGGTGGTGTCAAGTCATGGAAAATTTGATGAAAAATGGAAGTAAAAAGAAGAAGAGAAAAATTTAATCAAGTTGATTAATTCGTTTTTCTCATTCGTGTCAAGTCAAAGTTTTTTTTTTAATCGTGTTGGGATTGTTTGCGTTGATTTTGAAATGTTTTTACATCTAGTCTTGTAATTGTAATGTTCCGGGGTTATTTACCTTGATGATGATTTCTTGTTATTGTGACATTGGATTACAGATAAATGTCAACACGAGTCAAAGTTTTGAGATTTTTTTTTTTACTTTAAAATGTTGTTTTTTGAGATTAATATGGGCAGCAATTTCTTTCTCATTCCTATTGATAAAGTTTTGAACTCAACTTTGGATGGTACTAATTGAAGAATTATTTTATTTGATTTAATCACGTTTGCTTACCACAAATTTTTTAAATTACATACTGAATTACATCGTCTAAACTCCGTCATTCATAAAATTTCGAGTGATTGCATAAGTTATTCAAATTCCTGAATATGACAAATTCTCTGAACTTGGGTAGATGCTTCAAATTTCTTAGGTATCAAATGACGTAAGAACAGATTTATATCTTCTGAGAAGTTCAATGTCACATTTTGTAAAACTGTGTAGGACAATAGATACGTCAATTTGAGCTACATGTAGGGATCATTCAAATATTACGTAACTCTTATCGGAGGAGGAGGGAGTCTTGATTTTTTTTTAAAGTTTAATTTACAAATTTTTAGACACATTAAATTAGTTAATCACTACATTAGCTAAGATCAGAATCAGGGTCAAAAATGATTATTTTTGTTTGTTTTTTAGGATGTTTACTTAAAATATTTTAAGGACCAGGAGAATTAAAATTTTTGAGCTTCCTCTCTGAAAAATTTCTGGCTACTCCACTGCTCAGGACAGTAATTAAAGCTGATAAGATTTTTATTTCATTAAATCGCCATTTCGGCTTTATTTGATATATTTGAAACATCAAAATTACATTTAAAGTTGCATAGTTAGCAATAATTAATTCACATCAATTTTTGCAAACTGATACAAAACACAATTGTAATATGTTTAGATTCACAGAACTTAAAAGTTTCCAATACTTTTTATTTCCTAAACTTTTTTTAAACAAATTTCTCCCTTAAAAAATATTGCAATTAAGTCTGCGGTATATTTAAACAGTTTTGAATATGCCAAATCATACTATCAATTCCCAAGTTTGCAATATTAGATTTCAACCTCATACACCACAAGTTCAATCGCTGTTTGAAACCTTTTAAACATTAGAACATCATCCAACAACATAACGACTTCAAAAACTCATTACCAATGTCAATAACCACGAAATCACACAAAACGAGTTGTTGATGTTCATCAGATTGCATGCAAAAATTGATTGTAGATTAAATGAAGCATTTTGTGGTGTATGAATCGTCTAGACAATGGGACGCTGATTAAATAGAAGAAAAAGGGATTAAATCTTCAACAAATAAATACCACGAGAGAGAAAGATAGTAGCTGGTTTTGCCTCTGAGGAAGATAAAAATTTTTCCGAGTAAATAAATTAGGCAAATATGAAGAAATTGCTTATGATTTATGATGATGATAATGTAGTGATTTAGTACTTTAGTCTTCGCTTTGATGTTGATGATGAAGTGGTTTTATGGAATCTTTGCACATCGTAAATTCTGTTGCTTTTTATGTACTCTCTGTATGCCGCATATATATTCAACATACACATTCGTTCTTTGGCAAAAAAAACGGGGATTAAATTTTGTGTGAACTTTGAAAAATCAAGAGATGCTTCGTAAGTGTATGGAAATTCTTTAATGAAGAATATGAAGATGTAATAAGTTGTCGTTGGAATTTAAGGTACTGAATCAAGAGATCCACATGTAAGGCTACGACTTTTGCATAATTTATGCACACTTAAGTCAGTATGTTGATTACGGTCGTGCTCTTAGATAAATTATATAAATTGAGATTTTTTTTCACTAGTCTTATGGAATGAACATTATGGGTTATGTGGAATTTGGATGTGGGTGGACATTAAATTTATTTTTGACTTCAAATTACGGACTAGATTTTGATAGGGATAGTCGAATTCATACAGATTAGGTTATTGTCATTTATGCATCCAAATAAAAAACTTCTTCGTGGAACATTTCAAAATCTTTAAAAATTTATTAAATTCCTTTAAAAATTAAAACTCTTCTTAAAGATTCAAATAAATTCTTAAATTACTTCAATCAATTCCCCAAAGATATCAAAATTTTTTCAATAAATCATGCACGTGCTTCTTCTCTGAATTCATGATTTCATTTCTTAAAAATTACTCTTTCTACGACAAAATCAAAATTGACATCACATTGTACGCAAAAAGAGTTTCAGCTCGTGTTGCTGATCTAAAAGTAGGCTCACAGTTGAACAATAAATCAAAATAAAACAAATAATTTTCAATGTAACATGAGCGGAAATGAAGAAAATAAATGAAATGTAAACAAGTCATTGCATATTTTTTTCACTTTTTATTTTGCCTTGACAATTTCGTATACATCGTTGATCCCTTTTTTGTTGAGCTTTAGTTGGAATCCCTTAGGAGGAAATTTTGATGATTTTTTTTTAAAATTTTTTTTTTTGGAATTTTTGGAAAAAGTTTGAGCTGAAAGAGTTTTAATTAAAATTCCAAAAAAATGAAAATTAAATTTTTAAAATAAAAAAAAGAATTTTTAATCTTACATAAAATTAATTTTTTTTCAATTTTTTAGTTAGAATAAAAAGCATGCAACATACAACTAAAATTCATCAAACGGGTTCAATTCAATCGGGAGTTAAGCCTCCTTATTTTCAATTCACGTTATTCATTTTTCATGATTTTTTTTTTGTACAACAAAACATCGTAAAGCATTTTTGTTTTCATTTATCAAAAAAAAGAGAAAGGGAACGATGAGAAACAGGCATTTCAACAGTCTAACACACAAACGACATAGAACAATACACAAAAAAAAAGTCAATTCATATGCGAGCGTAATCAACAAATATACAACAGCAATATGGCATAACACAAAAAAAGCCACAATAGCATTTGTTTTTGTTTACGCAATTCATATTTATGAGTATGAACGTAAATTTTTGCTCCATATTTATATATTATTGTTGAATAAATGAGTGATATGTCGACGACTTGTGCTAAGGATTTATAATATTGTATGAAAATATTTGGAGATAAAATTAGAGAGACGGAGAAAATGATAAGTCATGAGTGAAAAGTTTTGGGTTTCATGTTCAAGGCAAGGACGAGAAAATGTTAAATTTATTCGACATCAAAATAAAATTTTAAGGAAATAAATTTTTTTAAAGAAATAAAATTTTTTAAAAATTGAATTTTTCAATAAAAAATATAAAAAATAAAATTTTAATTAAAAAAAATTCAAATTGATTTTCGAAAAAAAAAACTTTTTAAATAATTTTTACGATAAAAATATTATATATCATACATGTGAATCTAGTGTCCATCCATCGAACAGTAAATCACAAAAAAAAAACTCTTTCATATCTCATCCTATTTCTGATATTATTTTCATTTCTTTTCCTTCACATTCTTTTTCATCATACAATAATATTTTTTTTTTCGCAATCATTTTATATCCCCCCGCATCAGCAGCGACAGCAATAAAAACAACAACAATCATGACATACATATGTTGTGCCTGCAACATATATATTTAATATCACATAATATAAGTTGAGATTAAGAAGAAGAAGAGCAAAAAAATCATCCAATGAGGCATTTAATTAAAAGCTCGTCTTCATGTTCTTCAACCATCCCTTTTCGTCATCATACTTTATTTAGCATTTTTATTATCATTCTTTTATTTGTTGACAGTTGATTGCGAAAATTTCCTCATTATGATTCAATTAGAAATATTTTTTGTGACTTTTTTGATTTGAGGACTTTAAATGCTGTTGGGGATGAGTTTTACTCTTTTCTTTGGTCCACTTTTATAGTTCAACAAGAATGAAAAAAGTTTGAAAAGGGAAAAAGAGAACTTTTAATCTCAAAAGTATTAAATCATATAATTCAATGTGAAATTTTATTCATAAATCTTTTAATTGCTCTCAAAGTTTTCCTGGTAATTTAAAATGAATTTCATTAAAGTTGAAAAGTTCTTATGGAGGTATTCATGCAAATCAAATTAAATACTAAATTGTTAGAGTTCTGCAGTTTTAGGTAATTGTAGTTATAGTTATTATAATTGTGAAGACTATACGTCAATTTTTGAATGTTACAAATTTTTCTTAAAGTTATTTTCAATATTTATATAAGTCTTCATACAACTGAGCATCTACCAAACCCCGAACATAGCTCAGTTGATTTGCTCAGTTTTTTGTACTGAAAATTTGATAGAGTTAGTGAATTTTTTAAGAAATTTGAAAAAAATAACTGTCACTTGACACTTATATGAAGAAATATATAAATATTGGTTATGTTTTAAATTTAAATTCACCACAAGCAAAAAGAAAATTTGATGTTTATATAAATGATTAAAGTTTAATAAAATTGATTTATATAAACAAATGAAATTAAATTTAAAAACTTTCAAACAAAGAAAATTTATAAAGTAAAATAAAACTGCCATAATTTTCTCATTTTCCTGCATCAACTCATTATTATTCTTCCCATCTAATAAGACAAAAATAAATCTCAAAATCCCCAAATTTTGGTTGTTGTAACATAAAATCTCATTACAAGATCTCAACAAACAACATTAACAAAAGGAGCATAACAGAGACAATAATATATTATAATTGTAGCTGAATTTTGTAAAATGAAAATATTTGCACACACATGTTCATCATTATTATCACAAAACCATCATCGTCGTTGTCGTTGTCATCATTATTATGATGATATAGAAAATTTTGTTTTGAAGCGCTTTAATGCTATTTGTTATTTATATTTCATGAGTAATTATCTTCTGTGTGTGCATGTGTGTCTGTGTTTTATGTTGATTTGTGGCTGAGCAAACGAGTGAATGGAAGGAAAAGCCGAAAATGAGGAATGAAATTTTCAGAGTGATGTTGAAGTATAAAGAGCTAATTAAACTTCCGTTTTTGGAGAGAAGCTTTCAGGGTGCGATATGCTTTTTTAATTCTTATTTTAAAATTTATTTGTGTGTAATTTTTTAAGATCTTCAATAATTATTAGTAGAGACAGATAAATTTCGCATCTATTTTTTGGAATTTTTGCATCAAAATGCCACAAAAAGCCGAAATTTTGCAACAATTTTGTAAATTCGAAATTTATCTGTCTCTAATTATTGCATAAAATCTTTAAAAAATCTTTAAATTTAGAGAAAAACTTAAATTTCAAATACGAACTTAATTTTTTTTTGAAAAAATAAATTTTAACTTTTTGAGAGTTTAAAAAATTTTAAACTTTTTGTAATAAAAATTTTTCATGAATAAAACAAGATTAAAATTTAACAAATTCATCGTTTAATAAAAAAAAGAAAAACTGAAATTTTTGACAAGCAAACTGACATTTAAAACCAGATCTCGAAACCAAATTTTCAAAAGTTATTTTTTAAAAAAAAAATTTTTGATTCATGGAAAATCATCAATTACCCTGTCTATTTCACAGTATGAATAGAAGTTCTATCATTGCGCATTGCTTCACTTCACCTTAAAATATACTCGACAAATTCCACAAACACGAATAATTCTATTCTCAATAATTTCACAAGATATTTCCGCAATCCCTTTTTGTGGCTGTACATAGAGATAATTCAAAGAACATTTCAGAAACTTGTTAATTAGAAATTATGAGCCATATTCAGTGATGCATTTTATTTCCTAATTAACGTGAAAAATATGTTATGGAATTGTATTTTATTGAGATAACTTTGCATTGCAAAAGTACAAAATAATTTTTCCTCCTAATTAATGAATCTAGACGATATAAAAGCACATATTCCTGTTTCCTTGGCTGCACATCATTCTCTTTTGAAATTATTTACATTGAGTTTCTGTTTCAGGAATTCCGTGGAGGAAATTTAATGAAAATTTTTTTACTCAATGAAAAATTCCACAAAATTGTTTAGCTGACAAAAAGCTTGCAGCGTAGGTGTATGTGCTTATTAAGGAATTAATTATTTTTCAGCTTATTACTTTCATTTGAAACAGCTTTGTGAAAAAATTTAAGACTATGTATGAATTTTTCATAGAAAATTTGATGAGAGATGATTTTTTATTCAATTTGTAAAGATTATGAAGAATTAAAATTGAAACAATAAAATTATGTCTAATGAATATGATGAGTTCAGCAAAAATCAGATTTTAATTAGTTCCTAGTTTATTTTACTCCTAGAGCAATTCCGACACTGCTTTTTTGTTGTGTTACATTCTTTCAAAAATTTATAAATAGATGCTACTAGGAAACAAACGAATTAAATAAATAAATAATGATGCTAATAATATGAATGATCTCTTTCATCATAAAACTTTAATTTAAAAAAAAAAAAACACATTTATGTTCTAATTATTAATTTACTCAATAATAAAGTCTGTTTTTATGGTTTTGAATCTAACCACATTTATTTCTAAGAACTTTTTTCATCAAAAATTTATTGAAAAAGTTCAATTTTTTTCTCATCAAAGTATATAAAAATAACATTATATAAAGAAACCACAGAAAGTTGCTAAATATTAGCGGTTTTTGACATGAATCACTAGCGTCAGTCATGAAAAATAATTTGAAAATATCCTCAGAAATAAAAGATTGAAAAATATAAGGATTCTTGAGAAATTTAAGCAGTTAAGTGCCTCCGTAGAGTACTCGGTAAGGCGCTTGGCTCAAATTTGGTATGGTTTCGAAGGTCGTCGGTTCGAATCCAGCCATTTCCAAATTTGTCCTTTTTCGGAAGTTTAGATACTTCAACTGCTTAATGTACGAGATCAAGTCATAATTGGGCCTCTGGGCAACGTTGGATTAAGGAACGGATCAGGAAATTGAAGTATGATTGGAAAAATCGGAACGAGAGCTGCAAGATTACCACTGTATTGGAATATTGTCAGAACGGACCTGAAAGTATCACGTTGTGCCCACAATAGATCGGAACGAGAGCCTTAGTTTATTCAGAACCTAGATAGAAAATTATATTCTTGATCATCGTACATAAATGAAGAAATATTTGTATAACAGAAATGTATTAATTGGAACCATTGTATATATTACGGACCGTGATGGTCGACACAATAAAATCAAATCAAATCAATTAGGGAAATTTTAAAAACATACTTTTTTTTAGAAATTTTTGCAAAGTATAAAATAAATTCATAAAAAGTGACAATTTTTTTAAAACTCCTCTTTAATTTCAAAAAAATCCCAAAAGCTTCAATAAAAGCTCTGATCAAAATATTTATTTCCCCAAGTCCCCAACAAATAAAATTTCATCATTTGCCGTCCTTTTTTCTACTCCAATACCCATCCGTTTTAAAAAATTCAAATCGTCACAGACTATTAAATCCAATTTCTCCTCACCTGTAACACACATTGCTCTGTAATATAAATTTCGTATGAGATTTCTAATGCAAAATTAATCATTGCTGTTCGCATATGTACAACATTCACACAAATGTACAAATGCTCAATATATTGAGTTAATGTTGATTGGTTTGACTTTTATATGTCCTGAATGTGAATGTGACTGAAGGTAAATTAGACAAAAATAGTTTTATTTAATTTGGAGTCTATGAATGCCAATGCATTAAAATTTTGTTTTTAAGATTTTCAGAATTTTCACTTAAAAAAACTTAAAGTCTTTCATTTTTACTAGAACAAAAGTTTCCTTACGTTCTCAAATAAGTACCATACCCAGACAACATTATCATTACTAATTTTACATTTTACAAATTACTCTTGCAAAAAAAAACACACAAAAGCAGCCGCCATTCTCAAATTCTCAAATAACAATAAAATGAAGACATTACGTCAGTAGACACAGAACATACATATTGTTCACATGAAGAGTGTAGAATAAATATTTTATGATGAAAGCTAGAAGGAAGAAACAAAATTCATAAATCACAAAATAATGTATCATTCTTAGTATTTTCTTTGCATTCAAGTCTATCCTTTCATATGAAGAGCATTTTTTCATTGTTTTTCATTTGCTCAGCCCGAGCTGCAAAGTTAGATGGTGTTAGGAGTCAAAAAGAGTTGAAAGTCAAAGAATTTTGAAATTTTTACATGATTGAACAGTAATTTGTTTTAAATTTTTCTAAAATTTCAATTTATAGTCCCCACCAGGGGCGTAGCCAAGAATGTTTTTAAGGGGGTGGGGGGGGGGGGGGGGGTTTGCTACTTTTCGACGTTTTTTTTTTGGTTCGGATCTGAAAAATTCAATAATATGTAGTATAAACTTCGCGAAAATAGGGGGGGGGGTTTGACCCCCAAAACCCCCCCTGGCTACGCCCCTGGTCCCCAGGTAGCCAAAATCGACTTTTGAAAAAAATCAGCTTAATTCTACGATTTTAAGGGATAACACATTAGACGTCGATTTTACGTCGATCTTTCTTGAGCCATCATATACTTCATAAGAGCAAGCAGAAATCACGCATATAAGTCTAGAAAAAAAAATTTTGCACGAAATGTGAAACTTCCCTATCATTAAAGTCATTAAACCGTTCTGAACAAATAAAAATGAAATCCACAGGACACAAACTTTACTTCTCGGTCTTATCAATTTTTTTCAAATTAAATTTTCTTACAAATTTCACATATGCTCACATTCAAAAATTTATTAAAATGTCTGGATCTCAGCAACAACAGATGAAATAAAAAAAGGAATCTCAGACATCGTCTAAAAATCTCATTTTCATTCACCAGGTTGCAAATATTTTCAATTTCAATTACACTTAGTGTCATTGGCCTGATTTTTTCCCGTCTTTTTATTACGAATGAACATTGTTTCTATGGCATTTAAAATGATTCCAACTGATAATCGTCATCATCATAATGAAAAAAAATTCATGTAAAATGCAACAAACTAGACTGAGAGGTTTATTAGTTATGTGGGGTTGTGCAATAAGTTTGTAGCTTCATTTTGAAATAAGAATTAACAATTCATTCTAAGGATGTGCTAAAGCAAATTTGAAGATATTTGTCAGTTTGAAAAAATTGAGCTTAAATCAAAATATTGTTCCAGAAATTCCAAGTTTGGATTTAACATCATTTTCAACTAGCTCTATGCTATTTTCTTAATCATGGTAAATATTTTAAGCTTATAACTAAGGAAGAGCTGCATTCTAAAAGAGAATAATGCGAACAATGGTTTCTTTGTACAGCTTAACTGCTGTGGAATTTTATTGAAGGAGCATTTTGAATTATTTTAAAACAATTTCTTGAGTTTTAATTAATCAAAGTAAGCATTTCATAAGAATTGAAAATTGTTGATAAATAATTCAAATTTAAGTTTCGGGAGTGAATTTTCGAATAAGAGCAGAAGAATAGAAATTTGTTGAAGAATTAAATGCAATCAGAAGGTAAGGAACAAGAATAAAACGTTTTAACATGATCAAAATTCCGTTGAAATCATTTAAAAAAATCGATTTTTTACAATGTATCAACAATTATTAAATTAGTCATGATTTTAACGAAAAAATTTAATAAAGTCAATAATTTTGCATAGATTCAAAAATTTAAATAAATCTTCAGATTTGAATTTTTTTTAAAAGAAATTGCTGTTAATTTTAAAGTTCATTCTCTAATGGAACCAACCACAACAATCCACTGCTTCTACTATTCTTTTCAATTCTTTAACAATCCCAGCTTTTTTTTTTGTTTTCCACTTAATTCATCCCGTCATTCATTTTTCCAAGCAATTTTATCCCCTGTTATGCAGACTCATTCAGACGTATATATGCACTTCCTCACAATCTCATTTTTATTTTGCCTTTTTTCTTCTCGTCTATTTCAGAATAAATTGAATTCGAAAAAAACAGCTGCATCAGTTAGAGGAAAAAAGTAGTAATATCATCATCAGTGCGTTATTCATTCAACGAGAATCAATTGAGATAGAAAAAGAAAAAAAGGAGCACGAAGCTCATTGTTGTGTGCAAACGACAGGTTTCAATTACATTGATGTCTCTAGAGCTACTTACATGTCATTAAATAAGCATTCACATCTGTATTTTTGATGTAATAATGAAATGAATGAGTATTGTTGACAGCGAGAATTACACACGAGTCACATAAGAACATTGAGGCAGACACAGACAAGGAGGAAGGTGTAGGCTGTGAGGTGAGGAACAAGTGCAACTTCAAAACACATTTCATCCACAAATGATGCTAGAATTATCGATATTTAAGTAGACTTGTTGGAACGACGGTGAGAAGTCATTCATTTATAGACGTGATTAACTTTTGATGGGAGTGAAGGACCAAATTAAAGTCATTCCAGATGAATATTGTGTGTCTGCTCTTTATCTTTAGTGGTGAGTATTAAATTAATTTTATTTTTTTTTAATTATTTTTAAATGCGAGATTGAAATCAATTTTTTACATTATAAAATCATTAAATCAAATTTAAGGTACACACAAATTATTAGAAATTTATTACCGACAATTTACTTAAAAAAATTAAAAATATTAAATATTGTAAATTTACGATTAATCCACAAAAATCTCGAAAATTTTAAAAATTAAATACCAATTTTATAAGAATGAAAACATGTTCAAGAATCTAGTACAGAAAGTTGAGGCACATGTGAGAATGAGTTTAAAACACCTCCTTGATCTCATTTTCGGAAGCATCATCAGCCAAGACATACACCAGGATTTTTAGAACATAGTCTAGACACAGATTTTAAGGAAGAAATTTATAAAAGGGAAAATAGTCGAGCTTGCAAAATGTGTTCTTGATGTTGATAAACTGGTATAAATATTGTCATTGACATAAAACAAATCATGGCAGAAAATGTAACTTAGCTAGATTTATATTTGTTGCGACACAAAAACATCCTTGATTACTTGGAAAATATATTTTATTGCACATGACATAAAATAATTCAAGACTTAACACCCCATCATAAACAAATGCATCTTAGCAAATTTTTAAGATCATGAAAACTTGCAAAATGTTTCTAAACTAATTCAGCTTATTTAAAGGTTTCATTCCATAAAAGCATAAAAAATCGATCCATGTAGCTCTTTCTTCCTTGCAGCTCTTTCTTCCTTGAATATGTAGCGCCATCTGAATTTCAAAACCTAAAAAGACTAGATTTCTAAGAGTTTTTATGCATGCTTAAAGGATCGAATTTCCCCTCATGTAAATGAATAAAATACTCTATTGCAAGTTAAAGTAACGACTGATTTCAGAAAAATGCTGTCTTTATCATTTGCATTTAAATTTTGCTACATTCGATGTTGCATATTTCATGAATTCTAAAATTTATGTTTTCTTGAAAACTTCTAAAATATTTTTTTTAAGAATCCAAAATCTGAAAATCTAAAATAAAAATTTAAGTTTTCCAATTTAAACACCTCCTTCCAATTTTAACATTCAACAACCAAGCTCTTCAAAATATCCACAGCAATCAAAAAAGATTATTTGATTATTCCAAACCAAAAAAGAACCATTCGAAATAACGAAGTAATCAAGAAGAAATAGAGCATCAATGGAGATGATGTTGAAATAAAAGACCAGAGAGTAGATGAGAAAAGTTCTTCGTTTCAAAAGAAATCAAATTGATTGCTCGCCTTGAGCTCAATTAAAATTTTCATTCTCTCAATTACAAAGTAAGAATTATGCATGCATGTCGAATTCATTTTCAATTCTGAGAAAGTTTTACATGTCGGGGATGTAAAGGATATTGAATAAAAGGAATCGAAATTAAAGGATGAATTCACAAGTTGTAAAGTAATTAAGGTTGTGTGGTTAATGCGCATTTAATATTTTCTACAAATTTTAAACCGCTTATCTCCAATTTTGATAAATTAAAACCTCGAGTTTCACTTCATCCCCTGCCAATTTCAACTTAATGAAAAAATATAAATTGCACTCAATGTCCTCAATTGAATTCATAAACACAGAATGAAAATTTTTCAATTAAACTTTTTCATTGCATATTTCTTCATTTTCATACTATTAAATGTATGTGTGATATTACGATCGAGGAATAGTTAAAGACAAGCAAGAAAGCGAAAATAGAATAAAAAAGAAAATTATTCTGAAAAGAAGTGAAAATGAATAATTTATGAGCATCATATTTCCCTTTAATTGCATAAATCATGCATAATATTCACTGCACTTGAATAATCTCCTCTGATGCAGCAGCAACTGCTTGCTTGATACTCCTCCGTGATGGTTGGTGGCGGTGAGCTTAAATAAGAATAAAGTGAATAAAAAGTGAATAAAAATTAAAAACAGATGGAAAAAGTTGGAAAAGCTTTTTGGGTTGAGAGGTAAATAGAGCGCATTTTTGGGGGTCTTTAAAATCTTTATTTGAAAAAAACCAATTCATGAATTGATTATGTTGGAGTAAAGATTCTTAAATTTTAATACACATTATTTAATTTCAAATAAGTTTAAATAAATCAAAATTTTAACTTTTTCAAGTTTTCTTAAAATTTCAACCCCACCTCAACTTCAACTGCATCTAAACATCTTGCGAAAAAAAAACTATCCCCTTTAAAATGCAAAAAAGGAGGAAAATAAAATCCACACAGACATTTATCATGACTTATTTTAATCCTTTCATGCAATGCCACATCCATATACATACACACGTACCATATATCTCAAAACGTGAAATGTGGGTCGTGAATGAGAACAAAAATGAAAGGAAATCGCGTAAAATATGACATATGCAAAGGTTAGATTTTATGCAATTTTTACTCATTTTTTAACTCAAATGACCACAATTAAATTTATGTGACGTTAATTCCAACGCATATGTTAACTGTTAGATGATTTAATTACGACCAATAAATCATCATCAGTGTTAATGTGAACTTTTTTTTGGAAATCAGTCGTTAATAATTATTTGCGGTCAGCTTTTTGGGACTGTTTATGGGGTAATTAATTGAGGTTTTTGACTATCGCAATTGCTGATGGCTGTTCTTATAAAATATGATTTTAAAAATCTATAAATTTCTAATTTAATTTTGCACGATACTTGCAAGCTAAGTAATTTTTTAAAAATCCATAAATGAGTTCAAGAGGACAACATTCTCGCATCTCAACTTTCTCGATCGTGTATACCGTACCGTCTGTCTCCATAAATTTTTATTCATACAAAAGAAAAGTTTAAATTTAAAAAAAAAACTCGAGAATGGCGCAAAAAATAAATAAATAAATGAAAATTTGTCGTCATAAAGTGATTAAGGTAGCAAATGTTGTTGATAGTTATTTGCAAATTTCCTGTTGCCATTTTTTGTGCTACTCGTAATGTACAAAGCAACTGTTTTTTTACCATAAACGGATGCCAGAAGCTTGAACTGCAGCAAAAAAAGGTAAGTAGTAATTTTATTTAGGGAGAGGAGTTAAGGGAATAACATTTAAGGTATGGAATAGCTTTTTTGTGTTGATTTCAAAAGAAATCCTGTTCTTTGTGGAAGAAAAAAATTTCTATCACGTACCAACTTTCGACACATTTTTTTCATGTGCTGAACACTTTTTTGTGAAGTTCAATTAAATGAATTTTTTAAAGGATGAAAGAATTTTTTTGAACTCTTTTTCCTCAATAATCCTTTTTAAATTACAACCCAAAGAATCAATAGTCATAAACACTTGTAAAAGATCAATAAACATTAACTACAATTTAATATCGAATTGAATGATATAAATAGCTAAAAGCTAGCATCTCTGAACAGCTGTTTTGTCCGGTAATTTTTTAGTTAAAAGGCCCTCAATTTTTGAAATAAATCGGAAATTCAAACCTTTTTTTACATATAATCCGACCAAGAAAAAATTCTTTTTTGCAAAATTAAGTACTTTTCCTACGCTTTTATTTATTTTAATAATGATTTTTCCATAATTTCAGCCATAAAATTTGATATAAAAACAATTTAAACTAATTAAAACAAGTAGAAAGCATATAAATCTTGTTTTGTTTCTTAAAATTTTAACGGACAACTTGTTCTAAAATAAGCCGTACTAATGCGATTTATTTTAGAACAAATTCAAATTTTGCTCGTAACGTATTTGTTCAGAGATGCTAGGCTAAAAGTATAATAATAAGAAATACAACTCACAGTCCTAACATATATTTAATATAATCTCTCTCATATGTAAGCTGTTTTATATGTTGAACAATTGTTATTGCTATTTACAGCCACACATGTTTAATATACTTACCACTATTGGTATGGAACATAAAGAAGACAAAGAATTCGATTGTAAAGAATAAAGACACGATAAACAAATTGTTAAGGAAGAAGAAAAAGGAAATTGAGTTGAATAGGCAGGATAGGGGCAGTTTTTGTGTAGATTTTGGCGCATTTGAGTTAGATTTTGAGATATTTACAAAAATTTATGATTTTTTTTAAAGAAATTTTAAGGTTAGGTAATTTTGAAAAATTTATAAAATCTTAATGAAAATATGAGGTTCGAATCCTTTCAAGATTCAAAAATATAATTCCATTAATTTTCATGACTTTTACTCCACTGTAGATTAAACTTAATCATTTCACAAAAATTCCTAGTATTAAAAATTCAATAAATTATCCATTACTCTCTCAAACTCCAAAACTGACTAATTTTGAAAATTATTCCCAAAAATATCCCTCATTGACAAACAAACTGTCACTAAATCGTCCTCATACATTTCCTCCAAAACCATGTTAAGTCAATAGATAACATAAAGAAGCACTAAAGAAGCAAAAAATGAGCAGAAAAGGCAGTCCACATTTCGAATTCATTGCGTGAACATTTTTGTACAAAATTCTAACAAGTAAATCGCTTTTTACACACAGCAACAGCAAAAAAATAAAAAAAATAAAAGTTGTATGTCGATAGATCTTTTTCCACCTGCATGAAGAGGCACTTCCACATTCTTATTTCTCGTCTTTTTTTATTGCGGACAACGAATAAATATTTGATAAATTCATGTTATGGGGCATTTAAGGGAGAGTAGAGATGAGAATGTTATGTGAAAAATGCGAGAATCTTTCAATCAATAAATCAAATCGACAATGATGAGAGATATCATACGAAGGAAGGTTATAGCAAGGCATTGGGTCTAATATATTGAATTAAATAATTGATAAGACATTTATTGCCTTTATTGAATTCTTAATAAAGTTTTCATCTTCTTCTCCTTTCTAATGCCATAAAATTTTATTTATTCTCGTTTCTTTATTCAATAAATCATGAATAAATTTTATGACTGAACAATTTTATGCTTGTATGACTTTCCAACCTTTGTCTTATGTTTTTGTCCGAAAAACTTCTTCTCTCACTTTTATGCATCATTATTTTAATGAATTTGAGACGAATTGTGAAGATAGTAGGCTTAGGGATGTACATGTGTAGTGTTTTTGGATTTTGAATGGGATGTTCATGCATGTTTAATTAACTATGACTTAGTGTTGAATGATAATGGTTGCTATAGTGAAGGGTGAATATTGTTATAAAAAAAATGTTTGAGGTTTTTCAAATAACAACCATAGCCAGAAAAAATAGGAAAGGGGAGGGGATGGTTGAATTCTAAAATTATAATTAAAATTTTAATTTTTTTACTAATATTTTTTATTTAATTTCATTTAATGAATCAACAATTTTCAAACAATTTTCTAGCATTGATTTTCGACTGAGTCAGGCTTAATATGTAAATGTTTATAATTTACTCATGCATTGAGTGAGATTTTTCTTTGAATGCTCACAAATTTTAATGATGTTCAAAAGTATTCAAAACAATAAATTGCTATTGATTCTATCTTAATTATTGAGCAGCTTCTACCTTGAAAATCTTATTTAATGTTTCTATTGAAAACTTTAAATCCTTTTCAAAAATAGTAAAATTTCCCTCAATTAATTCTCAACATCTCAAACTGCAACCTTTCACCAATTATCTCACATAGTCTACTTCATTTATTAAGGCTCAAAGGCTTACTTGCTTGCATTTTATTCATTCAAGAGAATATTGAGAAATTTAATATCAATTAAGATTCATATCATCAATAGTATTATCTTCATTATACTTTGCATGTCTTACGGAAAAGTCTTGTGCATATAAATTTTATGAGACGATATGTTTGTGCTTCTAATTGCATTTTCTTGTTCGACTTATGAAATTCAGGTAAATTCTATAGGTCATCTTAGAGCTTGAAGAACTTCAAAATTTAAACTTTGACATTTTAGCTTCCGCCAACCTCCTATAAACTTCCGTTAATAATATATATTTTTTTTGTAATAAATATCATAAAAACATCCCAAAAAAGTTTCAATTACACGAGCATTGAAAAAAATATCAAATGAAGTAAAATAATTTCAAAAAACAGAAAATCCCAATAGGATACAGCCCACATATTTTCCACATTGACATTTTACTTTTTCTTTTGTTTCGTCTATAAGGCAAAAAAGAAAACGACTTAGGATGATAAATAAATAATTTTCTGTTTTTAACTTTTAATATTAAACAAAAGTAGAAAACCGTGTGGGATATTAGCCAATTTAATTCCGAATGATGCTTTTTATATCGATACAGTCATGTTTAATTATGCTTTGGAAGTAAACAACATAAACTCGAGGGATAGAATCAAAAATTTCTTAAAATTTTGATTTTTTTTTCTCATTAATCTTGAAGGGTTTTTTGCAAAATTTTTATTGAATTAAAAAATTCTCTATGGAATATCAAGGCTCGGACACTCATCAGAAAATTGTAAAAATTGTACAATTTTTTTAGTCAAAAATTGTGAAAATTGTTCAATTTTTACAATTTTGCATTTTTTTCCATACAAAAATTGGAAAATTGGAAAAAATTGTACAATTTTACAATTTTCTGATAAGTGTCTGAGCCTTGTGGAATATTCAAATCTTTTTAAATCTAAATTTACTAAACCTTTAATTTTTTTCAACGTTCAACTCCATTGCTGCATCAAAATCAAAATTCAAAATCATTTTTCTCCCAAAATCTCAGCTATAATCCTCACTAAGATTCCATATTCACCTTGAATTTTCCACTGACATAACCCCTCAATTCTTATTTTTATGCTTCATAATAAGAAGAAAGCAACGTCGTTGATTTGATTTCTGTTTTATGTTAACTACACATTCAATAAAGAGTATTCGCATGTATGTTTATAAATCGAGCTTAAATGTGCAATTGGGAAAAATAAATTTCACAAGAACAGCCATAGATAGGAGTAACAATAATAAGACGAAGTAGATTCAATGAAAAGAGAAAGTTCTTAAAGTGAGGAGAAAGAGAAAGAAAAAGGAAAAAAAGTGGGTTAACAACGTCTTAGTGCCATCAATATTCATTATGTGTGCTTATTTGAATTTTCTCTAGATGATTCGTAAGCTTCTTTATGCTGCACTTTATTCTAGTTGATGTTGAAACAGAAATCAATGGAATAAAAGAACTTTAAATTGAGTTGTGTTTGTGGCAATCACGTTTGAATATCTCATGTTGACTTTTAGTATCGAAGATAAAATCAGATTCGATGTTTATGGTTAGAGGGATGAAGTTGCTTGGAAATTTTAAATTTTTTTAAATATTTGTAAAATTTTTGACTTGATTTGAAAAAACATAATTAGGTACTTTTTTTTTAATTTTCAATGATTTTAATTTTTAATTTTTGCTAAAAAATTCTAAATTTTTAAAAATTTTCATTTTCTAAAAAAAAAATCAAAATTATACTTAATACCGATAAATCCCCAATCATTCCACCCCCACGTACACAACAACTATCTCCAACGTGATGTAAATAGAGATCACAATTTATGTTCTGTCATAGTTTTATGCTCCTTTCTTTTATGCTTTTGTTTAGCGAAAAGTTGTTCATCTGAATTGAACTGAATAAGAAAAGAAATAAAGATTGTTTTTATCCATCTCGCGTTTCTCTGTGTGATGTAAGGGGGGGTAAACTTGATTTTCATATTTTATGTTAAATAAATTCTTGCACAACACAAGAAGACAATTTTAAGTTCATTTGCTGTGAAATTGAATACTTATTTCAAGATTATGATGATATTTATGGGATTTTGATATTGTTTGGTTAGAATTACTGTGAATTTCTGTATTTTTTGAAATTTTTAAAAAGTTGTGGATTAAAAAAAATTTCAACGAAAAAAATAAATTTTCAAAAAAATTATAATTTAACATTTTTATTTTGCCAATTCAGCAAAAAAAAAAAAAAAACTAAAATGTCTCTAAAAGTCTAACAAACCATCTCAAAATAACCCAAATTCACACTTCCGCGAATCTGACATCAAAAATTCCACTCACGTTAGTCAGTTTGATCAGAGCTTATCGATTGAATTTTCATCATCAAAAAACTACAATTTTTTATCTCATCCTCATCCAGCATGTAAAAGCCTTCCGATGAATAAAAAAAAATTGTTCTCTGTCCTGTTAACAGCTTATAGCAACAGAGAAAAATTAGATTGTATCTACTCAGATGTAGTTAAATACGATAAGAGAGAAAAAGAAAAAAAATCACGTTTCACTTAAATACGAATCGGATTTCTATAAAAATATCTCGAGGATGTAGTATTGGATGGACGAATTTTTGAGAATTTGAGGAAATTTTTCTGTCATGTGTCTGGATGGCAAGGCGTACACACTCAGGAAATTTCCTGTATTTCCGGAAATTTCCTGCATTTCCGGAAATCGGGAAATATCAGGAAATTTTTAGATTTAGCGCTTAAACTGCAAGGTTTTGGAGAAAAATTAGTGCAAAATAGTATTTTTGATGTCTAAATACACTATGAATGATTAAAAATTGTTTTTAAATTTTTTTTTGAAAAATGTTGAAAATTTTCTGTTTTTTAAAAATTTTAGCCTTGAAAATTATAATTTGAATTGTAACCAAACAAAAAAATTTCATAACATTTTTTGAGCATGAAATCATCTGAAATACTGTTCTATACAATATTTCCTGCATTTGCAGTACATTCAGATGTTTAGTGAAGAGATTTCCTGTTTTTCCTGTATTTCCGGAAATTTCCTGAGATTTCCCGAGTGTGTACGCCTTGCTGGATGGTCCTCGAGTGTTTTTTGAGTTAAAAGGTGATTGATATTTAAGTTTTCTAAATTATTTTGTACATTTTTAATGAGATTTACTTAAGTATGTGAAAATGTCTTCATCTAAAAATACTTCTTAAAGTTTTACAAAATTGTTAAAATTTCAAATTTAAAACCTCTTTTTATACTCCATTCAGAACTCTATTTCATACTTATTGTAAACTCGAAAGTACAAAGTCCCCGCCAAAAATGAACGAAAGACCTTCTTCGCCTATATAAATAATCATAAAAATCGCATTTATTTTTCCATCTCCTTTTGTACACAGCATAAGCTGTGGTTCTTGCAAAAATTCATCATAAATTCTTATTTTCTTGCTTAATTTTATTTACATTTTTTTTCGAAATATCTCTCGTATTTATCATCCCTAATGCCGTTCCTATGGGTGAATATCATCCATTTAAAAAAAAAGTTATTCTTCTTTGTGGTTTTGGACATTGTACGACAATTTGTGTATGATGATCTTTCTGGAGTATGAATAAAACATTATTTCATCAATTTGATATGTTTTGACACGGAAACGATAATAGAATGGAAAATATGATAATTTGTAATTTTTTTCGGTTGGGTGTGATGATGTTTGTTGTGTTTTTCGTGGAAGGTCAAGCTGGTGAGTGATGGAAGAGGAATTTTGGATGGATTGAGATGAAAATGTTGAGTATGCTGTCAGATTTTCAATCTGTACAATACATATTTATGAGTTTTGAGGGGTCAAAGTTTTAAGAAAGCTTTAAGCATAGATTTAATATTAAAAACGAAATAAGTTATCCTTTGATCTCAAAATTTCTCGAGTTATTTATATGAATGCATAATCCCTAAAAATGCTTTAATTTTTTTTTTAACTTTTATCATGAACTAAATTTATTTCTCATTTATTAAGCATCCGCATCCCCAATTATTCATCAAATGCACCACAATCCAAACATAACATTTTCATGTCCTTTACAAATTAAATTACACATAAAAACCTTGACAAAATTAAGATTAGAACATCGAAAAATGAAAAAATTCCAACAAAACAAATCCCTTTAAAAGAATTTTTAAATGTCCTTAACTTTTCATCTAAAACCAAATACGAGAAAGATAAACACTTTATTTTAAAAAGCAAATAAATGAAATGAGATGTGAGACATTAAATAAATTTTTCGGACTGCTCTTTCATGTGGCTTATTTAAAAAACAAAACAAAAAGCAAACAAAACTAAATTTGAATATTTATTTTCTTTTTTGAAGCTTGTTTTGTAACTGAGCTGATGGTTCTCACACAGAAAGGCCTGGAAAATTAAGATTTTTACACAGATATAAGAGAAGCCACAAAAAAAGTTGAAAACATGACATATGCTGTGTGTATGTGAACACAAAAAAGGGGTCGGAATTTTTGCATATTTTTAAAAATTAGGCAAAAAAGCCACTTAATTAGGTGGCTTTTGCTTTTGTGACTTTTGATGCTGAAACTTTTTTTCGGTGTGATTTTATTTTCACATGTTGGTATGTACTCATGTCAAAGATTTTGTTATGTAAGTGATGTTATTGTACAGTACTAAGCAACGCATATCTTTCTAATAAAGCCACATTTTTTGAAAAAAAAAAAAATAGGTAAATAAATAGGAAAAAATTTGCTCAGAAAAATTCATTTAATTATGAAAAAAATTATTTGCTACAAAGTAAATTTAGTTGCAATAAAATAAATAAATTGTATTGAAAATCGTGACTTCTGAACTTGATTATCATTAAATTACATTTTATTTTCAAAACATAAGCAACTTTAAATATGCAAATTTGCCAAGTCGTTATCACACATCGGGTTTGACGAGGTGCTAGAGTGGTTAATAGGTTGGACTGCTAATCCAATGGGCTCTGCCCGCGCGAGTTCGAATCTCGTCCTCGTCGATTTTTTTTTGTATTTTTTTTTAAATAAAAAGGGAAATTAAACTTTAATTTATTTTTTTTTTCTGTAATCAACTAGCTTCATTAAGAACCAATTACTTATGAAGTGTTTTGAAATTTTGAATTTTGAATTTTTTCTTGTGAAGTATATAAATTTGATACAAAATTTCTTCAAAGATATTTTTTATACAAGAAAGGCAAAGGTTCAAATCTTAAAAATTATATTAAAAATACAATGAGATTTAGAAATTTAAATTCTAAAAAATGAATACACACATTTCACCACTTAAGCCAATAAATTTCAATATTCACTCATCCTTTCCCACCTCATCACATTTCAATTATTCATGCTCTATTCTAGTTTACTCGAATTTCACCTTTTTTTTTTACAACGCATCAATATAAAGCATTGAGATCAAAAAAATGTGTAAATTTGCGTCTACATATGTGATAAATTACGAAATGTACAACCAGAAAAAAAGTTTATATTACATATCCAGCGTCATCCTCCTCCTCATCATCATCATCATCAATAGCAACTCGACAAAATAAAAATGAGAGTAAAAAAATGTGTGTAAATAAAAAAGAGATATTTTGGCAGTCACATATGTGAACATATTTCATTTGATTGCAACTTTTTCTCATGCATAACTCACACACACACGCACAAAAAGATGAGAATTTTCTGTGTCAGTTGAAAAATGAATGTCATCAAAGGGCAGAGTAATGAAAATCGAATTTTTTTCTACATTCATTTCGTATTTGCTTAGGTGGTTGTTTGACAATTTTTATTGGATATGTTGGTGATTTTTTGTGTAATTTCTGTGTTGAAATGGTCGTAAAAGGACTTTTTATAACTTTTTGTGCATTTTGCGATGCTAAAATTCTTGATTTATTGAATTGAATGATAAAGGTTGAATTTATATCAATTTTTTGTGTAATTTTTTAAACTTTGATATTTTAAATTTTAGTAACCATAATTATTTTCAATTTTTAATAAAGTCTTGAAAATTCAAAACATATTTCCTTGATGAAAGTTACCTAGTATTTTTAACTTGCTATCCTATTAAAAATATTATTTGAAACAGAAAAGGTTGTAAATGTAAAGGAACAATAATTAAAAAGATCAATAAAGTAACTTTCTATTTAAAATACAATTATGAAAGAAATTTCGTAGTATTTTGCTACAATTAAATAAACTTCAGATTAAAAATTTAAAAAATAATTAAATGAAAGAAAAAAATATTCTTAAAACTTAATAATGAGCAATAATTGAAAACTCGTTAGTTCATGAAAATTTAAACTGAAATTTCAATAAATTTAATAAATAAAAAAAAAAACAATTTTTATAAATATTTAAGCAGATGCTTCAGGCTGTATATAGTTGTAAAAATATTTCGGTAATTTTTTGTATCTTAAAGCTTGAAAAGTGTACAGGTATTAAATTCAGATCCAACCTACACAAATGTAAACATAAATCAATCTTTGTAAAAATTTTTAAATTTATATTTGCTTGAGTAATATTGAATTTATTGACAATATTTTCACCCAAAATTTATACATTTAATCTTGACAATAAAAGGGTACATCAAGCACCTACTTTATTTTCTATTTTTGTGACTTGTTCATTCATAAAAAATTCATATTTACCTTCAAAAAATATACACTTGATTATCTTGTTACACCTTCGCGCAATTCTTTCTTACGTCATCGAGTTCTTCAATTTTTTTTCACCTTAAAAATATTTTGATTTATAAATCAGTATCAATATCAAAATATTATTAGATTTTCAATTACAAAAATGTTGAAAAAACAAAATTCTTTGTAAAATAATTTTTTTTCTAAAATTTAAAAAATTAATTGTAAATTTATTTTTTTTTCTAAAATTTAAAAATTAATTGTAAAAAAATTAAGCAAAAAATAATGAATATAGATTTAAATTAAATTGCCACAAAATATGTATTATGATATGAAAATAATGAGTTAATGATAAGGATTAGGAGATAAACCGTAATAAAAATATCTTATGCGCAATTGCTAGTCAATTAATTTTTCATTAAATTAGGCTATCTAAAAATTTAATTTTAGTTGAAAAAGTTTTAATTTTTGATTGTAGAAAAATATATACATTATTGGAGACTGATTTTAAATTAAAATTTTATTCATTTTCATGCTTTCAATTTGATACTTAAAAATGATTTATTTTCAATTAAAAGTTATTTGGCCAGCCTGTTCTAAATTTATGGACTTAATACACCATTTTGAGAATCATTTAACAATGTAAATCTCATCAATATTTATCATAATGCGATTATGATCATTAGGATTTGCTTTAACAAATAGCATTAAAAAGATCTGAGAATAAAAAGTGTTCTGAAAATCTTGCCCAATTAGATTTTTATTATGCTAGACAATTTGAGTCATCAAGTGTCTTGAAATATTGAAATAAGCTCCCAAAAGTATTTTTCCTTTTCACATTTTCCAGGAAACAATAAAATATAAATTTATCAAAAAAAAAATCTCCATTTTAAGGAGCACTTCCGAGATGATTGCTATCTTTCATTCTTGGACTGTTTCAAGAAGGACAAGAAGTATTTTCATTATTAATGAGCTTGCATCATCATCATTACTCTCCATTTCATCATTCGCTCTGTCGACCTTTCTTCCTCTTCAAAAAAAAAAAACTTATTTCGATGCTCGTTTTCCTCACTCCAGTCAATTTATATCCACAAACTTTCCCGCCTTCTTCTTAGATTCATTGATCAACATTCGATTGACCTCCTTATGCGATGTAGATGGGGATATTAAAGACGTATGTGTAATAAAAGTTAAATTGTTTTAATGATGTTGAGTTTTATGGGAAGGAAAGCTGTAATTTTGTGATTTTATTAGATTATTGACAGGGATTTTGAGGGGACACGGAATGGATATTATAGCATTTAAATCTATTTTAAAGTTCAGAATAAATTCTAATTTAAATTAATTTGATTCTCAAAATTTAAAAGTCTAAAAATTCTTTTTAAAGACTTTCCAAAAATTCATCAAATATCAATTAAATTCACACAGCCAACCACTGCAAAAAAATTTCCAATTCTAATTTTATCACCCACACTTCTATCATAATAATAACAAACCATCAACAGCATCTGACTCACTTTAATGGAAATTTAATTTGTAAAAAATTCTCATTTTAATTACAAAGTGGCTTTTGCTTTCACCATAATTAAGACGAAGTACAAATAAGAGGCGGATAATAAAAATTAAAGATGAGATGAGGAAGAGAAGTTAAATTAAGATGCGAATGTTAAATAGGAAAGGTCAAAGTCGAGAAAATAAAGGTAAAAAGGTTCAAAATGTGTTTTCGAAAAAAAAATTCAGGTCACTTTTATTTTAATGTTTTACTTTTTGTTTGGTTTTAAGATTATTTTTTGATGGGATTTTTGGGAGTTTAGACAGCTTTAAAATGGCTTTTTTGTGGATTTTTTGGGAGAATTTAAGGTAATAATTAAATTGACTGCTTATCCAAGGATTTTATTCCCTTATTTTAGAGGATTTATGATTGGTGAAATAAGTTAATAAAATTAAAAGATGCATTTTTTAAATTTATTTTATATTCATAAAAGTTTCAAACTATAATTTTTAAATTTAATTTTTTTTGAACCTGTAAATTCAACGAATAAAAATTATTCTTCATACCAAGAATAGTAAACCCAATAAATTCCCATTTTACCATCCAAATGATTAAAAACTGCAATATAGCACAACACTTCCTTATCTCATCCACTACAACCAACATTAACAATTTGCCTCACCAGCAATATTTTCTCAATCAACAACTTTTCTCCACTTCAAATTCAATGAATTTTCCAGCAAATTCACAAGTTATGACATTTCTCCATTCGCATCGAGATAGCAGTAACTTAAAAAATTGAATAAATAATCGCCTTGATTTCAAAAAAAGCACAAAACAAGAGGAAAAAAGTTGCAAAAAAATTATTAAAAAAAAAAAAAAATGAAAAACTTATTTCATTGCAAATTGCAGCAAAAAAATACAACTGGAAATACTGTGAAAAAATTTGCACTTAAATTAGAAAAATAAAGATGAGAAGTAGTAGCAAAAAAAAAAAATTTTTTTTTGTATCACAGTTTCTCAAATACACAACAAGCCAGCCACAAGCATCGAAACATGATGAAGTCACGAATCGATATCATTGAGTTTTGTGAAATGAAATTTTCTTCTCGCATTGTACTGTATCATTCATTTTGTAGTAGTTTAATATCGAGGTTGATGTATAATGTCATTCGAAATGAAAATTGCAATTGCAATTTCTTATATTTTTCCATCATGCTCTTGTTGCTGGCTGCTGATGCTTGTTCAATAAAAAAAATTGTCTTCCTGTTCTGGTGTACAAGTATGTAGCATATAGTGGAGATGTGTGATGAGTTTGAGTCCTTGGCGATGGATTTAGATTTGACAAGGGGTTGATTAAAGTGGAGATTATGGTTTTTTTGAAAATATCAGCAATATTTTAAGAAAAAATTATTTTTCGTAAATTTTTAAAACTTTCAAAATTTTTTTAAAATTTCATTTTTTTAAAAAAATATTTTTTTAAAGTTTTTTAATTTTTCTTTTAAATTTATTTAAATTTTTCAAAAAAATGCATTTTTTGAATTTAAATTCATTTTTTAAAAATTCAAATAAATAAATTCGACCCCTAGCGTACACCACCCTATCTCTCAACAAAAACAATTTCCATCATCACTGATGAACAAAACTACAAAATATAAAAAAAAGAAAGAAGAAATAAAATTGCATGAAAAACTCACTGTTCAAGTTGCTTGATACGACTTGTGAATTGTCGATAAGTTCATTCCTACCTTTTATTTGTACGTGCCTTAATAATTCATGGATGCTTTGCTACACTCATTCATTTTCCTTCTCTTGCTTCTCGTTCCATTGATAGATCCATGCCATCAATAGTATCGACACTTGAATATTGATTTCATTTTATTCTCTCTTATTTTTTATACTTCATCTTGTAGATGATTTGAGAAATACAATAACAACAAATAATCTTCTTCTCCTTCTACTTGGTACTTTGTGCTGATGATGAAAAATTTAGTTCCTCTTTTTGTTGTTGATTTTTTCATTTTCTCATTGCTTGTATTTGCTTGTTCAATTCTGGGGGCTATTGTTGGTTCACAGTCTGGAGTTGAATATTGCACATTCTGAAGTGTTGAATTGGCATGCAAATTTTTTATGTCTTGAGGTGTTGGGAAGTGAATTGGTGGGGAATTGAAGTTTGTGAAAGCATATTTTAGTTTTGACATAAATGTTTGTTTGAATTATAACAAATAAATTAGGAGTAGGTTTTGAGCAGTTTGAATAAAAATAATTATCCTATGAAAACCAAAAAAATTCAAAATTTGTCAAAACGGTAGTAAAATCAAAGTTTTAGTTTTGTTTTGTTTAATCTGTTACAAAATCTTAGACCCCCCTCCCCCCTAAAAAGCAAACGTACAAAGTGAACGGTACCTTAATTATTAAAGAAATAATTTTTAGTTCACTTTTTATGCACATGCAAAGATTTTTTTTAAAAAAAATTTAAAATAAAATCAAGTTAAAATTTTTAACCTAAAATTCCACAAATTTCTTTTTAAAGACAAATGTTATATTTCTTAAAATTATTTTTTTTTATTTAATTTTTAAAAAACTCAAGAAAAATTAATTTTGAATTTTCCTATTTTACTCTAAAAAAACACAACAGAAATGCGTCTCATCACTTTATTCCATAAATCTTCATGACCTCATTTTTCCCATCAATTTTCCTTCCTCATTTTCTTGTTACCATTACATTCTTAGTAAGTAGTTGTTCAATAATAATGAAAATGAGTAAAATGAAATTTCTGCAATAAAGCAATTCTGCACGAAAGTTTTTTTTTTCTCTTCTTGATGTGTTTTTGTTCCCTCATCCTGTTCTACATACGTATTGACTCATGAACAGAAAGTCATTTATTTCTATGAGGAGGACATTATGATTATTGGAAATGACGAAAGTTTTTTTTTTTGTTACTTAACAATCAAATATGTCTGGATAAATGTCTCTTATGAAAGTAAGATAAAAAAATGTACAATATTTTATGTAGGATTATTGAATGATTGCGTTTGTTTCTTTGATGGGGGAGGATAAATAGGTTATGGGAGGTTGGCATTGAATCAAAAGATTTCAGAAGGATTTATTATAAATGATACTAATTTTGATGATGGATAATTTTTTAAGGAGAATTTGGGGTTGAAATGTCATTAAGTGATCCAGAAAAGCTGACTCATACATCCAGAACATGAAGCATTAAAACTTTATCTCTAACTAAACGACAAAACTTTCAGTCTATCTAGTCTCGAAAATCTACCCCGAAAATTCCCAAATAATACACATAATCAAATTAAAATCTCATAAAGCTCACTAAAATCCAATTTAACCCCCATCGAAAAACATCATCAGACAAAGTTTTATAGCTAAAAAGTTTCACAAAGTATCTAAATAAATTCCACATTAATTTCTTTATAATTCATTTATATCTCTAAAATATTCACAAAGTCTAACGCACAAACTCTACATACGTCCATATACATGCATGTATTAAAGCACAGGTTGAACTAAAATTATATTCATAATGAAATTTTGATGAGATTTTTTTTTTAGTTTTCCTTGTTGTTTTGTTGTTGAAACAGCAAAACCACATGTCTCTTCGTATAAAGTTATGTACAATCCTCATAAAAGCTTTCATGATGCAATTCTCGGACTTCTATGCAGGAGCGTAGCCAGGAATTTTTCTGAGGGAGGGTTTCGTTCTTTTGGTTCGGATCTGAGAAAGTGGAATAATATCTAGTGTAAACTTCACGAAAATAAGGCGATGGGGTTACCCCCTCTGGTTTCGCCCCTGTTTCTCTGTATTTAGGATGGAAAAGGAAAAAAAAATTAGACAAAATTGTTCATTCTGATTTTATTTTTATTCTTTTTTAGATAAGAATTTTATATTTTTGTAAATTATAGAATTTTATATTTTAGAATTTTATATTTTATTATTTAAAAATTTTAAATATAAATGTGAAAAGTTATGTAAAATTTTTGACAATTAAATAAAAAAAATATATATATAGCTCAAAAAAATTTAAATTTAAGAAATCAACTTGCAGTCATGATATTTTGTGTTTTGAAATATTTGCAAAGTTTGTAATTGCAGCTTTGTTTGATTGTAAAAATTGTAAAAAAAATATTCTGAAAAAATTGCTTTATTAATTAAATTCCTTTAGAACTTCAAAGCAATAATTTAATAAAAAAAAACTTTCACAAATCAAACCTCAGCATGGGTCCATGAATTTCCAAAGAAAAATTTTATAAATTCACCCGGACCAAAACCAGTCCATATACTATCCATTCGACCAACAAACCAACAAAGAAAGAAGTTCACCATATAAAACAATGTGCAAAAAAACTACAAAGCTTCTTGCTGGTACTGCATGTGCTGAGGTTAGGCTTTAGAAATTGATTTGAGTCAGCATATTTTATCTCCCACGAAATTGAATTGGAATAAAAAACGAAAAGGAAGGAAAAAAACTTTTTTCTTGTGCTACTTTCTTAATCAATGCTTGCCTGTCTGTCTTCTAACTTCTTGCTATGATCATCAATATTTGATTCTCGAATATTCATTTCCTACCGCTTAATTTTAGATTCAAATTCACTTCTTTTTTTTCTTATTTCTCTTCATTTGTTTGGCGCGTGCTGAATGTGTGGAAATGTGGTGTGTAAATGTAAAAGTTTGTTAAATAATTTGAATGCTGTCACGTATTGATGAGATTAAATAATGCATTATAGGTTGGATGAGGAAAGTAGGCGGAATGCACTTTTGAAGGTTTTAATAGAATTTCATGAAGTTTTTTAATAAAAACCTAAGAAAAGAAGTATGAAAAGGGTTTTTGGGGTCAAAACCTCTAATTTAGAAAATTTTTGGAGGGTATGTGACGTATAAAAAAGTTTTCAAGCTTTGAATCAGTTTCAAACTGCAAAATCTTGATTGAAACGAACAATAAAGTAAAACTACTTTTAAACTGGCAAAAAAGCTCTTTTCCCACATTATTAGTGATATTTTGGCGAAAGTCTCAAACTTATTTTTCCAAAAATAGCCATAAAGTCATTATCAAGGTACCTCCGTAACAATTACACCATTCTACCCTGCCAAGATTGATTTTCAACTCCTTCGTCGATTGAAAATTCAGAAAACTTTATCTTTAAGCTAATCCACCTCATTAACTGACATCAATCCCCTACTTACACATCCACACAGAGCAGGACAATGAAGCACGAAAGGAGGGCAAAAAAAAAGTATAAAAGAAATAAGCTAAAAACTTGTCACATAATAAATGGAATGGAAATCGAAATAAATGGGAAAAGTTTGTAAATATTCCTTTCATGCTCGAGATACCACGACAACAAGCGATGACTATCACGGAATGAGTAGACTATTATAGCATTCAGTATATCATGAAGCAATTTTCTTCTTCTTCTTTTCTTGTGTGTGAACAATTGAAAGATGAAGAAGAATATGAAAAAAAAATCTAAAAGTGCTCTTTTCTTCTTCTTTTTTTTGAGAAATTGCCTCAACTATTCCTGCTACTGCTGCTTCATGCCACTTCTGGAACATTAAATATCTTTTTATCAAATCCATTCAATAACAAAAGAAAGAAATTTGTCTCAATTCTTTTTTTTTCTTTCTTTGAAATGTCATAAACAGCAGCAAAAAGCGCAAAAATGATGCGAATGTTTTTGAAAATTTTTATTGCCACATTCGACTCAATATTGCACGACATAAATTTTAACTTTTGCTTTGTATTTTTCTTTTGTGTGCCGAGTGAACTTTTTTAACTGCCTTTTCATGATTTTTTTTTGCGAGAAGGAAATTGAAGGACAGAGCTTTTGTGAGAAAGGAATAATTTTGTTGAAGACTGAAATTGAGAGATGAAAATGTTTCGAAGAGAAAAAAGTGTTACTTTTAGGAGTTGACATGAAAGCTTTCTTTTCAAAAATGGATCTGTGGATCGTTCAAAATTTAATAAAAGAGAATTTAAGTGAAAATGAGAACATTTTCCTTAAAAATATTTAAAAGACTATCCAATTCTTTTTTTAAAAAATTTTCAAATAATTTATATTTCACGTTTAACATTTTCTTAAACTAGAAAAATCAAAAGAACTTTAAGAACAAAATTATGAAAAAATTTAATATTTTTTTTAATAAAATGAAAATTTACAAAACTTTGAAATTTCTATAAAAAATAAATAACCAAAATTTTTGCAAATTTAAGAAGAAGATCTTTAAACTTTTGGTCTGTTAAAAAAACTCAAAAGAGAAATTTAGAAAATTGTAAATTTTACATAGTTCATTTTAATTATGTTCAATCTTATGTATAATATGCTGGAAAAGTCCTTGAAGCTCAACATTGGGAAGCCCGCCAAATAATTCAGAGAGAATATCTCAACCATTCTCTCATTGTCAATACTTATTCAGTGCTAAAGAGAACGAAATGAAATTCTCAATTCGAATCTCAATTTCAAAGCGCATGCTCAAAAGAAGCTGCACCTCTCGGCACCCAACCTTCCCCTCATTTCTGATAAAAATGTCTACAATTTTGCTCCTCTTCTTACCGAATAAAAAACCATTACCTTACCGAATAAGATCTCCTCTTTTCTCTGTGTGTATGTTTTTTGGGAGGAAAATATTCATTTGATTACCGTTACCCGATGCATAAAGTCAATCTTTCTCAATACTCCTCGCGTCGCGCGAATTTTGTGTGATTTTTGTGCTTAAAGTGACACTTTTTTTGTACTCAAAAAATTTCCTTCATATGGATGTTCATGTGGATTTTAATGACATGGGATGATGTGTGATTATGGAGTAATTTTAAAATTACGAATGGATTTATTTGTGATGAAAATGATGAGGAAATTTAATGGAAAATTTTGATGGAAATATATAATGAAGAAGATATTTTTTTTGTTGGGTGATTGAATGAATATGGAAGAAATTCAGTGAATAGGAATGAGAATTAAGAATATTTAAAGGTTGGAAGATATTGTGAAGTTTATGAGAAGATTTTGTGAACTTGAAAACTGAAACTCAATCAAAAGAAAAATCAAAAAATATTCTGAAAATATTAAAAGTGTTCAATAAAATTAGAAAAATTAATTTTTAATCAAAAACATGAGAAAGTAATTAAAACATATTACTACTGCCAGTAATCATTCAAAAGAAAATATTTAAAATACCTTCAATGAACAAAAACTTAAATCCACAACGAATCGGATTACATTTGTTAAAAAAAAAATAATTGCAAGTGTTATGAAAGTAAAATCCTGAACAAAGCATTAAGAATTAAAAATTATAATCTTTTGTGTGCATAATCTTCATGTTACACTGTATAAGAAGATTAAAAATAAAATCTACAAGAGAAAAAATTTTTTTCATCGCGAGTTGGAAAATGTAAAAGATTTTATGGAAATTCAAAAGTAGAAGTTAAATGAAAAATTTTTAATAGAATTGAAACAAAAGAGGATTTTTGAATTGTGAACAAATTAAAAAGAATTGTTGATTAAAAAAGTTAAAAAAGGATTTTATTCAATGTGAGACTTAAGAGTGGAAAACAATTTAATTTAAGGTGTGAATATAGAAATAATTTTAACGATTTTTATCAAAAAAAAAAAACTTTGAAGATTTTTTCATTATCGAAATATTATCGAAAACTCAAATAATATTATAAATCACCAAAACATTAAAACTCAAAAATTTCAAATTCATAGAAAAATAAAATTCAAATTTCCTAAAAATAAAAAAAAAATCCAAAAATTCTCAACTCTTAATTAAAGACTTTCCCAACAAAAAAACAGCAGAAAAAAGTAATCAAACTCAAAACATTTTCCATAAATTCGACTCACTGCCCACAGCTTCATTCTGTCTATTTATATCCCCAAATATATGCCATTATAATAAAGATAGATCCACAACATTTCCATAGCAAAGGAGATAATAACACTGTTGTGTGCAAATGTAAATGAAAATTGTTTGTGAATTCTCATCGTAAATAAACTTTTATTTTCTGTGTCAAAAAATAAGAGAAAGAAAGAAAGAAATAAGGCAGAAAGATTAAAGTTAGTCCTACACACGCCAAAAGAAAGAAGCAAAAAAAAAGTTTGATTAAAAAAAGATGCTTTTGTGTGAACAAATTAGAGTAAAAAGAAGGCACAGAATGTGTAATTTGCTGATGGAGTGTGCAAATGAGTGAAATTTCTCTCAATTTCACATGCAAATAAGTTTGTTGAGTGAAAAATTTCTCACTGCATTTAATCATTGAGGTTCTTAATTTTTGTGAGGAGATCTTTAAAAAAAAAATAAGTAAAATTTTAAAGTGAATAAAATAAAAAATAAAAATAAGAAATAAAATGAGAAAAAGTGAAACGGAAGTAGAAGAGAAGCTGAATTGTAGTCATTCATATAGTCAATATTAATATTTAGAGATTAAAAATATTTTAACGAAGAATTGACATGGATCCACTTGCAATCTTTTGGGTATTGACAAATTCTTCGTATCTAGGTAGGTTGAATATTTCTTTAGATTATTTTTTATATATTGAAATTGAGAAATGGGTATGAGAGTAAATTTGAACATATGCTTACTTATTTGCTGGTAATATTTACATTAATGCACGTATAATACTTAATTTTAATAATTCTAAAATAATCAGTTAAATATGGTGAATGATTTTGAAAACTAAAAAACTACAAATTTCTATCCAACATTTTTTGTTGTTTAGTCAAAAATGCCAAAATAAACCCCAATAACCAGAAATTATAAAAGTTAGTGTTCAGATAGTTTATCTCACGGCTATCTTCAGATACGCTAGCTTAAATCTAGCTTTTAAATAATTTCTAACGGTCGTGGTTATTAGGGAAAAAAATAAATACTATTTTTTAATTTTTTAATCAAATTTAAATCAAAAGGAATAAAATCAAAATTCATCAACATAAAATATAATCCAGCTTATACAATTCATTTTCACAGAATATAAATATTTTTTTTCGTAATGTGAACTCTTCTAGACAGTAAATACAATTTCACCGGAAGCTGATAATATTATGCAGCCATATATCTAATTTAACATTTATTAAAAATTCTTGGAAAATAATATTATTGACGCTACCTGAGCATTTATTTTCTTTTCGAAATTAAATTCGTACGAATTGAAAAAAAGAGCTCTGAAAAATTCTTCCGGGAAATCCCTAATTGAATTGTAAGACATATACCAAGAGTTATTTACAAAAAAAATGACAGAAAATTTGATGAATTTTCCGCAATTTTGAACAAAAATTAGGTGAATAATTTTTCGTGGAAGGAAATAAATGTCAAATTTTTCACAGAAAATTTTTAAATTTAGAGGTGCTTGAAGGATGCTTTGAAAAATGCTTCATTTCTGAGAAAAGTTTGCAGCCAATTTTTTCTCATTTATGGTGGTTAAATATAGCAGCATCAAAGATTTCAGATAAAGTATTTTTATTTTTGAATTTCAAAGGTATTTTTTCCTTCAAAAAGCTAAAAAAATTAAATAAAGTTTCGTAAAGTATGAATATAGAGCTAACTTATGCAATATTCAAATTTTATTTAATAAAATTGATTAAATTAGTTTTTGCAAAAAATGAGAATGCTTAACCCGAAAGGCACAATTCAGATATTCGAGACGAAATCCCGCATCAAGCCGGAATGACCCCAGCACCATAAATTGCATGTCATCTTGGTCATGGCCTCACTTCAGCTTGGTGCCGGATTTGATCTAAATTATCTGATCTGTGCCTTTCGGGTAAGTTTGATTATCAATTTTCATACAAAAATTCAACTTTATTTTTTATTGATAAATGCCATAACTTATATTCAAACCACCTATTTTTATACATTCAATCCACAAGGAAGGAAAAATGCAAAACAGAATTCAAAACATTCTTCAACTTCCTAACAAGTCTTAAATTCAATAAAATATAGAAAAAATTTAATATTCTACTCGAAAACTTATCTCAACTTGAAGCAGCAATGTCAGTATAAAAATCAATAAACGTCCCAATTTTTTCACCTTAAAATTCACGCCAAGTATTTTTTTATATTTTATCCTCACACTTCTCGACACTTTACAAATCATCGCCATCATCATCATCATCCTCACGTCATATCGCTCTAGTGATAGTTCATATAAGCAACATAAACGTCAATCAAATAAAATAATAAAAAAAAGTTCGAATAGACGTGAAAGCTTCAAGACAGTAGCTCACACAAAAAGAAAGAATTTACGATGCTTCAATAAAAAAAGAGCTCAAATGATAAAAATGCGACTTCCTTAAACGAGAAATTTTATTATTACGATACTCGTTATTAGAATATATCACTGCCGTATTTTGTTCTTCTTCTTACTACTTTTTTTTTCTACCAAATAAATAAATTGAATATTTTTTTTTCTCTCTTACACGGAAATTTATTTTACTCATGACAGCAAAAAATGCCAGAAAAATAAAATAAGAATAAAAATCTTTTAATTTAAATCGTTTAAGAGCGAAAAAAAATTGTTTTATGAGTTGAAATTTATATTTGAGATTGAGGAAGAGCTTCAAGCTGTTTTTTATTTTATATTTTTGTGATGAGATGAAATTTTCTACATTTTATGTCAATCATTATTATTTTTATATTAACATTGACAAATGAAGCTTTTGTTGGGTTATTTTTTGTTGTCTTGATGGATCTACAAGTGGATTTTTAAGTGCTTTTGTTGGGTGGAGTTATAATGGATTGTTTGTGGAGAATTAAAGGATTAGTGGAAAGGACTTTGAGATTTGGGATTTCGGGGAAGGAAATTGTTTATGGAAGAATGTTTATGGTTTAATATTTCATCAAGGTAAATTTTAGAAAAGATAAAGTTCTGAAAAAAGTTGAATAATTTTTAGAAATGGAACAAAATTTTAGAAAATTCTATATTTTATCCGAACATAATTTTTTTTAAATTGAAGCAGAAAAAATTTAAGGTCAATTTAAAATTATAAAAAATCTTGTTAAAATCTAATCAAGCTTTATTTGTTAAATTATAAAATTTTAACAAATTGTTTTTAAATATTTTTAAGATATTAAATGTGTAAACTTAAAAAAAAAATCAAACATAAAATATAAAAAATATTTCAAAAAATTAATTTATAAAGTTCTAGGCACAGAAATTTACTATATTTCACAATCACTATAATCTATTTAATAATTTTGGACTTCTTCCAATTTTTATTCCCTTTTAAATTCATAAATTTTATGAACCTTACTATTTTGACAAAATTAATTCAATTTAATGAATTCAATCGCAATAAATAAAAGTTCACGACCCTCACCATAAAAATCACATTCAATATTTTTTCCACAAAGCACACAACTCTGTTTGTGTCGTTGACAGTAAAAAAAATATGAAAAGAAGCTCCAAAAAATATTAAAAATAAAAATGATGACAAAAAATTTATTTTGTTTCCATGGCGATTGTTATATTATTGAAACAAAAGAAGCTTCCGCACAAAACAGCATAAGAGAAATAAAGAAGCAAAATTTCCATAAAATGAAAATTGTTGTTGATATATCAATCGCAGCCAATTTTTATAGCAAAGCCAATGATATTATGATAATATATTATCATTTTTATTGAGTGGATCAATAATTTTTTTTTATGTCTAGTCAATGCTGGATTGAAAAAGCTTTAATGTGAGAAATTTATTGAAGTAAAATTTACTGTGATTGTGATGGATATTAATTAATTTACTTGATGGAAGGCAAAAAGAAGCTCTATTATGTATTGCTGTAGTTATGGATGGTAGGGCTTATGGAAATATTCTGAATGTAAACAAAACTAATGCTTGTTGTCAAATAAATTTATGATGAATTGTTTCATTCTTGAAATTTAAATTCATTTATTTAAGATTAAGTTATGAATTATTTTAAATTTAGAATTTTTATAGAAAGACTTAAAATTTATGAGCTTTAAGAACTAAAGTTTAAAAATTTTTTTAAAAATTTCGAGAAATTTTGTTCTTTCAATTTTGCTCAATTAAACAGCTTGAATACTAAACTTTAAAAATTTTCATTTTAAACTTTAATTTGAATTTTTTAATGAATACTATTGAATTTTTAATTTGCAAAAACTTTTAATTGGAATATTCACCAAGCTATAGCCATTCATCTTAACTTTTAACCTTCTTCGCTTTTCAGAAAAAAAAAAATCTGAAAGAAATTTTCTGAAAGAATTTTTTTTTTTCATATTATTTTAAGGAAGTCAAGAATTTGTGATTTATTCGTCAAGTATAAAATAATTTTTTTTTCTGGTACGATTGTATTGATAGATTTAAAATTTAAATTTTCATTTTTTTTTTGATGAATTTCTCATAAATCGTTGTCTTGTTTCTAAGGATATTATATAAAATTTCAAGAATTTGATTGAAAATTATTTAACTTTCAAAAATTCTGACTAAAATAGGCATTAACTTGATAAATAAACATTTTCGAAAGATAGAATTTCCAAGAAAATTGCTTTTTAACACGTCAGTCGACTTAACTTATTTGATTGATGTTATTTTCGTAATTTTATTAAAATTCTTTTGAACCTGTCATATTATTTCATTTAATTCTCATTTTTGGAAAGGTTGGCTATGCTGATTTTAGGAAAAAAAATAACTAACTCAATAGTCACCCCATCGTTAACACCATCAATCTTAAAAAATATGAATAACAATTTAAATATTCTAAAGGAATTAATATCTCCAAGGCATTTCAGCTACAAAATTAATGATGATGACTGAAAGTAATTAACAGCAATAAATGATAGCAATTAACGAGGATTAAAAATTAATAGCGAGAGTCTATAAAAAATATTTTTCCATCAATATTACTGTAATTAAACAGTATGTATGAAGCTTTAGTGAAGATTTTGAGGTAGTTTCTATGACTACAATTTGAATAAATTTGCATTTTAAAGCAATGAAAATTACAATAAAGAAATATTTAGAATTTAAAGGATTAAATTGTTGATGTTGAAATTTACGATAAAAAATTCTGAAATGAAAAATTTGAACCCAAAATTCCCATCGTCCATCACAAAAATTCATCCTCAAATCACTTATCCATAAAAAATTTTTCAATAAAAATCACAGATTTAACCCTAAATAAATTCCATAAGCCATCACATTGCTCCACACCATAAATACTTATGATTTCGATTATGAGAATCTTTCTTACATATTCCATCACTAGTTCATATTTATGCTGAATATTTCTCATGTCTCTGTCTCACTATGAATCAAAAAAATGCCAGCAGGGCGTTCATGTGTCGTTTATTTATGTCACACTTTGACAGATTATTAATGCGATCAATATCGAGATTTTTTGTGTGTATTGTTGTTGTATTTTGAGGGGTGTGGGGTATGTGATGGTGTGGTTGAAGAGCTTTGTCGTCTTGTTCAGCTCAATATGAACAGAATATTTTCATATTTTATATTTTATTATTTTTTTCGGGAAGATTATGAGGAGATTTATATGTAGTTATTCTATCAATGTTGATCGAATGAAGATGATGAGATTTGGAGATTTTATGGGATTTGTTTGATGCTTCGTGGAATTTTGATTTTTATGAAATGGATTTTGAAGAACTCATGGTTATTTTTTTTTTTGATTAGTGTTCTTTCTAAGAAATTTGGAAATTAATTAAATTTTTGCTTTTTAAAAAATCTTGAAAATCTCAAGTTTAAAAAAAAAAATTGTTCAGCAAAATCTTTATCAATTCCCAATAAATTCTCTTTTTATGTCCAATTCATAGTTTTTTTTTCATAACAACATTCAAAACATCCCCCGAGAAGATGAGGAGAAGAACTTCATAGACAATATATTTAAATATATTTCTCTACATTCTACATGCATAAATTCATTCATATCTTCCTACCCATTTTCCTATTCTCATTCTTTTGTATGAATTAGGAAGAAGATAAAAGCTTCTTCCTTTCAGGTCATTCATAATATATGCATGTATGTCGTTTCTATCCTCTTTCGTGTATGTGTCTCATCTTAACACTTTTTTTTGTGTACAATAACAATTTATGAGTCGAACGAAGAACGAAGTGAGAAAATTTGATTTAGGGAATACAAAAGGATTTCTTGTGTTTATGTAGATTTTTGGGTAAGGGGATGTTCAGCTTCAATGAGTTCATGAATTATGTTTGAATGAGTTGAAACTTTCTTTGTTGGGAACTTTTTTTTTGGGGTTAAGAGTTGATTCTTATGCTTTTTTGATGATTTAAATGTTGTTGAACATCTCTTGGCATGAGAAAATTTAAAAAATTCTATATAACGTCTTTCAACAATATCAAGCCTCTATTATTTCTGAAAACTTTTCGGATCATCAAATGACCCTAGAAAACATTTTTAGAACCTGAAAAGCCACTTTTGGAATTTAACGTATTTTTTAAGATCCTAAATAGTATTTTTTATGATAAAAGACTCTATAGTCTCAAAATTCACACTATTTCTGCTAAAAAACATCCATCGACATAAAACCTCAACAACCCCTAATCCATGCAAGCATACTAAACAGATATCCCTCTCAAGAAGTCTCGAAACGATTCAAGAACTCATTTCTCTTCTACTTATTTCAACATTTTCCTCACACCCTACACTTGTATTTTATGAATCATCACGTTTAAATTTAAAACTGTACGTGATCTATTTATTGTTAGTTGAATGAAAAAAAAAAATCTTATGATGCGAAGACCATCATCATCATCATCATCATCGTCATTATTGTATACAGATGAGTAGATAGATATGAAAAAGGCATACAAAAGTTATGTTTTTATGTATGCTGATAGCAGCACAAATAGAAATATCCATTTTTGAGATGAGCTTTAGTTGTGGATTGGATGTGAGTTGGGGGAAAAATCAGTGTTTGTGCTATAAAATGGAAATGGAAAATCACACGAAAAATTGAATGCAGCATATTTTCTTTATCTTTCGTCATCATGATCCACATTCTAATGTCCATAAAAATATATTATATCCATACCAGTCAGTCAACGTACAAAAAAAAATTGTCTTTTTATTGAAATTGTTTTATTCGTACATGTGCCAAACTTTCAAGTGCCGAAATGTGTATTTTAATATTTTATTTTACTTTTACGTCTGAACATTGTTGCTTTTCAATTTGTATCGAATTTCTGGTCCTTGTTATTTTTATTTTTACTTCTTTTATGTCTGTATAACCTGTAGCAGAGTCTCATGTCGCTATTGATTTCGATGAATAATAAATTTTTATTTTTATTGCGACGAAATTGAAGAGCAGGAAATGAAAGAATTTTTTTTTCTTGGTGCCAGTTTTGCGGCATTGAAAGGAAAATTGTGAATATTTATTAAAAATTTATGAAGATTTTATTTTGTTTTGTTTCTTTGAGGTTTTATTGGTGTTTGAGTGGTTTTTAGGCTTTTAATGGTATTTTTATAGTTTTGTGTCATTTTTAATGAATTTATTAGAATTTTAAATCAAAATGGTTTGGGAGTTGGAAAATCCTCAGAGAATCAGATTGGGTGACACAAAAATAAGTGTGATTTATAATATTATAATATATCGTGTATTTGTTAGGCTTTCTCGCTATCGGGATCGGGATCGGGAAATCCCGATCCCGAAAAATCCCGGGATCCCGAAAATTTTCGGGATCGGGATTGAAAATCCCGATTTTAACCATTTGCATAGTAAAATATTTTTTTTTTGACTTTTTTTTTCAAAAAAAAATTTAATTTTTTTTTTAACTGAGTATTTAAAGAAACATTCACTTTAAATTTTATTAAAATTTAGTGTCATTTGATATTGATACTTCATTTTGTTAAAATTTTAAAAAAATTTGGAAAATCAACCAAAATTGGCAAAAATCTATATTTTTTTTAAAAAATATTTTTGATACTTAGAAAAAAGTTTTTATCGGGGTTAAAATAATCGAAAATTGACTTTAAAATTAAACCTTAATTTAAAAAAAATATTATTTTAAAGACTATATATAATATTCTAAAAACGATTCTATAAATTAATGATACTTTCTAAAACATACATTAAAATGAAACTCTAGAAATAATTTTACTAAATTTTTAATTTTGTAGTTTTTTCAACCATTAAAGACCAATTATAACAAAATTGTTTCAATAATATATTGCCAAAAAAATAAAAACTTTTAAAAATTAATTACCTTCATTCAAATATTAAAATTGAATATAAAATCCATATAAATTTTTCAAAAATATCTTTCGGGATTTCCCGGGAAATCCCGGGGAATCCCGATCCCGATCCCGATCCCGAAAATCAATCGGGATCGGGATTTCGAGAAAGCCTAGTATTTGTCTTATAATAACCAGTAGCATTCAAATCTAGCGCTTTACACAAAATTCAAAGTAAAATAAAATTCTTTACCATAAAGTTTTCTTTCATCCTTATACCAACACGCAATTTTAAATATTTCAATTCTCAAATAAAATGAATAAATTTGCCAAAAACATCTTATAAACATCAGCTTGGATATCAAACTAGCAATCTTACAAATTATTTCATTAAAACTTACAACATTGAGACCTTCCACAACAAAAAATTCTTCACACCAAAATCTAATTTCAATTCATCTTCTTAACTATTTATGTGCCCACAATTTCGAATAATTATCAGCATTAGGCTTCCTTTCAAGAAAGCTCTTCTTAGCAGCCATACTCATTCTTATAGACGAAAGGAATGATGATGATGATGATATTTAGGAATCTTTTCATACGTTGCCTATTCTATCCTTAAAAAATGTGTATATGCATGTATATAGAAAAATAATAACAATAATAATAACAATATTATGGAGAAAGAAGGGATAAATATTGGTTCATTTGTTTGAGGGGGTGTCAGTTTGTTGTGCTGTGCTTGAATTGCCCCCCTGAACACGATGAGCATCAAAAGGAAGAGTAAAATATAGAAATAAAATGTTATGTTTTCCTTATAGGCAAAGCAGAAGAAAAAGAGTTCAAAAAAGAGAAAAAAGAAGAAAGTTTTTGTGAGTTAGAATATGTTTGAGGTTTTAAAGAGATTAGGGCGCATTTTTTGGAGGTTAGCTACCTTTAAGGATCATCTTCTTCAAAATACTTATTTTCAATCAAGTTTAATGGAAAGTTATCCATCTGACTAACCAACCAACTCTCCCAAAACACATCAAAATATTTCACATTAAACACACAAATTTTGCTCCCTTAAAAATAGGAGCAAAAATACCATAAGAGATTCATGTATTTTATGACTATGAATGTTATGAATAGACATTATAATAATCTTTTTCGTATAAGAGTATTATGGTCTAAAATCCATACGGGATCATTTTCATAAGAGCCAGCAGTGGTTGAGCAATTTTTCTTCTTTTTCTGTTTCATTTTATGAATACATCTCTATATGAGCTCACGGAAAAGAAATTGATGGGAGTTTGTTGGAGCTATGAGATAAAAGGCCACAGCACATACACATGCATGAAAATATGAGGATCATTTAATTTAATTTTATTCACTTTCGTGCTTGCTGCTTCTTATGCCTCTATTATGGTTCTGGTTGGTTTTTTTTTCTAATAATAAAGATTGAGGATTTTTTTGTTGTAAAATGTTTCCTTTGTGCTTTAAAGGAAATTTGTTGATAAAGTTGATATTTTGAGGTTACGAAGAAAATTGTTTTGAAGATTTTTTAAAGAATTTATCTTCTTAATTTTTATCAAAAAAATCTTTTGAATATTCAACAAATTCAATAAACATCAATTCAAGAAATCTTCAGAATTCGAACATCTTTTTACACTTACAACGAACTTTCTCTTTTAATAATTAAAAACTCAACAATTTATTCTAAAGTTAACATTTCCTAAACAAATGCACCCCATCTCATTTCTCTCAGTTCAACATGAAAGCAACCACAAAAGGTCACAAAAATATGTTCATCTCTTTTAAGACTCATTGAGATGTAAATTAAAATCACTAGGAAAACAAAATTTGCATTTTATCGTCTTTATTACTTCATGTTTCTTCTTGTTAGTGTCATTTTTTTATTTAGACAACAGAAAAGGGATGACTTTTGAAAGTATTATGAGAGAATGAAGCGATGTTGGAAATTTCGAAGGAATTGCGGCTCTAAAAAGTTAAATGAATGAGATTTGATTTTTTTCCCCATTTTTGTTTGCTTTAAATTGAATTTTTTGTTATAAAGAAATAAAATTTTTTCTTTAAATTTTGTTTTAAATGACTTAAATAATAAATAATTATGTTAATCTTGATAAAATCCGTAAATTCAAAATAAAAAAATCAAAACAGATTTTTCATAAAGCACCTCCCCACCCTTAAAAACTCAACAGTTGAACTTGCATTGTGCCAAATAAAACTTTCAAAAGTGATTCATTAAAATTCTCCCCGCAAAAATTTAGGTCAAAATTTTCTATTCTCATTTTACATAAAATACCCCATAAAATCTCCTCATAAATTATTTGAGCTTGAATAGACTCAAAACAAGATTTAACTAGATTATCAGATTGGAAGTAAAGCGGTTATTCACTCAACAAAATGACTAACTTCATAAATTATTTAATTATTGATCAACAAGACTTTTATATTGGGGGAACATAAAGAAGAGAAAAATAAAGGAAAAAGTTTTGTAATCGGGGGACTGTGAGGCAAAAGAATGAAGAGAATTATTACAAAATTTCTGCTGTGATTACGTAAAATTAATCTTGTTTTAGTTCACATATATGAGATTTATGAGCGCTCTTTAGGAATAGTTTATGAAAGTCTTTGGGTTATTGGGGATATAAGGACAGAGAATAATTGAAGGTTGAATTAGAAATGAGTGTCTAGGCAAGAAAAATGATGATTATAGGAGGAATTTTGTGATAGGAAAATCGTAACATTTTCATTAATTTTTTTAAATCATTTCTGAAAATTTCTATAAAATAATTAAATTTTAAAAAATCAATATTGAATAAATCATAATATGAAAATATATTTTAAAAGTTCCTAAAAAATTAAAACAATTATAAAAAAACGCATTTAAATATTTTTCAATATTTAAATACTAAAATATATAACAACAAATTCAAAATCCCAAACCTCACACACAATATCCCCCTCTATTCTAACATAATCGCTGAAAGCTACAACGATAACATTATTGGAAAAAAAATGTGAGAAAAAAAGTGAAAAGAAAAAGTTTCCTCGGAATGGAAGGACAAAAGAATGAAAAATGAACAAATATTAATTTTATTATTTTTTTCGAATCTTTTCTACCTCAAAATGATTTTTTTTTCATAAAGGTATGCCATGAACCTTTTAACCTTTATAAGCATGTTAAGGATAAAGATATTGAGAAAATCTTTGGTTTAAGGAGAATTTATGGGAACTTTATTGAAGGTTTTTGGGATAAAAAATTGAAATGAAGTTGATTTAAAAATAAAAGTTTGAGATAAATAAAATTCAAAATTAAATAATAAAGTTGCGTTTTAAAAGGTTTAATAAAAAATGCAAACAAATCCATTTCCAGCAATCAATATGCTCCACATAGTTCATTAAGTACCAAACAAAATCTTAAAACTTTTCATCTTCCTTTCCACAAATCAAATTGCTTACCTAACACCCAACAACAAAGTAAAAAAAATAAAAAGCTTAAATAGAAGCCTTGTATGACAAAAGAAATAAGTCTAAGATAAGGCAAAGTAAAGCAGTGTGTATTCAAGGAAGTACCATTAAAGAATGAGTAAGAAGACCAGAAAGGATAATGATGATTTTTTTATTGAATATTCTTCGATCCTTTTCATATATTTATTTATTTTTTATTCTAAGAAAAGAAAACAAAGTCTATGAAAAAAAAGAAAAAGATGTAGAAAAATGAGGAGATTCAAGACCGGATGTGGTGGTCTAATGGTTTTAAGAATGGAAAAGTTTTCTTTTATGGGGACGGTTTGAGGGTCTATTTTACATAAATTTGTGATGATTTTCAGAGAAAAGAGGCTGTAGTTTGGAAAAAAATTTGACAAATATATTCTTGAATTTCATTCTTTAATCAAATGCTTAAGACTGTCCTTGACAGCAAATTTCCATTGACTAAAAAAAATTCTCAAAGAAAAAAATCAATCGAAGCCAAAATGTCTCAAAAATGTTTTTCTTCACTAGCCTCTCAAAAAAAACTGATAAACTTTAGTCTTCTTTCCACAATCCTGTTGCTATTTCTTTCCTTTTTGTGCCTCACTTAAGGGCACTTTCCATTCTTTTCGATTCTTCAAAAAAGAAGGCAAGAAAATTACTTTATTTGCTTAAAATGTGGAAAAATCTTATTTACAAAAGGGAAATAAGAAAATCATGAACTGTGTTTGTGTGTGTATGGGAAATTTTGTTCGGCTTCTGTTATGGACAAACAATTGTTTTAAATTGATTTTCTTTATATTATTCTTCAAAGAGAATGGACCGCATAGGAAGTTGAAAAAAAAAAATCATAAAAAGTTTTTATTGTTTTCAAAGAAGAGGCATAAAAGCGATTTTCTCAGACATTAAGAGATGAAAGTATTTTAAAGATTGAAATGATTTTGTAATTTTTTTGAGGTTAGGAGTTGAAAAGGTGGTAGGTGAGAGAATCTTTTATTAAACTAGAATTCACTGCAATCTCGCTTGTTGTCATCAAAATATCACACATTAGTCATCATATCATCACAAACTTTAATCAAAATTACCTCCAAACAAAATAATAAAAAATTCTTCATTCATAAACCGCGCATCACACCAATATCAGACATCACTTGAATTCCCAATTCAACATTCCATTATCCACTTGTTTAACAACCTCATTTTAATAATTTCAAAATTTTTTTAATATAAAAACCAGCACATAAAATATTCATGAATCTGCAAAATGTTTCAAAAGAATGAAATGAAAAAAGTTTTTTTTTATATTTTTTTTCTGCCAACTCTCGAAGCATAAAACAGGAAAAATTTTGTTCTGTCACAATATGAATTAAAACGGAGAATTAACGCGACTTTAAATGAGATTGATGGGAGAGAGAGACAAAAGTTGTTTTAATTGTCGTCGCAACAATCGTCATTTAATTGTCGCTTCCTTTTACAAGTTCTTCTGTTTTTTTTTGTGGAAGTTGTATTGTTGTTGAACTGGAAGGGGATTAAAGTGACAGAGGTGGTCATTGAGAAAGTTTTATGGATCAACGGTTTTTCGAAAAAATATATTTTCTTGACTTTTTAGAAAGTATTTGTTGACGGTTTTAAGCATGATCTGCAGTTTTGAAATTTTTATTTTTATTTTTTAGTTTTCAAAACTTTTGTTCCTTGATACTTAAAATATTGCATAAATTTTATTTTTATATTTAAAAATTTTTTACGATTTTTTTTTCAATTTTTAAAAGCTTTTGGGGCCGTTCACTTACCCGAAAGGCACAAAAGCGGCACGTCGCCGGCTTGGGGATGGCGTAAGTGCGGCACGGATCGATTGCGCCGCACAGATATTTGGCACGGTGCCGTCACGGTGACGGCACAGATCTTTAAAATTTAGCATCAATCCGGTTTCACTCCGACCCCATGCTTGAGTTGTGCACCAAAAGAACAAAAGAATTTCCGGCACCGAGCCGGTACGCTTTTAAATCCGTGCAACGCGGATCCGGCCTGGATCTAGCGCCATGCTGCCTCAATTTTATAATGAAAAACAGCTTAGGGCTTACTCCATGCCGTCGTCATACCGGTTTAGATTTATAAAAAAAGCACAGAAATAGGAACGGTGCCGACTTGATGCTGGTACCATACTGGATTAAATGCTACCTGAAAATTAAAATTACACCGTAATGGTGCCAAATCTATACTAATTTAATTAAATTTATTGCGTTCATATTAAATATTTTTTTATTAAAATAAATATTTATTTAATATATAAAGTTATCGATAATCTTTTTTTTTTTTAAACAAGAATCTAAAATCGGCTAAAATCACAATGATAAACTGCTAAACTCCTTTCAATACTGCCCAACGTCAAAAAGTCAATAGCAAATCAAAAAAAGGCTCGAAATTTGTATTTTTAGATTCCGCTGTGGTATACAATTCTCTGAAATGATTAAAAAAATTTATTAAAACAAAGGAAATTTAAAATTTAATACTATGGGGCTTGGCCGTTTTTTCATTAAGTGTCAGAAATCGACTATTTTTAGCATTTTTTATTTTTCCTGGACATTTTGCCAATTATTTCAATAGTGGATCTTATAAAACTCCTGAAAATGCACAGTTTGGTATATAAATTACAACATATCATGCTGTAATTAAGCATAAAAACACAAAAATATCTCGGTATCTGACACTGAAATTTTTTTACCCTAATTTGATTTTTCACACAAAAATTCGTAGAACTTCACGAAAACACAGTTTAAAGAAACAAATTTTACACTGATATGTTCGTTTTTATGTTATGTATACTATGGTCGAGTAGAAACTACTAAAATACAAGTATAAATAAGTTAAATTAATAATTTTATCCCAAAAATTCTTTGATTTAACCGACAAAATTTGAATTTTTTGTAAACAACAACAAAATATTCAAAAAATTAAAAATGAGATAAAACAATTATTAAGAAGATTTGAAGCTTGAAAATTACACAATAAACGAAGAAAAATTTGATGTTTTAACTAAGCCTCTAGAAACAGTAATTTATATTGTCTAAATTTAGTTTTTTGTGATTTAATTTTTCATCAAAATTTGAATTTCAAAAAACTGTTGGAAAAAATGTAACAAATTTTTCGACCAAGCCCTATGATATTATTTTTGATGTTTTATTCTTGATACTTACAGCTGTTTTTCACAAGTTTTTAACTCTCCAATGTTTACCAGGAAACAAACAGATTCCATATTTGTCACTTGCATGTAAAATGTGACACAAATAAATATTTTTAGGAAATTAAAATCTGTAAAATAAAAAAGCAAATTAATAAAAATTATGCAACTTTCATCATCGTTAAAAAACGGCAAATATAGTAAAAATGCCTCAAAATGCCACAAAATGTTTTAAGTAAATTCTTTGAAATTTTCATACCTTAAATTGCCTTAAATTAATGCCACCTTCCTAAATAAGCCATTAGCGATGTGTTAAAATCACAGCGAAACCTTAAAAATATATTTTTCATTATTATATAAATCCGAATCTATGCAGAAAAAATATTTTTAAAAAACTTTTTTTTTACCTTAATCCTTATTTAATATATTTTATTTATCTTTGATACTCCATTAGAAAATGATGCATTTTAAACAAAAAGATATAAAAATGATGTCCAAAAGCCACAACTAAAAACAAAAAAATTAAATAAAGTTAAAAAAACTAGTTAAAGTGTGACATATCTTCACTGAATCTTTTCTAAATTTTAAATTTGAAGAAATAAAAAAATACCATAATTATCATGTTCCTGATGCTGATGAAGTTCAAAATCTGCAACTTAAATTAAAAAGTTAATAAAAAATCGTGATTTGTTTATCATCACGGCACAAGTTTAAGTCTAAGTTTTTAGTACCTTAATTTGATGCTTTATCCTTGATCTTGATGCTCCACTTGTTAATCATCCTTTTAATGCACGGCTCGTCTTAAAATGATGTCCAAAAAGCACCACTTAACAAACACTTAAATTAAAAGAAATTAGACTTGTGACTTTTAAAAACAATGTACAGAATAGGCACACGTAATCAAAGTGTTCTAAAGCTGTGCCACATTTTTATCTATTTTTTTTTTGCTTTGTTTTAATACCTCCACAAAATACTCTTTTCGTTGTTCTTGATGCTCCAAATAGTGATGAATCCTTTACAGTACGATCAGTTAAATAATAATTGCTGAATGTCACTGCTAAACATAAAATAAGATAAATTTTAAATTTTTTTTCTAACAAATATTTTTGGGATCCTTTCGGCTTCTATTAAAAATGTATGCCGAATTGATCCCGAAAATTTTATTTTTTTTTTAACTTTTTTATTACCTTATATCGCCTTTTCATCATTGATATTGATGCTCAACAAGATGATGATCCCTTAAATACACAAATGGTTCTCTATTGGCGTCCAGAATCTACAGCTTAACACAAAAATGATTAAATTAAAAAAACTCGTGTTTTCATCTTCATGGCACAGATACGGTACACAATTTTGAAGTGTGCCGAATCGATGCCGCAAACTTTTGAATTTTTTAAAAAAATTTTTTTTTACCTTATATCAACTTTTCTTCCTTGATCTTGATGTTCTACGATGTAATGATCCCTTTAATGTACGAATGGATCACTATTGGCATCCTGAATCCTTAGTTTAACACGAAAATTGAAAAAAAAAGAGAAAATGTGTTGTGTATTTTCGCGGCTCAGATATGACACACATTTTTGAAGTGTGCCGAATCGATGCCGCGAATTTTTGAATTTTTTAAAATGTTTTTTTTTTTTACCTTATATCAACTTTTCTTCCTTGATCTTGATGTTCTACGAGAGAATGGTCCCTTTAATGAACAAATGGATCACTATTGGCATCCTGAATCCTTAGTTTAACACGAAAATTGAAAAAAAAAGAAAATGTGTTGTGTATTTTCGCGGCTCAGATATGACACACATTTTTGAAGTGTGCCGAATCGATGCCGCGAATTTTTGAATTTTTTAAAATGTTTTTTTTTTTTACCTTATATCAACTTTTCTTCCTTGATCTTGATGTTCTACGATGTAATGATCCCTTTAATGTACGAATGGATCACTATTGGCATCCTGAATCCTTAGTTTAACACGAAAATTGAAAAAAAAGAGAAAATGTGTTGTGTATTTTCGCGGCTCAGATATGACACACATTTTTGAAGTGTGCCGAATCGATGCCGCGAATTTTTGAATTTTTTAAAATGTTTTTTTTTTTACCTTATATCAACTTTTCTTCCTTGATCTTGATGTTCTACGAGAGAATGGTCCCTTTAATGAACAAATGGATCACTAATGGCGTCCTGAATCCAAAGCATAACACAAATAAAATAAAAAAATTTTGAAAATTTTTGATATGTGTGATCACGGAACAGATATAGGATACATAACTAAAGTAAGCCTAATCGATGCCGCAAAATAATTTTTTAAAACTTCATGAAAAAAATCACTTTAGTTACTTCATAATTGATGATGCATCAGATAATAACACATAATAAATGCATATTATTCTTAAACTATGTCCTGAAATCGTATTAAAACAATAATTCTTGAAAACTGGAAAAAATTAATTTATGTTACATGGCACAGATATCGTAATTTTTAAATACTTACTGTATTTTGAATCTAATTTGGTTAATGAAAAGCCGATTAGGATTCACTAATTCACTTAATTTGACAAAACTGAATAGTAAAAAAATTCAAAAAAATTTAATTTTTGTCGTCACAGTCATATCACAGACTTAAAAACTGTGACGACATGATGCCGGTTTGAATATTAATCTATGCCGAGTCTAAAAAAAATTTTATGACGGAACATTTCATTTAATGGTGCCGGTTTGATGCCGGAGTAATGCAAGAGTTTGTGCCAAATTCAAGCCAACGGCACAGATTTTAATCGATGCCTGAACTGTTCCCGGATTGCGCCAATGCTCGGATTGCATGTGCTTTTCGGGTTAGTACGTTCGCTTTTTAGGGGGGAGGGGGGGTCTAAGATTTTGTAACAGATTAAACAAAACAAAAGAATTTTTATACAAAAAGCGTAACAAGGGGGGAGGGGGTCTAAAAAGTCATTTTTTTGCGTAACGTATATTGTGAACGGCCCCTTTCTCTAATTTTTTAATTCAAATATCCAACCATGCTTTAATAATCGTAAGTAAAACTTCCGCATCATTTTAAGCAATAAAAATAAGAAAGTAAGAAAATTTTCATCTTATTTGCTTGCCTTCATTTGCAAATGATGATGCTTTTATCGTAATTAAAAAAATTATAAACAGTCGACCATAAATAACTGACTTAAATGCACGTGTGTGTGCTTATAGAAGCATAAAAATGAAAAATTATACAAATTAATATGAAAATGCTTGTTTAAGTTCTGATTGAAGTGAGACTTGTATCATGCTCATTAATGTGGAATTATGAGCGGAAGTAATGAGGAAAAAGGATTGGAAAAACAAGAAATTATTGAAGAGAATTAAGTGTTAAATGTGAAATATTAACTCTTTGATTTGCGTTAATATAACTGCCATATTAATACTAAAATTGCATCAGAGCAGAATAAGCAGCCTCAGCTGCAGAGCTAGAGTCAAATATCAAAGTGAAAAAAGTTCACAAAAAGACATCAAAGGCATAAAAATTCGCTCAAAAAGACAATCATCATGAGTGTTGATTTAAAAAAATTCACTGAGCATTAAAAAATTTCTTGTTGAAAAAATTAGCACAAAAACTTTTTAATCCTTTCTTCCTGTTTTAACCTTCAAACGAGCTTTGTTTTAAGTATTTATATTTGTTCATAAAAGAATTTTTCTCCATTTTTTTTTCTTGCCGAGAGCGACGAATTTTTTATGTTTTCTTTTTATACATTTTTATTTATCATGTGTTAAAGGAAGGAGTTAAGGAATAAATGAGATTTAAATTTTAGCATGATTTTCAGAATGTAAAGTTTCCAGCAAGTTGTGAAAAATTAAATTCTTCAAAAATTCAAACCTTTTAAAATTTGAAAACGTTCTTCGATCTAGAAATGCGCTCTGAAATTTTCTAATTTTCCTTACTTTTACTTTTTTTTGCTCCACAACTTCCTTTTTCACATCCAAGTACTTTTTTCCTGTAAATCTAATTTTAATTTTTTACTAAAAGAATTTTTTTCTCGCATGTTTTTCTACATAAGCATTGTTCAACGCTGATAAGACAAAACATAAGCGGATATGTTTATGCGAGTTGGAAACAAAACAAAAATAAATAAATGTAAGGAAAATGGGATGAAAAATTCGATTAGTGAAAAACAAAAAAGCAGCAGGAGAAAACAAGCAGCAAAACTCGGAAGTCTTGAACTTGTGCTGCTGTTTAGGGATGGATTATGGATGTTGAATGAGTTATTTTAATGAAATAAGAAGAATGAGTTTTAGCAGATAAGAAATTCAGATCAGGGTTGGGGGGTAAAGAAAGTAGCATAATTTCAGGGCTTAGTTTAATTTTTAAGGAAATTTCTTCAAAGAAATTTTGTAAATTATATTTGTACATTAAAAATTTCTTCATCAATTTATATATAAAAATATACCCAAAATTAAAAAAAAAAAAACATAAATTTTGAATTTTACTAAAAATATTTTTTTTTTGATTTTTTTTCCATACTGAAAATAATTAAAAGCTTCATCATTGCATTACAACCTTCACAAACTCAAACAAAAACAAAAACTTTTCATCAAAAAAATATTTGAGTGAACTTTTTTGTTGAACTTCAAATATTTTTGTAACAATGAATCAACATTTTAGAATGCTATTTTTGTTTAAATGTAATTTCATAGTATCCATGGAGATGAAATTCAAATTAAAAATCAGCTGGATTTTATTTCTGTGCTTCTTATTTACCATTGTTAAATGCCAGATCAGCAGCCTTGACATTTCGTTTTTGAGCTTTTTAAAATTGAGTGTAAATTGTTGTTGATGTTGGTAATTGAAAATCTGATGGAATGGATAAGAAAGATTTTAAATTTTTGAGAACTGTTTATTAAAAATTTAATTTATTTTAAGATTTTGTTTTGTAATATTTGTTACAAAAGTAAAAAAAACCTTAATATTAAGAAATCCTCCAATCTTCTCATGAAAATCCTAAAAGAAGAATTAAACAAAAAAACTTTTTTCAAAACTCACAAATATTAATGTGCCATATCGAAAAATAAGTTTGAAAAAAAAATACAGGGGTCCTCGATTTGAATTGTTTCGATTTGAATAACAAAAAATTTCCCATACAAAAATACAAATTTTCATTTTTAACGGTCATTTTTCATACGTTTCGATTTGTATAAAAAATTTTTGGAACAAAACAACTGTTAAAATCGAGGACCCTCTGTAATTTCCAATTAAAATATTTTCAAAAATGCCAACGAATTGAATTAATTGATTTATTAGCACATTCTTATCATCACCAAATTTCCTTAACTCAATTAAGAGCAAAAAACAGAAATTTTCTTATATTTTTGTGATTTTCTTAATGGATTCGGTGCTGAGCTTTCATTCCTTATGCGGCAAAAGTTTTAATTGACTTTTATGAAGAACAACAAATAAATTAAATTTTTTTTTTCATTCTCATTTCTAAAATTCTCAAACTCATTTTCTTCGTCTTGTTCCTTGAAATTAAATTTATTTTTCCCCTTGCACATACAGACATATGTGAATGCTCATGTGTACTTAATATATGTCTAGAAAGCCACACACACATTTCAGAAGTACCATTCGTGCCACTCCCTTAGGAATAATTTCTGTTTTGAGACGATAAAATTAGACAAATGAAATATTACGTGTTAATAAAATTAAGGAACAAAGAAGGATGCTGGATGCTGGGAATAAGGTGTAATGATAAGAACAAGAAGTTTTCGTAATTATGATGTAACAAATTAAGGAACACGAAAAAACATTTGTTTTTTGTTTTGATAAGATGAGTTTTGCATGGAGGAATTTTAATGAATTTTTTTTTGTTAGAAATTTTGTTGAGTTTTTTGTTTAATTTTTATGTGTGTTGTGGAAGTTATGAATGAAGTTATTTTTAGATGCGGTGTAGCTTTTGTTGATATGACGGTTTTGAAAAAAATTTAGGATGCGAGAAAATTAAGAATAAAAATATTATGAGAGAGAAAAAAATAATTTTTTTCATAAAAAAGGTTAGAATTTTGGATGCTGAAACTGAAAAGTCTAATGATGGACCTAAAAATAATTACATGATATATCTGAAATTTGACGGGTTTAATGACTAAATTAACTATTTGAATCCTTTTATAAAAAGAATTTAAATCAACAAAATCTACAAAAAAATTTTTAAATTGATTAAAATCAAAATTTTCAATACATAACTCTCTTAAAATCTTTCACAAAACCTTAACTCATCAAAATTACATTATGAACTTCAAAAACAAAAGAACTCAATTTAACTCAGTAAAAAAAATAAAACAAAACTTTTCAATTTTCTTCACTTTTCTCTCTCAAAAGAAAAGAACTTAGCTGTGATTGTTCTCAACTTAAATCATTCATTTTGCATTTGGGAGTATAAAAAGTTTTGTTTTCTTTATTTTCATTTTCAAGTTCCAATGGAGCAAATTGAAAAGTTTGTGTTTCATTGTTTCTTGCATTATGCGAAAGTGCAATTTGATTTTGAAATGAGTTTAAATGAGATTTATTTAACGAATGAAGAGAGAGTTTTGTATGATGGATTTTATTTAAGTTGAGTTGAGAGAATGTTGAAAGCTTTTGAGTGGAAAATGTTAAAGTTTTGTGATTTTTGTTTGGTTGGAATTGATGGAAGTAAATTGAGTTTTATGAAATTTTTTGAGAGAATTTTGAAGTAAATTTTTAAAATCAACTTTTTGAACTTTTAAGCTTAAGACTTAAAAGTCCAATTAGAGGCAAAATATTACAAAAATGATTTAGCCATAAAAACTTTTGAAAAAGTTTTTTTTTAAAAAAAAAATATCATTAAAAAAATTGAGATTTATCAGACATTCTTCAAATAAAATCCATAATCTCTCTCTTTAATTCAATTTTCCTTTGATTTTTGACTATAAAAAATAAATTCAATTCACATATCCTTTCAAGTTAATTTAATTTCTCTTTGAATGCTTAAAATTTTCTTTTGAAGACTTTAAAATAATCTTTTTTTGTAAAAATTTTATGTCTTCGTTTTCCCAAATGTATCAATTTTAATCTAAAGCAGCATCAAATTAATCTCTTCAAATCTCAGCTTGAATTAGCTTTGAAAAGTTTAAATTTTTCTTTTTTTGATGCTGATGGAAAATTTTCAAGAAAAATTGTTGTTAAAAATTCATATCATGAGACTTTTTTTCTTTTAGCAGCTTAATATTCATTAAGAATTTGTTGATAAATTGCAAAGTATTGCTTCAAAAATGATGTATGGGGGGTTGTCATTGATGATTTTATATATTGAGTTTTTGATTGAATTTTGTTTAAAAAATATTAAATCCGAAACTAGTTAATAAAAAGTAAATACAATTTTCGGATTTTTTCATAAATAATTTTAAATTTGTTTAAAGCTTTTTTTTCTTTTTCTTTAATATTTAAAATTTGAAATTTTCAACAAAAATAAAAAATAATTTTTCATTGATTAAAAAACTAAAAAATATGCAAACTTTCAATCAATTTTCGGATTTTTTTCATAAATAAGTTTAAATTTGTTTAAAGCATATTTTTCTTTTTCTTTAGTATTTAAAATTTGAAATTTTCAAAAAAAAATAAATAAATAAATAAAATTTTAAGTTATTAAAAAACCAAAAAATAAGCAAACTTTTAGTCAAACTTAACCTTTAGTTCTCTTTTTTCCATCCCTTTAAAAAAATTTTTTAAACCCACCTTTTGTGCCTCTTTCAATTTCACTCAAGCACCCACTTCATTATCACAAGAGAGAGATGAAAAAAACCGTTTGTTAAACAAAAGGAAGACTCTTGAGCCACAAAGTAAGCAGAAGCAGCAACAGCAAAAAAATTTCCACCTTATTTTAAATTTAATGTAATCAATTTCGCAAATAAATTAATGAACTCTTAGTTTCTTCTCATTTAACGTACAAGCAAAAAATATAAATTTACACTCACAAAAGAAGAGTAAGTCATTCAAGTTTGTAGATCAGCTAGTGTAGCTTCAAAAAAAAAGGTTCACAAGTACATTTTTAATTTAAAAAAGTTCCTCTTTAGACTTTTGCTTTGCGCTTGTTGTTTTGCGGCTTTTCCGCCATCCTTAATACACTGAATGGAGCAAAGTTGATATCATGTAATATATCCGTTGTTGGTTTTGGATTGCGAGGGAATGCAGAATGGAAAGAAAAATTGAATGCAAGGATTGAATACTTTTTAAGTTGTAAAATTTATAGCAATTTTTAAAAAATAAAAATTTATATTTTTTTTCTTGTGAATTCAGCATGATTGAGCCCTTAAATGTTCATTCACATGAAAACTTCTTCCCTATTAATCCACTCGTAAAATTCTTTCAAGAGCTCCTTCAAATTCAACAAATTTTATCTCAAGGCATCATCGAGGGAAAAAAATATTCACCTTTTTTTTGCCATGAAAGAAGCCTCGTTTAACATTAAAATAAAGTTTTTCATTAAAAATTTAACAAATATATACAACAACAAAAGAAAGAAGTGAAATTCAATGTAACCAGCGTAGCAAACTCGTGTGCATTAGGGCTGAAGAATAAAGAAGTAAATTGAGGATCGCGATGAAAAAAAAAAAACTTATTCAACAGCATTTTGTTCACAAAACTAAGCACGAATGAAAAAAATGGCGTTTGCATGCTGTTGCTTGCGGTGAGACAGCATAGCAAGAGGAAAGAAAAAGGCATTCATAAGAATTGTAGTTGATTACGGTACAGAAAGAGAAGAAAAAAATGGCACTGGGAGTAACAATAGCATCATCATTGTATTACCACCACATATTTTTTTATTTTATTTTGTATATGATGTAGCACAGCTATGGTTCACGGTTCTTTTTATTATTGCAATGAAAAAAATAAAATGCCTAAGAGGCTAATTCATGAATTTACTGTCGACGATGTTGGAAGGTTCATTTGAATTCATCACGGTAAAATGAAGATGAATGAAAGGCAGAAGGTGAATAAAATATTTTCAATCATTTAAATTAGCTGTTAAGCTTATGAGGTGTTTCATTTTATGATTATGAATGAAGTTGTTGGCTGGAAGTTGGCTATAGCTCAACAATTGCTGCTTTATGCTGATTTATATGTGGATTTTTAAGTTATATGCTCAGTAGTTTGCCAGTGATATTTTCCGCCGTGAGAATTTTCAATTTACATGGTCCACCCCTAACGACGAATTTCCTCATAAAATTCAAATTTTTCCCACAGAAAATATCAAATTACATGACAAAAAATTTCCTTTAAAAAATGTCTGGCATCATATTTCTTATTCAACACGCTGACAACTTCGCTTGACCTTCTAATCAATATTCCATCCAGTTCTGCTGTTGCTATGGGAAAAATTTAATTTTCTTCTCTTCATTTTTTTGCACCCTCAACATCAATTCAAGGAACGCATCAAGAAAAAAAAAATTAAAGGAAGCGAACAAAAAAAGCGAGAACTTTAATTCTTATTTTTTTCCGTCTCCTCTCCTTTGCGCTTCCTTATTGTTTGCAAGCAAAAAAATACAGAGGAGAAAAAGAAAGCAAATAGATAAAGAAACTTGGCTCAATATTGAATCCTAATTTGGGCCAAAACGACGAATGACGACGACGATATCACACTATAAGAAATTTTCTTTTTTTTTTGAGTCTTGTTTGTTGTTTGCTACTGCTGATGCTGATGCGGGAATCGAGATATAAGAAACTATAGTTAATTTAAGACACAGGCAGCGGTAAAAGCAGCAAAAAAAGTTTTTTCTTACACTTCAATTTTTTATGATATTATTTGCCGTAAACAAACATGAAGTGAAATATGATATGCTGGATGGTGGTTGTAGTGTGGGCAGAAATTTTGTGAGATTGTTACTGTTTTTTTTTTGGGTAGAGTGATCAGTGGAGTGATGAAAAAAATAAAAGCTTGGTTTACAGTTTTTTTTTGAAATTTTGTAATTCCAAAAATTTAATCCTTTACTAAGCTTGTTTGTAATGCAATCATTTTAATTCTTTTCCAAAAAAAACCTTTTAACTTTTCTTCACTTTCATTCAATTATTTCATTTATTCATTATTTTGTGTACATACTTAACTTTAATCAAAAGGAAAAAAATAAGGTCCTCGGGGAATTCTTCACTGAAGTGCTTCTGTTTCTTCTTGCTTCATTTCCGAAAGCAGCATTTAAAATTAAGTCAACAAAATGACAAAATGTCAGTGACAACAAAGAAGAACTTTTTATGTTATTTTTTTTTCTCAATTTTAAGGGCAAATGAAATTTATTCTTGAACGATATAAAAATTTTCTGGCGCTATATTTAATATTGTTTGAAGTTTAATGACTTTTTAAAAATGATTTTCTAAGAGGCTTGTTGCTACCTATGCTGGAAAATTAGAATTAAGAAAATGATCTGGGACTGACAAGAAAGGAGTTTGTCAAGAAGAAAATTGAATTTTTTACGGGAAATTTTAAGGTTGACTGAATGCATTTTTTTGATAATGACTCACATTTTGTGTTATTCAAAAAATAAAATAAAATGCTGTAAAACAATGATTTTTCATGTTGAAGTTAAAAAATTCAAATTTATTAGAAAAATTTAAATATTAGGTATTTTAAATATTTTCCACATTTTGGAAAATTATAATATCCATAAACAAAACACATCCAACTCTTAAAATTTTCATTCACATCCTTCCAAATTTACATCACAATGAGCTCCTCATGCTGCATTTCATAACATTTCTATAGCATTATAACACATATTATTGCTAATGCAAAATTTCAACAAAACACTGCAAAAATATTTTCTTTTTTTGTAAACACAAATGAGTTCACACTTTTATGAAACGCGAATTTCCTTCTGAATGGTTTATGGAACTTTTTTGCATTACTATTCAATTTTTTATAGCACAATAACTTGGATGTACTTCATGGATTAAAAATTCAGTTATTAATATCACAATAGCATTAAAAGATTTAATATGGAACAAGATAAAAAAGCTTTTGAGGGCATTTAAAAAAAGTCTATGAGTCAATTGGAAATTTTCTGATTTAATTACAATTTTAAATTGCATAGTTTGAAAGGAATTAAATTGAATAGAATAAATAATGAAATATTTTGTTGTAAAAATCAAATTTAAATAAATTAATTCGACAAGCTCAGTTATTTAATTTTAAAAATTTTAATTAAAAATTTTATTCAAAAAATTTCTTATTTTTCCAAAACAAATACAATCCAAACCTTGACACAAAAAAACTCCTCAAAAATACCAAAAAAGACAACTCTTATTTAAAAAATAAAATCTTTGATACATTAATGCCATAGATACATATTAAATAAGATATTTGAATTTAATTTCATCTCTTCATAACATTTTTAATGAGCATCAACAAATGGCTGTTAGCAACAGAAGTAAATATACAGACGGAGTAAAAACAAGTCACAAGAAAGATGAGATATGAAATAAAGGAGGGAGTAAAAAATTTTTTTTGTGCTCCATTGTTTGACAGTAATTATGCTTTATGCTCTCTTGAGACTTTTCATCTCCCTTCTATCCGCTCTGTGTGCTTTCGTTTTGCTCAAGAAGATGAGATTTTCTGAAAGCTTTGAGGGGAAAGAGCGCATTTTATTAAATAATCTTAATAAGTTGAAAATATGATTTTTTCGCTTTAAAATTGACTTCAAAAATTAAATATTATATATTGAAAATTGTATTTTAATTTTGCAAAAAAATTTAAAAATTATGTAAAAAAAAATTGAAACAAACGAATTTGTTAATATTTTAAAGAAATTGAATTTTTCAAAAAGTCATGAAAAGTAAATAATATTACAATCAACTCAAAAAGTCCCTCTGTTTCCCCAAAAAATAATTCAAACAAACCATCTGACAAACAACAAGCACATATTTAAATTTTACATAAAAATTTTGCGTCAGATTAAAAACTGTTTCCGTTCCATATTTATTTAACATTTTTTGTTTCTTCTTTTTCTTCCTTTTTGTTGATGAAAAGTTAGTTGCTGGTATTAAACATAATAAAAAGAAGAAGATATTTTAAAGTAAAAAAATGAAGGGTAGAACGCAGAAAGAAACAAGAACTGAAAGGATTAAATATGAACAAAGCTTTGTATTTTTAAAAAAGCTCATTTAAGTTTTGAAGGAAAAAATTAGATGGAAAATTTTTTCTTAATCTTTTTTTTCACGTTTCATGTTTCATTTGTGTTTGAAGATTTATTTAAGAGTTGCTCATTTTAGTTAAGTTCTCATGTAGTTGATGTGAGATTTTTTATATTGAATAACTGAAAATTCCAAATATTTAATTCTTTAAAAATTATTAAAAAATAACTTTTTGAAAGATTGTTGAAAAAATGAGAAACTTTTGGTAAATTTTTTGAAAATTTTCTACTTTTTTTAATATAAAAACTTAAGCCAAGGTTCAGACACTCATCAGAAAATTGTAAAAAAAAAAATTATTAAAAAATAACTTTTTAAAAGATTGTTGAAAAAATGAGAAATTATTGGTAAAATTTTTGAAAATCTTCTACTTTTTTTAATATAAAAACTTAATTCAAGGCTCAGACACTCATCAGAAAATTGTAAAATTGGACAATTTTTTTCCAATTTTTCAATTTTTAAAAATTGTAAATATTGCAAAAAATTGTACAATTTAACATTTTTTGTATGGAATTTTTACAATTTTTTTACTTAAAAAAATTGTACAATTTTTACAACTTTCTAATGAGTGTCTGAGCCTTGACTTAATTAATTTTCTATATTTAAAATGAGCGTCAAGAATTATATCAAAGATTAATTTTCAATAATTCCTTTTCATTCCATTAAAACTACTCTTTTTATTATCATAAAAAGATAAGCTTCATCCAGATGGATATAAAATTCCTTTCTCATACAATATTTTTCAAAAAATAAAATTCTGAAATGTAAGAAAAGCACAAAGAAAGAAAAAAAATTAGATTTGATATGATAAAAGCTTATTTTATCAATCCATTATACAAAATGGCAATCTTTCTTCTTTATTTCATTTTCCTCATCATCCGATTGCTGCTGCTGCTCATTGCTCCTTTCAAATCTCCACAAATAGATAAATCTTTTTTTTTTCTTCAGAAGCAAAATTTTTTTTTCTCTCTTTCTAGAGAAGAAAAAAAAGAAAATAAAAATCGACAAAAGTACAAAAAAAAACATAGTGCACATTCGAGTGAATGAAATAAATAAGCTCCAATAATTGAAAAAACTGCTAAATTAAATTGAAATACAATACAGAACGATGGAGCATGATGAGGAAAAAAAGGGAAAATAAAACAAAATTGAATTGACAACATTCTTGAAATTTATTCTCTCAATTCGTTTTTCTATTCTTTTGTTGCTTTATTGATTCGTCGTGGAAAATTAGGGGTTGAATTTGGATTGAATTGGTTGACTGTCTAATTAGTATTAAATTTGAATTTTTTTTTTAAAATTGAAATTTTATCCAAAATTCTATAAATTTATAAAACTGAACCAAAAAAGTTAAAAATTTAAAAAAAAAATTAAAAATTAAAAAGAAAAACAAAAAATAAGAAAAAATGTTGAATGAAATTAAAATTAAATTAGAAAAGTTAAAATTCTTTAATTATTTCAAAATTTTTACTTAAAAATTCGCCCTCTTTCTCTAATTTTTCAATAACTTTCCAACTATTTTTCCCACTCCTTCCACAGCCTCAATTCCATCTTATTTGTTATTATACGAAAGCGACAAAGCAGCAAAAGCAATATCGAATGGCTATAAGAGAAAATGGATTTTGTTTGTGTTTTTTTTTCGGGAGGATGTTTTCGTATGTTTATTTTCGATATCATTTCAATGCAATAACAAATTTGTTGGATTAAATATTTAAGGAATTTATAGAATAAATTGTAGAATAATATAAAGCAGAAAATATAGAGAAAAATTTGCTGATTAGATAAATTTCTAGTCTGAAAAAAGGATTAAGAAAAGAAGCATGAAAAGAAATGAAATTAAAGAAGGAATTTTATGTTTTGTGAATAATTTGAATGTTGAAAATTAAACTGATTTTTTTCATGACGATTTGTTGAATTTAATTAAAAAATATTTGATTTTTTTTTTTTAAATAAATTAATTTAAGAAAATAATAATTTTATTCAATTACAAGCTTAAAATAAATCTAATCTAAATTGTAAGTTAAAAATTATCTACAAAAATTTAAATTGACCTCATTTAAATACAAAAAAGAACAAATTTCCATCCTCTTTTTTTTCATTAAATTTAAATTGAAAAAATTAAAATTCACAAAAAAGCTCCACAAACACAAAGGTAATTTCCCATTTTTTTGCTCATTAACTTAAGTTCAACTTAATGAGATTTTAAGATGCAATTTAAAATTTTTTCTCCATTGTTCCTAAAATGGAAAGAAATAATAAAAACCGTCTGTTAAAGTTTTTTTGTGTGTTAAAATGAAATGAGAAATGAAAAGGAGGAACTAAAAGCTTTAGAGAAAAGGTTATCTTTCTTGATTAAGCTATTGTTAAAGGTTTTTTGTTTAAAAAAAAATTCAAAAAAGTTCCGAAAATGTCATAAATTTGAAGATTTTTTAAAAAACAATTCAGACAAAGTGAAATTTTTGAAACTAAAAATTTTACATTTTTAGTCCCAAAAATTTAAATTTTAGATGCCAAAAAAATTGAAAAATTTTCAAAAAATCATAAAACTAAAAAACAATAAAATTGACAAAATCTAAATAATTTTTAGTTAAAGTTTACAAAAATTTAATAACTTTTTCAATAATTCAATAATTTCTTTAAGTGTCTCTTCCTTGCAAATGTAAAACCTCACAAGTCCATACAAATGCATTTTTTGTTATAAATTTAATTTTCATTTCACATTTTTTGCTCATATTACATTCTTCTTTATTTCTTTTCTCAAAAAAAAAAAAATTGCACACAAGAAATGAAATTTCCTCACTATTTCGATACATTTATCTCAATCTTTATTCATTTTTTTCTTTTACTCTTTCTTAAAAGCTTTGTTTAATATAGTTCTAAAGGAGGTTCCTTCCGTAAATTCTGAAAAAAAGAAAGAAAAAAAGTGGAATAAAAAACTTTATCTTCGTCGTCGTCTGCCTTTTTTTGTGTGTGAGTAGATTGCTCTTAACACAATAAAATAAATGGATTTTTTTTTCTACGGTTGCAGGCAAATTATCAGAATGAAGCTTTATTATAGTGATTATTTAGTTTTTTTCTCTTTCTCTTCTCTTTTTTGTGTGTTCTTTTGAATTCTTCTTAGATATTGAATAATGCTAGCTGGATACTGTCCGGGGTGTCTTTTGGGGGTTCTTGATTACGGAAAGTTTATTTTATAGACTGTTGTGGGATTTTGGGAAAGCTTTGGGGTCATTCTTTGGTATTTTTGGAATATTATAGATGATATTTAAAAAAGCTCTGTTGGAAGTTGATGTAGAGATTCTATGGAAGAGTATGAACGAGAATTTAAAATATTTTGTCATTTAATATTGAGGTAGTTCATTGTAATTATGGGATAGAAACTTTTGAGACTTCATACACAACTTTGAATAAATTTGAAATTTATGGCCAAAATAAATTCCACATATTCAAACAAAATCTGTAAAATTAATTTCTTTAAATTGTCTCCAAACTACATTCAATCTAATAACTCTCAATAGCAATATTTTCCGTTATTTCGTACAAAAATTTGAATTTAAATGTTTTGCGAGTACGAAAAAATCACACTAACACAAACGGAGAGAAAGTTTTATTTTTGTTAATTTAGAATTAAATCTTTAATTTTTATTTTTCTAATATTTTATTCTTGTAGCTTAGATCATGCTGCATTAGTTTACTAGTTTTAAGTTTTGTAAAAAATTCCAAAATGAAGTAAAAAACACAACTTAATTCCGATTGGTCGATTTTGTATACATTACAAATACATCTAAATACACACACAACTATAATAAATTAATTCTTAATTTCTTCAATTTAACATAAATTTCTGATTGTTGGTACATTCCTAATAGCCTTATAAATTAAGAAAATCAGTTTTCTATGAAAATATTCATTCTGAAAGTTAGTTAACAATTTAGAAATTCCGAATTTGTCGAATTTCTTTAATAAAAATTTAACGGACACTTTGTACTAAAATAAGGAATACTAAAAATTCCTTATTCAAATTTTGTACTAAAATAAGGAAAACCGTTATGTATTGAGAGCTATTAGCATTCAATTTAAAAGCTTTCATAAAAAATGTTCAAATATTCCCCTAAATCCACCACATTTTTCCAAAGCTCTTATATCCCCTCAAAGGCACAATAAAAAGCTACAAATTTCTTATCAATTGAATTTCAATCTTCATACAAAACATCCCCAAACGAAACCCCTAAACAAGTCCATTCATGATAGAAAATAAATGTATTTTGGCGACAGAACTTTGAAAATAACTTTATTCTTCTATTTTTCTCTTTAAGGATGCCTTTATCAGCGATTTTCTTTATTTCATTCTACAAAAAAAAATTACTCCCCATACGACAATCATTTATATATTTTTTGATTTTGTTCCTATCTGATAAGAAAGGAACTAAACAAGAATCAACAGCAAAAAATTTTTTTATGTTGGAAAATATCCATTTTTTCCACGTGGATTTGTCTTTTTATCGGAAAATTATATTTTTTTTTATTTTGATCTGCAGAAATTTTTTTATATTGTTATTTCTTCTTCTTTCTCAATTTCAAATTCGATGATTCAGATGAAGAAATAAAAGAAAATTATTTTCCCATTTTTTCATCTTCGTTCTTTCTTTGAAGCAACACAAAATTATTATTTTTTTTATAAATTATTTCAAGTTTGATAAAGCGTAATAAAGCTGTCAACCTTTCTCAAAATAATATGAAGAATAAAAAAAATTACAACAAATGACATCTTAACACATCTTTATTGTCTCTCTCACTTTCATTTTTTGACGTACTTTATTCTTTGGGACATGATAAAATGCTCATATTTTGTCTTGTGCTCAGTCTTGTGAGGTGTTTGTGAGAATGACATGATTTATGAATTTTAAGAAGTGACGTTTTTATTTGTGAATGGTGGATTTAAAGCTGAATTTTTTGAGGTAAAAAGAACTGAATTCGGTGTGAATTATGTAGGAGAGAATGGTATAGGAAAATATATTTTAATTTTCTGAATACTTCTTAAAGTCATTTCATACTTTTCAAAACTGCGCCTTGTCTCCATCAAAGCTCAATTTTGAACCCATCAATTTCCACTTTTTCTCCCCCTTTTCTTATCAAAATTACAAAAAAAGAGAAATAAAATTTTTCATAAGAAGAAAAAAATCATAAAACTTTATTTCCAGTAGAAGAAAACATAAAAAAATCAGCCAATCCTCTTTCTCGTTAACATTTTGATTTATGACACTTTTTTATATGTGAAATGTTATTAATATGAAGAGTTTGCATTAATAGAAAAGTTTCTAAGGATCATGTTTAGTTATAATAATAAAAAAATTTCTCTTGACATTTTTCTTCATATTCAATTGTTATGTGTCCCTTATCATGGACAGTGACTGCTGATATGTGTTAATGTTGACTTCAAGATATACTTTTGTGATATTTTCTGAACTAATTTGTGTCATTTTTGGGAGACATGGATAAGTTTTTGAGTTGATTGGAGTGTTAATAATGTGTTTTAATAAAATGACAATTTTGGGGAGCATTTTGGAAAATTGGATGGGATTTTATTTGGAATTAGGTTGATTAGATTCGGGTTTGATGTCAGTTGAATGTCAATTTCAAGAATTTTTTAACAAAGTTAGTTTTTAAGCTAAGGAAAAAAGGGGCAAAAACTACGTGAAAAACGGATTATGAAGTGGTTTAACCTCAAAATTTAAAGAAGCTTCAGACCACATTTTTGTACTTTAATCTCGAAAACCAATAAGTATTGCATATAATCATAAATCCCATTAAATACTTCAACATAATCTCAAATTCTTCTCAACATCCCAAACATAAGTATCCCAAACAAATTCTCAAAAATCATTCTATCCACCATTCTACATTCTCATCTCGAAAAAAAACCTTAATAGCTCTTTTCCTTGTTCCACCCAGCAACATCTTGTTGTATACACAATTTTTTACACGAGCGAGGGATTAAGTTTTATATTGATGACTAATCATTATAGAATAATTTATAATATTATTCAACTATCAAGAAGAGTAAGCGATTCTGTTATTGTTTTTTGTTTTCTTTCCAAAAACAAAATAAAATAAAATTTTAAGCCATAAAAAGTTTTCCTTTTTGTTTCTTAATCGACGATGATATCTCTTTTATTGAAATTTTTTGGGTGTATAATGGTGTTCTTGGAATGGGCTTTGCTGAATTGTTTGAATTGAGTTTTGTTTATTTAAATTAAAGAAAGTTTTTAAGGGGTAGATTTGTAGAATTTATTGGCAGTTTTGTGGATGCTGATTTTTTAGAAAAAAAAACTTAAAAGAATCGAATTGAAAACAATTTTCAGCAGTAAATGAATACAAATTTTCATACCTACCCCAATAAATCCACCCATCTAAAAAAACATCCCAAAGCAGCAATCAAAAGCCTCTAAGCTACTTAATGCAACAATTAATCTACAGATTATTGTATCAATGTCTCAAGTAATCTCACATGAGCAATAAAGACGATAAAGTTTCAAGTACAATAATGCGGCAATAAAAATTTCAAGTAGAACACAAGATCCATGTTATCGCCTACCAGCCAACAGGATTATTAATGACTGCAGGTCGAGCTTTTATCTGGAACTAACCTTTAAGGGTTTCAAGTGGAGATTTGTCTTAATTTCTGTGATCAGTGATAAAAGAGGATTTTTGGGGCTCTTGTTTGTCTATAGACTTGCTTATGTTGCTTGAGATAAAGCATGTTTTGGAGCCTTAAAAATTGTCTATAAAGTTAAGGGATTAATATTTTAATTTGATTTATTTTCAATTTTTTGGGATACTTTATTTTGCTTAACATTAGAAAAAATTATAAAATCAAAGAAAATTTCTCAAAAAGTTCACATCATTAAAAGCTTTTCCTCAAAACAACAACAATCCCTTTCTGATAAACTTTTATATTCCAATATCCATGTCTTCTTTTGCTTTTATTTGAAACTAGAAAAGAAAACAGAAGAAATTGAAAAACTGATAAAGTTAAAGTTTAGTTCAAGCTTACAACAACCTTTTCCGCTTTCTTGTGCTACAAATTTTATCCATTTAATGTTTTATATGCGAATATGTGTATTTTTGTCTATTTCTTAACCTAAAAACTTTGTTTTTTTTTGATGAGAGAAAAAAAAATTTTTACTCGAAATGAAAAAGAAAAAAAAGTTTTTTCATTGAACCACATTTGTTGTTATGCTAGTAACATCAGCTGGAAAAAATGTTGCTCGTATCATTTGCAGTAGCTTACTTATTCAGTTACTTAGTTATACTTTTACTTACTTACTATTTTATTTCTTTTATGTGGAAAAAAATCTTGTTTGTGAAAAGTTAAAAGTTTTCTTTTTCTAGAAAATAAAAGCATTTTTTGTAGCGTAAAACTATTTTGAGAAGAAAATTGAATTGAATTTTCGGAATAATATAAAAAGTCAAGTTGGGTAGCATGTGACAATTTTGAGTGAATTTTGAAATAACAATTGAATTTTTAACAGAATAAAAAACTTCGATTTTCTATTAAATTTAAATTTAATTTTTTTTATGCTACTCAATGTAAAATTCTATTTTTAATATTTTATTTTAACATTTTTTAAATATCTTTGATTTTTAATTGCCATCAGAAAGGTGGAAAATTAAATAGTTTAAAAGCTAGTTAGAAAAATTCTTTAATAATTTTAATTTTTGAATCAAACAAGATTTTCTAATTAAAACAAGTTTTTTCAGGTATCAAAAAAGAAATTTCAAATATTTACAAAAAAACAATATTTTAATTAAAATTTGTCTAAAAGTACAAAAACCACTAAGGAAAGAAAACTTCAAATAAGTTTCAAAAAATGTCACAATATAACTTAAATTTCCTCATCCGCTCAGTTCTAAAAATAAAATAAAAAAATAACTTCATCTTAAAAAGAAAACCACAAAAAATTCCCCAAACTTCCATCACATCTTCCCACACATAGTTTACACAAGCTGCGTTAAAAACTTTACTAAATTACGTTTCAGTTTATCTGACTTTAACATGTTCACAATTTTCCATTTCCATCTCACTTCTTAAAAAAAAATATGCATGTATATCTATTAGAATCCGCATCAGAAAATAAAAAAAAAAAACTTTCTCAGATACTGAACATAATACACATCTAGAGCATCTTCACAAGCTGTTTCTGTTTCAATGCTGCATAAAAATGCTGCTGTCATGTCATGTCACAGAGCAAGAAAAAGAAAGAAATCTGAGAAAAACATAACAATTCTTTAAATGAAAAATATTTTTCATATGTGATTTTGCATGTGCTGTTGAGAAGTTTAGAGGAATTGAAGAGTTAAAATGGTTTTTGGGCTCAAATTGGGTCACTTAAGTGTTGCAGAAATAAAATCCATAATGTATTAAAACTTTTAATTAAAATTTTTTTCGCGAAAAACGCGTTAAAATTTCCAACAAACATGAAACGCACTCAAATCCTAACAAAAAACTTAACCTAATAAACTCAAAATTATCTCAAAAATTTCCATCAAAATTCTACACAAAACGCGCTAAAACAAACAAGAAAAGAACAAAAAAGTAAACTTTTCGAGGTTATGAGAATATTTACACACATTATATTCAATCTCAACTATGAAACACATATTCACATATGTTGATAAAAATTTTCAAGCTTAAACGTCATAAACATTCACAACAACATTTTTGTGTGCTAAAAAACTTCTTCCACAGTCCTCATTTATTCTGCGTGTTTGTTTGTTTGTGTAGGATTTTTTTCGTGTATGTATATGTGTTTATGCAGCTCCAAAAGTCCATAAACAGTGTAGTGAAAAAGCCACTAAAAATATTTATGTGAGGGAAATTGTTATAATAACAATAAAATAGTAAAAATAGTCTAGTGAATATAGTTATGTTGGGATGTATGTTTTAATAGTGAATAATGAGGAATTTTGAGTATATTGTTACAGAAAATAAATTAAGTATTATTTAGTTTAGTTTAGAAATTTAGCATGGATGTCATTGACACTTTGGGATAAGCAAAAAATTTTAAAAAGTACAAAAAAAGTAATCAACCATTTTTGCCATCAAGAATATAATTCGGTTTCACCAGGACTTGAACCTGAACTTTAAAACATCTATGATAGTATATTATTATTATTATTTTTATTTTTATTATGGTCCGTATTAATAATTAAAGGACCTTTACTTTTCCTTTTTTCCTCTTTCGGTTACCATTTAATTGAGGAAAAGCAGTTTGAAAAGTACTTAAACTGTTTCAGGCTGCATAAAAACCTCTAAATGATAACCGATATTTACATATTTACATTTGATTCCAGTGTAACATAGCTAGTGTGGTTTATATCTTATCGTAAATATTTATTTCTTTTAAAAATTCAATTGCATTCAGTAAATCTTTTTTGTTATCTGATTTTAGTGTGTTAAAGTTAATTTTGTGTTTGTCTTGAGATTGTTTATTAAGAGAGCAGTCAAAAATGTGCTTTACTGTTAATGGCTCCGCACAACTGCATGTCGGGGTATTAGTTCGCTCTATCAAGTGGCCATGGGTTAGTCTTGTATGTCCAAGTCTAAGTCTGGTTATTACAGTTTGGTCTTTTCTACTTAGTGTGTTAATGCATTTCCATTTGTCTATCGTCATTTTAATACTTCCTAACTTGTTCTGTCTGTTAATTTCTTCATTCCATTCTGACTGCCATTTACTTCGAGTAACTTCCTTAATCGTTCTATGTACGTCCGTATGAATTATTTTGTAATGTCTAAAAGGAGATTGCTTAGTTGCTTCCTTTGCTTCTATGTCTGCTTTCTCGTTTCCAAGAATGCCGACATGACTGGGGATCCACATAAATGTCACTGTCATATTTGTCCTCATTAATTGATTTTGAATATCAAGAACTAATGGATGTTTTGTCTGTCTGTCTTGTATTCCTAAAACTGCACTAAGTGAATCAGTGCAGATTAACAATTTTGTCTTATTTTTATTGTCAGCAATTTGGATAGCTCTGGAGACAGCGAAGACCTATATCTATGAACATCACCGTCCTCAACCACTGCACATCCATAACCATCGTCAGTTTTTGATCCGTCCGTGTAACAAATTTCAAAATTGTCTTCTTTGTATTTATGGAGTCTTTTGTTAAATTCTGTCTTTAGTACTTCTTTGGGTGTTATATTTTTATTAAATCTTGTTAGTGATAAGTCATATTTATGGTTTCTATGATAGTATATATTTTTGACATATTTATCGAATTTCAAAATTAATAAAATTTTGCTAATAATTATTATCAACTTCAAAATTTCAAAAAATACTTTCACAATTAAGAACTATGCTACTAATTAACGCTACTTCCTCCCTAAAAATACCTCAAAACATCTGCAAAATTCTCAACATTCATTCATTTCACATCTAAAATTGTATCAACAGCATTAGCATATTTATATGTACACAATTACAATGAAAACAAATGCAACAACATTGCGTGTTGAATGCAGGAAAAATTAAATTAAATAAAATTACTCTACACAGTTCCTCGCGTATAACAAACTAGTCTAGTTTGTTATTTGTGCAATAAATTATGTGTCACATGGGAGATGATGAAATGGTAAAGATAGGATGAGAATAAAGTGAAAAAGGTTATATATATGTAGGCATAGAAAGTGTCCATAGAGAGTGCTTTTGAGTTTATCAAAACAATTGAGTCACACTTTATGTGTGTATGTAAACAAACAGCACTAAAAAAAATTGGGTCGCACGCGTACATTACCCTTCATATAAATACACACACATAATTTAATATTTCATGAAAGAGCCATCAGACGCGTAATGTAAAAGCCGCAATGGTGAATAAAATATGTAAAGATGACTACAGGCGTCATAAATGGAGAAAAAAATAAAAAAAAATTTAAGAGAGGAAAAAAAGATAAACTAAGGGCATAAAGCATTGTTATCAATTTTTTCTGTCCGTCCGTTCTCTTAACTTTCTCAACAACAACGCAACGATGCGTGCTAGGAATTTAAGATTATCTTGATGTTAAGACTCATGCCATGATCAGTTTGGAATTTTTTATTCGTATGCTGTTTTTTCTCACTAGAATAAAAATGGATGTGAGAGTTTTTTTTTTTATTTATTTTGATTGTTGTAAAATGAGAATTAAAATTAAAAAAATGATGGTGGTGTTAAAAGCGCATCTTAAGTTTTTTTTTAGGATTGACTTTTAAACAACTTTCAAATAAGTTAATTTATCAAAATAATGTCGAAGTAGAATTTAATAACTTGAAATCAAAAACTCCAAAAAGCAAAGTAAGTGGTTCGAATCCAATAAAATTACTGAAAATATCATTCTTACAGTAATTTGATTGTCATCATAAAAAAACTTTTTTTTATTTATTTATTAATCTTTTTCTGTAGACAAGTTCCAAATTTTTTTGACAAATAAAAACCAATCAAACTTCAAATTGCTAAAATTTTCAAAATTAAAAATCTTAAAAAATTATTAATACATTAAAAAAAATCAAAACTTCAAAAGTCATGTCTATTTTTTTATCAAACGATGGACAAAATGATCTTTAAAAAATCAGTTTTTAAAATGATTTTCTTATTTACTCATTTTAAAAACCTTCCCATTACATTTTTATTTTTTTAAAGCTATCCCTTTATCCACAGCAATGATCCCCACGTATTTATGTTCACATTTGTAATAAACCGTTTATATATCGTCATGTGAATATGTAATGTGAAGTTGCGGAAGCTCAGGGAATCAAAAAAAGGGTTTTTTAAACAACATGATTTATATCTCATGCTGTTTACAATCCACCTTTTGCACCTTTTTCTTTTTTTCTCCTTCATCATCATCGTTATCATTACAGAGTGTAATGACATTTGCTAGGCTCTGTAGTACTCATTACTGCAGTACATGTCCATCCTCTTTTGGTACAATAAAAGAGAAATTTGTTCATATCATCATGATTCATTGAACCACATGCTTCTGCTTTCGCATCCCCGTCGACAACATGACAAACTATGTAAATGTTAGTTAGAATTTTTAGGTCTCCAATGGACTTTTTCTGTTCTTTCGAAAGTAAAATTAGCAATGACGATGACAATTTCATATAATGTTGGTAATTTTATTATGAGCAACAGGATGGACAAGCTAAAAAACTGCAGGAAAAGAAGAAGTTCAAAATGATTCTCAGTAATTTAATTTTCATTATTTTTCTCCACTTCACTGTGGATGTTTGTGATGATGCTGAAGATTTTATGTGACAATTGTTATTAAGAGGAATGGGAATGGTTGGACAGTGTGAGAAAAAAGAAGGTTTAGAGAATTTTCAGTCATTCAACAAACCTAATGAATTTTTTACTCACAACAACCCCACCCCATACTTAAAAAGTTCTCATAAAAATTAATGCTGATTGCACCATTTTAATGAAAAACATAACAAATTACCACAGCTAGCTAAAAACAGCATCAGATTTTTCAATCTTCAATCCCATTTTTCTGTTTAACACAATTTCATATAAAATTCATTCTTAAAATGAACAATAATCCATTCCCTCCCCATAATCCAAATGATAACAAAAAGTCAATGTCAGAAAGTAAAAAATAACAATTTTTTTGTTTCTGTTGTTGCTTCATTTCTAGAACGAACGAACAACAACAAAAAATAGACATAAAAATTTCATCAAATTAATAACAAAAACAACAATTTTTTTTACTTCTCTTCCTTGAAAATTCACGTTGGATGTAATCTTTAACATTCATTAAATAAATTTCGACCCATTGAAACTTTAATGGAGGGAAAGATACACATAGAGAAAATAATGAAGATGAGAAGTGGAAATGAGAGCAAGTAAAAGTTATTTCTTGTATCATCGACTGTGTTGCTATTTGATGTCTTACATGATAGAATAAAAGATGTAAGAATTCATATAAGGAAGAAACAGAATAACTTCCTTCTTACTATTATTATTATTTATTATTGTAAAGGGGGGGGGGGGTTATATGAGAATCAAAGATGACAAGAAAATTAAATTAATTTTTTTTGAAAATTTTAGTCAATTTAAGATTTTTTTTTAATTTTTTCTATTACAATTTCCTCAAACATGCTCTTAAACACATCATCCACAAGCAACCATCCACCCATCCAGCCCTAGATAAAACAAGACAATACCATAATCAAGGAAGTAAACGATGATGAAGAAGAATGGCAATGAGCATTTGTAATCATTATGAGGCATAAGTTTATTGTCTCTTGTTTCCACCCATGACATACTAATGTGCACTTCCTCACTTGGATGCCTGCTATTCTTACTCGAGTTGTTCTAGCAATTTTGTTTATGAATATTTTCCATTTAGGGAATTAATGGCGAGATGTAGAGGAGGTTCTTAGGAAGAAGAAAGTTATAGAAATTGTATATTTTTGGGAGGGGGAACAATTCTGGAGTTTTTTTTTGAGTACGTTAGCAAAAATAATAGAAATTTATCAAAATATCTGGAATTTTTTCTTAACTTTCTCACAAAACTTTCAAAAATTTTCAACTTTCAACCTAAGGAACAAAATAATCTTCAAAAGCACAAAAGTAATAGCCAAAAATACAACCTACAAAACACTTAAAAAGAAACATCAAATAAGTGCTTCAGTAAAAAAAGTAGGACAAGAAAGCCTCATTCATTCGGTAATAATTATAGACATTTTCATTTTCTCTCTCTTATCTCACTCGTCTTGTGTCGTTCTAGATGTTCTTTTATGTGTCTCAAGGTATGAACATTCAATTAGTCGCCACGAATAATATTATTACAGCAGGGCTTACTTGTTATCACATGAAAATGGAAATTGAGATGATTATGTTTATGCAGGGATGATGGGAGTACATAGCTTGATTTTTGAAAGTATTTAGAGGTTTGAAGTCAAAACTATCCAAAAATCTATTGAAAAATAAAATTTTCAAAATTAACAATTATAATTCCTCACATACAGCACCCCTGACTAATCAAACATTTCCTCTTAACACAAAAAGACAAACTCCTTAAAATGCAAATGACTTGAAACAATGTCTACAAGAAAAAAGAAAAGAGAGATGACTTCTGAAGTCATTTCATCATCATAACCTAAATTAACTTTTTAAAGTTTTTAATTCAAATTAAATGACCTTTCGTGTTCGTCGTTGTCTTCATCATTATTCGTGAGGATGAGGCTTTATGACAACGACAAAGGATTTGTTCCAACATTAGCCGAGTCGAAAGATAAGCAAAAAGAATGAAAGATAATTGAAAACAGTTTTAACATTTCCATTAAAAATATTTTTTTTTTGGTTCTGTGAAACTTGAGGCGAATTACGATGAATGAAATTGGAAATGAAAATTTGAGTGGATGGAAAAAAATTATTTTTGGGCATGAATGGACATTGACTTTGGGTTTGATGGTTTGAATGTTGATTAAGTGGATTTTTTTTTGGGTTTAATTGTTGAGTATTTGGGGGATCATTCTGAAGTAAAGCAAACTTGTAGTCCAAATGGAGTCTCGTGCGATTCAACTTAGTGAATTGATTCTAATTTATTTTATTGAACCCTGCAGCTATAAAATTTAATATCTCACAAGAATAAAACATGAAAACTTTCTCGTCATGTCCTTGAATCACTTTTATCGATTTTCAACATAAAACTCGTAACTTCTTCATGTCCCAAAATTGAACACAAAAAAAATGTTTCATGTCATATTAAAAAATCAATTTCCTTACTCACAAAGCCTCCCAAAAGCTTCATCATACACAGAACTTAGCAAATAAACATTCAAACACAACAAAAAGAAGCTTTTTTTTATATTTGGGTTAAAGTCAGTCTAGAATTGAAATTTATGACTTCAAATAATCAGAAAATAAAATTGACAATGGGCGGCTTTAAGAGGGAGTGGAAGAAGAGGCAAGGGACGTGTCCGAAAAGCTTGAAATTATTTTGCAATGCCTTCGGAGAAAATAGAAAGGAACAAAAAGAGACGAGATGGTTAAGAAAAAATATGCGTCATCCTTAAAGGCCGTGAAAGCTGAGAATAAATAATAATAAGATTGAATGAAATGAAAATAAACTGTTTGGAAAATGAGGAAGAAGTGGTGGAAATGATGGGTTGGTGTCGCGTTTTTTTTGGTTTGAGGATTCAAAAATAAGCTGAAGAACTTTAGTTTACTTTTGATTTCCCGTATGATATATTTTAAAAATGATTTGAATTTACTAAAAATTTATGAGACCCCAAACAGACAAACTGACACCTCAAAAATTTTCATTCTCATAATTATCCCCAGCATCCACTCAATAAGTACAAAAAACGATCAAGCAAATAGACAAAAAAAAGAAGGAATCACAAAGCGTCAAGAAGAGCCTTAAAATATTTTTTTTTGTGCCCATCTGCTATGAAAATATTTTTTTAGGAGCTGACAAGCATCAACAGCAGTACCAGCAGCAGATGAAATAAAAAATGTAGGCAAAAAATAGCATAAACAGCAGAAGCTGCTTTGAAAGGGACAAAAGAGAGTGAAAAAAATGAGTCCGGATATAAAAATTGGTAAAATGGTCCGAGCACAAGCGACGCAGTGACGAGAAAACAAATAAGAAGCGATAAATAAAAAAAATATATTTTTTTTTTACACAAAGCACAATTTTTTTACTCGTTGCTCAAACTAACCCCATTTTTTGTGTGTACACAATCTCGTTCGTCTTTAAAGTGAATTTGAAAAGAAAACCATTTGTCAAGGAACTCTAAATTGATTTCCGTGTCTCAAGAGAGAATGACTGCATGGTGAGAATGAGAAAAAATATATCAATAATTCGATAAATGCGTTTGAAAATGGACGGCAATTGAAAACAAAGAGGGATAAGCTGCTTAGGGAATTGCTTATTGGAATGACAACAAAAGATTTTTTTTTTGTATGCGAAGAATAAAAAAAAGTTTTGGAATGAAAACAATGAAAAGGAAAAATTGAGCTTTAATGTTTTGGAAAAATAATAGGAATGAATGTGGCTTTGTGGTTTTAATGATTTTGGGATGAATTTAATTTTTTTTCGAGGGATTCATGGCTTTGGCATTGAATTAGAATAATTTAAGTTTTAAAGTAGATTAAAGTGCTTAATAGAAATTCAAAAATTTTCAAAAATTCTTATAAACACCTCACCCTCCCAAACAACCCCTCAATCCTCAAAACCATACACCACAGATAAGCAAAATGACGATCAATAAAGAAAACATTAAAATTTGTAAACTTTTTCCCCTCATTTTTTCCACACATCATCTCTCTTCTTCTTCAACAAGGCCTCTTTTCTAATATTTCATTCAGATAAAAATCAAATGAAATTCACAGTTTTCTCGCATGGATATGCGAGAGATGTAGATGATGTACGGTAAAAGCGAAAATTTGAAAATAATGGATAAAGTTTTTTGTGTTGATATTGAATATATAATAAAAAAAAGTTGTTGCAAGTGGTTGGAGGGAATCAGGGAAAAAGTAATGGAAATTCTTCAGGAAATGTTGAAAATTTTAAAAACGTGTTTGTCTTCTTCTTGATTGTGTTTTGAATATTTCAGAGTCATGGTGGTGGGGGTGTACTTTGAAGATTTTCAGGTATAAACATAGAAATTTAGAAAGAGGATTAAAATGAGCCTTAAAAATGCGTTTGTCAATTTTTTAAGGAATTAAGGATAAAAAATTTGCTTCATTATTAATTTTCAAGGTGATTTTCACCTCATTAAAAATATATTACATAAAAAAGGTGCCACGTGCATGAGGATTTCAAATATTTAAATTCTTATCCAAAATAATCTTCTCAAAAATAAAAGCAAAAAAGTCCTTAAAGCCTCGCATCTTTAAACCAGTCAGAATCACCAAAAATCAAATAAATGATTATCATAAAGAACAAAATTTTCACATTCCATTCAATTTGTGACTAATGTTGCATGAAAATTGTTTTAAACAGAAAAGGCATATGTTTCAGCTTGAAATTGCAAAAGGCTAAATTTTCCGTCATGTGGCTATGGCATGGTATGACTATCTGGTGAACAAATCAGCCATTTAAATTTTCGTCTGGTTCATAAATTTTTTCAAGCTTATTGAGGGTGAATTTAAAGATTTTTTATTGAAGCTATGATTAAATTTCGATTATTTTAGTGGAAATGAAAATAAATTCTTTAGTATTGAATTTGATCATCCACAGAAATTCAATTCCTTCCAAATCATCAACCTTAAAGCACTTTTGTATGCTTTAATATAAAAAAAACCATTCATAGCTCGAAGCTCATTAATCATCTCATAAGTGGTTCACAGCCAAAATGAATGCCCCGAAAAAACTATGAGATAATCTCAATTTTCGTCCACAGCAAAAATATACACATATTAATAGAAATGAATGAAAAAATAAATAAAAGCACCATAAATAATTTCAATACCATCGCCACAAGCAAAGCTTTTCTGCTTCTTATTACAATTTTTTTTCGAGAGGAAAAACATAAACAACAGATCTCATTTTTATGAGGATTAGATAGGTGGATGGATGTAATGATGTATTGGGTTCATTTGAAAAGGTCTTAGTGTCTACAGCTGGTTGTTTATGCTAACAAGTATCGATAAAATAAGAAAAGAAAATCAAGTTAATCATTTTACTTGGATATTTATTTTTTGGAGGGGCTTTTTGCTTCTTTATTTTTATTAGCAATGCTAAGTAATTGGATACTTCTTTTTGGATGCAAAGAGGCTCATTTTAGATGAATTTGTAGGATCAGATTTGATTTATTTATATGTCCATGGAATTGCTTTGTGAATTTTGTTAAAATAAGTTTTTGGATTTTTTATTGCTTTTTTTGAAGTTCAATTCCTACATTCCCAATTGAATTGACAATACTCTACAATTTAATTAAATTTTTAGAATAATACATACCTGAATCTTCCAAAAATAGCCTAAATCTTACCATTATCATACCAATCATTCAAACATCAGCCTTCAATATCAAGACAATCAATTATGTTCTTTCAAAACAATCCCACACTCCTCACCACGAATACTTCACGAATAATCCAGCCACGAGCATTTATTTTTTCAATATTCAACTTTTCCATCCATTCGTCATGTTATGAAATATTTATAAAATAAAAAAGAATTCAGCATCAACTTCACAAAAATGTTAAATGAAAAAAAGGATTTTTTTCAACCCTCAGAGAACAGAAGAAATCAAAAATAAGAAAAAACAGTTTTCTGTTGATGTACTTACCGAAAGTACCTGCTATTCACATTTCAAAAATCTCATGAAAAAAGCTTACATTTTACCATATATCATGGATTTCTATTATTTGTGTGCGAACATAATCATAACTGAGTATGGAGGTATGTTAAGGCTTCCTAGTGAGGTTTTTGAGGTTGTGTGGTCTAATTTTGACTTAATTTAAAACATCATTGCACCTGATTAGTAAAACATCTGCAAGTTTGTCAAAAGTGCTACTAAAATTCAAGTTTTTAATCATCAAAGGTTTTAAAGTATAAAAGCATTTCTAAACTTGTTCGAATCAAAAATTTAGTTTAATTCGATCATTTCGAACCAAACTCAACACAAGAACCCTCCAATCACAAAATTCTTCACACATCCTCAAAGCACATTTAATCAAACAGCGACACAATCCACTTGAGAAAACCGCACTCAATCAATTCCTCCTTTTTTTCCTCAAAATTTCAAATGCATGAAATAATCTGAACATACTTCAAAAAATTTTCCTACAGATTATACTTTACTGCTTACTTCGAGAAAAATTCTCCCTTCATCTTCAGGACTTACCTTCTCATATCATAAACACTCCACTACCACTTTCCTTTTTTTTAAAGAATAAAAAAATCGAGAAACATGAACAAGAAAGAGGAGAAAATAAACTGCCAATTGATGGAAAGCTATTGAAGAATAAAGACGGAATAGAAAAAAAGTTCTTTTATTTTTTATGAGATTGAATTTGCAGTCAATAGATGTATGAAGAGATTATATACAGTCTACATAACGAGATGATGAGGAAACGAAGGAAAAAGTTTTTCTTTCTTGTTCATTTTTTTAAGCTACAACCGTATATTAGGATGAAGGAAGTTGAAGTTAAGGTCGTTTTAGAGATCAAATTGTTAAAAGTATTGACGCAGTTTGATGGTTGATTTTGAGGTAGAGGTTGGGATTGTTTGGTTGAAAGTTGAGGGATCTTGAAGATTTTTTAAAATTAAGCTAATAATCCAATAGTTAATTTAAGTGGAACTGTCAGACTAATTTTTTCAAGTTTGTTTTATGTTTGATGGTTAGAGACAAATAAATTTCGCATTTACGAAATAGTTGCGAAATTTCGGCTTTTTGTGGCAATAGATGCGAAAATTCCAAAAAATAGATGCGAAATTTATCTGTCTTTATTGATGGTTTATCAGACAAAATTATGTGACTTTAAAATTTTCGAACTTTAACTTTAAATGGTTAATTTTCGTAAATAAAAAAAATTAATTGGAAAAATATTAAAATTTTACTAAAAAATTGTAAAAATTACTCAAGACAATCTGCTTCAGAAATTCAAATTCATACTCTCAAATCCATCAGCTAACAGCATAACTTCATAGACTGAATAAAAAAAGGATGAAAGAATCAAAGAAAAAGCCAGGAAAAAACACAAGGAGGAAAAAATAAAGATTTTTTTTAAACGATAGCACGAGATAGTCAAGAACATCATGAGAAAATAAACGACTTTGATTTTTATCGAGGAAGCAGCAGCTCGACTTGCAACTCCCTAAAGATAAATTTATTGATGTATCATCCAGATGCTCCACCTTTTCTCACTCCATATTCTGTGTATCTTTCTCATCATGTCTTCCCATTTAATAGAGAACATTCATATGTGTATGGAATGTTTAGTACTTGAAAAATACTGCAAGCTATTTTCTCAAAAAAAACGAGGCACTTGAGCTAGAAGGAAGCTAAAAAAAATGTTAAATGGAGCAGTAAACACTTAAAATAGATTTATAATATTAAATATTTTGTATGTATATGTTCAGTGTATTTATTACAATTGCTTGTATCTTGTTTTCCATTTTTTGAGCTATTTTTTGCTCAACAACTAATGTGCCATTAGTTTTAATCTGTTCGGCTTGTTCTGTCAGCTTGTTGGAATGGGAAAATAATGTTTAATAAAGTGTTGTTCGGTGGAGGTTGGGAAGTGTTGTGGGGTTTGTTTGATATTATTTTGTTGTTCAAATTTAGATGTTTTAAAGCATCTATTAATTTATTCATGAACGTTATTAAAGTCATTTGATAATAATTTTTTAAATAATTTTTTTTTTAAAGAAAAATTCAAAATTTTGAAAAATCTTATTAAACAAAAAAAAAATTGCGAATTTTTAAAGTTTTTAAGTATTTTTTAAAAATATTTAAAAGTACCTACACTACAACATTTTAAGAATTTTAAATCAAATTCTTTGAATAAATGGTAAATGCTAAAATCTAAGCGCTTCAATTCCATCAAACCCCAACATTTTTATTCAAACTTTCTCAACTATAAACATACCCTCGCATAAAAATTGAATATATAGATAAACACGCACATTCTTTCAGCTCTTCTCTCGTGAATTGCCTCGCTATATCTTCCAGCTATTTCAACTTCAACAACAATATCTCTCATTCTATGCTATGATTATTTCACATTACTATTGTTCAGTAATGGAATGAGAAAGATATTTTACATGTCAGAGACACTGAATGCCTTTTTAAAGCACATATGGCGTTAATAGCTTCTCATTTTCATTTTCTCTGTTGTGAGATTTTTTTTTCCTGGAAAAAATTCTTTTTCAATTTTTTTATGAAGTGTGAAATTTTTCTTTTCAAAGGTTATTGAAAATTTTTTTAATGATGATCTTGAAGGAGAAGAAAAAATCAAAGAAAGATTTATGACTCAAAGAAAAAGCTTCAAAGCTTCCAAAAGTATCTTTAAATTATTCAAAAAAATCCATGAAGATTTAAATTTTCAACCTAAATTCTCAATCACATGCAAAACACTCAATAAAATCCAAACAAAACTTAAAGAACCTCTTCTGAAGAAAATAATGTCAATAAATCCATCTCTCTGTCGCGACTTAAAAATATCTCAAGTAGATTCATCTCGACACAACAAATCTTTCTCTTCTCTGGAAATAACATCGAGTAAAGTATTTATCGCTATATATGCTTTTATTTTATTTTTCCCACACACAGTCGTGTGAATAGAAATTCCATTTTTGCATATCTACACATCTACTTTATGTACGTACATGAATGTGATTTATTCGTCTCAAGAGAGCTTCTTTATAGATCAATTGAAAAGGAAATCTAATCCTTTAAAAATTGGTTTGAAAATTCTTTATTTTAGAATTATTTTCTGTTTGAATTCGATTTTGTGTTGCATACTTTTACTGATTTAGATTTTTTGGGAGTTTGGTAATTTTATGTGGGGCTTGATAAAGATTCAAAGGAGCTGTAGGAGTTTCGTGGAATTTCCTCAAATGTATCACAATTTTAACACTTAAAAATAGAACTTAAAAGCACTAACTTCCACTAGAAAGTAATCAATTCTTGAAAATAATACTGTAAACGCTTCAAATATTTCTATAGCTTCAAAATTGCCATCAAACTTCTTATTGACTTTTCTGAATACCGTCTCAAGTACCAAATTTTCTTATTGATCATCCCACATCCAAACATTCTTTACAATTCACTCATTTTCATCTCTACATCAACCAAACAATTTCAAACTGACATCATCACATCAAAAGTTACTTTTTCTTCAAATCTAATGAGAAAGATGTGAATATGAAAATAAGCAAGCATAAAATGATGCTCGCATGCCTCACATAACGTAATAATGTAAGGTATATGTGTGCTTAAGAATTTCTATACATGAGAAAAGTAAAAATAAATATCGATCTATTTTGTTATACCTTACACGATTTATTGTACATTACTGATCTTATCTCGTCACATATTATCATATAATGCTTACAATTTGCATTGATCTGTAGATGGATGAGACTTAACTGGAGGAGAATAAAAAAGTATAAAGAGAAAGTTTTAGGAGATGGAGGAAATTTATATTGCATCATCATTTTTTATGCGCAAGTGAATCATAAGTGTGTGTAGATGGTGGATGAACTGAAAGGATGCTGAGGGGTGTTTTGGGGGTTCTAAATAGGTTTTTAAAAGATTTTAAAATTTTAAAAGGTTTAAGATTCAAACTTTAAGAAATTATGGCAAAATACTGCATTAAACAAAAAATTAATAAATTATAAAATCCAAAGGATTTCAAAATATTTAAAAGTTTAAGGTTCAAGTCCTCTAAATTGATTTAAAAATATATCGTTTAGTTTTTATCGAACATTTTTTTTATTTTTAAAAAAATCATGGTTCAAATCCCATTTTCTCAAATATTTAATTTTCTTTTCAATTTTAAATATTCCCGAGCTCAACAACCCCCAATTTCAAATCTTTTAGAGTAAAGAAATCTCGTTTGCCGTAAGCAAAAATTCACTTTCCTCTAGTGTCTCACTCATCTCGTTGTGCATGTATATATTACGTATGTATATTTCTCATGAGAGTTTCAAAATTCAATTCACGAACATGAAATTATTATATTTTTTTTCATTCCTTTCTTTTTTTCTACAATCACTTTCCTTTTACTTACAATGAATTCAATTTATCATTTTGCTTAAAGCTCTCTTAATCGCTAAACAGAATATAAACATTTTTTTCGCACGACATATTCAATCTTTATCTTCATCGAGCGTGAAATGGGAAAATAATTTCTTTTTTTTTTCTCGTTCGGCTTTTCTTATTATTGTTATCATATCCATTTTTATGGGATGTTATATTCAAGATTTTTTGGTTTTTTGATGAGATGCATACACATATTTTATTTATGAGGAGATAAGTACATGTGTGATTGTGTGTTGAATAAATGTAATGTATAAAAAACTGAAGGATTTGACAATTTTTTAGGAGGTTGTAAGTTGAATATTATGGTTTGATTTGATTGATTAAATGCCTAATTGTTATAGTTTATTGAAATTTAAAAACTTCAAGTCAAAATTTATTTGAGGAAAGAAATAATGCTCATAAGCTAGTTTTAAGGAAACGAAAATTTAAAGTGACTCAAATCAGTTAAAAATTTGTCAATTTGGTTGGTTTTTAGTTTAACCAAAAATTCAATTAACTTCCACGTATCGCGTGTAAGTTAATTTAATTTTAATTTATATAAAAATTCAGAACTTGAAAAAGTCACATTTCAAATTTAATTCACACCATCCCATCCCTATGACATACATATTCCCGTATTATTTACATTAAGCTTTTTGTGGTTAAAATTCATGACATCAGAATTCATGCAGTATTAAAAAATGAATTTAATACCTCCTCGAGATGCGTTAACTTAATTCTTCTTTATAAAATATTTTTAAAAATGTAAAGCTCAATGATTAAAATTTATGATGATGAAAGATGATTGCGGCACCAGATGCTACTCTACAAAGATGAAAATTTACCCCTCAAAAGTCGCATTAGTGTCGTAAAACATTAGTTTTATTCACACATGTGCCTCATATTTATCGAAAAATTCCCACCCGTGTTGACAATTTTCAGCAACACGCGCCCTTACAAAAATATTCTTAATTTGATTGAGTCACGTTTGCAATAATTTTTAAAAGGAGATTTTCTTTTAATAATTGGAACAAAAATCTTTACTATTTTTTTGAAGCAATAACAAATAATTGCTGGTACTTTTAATGCTTTAAATGTTATAGTTGAAAAGAATAAAAATTTATTACTGCAGCCATAAAAAGCTACATAAAAAGAACTTTATTGCAGTTGTGGAAAGTCAAAGAGCTGTGCTTTAAGTTTTTTAAGTGCTTGAAGGAATTTTTTCAAGATTTTTTTTACCTTGTCTTCTTGTTTTTTCGAAGAAAGTTTGTTATGACACATTTTTGGAGGTGATTATGTTTGGTTTAATGGGATTGTTGGCTTTGAAATTTGATAAATGTTTGATGACGACTGAAATCATTGGAAATTTTCGAACAAAAATCATTAATTTAGTAGTTATAAACTTTTCTAAAAAGAAAACAATTCTGATCACAAAAATTGCTAAATTCGCAAAATTCTCTGCACTACAAATCCAATTCATTCAATAAATTCCCTAACATACGTTCATAAACCAATTGATTCAATTTAATTTCATTCCACTTCATGCACATTCGCATTAATTAAAGTACTTCAAAAATCAGCAAAAATAAATATCACAACATAGTATAAAAGGCACACAATTGCCATTTGATTACTTTTTGGCACCTCTAGGGTAATATGTGTCACCATAAGTGTATGTGTATGTGCCAAGTGACATATGCTCTCCATCTCATGACAATTGAATGTTTGCCATATTTGCTTATTATATAGAAAACGGAAGATACATGAGAGTATTATTATTATATCTTTTATTTTTGGCTGGCAAAAAGATTGAATTTTTTTGGGGGTTAAAAGATGAATTATTGGGATGATTAATATTTTTTTTTGTTGGTAAATGTTAAGTTGTGGGAATTGTGAATTTTATTTGTACGAAAAATTCTCTTGTGTATTATTTATGATGATGGACATAAAAATCAATCATATCTTACTAAACAACACTCTCAATGTCTAAAATTAGAAAGAAGGAAGAAAAACTAATTATCAAGTCTCCAAGAGAACACGTCCATCATTGTTTTGATTGACATGAGAATGAACTCAGGTGGATGTGTGTATGGGTGGATGAATGGATACACGAGGCCTGTTAGGATGATTTTGAGTCAAATTATTGCAAATTTCCGTTCAGAATTTAACTGCTATAAAAATTTTGAGAAATTCTGACTAGTTTAAGAATTTGTTCTAAATAATTTAACTTAATTCATAACAGTCACTAGAAAATCAAAATATAAAATTTCACCCAAAATTCACACCAGGAATAACACTTTCGATATCTCAAACCTCAGCCCATCCCACAATCTCACGAATCCCATAAAGTAATGCCTCATTTTGTGTTGTTTTTTAATTAGAATTAGCGTCATTCTCATGATTTCTCATTAAATTGCTATATCCTAAAACTGATGATTCAGCAAACAGCTCGATTCAGAAAATCTAATTTTATTCAGCTCAGAAATAGCAGCTCATCGAAATTTCTCGAAAAAGCAAAAGTAATTAATCATTTGTGTAAATAAAATCTAGAATAATATGTATCTAAGCTAGACTTAATGAACCTATCAAAAATTTTATTCATTAAAATTAACTTGGTTTGAAAATGTCATGATATGTCTGAGGGGTATAAGAAGAATTTTTCTTATGATGACTTGGCATCAAATTTAAATAATTTCAAGATCAGCTTTTTTGGGTGGCTTTAATTTAGGTCAAAAATAAATTCAAATTTATTCTTAAATAAATCCAGACACCCGCACACATTATCTTCAATTGTTAACATAGAATTAAATTAAATTCAATCACATTCTGTGTTCCATAGAAATCATGCTAATGAGAAAGTGCCAAGTAGGCAGAAAAAAATGAATAAAAAATTCTACTCTCTCTCTCTTTGAAGACGTATTATGATACATGATGTGGCATATAAAATTAAATTTACACTTCATCCCTCAACAGAATATGAAGAATAAGAGGAAAAGTTATGAGGTATATTACGTTAAAATGTACATACAAGAAGGTTTGATCATGAGATTTGACACACAGCAGTAGAGACTGTATGAAAGAAAGAAATTCATATATTCAACATTCGCCATAACAGAAACATAAAATTTACATTCTAAGGCTGAAAAAAAATAATGAAAAAGTGCATGGATGGCAGATTCCTTGTAGCAAATATATGGTATATGACACGCCTAATTTAATTCACAATTGAATGTATGCCAAGTGAATACAGAACATTTTTCTTTTCTTTTCATAGAAAATTTCTTTTTGTTCCCATGAGCATATTTAAATTTAAGGCATCAATGTGTGTAACTTTTGTCTGTTTATGAATTTTCAGTCTGTATTTGAAGAATTTTTGAGAAAAACAAAATTTTGAAATTTTTAAAAATTTGATAATTATAAAAATTGACAAAAATTTAAAAATTTTGATAAAATATTGTACTAGAGTATAATAATTTTAGAAATTAATAGTCAAAAATTTAAAATTTCGATAACTTAAAAATTCAAAATTTTAAAACTTCAAAAATTTAATATTTCAAAAATTTAAAATTTCAAAAATTTAAAATTTCAAAATTTCAAGATTTTAAAATTTAAAATTTCAAAAATTTAAAATTTCAAAAATTTAAAATTTCAAAAATTCAAGATTTTAAAATTTAAAATTTCAAAAATTTAAAATTTCAAAAATTCAAGATTTCAAAATTTAAAATTAAAAAAAAAGTTGAAAAATAGGTCGAAAGTTGAAAAAAAAAATCTTTTTTTGAAAAAATTTAATTCTAAAACCAAACTGAACTGAACCTAAAAACTTTATGCGCATCAAACTCTCATCTCAACTATTCCAACCAAACTTTGAATCTCTCATTCTCCTCAACTTGCCAATCTTAACTTCAATTTTATTCCTGCTGCGTGAAAAATACCAAGTATGTATTTTCATCCTTAAATATCATTTCCCATCTCTATTCTCGTTCACTTATTTCAATTTTAATTCAATTCATACTAAAATGTCTCACATTATGGCATCGTATGACATTAGAAAGACATGTAGGGATACAAATTTCATGCCCCTTATTTAAATATAAGTTGCAGACACGCCTTAAGTTTAGTTTGAAGAAAAATGAATGAATGAATAGAACTGAGAGGAAATGAGGAATTGAATTAATTTTGAGATTTGTTTGGGAGAATATTTGGGATGTGGATGGGATGGGTGATTGCTGTGGATTGAAGACTAGCTTAGTAAGTGAATTTATTAAGGATTTAAGAAAGTAGTTTTCTTTATTATATGCAGAAACTTTTGAGTCTCAATGAATGCGCTTAAAACTATGAAAATAACATTCTAAAGCCTAACAATGAATGTCTCGACATTAACTCCAAATTCATCATCATCGTCATCATCTACAGTTGTATATTTTTCTTTTCATTCAAAATAATTAAGGACTCAATTATGGAAACAGATGAGGTTCGCAAAAAAAAGGAAAATAAAGTTGTACGATGAGAAAACCGCAAGAGCAATTTGCATTTGAAATTTATTTTATTTTTATTTTTTCGTACGATTTGGGAAATGGAAATGAAGGAGGGAATGAGAGGAAACTTTACCAGTGTGCTATAATTTAGAGGTTCAGAAAAAAAAATAAATTTTTCATATCCCAAACAAAATTTATAAAAAAAGGAACTTGCACAAGAGTCAAAGTTTTATTTTTCCCATCAACAATTTTTTCTTCTTCTCTCTTTTCTCATTTTACTGATTCTGAATGCAAATTCATTAGCATCCGACACATTTTTTTAGAAATGGAATTTCAAATTGAAATTCAACAATGAAATTGAGGAGGTTGTGGTGGTGGCTGGAGCAGCAGTAGAGGCTGAATGATGTTTTCACACAAAAAGTTTTTTTATGCTTAAACGACTTGAATTCACCTCTGGAACTCATGCTCTAATTTTTATATTTCTTTGCTTTTCTTTTGTCATGTTTTTCGTCTTTTAAATGCAAATTTTAGTGCAAAAATTTTGAGTTTTTAATGTGAGATGCTTTTATAAAATTTGATCAAATTAAATTGAATTAAATTTTATTCTTTTTATAATTAAAGTTCCTTTTTAATATTTAAAGTTTCGGAACAGACTAAAAATTTTAGTTTTTCAATCTTTTTCAGTCATAACAAAATCTAAAAAAAATCTCAATTATTCTTCCTAATTTTACTACCAAAACATTAACAATTTCAACAAATCTCTCTCAATTCAACAAAAAGCTACAAAAAAAACTTTTGAGAACTTATAATTGAAAACACATGTATGCAAAAAAGAGCTGTAAATGGATATTCAACAATGCTGGAATTAGTCAAAACTTTTTGTTTTGAACTTATTTTTGTTGAAGCTTATTGAATTCTAATTGAGAAATGTTGGACTTAAATTGTTGATTTGAAGTTTCATTATTAATTTGGTTTCTTAAAGGATTTAAATGAATAAATTTATATTTAGACATAATTTCAACAATATTTGGAAAAATTTTAAGAATAAATGTTTAAAAATTGTTCAATTTTGGAGGGTTTTTTTTGAACTTTGAATATTCCATGGCCACAAATAAATATGTAAAAATTATTTAATTACAAATGTTTTTAATTTTGAAATTTTATTCTCTTTAAAATTAGCAAAAAACCATTTTTCTCAGCATGTTTAATTTCCAAATGACCTCCCCCAAAGCTGCTCATCAACATCTCATACTTCAAAATATTTTATTTTTACAAAAGCTCAATGTATGAAAAAAATGAAAATTATTTCCAACCTATTCATCCGCACGAAATCGTTGATGTGAATAAATCAAAACAGCTCAAATATCCATGTTAACTACACAAATGGAAATACTTTGTTGCTGTTCACATTTTCACTCGAGTATCCGCACAAAAGTAGCTTAGCAGCACTTCGAACAGTCTTCATAATTGTTTATTTCTATTGAAATTCAAATTTATGATTCTGAATAGCGCATTTTTTATGTTTCAATAATTGCATCAATAACTAGAAAAATTCAATGGATAAGGGAAATAAAAGAGTATTATGAGTGCAAAAAATGGGATTTCTGTAGAAAAATGTAACATTTTAATAGAATAAAGTTTACTGTATGCATTGTATCATATTTTAGCGCACTACTAGTGCAAAAAAGGTGAAAAACTTTGAATGTAATGGAGAAAAATTTGCATTTATAAAATTTCGTTTCTATGCTTTTTCTTGAATTTTTGTTCCAATTCAAACCTAATGTCTCTATCAACCTAATCGAACCCATCCTTAAATCCAAATCCCTACCTACCTACCACAATCCTTCTCTCCCATTATTTTTCATCGAATTCATCCAATCAACACTTTCTCAAACCTACCTGCTCTTTTTCCCTATCATAACTCAAGTTCAAATATGTAAGCACCAACAATTGCAGGTATATACACGCGTATACCTTTCTATTTTCCGTATACTGCTCAAAGGATGAAAATATAACATTTTCATGGGAAAAGTAAGTGAGATGGAAATTTTTTTCAACATGATGAATGATTGTGCTATTAAATATTTACCTACACACCTAGCGTTGCAAAAAATGGATATTTTTTGTTAGTTTGAGCGGGATTTTCTCGTAGAGGATAAAAATTTGGAGTAAATGAATTAGGTTGAGATTTTAACAGGGCATAAGAATTGATATTGTGAACATTACAAAAATTAATTTAATTTGCTAATTATCTCTGATCAAATATTCAATTAAAATTTTTCTTTTAATCTTTTAATTAAACCTTCCACTTTCATTACTTTAACTGAAATTTTAAACAATTCTTCTCAACTTTTTGTCTAAAACAGCATAGAAAAAAATTCTCTGATTCTCGTGTGAATTGTCGATCGACATCACATATAGCTTTGAATATTTAAGCTTAAAAAATAAATTGCATCACGTTTCAGCAATTTCTGGACTACAAGCGATATGAACACATCCACACGCACACACACACAATTCTTTTATGTAGATGAAATAAAAAAATTTGTAAGCTTTTTTATGATGGACATTTCAGTTAAATAGAGAGGAAGTTACCTTTGGATTATGTAGATGAAGAAAGAAAATATAAAAATGATTGTAATTTTGATTATTCAACGACAAAATATTATGTTGGTCCTTTTTTGATATGGACATAGAATATGATTTGTCTGTAAAAGTTCCAACATAAAAATGTCTTTGAAAATTAAGCTTTTTTGGAAGATTTTTGTGAAGTTAGAAAATAATTCAAAATACGTTTTAAAAATTTTTGTGAGGATTATCCTAACAGAAAAAATTAAAATTATTTTAAAATCGAAATTTACTAAAAATGATAAAAAAAATACAAAAAATTTAACTTTAATTTTTAGTGCTAAATTATTTTTTATTGAAAAAATACAATAAAAATTCTAAAGAAAAAATAATCTTATCGAATTTATTTACCTTATTTTCTAAGTAAATGGACAACTACTTTCACCCAAGTACCACTCAATAATACGCTCTTAGAAAATAAATGCAAATATAAAAGACATCTTCAAGTACAGAACTTTTCCTATTTTTCGTATTAAATTGATTTCATTCATAAAAGTAACTTTTCAAATAAATCCAATTTAAATGGCAGTTACTTTATGATGGGATCATCAAAATTCATAAAATGTTTCGGTAATAATCTCATGTTTTGCACGAGTGCGTGTTTGAGTCTGTTAGAGATTGTGATTGAATAGAATTTGGATTTTATATATATTTTTTGGGGGTCGAATTAGATTAAATTTTGAGGAAATGAACTTTTGAGCTTTAATAAAATTAAATTTGTTTCTTAAGTTCAAGTAAAATTGAAAATTCAAAAGCACTTTTTCTAACTCATGACCTTCAAAAATTGTGGCAGTAGCAGATTCAATTTCATCTCAGAAAATCAAATCATGAACATTCATCTGCTGAACGAGCAAATGATTACGAATATTCATTCTAACGTTTTTTTTTGCTTTCACAAAAAATTGAATGAAAAGAGCAAAGAGGAAATGAGGAAAATGTAGCATCGAACGAAAAGTAACATAATGTAATTTCTAATGGACATACGGATGATAAAAAAATGTATGGAATAAGAAGTTTATGTAAATTGCTGTTGCTACTTCTTATTGCTGTGCTGATTTTTTTCCTCGTTTATTTTAAATTTTTTAAGCGAGTTTATCGTGAATTGAAAGCAAAAGGAGATGGTCAAGATGGGGTGTGGTGGGAGTTGATGTAATTATTGAAGATGAAAGGTGTACATATACTAAACGTAATTTTAAATGAACTTTGAGAATTTTTTTGGAATAAAAAAAGCATTAGCTTTTAAGACATGAAAACTCAAAAATTTTCAGCACCTTTTACACAAAAAATTCCAATTTATCCTCCCACCACACTCCTGGTGCCAGAAAATTTTTCTAGGAAGGGGGTGGGGGTTGTCCAAAAAATTTTTTGTATGAAAAGAAAAATAGGGGAGGTCTAAATGTTTTACCTCGAAAAACTCTAGCACCTTCCCCTGGCTACATCCTTGCCTCTCACATCTACCATCAAAAGTACATTCTAATTAAAATTTTACAGCCATCAGCTTACCGCATTTTTAACAATGAGTATAAAATTCTTTCATGATCATCAACTTGTTCCATGAACCACAAAATATTTTTTTTATACATTTCCATATTTCCATGTCATTTGTGAAGCACATACATTTACATAAGCATCAACATTGTTCATTATAATTTTAATTTTAATAACTTTCCATGTTGGTGTTTCTGGTTATTGGAATTGAGGAGGAGGAGGCTTGTAACTTTATTAATGGAATTAATTGTTTGACATTGTTTAAAAAAATTACAGAAATTTTACATCATTTTTTGAATGGTGCTGGGTGTTTGAAAGGATGGTATTGTGATTTTTTATAAAATTTTCAAATTGAACTGATTTTTTAATAAATTTGATAAATTATTTGTGGTAATTAAAAAATTGTTTTGAAACATTTAAAATTTGTTAAATTTTAAAACCAACATTCTCAAAAATCCTCTAAAACACCTCTCAATAAAAGTCTAAATTCTTCCATTCCTTCGACTTCCTCTATAATCCGTACCACAATCTCAAAAATTTATCTCTATCCACCTCAAATAAATGTATACATATATTTATATCTTTACAAGTTTCGCTTCTTTTCCGAAACATAATCACCATGAGTCTTTAATGTAAATTTTATTCAAGCATTTGTAATTAATGATAATATACAGATGATGTTGGAAGAAGTATCTATGGATATAAAAGTGTAAAGAAGAAACTAAATGAGAAAATCATCAGTGAGTGGTGAGGAAGAAGATGTGTTTGGGGGGATCAACAGTGTCATGAATAATTTTTGTGTCTACAATCTTAAACTTTATTTGAGTTAAAGTCTAAAAATTTAAATTTCAATTTTTTTCAAAAAAAAAATTTGGTTTCAAAATATGAGAAATTTTGCGGAAAATGCTCCTTAAACCCATAAAATGTCTTTCTTACTTGCTCCTTTTTCGCATAGATTAAGAAACAAAAACAACGTCACACTTTCAATGCAAACAGACACTCACAAAAAAAACACATCTCTCCGTGATGATTATCAAAATTGAAGAGGAAGATGAGACGGCATAAGCAAGCCCTCATCATTTGCCATAGACCTTAATGCCTTAATTTCAATTTTTTTTGCTCCTCTCTTCCTCTATGTTGTTGTTGATGCTACTACATCTTATCTTCTTTAACAGTTTTGCTCTCTCTTTTTCTATGTCTTTTTTATACATTTAATTGTGCTACTCAATATTACTTAAATACGATTTCTTATCAGCACGCACACGCATGTTTTGCAATGGATTAATTAGATACGATTGCTTGCCTCATGATGCTTTGCCTACGCTGTGAGGCATTAGGCACAAGAACAATAATAATAACAATAATAATCTAATAGGAAAATTTTCCTTTTGCTGTATACACAACAGTTTTTTTTTCATGGAAAATCAAATTAAATTTTTTTCTCTGGTGTATCTTGCAGGTCTAAATTAGGATGATGATAAGGTTTTTTTTTCTTCCAAAGCAATGAATTATTAATTAAACCAGATGATTACATACATCGAAATGTAATTTGTATGACATGTGTGTTATGATTGAATGGTTATTTTTGGTGATGTTGTTGAATTTATTTACGTAATTTTGATGGATTCGGATGGTAATTGGGGATTATATTGAGTTAGGAATAAATTGCTTCAATTCTATTTTTATTTTAAAATATTTAAAAATTTCTGATAAAATTTTAAAAAATATATAAATTTTTCGAAAATTTAAAGAACTAAACAAAAAAATTTAAATTTTCAAAATTTGAAATCAAAAACTTTAAAATTTATTAAAAATTGAATTTTCAAATTATAAAAAAGTTAAAAAAATTTTAAAGCTCTCTTAAAAATTCAGTAAATACATCAAAAGTTGCCAGTTCAAACATACTGACTAGATCATGACCCCTATTCATAAAAAAGTTACAAACATATGCTAATGTAATCCTTCATCCATCCCACATCCCCTAACATCATCACATTATGAATGAGCTTCCTATCTCTCGTCATACATAAACACAAAAAATAAAACTTGTTAATTTTATGACAATTTGATAACTTTTTCATCATCATATCACATAACAGCATGAAAAAATTATGCAAATTTCAACCACTCAACCCTCCCTGGAAACTTTTTTGAACATTTTTTTTATTCATCCCACAATCACATTTATTCATTTATGTAAATTAATTAGATGTGTGATTGCAAATTTTAAATTAGCTCAACATTATTTCACATATTAAGTTTCGTGATATATGTGAGACCCACCCACCCTCCATCCGACTATACAGTGTGTTCTTTTCATGAATATTTCACATAATATATACATCGCCTTTTTCGGATTAAAATTTGTGGCATTAAGCAATTCTCATAATTTTAAGTAGAACATTAATGTAGCTAAGAGTGGGGGGAACAGCATACATGTTGAGATTAAAAGAATAAAATTTATATGCTTTTCGAATTTAATTTTGTGTGCGTTTTATTTGAAACAATGAGCTTTTATGTGAAGCTTTTCGAGGGGATTATGAGTGTTATTTTTGAGAATCATGGAGGGATCTTGTATTTTTTGGATTTTTTTTTCGAGAATATTTGTTAAAATATATCAATAAAAAAAATGTTTTGTTTTAAATCATTTAATTTCACAATTTCATAATTTTAACCGAAATGTCAATTTTTGTAAGAATCCCCATTGCTTTTTCTTATAATGGAAATAAAAAAATTATCATGTTCTATAATAAAGTTCTGCAAATAAATGTAATGTGCATCATTTTACTTAAACTCTAATGCGATAAACGATAATGATTATTAGTTGAATGCTTTTTTATCACTTAAATGATGATTGTTTTAATAAAAATAATAATCAGATAATTTTGAGTGCAATTTTGTTTTGTCATTTGAGAAAAGGATTTAAGCAATGATAAACATTTAAAAAAAATACTTAAGTCATTTTAGTCAATATTGAATAATGTTCATGATTTGAAAATTATACAACAAATGAAATTGTAAATTTATTAAAATAGTATTTAATTTTCAGGTTCGAATCCTTATGAATTTAAAAATTTGTAAAATTAGAGTTTTTAAGATGATTTTTTGATAAAAATCCTAAATAAATTTAATATTAAAATTTTTCATAATTTTCTCACGTTCCTCTCAACTTTTCCACTCAATCTCATTATCGTTAAAAAAAAATTTTTTTTTTCATATAAAAATATAATAGCGATTATCCAAACAAAAGAAAGGAAAGACGAACTAAATAAGCATCTTGAAACTTAAGATGGCATGTCAATTAGCTGTCATTACAATATTATGATTGTCATTGAAAGATTATCGATAAAGTAAGTAAAGACAAAGAAAAGTTGCACAACATGCAACATCATTTGTCTAATGTAAATTTATGTCTTCTTATGCATGAACTGAGCGACAGCAGGAAGAGGAAAAAGTTATTCAGATGAGAATGAAATTGACACTTTAATGGGTGGAAATGGAAACAGATGAAGAAGATGTATTGAAGTAATCGGAAGAGATGAAAAAGAAGGAAATTGAGTTGTGGAAGGGTTTTTTGGAGAGTTTTTTGGGTATTAAAGCGCATTTAAGAATTAAGAATTAATTACTTTTAAATTAAATTCTTTTTCTAAATACCTATATTAAATTTTAAGCTCTATCGTTAAATTTTCTTGAAAACTGAAAAAATATTAAAAGTTCAAAAAATATTTATTTTTTTTTAAAAAAAAATTAAAAAATCTTAAGTAATATGAAAAAAAAATAAAAATAAAAAAAAAAAAAAAAAAAAGAATCAAAAATCATTAAAAAAACTAATTCATCGGTAATTCAAAAATTTAAAGCTCATAAAAAATCACAAGACAATCTGCATCCCATAAAGACTCTCCCAATCTTACACTAAACTATCGGCATCACTTAATTTATACATGCGAAATTTGATAGATCAATATTGACGGAAAAAGGAAATTCGTATAATTAATGGGAGCAAGAAAACAGATACTTTTGCATGGATGCAAATTTGTCATGACAAGTTGTTGAAGAGAAAATGTTTACTTTAAGGTAAAATTAATGATGTGAAAATTAAATTGGTTTTAAATTTGTGTAAAAAAGGATTTCGGTAGTTGAGAAGAGTGAAATGAGATCCTGAGAATTTGTTGAATTTCTAGTAATTTGATATTATATTTGAATAAATGTTGAGATGGAAAATCGACAATTTTAGGATTTAAAGGGAATTTGAAGTGTTAGAAAGATTCACAATTAACTTTATTAAAGCACAAATTCACGAAAAATTGACTTCAATTCACTAATTTAATGAATCTTAGTCTTTAATTATTAATACACTAGTGTTTTGGGGCCCGTCACGGGCCCCGTTGCGGGCCCGTTGCATTTGTCTTAAAGCTATCGGACATCTCATTTAAAAAAAAAAAAAAATACTTCAAATTTTCATTAAATTCTATCAAAAACAACTTTTTAACAGTTTTTTAATTTTGATGGTAAAAGGTTAGTTAATCAAAATTCTTCAAAAATATTAATTCAATATCCTTAATTTTAAAGAAATGACAATTTTTAAGCACCCCCATAGTACTAAGAGAACTTTAGATCTTTCAATACCTAGCTAAGCATTTAATATTTTACCAATGACTCTTACTTTTTCGTCCAATTTCATAAAATACTTATAGTTCATCTTGAATTGAATTCAAAGCACATGAAATTTCACTTTTGAAAGAAGTCTTGAATGTGGCAGCGGAAATTTTGGATAAGCTGTGCTCCACTTGACTTTGTTTCACTTTGCATTGCTGAGCAAAGCGAAGCGAAGCTTTGCTGACCCGATGGAGACTTAATCTTCAATCTTATGCAAAGCGAAGCTTTGCTGACCCGATTGAGCCTTAATCTTCAATCTTATGCAAAGCGAAGCTTTGCTGACCCGATGGAGACTTAATCCTCAATCTTATGCAAAGCGAAGCTTTGCTGACCCGATCGAGTCTTAATCTTCAAACTTATGCAAAGCGAAGCTTTGCTGACCCGATTGAGCCTTAATCTTCAATCTTATGCAAAGCGAAGCTTTGCTGACCCGATGGAGACTTAATCCTCAATCTTATGCAAAAGCGAAGCTTTTGCTGACCCGATGAAGACTTAATCTTATGCAAAGCAAGCTTTGCTGACCCGATGGAGACTTAATTCAATCTTATGCAAAGCGAAGCTTGCTGACCCGATCGAGTCTTAATCTTCAAACTTATGCAAAGCGAAGCTTTGCTGACCCTGATTGAGCCTTAATTAATCTTATGCAAAGCGAAGCTTTACTAACCGATGGAGACTTAATCCTCAATCTTATGCAAAGCGAAGCTTTGCTGACCCTGATCGAGTCTTAATTCAAACTTATGCAAAGCGAAGCTTTGCTGACCTGATTGAGCCTTAATCTTCAATCTTATGCAAAGCGAAGCTTTGCTGACCCGATTGAGACTTAATCCTCAATCTTAAGCAAAGCGAAGCTTTGCTGACCCGATGGAGACTTAATCTTCAATATTATGCAAAGCGAAGCTTTGCTGACCCGATGGAGACTTAATCCTCAATCTTATGCAAAGCGAAGCTTTGCTGACCCGATCGAGTCTTAATCTTCAAACTTATGCAAAGCGAAGCTTTATGGATTCCTGATTGAGCCTTAATTTTCAATCTTATGCAAAGCGAAGCTTTGCTGACCCGATGGAGACTTAATCCTCAATCTTATGCAAAGCGAAGCTTTGCTGACCCGATGAAGACTTAATCTTCAATCTTATGCAAAGCGAAGCTTTGCTGACCCGATGGAGACTTAATCCTCAATCTTATGCAAAGCGAAGCTTTGCTGACCCGATCGAGTCTTAATCTTCAAACTTATGCAAAGCGAAGCTTTGCTGACCCGATTGAGCCTTAATTTTCAATCTTATGCAAAGCGAAGCTTTGCTGACCCGATGGAGACTTAATCCTCAATCTTATGCAAAGCGAAGCTTTGCTGACCCGATCGAGTCTTAATCTTCAAACTTATGCAAAGCGAAGCTTTGCTGACCCGATTGAGCCTTAATCTTCAATCTTATGCAAAGCGAAGCTTTGCTGACCCGATTGAGACTTAATCCTCAATCTTAAGCAAAGCGAAGCTTTGCTGACCCGATGGAGACTTAATCTTCAATATTATGCAAAGCGAAGCTTTGTTGACCCGATGGAGACTTAATCTTCAATCTTATGCAAAGCGAAGCTTTGCTGACCCGATTGAGCCTTAATCTTCAATCTTATGCAAAGCGAAGCTTTGCTGACCCGATGGAGACTTAATCTTCAATCTTAAGCAAAGCGAAGCTTTGCTGACCCGATGGAGACTTAATCTTCAATATTATGCAAAGCGAAGCTTTGCTAACCCGATGGAGACTTAATCCTCAATCTTATGCAAAGCGAAGCTTTGCTGACCCGATTGAGACTTAATCCTCAATCTTAAGCAAAGCGAAGCTTTGCTGACCCGATGGAGACTTAATCTTCAATATTATGCAAAGCGAAGCTTTGTTGACCCGATGGAGACTTAATCTTCAATCTTATGCAAAGCGAAGCTTTGCTGACCCGATTGAGCCTTAATCTTCAATCTTATACAAAGCGAAGCTTTGCTGACCCGATGGAGACTTAATCTTCAATCTTAAGCAAAGCGAAGCTTTGCTGACCCGATGGAGACTTAATCTTCAATATTATGCAAAGCGAAGCTTTGTTGACCCGATTGAGACTTAATCCTCAATCTTATGCAAAGCGAAGCTTTGCAGACCCAATAGTCGAACGCGGAAACTATTGACTTTCTACGTAAGTCGTGTTTTTTTTCTTTAATTTGTTCTGTTCAATATTTTTCGGAAATGAAAACTTTTTTTGCTCAAATATAAGATTACTTAAAATTATTTAAATTTGCTTACCAAAAGTTTTGTCAGAGCTTTTTTGAAATCTATGAGCCGCTTTCACTAAGGTGGATAATCTTATCCGAAGATAATCCTCTTTTTTGATTTTTTTTACGCTTAAAATTTCATGAAAAATTAAGAAAAATTTTATGGATTGGTGGATTTCACTAAAAAAGATTACCCATGGATAAGGATTATTCTGGATTATCCATACTGAAAATCGAAAATGCTAAACTTGGTCTCTCCTAAGTTTTACATTTTCAGGATAATCCACTGGATAATCTCTGGCCACTTTACTGTTTCTATGAAATCTAAAATAGCAGTCAAAGATTTCAATCTTTCAATGATTTGAGCGTTCGCGCGTCAGCGCGAACGCGAAAATTTTAGATTATTAAGAATTACGTATTTGAGAAGAATTCACATGATTCATCATTCACATGATCCACTACCCAAATTTTATCCACATGCCAAACTTCAGTTAAGAAAACTTTAACAGCTCGGTACAGGACAAAAATTACGTAATCTAACCTCAAATAACTTCAAAATCCAAAAGAAGGAATGCTGACTATTTACTCACTATCCATATGACCCACAACTCAAAAATCAGCTCATAAGACCTCAGCAGATCACTACAATTGCCAAAATTGCGATTCTAACCTCAAACAGCATCAAAATTCAAAAGTAGGTATACGGCCTATTTACTCATCACCCAATCGTTCTACATGCCAAATTTTAGCTCAAAAGACCTTAACAGTTCACTGTAACACAAAAAATACACATTCTAACCTCAAATAATCTAAAAATCAAAAGTAGATATACAGTCTATTTACTTATTACCCACATGATCCGCGTGCTAAATTTTATCTTCTAAGATCTTAACAGTTCACTACAGTACAAAAAATCCGAATTCTAACCTCAAATAACCTCAAAATTCAAAAATGACTACACAGACTTTTTATTCATTACCCACATGATTCACATGCCAAATTTCATTCCAAAATACTCTAACAGATCACTGTAACTTAAAAAATACGAATTCTAACCTCAAATAACCTCAAAATCCAAAATGACTATACAGTCTTTCTAATTATCATCCACATGTCTTACATGCCAAATTTCAGCTCAAAAAACCTTAATAGCTCACCACCACAACTAAAACAAAAAGGCAAAAAACCGTCATTTTTGAGGTTAAATCAAAGCTATCCTAACCTCAAAATTTTCAAAAAAAATTTTTTTTGCATGTGCTAATCATGAAAAGTCATTTCCTACAATATAATACCAAAAAAACTTCGAATAGAACGAAATCGAAAATAACCGTCAAAAAAAATTTAAATTTTGATCACGCAATCACGCAATCAGCATTTTAGGTTTTTATAGTATTGATTAAAAAAATCCACCCCGAACCACCCCAAAAAAATAACATACATAAATACAAATTCCATTTCATAATTAATCAAAATTTCTACCCTCAAGCCTCCTTTTATCTCCAAAAAGCCATTAACCAAATACAAAATATCAACAGGATGTGGTTTACTAATAATTAACAACATTGCAACCATAACCACATCAAATTCAATGCTTCATTTCATCTCAAATACTCACCCAAAATTTCTTATGCTTCACATCAGCTTTAAGTTCCTTTAATTTACTAAATATTCATTTTCCTTACTCAAGTCAGATATCTTTTCAAACCACGCTCAGCAACGACGAAAGGATCTGTAATTAAAGTGGAAAACCACAAAATAACATCAACAAACATACGCACGGAAAATAACACACATGAAAGAGGAAGCAACAATGTATACAGTATAGTGTGCTTAATATAGCAAAAACCTTTGCAAAACCGCAATCATTATAATACACGTGAACGTAAAATTTCTTTAAAGTAGATGGTTTTAAATTGACTTTATGTGATGAAGTCTTGAAGGTGGAGAAGATTGATGGAAGGGAGGTTAAATGGTTTGAAATTTAAAGTGTTTTTTGTGATATTTAATGACTTTCTGGAAGTTCTTTAAGAAATTTGAAAACGAGAATTATTTTTGAAGATTTTATGACTCTTACTCCTCCTCACTTCATCTTTTCCATCCCCACTATCCCTTCAGCCCACTTACATTCTTAAAAATCAAGTATGTACAGTAACTGAACGATCTGGTCTCCTTTAATGCTCAACTCAAGAATAAATAAATTGATGACTATCAAAAAAGAAGAAAATATAGCCGAGGATTAAGAAACACGAAGGCATATCCCAAAGCCTAGCATAGCAGAATGCCCAGCAGTAATAGTAACAAAAATAGAAGAAAAGTTTTCTGGTTTTCTTATTTTGGCATACTCACTTTCATTATCCCAGCTTAATCCTCATTTGATCACATATTCAGGAAATGGAGATGACTTTTCGATTTCTTCTACAAGTTTTAGGTCCTTTGGGAGATTTTTTGCGGATGATTTGATGATTTTTTGAAAGAATTCTGAGAATGATTATTTTGTTTTCAAAAGTCAAAGATTGTTGTGATTTCAATCTGATTTGAGATTTTGTTTGAAGTTTTATGAATTTTGGGAATTTATTGTTGTTTGCATGTATGGATATTGAATATTGACTGCAATATAGTAGATACAAATTTAGTTAAACCAAATAATTATATCCATAAAATATTGTCAAATTCGTTACAAAATTATCCTTTCCTTAGTATCTACCAAACTCTTCTTCTAGATTCAAAACATTCTCAAATTACACCCATAAACAAAGAAAGGCAATAAAAGTCATAAATTTCCAATCTCATCCTTTCCTTTCCAAAATTAAAAACCTGACAAATTTTCTCCAAAACATCCGTTCCACTTCTTCTCCAATTGAAGACCTTCACGGCAACATTTGTGCTGGATAGTACAAATTGGATGTCAAATAAACATTTAAGTTCTTTTTTTTCTCATTTTTATTTCCACATTCAACCTTCCCATTTGTATTGCTTTTATTTCTTAAAGTTCATTGGAAGTTGAGAAACAAAAGAGGAAAAATGTGGGAGATGAAAAAAAGGAAGTGAAAAGTTTAATTTAATGCTCCTTTTTATAGCCATAAATATTTGATGACAGTTGAGCGAAGGCAAATGGAAAATGGATAAGAAAAAAAGGAAAATGTATGCTAAAGCTTGAAGAACTGACTGAAATAATCAAAGTTTTCTTTTTGCTGTCTTTAAATTGTATGGAATTGATAAAAGGATGAATTAAGGATAAAATACTTTGGAGACGAAAAGGAAGTAAAAATAAAAGTTTTTTGGTGAGGTATAAAAGTCCGGATGTTTATGCAGGAATCAGGATTTGGAATCAATAATATTTAAAGGAAATATTTGAGAAATTTTTATTTAAGGATTATAAAGGACATTATTGAATTGAATGAAGGTTCAGAAATCGAATTTTGTATGTCAAACTTAAAGTTGAAGAAATTCAAATTTGAATCTTCTGAATTTAATAAATTTAAAAATCAAGCTTTAAATACGTTAAAAATCAGTTTGAAAAACATTCAAAAACTTAGAAAAATTTCAACAAACTCAAATTAAAAAGAAATCAGTTTTAATTCAAGACTTCATTTTTTTAATCTTATAAACTTTGAAAAATCTGAAAAAGAATCAAAAAATTTTAAAACAACTTTAAAACTTGAAAAAAAAAATTAATAAATAAAAAATCTTAATCCTCATCTACCTAATAATCTACGATTATCTCCTCCTTAAATTCCATTTATTCTATCACAAATCTTCCTTTGCTATCCCAAACCTTTAAAGAACAAGAAACAACCTGCTGAATTTACCCTTAGCAGTTGTTACCTTCTAAATTAAAATAAAAAAAAAGTTTCTTGAGAAAACTAAATTAATGAGGGTCGTCGATGCTTTTTATCTAGCAGGTGATGTCTATTTTTATCTGCGTTTTATCTTAGAGGTAATTTAAGCAGGCGAAGATTCTATTTTGTTTTGTTGGCCTAAACATAATGTCGAAAGAAAGTTTTCAAATAGGGATGAATGGGGAACAAATTAAGAAAATATGCTGCTTGGAAAAAAAAAATTGTTCATTCATGAGGAAATGAAAAATTTAATGCTGCGGAGCTTTAAAAATGAATTATCGTATTAAATTGCTTAATTCATTTCCTAGAATTTTTCACAATTTTTTTCACAAATAAATTTGCCTCAAAAAGCTCACAATCCATCCAGAAACTCAATATTTTCAGCACATAAAATTGAATTCTCACGAAAATGCGTATTACAATTCAATTACATTCGTCGAAATTGAGTAACATGAGGAAAAAAGAATTGATATAACTGATTCGTATAAATTCATTACAGCATGCTGCTTTCTTCAATTTCTGACTAAATTGGATATGTGTAGGCGATAAGGCATTGAAAGGAACAACAGGCAGTTGAAATAGGCAATTTAATAGAAATTGGTGCAAATTGAGGGGAATTATGTGGAGATAAGTAGTAATTTCTGGTGTTATGGTAGATTTTTAGTTCTGATTCGTGACTGGTGTTGGGTAATTTAGAGGATTTTAGGAGTATGAGGAGTGGAAGTATAAATTGAGTTGTAAGAAAATGAAAATCTTTCAGAAATCTTTAAAATACTTCCATAAAACCACAAAATAACAGCTTCCATCCCTCTACCCAAAAAAACCAAAAGCTCATCGATAAAGCTTTCATGATTTGGCATTTTCAACATCACAATCAATAATTCAAGACAATATCATGAGTACTATTATTAGTACTCCACTTTTTCTTTCCATGTCCGACAAAAAAAATGTTATAAAGGAAGAAAACATCATCCATTAAAAATTGAGTACGAGTTGCTGTCAAAAACAATTTTGATTAATTTCAATTTCATTAAAGCTTTATTTTTTTCTGGTTAGGTTGAGTTGTGTGTGTGTGTGTATGAATGAAAATATAATAAGAAAATTGAATTTTTAAATTGAAAAAATAACAATAAATTTTTTTATTCAGTGTCGTGGCATCATGACAACCTCATATATTGATAACTATGAAATTATTTAATCCAATTCGATAAAAAAAATTTTTCGCCAGAATATCATTTTCAACTCATCTGTGCTCGCGTAATATCCTTGTGGGGATGTTTGTGGGAATTTTAGAAGGTTTATTGTAGGGTTTATTGACTAAATGGAAGCTTGAGGCAAAAATTTGAAACATTAAGGTGGTTGTAGAGTAATAAATTTCTTAAATATGTTCATATCCTCGCTAGACCTTTTTTATAGCAAAGAAATAAACATTTCAAAACAATTTCAATTTTATCAATTTTTAACCAAAAATTTTCCCAATTCCTTCCAAAATTCACTACAAGGGACTCCCCCTCAACCCAAAAATATATTTTATAACACTATAAATTGTCGAATGAAGCTTATCCTCCACAAATTTCCTGCCCAATATTTACCACATATTGAACTATAAAAAAAACTCGTGTATGATAAAGAGAGAGGCATAAACCGAGCCAATCAATTGATGAATAAATTGAAAAAATATAATATGAATATTGGGAGATATGCCGGATGCAAAAAAAAAATCGAACTTTATCTCTACTGTACATAAACATATAGGCACATGTACAAGAGATTTTTTTTCATACACAAATTAAAATAAATAGGAAAGTGGCAGTGAAAGCCAGAAAAAATTTTCACTGATAGCAATTTTCACCACATCAAATTGATTTTTTTTGGGAAGAGCTTTTGTTGTTTTTGGTTGGTTGAAAAATGTTTAAAAAATTATTTAATGAAGAAGACTAAGAATAATGCAGATTTTTTTATATTGAGAAAAATTTATTTTAAATTTTTTTTAAATATAAATTGCGTGTTAAACTTCAAAATTTTGTACCAACCACCAAAAATAATTTAACAATTAACTAAATTAATTCTCAAATCCCTCTTCAAAATTGTCACAAATAATCACCCCAAATCCCTACAATTATTTTCCCTCAATTTCATTAAGTATGACCGCATTCCCACATTTTATGTGCCACACAAATAAATCTCCATCATAAAAGCTCTCCCAAATCTCCCATAAAATTCACATTACTCCTTCCCAGAATTCAATATCCAATAAAATCCCATGAAAATGTAACTAACATCCCCGATTACAAGCCATTCTTTATGTGAATCATTTTAATTGATTTATCAGGGAATGGCAGGAATGAAATGTTTCCTTCTTTAATGGCTATAAATAGAGCGAGGAAGGATGAATTTATGAGTTTCCTGAACGTTGAATTGCTGTTGCCCTGGAGGGAAGAAAAAATGATGTAGTATGATAGATAAAATTGGCACTAAATGTATGGACGAGGCTGTTAAGTTACGATATCGAATTATCCATAAGGCTCTATTTTTTAATGCTTTTCTCTTTTCACTTTTTATATTGACTTGATTTTTGAGAAAATGTGGATCATTGGCTGATCAGATTGTCTGAATTTCAAAATTAATGTATTTAAGAACTAAAAATTTATTTCTTTTGATTTTTTCAATTTCAAATATTTTTTCAAACTTAACTTAAAAAAAACAAACTTTTGATGAAAAAGTTAATTTTTAGCGCATTTTTGCAAAAAATGACGCTTATAGTTTCACTTTGTTCGGCTGGCTGGCTGGCTGGCTGTATGAGCTCTGAGATCTCAGAAACCAGACATAGTTAAGAGTTCTGTTATGATGAATTATCTTTCTACTATCGAGTTATTCCGGCATCGCTTATTAAAAAATCGTTAAACGATCTACAATTCCTGTAATCAACGATTTAACATTATATAAGGAAAAAAATCGTTGAAAAACCCTCGATAAAAATTTGAACCTGAATTTGAATTTTTTTTGACCGTTGGAATTTAAAAATTTTTTGACCGTTATTTTTAGTCGAAATTTTTGAAAGGTTTTGTATTTATCATCAAGAAAACAGACTTTTCATGCATAGAGCATGCTAGAAAGACGGAATTTAATGGATTCTGTTATTATTATACAGTTTTTTTTCATAAAAATCCAGGCGTGGGGACTCCAAAAATTGAGCAGAAAAGTGCAGTAAAAAGTATCAAAAAGTAGAATTTTGAAGTTAAAAAAATTAAAAAGTAGTAAAAAGCTAGAAAAAGCAGCAAAAAGTAGTAAAAAGCAGTAAAAAGCAGAAAAAAAGTAGCAAAAAGTAGTAAAAAGTAGTGAAAGTAGTAAAAAAGTAGTAAAAGTAGCAAAAAAGCAGTAAAAGTAGTAAATAAGTAGCAAAAAGTAGAAAAAGTAGAGAATACTATATAACCTGACTGTTTCACATATTTGTTGCATAAAATAACCAAAAATACAATGTTATAAAACTCATAATCAAGCTTAATATAGTAGCTAGCTGTATCTGCAAAAAATTTTTAATATAAAGTTATTCCGTTCAATTTGTCAGTATCTAAACTTTTACAAAAAATGGGATTTTAAAATAATTTTATTTTAAAAATTCTATGGACAGAATTTATATGTATTTAATTAATCAAAAACTACTTATAATAAATTAACAAATGCTTTTTAAATCAATTAATTTTAACAAATTACAGTTGATATATGAATTTTTGAAGTTTGGACGTTTTCATATAAAGAAAAGTAAAAAATCATGTATTTTTACAATTAACTTTATTATACGATAATAACTTCACCATATTTAATGATGATGGTATCGTTGAAAAGCTTAAAACAGTGAATGACTAGTCACTAGTATGTAGAAAAAAAAATTTTTAGACTTATGCTGTTCTTTCCAAAATGACTCAAATTTTTTGTAGTAATTTATGATAAAATACAGACAAAAAATTTTGTCCAAAAAATTTTCGCAAAATTTTTATTTGAAAATTCCATTTTTTACAAAAGTTTGAGGTATTTCGTAAGGAACGGAATAGCTTTATTTCAAAAACTTGTTACAAATATTGCTATCTTCTGTTTTAAGCTTTAAAACAGTATAAAACATTATATTTATGGTGATAATGCACATGAGAAATGAAACAAAGAGTCAAAGTATAAATTTATATTTTCTTTTTTTTGTGAAATTTACAAAACTTCAAAAATCGATATCTCGATACCAATTGATTAATTCAAATTGAGTTAAGTGGCGAGTTTCAGTTGGTACTTAGGAGCTATCATCATAATAAAAAAATATAAATTTTGTGCAAATGACAAACACAAAATTTTAGTTTAAAAATGGCTTGTTTTCTCGAATTTTGAGGCGTTTTGTGAAAATACACATATGGGTAAAATTTCAAAATCTTAAAAATTTTATTTCAAAAAATTTAGGTACTTAAAAAATCAAGTTTTCGATAAAATAGTCTCAAGTTTTGTTTGTTATGCTTAATATTGTATATTTTGGCAAAAAAGAAAGATTTTTGAAAAAAGTTAATTTTGTCCACCCCATGCTGATTATCGACTTGGTCTTTTATGCCTTCACTCAAAAAGCTACTGCTCTTACATAACTTAATATTTTTCAATCTTGTTTTCGGATTATTATAGCTTGTTGTCATACCTTTACAGTGATATACAATACTTGGCAGTTAGACTTAGTTTTGGTCATCAATCCACTTGGTGACTGTGAATTATAGTGATCGACCCCAAAATTAAAAATCTCAAAAATATGATTTCGAAAAATGAAGCCTAAAAATAAAAATAAATTATGTTTTTGGGTTTTTTGTGTTGATTTATCGTAATTGTAACTGTAGAATCCTAAAAAAATCAGAATACATTTTTTTGGTACCTCAGAATAGCCTCATGGAATCTACCCTGGTAGTCTCAATCAAGTGTACAATTTTTACCCGAGAAACTTTTTTGAGACTTTTTTTGACTGATAATTGATTATTAAGCACATTTATGTTGAAATAAATTGATTTTGTAGATTTTCGCCACTTTCATTGGGAAACTTTACCCTTTTGATTATTGAATGGCACATTTGACAATGTCAAATTGACATTGCATTGTTCAAATAATTTAATTTAGAATTTCAAATTTTCTGTATGAAAATGACAGTAAAACTACTTATTCCAGCACAAAAGTGCTTAATAATCAATTGTCAGTCGAAAAATTCTCAAAAAAAGTTTCACAGGTAAAAATTGTACACTTGATTGAGACTACCAGGGTAGATTCCATGAGGCTATTCTGAGGTACCAAAAAAATGTATTCTAATTTTTTGGGATTCTATAGTTACAAATACGACAAATCAACACAAAAAACCCAAAAACATAATTTATTTTTATTTTTAGGCTTCATTTTTCGAAATCATATTTTTGAGATTTTTAATTTTGGGGTCAATCACTATAATTCACAGTCACCAAGTGGATTGATGACCAAAACTAAGTCTAACTGCCAAGTATTGTATATCACTGTAAAGGTACGACAACAAGCTATAATAATCCGAAAACAAGATTGAAAAATATTAAGTTATGTAAGAGCAGTAGCTTTTTGAGTGAAGGCATAAAAGACCAAGTCGATAATCAGCATGGGGTGGACAAAATTAACTTTTTTCAAGTTCTGCACTATTTAAAAAACGTAATATCTTCTTGCAGACGATTAACAAACATACTTTATAGCTACAGGGAAAAATTATGGTACGATTTTTGCCTATTTATCGTACTCAATCAAGCGTTACACCAATTGGTGCGAATAAGTTCAAAATAAAAAAAAAAAAACTTTTAGTAGTGATGAAGAGCTTCTGTAATGAGCTTTCCAACGATATCAAACATGAAATACATCGTAACATTCAGCACGAAAAATAAAGCAAATTACAAAAATACTCAAATAAATAAATTTAAATTGATTATTTTATCAAAATTAACCAAAATTAAGCAATTTATTGTTATTCACCATAAAATGTTTACATTTAACTTTTAAAAGATTTTTATCACAAATTTTGTTTTGGTCTCATCATAAAATCAAAGAAATAAGTTAATTTTAAAAATGAAAGAAAAGAGTAGAAAACAGTTGTAAACAGTAGCAAAGAGTAGTTAAAAGTAGCAAAGAGTAGTAAAAAATAGCAAACAGTAGTAAACAATAGTAAACAGTAGCAAAGAGTAGTAAACAATAGTAAACAGTAGTAAACAATAGTAAACAGTAGCAAAGAGTAGTAAACAGTAGCAAAGAGTAGTAAACAGTAGCAAACAATAGCAAACAGTAGTAAACAGTTGTAAACAGTTGTAAACAGTAGCAAAAAGTAGTAAACAGTAGCAAAGAGTAGTAAACAATAGTAAACAGTAGCAAACAGTAGAAAAAGTAGCAAGAACGTAGCGAAAAGCTAAAAAAGTAGAAATAAGGAGTAAAAAGGAGTAAAAAGAAGTTTAATAATAGTATGAAGTATTGAAAAAGTAGAAAAAGTAGTTAGTCCCCACGCCTGGATAAAAATTGTATTTTCTTGCAGGATTTTTTTGATGATAAAAGAAGAATTAAGGGATTTTGTAATTCAAAGCAATTTCTATTTAATCGATTTCTGATCGCTGCGACAAAAATGCGCTTAAGTCCCTCGATTAACAACACGAGGACTTTGAACATTTTTTTATATATATATTTTTTTAATATTGAACTTCACATTTAAAAAAATAAATATTTTATTTACAGGGGATCCTCGATTTGAACAGTTGTTTTGCTCCGAAATTTTTCTATTCAAATCGAATTTATTCAAATTGAGACGTATGAAAAATAACCGTTAAAAATGAAAACTTGAATTTTTGTATGGGAAATTTTTGGTTATTCAAATTGAAACAATTCAAATTGAATCTGTTCAAATCGAGGACCCCCTGTAATTTGAAAATTGTTAATTTGAAAGAAATCAAAATATTGTAAATTCTACAAAAATTTAAAGCTCTTCCTTCAAACTCATTCAACAACTTTTCTCTCACTTTAAAAAAATCTGCTTTACAGCCTCAATCCCAATCTCATCATTCACTCCAAGAACATTGCACAGACACATACACGAATGAATAAAAAATGAATGAAAAAATAAATTTCAGTGTGGATGAAAAGCCGTTAATTGGCAGCCATAAAAATGGCATTTTATTGCCCTTAATCTACATCAATTGCTCTGATTTTTATTGGCAACACTCATTGCAAAGTTCTTGCCGTATGTTGCTGAAGTGCTGATAATAGAAAAAAATCATAAATAATGAATTTCCTTCAGCATGGCTTGTTCAATGGCCAAAAGGGGATAGATGCATACGAAAAAGTTGAGTGATAAGTTCATGTTGAGTGGTTTGACTGTTTGGGGGTTGTTGAATTTTTCAAATTGCAAAGAATTTGTGATTCTTGATTAAATGAGAAAAAAATGCTCGCAAAAATTCAGCCTAACAGGTTTAAAGCAAACAATTTCAACAATTTATTTCCTCTTAATGCTAGAAGCTACTTCTGATGTGGACAAGCTTCATCCGCATGTCGTTTCTTTTGTTTCCTCTCTTTTCAGTTCCGTATATTTTTTAATTCATCATTCTAACAAAGCGAGGATGTTGAATAATAGCTACAAAAAATGGCAAGACGGAATATAGCAGATAATTTTTTTCCTTGTCGCTTTTGTGCTTTCATTGTATGCTCGTCCATTTGTTTGTTTAGTTGCTGAATGGATTTTGTGATAGGTTTGAGTTTCTTGAATTTTTTGGGATGACAAAGTGTTTAAGGGATTTAAAGTTACGGGAAGTTACATTATAATCTTATTTTTTAAAAAATATTTTTTTTCTAATTTTTTAAGATTTTTTATTCAAGTTTAAAAAAAATAAATAAATAAATAAAATTGATAAATTTAAAAAACCTAAAAAAATTTAAAAATTTTAAGAAACCCACAAAACTTGAAAAAAAAAATGTTTAAATTTCAAAACATTATAAATTTTTAGATTTAAAAGAAAGGTCTTTATTTATACAGTAAGTGGTATAATATCATTTCAAATCTAGTCAATTTCTCTTCAACATCTCTTTCTTTTATAATTTCATCCTCATCATTCTCAGTTTATTTCTGTGAATTACGCCACAATGTCTTTTGTTATACTAAAAATAAAGAAGAAGTAGCAAAAAAAAAAAATTGTCCGTATCCGATTGAACTAGCAAGTGAATATAAAAATATTTCAATAGTGCGACAAGAATGATTTGAATAAGTCAGACGACTGGCACCATACAAAAAAAAAAAGAATCAAATGAAAAGAGAGATTGAGAGACGAACATAGAAATAATGAAACTTTGTTTTCCGCTATTCAATCGTGAGAAGGAAGTATTGACATTGTGGATTTTAGTTAGCATAAAAATTTGTCGATGATTCTGATGGAAATTTATTGGTCACCTAGATATGTAATTTTTTTTTCGTCTGGGAGTTTGTGGTGGGAATTGGGTCATAATTTGCAGCTAAACAATCATTTTAACATATTTTTGAAAATTTAATTTTTATATCAACTTTGTAATAAAAACCTCTTTAACTATTTAATTTCAATTAAATCAATTTTATCACCTCAATCTATCTCAATCACATCATTATTCAATTAAACTTGATAATCACAGCATGAAAGTACGTCTAGACCTCCTCCATATTCCACCATTTATTGATTAATTTCCAATTAATTACAGTTTAATTAAAACCTACGATGTAAATCAATCGATTGTCAATAACATATAACATATGCGATAATGCTGTAAAAAATATTAATAATAAAAACTGATGATTACAAACTAATTAATTGAGTAGCTTTTTTAATTAATTAGTTAATTTTTTTCTGTGAGCAATCAACACAGTAATGAAGTGATTATTATCGTTGAAATTTTGTGGGTGAGTGAATTTTAATTGGGTAAAAAAAAGAGATTTGCAGTTTCGGATTACACGCGCTTGAGTAAAGCGGAATTATGAAAAGGGTGCAGAAAAAAAACTGAATTTATTGAATGAATTAGAGTGAAGTGGAATAATTTTTTGGTTAGAAATTGAAAAGGGGGAGGTTAAAATGCTGATGATAAGTGCAATGATTTTTGAGGGTGGTTGGTGGATTTATTGAATAAAAAGTGGAAATTTACAAAAACTTTAAGCAAAATTTTAATTTAAAAAGACTAGCTTGAAGTTAATTTTTGAGATTTCTCATTACCATAGTAATGGATATTTTAGATACTTTTTCACTCTCTTCGACCTCTTAATTTAAATTCACAAACTTTTCTTTCTTCTAAGCTACTCAACCATCCAAAATGCATAATTTTTCCCTACCCAGAAAATCACTTAAAAAAATCTCCGAAAAAAAAATTCTTTCACCTAAATTTAAAGAAGAATAAAAGGTTCTTAATAGGATTATATCAGCGAAGATTCTCCTTGAAAAATAATTAGACCATTATGTCTTAAAAAAACTTTTACTTCCTTTCAATTAAATTATTTATTCTTCTTAGAGATGAAATTTTGTTTTCTTGAGAAATCTTTTTTTTTTTGGGTCATTAGCGTAATTTTTGCGTTTCTTTTTAAATATTTTTTTTAAAAATAGATTGTTGAAAATTAAGTTAAATTCAGGAATTGTCTAGCCAAAAATTTCAGTTTATATCTGCTTTTATATGAACATCTTGGCAATAATTCTTTAAAAAAATTAAATATCAAAGCTTAATTATCATCACTTTCCAAAAAATTACGTGACTATCTTAAAAAAATCCTCCAGCACAACATCACAATCTTTTGAAAAATTCAAAATAAGGCCAAGTATTTTTCATCTCATCTCCATCGTCTACAATTTTAATGCACTTAATCCTCACTCTAATGAATGCATCAAGTCTCATAAGCTTCTTCATGATTTCATCAAAGCTTAAGCTGATGAATTGCTTGCATTTTATCACTCAAACAAACAAGAATAACAAAAACTAATTAAGCTACTTCATCAACTGCTTTATTGTTCTCGAGATGAAGCTTAGTATGATGTAACGGACTTCAAGTCAAATTCTCCATTTTATGGCATAATGTAAAGAAACTTAAGACTCTCTTTGATCTTCTTATACACAATTCAAAGCACATAAAAGTCATTTTCCTTCTGAATATTCAAATTAATATATCAAAGGAAAAGTTGAAGATGAGGAAAAAAAGACTTTTTTATCATTTTCTGTAGACGCAAATGAAGAGGAAGATGAAGGAAAATTATATTTGTTAGGAACTGAAGCTGACCATAAAGAATAAATATTCAATACAAACATCCTCTTCTTTTCTGTGTGAACTAACTTCCTTTTTTGGGTCTTCTTCTTGTTTGTGCTGAGTTTGTATTGTAAATATATATTGTTGAAAATTTTGAGGCGTTTTATAAAAAAAAAAATAAATAGTTTTTGAGGGGGTTGATATGCTTGTAAATGAGTTAAAGACACTTTCATGCTTATGATTTGAAAGTTATCAAATAAAATTAAAATTTCATGAAAACTTTTTAATAAAAACTTAAGAGATCCTTCGGTTTCCAGGGATGAGGATTTAACTCGATTTATTAAAAAAATATTTCGAGCAAAATCTTTAATTCAATATTTTCAAAAAAAAAAAAATAAATAAAAATAAAATAAATAAATAAATTCTCTTATTTTATACCTAAAAGCTTAACAAGGCTTAATTTACAATTAAGGCATCAACACAGGGTGAAGAACTAGTTTTTGATAATTTTTGACCCTGGACTTCAATACCATTGCAAAAATTGCAAAAGCTATGAACCCAAGTATCTTGAACTCTTAGACTACTAAATTTTGACAAACTATACCCTAATACCACTCAAATACCCTAACACTCCAACAACCTAATTCATTTTTCAACAGCAAAAAAAAAACTTCATTTTACTTGAGAAATCACTTCGTTTGTTAGTGGGTAAAGCATAGAATATATTAGTAGTAATATACATCCTCAAGTTGTCATGCAAGTCTTTGCTCCCCCTCCTCATATCTGTATGTCTAGAATAGATATACAGTAGCGTCCAAAAATTTGCGGACAAGAATATTTATATACAAATTATGCGATAACTTTTTTCCAATGCATGAATTTTAATGCGGTTTTCGATGTTAGATTTGTGTTTCAAAACTACATTAGATAATATACAATTTTAGTTAGAAATGCTTGTAACTTAACCTCAAAATTAATTTAAATGTATTTTTCAAAGTTCAAAAATTTGCGGACAAGATTTAGATAAACTTATTAATTTTTTAATGTTGCAAAATCTTTTAAATTAAATACAATCTGTTGATTATTTGAATCTATGATAATATTAAATAAAAATAATAAACTTTATTTTTTAATTTTTGAACAAGTTTTAAAGCAGCTATTAGCCTAAAACTTTTGTATGACTTTTCCCCATAATTTTTAATTTGTTAATATTTTTTGAAACGTTTTTAATTAATGACAATCACAATCATTTGATAGCATTTTTAATTATCTTTCAAATAATATATAATATATGCAGCTTATTTAGAAATATAAAGTAAATTCAATAAAAGTTTGTCAAAAATGAAGGCGAAACTTCACAAAAATTTTAAAAAATTGTAATTTTTTTAATAAATAGACTTTTAAATGCAGATTTTTGAGTATGATTCTTTAGATTTTAATTGCTTTTATCAATTAAAACACATTTAATTGATGTATGATTACTTTCCATCGAGAAAATGGGATGACAAGAATCAGATGTTCTGTCTTCTCAATAAGCAAAATAATTAATTCTTCTTTTTGCTACTTATTATCAAATATAAGTATTATAGAACATTTTTATTGTCTTTATTTAATGTTTTTGTAAAAATAAAACCATTTGAACCTAGTTTAAACACATAGTTTTAGAAAAAAATCAAGTTAATTATTTTGCTTATTGAGAAGACAGAACATCTGATTCTTGTCATACCATTTTCTCGCTGGAAAGTAATAATACATCAATTAAATGTGTTTTAATTGATAAAAGCAATTAAAATCTAAAGAATCATACTCAAAAATCTGCATTTAAAAGTCTATTTATTAAAAAAATTACAATTTTTTAAAATTTTTGTGAACTTTCGCCTTCATTTTTGACAAACTTTTATTGAATTTACTTTATATTTCTAAATAAGCTGCATATATTATATATTATTTGAAAGATAATTAAAAATGCTATCAAATGATTGTAATATCATTAATTAAAAACGTTTCAAAAAATATTAACAAATTAAAAATTATGGGGAAAAGTCATACAAAAGTTTTAGGCTAATAGCTGCTTTAAAACTTGTTCAAAAATTAAAAAATAAAGTTTATTATTTTTATTTAATATTATCATAGATTCAAATAATCAACAGATTGTATTTAATTTAAAAGATTTTGCAACATTAAAAAAATTCATAAGTTTATCTAAATCTTGTCCGCAAATTTTTGAACTTTGAAAAATACATTTAAATTAATTTTGAGGTTAAGTTACAAGCATTTCTAACTAAAATTGTATATTATCTAATGTAGTTTTGAAACACAAATCTAACATCGAAAACCGCATTAAAATTCATGCATTGGAAAAAAAGTTATCACATAATTTGTATATAAATATTCTTGTCCGCAAATTTTTGGACGCTACTGTATAGCACACAACTGTTTGCATACATGAATCTTCTAATGTAGTGAATGAAAAATGTACAACAAAATCTACCCGCAAGCAATGCAATCTTTTCTATCTCGGATTTTTTTCCTTTTTTTTTTGCTTTATTTTGTGATATATTCTCATGTTCTTGTGGTGATTTGTGTCAGCATTTGGCTTTAGATTGTATGATTTGTGGATGGTATATAAATTTTGAAGTCAATGGATGGTGGTGATATTAGATTTATTGGAAGTGGAAGTCGTTCTTTTGAAGTTTGGAGTAGGCTTTCTCGAAATCCCGGTTTTGGAAAATTTCCGGGACCGGTACCAAAACTAAAACTTAAATATCTTGAGCATTAATGAAAGATTTTCAATTTTTTTGTGTTTAAATGATTATAATCTTAATACTAAACAAATTAAATTTAAAATTTTTTTCAAAAAACTTAAATCGTTCACAATACAACAGTTTTAATTTTTTTTATTTTGGTCCCGAAAAACCCGGGACCGGGAAATCGAGAAAGCCTAGTTTGGAGTATGTATGCAATTATTAAATTTTTTTAAAGTTATGATAGTAGCTCCTAAAAGAATTGCACAGAAAAATAGTAAAACATTCTCATAAGGATTCCCACTTGAGTCAGCACTACTCCAACAATTTCAGAATCCTTTCAACATCACCCACAAAGAACGACCACAAACTATGTGCTGTAAATTGCAGCTACTCGAAATATGAATAAAAAAAAATTGTCACAAAAAAAAAACTTTTTTCACATCTCTCGAAAATAAGGAAGGAATGGGACTCTGAATAATGAAGAAAAATGACTAAACGTGTGTGTGTATATGCATAATGTGCAAATGTTTGCAAAACACTCAGCCATAGTTATTGCAGTTTCATGCTTACTTCCGACAATTGCTTTTTGTAAATAAAAATTCTGCTTCATATTTATGATGCACAGAAGCTCTCATTCTCTTAGCAAGCATGTCTACTTAATGGATTTTTCATTGCCCAAAGCAATGTGCTGTAATTAAACAATTCTGTCACTTTCTGTTTTTTCTCACATTGAATTTTCATTCATGTCCTTAATTTTTCAGAAATAACTTTTTTCTTGTGTCTCTATGTTTTATGGCACTCAAGAGAAAATAATTTTATATTAAATTGTGGATTACGTCAATAGAATAGAGTCTGAGAAAAATGTGTACAACACATATATCATTGTTCAGCTTAATGAAGAAAATTGGATGAAGAAAGTTTGTGTTTGAATTGTTGGTTGGATGGATGAATGTCTTGTTGTATACTGATGTTTTTGGGATTTATGGACGGGTGCATTAATCAAATTGTTTTTGAAGGTGTATGTTGATAGGTGGAATGATCATGTTATGTAATTTATGAAGGATTTTTCGTTTAATTGTAAACAAATTTTATAGCTTACATGTTTCTTCTTAAAATCTTTTAAATGCTCAAAGAAATCGAGATCAAAGTAGAAAAAATTAAATATATAAAAAAAAAAATAAATTTTTAATCAATTTTGAATGATCAAAAATCCTAACCATTAAAAAATCTAAGCAACCATAAAATTTGAAAATGAAAATTTAAAATTCAAAAAATAAATTTAAATTTCAAACTCAACAGCATGTAACCTCCAAATAGCTCGACAAATCGACTTAATTCTTCAGAAAGTAAGTAAATATAATCAGCAAGTAAGTAAGCATGTATAAGAAAGCAGATATCTAGAGCAATTGTCATGAGAATCACAATCATGATAAAAAAAGAAGAAATCAAACACAAAAGACTAGAATGGAATATAAAAAGAAGTTCTTTTCTTCGTCTCAATTTCGAGAAGACGGGGGCTATAGAAATGGGAATTGATGGGATATAATAATGGGTAGCAACATCTGTGATTTCAATCTCGCAAATTAATCACACAACAAAACATAAGTAATTCGCCTTTGATTACTCATTTTTTCATTTTTTCTCTCTTTTTCTTTCTTCTTTTGTTACAGTTACAAAATTCATTCGCACTGGAATTGCTGATAAGGAAGATTATCCTCTATTCTTCGAGAAAGCATTTTACGAAACAGAGGTCGATGAAAATGAGGAAATTAATCATCCGATACTTACAGTTACAGCTCGAACGCACAATGAATGTGAGTACATTTTCTATTTTTTTCTTTTTTTGTGGTTATTTTTTTTATTTTTGGTTCCTGGCACTTTTAAGTGGATGGATGGTGGATTAATAATTTTATTTTGGCAAAATGACATCTGGTTTTTTAGTAATTATTTGAAATTTGCGTCTGATAATATGTTCTACGTCTTTAAAATTGTTCAAGTTCCACAATTTAAGTTATTGATTAAAAGCTAAAAATTACACAAAATATTGAAAAGTTTTGCAAAAATATTCCACAAAAACCAACATTAGTGTCTAATTTCACAAAAATACTAACGCACATCCTTCAAAAATGCTCATAAATTCCAACCGATATCCCCACGATCATTCAAACTTGCAACAACATTTTTTTTTTGTTATCCTCATGGAATTTATGACTTGGGACTTTTATGACGATGTGAAATGGAATGGATGAAATTATAGATGATGAAAAGGAGCAGCAGAAAGAGAGAATAAATTAAGGAACAGCATGAAAGAAATGAGCTTCAAGACACTTAATGAGGCGCAATTTTGAGCTCTTATAATGAAAAAGATGCTTCTTGTAAGCAGCACAAAAAAAAAGTTTCTTATTTCTCTCTCTCAATTCTTTATGGACATAAAATGGTCCGAGGGAGAAGTTTTGATCATAAAAAATTCACAAAGAGTTCCATTCATCATGAAATTTTTGACGCCTCAGAAAATTTTTCTTCTTCGCTGGGGTCATGGGAGGATCTTGAGTCGTTAGACAGACAGCTTATAAATAAAATCACATAAAATAAACATTTTTAAAAAAATAAAGAAATTCAAACCCTTTTAATAATTATTCAAAAAATAACAAAATCGTAAAAAAAAAGTTTTTTCCCTTCCAAAAAGACACACCTACATAAAAATCAACAAAATCAGTAACAACAAAAAAATTTAAAATTTTAATGAGCCAACTCGTTGAATGTGAAAGTTTAATTTGTTTTTATTATTACCAAAAAAAAGTTACGTTGAAAAGACAAAAGAGGAAAGCATTAATGTAATTTTCAGTCAAAAACAAACAGAAAAATTTTGGCTGTATGTGATAGGGAGGAAGGATTTGAGATGAAATGAAGAAGTCGAAAAAAAGTTTAAATGTAAATAAAAGTCATAAAACATTTATGATGAAAGTAAAAAGAAGACTTAAACTTTTCTGTTTTAATTTTGACTTTTTCGCTGCAAGAAAAAAAAAATTATTTTGTTGATTCATCGAGGGGGAAATGGAAGCAAATGTGCGTAATGTCTCTCATTTTTTGGATGAGCTTTTTGGGGATGTGAGGAAAATTAAAGACATAAATTTTATTGATGTTCTTTTTTTTTAATTTGAAGGAATTCAACCTAATTTTAAGTATTTGACTTGGTGTATGTTTGCTGGCTAATTATTGAAATTCATGATGATTTTTTGGCATTTTGAATAAAAGTTTTATTTTTTTTTATTTTAGGTGTTTTCTGAATACCACAAAAGTACTATTAGTTTTTTAATATATTTTAATAATATTCTGAATTGCATGGCAAATATGGCCACAAAATCAAAAAACAAATTCCTAGAATTTTATGAAAACTCTGCTACTAGCACCAGCATACTTGAAAAATAATTGCAAACATCCTATGAGCAGATGTCAAGCCAAATGCATCAATTAACCAGAAAAAAGCTAAAATTTGCTAATTAACTCCACAAAAATTTTTACAACTTCATCCATTCGTAAATTCGTAAATTTCTCATAAAATCAAAAATTGATATCACATTTTGACCTCGATACCATTACCAATCCATCTGATGCGTAAATTTCTTATATTTTATTTATTTTCCATTTCCATCTCTTTTTATTTTATTTCCAATTCGTAACGATTGAATTGATGTTGACGATGATGATGATGATGATGACATAAAAGCTATGGCTGTAAACTTTTTTTTTGTCCTCTTATTTTGTTTACAATATTCCCTTTGTCGAGCAATGTTGACTCAACCCCTCATTTTTGAATTTCATTTATTAGTAAAAGAGCTGTAAATAAATATTTGAAATGATCCCATTGAATTGCGTACTTACTGTTACATTTTATCCTTTTTGGTGATAAATATTATGGGTGGTAGGTAGGATGGATATGATGGATGGAATGGTTGGGATTGATTTAATTGGAGAATAATAATAGGGATTTTTTGAATTCGACTTTTTTCAATCAATGACTATAAAAATTTTCAAAATTTATTTGTTCCTAAAATTTTGTATTTGCTTAAAATTTTGATTTATCTCCATGATTAAGTTTTCAACCTAGTTTATAACAAATTTTTAGAATAACACATACCTCAGTTGCATTTCTATTTCTTAACCATATGAACTACATCCATAAATAACTGTACCTTCATTCATTTCATTCCATTTCCTCCAATTTACTCAATTTCATTCCCTTGAATCATAAAAGGACTAGCAAGCAAGCCTCATAAAAAATTATCACCTAAAGTTCCTCAAACTCAAATAATAGCTTTTACCAAATCAATACTTGTAGTGAAGTTTATTCCATCAACGATGAGCATAATAATAAACATTCTCATTGTTAGAGGAGATTAAAGCACTTCCAACACTTTTTTATGACGCTGTTTTACTTTTACGCCGTCTCTTTTGTTTTTTGGAGGGGTTTAGCTTAATTTTGAGGGTAAATGGGTCTAGCTGGAGGGTTATGTCAATTTTAATTGAATTTTCTTATTTTTGCTGAGGTCAATTTTTAAGTTAAAATGCCAAATTTCTCAAAAATGCGTCATTTAAGCTTAAAGACCCCCAAAAATCCCACCAACCTACCTCCCAACTTCCATCATAGTATTTTTTTACTATCTCAAATAAAAACAAATAATAAAAATTTTCTTGTTTTGTTCATGTTGATATTTTATGTGTCAGTGATATAGTAAATAATACGGAAAATTTTGTGTCATTTATTTCAGTACGAACATTTTTTTTACTATTTTTTTCTTCCTCGTTTATACTTATCGAGTTGTTTGTCTAATAATTCAAGAGACAAATGAAAAGAAAATTGAGTTCAAAGGGAGAAATAAACATTAAGTCTATTTGATGATAAATATTCTATGAACCATCTTTATTTTAGCTCATCACAAAATAAGCATTTCTTTCTTGTCTGATGATTTTGTTTTATTGTGTTGAAAGGGAGGTGGTTATTAGGATTAGGATGAAGGATGGGGAGGATGTTGTGATTTTTAAATGAGAAAACTTGATTTTTTGAAAATATAATGAAGAGTGCTGAATGTAGGGTAGAAAAACATAAATTTGAATAGAAATGAGAAGTTTTTTGATGGAGTTATGGGGTGATAAGCTCTTTTGTGGATTTTTGAATGAGATTTACTAAGAATTGTTGTATATTTTGCTTTGTGATAGAGAAGAGGGATGAAATATTGAAATTTTGTAAATAACTGCAAAATTAATGTCACTTTAAAATTTTCTAGAACTTTTTAACTTTAAACATAAATAATTAACAGCAAAAACTACAAAATAAGCTTTAAACAATGAGAAATTCTCCAACTTTTTTAAAATTCATGACAGTAATTAAAACTAACCTCTATCAACCTTAAATAAAATACAAATAAACTAAATTATTTTCACATAATTTAATCCTTAACCTTCCCCTAACATTATTTTCAAAAAAAATCACATTAATTTTTGTCCACAAAACTTTTTTTTTTGCAGAAAATAAAATCCATTTTTTACCCATCACACCATGTGATTTAATGAAATCATTCAACTAAACCTTATAATAGAATGTAATTAAAATGCTTTTAACCACTTGGGGGGTATGAAAAAAAAAAGTTTTATGTTCTGTATGTGGTGAATTACTATTATTTCATTCAGTTGAATTGACTAATTAGATCCTGTGATTTTACTACACTATTGAACATCCATTCAGCTAGAGCTTTTCAATTTATTTTTATTGAACTTTTTGTAAATTGATGGAAGGACGGAAAGCTATCGAGTATGCAGAATTCTTTTGTAAAGAAGAAAATAATGAGTTTGAAAATTTGAGTATGCAAAATTTTATAATTAATAAAGTTACTCTATTAAAATTATTTATTCATGACGAATAGAAAATTGTTTGAATTTAATTATTGGAAATGCAGAATTTCAATCTTTGAGGCTTCAACTAGTGAACACTATAAAGTCAAATAGCTGAAGTATAAATTATGTAATTAAAATTAAACAAAGTCAATAAAATTGGAACTTTTTAATCATATTGAATTTCAATAAATTTCCAATTTTGAAAATTAATGAAAACTAGTTCAAACTTCATCTCTTTCCATTCATAAACTTCCTAAAATAGCAAAAAAAGAAGAAGCCAAAAAATGCAAATCGAAAATTTATTTGAACTATTTTTCCTCTATAAAATGTGCTGAGGGTTTCAATTCAATTTACCAGATAATAGTGAAATGTGGTTGAAAACTGAAATAAAAAAGTTTCTCATTTCGATCAGCACTTGTTCCATTTTATCCTGTACACATGAGATCGAAAATTGTTTTTGGAACAGTTGAATAATCACATTGTTGTAGCTTGAACTGATGTAATTACTATTGACTTGTTAAATGGCATAGTTGAAGGATAAAATTAAAATATAACTACACAAAAAGTTTAATTTTTAAAAAAAAGTTTGGAATCTGTTTAGAATAATAAGTCAATTGGAACCACTATCTGTTATGTTCAAGTTTTCTGATGAATTGTTTAATTACAAGCATGTTCAAGATAGCTTGTAAGGTTCAAATTTCCTTTCTTCTGGTTCTTTTGTTCACAGATAACACAACCAAATTTATTTATAGTATGTTGTGTTTGAATTTTAATAATGATGATATTGGGAAGGCGTTTTGACTCTTTATGAGGGAATCTAATTATAGATCATCATACAAAGAGTCAATTCAGAAAAGATCCAACTCAGCACAGTCAAAACGGACATAATTTTGATTTTAACGAATAAAACAGCTTTTCAACTCAAAACGTTTCAAGAAAATCCAAACTTTAGTCTTTTAGTAAAAGCTTACTTCCTGCCAAATCATAAACTTCTTAACTTGCCCTAGCAGCATCACATAAATCGATATTACATACAAACTTTTCCTTATCATCATTTTCCCAACAAACAAAAAAAAGAGAAAAATTCTCATTCAAACATAAATAAATTTATTGTCTGAGCTTGTTCCACTCATCCATCCATTCATCCACATACATCGACATTGTACGAATCGTATATTACTAGATGTGTATGAAAGTGCCAATAATAAAGTTTATCGTTTTGACTTTTGGTTCTCGATTTTTTTTTTTTGTGACATTTCCTCATCATAATTTTTCTATTTTTATTGTCATTTTTTTTCTTGTCTCTTTCAGCATCTCCTGTTCAGTATAAAATAAGTAGTGGTAATACCGACGGAACGTTCCGTATCCATAACACAACGGGTCAAATTTTTATAGCCTGCGCACTCGACTATGAGAAAATCAAAAAAGTAAGTATGACCCTTTTTAGCGCATTTTTGAAAACTTGTTTTCAAAAAGGAAGCTCAATCATGCACTTTGATCGGTCGTTCGGTCGTTCGGTCGTTCGGTCGTTCGGTCGTTCGGTCGTTCGAGTCCCAATTATCTCTTGATCTAGACTTCGTAGCAAGCTCGGAATTGTTTTAATAGCTTCATTGAATGTTTTTATTCCCGCCGTTTATATTGAAAAATCAAAAAACACTCATTAAATAGCTTAATTCATCGATTTTATATTTCAAAAAAAAAATATGTAAACAATGCAGGGCAAAGCTATGCTGATGAGAAATTTGAATTTTTCTAACCGTTAAAAAATTTGAAATTTTTTGGACCGTTATTTCGGATTAAATTTTTTTCTTTTATACACCTTAATTAATTAACATTTAATTTTTTCATACAAAACAAATGTGTTTAGAAATTTGAAAAAGAATGGATGTGCTCAGAAATTTGAATTTTTTGCTAACGGAAAATTTTGAATTTCAAAAAACCGTTAAATCGTAAAGCTATTTTTTGCATTGAACATTATAAAAATCAATTTTAAAGGAATTTTGATTTTTAGTTTTAAACTTATTATTGAAATGAATTATGACTAAAGAAACAGCAATAGAGTTTTAAAACTCGACATTCTTTTCTATTTAATCAATTGCTAATCGCTGCGTCAAAAATGCGCTGAAGTCCCTCGATATAAAACACGAGGACTTTTGTAATTTTTTTATATATTATTTTGTTTTTTTATTATTTCTTGTGTCATCGCAAAGATTTTCTTACTGTGATTTCATTTTTTTCTGTTTTCATGCTCATTTGAGCTTTAATTGCTAATTTTTTCCCCTTTGCTGTGCTCCTTTCATCAACCAACCGTTCAGTGATTTTTTTTTTGATGGAAAAAAGATTTATTCATGTGGAAAATTTGCTGATAATTTACGCTTTTTTACGATCTCAAAATATTGAAAGAATTGTAGGAGTAATAAAAATATTCCTTTTATTTTCAGTACGAGCTGCGCATTACAGCGTCCGATAGTTTTAAGGAAAACTACACAACGGTTGTGATAAACGTTAGAGATGTAAATGATAATTCTGTAAGTAAAAATTTGTAAATTTAGAGTCTTGCAAAAATTATTAAACATAATTTTCTTCTCCCTCCTAAACAAACATACGAACAGCCAATTTTCGAAAAAACTTCATATCGTACACAAATCACCGAAGAGGATGATCGTGCTCTTCCAAAGCGAGTACTAAAGGTGAGCATTTAGCTATTAAAAATTCATTGCTTTAAATATTATATTACTATGTGCGAGGGAATAAGGTAAGAAGATTGTAGATGTTACATAAATTAAAAGAAGATGAGGAAGTAAAAAATAACATTGAGAAAGTTTAGCATAATTGTTTTAGTGGGTGATAGGGAGGTGGTTGGTAGTCAGTTTGGGAATGATTTGAGGAATGGAATAAAGCTTTCTTCAAGAGTTTTTGAAAATTCTGGCATTAAATAGTATTGAAGGGTGAATTTTTCATACTAACGGTAAATTATATACAGGGGGTCCTCGATTTGAAAAGATTCAATTTGAATAACTAAAATGTTTTTATACAAAAATTCAAATTTTCATTTTTAACGGTCATATTTCATACGTTTCGATTTGAATAAATTCGATTTGAATAGAAAAATTTTGGAACAAAACAACTGTTCAAATCGAAGATCTCCTGAATTGAATTAAATAAAAGTAGTCCAAAAGGGTTCAAACTTCCTCAAAATTTACCAAGAAATGCTTTGAAATCTACTTATAAATAAATATTGAAGAAAACTTCCAACTTGCATCATTTCCATACAAAATCTCATTACTTACTCCATATATTCCAATTCCTTACATAAAATGAGTAAAGACTCTGATGCTGGCAGCTGTTCCGCTTTTATTTCCTTTGAATAATTAACAGAGATGTTAAAGAAAGATTCTATTTCATTCCTATGACGATGGGTCTTAAGGCTACGTCTTGTTAAAGAAGGGAAATAAAAAGAATAGAAAAAATAAAAAGAAGGTGACGGTCGTGTAAGGAAGACTGAGCAGAAATAATGAATAAGCTTTTCATTTTTCAACCGGAAATTTCAATATGAAATGATTTTTTTTTGTGGGGCTTTTGTGTGATGAAATTTTATTATTTTTCAATTAAACTCTTCATCCGATTAAAAATTGATACAACATTGAATAAATGCAAAGGAAAATATAAAAGGTTCAATTTCATTTCAATTATGTTCAGTGGATGCTCATAAATGTTGAGTTGCGACATTATTTTTATGCCAGTGAGGATTTTTTTTTTTGGTTTCAATTTTCTGCTGATTCGCAACATTAATCATTGAGTCCCTACATCCAACTTAATAATTTCATTCAAATTAATTTAATTTCCACTTTTGAGCTTTCAACTTTACCCACACTTAATTCACATCCACCTTATCAGCATCACTCCATACATCATTCTCAGCATCAAAGAGTCACATGCATTATGGTACCGAAAAAATGCAATTTTTTACTCATTACGTCATGAACGTAAATGAAATTAATTTGAAAATACATTTTGAACTCTTTTGCATGTTGAATATATGTATGCAGTAGCAATGCTGGTCTTGTACGAGTAATTTTTATTCTCAGTGATGCCAAAAATTTCCCTTTTTTTTGCTCATATTCTGAAGCATAATGTATGCAAAATGTGATAAGGGATGAAAAAGAGAGACAAATATAATAGCTGTTCGTAATATTGCTTGCAGCCAACATGGCAATAGCCACAAAATTAAATCAGTGACTGAGATTGAAGAAATGTTGGAAAAATTGAGGGAAATTGGGAATTGTAAGGTTGAAAGTTTTGGAGGCATCTAAAATGACTTTCTTGGGTTTGTTTCTTTTCTTAGTTAGCAGATCCAAAAGTAAATGAAAATTATATTTGAACATCAATTGAACCAAATATTACAAATACTTTCAAACATTCTCAACAAAATTAAATACCTTCACTTCCCGACAACAAGCTTTCATTCAATAAAATAAACCATCCCCATCAACTTGCATTTAATAAAAGCTTACTGATAAAAAAACAACATTGACATGAAGGAGGATCAGCATGAACAGCGACAACATCACTACTGTAGCTTCATTTAATTATTCATGCTGTACCAGTATGGATGCAATGCACACACAATCACTCTCTCTATGGCAATTTTAATTAAATCACTTTTCTGAAAAGATATGCAGAGAAAAAATACAGCTTCGAGGTTAATGCGATAGCGATGAAGCTGAAAATTATATTTTTTTAAATTAAAAATAAAAAAAACGAGGCAAAAAGTGATCAGAAATTTTGTTGTATGATTAAATGTAATTTTCAGCAATAATCATTATTGTCAATCAATAAGCGCTACTTTGTGGTGAGCTTTTATGTCTGAGTGGTGGTTGCATTGATTGAGTGATGAAATATTGAAATTTTAAGGATTTTTTTTAATGAAAATAATGGAGGTTGGAGGTTTATCTCTCTAGCAACTTTAATTCTCGCACATATATATTTATATGCTCTATTCAAATACTAATACATTTTGTTGCATCCCACACAGGTAACAGCCAATGATGCTGATGTAGATAGACCAAATAATATAATATACTTTTTGACTGGACCGGGCATAAATGCTGAAAATCCATCCGAGAGTAATTTTGATATTAACAAAGCGACTGGTGAAATTTTTGTGCTTAAGGTAAGTTGATGTTCATTTTAAAAAATTCTTGATTCTTGTGTGTTAAAAATTGTGTTGAGTTACAAGCAATTACGAGAGTGAAATTTACCGAAGGCAATCTTTTTTTTGTACATGTGAGAATTTTTTTTAATGAAATTTTATCCTTTTTATGAAAGTTTTAAAATGTGAGGAAAAAGTTTTATTTTATTTTGGAGTATTTTTGCTAGAGATAATGATTTTTATATGTAAATTGAGGAACTAAAGTGAGATTCTCAGTATGAAATTTGGTAATTCTGTGTATGAAGGATTTATTTTCAAGCTCTTAGTTACATGCGAAAACTGGAAAGAATTGGACACTAGTTGGGAAACTAAACAAATTGTCTATAAACCAAAAGCTTGAAATTTAGTTGAATAAATTTGTTAACATGAAATTCTCTGACTGCATTAATTTTATATAATCTTTGTGAAAACTATTCCAAGTGTCATAACCTGCCACATAAAATAACCATGAATATGAATATGAAAAGCTTCATAAAATTTCTATGAAAAATTCAAAATATACATTTGAATATGCATTTATGAATGAAAAAAAAAACATTTATTTACCATAGTTTGCTATTTTGATATTCAAAATCATGCTTTTGATATTTAAAATCAGCTCCACATATCTTCAGCATTATTATGTTTGCATCAATAAATAAACTTTAGCGATAAGTTTTGCTTTTATGCAATGTGCATCTTTGAGATGCATTGAGATTAGGTTTCAATCAGTGGGTGGGAGGGTGTTGAGAAATTTGTAAAATTTTCACGAACTAAAGAGTCAACTTTTGATTTTTTTTTTTTTCAAAATTTGGTTTTTTCTTAAATTTCATCAAATTCACATTTTTAAATAATTTTAATTAAAATTTTTCATCGGTAAAAATTTTTGTTTCCCAACTTCTTAACATCCCTTCAAACTTGCATGCAACCCTGCTTTTTTAAACAGCGATATGCTAAGCGAAAAACATGCTGGTAAAACTTTCATGGAAAATGTTGAGTTGAATATAGTATAAATAAATTTTACTTTGCTGTCATATTTTGAGATGATTTTTCATGGAAATTTTCTTTTATAAAACATTTTTCCTATGAAAAGAAATTTATAAAAATTTGATATCAAGAAAATATCGAATTTATAAAGAAAATATGAGATGATTTAAAAATACTGTTGAAAAGATTTGTAAAACCTTTATAAATTTATTAATATTTTCAGGTAAAATGACATCTTACATTTGAGAGCTTTTACTTCTTTTTGTAATCGATAATAGAATTTTTGAAGCTTTTTGAATAGTAATTGAAATGAATTTTTATCAGTCTTCAGATTATAAAAGTTTTAACTTATTTAAAAGTTCTACAGCGAGTTCAAAATCAAAACCTTCTTAAGGGTCGTTCACTTATGATACCCATTTTTTTTTTTTTTTGATGGGGAGGGGGGTCTGAAGCTGTGTGATAGTTTTAAACAATAAAATTTTCTTGAATGAAAATTTTGTAATGGATGGGGGAAGGGTGTCTAAAAATCTATGTTTTTGATATGCATAAATAATTATTGGTAATATAATTATTGGTAATAATTATTGGATAATTATTAAGCATAAATAAATAATTGTATTTCCTTTAATCCTTAATTTCAATACAATTCTTAAATTAATGTAAATTTTAAATCTATGTTTCAATTTAGAACTAAGTAAAATCCAAAACTCATCAATCATCAAAATCTGAGTTCTAATCCTTAATTTTCTGGTTCAATAAATTTCAAAGTATCCATTTAAATATATTTTTCAAAATTTATGATAATTTAAGGCAGTAAAAGCACAAGAAAACACATTTTATAGTCCAAATTTCAACCCACACACAAACATTAAAAATCTCTTCAATATTTGCCATAAATCTTTCATCCATAATATTAAATTATTCAAATCAATGAGAAAAATTTTTTGAAAAAAAAAAATATATATATTTTTTACACATGAAATCATTTGCTTTTCAAATGTTAACAAGAACGATGATGATGATGATGATGATGGAGATAGATGGAAATATTGCTATGTAACTAATACAATTCATTCAACCGTAACTTCCATTATACAAACCCGAACAAAATCGATTTTTTATTAAAGAAAATGAAAACCTTTTGAATTTCTTCCAAACTTGTCATGAATAATTTTTTTCTTTTTCTTTTTTTTTATTCATATATAGCCTTTAAATCGAGATCCACCACATGGCCGTTCACAATGGCGCTTCAATGTATTCGCACAGGATGAAGGAGGCGAAGGACTTGTTGGCTTCGCAGAAGTTCAAATAAATCTCAAAGACGTTAATGATAATGCGGTAAGACATGACTTTCTTTTCTTTTCTGTGGTTATATTCTTCTTGGAATGGAATCTGACAAGAATGTAGCAAACACTTATGAATTTAATTTTCATGTCCTTGTCATTACTCGTGAGATTTCATTGCAATGGTGACGAGAAGAAAAAAAAAGCCACCGAGAAGAAGAAAGAAAAGGAAATCAAATCCGATTGAAAGAAGAAAAAACATACGAAATGAGTTTTGTTGATGTCTTTTGAGCGCGTTTTTTTTCAATAATTTTATTTAGAAATTGCAATTTAATTATTCCAGTCAAAAAATGATAGGTATAATCAATTTCGATTGAAAATTTCAAGGAAACAATTTATTTTTTAAAAATTTGTTTTTAAAAATTTATTTTTAGTAAATTTTTCAAACACCTAAAACTTTAAAAAATTTGATAGAAAAAAATGGAAAAAACTATGATTTATTTTTTAAAAACCTAGAATTATCAAAATTAAGAACATTTAAAAGTTTCAAACCCTTTTAAAAATCTGAATTAAAAATTATATTTTTAAAAAAGTTATTAAATACCTTATAAACCGCACTCAAATGACACCAACACCATAATTTCGACAAAAAATTACTTTTGTTGTTGTCGTCAAAAAAAAAGAGAATTCTTTGTAAAATACCAATTTTCTTTTTTTCATCCTTATTTCCATTACACTCGAATGTTACACTCGTAGCCTGTATTCCCACATGGTGTATACCATGGTAATGTAACAGAAAATGGAACAGAAGGTATGTATGTCATGACAATGAAGGCAGATGACTATGATGACATCAACGAGGGAACGAATGCCAAATTGATTTATTCAATTGAAAAGAATGCGATAGAAGAAGATACGGGTCTTCCAATATTCGAAATAAATCCTGATACGGGTGTTATAAAAACATCTGTATGCTGTTTAGATCGTGAAAAGACACCCGATTATTCCCTCCAAGTTGTTGCGACAGATGGAGGTGGTCTCAAAGGAACGGGAACGGCATCCATCAAAGTAACAGATCTTAATGACATGCCACCGCATTTTACGAAAGATGAATGGTTTGTTGAAGTTGAGGAGACAGATGGATCGTCACTTCCAGATGCTCCCATTCTGACTGTCACTGTCAGTGATGATGATGAAATAAATAATTTCCAATATAAGATTATTGAGAGTAGCGGATATGGTGCAGATAAATTTGCAATGATTAAAAATACGGATGGAACGGGAAGCCTTAAAGTCGTTCAGCCACTTGACTATGAAGATCCAATGCAAATGAATGGATTTCGATTTAGAATTCAAGTGAAGGATGATGAGAAGATTAATGATACGGACAAGAATCATCTAGCACACTCGTGGATTATTGTTAAGCTTAAGGATATTAACGATAATACGGTGAGTTTGATGGGATGAAACTGGAATATAGTATTTTATATTTTTAGAGGCTTTGATGGACAGTTTGAAGTATTCTTTATGTTTTAAAACTTTTTAGGATAGTTAAAATTTGAAAAACAATATTGCGATCAGCTCAAGAACCCTAAGTTAATTATAATCACAATTTGTCAATATTCTCGGTTCCTTGACCTTACTCATTCATTTACCAAACAGATATCAACAGTATCCATCTCCTACCCTCCAAAAAATTTACTCCCATTAACCTCATTTACTTAATTCATTCTATTAATACCCCAGACAAAATACATAATAAAGTATCCTTAATCTAACTTTTATTAAATTAGAAATTCTAACAAAAATCTATAAATTTACATCCCAACCAACCTCGAAGCAATAATGAAACAAAATTTAAGAGCCCCACTGCAATTTCTACTTCAAAATTCCATTATTTATTGACTTGTTTACCGAACTTTTTATCTCATCTCCATAATCTCCATTTTCTCAATTTCTCATTTTTCATTCTCAATTTTTTTTTTATTGTTCATCTATAGCCAAAATTCAAGAAGCCATTGATAGAAGCATCTGTATACGAGAGTGCAGAGATTGGAAAAGTATTGGGAACATTTAAGGCCATTGACTTAGATAAGGGTGGAAAAGGAAAATTAACGTACATGATTAATCGAACGACAGATCGTCATCGACAATTTTCAATAAATTCAGATGGAATTGTAACAATTCAACGTCCATTAGATCGTGAAGCAAGTGCACGTCATGACTTGGAAATACTTGCAATTGACGATGGTATTCCACCACGAACAGCAACAGCTTCATTAATTGTCATTGTAAAGGATGTAAATGATAATGCACCAGAGTTTGCTGAAAATTATCGTCCAATTGTGCCAGAGAATTCACCGCCAAGAAAGATTATTGAGTTACGTGCGATGGATCGTGACGATGCACTTCGTGGAAATGGGGCGCCGTTTCAATTTCGATTAGATCCATCTGCTGACGACACGATAAGATCGTCATTTAAGGTTGAGCAGAATCAAAGTGAGTATAAAGAGCATTTGCGTGCCAATTTATGAGCTTCTTTTTCACTCAATGCTATGCTATTTGCTATCGTGTGCAAAGAAATTGTGTGTAGGATTGCTCAGTCAATGAGAAATGTTATTTTTGTGATAAACAGCTGGTGGCATTTTTTTAGGTTTGATGTCCTTTTCAGTATTTTTCTTTTTCACTTGCTCTTTTGGTTGCGAAGAAATCAAAAATAAGCAGATTTTATTAAATAAATTGAAATTAAAAGAATAATTCAGAAAGTCTTAAGATCTAAAATTACTTATTTAAAGGGTTAGCGTATTATTGCATTTTTAAGAAAGATACATTCAAAATTCAAATATAGATTTATTTATTTAAACCTTAGAATTTGATTAAACTTAAAACAAAATTAAAAGTTCTAAAATCAATGCAAATATTCTAAAATGCGCTTTGTACCAATTCTACCAATGATTTTCTAACTTGTTTTATTTTTTTCCTTCTGCTTTTTGTCCCACAGAAAATTTTTCCACCTCTTCAACTGCAAGTTATTCCTTATCGCACGTTTTCTTTATTTCGTACCAAAAAGAACATCTCAAAGAGAGCAATAAGAAATTCCTTTAATTTTTTATTCTACAATTTCCAAACGAAAGTTTCTTTTTTTTTCTCGTGTGCACAAAAAATAAAAAATGAAAAAAGCAAGTTTCAAGCGATGCCAAAAAAAATTCTTCTTTTTCTCTCCACTCAAAAGCATTCCTTAATTCCATCTTTTCAAACAAGGATTTGTCACTACTGTTAAGCTATTCTACGAAAAAAAAGGTATCTTGAAAGATGTGGATGGGATTAGGAATTTTTTAAAAAGGAATTTCTAAATGCTTTCTCATTCGTGCGAATGAAGATGTAAAAGTTTGAAGATTGAAGTTTAAATTCCTTCGAATTTTGTGTGTTTCATGAGTGGATCTTAAAATTTCTGAAGCTTAAGATGTTACTTTTGTGTTGAAAGCTTTTAATTTCTAAGTGTTTAACAGACTGGAAGTAATTTTATTTGAGAATGTGAATTGGAATTGTTTTATGAAAGTAAGGGAACTTTTTTTGAAAATTGAAATTTTTTTTGTCATGATATTAATTTTCTTTTTAATTTACCTGAATTTTTACCGGTTAATAAGAATTTGAATTTCTAAACGTCAGTTATTATTGAAAATTTTTGAAATCTTCCAAATAAAAAATTATAATTTAAATTTGAGCAATTTTTAAAAGTCATTTAAAAACCTTTCTACTTTGAAATCATGTAGCTAAATTCCAATTTCACAAAACCTCCAACTGTTTATTCTTAATTCACTTCTTCTACATCAAAATTCAAATGTATTCCATTCAAACAGCAAAAGGTTAATTTTATGCAATACCCACGCACTTTCATTCCTCATTTCCATCAACACCTTTTCAACCAATCGTTTTCCAATCAAAAGTTAATTCTTTGCACACGAAATATTTTACAATCAAAAAAACCAATCAATTGAAGCACTTTTTAACTCAATTTTACTTCTCAATTCCTTTTTTTCATCCATTACACAATCTACAATGTATTTTGATTACCAACAATTCAATGACTCTTTTCGTACATCCATGCTGCAACAAAGCAGAAGGTGCAAATGGTGAAGGCGTAGCAATTGTTTCATCACTATCATCATTCGATCGTGAACAACAGAAAGAGTATTTATTGCCAATTGTAATTAAAGACTCAGGTAATTAAAAAAAAGTTTTTTTTTTGTTGGTAAAAGAAAGGAAAATTGGATACGATGCTGAATTGCATTGTAGCTTTTAATCATCCACTTTTCATTTATATCTTCTCTTTTGTGTTGTAATTTTTTGTAATTTTACTTCACATGAGAGAGATTTTAAGTGCAATTTTATGGAGAGTTGTTATGATGATTGAGGGTATTTGGGATGCAGATTGTCAGGATGCCATCAAATCGAGATTTTTTAGAAGTAGAATTTTTTCATTAGGTCATAATTTTACAAAAAAAGCAGGATTAGATCCAAAAACATTGTTTATGAATTCAAATATGCGTCTACAATACTCCGTTACCATCAATAACTCTCCATCTTATTTCTCTTAATTGCATCCGTTTTGCTTCATACGTCTTTCCCTCCTTACCATTTTCATTAACCAACAAATTACAACTACCACTCAACCCATTTTCTACAACTTCCACATCTCTTTCTTAACAGGATCACCATCAAAAACCGGTACAAGTACACTAACAATAATCGTTGGTGATGTAAATGATAACATGATGCATTCCGGTGCAAAGGATATAACAGTCTACAATTATCTCGGTCAGGCTCCAGACACACCCATCGGTCGGATTTTTGTAAATGATTTAGACGATTGGGATTTAGAGGATAAGAAATTTTACTGGAATGATGTTGAGAATCATCGTTTTAAATTGGACGAGGAGACTGGAATGCTCACAATGCGTCGTGGTGCACGCGAAGGCAAATATCGATTACATTTTAAAGTTTATGATCGTAAGCACATCCAAGAGACATCAGCCAACATAACTGTTTCTGTTAAGCATTTGCCCTATGAGGCAATTGTTCATTCGGGTTCAATGCGAATTGTTGGTTTAACGGATGAACAATTGATAAGCAATTGGGATAGCAAGACGCAAGTGACGTATCGTAGTAAAATAGATAGACTACAAGATAAATTGTCCGAGCTATTGAGTATAGATAGAAAAAATATCGATATATTTAGTATACAATTGCGTCAACTGAATCCACCGACAACCGATATACGTTTTAGTGCACATACACAATTTTTCTATAAGGCCGTACGTCTAAATGGCATTGTACTATTACATAAATCCGAGATTGAAACGGCCGTTGGACTTAATATAACAATGGTCAATATAAATGAGTGTATGGATGAGAATAATAATTGTAATGGTTCATGCTCAAATCGTCTTGATATTAATGCCAATCCATATGTGGTTAATGCTAACAAAACAGCATTTGTTGGTCTTCATATCAATGCAACCGGCAGTTGTGAGTGTGATGCAAAAACATTTAATAAAATTGAGACATGTAAGACACATCCATGCCTAAATGGTGGCAAATGTGTTGAGAATAAATATGGAATTAGATGTCATTGCCTGCCTAATTATGCTGGACCGAGATGTCAGCAAACGACGAGAAGTTTTCGTGGTAATGGATGGGCATGGTATCCATCATTAGATATGTGCGATAATAGTCATCTCAGTTTAGAGTTTGTGACATTAAAGGCTGATGGAATTTTACTCTATAATGGTCCAATACGCTCATCAAATGAGACAGAATTATCTGATTTTATAGCAATTGAACTAGATCGTGGATATGCACGACTACTTATCGACTATGGATCTGGTACAACTGAGTTGACTGTTCGCACAAAAAAACTACTCAATGATGGTGAATGGCATCAAATTGATGTCTTTTGGGATATGGAAAATATTCGTATGGTCGTTGATTTTTGTAAATCAGCTGAAATAACTGAAGCAGATGATGGCACAGCGCCAGATATTGATTTGACCTCATGTCAGTCACAATCAAAAACAAAACCGTTCAATGAATATCTCAATGTCAATACGCCACTACAAGTTGGTGGCTTATATCGTGAGAAATTTGATTATATCAATGCGAAATGGCAAATGAATCCAATTGGGGAATATTTTGATGGATGTATACGAAATATAAAGCATAATGGAGTCTATATTGATTTAGCACATCCGGGATTGAGTAAGAATACGGCACCCGGATGTCCGGTCATACAAGATATATGCTATAATGTACATCCAACGAATAAATGTCTTGATCATGGTACGTGCATTGGCAGCATGAATGAACCAAAATGTGAATGTCATGCTGGATGGACTGGACAATTTTGTAATACACCCACCGTACCCGTAACATTTAAATCACAAAGCTACATTAAATATGCATTAAGCTTTGAACCAAATCGCTTTAGTACGACGCTTCAAATGCGATTCCGTACACGCGAGAGATTTGGTGAAGTATTTAGGATGAGTGACCAACAGACACGAGAATACGGCATTCTTGAGGTCTTTGAAGCTAAATTAAGATTTCGATATAGTTTAAATTCAGCACAAATTGAGGAGCAGCAGTTAAGTTTAACGTCTGTTCAAGTCGACGACGGTCAATGGCATTTTGTAAAGATTAATCGATATGGATCGGCAGTCATGATGGAAATTGATGGCGGTGAGGGTAAGAATTACAATGAAACATTTGTATTCGAGGGACATCAATGGCTGTCGATTGATAAGCAAGAAGGAATTTTTGTTGGTGGAAAGCCTGAATTTACTGGAATTAAGTCGATGGAGATCAACAGTGATTTTCAGAATAGCTGTGTGGATGATGTGAGGTAAGATTTGATGGTTGATTGATTTTTTTATGAAATGGCACTTTAGATTGTGAATTATCTTCATGTGAAAGTCTTAAAATATTCTGTGCACTTTTATGAACAAATTCAATGAAATCAACCCTCTAAGAAGCTTAACTCATCAAACTCATCTGCAAACAAAGCTTCTTCAAATAATTTTTTTTCATGTTGTCTAACCACTCAACAACTTAGTTCTCCACTAAGCATTCTATCAATAGATCCTTTGAAATCTAATTCACACCTCGATTCTTTCACATTGTGACGGTGTTGTGATAAAGTGCCATTTCGATAACATGACATAACATTCATGTATACAAAAGGACATACATCGTTGATAGAGATTATTCATAAAGTGTCATCAGCAGCACTAAATATGAGCATACACAGAAAAAAAATAATAATCTATTTTCCACATTTTTTTTCTATCTTTCTACAACTTTTTTTTTTCATCATCATTGTCATCAAACATTAATGGACAACAGGTTAGATGGAAAAAGTTTACCATTGCCACCGCATTCGAATGGCACACAATGGGGACAAGCGACAGCAGCTCGTAATGTTGAAAAATATTGTGCATCTAATAATCCATGTTCGAATGCATTCTGTCCCGAGCCATTTGAGTGTGTAGATTTATGGAACAAGTATGAATGCAGGTATGTATACATACATAAATCGACATGTAGACAACATAGGAGAAAACGATTTCAATTTGAAGGTGTAGACAATGTAGAAAAAAATTTTGGCAAGTCAGCAGTACTAACGTCCATAACCTCCAAAATATCATATCGTAATCCGCTTTATGAATATTCAATAGATTTATAATTGCTAACAACATTTTTTTTATTTGTTCTTTTATAGCTGTGGTGATGGCATGGTTGTATCATCAGAAGGTAAAGGATGTGTCGATCGTAATGAATGTCTTGATATGCCATGTCTGAATGGTGGTACGTGCATAAATCAAGAGCCTCGTCTACGATATCGATGTGTGTGTCCGGAGAATTTTTGGGGTGAAAATTGTGAATTTATGAAGGAAAGACAAGCATTGAAGCTTAGTACAAGTGCCTTGGCAGCCGTTATTGCATGTTTATTAATCATTATAAGTGAGTGTTTACGTTTAATTAAATTTAATTATTATTAATTAGACACGAGAAACTGAGAATGGAAAATGGGCCTACTCATTATTATGCTAATTTAGTCCTCCACAAAATTGCTCATTCCTTTTAAGTCCGTTCTTATTTCAAAATGCCGTCGACGACAATATTAATGCTCTGTTTTACATAACATGCACAGCACTATACACAGTCATTTCTTCTTACTATCATCATAATGAGTTGGAAATATAATTTTTTTTTCTTCTCTCTGTTTAATGGCTGAATGTTGTTATGACGATGATGTGGTTAAGGCTTACAACTGCGGAATTTTTTGTTTTCAGCAGAATAGTTTCTTTGCAGATGATCTAAATTAACATGATTAATTGTAGAGTAATTTATGAAAATGAGGGAAAAAGAAAGAATTGCTATGGATGCTTGTAAAGAATAGTTGATAGGATATGGAGTGGTTTTTTGGTTGGTTTTGAGTCTAAGAATAGACATTTTTGGTGTTTTTTGACTAAATTTGAATTATTTTTCTTCAAAATTGACATAGACTTGAACATCTAGTTTTGACCTAAATTCAATTATTTCAGACTTAAGTCATGAAATTTTAAATTAAATTTCAAGTAAAACTAAAATTTCTCTTATAAAATCAGCTTTGAAAACCTAACCGTCCCATCCTAAACTCTAACAACAAAACACAAACTAAATTAACTCCGACAACACTTCACGCCTAGCTCATTAAAAATTCCGCCAGCAATATCCTCACTGATTCACTAATTGATATGAAATGGAGAAAATCTTCTTATAAATTGTAAAGCCGCATTATAAATTGCCTTCTGCTATTGCCTACAGACCCACAAGTACATATGCTAAGCCACAAAAAATTATTTTCCATTTACAATAATCAATTTCCCTTTGGCTTGTGCCTATTTATTAATATTTATATGGAATGAGAGATGAGAAAATTATAGAAATGAGAGCAATTTTCACGCAATAATGAGCATTCCGTAGGATGATTAATAATCAGTTCCTATAGGAAATAAATTTTCTTTACTTTGTATTCCAGCTATTCTGTTGGGGCTTATAAATGATTTTAAATTGTTTTCAATATGTTGCTGTGAGATGTGATGGGATTTATTGTAAAATGAATAAACTATTAGTGTGGAATACAAGCTTGAATGTGGAATATATTTTCTATAAAACTGTGAAATATTTGAGGCATAATCTTCAAATTTTACCTCATAAGCCTCTTATTTCAATTTTAATATCCATTTTTCATCAAAATTCCTCTCAAAACTTCAAGACTAAAGCCTAACAATTTTCTTTTCCTTTTTTCCAGTTTTATTATTTTTATACTTCTCATTCAATCGCAAACGATCAAATCCAGCAACGAATGTCAAAAAACCAGTCACAAAAGAAGACATTCGTGAGAATATTATTAATTATTGTGATGAGGGTGGTGGTGAAAATGATATGATGACATTCGATATGAAGACATTAAAGATTCCAATAAGCACACAACTACCCGAACTCGTACAGCATAAGGCAACATCAAGTAAGTAGTTTTTTTTAGAAATTTGATACTGACAAATTGAAATGAATTTGGGAAGTGTTTGTGTCAATGGATCAAGTTGAAATAGATTCTTTTAGGTCTAAAATTTGCGTTAAGATCCAAAAATCATTTTAGATTCAAATAATTTTAAATCTCAATTTCTTTTTCCACTTTCTCAACCTAATCACCTCCAATCCTAATCTATCGACCGTTTTCATCGCCATCATTAACACCGCTTACTCGAAAAAAGGACCAGACATAGCAGTAGTATCAGATCAAATAATTAAAGTTGACACGACCGTATTAAATGAGAGGAAAAGAAGAGTCGATGATATAACTGTGCAGCCGTTTGATGATCTGCGGAATTATGCGTACGAAGGTGCGGGATCAACAGCTGGCTCTTTAAGTTCAGTACTGGAGTCAGGTACAAAACTTAAGTAATTATCAAATTTAGATTTTTATTGAAATTTGACAATGAATTTGACTAAAATTTAAAATTTTATTCCAAAAATTCAAATAGGGACTGACGACGCGCCCCACGAGTACAGCAAGTTCCTTGCCAAGTGGGGTCCACGTTTCGATAAAATTGCCAACATTTACTCGCAAAAAAATAACTCAAATGACATCGAGGATGATGAAATTAGCTAAAATTAAATTTTTTCATTCTTCTTCCTTATTTTGTACATTCATTAAATATATTCATGTATATCGTAATTTATTATTTAATGGCTGTGTTGTCCATTTCGTTGATGGATATGCCTACGCATAGAAAATTCACTAATTCAATATTCATCAACGAATGATGAGAAATCAGCAGATAAAGTTGAATAAAAAATGTTACGTTTTTATTTGAGATACAAATTTTATGTTTTTTTGTTGTACAGAAAATTTAATTTTGTTAGGGACGCGCGGTGGATTTTGAATGCCTAACCAGATTAATTATATAAATGAGCACAAGAATGGGATGATATTAGGGTACCTTTGTGGGAGAATTTGTCAGAATGTTGTGGATGAATAGAATTTGTAAAAATATTGATGGTCGCTTGATTTTGTAAATAAATGTCAAAAAATTATAATAAATAATTGTAGATGTAAGAATTGAAATTAGTATAAAAATATTTAAAAGGCGATCATTAATATTTTTATAAATTTTGTTAATTTTATTTCCAAAAATCAAAAACAATCACGAAAAATTACAAATTTTAAATTCTAGTTAGGTAGATATTTATGTAAAAGTTTATATTTTCTTTAAAAAAATTAAATAGTAATAAAAATTTTTAAAAAAATATATACTTTGAAATTTTTCACAAAAATTCACAGTTCTACTGCCTGTAAATATTTTCAAAATAATGTCTAAATATAATCAACAATTTTACTCAAATTTCGAGAGAAAAATTAAACTCAGTGCGAATTTTGTCGAAATTTGCTCTAAATTGTTGTTGAAGTTATTCAAAATTTTATGTGAGATTTTGTGAAAATTTTTAAATTATTTTTAAAAAGTACGAGATTTTAACTTCATTTTGATTTTTATTCAATTTTTTAAATTGATGAAAACTTTTAAACTTTCTGACAAAATTCTTCTCGAGGAACCACAACCACCCACACCTTGACAAATTGAATTTGTTGATTTAATGTTCAAATAAATTTAAATTTAGAGAACCAAAAAGAAAATAAAATAAAAATTAAACGAAAACCAAATTGTATGAAAAAAGAAAAATTATGTAAGAAAATCGTTGTGTTAAAATTTTTTCTAAATGTAAACTAAGGAAATATTTAAATAAATAAGTGAAAAAAATTCCATTGAAAAAAAAAATCAAATTTATAGAAAATAATAAATTACAATAAAAAAAAGAGATTTAAATGAAAAATATAAAATTGTAAAGTTTAAGATAAAAAAAAATAAATTTATGACAAAAAAAATCGATTTCACAGCGAACAAAAAGAAAATCAAAATAAAAAATAAGAAAAAAAAATCAATGAATGATAAAATGAGATGAAAAATGTTGAGAACGAATCAAAAAAGAATATTGCAAAACCATTGTGTAAAACTGCATAAGAATCTTTTTTTCCTCAGTTAGTTGAAGTTTGCCAATGGAATTCAGCAAAACATGATGAAATATTGTAAATAGACTTTCATGATTATTATTATTACTAAAAAAATCAACAATAGAAGAGAAAGGAAACTGTATTGTGCAAAAAAACAGCGATGAAAAAAAAAATATCAAATGAAGTAATGTCAAATAAATTTTTAATGCAAAAAAATACAAAAAAAAAATCAAATATTTTTTTCTCATTGTTTGAATTCAAATTGCAGGGAATGAATAAAAAAATTATTCTGTTTTCCTTTTTCAGGGGATGATAAATTTGAAAAAAATTTGATTTCTCAAACTTTTAGGTCATTTGAACGAGTTTATAATTTTTAAAAATTTAATTAGGGTAAATGATTTTGAAATTTGCACAATGTTGAAATTTGCACACTTTTTTAAAAATTAAAAATTAAAAATTCTTCCAAAATATAAATTTCTATAGACACTTTCTTCACAAGATATGTGTCCAATTACCGTAGGCATGTTCAGGTATCACTTCGAGTTCTCCAAATGGAACAGGAAGCTGAAAAATTCTTAAAATTCAAATCCTATACAAAATCAAAATTATTTTGCCATGAAGTTTTTGAGTACATCAAGCAGCCTTAATTAAAATTTTGCTACCAAAAAATACAGTTCTTATATTGCTTGAATAAATCATAACATTTTATCTTCAATTATATAAGAGGAAGTGCTTGAAAATCAAACTTTTAAAATGTTCATTTTCGAATGTTGAAATTTGCACAAAATTTTTGTGAAATGTTGAAATTTGCACAAAATTTTTGTGAAATGTTGAAATTTGCACACTTTTTTGTCGTGGTAAGCAATGAATAATTTATTGTGAAAATGCATTGTTTACATTCAAAAAATTAATTTTTTGAATTAAAAATGACGAATCATGTCAATTCCACTTCAAAATAAGCACAAGGAAAACACAAAAACCGTTAGATTTGAGAAATTTTGTGTCAAAAAACTTCAAAATGGGTTAAAACGCAAGAATTGCATTGAGGATTAAAAATTCAAGACCAACAAGAGTTAAATGATTTTTGAACATGTAGTTGTTCAGTTTATTAAGGCAATAAGTTTTCTTGTATGAAATCCAGTCAAATAAAAGTTTTGTGTTTAAAATTTGAGAAATGTCTTAATTATTTATTTCCAATCATTATTTTTTTGAAATATTCAATACATAAGGAGATGTTAAAAGCTTAAACTGGTTTGAACTTCGATGAAGTGCTTTATTTTGATTCTAACAAGCAGCTGAGTAATAATTTAGGAATAAATCACATATTTTTTGGGAAACGTTGAAGAAAGTGGAATTCAATCTTGAAACTTCTGAGTTCAAAGCTGTTTAAAGGATGCATTTCTGTAATTCGTGAATGAATATCTGTTCTTGAACCTTTCTGTATAATTTTTGCATTTTTTTGTCAATTTTTAATCAAAATATGATGATTTCTTATTTATTTGATACTTTAGGCAACTTTTGAAGTCATTCTTGGTGGATTTTTCAATAAAAAGACGTCATTTCTCTGTTGAAATATTTTTAAAAAATTATTTGTTTACATTTCTAAAATTGAAATGTGTCAAAGGTTGCTATCAAAAAAGTGTGCAAATTTCAACATTTTTTTGTGCAAATTTTAACATTTTCTATGCAAATTTCAACATTCAAAATTAAATGTTAATTATCTCTTCCTGTACTTGTTGCAGCTTTCAAAATGTAACTTGAAATCAAAATATCTATATTCTAAAACGTTTTAGAACAATTTTGAAGTCACAACAAGGAGCCATTGACGTGTTTCAAACAAATAAAGTTTTCATGCAAAATTTTGTGCAAATTTCAAAATCATTTACCCTATTTTTTTGAAATTTTTTTTAAATTATTTTTTTAATTTTTTTTGCTTTTTTTAAAAAATTGAATCATTTGCAAAATTATTTAAACGTTTTTTCAGATTATAAATATTTATATCTAGCCATTGCATTTACCATCCGTTCAGCAACCATTCCGTCATTTTCAAGCGGTACATCATTTTGAACATTTAACGTTTTACAATTCAACAATTGAACAGAGGAAAAAAGAAAAATGTTTATGGAAATGATTTTTTTTCTCCTTTTTCTTCTCCTTCGTTTGAAATTACTTTCTAGCATGGCATTACAATAAATTAAAATTGATACAATGGAGAAATTTTCAAGTATTTAATGGAAAAATTATTCAGACATTTCTTTTGTATTTCTTTAAATATTGAAATTATTTTGCTTATGGTCGTGGAAGATTTATATAGTTTTTTCCTGCGTCTGGATGCTGAATGAATTGTTGAAAATTGAGTGAAATTATTTAGGTAAGAAATGAGAAATTTTTTGATGGAATGTGAATATTATGATCAATCTGAATTTTTAAATCTATATATTATTTTTTTCAGTAATTCTAGAATATATCTCTTTCAAATTTTAAAATTACAAAATTAAAAATTTAACAATTAATTAAATTTTATTTTGGTCAAACTCATGAATTCTTAAATTTAATATTAAATATATTTTTTAGAAAAATTGCTTACTATTCTAAAAATATAAGGTAAAATAAAAATTTTATATAATTTAAAATTTAACCTACAAAATTAAACTTTAATCTTTGACCGTCATCATTTCGTAAAAGCTCCAAGGACTTAACGAATGAATTATTAAGCAAGAAATATTAAAAATTGTTTTTATTTTTGTGTAAATATTATTAATGAGTAAAAGAGGTTCATTAAAATATGTTTTTAAAAAAATTAATTGGCAATTCACGCGAAAAGTTTCAATAAACGAAAAACTTCACATCCAATAAGTGCATAAATGATTTATAACTGCATAATTGCCGTTATGTTCACTGATTAATTATTTAATTTTTAAGCAGAAATTGCAACTTTTTTAACTCTTATGTCGACTGTATAAAATTTTAAAAATCTCTAAATTTTTAGATTCTGTGAACTTTGAAGTATGTTTTAAAAATTTTGTTGCTTTTAACCTACGTATATAAAAAACTAGAAAACAAGGAGAATAAAAGATTGAAATTGCTTCAAAAATTCATTTTTTCAATTTCAATCACGACAAAATGCAATTTTTTCCGCATACATTTTTTGAGAATCATCCAAATTAAAATAAACAAATGATACAAGAAATAAATTTCAGTCAGTTTAAAAATAGCCTAGTATAAAGAACGATAAGTAGCAAAAAAAATCTGAATTCTTCGTGATTGATTTAATTTTTTACTAAAAAAATTAACGAAAATAATGAATAAATATAATAAGAGATAATTTGCAATTTTAAATATGTAAAAGAACAATAAAGAAAAAAAATGCTGGATTAACAATGAAAAAGATTCATCCTTCGGGAATAAATTATGTTATTTTTATGCTGGGATAAAATTGCTTTTTTTTGCTGCTATTTTCTTATTTTTTAGGAAGGATTGATAAAAAGTAGAAAACCAGATTGAAGAATTTGAAGCGCTTTTAAGGTATTTAAGAATTTAAAGTTTAATAAATTCTTAAAATTTCTGAAATAATCAAAAACTCAAATTTTTGAATTTTCAACATTTTTTACAAACATCCAACATACATAAACCCCATCACAACCATCCATCAATCCCACTAACCACACAAACATCCATCCAAACCACGAATAAATCAAACCCAAAAATACGTATTCATATCAAAGCTACTCTCAATACCACAAAGTAAGCGTAAGTAGCATCAACAACAAAGACTAACATCAGCATGAAAATTAATGAATCTTCAAAACATTCAGCCTGGCCAATTCATCATCTCGAAATAAACAACGATTTATCTCCAAACAAAAAAATTTCCATGCAATATGAAAAGTGCTCTTTTACAGCAGCTATTCAGCACAAAAGAAAAGGGAGAGAAAGATGGAATGTTCGGGAATGCAGGAAAAAATGGAGAGACTTTTCAAAAACCCGTTTGAATGAAGAGCGTTAAAAGCTGACCATAAATTTTTACAAAAAAAAAAAAAATCGAAAACGTTTATAGTTTTTCTTTTATTTAACCAACAGAATGCTCGGCTTTTGTTGGTGTTGAATGAGCTGTTTTAGGGTAAATTTTGAGGTGTGGATGGCGACATGTGAGGTCGGCTTGGGTGGCTAAATAAGAAAATGTATTATTTTTTGTTTTTTAACTATTTTTTTTTTACAAAATTACCTATTAAAAATATACTGAAATGCGCTTTAGTCCCCAAATCACTCAAAAAGTTTACAACTTGCAATTCTTTTATTTAACCAAACACCACAAAATTCGTACCTCTTTCATCTTCTTATTCTGCTTTCCCACAAAATGCATTGCACTTTCAGCTTTTCCATACAACATTCATTTATTCAGCATAGGTACATTCATTCATACATGTACCACTATCCCCGTAAAAAAATTGACCATTTATTTTATTCTGAACACGTTTCAATTCGAGAATTAAAAAAAAGAACCTGAATATATGCTCAATTTATGGTTTTGAATTTGATATCTATAACTGAACATGCATGAATACTCATAACATATTATATTAAATTTATGCTTTCGTACTCGCTTAACACGATAGGTAAAATTCATGGCAGTATTTGAAAGGAAGTAGAGAGATGAGTTTGGGGAATTTATGGAGTGGAAAAGGTGATTGGAGCGAAGTTATAGTGCTGATGATTTTGTCAAGTATAGAAAAAATTCGATAACATTCCCAAAATGCTTCACATTTCCCTCAAAATTTCAATTCCAACCAAAAAGTCAAAAAGGTGAAAAACTATCGAGCATGCTTTTCGTCATTAAATTGCATGCTTTATTCATCCTCTCCTTTCGAAAAATCTAAAATTTATTTGCTTTTGTGCAACGTGAAGTGTTTATTCTAATGATTTTTTGATCGTTTTAATGGAAAACTAATAAAATATTTGAGATGAAATATCAGCATTTGAAATCTATTTTTCAGCAATATCCGTGAATTAAAAAATGAAAATTATTTTTTTTTGAGAGTTGTGTGGTTAAAAAATGTGTTATTTTTGTTAGTTATTTATGTGAGGTGAGGTGAATGGTTGAGTTAAATTGATTTTGAATTTTTATTATTCCGCAAAGTTTGTTTTGAATTTCAACAAGAACAAAAAAATAATGTTGAACTCTTAGCATCTAATTTCTAAAATAAAATTCGAAAAAACTTACAAAACATGTTTTTTTTATTAAATTAAAAAAAAGTTCATCATACATTTAATTAATTAACTGTAACTTTCAACAATTTTAAATTTCTGTTAACAATTTTTTTCAAAAATCACTCAACTTAATTAATTTTTTCCCACGTTAGTAAATTTCAATTAAAAGCTCTTTCAACCAGCAATTCTAAAAATACATCATATGGAAACCACATGCTTCAATTTCCTTTTTATGTATATGTACTTAAATACCTAGAATACCAATTCAAAATATTCTTCATCTCTTTATCATTGCGTCAGTAATTTAAAAAATTTTCCTTCCTACACAGAAAAATTCTTATACCAAGTCTAACCACATAAAGAATAACCTTCACATGAGAAAATGTATTTAAATGTAAGTACCACCATATGACATACATCCTACATTTTATAATCCAGATGTTAAGCTAAGATAATTGCTTGGATCTTAAGCTTTAAAATTGTATGAAAAAGAGGCTCATAATCAAAATTATAAGCTAATTTTTAAAGGATTTGCTAGAAGAACGCTCTTCTTAAAATACATTTTTAAGAAATTGTTCATTAATTACGTTTGTCATGAGATAAAAGTCTAAAGCCTTATCCATGACTTGAGAAATAAAAACATTTTAAAATTTAAAATTTTCATAAACATCACAACCAAACAAACCCCACTCGCAAGCAGTCATAAAGGATTCACAAAAGAAAATTTTAATTCCGCTAATTTTCTTCATAATAACATTATTCTCAAGGTTACAGATGAATCCGTACCAAACGACAATGCTATTTGCAACTCAGCATGCCTGATTTATTAAATCCATTTTCCACTTAAAAATTTTTTTACATCTACCTACAACCTTTTTTTATGATGTCGTCATGGTATCGTCATGTAAAAAGAAGATCAAAACGAGATGAGATGAAAATGTAAAAAAAAAATATTAAAATTGAATTATTCTCAGATAATGTCCTGTTGAATGGATGGATGGATTGAGAATTTATTCTTGGAATATATTTTTTTTTTTTTGCTTGAGAATTTATATGTTTTGAGTTGTCATGTCCTTGAAAAAAAATTATTTTTTTGCTGTCCTTGTCGAAACTTGATTGATTTTTTGGGTAAAAAAAACTTTAAGATGCTTTTTGAAATGTAAATGAGTAAAAACTATTTAACTTCCTTCAATTTGTTTTAGTTTGATACTTATTTTAAACTAACAAGCAACTTATTTTTTTTTTTTAATTTTAATAAAAACTTAATTATTCAATTTTATTTAGTCTTTCTCTGATGTTTATTTTACACAAATTTTAGCTTTCTATGAATTTACTAAAATTTTACAATAAAAAAATAATAGATATACTTTCAAAAAATACTCAAATCTAAAGCATTAAAATTAATTCGAAACCTACAAAGCTTTCCGCTCGAGCTAAACGGACGACATTTACACAAGTTGGAATTTTAAAAGAAATTCTTTTTTGACTTATAAAAATTTTTCAATTCCTTTTTCCCGTTCTCACATAACTGTCATTTCTGAGGAAGGTGTTGAAATGGAATTTCACAAACCCGAACATACTATCTTGCCAGCCATGTCTCACGACCAAAAAATGAGAATAAAAGGAATAAAAAAATTCCTCAATTGAGGTAGGAAAAAATTTGCATAAGGAAGAAGAAATTTACATAAATATGAATTTTTATTTCCATTTTTACTCAGTTATGCTTGGAAAGGACAAAGTTTTTATTCTTGATGTTGTCCAACAACATTTTAACAAACCGTGCCAGACAAATTAGAAAAAATGTCATGAAGAAATGGGAAACATGATGTTGGAATATGATGAATGGCATTTTTGTCGTTTTTTTGTACTCATATCTTTTTTTGGAGATGTGTCTTTATTCTGCTTTGTTGGAAAGTTTTTGCTGTTTATTTTATTTTATTATTTTCGAGAATTGATCTAACTTTTATTCTCTTTAAGATTTTATCTGTTAATATTTAAGTTCCATATTCAATTCGTATTCAAATTCGAAATGACCGTTTTTCTCGGGACATTCTTCAATCTGAACGTTCGATTAATAAATATATTCATTATTTTTAAATGGAATTTGATATTAAATTTTATAAAATAATTTTATTGAATAATTTGATAAATAAATTTATTATTAAGGCACTGTTGTATTTTCGGCACTTGTCATCGTTGCAGTTTCTGTTGATGTGGTAGCCGTTGAAGTTGCAGTTGACATTGTGGTTGTATCCGTTGAAGTAGACGCTGATGTGACTGTAGAAGTGGCTGATGTGACTGTAGAAGTTGCTGATGTGGCTGTAGAAGTGGCTTCTGATATTGTAGCTGTTGAAGTAGAGGGTGATGAACTGACTGTTATAGAAGAGGTTGTAGAACTAGATGATGCCGTAGTAGAAGTAGAACTCGATGATGAAATTGGTGCCGATACTGATACAGAGGCTGATGCTGATGCCGATACTGGCATTTGTGTAGTGGTTGTCAATTTACCTTAGAAATAAAAATAAAGATATATTTGTAAAATTTAGACTTTCTAAATCAAATCGTAAAGTATGAGAAATGTCAGTTAAAAAATTTAGATTTTTGTTTGGGTAAGTTTTTTGAACAACTTAAATCCTTAAATACCTGACTAATGTGGATAGGTTGGACATGTTTTTGGTTTTTATAAGGCAGTTCATTTTTTAAATTTATTCTTAATTCGATGAAAATATCCAGAGTGCGGAACTGATCAAATTGATCAAAAATGATCGAAATTGATCAAAAATTATCAAAAATAAATTTGATCAGTTCAACACCATTGGAAAATATTCCTTTATTTCTCGAATGAGCTTAAATATAACTTTACTTACATAATGGAACTTGAATTAAACATTTACAAGTACAATTCCTTAAATCATAAAATTGCAGTGGTCCACATTTACGACCTTTGATAGGACAACGGAATGGATTTTTAATGCCATCTACCTTTTCTCCATGACTTTGAATTAAAAATACTAAGTTCAAATAAAAAATATTAATTAGGTAATTAGATTTTTTTTCTTTAAATTTTATCCACAACACCAACCACTTAGAATCAAAATTAAAGTCAGCACAATTATGTTCTTGATCATTTTTTTACCAAAACTTCTCAAATCAACAGTTGAATTAAAACTGAGAACTTTCGTTGAATAATTTTGATTTTATATTCAACTGTACAAAGAATTTATGATCACTTTTGTAGAATCATTAAAAAGTGAGATTTTACTGCTCAAAAATAAATTTTATTACTCTGCTTATAATTTGAGAATAAAATTGAATATTTTGAATTTTCTGAGAATTTTTCAATAAAATTCTTATGATTCACAAATAACGACTCCTTTTTTATTGCAATTTTGAGGTGTAGCTAGAAGAGGGTCACCTGATAATAGCATACAAGAATTTCGACTTGCATTTTTTGTTGACCATAAAATACCAGCATACACTGATACATTTGGATTTGTCTGAAGTACCCAATTATTATTACGATCATTCACAGCATTCCCAATAATCCATGGAATAGGACTTCCAAAGTAATCAGTAACGAGATTTTTTAATGCATTATAATGTTCAATATCAGGAATTGTGAAAAGATCAGCTCCAATACTTTTGCAATAAATCGCAGCATCAGTAGTTGTCATCATTTCATTTGTTATACAAATAGTTTTTAATTGTGATTTTTTGGGAATGGAAAATTTTCTACATGGCGATATGATGACAGGTGTTGTTGTCTGTGAAGTAGTTGTGGTCGCTAAACTTGTGGTTGTGTCTGAAATAGTTGAAGTCCCTAAACTTGTGGTTGTGTCTGAAATTGTTGATGTCCCTAAACTTGTGGTTGTGTCTGAAATTGTTGATGTCCCTAAACTTGTGGTTGTGTCTGAAATTGTTGATGTCCCTAAACTTGTGGTTGTGTCTGAAATCGTTGAAGTCCCCGAACTTGTGTCTGAAATCGTTGATGTTCCCGAACTTGTGGTTGTGTCTGAAATCGTTGATGTTCCCGAACTTGTGGTTGTGTCTGAAACTGTCGACGTCTCCAAACTTGCCGTAGTCTTTGGTATTGTCCAAAAAATTGGTATTGTTACTATTCCTAAACTTGATGTTGTTTCAAAGTTCGTTAATGTTTCAAAATTTGTTGATGTTTCAAAATTGGGAGTTGGTAAAGTTGTTGTAAATGATGTTGTTTCAAATATAGTTGTAGTCAGACCTAAGTAACAAAATATTATCAAATATAAGATATTAATTTACTATTAATGCTCACATCTCGGTGAAGAAATAATGCATCTGCAGATGCAATTCTTGTAGTCAAAAACTTGGTATGGTGAACATCTTAATCTTTTTGGACATCGATATTTGATATTTAAAGTGAGTTGGAGCTTCGTTTGCTGAACGTCTTGACATTTAATTTCAAGTAAAATTCCTAACAAATTTTGTAAATTTAATGATTTAAAATTGAACTTAGGAATTTAATTGAAAAATTTTTGACAAAAAATGGATAAAGTTTATTTAATCCAATCTCTTTAAAAAAAAGTTAAATTATTAAAAAATAAAATCAAAAGTAGACCCTAATTATAATATCATTCAAAAGCTATAAAACTTAAAGTATTCAAACAAACCAGTCACAAATACCACCAAAATTAATCCAATAATGTTTTTCATTATTTTTGCATGCACTTTTCCTTTCGAAAGATAAACGAAAACTGAGAATTTTGTTAAAGTACATTTCAAATATAAAGTCCAGATCACGTCAAAACTGCAACATTGACAAGATCAAATCAAATAAAATTTAAAATTATTTAATTGTTCAAGATTATTTTCGTTCCGTTTTTACATCATTTTATTGTATTTTAAGAATGTTGACCATTTGCAATATGTACGGTTACTTTTTATACCTCGAACAAGTTTTTTTTTTGCAATAAAATGTCTGAAAGAATTTTTTTCGGGCCCATAAAAAATCTCTCATCTGCAACTTGTTATGCAAGTTTTTGGACAAAATGATTTCAAAAAGTCGAAAAAAATCAGCAAAATACAAAATAAATTTAGGCAGCTCCAAATAATTTTTGATGATATTTTTTCATATCCTATGATCTAGAAAAATAATGTACACTGTGAATGTAAGGCTAAGAAAAAGAAGCCATGAAAAATATAAAAATAAAATCTAAGCAATTTTTCCACTCCTTTCCATCTTCATATCTCAATTTTTCTTCCCTCATTCCATTACGCCTTTTTTTCCTATCTACACAGAAAATAAATATATGTGAGTAGAAAGAAAAAAAAATATTCATAGACATTATAAGAGATAAGGAAGATGATAAGGAACAACAGAGGAAAAAAGAAGAAGTCGGCAATATTTACATATTAGATACTTTATGGAGCGACAAAGACGATGAATGGTAAAAGGAACGTTACTGGAGATGTGAAAAGAAAGAAAGAAAAAAAAGTAAGAAGTCATGTGTGTGTATATCAACCCTTTTTATGACTTTACTGGCTGATGCCGCAATGTGAAAATAACCATAATTTGAGACAACACATAAAGCATGTGAAAATATGAAAATAACATTTCTATATCATGCAACATGAACCGGAGGGCGAGGAGTGGTAATGGTAATGGGAATGGTAGCAAATAAGTATTGCTGTAATGATGGTGGGAAAAAAATTGTAAAGTTTGCGTAAATTTGAAATAAAACGCAATTTTTAAGTGTTTTGAGTCATATGAGGTACCTTGAGACTTTTTTAACATTTTCCTATGGACCTGAAGATAGTCGTATGAAGGTTCGAATTTTTTAAATGGGAATTTTGAATACTTTGAAGATTTTACCCTATTTTTTAACATTTTAAATAATTTTTCCATAAATCCAAACTTTATTTGTCTCTAACCATCTTTCCTTCCTTTATTCCTAGCACTAGAAAACCAGCAACATCTCATCCTAACACTAAAGACACCACATAACTCAAAAATATATTCACATCACATAAAAAAGTCACTGATCTATAGCTAAAAAAAATTTGATGTGAAAATAGTTGTGATAAATTGTGTCGCTCTCTTTTTGTTCTCATCCCATAAAAGTAACAAAAGAAAGAATCATCAGAGATGAAATCATCTTGCATGCATCATTTGACAATTTTTTTTCTCTTATATGTGTGTGCTAATTTAAGTTCAAACTGAGACACATAATAATGAGAAATGTTTGGTATGATGTGTGATGGAATTGAGGTTCAATTTGTTGGGGTTTTGGAGGAATTGTTGGGAGTGAGGGTTAATTTAAATTATATTTAATTTTAATTAGGTCATTTTTGATCTTTTTTGATCATTTTTGATCTTTTTTGATCATTTTTGATCATTTTTGATCTTTTTTGATAATTTTTGATAATTTTTGATCATTTTTAATCAATTTAATCAGTTTCACACCCTGGATATCATCTCATGGCATATCTTAATTCTTAACTCTATCCTCGAAAGTCACAAGTCGGATAATCGAGATGAAATTCGGCACCTAGCAGAAGTGTTGCCAGCACCACTCCGGCTTAAATTTTATACCAGCTTGGTACTGGCCTCACTCCAGATTGGTGTTGAATATCATCTCGATTATCCGATCTGTGCCTTTAGGGATCAATAATGCAATCAAAGCACAAAGAAGCAATTTGTCTTACAAAACAAAGTCTTCATTCAAGTCTTCAATCAAACATTACAATTGAAAACTAAGAGAATAAAAATTTCTATAAAAAGAATAAAAATCCATCATAAACTACCATTGATATTAAATTGCACTCAAATTGGCATAATGATTCTTTAAGCTCCATAAACTTTATGAAATCAACAACCTTATAATGGCACTCAACATTGCAATACAAATGATAAGAAGAAGTAAAATAAATTTCAATTCTTATTTCCCATTTTCATCGATTTGTTGATGGAAGGAAGCAAATTTGCCATAAATTTTCTCTTGCAGACTAAAACTTCTTCCATTCTCCTTAGCATTATTTCATCACCATAACAGATGATATTTCCCTCTTGAATGAGGACAGAAAAAGAGATGTCGAGGAACTCAAAATCGATTTCTGATTGATGTTAGTTTCGTCATTGAGCTGAAAAATTGCAAACTTTCTTCTTTTGTATATTTGGATATGTATGGATGATAAAATTGGAAATTGAACGATTACTTGATACATTCTTAACTTTACATTACAGTTGATTGGATATGTGGAATAAATGAAGAGCTTTTGTAGTTAATGAAATTGTTATAAAAAATTTAAAAAACGAATTTGAGGATATTAAGCTTAGTTTTTGTTGAGATAATAAATTTGGCACAAAAATATCAGATTCTGAGTTTACCCCCTAAAATTTAGTCAAATCCCAATTTACTATTATAACTCTTCAGATTTCACTAACTACCAAAATTCATCTACACACAACAGAATTCATAATTACTTCCCCATAAGCTTTTAAATCAAAATTTAAATTTCGTAGCTTTCTATTTATGCAAATCCGAAAAAAGTTTATTCAACTTTATTATTTCCTTCACTGTCAGATTTCTGTTGAGTTTTTCAAACTATTCAGAATATAACTTCTGACGCTTCATAAAGTTTTTCCTTCTATTTTTACTACTCAAAAAAACTTTGTATTTTAGTCAACAAAATAGTTGAATGAAATTTCATTGTTTTGAATTTTATGTGTGGATTTAAATTTCCATTTTTTTCTGAGAATAGAGTGAGGTTATAAAATGAAAACTTAATGTATGATTATATTCGGGATTATGGACCAAAAAATTTATGAAAATCACACATTTTTATTCACATGTAATCTGAAGCCACATGCAAAAGCCACAAACTATGCGATATGTTCTACATGTAAACATAAATGTCACATTACATTTCATATTACATTCCATATCTATGAAAAACTTTTTTATGAACTAAAACACACTTATGACACTCAAAAACATCTTTGATGTAAATAAATTTTTTTGTAGTAGTTTGTATGAGGGATGATCGTAAGTTTTGTAATTTCAATTGAGCTTTTACAGTTTTTATTGAAAAAAATTTGGTGTTAAAAATTTAATTTAACTAGAAATTGTGTTTTAAAATTTCGGCAGGTATGAAATATTTTAAAAATTTTGAATGATCTACCAACATTTTTTTTTTCTTAAAAGCTTCAAAAAACATTGTAAATAGATTGAGAATCTCAAATTTAAGAATCGATAAAAAAATCGCAACATTATAAAATCTAATTTTTTTGCTGAAAATCTGTGAAAATCCATTGAATTCTATTTTATTCTATTAAAAATTAACTGCCCATTTAATCAATAAATTTCAAAAGAAATATAATAATTTGCGTAAAATCTATCAGTAACTTACAAACATCCCCAAAAATTTCCATTCTACATTACATTTTCATTACTTACATAATGTTTACATATTCATGTTGATTTCGAATCAAAACGATATAAAAAGTCATACAAATGATGGAAATTTGCATTTTTATTTTTAAACTATTTTTTATTCAAATCGTTGCACTTTTTAACAATCATTCAAGTGCTATTCATCAATTGTAAAGTGTTTTAATGGAAATTCAAATGAGTTTATTGTTCTTTTCAGGTGAATCAATTTTCAAAGTTTTCAAGAGTTATTTGATGTGAATTGAGAGTATTGATCACTTTTACAGTTATTATAATGAAAAATGAAGGAAATTGTTGAAAATTTTTGAAAAAAATAGTTTTGTAATGCAAATTAAAGTGCACATTATAAGGTAATGTAACTAGATTTAATCGAGAGATTGACAAATTTTGATTCAATTTTATAAATGAAAAATCTCTAGAATTGCTCAACCTAATTTATAACAAAAACAGTTCACAAATCTTAATCAAAAACCTCACACAGCAAAAAATGAATTCTGTTTGTGAAACTTAATTTATTTTTCTCTTCTACACGATTTAAACAGTTTCCATCTCATCAAATAAAAATGTTTGTGTAATGACATGAGACTCATAAAAGTATTTATCACATTTGAAATGTAAATAAACTTTGGAATCGATTTTAATTTTGAGGAAAATGAAATGTCCCCAAAAAAAGGAATAAATTGTCCCAATCGAGGTCAATGTTTGTGGTAAATTTATTTCAAGGATAATAAAAATCAACTTTTATGATAATGAAGATGAAAAGTGTCCTTGTCTTGAAATATTATACAATTTGGAAATTCTTTGAAATGAAAATAAAATCCGAACAAATGAAAATATTTTATTAACTTCCACGCATCGCGTGTAAGTTATTTGTTTCACTCAAAATGCCCATTTTCGAGTTCACTATGTTCCCACCACTTTTATGAGAAGTTTTTGGTACCAAAATGTGCGTCTCGATGAGTAGATTCATAATCTATAGGAATTTTCCAATTTAAAGGCCATTAAAGGGGTCAAAAAGCCAAAAAACTGATTTTTTCGGTCCAAAAAAACATAATGATAAAGTTTTAAAATAATCAAAATTTTTTTCACTTCATTTTTCTTCCTTTTTTTGTGTTTCAATATATATGAAATTGCACTTTTGAGAGAAGTCTTCCGTATCCAAGACTTTTCTCAAAAGTGCAATTTCATATACATAGAAATCGACTCATGTTACGTACCTTTATTAAAAGTATGATTTTTTAATATGAAATTTAGAAACCTATAACGAATGTAATGTGTTATTTGTTTCGAACTAAATATAATGAAATATATCAAACATATTACATTTAGACACGTCACTAACATTAATATTTAAGAAAACTGTAAAAATTTATAAAAGAAACATCTTATACATGTTCTCCAAGCTATTGTGAGGTGGCGTGGAAGTTCGTGGCTTTCTACGTAAGTCGTGTTTTTTTGTGTGTAGTAAAGCTTGAATACTTTTAACAAAAATGTCCATTGTAATAAATCTGATTCCACATTATGTCTTTAATAATATAAAAAGTCATTCGTTCCCTTTCATTTCTACTTACTTTTTCCTATAATAATACATTTTTTTGGTACAACAATTTCCTTTTCATCAACTTTATGAAACGACAGATGTTTTTTTGGACTGATGATGGGAGCTTTTCTACATATTTGCTCTTTATCTTTGTTACATTTAAATTCCTTCATGATGCTATTATTGTATGAATGTGATAGATACCAACGGAAATATAGAATGGAGTGAAATAGTAACAGAAATGGGAAACTTAATATTCTTTTTAAAAAATTGCTAAATTCAGAGCGATATTGGTATGGTTATAGCATTTTTGAAAAGTCTGCGAAATAAGAAAAATTTTAATAGCAATTTTTAAAAAAAAAAATATTCAAAAGTTAAAAAAATTTAAATTTGTAAAAATTAATTTTTTGCAAAAAAAATGAAAAAATCAAAATATAAAAAATATAATTTTGAATTTATTTTTTTAAATCCTTTAAAAGTCAACTTTTACCTGAAATTTGATTTCTTAAACAATTTTAAAATTTTTTTTAATCAAAAAATTCAAAATAAAATTAACTTAACAAAATTTCAAAGTAATTTTAAAAACACTACATCTAAATTTCACTTCCTCATCTTCACCTAAAATTCAGCTACACCCAAAAAAAGGACAAAAGAAATCTCTTATGTTATTTTAATTCTCATATCTTTTATTCTCTTTTTTTCCATTTTCATCTGCAATGAGAAACATGTGGAATGCTAAACTTTTAATGATGTGGTGAAATTTTAAATTTCTTCTTTCTTCTATTTTCTATTCCACAGTTACTGAATACTGTTACTATCATTTTCAAATCGGAAATGTTTTTCGTCGTACATTTGCTATCATTTTAGTACAAACGGATACATTTACATTGTATTAATGTAGTTGAAACTTTTGTCTTGTTTTGTGGAAAAACTGCTGAATATTTAATATGCATTTAAAATAGTTGAATTTTAAATTTTATGATAAAACTTTAGAATTTCTTTTTATCTGAAAATCTTTTCAATTTTAAAAGTTTTACACTTGTATTTTCAAACTAAAATAATTAAAATTTAATTTCCATAAGCAAACTTTCTTTTTATCAAATGCGCTTCCTGCCTTTTACTTTAAGTACTCACCCACTTTATTTTTTAAAGGGATAGTATAAAATCACATCCTTGTAAAATACACGATGATCATGACAATGCAATTCAAAGCACGTATGCAAATGGCAGTTGAAAAGTGTGAATATGAATGAGAGATGTATGAACATAATATTGAATTGAATATACTTACTTTGGAAAATTTATACACAATAGTATCATTTTACTTTTTTTTCCTCTCATGCGTCATAAGCACTTTAAGGAAGGAACATCGTTTTTTTTCTTCTTCATCATCGTTACTTCTGCTAGTGATTCTTTCTTGCTCCTTCATATTCAATTTTCTCGAGAAAAAATATAAAAAAATGAAATGAATCAAAAAATACTTTTACACATACAAATGAAAACGTTTTTTGAATAATTTTCATTTTCATGAGACGGGATGGAAGTAAGATGAATTGTTAGTTTGATGAAAAATCAGTTGGGAACAGAACGAAGTTTTATAAATTTATGGAAATTTCTATTATTTATTATTTAGTGAAAATTTTAATTCAAAAACATTTTTTTAGAAATTTAAATATAAAAAGATCGTTATAATTTTCAATTAAAAAAATAACAAAAAAAATTAGTTTCATAAATTTTGAATTTTAAAAATTCGTTTGAAATCGTTGAAAATTTTATACAGTTCGTTAGAAATATTGATTGAACATCCCAAAAAAAAACCCAAAAAGTCCTTTTTATTCCCAATTTCCTCAAAAACTTATACTTTATTCATATTTTTATTCTTCTTTTATAATTTAAATTACGGAAAAAGAATCACAACGGGGAAAAAACGAGAAGAGGAAGAAAAATATTTTTAATATTCTTCTTTTTTCATTCATGATGTTCCTGCAATGACATCCGATGATTTATGAACATTTTAAAAAATTTATACATTTTTTTTCCTTAGAAATTCCGGACATGCACCATGCACAAGATATCTGTTCTAGTCTTATTTAATCCCTCACACCCGATCCGCATTCTTTATGCTATTTTTTCTTTACAATTTCATTGGCAAATGACAACAATACATGGATGTTGTCTCCAAGGGGTGAGAGCTCCTAAAAAAGTGCAAAATTTTGCAATAAAATGCAGAAAAATGCAAAAAAGTGCAAAAAAGTGCAACAAAGTGCAAAAAAGTGCAAACTAGTATCAACGTGGTCACTCGTGACCGACGAAAGCGCATTTTCCCGCGATCAGTAAATAAACAAAGAATTAAAACCCCAAAAGTACAAAGCCAAATATTTAACTATAACCATTCTTTATTTACCGAAAATTTAAAATTGACAGCACAAAAACCCGATAAAAAACATTATGCAACATAGAATTTTAAAAAAAAAATAAAAAAAGCAAAAAAAGAATCGGCTATGATCTAGGATCGAACCCATGACTTTCAAATTAGGAGCCGCTCGCTCTAGCACTTAAGCCACTTCTACAACTTTTTACGTATGCAACAAGTGATAATTTAATTATATATATTGATGAGATTTTTTATATAAATGTAAGTTTAATGTGAAAATCTAGGAAAATGGGAAATTTAACAGCTAAAATATAAAAAAAATTTTAAAAATAATATTATTTCCGAGAAATATATGAAAATATTAAGAATTTTTAAAAAAAATGCTCGGAAAAATTGGAAAATTCGTGAAAATGGAAAACTATGACATAAATAAATATTAAATGTCATAAGAAATCTAAAAAGTAAAAAAAAAGCAAAAAATAACTTGCCGGAGGCTAGGATCGAACCTATGACCTTCACGGTATCAGTCGTGTGCTTTACCAATTACGCCACTGATGTTCATTTATACGAAATTTTCATGTGACAATTTGATTATTTATATTGATGATTTTTTTTATATAAGTGTAAGTTTTTATAATTTTCACAAAATTTTCCGGAAAAACTATGAAAAATCCATGAAAATAGAAAACTAAACAACTAAAATATCAAAAAAATAATTATCTATGAAAATTGTATGAAAACATTGAAAGTTTTAACAAAAATCGTCGGAAAAACTCGGAAAAATTGTGAAAATGGAAAATTATGACATGATTCAATATTATATGTCATAAGAAATCAAAAAAGTATCAAAAAAAGTAAAAAAAAAAAAAAAATGTCATCGGTGGGACTTGAACCGAGGAAGGCTGAGTTTTTGAAAAAGTCAACATTTTAGTGTATTTTACCACACTAACACATATAAAGAAATGCAATTTTGGCACTTTTTACGCTGGTTCTAGCAGAGGAAGTGACCATTCGTGCTGATTTTTTCGCCAGCTCTAGCCAGACATACTACACACATTTTAAGCCAAAAACCGCATCAAAAAAGCTTAAACCTGAGGAGGAGATAGCTCCACAGACAGACAGACAGACAGACGGACAGACGGACAGACGGACAAAGTGCGGACAATAGCGTCCTTTTCCTAAGAGGAAAATGCGCTAAAAAGTGCACCAAAGTGCAATAAAGTGCAGCAAAGTGCAAAAAAATGCAAAAAAGTGTAATAAAGTGCAAAAAAGTGCAACAAGTGCAACAAAGTGCAGTAAAGTGCAGCAAAGTAGAGTAAGTGCAGCATAGTGCAACGGTTTTTTTAAATAACTTTTAAAAGATAAAACTATTGTTAGCGAACAAATTTGTATTTTGTAGTACTTTTAAATTAATTTACTTTTCTAACTTATTGCTATTTGTTGCTCTTTACTGCATTTAACTGCATTTTTCTTCAATTTGGTGTATTTAGTTGACTTTTCTTAGTTTTAAACGAAAAATAATTTTTTTTCACTCAAATTGGGTTAAAAAATCTTAAAAGAAATCCAGTACTTTTTGGCACTAAATTACAGTTAGCAATAAAACACAGCTGTAGGTGGCGCAACATTAAATTAAAATACAGCTCAAACAAAAATTTACAGCAGTTTGTTGCTCCAAAAACAATAGCTGTAATTTTAAGATGGTAAAGAAATGCAATTTATAAGATTTTTACAGCTGTAATTTACAGATAGCTTTCGTTTTAATTTTAATCGTTTTACTAATATTTTTCCTTTTACAAAAAGTCAAAAAATGAAAATTATTTGATTAGCAAAATCTTTCATTCATATTCTCTTAATTAAAATAGCTGTTAAAAAAATATCCCAGAAAAATCCAAAAAAAAATCTGTATAAGCTATTGCCAAGGCGTACACACTCGGGAAATTTCCCGGAAAACACAGGAAATACAGGAAATTTCCGGAAATGCAGGAAATTTCAGGAAATGCAGGAAATTTCCGGAAATGCAGGAAATTTCCAGAAATTTCCGGAAATACAGCAAATTTACAAAGATATATTTTATGGAAAATATTACTCGGAAAAGTGACTTTTCTCATAAATTTTTTGTATTTGGGTTGAAAAATATCTTAGAAAAGCCATTTTTGCCTCGGTTTTCTTAGTTGAGAATAAAAATCCCTCGAAAAAGCGATTTTTCGTCTCGATTTTCTTAGTTGGGATGAAAAACCCCTCGGAAAAGCCTTTTTTCACGTTGATTTCCTTAGTTGGGATGAAAAACCCCTCGGAAAAGCCATTTTTCACGTTGATTTTCTTAGTTGGTATGAAAAACTCCCTCGAAAAAGCGATTTTTCGTCTCGATTTTCTTAGTTGGGATGAAAAACCCCTCGGAAAAGCCTTTTTTCACGTTGATTTCCTTAGTTAGGATGAAAAACCCCTCGGAAAAGCCATTTTTCGCGTCGATTTCCTTAGTTGGGATGAAAAACCCCTCAGAAAAGCGATTTTTCGCGTCGATTTTCTTAGTTGGGATGAAAAACCCCTCGAAAAGTCGTTTTTCGCGTCGATTTCCTTAGTTGGGATGAAAAACCCCTCGGAAAAGTCATTTTTCACGTTGATTTCCTTATTTGGGATGAAAAACCCCTCGGAAAAGCGATTTTTCGCGTTGATTTTCTTAGTTGGGATGAAAAACCCCTCGGAAAAGCCATTTTTCACGTTGATTTCCTTAGTTGAGATGAAAACCCCGTCGGAAAAGCGATTTTTCGCTTCGATTTCCTTAGTTGGGATGAAAAACCCATCGGAAAAGTTTTTTTTCGCATTGATTTTCTTATTTGAAATGAAAAACCCCTCGAAAAGCCGTTTTTCGCGTTGATTTTCTTAGTTGGGATGAAAAACCCCTCAGAAATGCCATTTTTCGCTTCGATTTCCTTAGTTGGGATGAAAAACCCATCAGAAATGCCATTTTTTATCATTTTCATGCTTTTAATAATGTGAAAGTTACAAATAAAAAAAAATTGAATTTAAGAAAAAAAATTTGAAGTTGATAAATTCATCAGAAATTATAGTTTATAAATATTTCATACATTTTATGTGCATTTAGATTCATAATAAAGAAATTTCCTGTGTTTCCGGAAATACAGGAAATGCAGGAAATTTCCGGAAATACGGGAAATTTCCGGAAATACAGGAAATTTCCGGAAATGCAGGAAATTTCCTGTTTTTCCCGAGTGTGTACGCCTTGGCTATTGCTCATTAATAATTTGATCCAAAACCTCGCGTTTGCTCTTTGAGTTTCTTTGCTAATATTGTTTAACAGTGTTTGACAATATTGAAAGTGAAAGATTTAATACCAATCATGTCTTTTTGTAAAAGGAAAAATATTAGTAAAACGATTAAAATTAAAACGAAAGCTATCTGTAAATTACAGCTGTAAAAATCTTATAAATTGCATTTTTCACCATCTGTAAATTACAACTGGTGTTTTTTATGCCACACGCAGCTGTAAGTTTTTGTATGCACTGTATTTTAATTTAATGTTGCGCCACTTACAGCTGTGTTTAAGTGCCAAAATGTATTGGGTTTAAAAGAATCTATTTTTTAAATAGGTATTTCCGAAAGATGGATTCTAAACATTTCCTTGCCTACATTTGGGCGTTTCCACAGATTGGATTTTGTAAAAATTTTGACTTTAAAGTAAATTTTCACTTAATTAAGCTATCTAGACAAATAAATAACTAAATTTTTTTATGTAAGTCGTTGAATTCTATCTTTATATCCTTACATCTTCTTCCTACATATCTTAAATAACAAAATATTAAAAATAAAGCGCTTTTTACATAATCCATGAAAAAATTATTATTTTTCAAAGAAAATTTTGCTTTAATTAGAAACATTTTTTATAATCAGAATATTGTTTACAACAGCTAAACACTAAATCAACATGTAAATTTGGTTTTTGTATTGAGTTAACAACTTTAAATTGATTTTTCAAAGGTTGAATTTTTTAAAGAACAAGGATTACAAAAGCGCTTTTTACTACCGAATCCGACTACCGACAATTCGAAATTTGTCAGTTAAATACAATTGAAAATTTGAAAATAAAAATTGTAAATGTGTTGGTGAATTTTTTCGCTAATTTTTATTTTTGAAATAATTTGTCGAATAAAGCTTGTTCATGAAAGCTTTATTGATTAAATGAAAGAAAAATCGCTAAAGAATACAATTCATTTGATAAATCAAGATCCAGAATGGAAAAATGCAAAAATATTTTGATATCAAAATATTTGTTTGTTTACAATATTTTTTGTTTACATTTTTGTTTTGATTTTTGTATTAAAATAATTTTACGTAAACAAAATCCTACGCAAAAATTTGAATGCGTCAAAAATCCCAAGTTAACATTTATGTAAGGTTTGAAAATCCCGTTTTTCATCAATCATTCAAAATGAAGGTTTCAAAAAATCAGGATTGCTTTAAACCCTTACCCAACATAGGACAACGGTGTATTATTTTTGATATTTTGGCACTTTGTTTTCGAAAGTGGGAAAATTTTTGCAATACATAGCAATTTATTAAAAGGATTTTGATTAATTGATTAAAAACAGATCATTTAAAATCATTTACGATTGTTGAAATGTTTTGAATAGTTAAATCAATTTTAAAATTTCGAGTTTTCGAACAAAAAAAAACTTTTTTCTGAACACACTCGAAAATGTTCACAAAATTTCAAAATTTCTGAAAAAATAACAGAAAAAGCTTTTGCAATTTCCGAACATGCATAATTGAATATCCCTTGACTTTCGATAAGTCTGTGGATAATTTTCATTGAAGATATTAAATAATTCTGATATTGTTTTTGGATTTTTAAAAATTTTAACTTCCACGCGTTGCGATGGAATTTTTGGTTTCACTTAAAATGCTCATTTTAGAGTTTACCATGTTCCCACCGCTTTTATGACAAATTTATGGTACTAAAATATACGTCACGACGAGTAAATTCATAATAAATAGGAATTTATCAATTTAGAGGCCATTTAAGGGGTAAAAAAAAGCTAAAAACTGATTTTTTGCCCCCAAAAAATTGTTTTTGTTTCCTTTTAATAATTTTAGTAATTTTAAACAATTTTTCGATATAAAATAAAATTAAAATGAAAATAATTTTACTTTTCATAGCTTATCATAAACATTTTACAAGTGCAAAATCTTGCAATAAAATGCAGAAAAGTGCAAAATTTTGCAATAAAATGCAGAAAAATGCAAAAAAGTGCAACAAAGTGCAACAAAGTGCAAAAAAGTGCAAAAAAGTGCAAAAAAGTGCAACAAAGTGCAAAAAAGTGCAATAAAGTGCAATAAAGTGCAACAAATTGCAATTATTTGCAATGATTTGCAATTATTTGCAATGTAGTGTAGCAAAGTGCTGCGTTTGCAATGAATTGCAATGAATTGCAACAAATTGCAACATTTTGCAACGAGGTGCATCGAGCTCCTACCCCTTGGTTGTCTCATGTCAGAAAGTTGTAAGAATTGTCAACAACGAATGAGGGAAAAAAGGGTTGGAATGGATATGGAATAAGAGGGAATTTTGTGTATGTTTTCTATGTTTATAAGCTTTTCTTTCTGTTAAGCAAACATGGTTAAGTGACTTGAATGTCTTTTGAGATTTATTAGGGATTTTAAAAGAGCTTTTTCATTTAGGGTTGAAAGCTTGGTTTGGATCAAAGTCCAAGCAATTTTTGGAGGTTTTTTTTAAAAAAATGTATATATTTTAAGCTTAAATTTTTTAAATAACCTCAAAATAATTTTTCAAGGCTCAGACTTTCAAAATAAATTTCAATTATATCCAATTTTTTATAATTTTTTCATACAAATTTTAAAAATTGTACAATTTCTAGTTTTTAGTGTTTGTACCTTAATTTTTTTGTTCTTTTAGGGGTCTGAGAATTAGTTACAGTCTATTTTTTGGAGGGTTGGGGGCACAAAAAACCCAAATTTTAGCATTACGTAATAAGTGAACAGCACTCAGGTCAAAGTATTAAGAAATTTCTAATAAAATCATACAGTCAACAAAACGTGATCGATTATCCCTCAACATGCACGTGTTACTACGAAAATGGACACCTTTCAAGATTTTAAAATTGATTCATTGAAAATTCAGTTACACAACTTCTTACTCTTCACAAAGTAAGTTCAAAATGCAGCATGTATGACTGGAGTTTCCTTTTTTTGTAACATTCTTCTTTTTATCCACTCTAATTTTATGTATATGCTTCATGACTTTAAGATCTTCTTGGAAGCAAGAAATAAAGAAGCTCGTGTACATTTAAACTTTTTCTTTCCTTTTCTTGAGCTTTTTCTTGGTATTTGAGAAATTAAGATGAAGAACTTTACAACTTAATTATGTTATGTAAGCAAGAATAATTAGTGTAAATAGTTCTTAAAAAATTTAATTGTAAGAAGTAGAATGAATTTGATGTGGAAGTGTATGAAGGAATTTTTATAATGAAAATTTGTGAAAAAAGCTAGTAAATTGTTTTATTTTAATTTTTTTAATGACTCTTAATTTTTGAAACATTTTATTTGAATTTCATGAAATTTAAAATTTTTAAAGAATAAAATAAAAGTTTTAAATAAAAATTAAAAATTTAAAAATTAAAATTACCTGACTAAATTTATTAAAAATCTCACATAAATTAAGAAATACCTAATTTAAAAATTTCTTTTTTTCTTAAATTAGAAAAAAAATTAAATCATTCAAATTTAACCAAAAAAAAGTTTGTTTCTTACTTTTATGAATATTAAGTCTCATAAATTTTCACCTTATCTTTCTTTCTACCCAATCAACAAACCCACATTATCACCATCCAAAAAAAGCTTTTATCGCACTTATTTCATCACATCTCATAAATCAATTCAATCTTGAACTTCATTTTATTTCCATTTTAACGACAAATAACTTTCATTCCTTCCATCCTCTTAAATGTTCCCCTCAAAGCCTCAATCATTTCAAGAGCAACTCAATAAAAAAAAATACGGAAAAAGAAAAGATTCATTGTCGACGATTGAACCATGAAATATGATTTATTCATCTGAAAATCAAAAGAATAAAACGTGAAGAATATTTGACTGCTTGTGTCAAGAGACGGTCATGAGATGAAAAAAAAGTAAAAGTGAGAGAAAGTCACTTACAATATTCAATGACAAAGTAGAGTCCTCAGGCATTGAATGAAAATCGAAAAATTGATTTGTTTTTGAAAAGTGATTGAAGTGAAATGAAAGAATGTCGATTTTTGTGAATTTAAAACAAATTTGATAAATTTACAAGTAAAATATTGGAAAATTTAGAAAATTGATAAAAATTGATTCTAAAATAAGTTTCCAAGAGATATAAAAATTTTCGGATTATTTTTTTTTTGTTTTTTTAAATTTTCACAAAAAAAAAATACTTTGATGGAAAATAAATTTTATTTCAAAAATATTTCTTGAAATTCTGAATAATTTTTTTATTTTTTAACCTATTCTCTGAAAATGTTTGATGTTTGTATATATTTATATTTAACAATAAATCTAATCATTTCGCTTATAAACCCCTCAAAAATCTACTCTTTAACAGCTCACTACTCCAAACAAAAACTCATCCATAATTGATTTTCATTAATAATAATAATTAATACAATCAAGTCGAAACAGATGTTATTAAGTTCATTCGAAAACCTCAAACAGAAATAAATTTCGAGTTATGTTTATTTGTATCTGACAGTTTTGCTTTTGTTTTCGATCCAACTTTACTATTATGTTTTTGGGGATTAGTTGAGTAGCTACAACAACAATGCTATAGAATACGAAAATTAATTTGTTGTGTTTAATCATTAAAGGTTAATTCAGATAGAAAATGTTGCTTTAGTATTAATTAAACATGCGGTTGTTCTATGCTGATTATAAATGTATTTATGTTGAAGACTATGATGCTGTTCATAAATTAACGATAAGAGTGTGCTACAACCACTTAATTATATGCATTGACATTGTAGAAAGTTGATATTGTTTACGAATGTTTTGTTTAAATTGTGAGATATTGAGTTGTATTTGGCAGTTCGGAGAATTGAAAATGTCAAAATTTGATATTAATTTTGATTATTTTTAAGGTTACCAACAGCTTTTAATATATAGAATTATTTTAGAAATCGTTTTAAAATTTATTAAAGAAGATTTTAAAAATCTTTAAAAATTCCCCAAAAATATAATTTAAAATACCTCCTAAATATCTTTAAAACTTCCTTAAGCCCGTAAAAACACCTTCAGTATTTCTTCTTAAACCTCAATCATCTCTCATCTTGCAAATCATCTACCCGTCACTAGGGATAGAAGAGTACTTAGCTTGATGACGAGATGATGAAAAGTATAAGTTCAAAAATATGAAAAATAATTTTTCTCACGTGTAGAGAAAAAGGTGAAGAGCAAACAGAGAGGCTTACCGCATCAACCTAAATGCTTCTTTTCTGAATGATGAAATGTTTTTAACTTCAAGAATGGGAATGAATTTTGAATGAATTCTTGGAAATGTTTACAGAGTCAGTGAGTTTGAAATGAGGTAATGTGGATTCTACTAAGGTTTTTGATATTTGAAGATATTTAATTATCTTTTTAAAATTTTGAAAAATTACAAAGAGAAATAATAAAATGGAATTATCAATCGAAATTAAATTAAACTTTAAAAAGAATTTTATAAGTTTTATTTTAAAAAAATCTAATTTTTATTTATTTTAAATTTTTAAAAATATTTTCAATTTTTTTGTACAATTTTCTAAATCACTTAAAATTTTTAAAAATTCAATTTTTTCATTTTTTTTATTTGACTTAAATTTTTTAATTTTTGTAGAAAAAGTGGTTTAAAATAAATAAAGTTTTCAAAATTGAAATTTTTTTTTTTTCATTTTCCTTCAAATTGATAACTTTAACTTCAAAACAACAAAAAACCGCACTCATTAAACTTCATTTCTTGCATTTTCATGAATATATGTTCTACTTTTCACGCAAAGTTCACATGCATGCATGCAAAAGATGGTTAAAGAAATGAAATTTTAGAAGAGAAAGGCAAGGAAGTTTCGCTGAGAACAAAACATTTAAGCTGAGTGGATGATGATGAAATATCGCATGAGTTTGTGGTATTTATTTGTTGAATAAAATCCAAATTTTGTTCTAAGCAACATAAACATTTATAGATGCATGAAATGGCAATCGTGGCTCTAGAAGTTTTGATTGAGAAGAAATGGAAGAAAATTCTGGGAAATTCTAATTAGTATAATTTTGTTTGAAGCTCTACATTGAAGCATCAAATAAAAGCTCCTGCATCCATAATTATCCGAAAACTGTCACAAAAGGATTCATGAAAACAAGACAAAAGCAAGCTTAAAATTCAAAAATGTTGAAATGCTTGTAAAATTAAGCTCTGGTAACTTGTTGTTCTGCTCATATTTTGGTACTTCCAATTGTCTGTTATGCTTGGGTAATTTTAAACATATTTTTTTTTTAAATTCATAATTCCTTCATGCTTAAATTGTAAGCTTTTTTACAGAGAAAAAAAGGAAATAAAATAATTTATGAACAATTCATTTAATGAAGGTGCCTCGAGTCATCGTCCGACAAGCGGATAGAGGAAGTTTTTAGTATTTGTGTAAAGAATGAATGAATAAGTCTGTTTTTCAGCTTCTGAATGCAACATGACGTTTTAATGCTTCCTGATTTGGTTGAAAGTTTTTGGTTTCTCGGTGAAAATAGAAAGAAAAATAATTTCTATCTGCTCGTTCTGCTGTAAATAAAAATTTTGAATATGGAAGTAGAATAAGTTTGGTTGATTATTTGGATGGGAATATTTATGAGAAAATTATAAGTTGGAATAAATATTTGAAAATTTGTTAGGAATTTCATGCAAATTAGTTTTGTTAAAGGATTTGAAGAATTTGAAGGCGAAATATTCATAAAAGTTGAATTTGTTAAAATTCATAAATATCGAAATTTTTAAAATTCATAAAAAATTAAATATGTGAAAAATAATTTAAAAACACGAATCTACAAAAATTAATTTTAAATAATATTTGACGTTCTGTGTGAAGTACAATTTTCGAGCTGAAACTTGGCATGTTTAAAGACACTTTTTGCGACACTTTTCGACAGCAATTTGTTTTTTTCGACACCTTTGCTCGAGATATGATGGTCAATTTTTGCGAAAAGCCGTATTACGCTTCGGCGGTCTTTTCTAAATCACAATTTTATTGGCAATGTTACACATCATTTTACAGTATTTTTTGACACTTTTCGACACAAAACCGTTTTTGATCCGACTATCTGTTGCTGAGTTATGGTTTGTCAAAGTTTCGTATACGAGTAATTACCCACAAACAACTTTCGCTATTTCTGAATATATACTAAAATTTATATCAAATACGCCTTTTCGTGAGTAGTTCAGTCTGCAAAGATCTTTTCAATCCGACAAACTGTCGTTGAATTATATCCATTTGCGACGATTGTGTTACACAAAGTTCATTTAGAAGAATTTTTAACGGACATTTTCGACAAAAATTTATTTTAACTCTTAATAAGACTTTTCTATTGTAATTTGTCTGACTAATCAGTCTGCAAGATCTTTTTCAACTGACAAGTTGTCGTTAGTTATGGCCATTCAAGAGGCACTAGGTTCACAAAAATTGAAGTATTACAAAGTAAGAATTTTGAATATCTGACATTTAAGAATTTTTGTCAACGATGAATTTTTATTTACTTGTCGTAAATTGCTCAAATTAAATCATTATTATTTTAATTTCAATTTTTTAAAATTAAAATTGATTTTTAAAATTTTTAAAAAACCTAAATCCGAGATTGTTTATTTTCTACCTGCTTATTTAAATTTTTTTTTTAAATTAAAACGTTTTTAATTTTTAAGCTTTTCTCTAAAGTTATCTACAAATTTAAAATTTTGTCATTTAGGTAGTTAGAATTTTTAAAATAAAAAAAATTAATTTTAGAAAAGATAAAACTAGGTAAAATGTAATCAACCATAGAAAAAAAAAAACAAATTTAATCCCAAAATTAAATAAGCAGGTAGAAAATAAACAATCTCAGTTTAGGTTTTTTTAAAAATTTTAAAAATCATAATTTTAAAAATTGAAATTAAAATAATAATGATTTTAAATTTGAGCAATTTAGGTACAAGTAAATAAAAATTCATCGTTGACAAAAATTCTTAAAAATGTCAGATATTCAAAATTCTTACTTTTTGTAATACTTCAATTTTTGTGAACCTAGTGCCTCTTGAATGGCCATAACTCAACGACAACTTGTCGGATTGAAAAGATCTTTGCAGATTTGGATTAGTCAGACAAAATTACAATAGAAAAGTCTTATTAAGAGTTAAAATAAATTTTTGTCGAAAAGTGTCGTTAAAAATTCTTCTAAATGAACTTTGTGTACCTGGCTGGTCAGTCACTTAAATGGATATAATTCAACGACAGTTTGTCGGATTGAAAAGATCTTTGCAGATTTGAACTACTCACGAAAAGGCGATGTGTTTTGATATAAATTTTGTAGTATATATTCAGAAATAGCGAAAGTTGGGTTTTGTGGGTAATTACTCAAGTATACGAAACTTTGACAAGCCATAACTCAGCAACAGATAGTCGGATCCAAAAACGGTTTTTGTGTCGAAAAGTGTCGCAAAAAATACTGTAAAAATGATGTGTAACATTGCCAATAAAATTGTGATTTAGAAAAAAGACCGCCAGAAAACGTGAAGTACGGCGGGCTTTTCCCCAAAAATTGACCCATCGATATCTCGAAAACTAAAGGGTGTCGAAAAAAACTAAATTGCTGTCGAAAAGTGTCGCAAAAGTGTCTTTAAACATGCCAAGTTTCAGCTCGAAATTCAAAGTTGGACCGCCGTACTTCACACAGGCTATTTTGACTCAATTTTTCCACTATTTTCTACAAACACATCCGAATTTCAAATCAGACAGCAACAATGAAAGCTTTCAACATTTCCACCCATAATGTTTAATATCATTCAATAATTATACAATGTTAGTGACATTAAACAATATTAAAAAAATATAAAATTTGACTTGATTAGATGTCATAAAAAATAACGATTTTTGTGCTCAAAATTACTTCATTAAAGTTGAATCGAGTTTGAAATAAATGGTGGTGAATTTTTTTTTTTTGTAAATTTATTTGCTTTTTGGAGTGAAACAATAAACACATACAAATGTAATTTCGCTTAGCGCTTTTTTGTATCCTTGCTTCACTAAACGTAATAAACCATGGAGACAATTTATTGTCCAATGAAACATAGAAACTCAATTTTTATACAAAATTGATGACTGTTGATGATGGTTTAGTGGGTGGAGTTGTTTGAAAAGGAAAAAAATTTTGGTGGGCTTTTTTTGGACCAGAAAAAATTAAAAAACGAAAATATTTTTAAAATTTTCATAAATTTTTAATAATTTAAAACTTTTATGTTAATTTTGAAAGCTCAAAAAAAGCTCTATTGAAAAAGAATAAAAAATTTAAAAAAACCTGGCAAAATCTATTAAAATTTATGAATCCCCCGTAAAAAAAGCACAACAACCCCAAAATTCATTCTATTATCATTCAATACTTTTATTCCCAATTTTAAATCATAAATCAAATGAAAATCCATAGTCACATGTACTCGCCATCCAGTAACAATATCAATTCATAACAATTGAACATTAAATTAATGCTCTTCTTGAATTTTGTGCGTGTTTGTATCAAATTTATGCTCAATATAGTGCCATTAAATAAAACAACAGTAATCGGCAAATTTTCTCATCGTATACATACTCTTGGATGAAGAATTAGAGCGGGACACGTTCATTCGACATTTTCACTATACATGAATTGCTGTTTTCATATAAAGCGAGTAGCCATAAAAAATTCTATTTCCATTTTTTGGGTATTTCAATTCTATGTTTCATATCGTGGATGAGATGTACGCATCTAAGCTGTATTAGAAAATAATACAAAAAGATATATATCGACCAGCCATTAAAACTGTATTTCATTTGAAATTTATTATCATTTTACAACTGACTTTTTTTGAAGGGGCGGTGGATGTTGTTTTGATATCGAGAATAGATGTGATTTTTAATGAGAGTACACTGTTAAAATATAACATATAAATTTTTAAGGTAATATTGATCAAAAATTTTATTTAATTTAAAAAAATTTCAATCGTCAAAAAAAATCTTTTGAAATTTAAAATTTTGAAACACAAAAATAATTTTTTTAAATTTTAAAATTTTAGAAATATTCTCTATATTTTAGAAGTATATATTGGACATTTGAACATTTTTTTTAAAAAAATAACATTTAAAATTTTAATGCATGTGAATTATCTTTGAAATTTCGTACTTAAAAGCTCACATTTTCACATCTAGGTCCCCAGTAACAATCATTTCATGTATACAAAATAACTCTCAAAATCCCATTTCATATCATCCATTTATTGTTGATGGTTAAAGACATATAACATAACCCACAATAAAAATAATCAAATAAAATAAAATATCCTCTGCAATGTTTTATATTCATCTCTCTAGCAAAAAACACACACAAAAACACATAAAAATTATTAAAAAGCTAGCACAGAATTTTTTTATGTTCCTACATGAAACAAATATTATAAATGAGGAGCAAGGTCAACAGCATATTGCAGCAGAGCAAGAGGATTTAAATAAATAACAAAAAAAGGAATTGTACAAGTGGTCAAGGTAGAGCACAAGTTATGATAAATTATGTCAGATGAAGAACTAATGGAACATATGAGAAACTTTGTATATGAATGATATGGATGTGATTTTAATCTTGAGCTTTATGACTGCATGGAATATTTTAGTATGAATGATGGAACAGCTTATGAGCATGTAGATGGCATTTTTTGTTGAGTGTCAGGTGGAAAGTTTCAAGATTACGAGAAACTTTATGAAATTGTTGAGGAAAAAGTTTTATTTAAGTACAAAAATCCTTAAAAAATTAAACAAAATTTTTTTGCAATTTGTTTTAAAGCCTACAGCATTAAAGAAACTGACAAGAGAAAAAATGAACTAACAAGTAAATGGCATGTCGCAAAGTTAAAAGTGATTAAATAATTAAATTCATAAAAATTACGTCAGCCATTAAAAATGAAAAAAAAGTTTGTTATAATTTTCTTTCCACTTAGCTCAGCACGATATGCTCATTAAAAGTATTTTAGATTTTTTTCTTGTTATTCTTTTCTTTAGAATGTGGTGTTTTAATGGTTTTTTTTCTTTAATTTTATTTTGTCGTCTGGGTTTAGTCCAGGGGTTGACACGTTCATCCGGAACAAAAGGATTTTTCATCTGAATGAAATCGTGTCAACCCCTGGAGTTTAGTGACAATGGAAAGTCTAATAATTCTCTGATGTGCGCAATTCATGTTCGACAGACTTATCGAAAGTCTAGGGGTATTCAATTAAGTTAATTCGAAAATTTCAAATTCAAAAAAATACGTTACGCATTTTCTTGAATTTCATAACTTTTTTGGAATTTTACTGTTTATTTGACTTTATTGTGGTCCTTAATTATGGACTGAACCATTTTCTTTTAAAAATTCTGCATGAAAATGATTTAATTTGAGTTTAAAATTTTTCGAATTTTCGAACACGGGGTATTTAACTCCGAATTTTGCATGACAGACAGACAAAAATGTCATTTTTCCACTTTTATTTGAAAACTGTAACGGTCACAATGTTTGAATTTCACACATCAGATAATTCTAATAACTATTTAATTTAATTTCTTTAAGAACATCTTCAAGGGATTCAAGCGCTCAAAAAAATTATTCTTATCTTTGCGAAAAATTTGCGCTACATTTTCGGAGGAGTTAAAGAGTTAAAAAAAATCTTAAAAATTATAAAAAAAATTCAAAATCCTCAAATAAATTTCTTAATAATCATTAATCTTTAAAAATTACTTGCTGAAGCGCTTCAGTCATAATCTCACTTTTACTTGCTTGCCTCAACTTGAAAGCCTCAACACTTATTGTTCTCAATCACAATAATTACAGTACTTAATTATGAATACGCAGCGAGGAGTCTTAATTATGAACGGAAGCTGTTAACAATCAATGCAAAGTTCTATTCCGTTCTTCTTATTTTACTTCTGTTCGGAACTTTTTTCTTCCTGTGAAGCAACTTTAAAACGGTTGTAATGAATTTTCTTTTATTAATTTTCTTGATGACTTTTGTAACGGCATTTAAAGAGGGTTTATTGACAGAGGTGAACAGGATGGATACAGATTTATAAGAATAAAGAGGAAGGATCTTGAATATGATGAAAAATAAAATATTAAAATATTTTGCGCCTAGATTAATGGTTCTAGGTTTTCAAGCTCAGAGCTCCTAAAAATAACTCAAATTCAAAAATTCATTTAAATCATACTCAATCTAATAAAACCACAACACACAACCCTGCAAAGAAAAAAATTCCCATCGACTATTACGTGACATTTCATCTTCACATCCTCCACAAAAAGAGCAAGCATTTCTTTTTTTTAATCATTTTTATTGCTTCCTTCATTTCAGCTCGTTAAAAAGTTCATGAATAATTAAAATATTAATGACATTGCCAACTCTCATTGTGTTTTCAGTGAAAGAGCTTAAAGTTCAATATTTAGTATTACATTGTTATGAGAAGCTATTAGTAGAATTTAGTAATTATCGTTAGCGAACATTAACTTCTTAAAATAAACGCATACACGAAAGCCTGTTTATGTGAATTTTGTGGCTTCATAAACATTATTTCATTTGGTATAAATGTGGATTGTATTCTAACAGGATTACCTACAAATACTATCATCATCTATATAAAATCTATTTGCTACCATAAAATTATGGCAAGTTCAACTAAAGCTTCATTAACCTACAAAATGAGAGATGAAATTAATTCATTGGTGATGGGGTTGATGGGGATGGGGGATGCAAATAATTTTGTGGAAATAAATATTACAAAATATTTTATGGTTTTGTGTCAGTGAGATAGTTTTAATGAAAACATTTTTGGGATTATAATCAATGTGGTAGAATTATTTTAGATTCAAAAAATATTTATTTTTTATTAAATGGTAGATTATGGTAAAATTTAATGCAGAATATTTTTGAATTTATTAGCAATGTTTAGTGTACTATTATCGATAATTTTTGAATTAATGAAATTTTTTTTTTTAATTCTTTAAATTTATTATTTGGCCATTTTTGAAGATTAAAAAAAATCACAAAATATCAAAAAAAAAAAAAAATAATTAATTGTTAATCTTTTTTTATTTTACAATAAAATATCGAAATGTTCAAATTTATTTTTTTTTTTTCATCTTGTTTAAACATTAAAACCTTTTAGTTTACATTCTTTTACAGATTACTGAACTTTCTGTTTAGTCTGAGCTTAAGATTTGTCTGTCTTCAATTTATATTATGACTGAGAATCATCATTTGCTCTATTAGTCAAAAAGAGTAAATAATTCATTTTCTCAGCATTTAAGGTTCTTTATATTCTGTCTTAAACTACAGCTCATCCTTAATCTTCCATTTTCCATTTGTATTTTGTATTAAATTCTTCATTCTGTCCAATAATATTTCTACTTCTTTCTTACAGCATGTCCATGATCATCCAATTCCATTTAAGTGTCTGTCTACTGTCATTTATTAGTCTGTCTCTACTCTTCTTGATCGTATCTGTCTGTCTTGTGCTGTAATTTAATAAATACTGAATATTGTGTTCATTTTTCATGATTTTTGCAATGCATTTTGAAAATATTGAGTTTAGGTTCCTTATTCCATTTTGCTTCCTTAAAAATCGACTTGACCTCAATGAAAAATTTTAACTTTGAATCATCTCAACAAAGTCAACCACAAGTTTGTATTCCCAATTGATAATTTAAGTCTACAGTTCATACTCATTAGTTTGTGGTTCCATCCACTTTTACAAGCTGTTCTTGATTGAAGTAATGGGAATTGCTTAAAACCACAATTGTAGGAGTAAACTTAATGAATTTTCTGAGAAAATTTTCCTAAATTTCAAATACATTTGGAATAAATCAAATTTATTTGACATTGGGGCTTTATCACATCCTTGAATGCCCACATCTCATTTATGTAGGATTAAATTTTCAAAACCATAATGCGTGTGGATGCATGTAAATGATGAGAGATTATTATGGGTATTAAAGGTCAATCATTGGGTTTTTGTGATGGTATGGTGATGGGCACTGAAAACTTGCACGATTACATGATTTATTCACAATATAATATTTTCTGGATGAGATGGAATATTATAAAATATTGATACTTTATTGACTTTTTGGGGTATGGTAAGATGAGTAATTTTGGAATGTCGGTAGATTTTATTGATTAATTTGGCGGGCTAGATGATGGTGTAAATGATAATAAACATTTTGAAGCACAAAGACAAAATTTTTACTAAAAAAATAAATAAAATAAAAAAGCTCAATTAAAGCTTTTTAGCGCATTTTTGGAAACTTGTTTTCAAAAAGGAAGCTCAATCATACACTTTGATCGGCAGCAAATTTTTGAAAAACTATCTTTTGATCTAGACATCGTAGAGAGCTCGGGTTTGTTTTATTAGCTTCGTTTAATAAAGTTATTGTGGCCACGGCTATTTAGAAGTCTTAAAATTGAGTTTAAACACCTTAATTATCAAACTTTTAATTTTTTCATACAAACAAAATATGAGTGCGTTCAGAAATTTGAAATTTAACGGTAAAAGTAATGGATGTGTTCAGAAATTTAAATTTTTTTCTAACGGAAAAATTTGAATTTCAGAAAACCGTTAAATCGTAAGAATATTTTTTGCATTGCATGTTATGAAATTCGATTTTAATGTATAAACTTTAAGAGAAAGTAAGGGGTTTGATCATTAATTTTAGAAAAGGAGTTTTGATCATTAACTTTAAACTTTTTGTAGTAATATTATGATTAGAGAAATAGCAATAGAGCTTTAAAACTTGTCCATTTTTTCTATTAAATCAATTGCTAATCACTGCGTCAAAAATGCGCTAAAGTCCCTCGATATAAAACACGAGGACTTTTGTAATTTTTTTAAAAATTTTATGAAAAGTTTAATTCAAAATTCAAAGCATGATGAATTTATAATATAAATTGAATTATAAAATGCAACCAATCTAGTGTCAAATTCAGATCATATTTTACTACCAATACCTTTAAAATTTCCGAATAAGAACCCCTAAAAAAATTGACTCAATCATAATTTAGTCACACACGAGCTATCAAACGAAAAAAATTATTGTAACCCTTTTTTTCCTCTTCGATCATTCATTTCCATCTATCACACAATAATTTTCTATTCCTTCAACTTTGTTTCCTTCTCCACCACTTTTATTGTTTAGACATCAAAAATTTAGATGTAACAATGAAAGAAACAAATGAATGATGATGATTTTTTTCTGTTCTTTTTTTCAGCTGCCATGTTACAATACACATTAATTGACTTTTTGTCATGATCATAAATGATTTATATTAATTTTATAAACAGCAATAGGATAGTTGACAGTTTTTTTATACATTTTATGTATGTGTGTATGGGTGTATGTGTGCAGACGTCGCATATGATGATAGAAAGACACAGCAAGGCGAGAGAGGAAAAAATACAGATTTTTTTTTTTAAATACAGAAACAGAAAATACAGAAACATGGCTATAAATCACCATTATCTGCTGACCATTTTTTTCTGTGTCCTTTGCTTCCTTTATGCTGTTTATGCCGTGGAAAATTTCATTTTATTTTATTTTTTATTTTTTTTTGTTGTTGTTATTTGCTTGCTTTGCTTCTTCATTTTTCATCTCATCTGCCGTGTCTCATCTATTTTATGATAAATGCTTTTTGATACAAATAAATTTCAATTAAAATAATCTAAAGGCAATGAAAGATGGATATAAGAGAATTGTATTGATAGCATGAGAGGAATATTTGATTTGCATCTAAATTTTGGCAATATTTTTTAAATCAAAAAAATCTTAAGTTATTCAAATTACAAACAAATATGACATTGAAAAACAAAAAAATAAAAAAATGTATTTTTATGCTTAACTTGACAATTTATGATTTTCTTTGTATTGTCAAAAGATTTCCTTTGAATTTTATTTTTATTACATTTCCTTTATTTGTTTTGGAAAAATGTCTTGATCGAATCAGTTTTCTTTATTTCCGAGAAAATTTCTTTTTATAAAAGTATCTTTGAGCATTGAAATTTTAAAAATAAGTTTGACATTATTTTATGAGAATGTTACAGATTGGTGAATTTTAGAATGTAAAGAAAGTCAAGGGCATTGTGGGATTGTTCATCTGTGACGTCATTTATTCATTTTTTTTTCATCAAAAATTGCCAATTTTTTTCTCTTCTTTTTTTCAATGAATGTGACGAATTTTGTGATATTAATAGGATAAATCTCGTTGACATTGACATTCAGAGCGTGCTGGTACATAAGAATCTATTTTTAAAAATTACGTATTCAACATTTAAATTGATTTTTAAAAATTGAAAATCAAACCATTTGTAATAAACTTTAAAAATTTATAAAAATTTAATAAATACTTGAATTAACCTTCCCGCAAAATTCCTCACATGAATATGCTTCAATAATTTTCAGATTACCACAAATTACATAAAATATCTACCTTCTAAAATTAATAACATATAAACATTTAATAAATTTTTAAATCCATCCCACAATGCTTTGTATTGAAACCCCAAATTATTTCCATTCTAATTAATTAATTAGGATTTTGTTCAAAATTAAGTCACAAGATAATTTCATTACGTATCAACCTTCAAAATATCATTCCATAATCTAATACTAGGCAACAGATTTTCAACATTGAATTAAAAAAATATTTTCTTCTTTGATTTTATTCAAGTTGATGAACTCGTTAAGGAAACTTGATTACATTAAAGTAGAAAAAGAACAAGTTGGACAATCACATTTTGAGTTAAATGTTTAAGGCGCATTTTTTCATGTTTCAAATTTTAACATTTTTCTAAAATTTTTTTAAAAATATCAAACTTGAAACAGTTTCCTAAATTTTTAAAACAAAATTTTTAAATTTTCTTAAAGATCATTTAATTAGGATTTAAAAATCATAGACATCCCGCCATCCCAACTAACCATCATTCAATCTCTTGCAATTTTTTCTTGCAAAAAAATTCCACCAAAAAACACTCACGAAGCTTAAAACTTCATTAAAATTTTATTTTCCCTCGAAAATCTGTAGATATGTATGTAGTTAAAATCTAATAAATTTCCATTAGATACACCTCATATGTATGAGAATAAATGGATAAACGACTGAATGAATAAATGAATGGATAATGTTTGGAGGCAGAAAAGGCGAATAGAGAGAAAACTTTTCACATCACAAAGTGAAAAATTAATTAACGGAAATGGAAAATCCCAGGAAGGGAAGGAAATGAAAATATTTTTTATTCTAATTAATTGTATTCAAATGGAATGATTTTATGGTAAAATATTCTTCTTGTATATGTGAAAAGTTTAAATCTTATCATTTTAGTGAAGATTTTTTTTTTGCCTTTTCTTTCTGCCTTTTTTACTTAAAGATTTGCATATGTTGATGGAAATACTAGAAGATTTGGCCTGTTAAGTGTTGAAATATTTAAAATGTATGCTGATTATAATCTTTAAAAAAAATCTTCATACAAAAATTATAATTTTTGATTTTTAAAAAGCTTTGACTTTTTCATGGCTTCTAAATATGATCTTAAAAATTGAATTATTAAAATAAATCAAAAGAATAATGTTGCTGGTTATTCTAAATGCTGAAATAGGAAGTTTATAAAATGGATTAAATTTTCAAATTAATTGAAGGTTCAAATCCTAATTTTATTAATAATTTGAAAATGGACGAAGGAAATAATGAATGTATTTTGAATTTTCGGATGTGAATTAAATATTTTCTAATTAGTGATTAAAACAAGAATCTGTAATTTATTTCTACAAATTTATCAGCTTAATAATATAATTAAAAAATAAAATCTACCAAGTCAAACATTTCATCAAAATTCTATAAAACTATCAAAGTGAAAATCTTCATTAGCACTTCAAATATTATTACATAAATAAAACTTTCATTTTCAGTTCCCCTCCTTTCTCCTTTCTGTTCCTTTGTCAATTTCATCTCCAACCTTTTTCTTATATTTTCCCTCACAATCTCTTTATGACTTAATATGTTTATATAAAACAAAAAAAAGCGTAAATGTACGCACAATTCAACCTTTCATTTATTCTTCTTCCTTTTGTGATTTCATCATGAATTCATTGCTTGATAGATAGACTCATGTGTACATTCGCACATTTGTATGAATGTCATTCATCACACATTACATACTACCTCTTATGATTTATTTGGACAGGTTTTCTTGGAGGGAATGATTATTATTTAATTACCGGCAATTTGTCTGCAAGAAAAGTTTTTGGTGTTTTTGATGGGGTATGGGATGTTTGTGAATTCTTTGCTAAATTTTTTAATTGATGTAAAATTTTATTACAGACATTGTAAAATTAGAAATTAACAAAATTTCAAAAAATTTTAATTACAATTATTAATAGGTTCGAATCCTAACACAAATAAATGAAAGTTTCTTTAATCCATTGTTAATTTTTTTAATTATTTTTTTAAATCTTGAATAAATTTAATTTTTTAAAATGCGCTAAAATTTAACCAAAATATTGTAACTTCAAATGCTTATAATCTTCATCTTTTTTCATCATTCTTGTCTCACTTTTCCTCTGTTCCTCGAATAATATAAACGACACATACATGACATTTTTTTATGATATCAATCAAAAGCAGACGCTTTTTGCTTCCATTTTCACTTTTATTTTGTGCCTCTTCTTCTTCATTTTTCTTTTCATCTTAATGTCAATAAAGAATGACATCATAAATGTAAAGAAGAGACAGAGTGAGGGAAAAGAAATTTCTCAAGGAAGTGGAAAAGACAGCGAAAATTGTAATCTGATTTTCTTATTAAATTTGTTGAGTGTGATGAATTCTTTTGGTGAAAGAATAACTTTTTTTCAATGAAAAAATTCCTTGTAAAAATTTTTCGTATTTTTTTCACAATTTTTCCGTTCTCAGTTTTTTAAAAAATTTGAAAATTCTGATGAGATTTAAGATTTAAAATTTAAAATTTAATAAAATTTTTTAATAACCTGAAAAATTTAAAAAGCTTTTAATAAAATGCAAAAAAAAAAAAAATCTTAAAAGTTTAAAAAATTAACATTAAACTTGATTAAAAATTCAAAAAAACTTCTTTGCAAAGGATTCAACCTGAAATCAAAACACTTGAAAAATATTTGCACAAAGCATCAGTAAATTTAATGTTTTACAACGTCACTTGAGCAACGTTCAACAAGCTACATGATACTTTATTATGTATCTTTTGATGAGCGATATTTTTACCTTAACGATTTTTGAATGTCAAAGAAAAGTTGTATAAATTTTGTTGACATTAAGGATGTTGATGCTTAAAAAGTGAATCACCTTGTGTAAAAATTGTTTGCATAGAAGAAGAAATTGAATTTTTTTTCAAGTTCAAAATTTTTATTAAATCTCAAATAATTTTAAACAGTCCTTGAAAATTTCATTAAATATTTAAAAATTAAAGCTTAATTTTCTCATCCTTCAAGTATTCTTCAAAACCCTCATTTTAACTTAACCAAAGCTCTCCAAACAGTCATCTAATGAATTTAACAATTCAAATAAGTTCGAAGCACTTCAACTGAGATGCAATTAATCTTGATGAGTAAGTGATGCGTATTTATGGTAAATTATGTTACTTGAATACACAATTAGACAAGCGATTCTATTGCATTTGAAGTGTGCAATTAATTTTGATAATATTTCATCATATTCTCATTTTAATGACAATGATACTGAAGACTTATAGTTCAGTTGCAAATATCAATTCATTATGAAAATTTAGAGAAGCTTTTTAAGGTGAAATTTATGTCGTGCGTGTGACGTAAATTTTCTGATTAATTTATTTTTGAGTGGGCTTGGAGTTGATGGATGAGTTTGGGGGTTATTGATATTGAATTTATGGTTTAAATTTAATTCATGTAAATTTAATTGTTTTTAATTTAGTTCAATTCAGTTCCTTTCAGTCTAATTCAGTTCAATTCAATTAAATTCAAATCAATTCAGTTCAAATCAGTTCAATTCAGTTCAGTTCCGTTCAGTTAAATTCAGTTCAAATCAGTTGAATTCAATATCAATAACGTTTGATTTTGTCACTCTGATCAGTTAAAATCAGTTCAAATTAGTTCAATTCAGTTCAGTTCAGTTCAGTTCAGTTTCGTTCAGTTAAATTCAGCTCAATTCAGTTGAATTCAATATGAATCCATTCCGTCTGATTCTGTCACTCTGGTCATTTTGGTGTCGAACTCAAGCTTTGAATTTCCAAAAAACCCACCCCAAAAATTTAATTAAATTTATTCCTGTAACAAACTTTGACATAAGCTACTTTGTCATGTTTAATACCAAAATGTTACCATTTAAAAAGAATTTTTCACTTCCATCTGCAAAATAATAGCTGACTTGTATCTTGTAGTTCAGAGTGCACAATTTGTGACACATACTGCACACTCGTCTTCAATTTTGCTGCCTTTTCTTCTTTATTAAATTATAGCACTCACAACTCTTTTCGTCTGTGAGTTGTCGTAATAAATGGCAAAAGACATTGAGCATTAGCACAATGCAATTTTTGCTTTTGCATTTAAAATATTATTTTTTTAGTACTTTTTATGGAAATGCGAAGATGAGATTTTAAAATTTATGAGACATAAAAATGAAAATTGAATGAAAAATCATTGTTGAAAGTGTAATTGAAGATTTTTTTTGTCGCTGTTTGACTGAAACTCGCTCATTTATTGCGGGGACGATGAAAAGAATTCCGTTGAAAATGCAGCGAATTTTTAACTTGTGGAATTTAAAATCATTTCTTTTATTGTTATGGAATCTCACAATGCAGTGCAATATTATTTAATGAAGTGGAATCGTTAAAAGGATTTTTTTTTGCAAATTTAAATTTTTTTTAATTTTTGCATATAAATTGATATTGCTGTGAATAATCTTTGATTGCTTGGATTTTTTTAAACAACATTAATATTTTAGCATCTACTGATAAATATTTTCTAAAACTTTGAAAAATTTTACCAAAAAAAATTCAATTTTGTTAAAAAAAGTCAAGTTTAATACTTTTTATAACATTTTTAAATCTTCACGTTTTTAACGTTTTAAAAGACAAAAATAAACAATGTAAAAATTTATCATTCCACTTTCCACCCTCAAATCATTTACTTAATTCAGTCTATAGATTAAACTTTCACGTTCAACTAATTCCCGAGTTGATGAATTTATCAAAAGATTTTTTTTTTTACCTTTGACTTTTCATCTGTAAATATTTGTAGTTTTTCATTCGCAGCTTTTTTTTATTTCTCTTTCGCTTCTTTTGATTCCTTTGAGTTTCAATATGCTCAGTTTGATGTGCAAACACATTGGAATATTTTTTTATTCTATGTTTAACTTGTGTTTTTTTAAAAAGTTTGATGGATTTGCTTTTTGAAAAAGAGTTGTGCTAGCATCTCTGAACAAATACGTTACGTGCGAAATTTGAATTTGTTCTAAAATAAATCGGATTAGTACGGCTTATTTTAGTACAAGTCGTCCGTTAAATTTTTAAGAAACAAATTAAGATTTATACACTTTCTACTTGTTATAATTAGTTTAAATTTTTTTTATATCAAATTTCATGGCTGAAATTATGGAAAAATCATTATTATAATAAATAAAAACTTAGGAAAAACACTTAATTTTGCAAAGAATAATTTTTTTTGGTCGGATTATATGTAAAAAAAGATTTGAATTTTTGATTTTTTTCAAAAATTGAGGGCCTTTTAACTAAAAAGTTAACGGACAAAACCGCTGTTCAGAGATGCTAGGAGTTGTGAAATAAAATATTGGGACGTAGCTTGAATGTTACATGATTTTAAAACTGAAATTCTAGTAGGGATGTAGCCAGAAATTTTTCGAGAAGGAAAGAGGAGGGGGGAGGTAGAACAAGATATTTCTTGAAAGAAAAATTGAAAAAAATTTAAATTTTTTCAACACTTTATTGCTTTGACAAGCCAAGCTTTTTATTAAATCATATAGAGATATCTTCAAAATCTCAAAACATCAACTTTAAAAGCTTCCACGAAAAAATTAAGCAGTGATTAAATTTTTTTTCTCTTCGTTTTAAAAAATTCAATTCGACCCACTTTTTTACAGTCATCCACAAAAAGCCACATTGTTCATTCAAGTGCGTATAACCATTCTTTACGTAAAAATACTGAAAATATATTCACAAATAGCTAAAAGCTCTTAAAACAATTCCCATGCGAACATTCACCACGCACAAAATTCAACAGCAAAAGCAACAAAAAAATGAGGCACTGATGATGATAAAAAGCTTTTCACAGTTCCAAAAATAAAAATGAACAAAAAAAAAGTTTAAAAAACTAAAGACAAACATCAACGTCCGATAAAAAGCAACATGAAGTGTCTATAAAAAAAAAGTTTGCCGGATGTAAATTTTAATTGACATACAGACGAACATCATCACCCGTTACACGAGATTCTCTGTCTTATCTTTCAGCCTATAAAAAAAGTGTCACTGAGAAGCGATGAAATAGCGGAAAAATATGTGCAGTCACGTTGCAAAAAAAATATATATATACAGAAGGAATGTTTATAACATCCACTACACAGTAAGAGTCATTTCCTTTAGCCATGAATTATGGATTAAATAATCTTTAAAAGTAACCAACAAAACGACGACTGCGACTGGCTTTTTTTATTATTTTCATTGCCATTGCTGCTGGTTTGACTTGTTTTTCCTTTTTCTCGCTTCTTTTTTTTCTTTTCTTTTTTTATGGCACCGCTTTCACTCGAATATTAATTTTTCATGAATGCATACATAAAGCAAATGCTTCTCGGCTCCTCAGATGGATGGAAATGGCAAAAATTGTGTACAAGAACAGCAATGCACGTACGGATGAGGAATTTTTTTTCTTTTTTTCGCTTTTCTCCTTACATGTGCTCCTTCTTTTTATTTGCATCTGATGTATTTCTTGTACGTAACTTATTTTATGTTATCACTCTGTAGATGTGCTATTCGCTCTCTCTGTCTTTGTTTCATTCTGTGTGTGTTATGAAAAGTTCAACTCTTCTTCTTGTGCCGCTATTCTGTGTGACAAACTAGTTTTGGAATTAACGTGAAGGAGTTAGGGGAAATTTTCTGTCTTAATGTCTGAAGTTGAAGAAATTAGAGTTTATTATATTCGTGGAAAATTTTGGGGAAAACTTTCGGTCTCATGCAACGCATCCATTTCAAATACCTTATCTCATATATATATATATATATATATATATATATATATATATATATATATATATATATATATATATATATAAAAATTAATAAAAATTTATTTTTTTTGTAAAATTAAAATTTTTAAAAATATCATAAAATACAATTAAAATCGTAAAATCAAGCAAAAATTTTAAATTTAAGCTTATTTTTATAAATTTAGTACAATTTGGGTTTACACTTTAATTTTCTTTTTAAATATAAAATTTTTAAATATAAAAATAAATATGCGCTCTATTAATTCACCTAACCCTCTTCCCAAACTCAACACTTTTTCAAGAACACTTGGTGAATGCATAGCATGAATGTCATGTAGAGTAAACTAAATTATATTTGATAGTGAAAACTTTCGTATGTGAATGAATATCTCCTCGTATCACAGTAGTTTGATATCAAGCCAAGTATTACTGTCACACAACCCACCAAGAATGTTAAAAAAAGGCGAAGCGGATAAGTTTTCATTAACTTTCGTAACACATTCATCAAGAATATATCTGTATGCTTTGTATTAGAATGAACATGAAATGATGCTAAAATAAGATTCTGGTGAATCTAAATGAAGATGAAAGGACGAGGATGATGATGGTCGATGAAAGTTGATGAGATCAAAAGATTTTTGGGGACAGGATTAGTTTTGATTCATTTGGTTAATTTTTTTGAAGTGCTTTTGTGCTTTTCGGAATAGAAATGATTTATTTTAGATTATTTCAGTTATATAGGTCATCATTGAGGTTATTGATGCTTGCTAAGTTCAAAATTTGACCGATATACGTGTAACATTTAAATTAAAGTTAAAACTAGTACAAAAAAAATCATTTTTAATTGCACAAAATAAAACTCATTAAAATAATTTTCATTTTCTTTTCAAAAGGGAAATAAAAATTTTTATTTATTTTTATTGTTTTATTATTTTAAGAATACAAAATACGAGAAAAAAAAATAACTCAACTTTTCATCATTAAGGCATCTAAAAAAATTTTTGCTACAGATTCATTTCACACATATACTTTACATCTTTTAAAACATCTAATACAAAAAATATATAATTACTTTTTAACGTGAGATTTCATCAGTGAATGTTGCACAATAGTTTGTTGGGTGGCTAATAGATTGCTAGTTTAGTAGAGTTTAGAATTTAATATGATGGAATTTAAATTTTTTTTTAATATTTGAAATGATTTTCCAAATTGAAGTTAAGAATTCAATTTTTGAATTATTTTTTAAAAAGTAGGTTTTAACATTTTTAAAGAAATGAAATTTTAAAGTTTTATAAATTTATTATTTTTTGACAAACAAAATATTTAAATAATTTAATAAATTTAAAATTTTTTGAAAAATAAAAAATTTAAATTTGGTTTGATTTAAAAATTTGAAAAATTAAATTGATCCATTCAAAAATTCCAACCCTACCTGAAATCCTAATCTATAGCCACCCTAACATTGTAAGAAATAGTTGTTTTGTTTCTTTTGACTTTTTGGCATCAGAAATAGATATGAGCAAAATATTATTGTTAATCATCACATTTACAGTTCAGAATGTCTTCTTAAACGATTCTCAATGTCTTCCTGTAGTTTCTCAACTTTCCTCGACTGCTTTTTAATTTTAGATTCTAGTTCGTCAACATGATCGTGATGTTTGTCACCTGGCTTGATATGCTTAAATTTTTCCATCGTTAAAGCATGTTCTGCGTGCAATTGACGTAATTTCAAGAATCGAGATTCAAAATGATGCAGCTCAATTTTCATCGAAGCTAATTCATCTGCAGAGAAGTTACTTTGCTGTGCAATTCTCCACAAACCTTGAACTTTTGGTTCAATAAAGTCAGATTCGTCATCACCACGTGCCACAATTCTTTCAAGACGATCAATATTATCGCGAATTTCACGATGCTTGTCTCTAACTTCATTAGCCTTACTGATGTACTCATCGTGCTTGTTGTTACGCTTTTGATCATGATAAATGTCTTTTGATTGATCGTCTTCGTTCATTGCGATTTCGTTGAATGTATCAAGTTCCTCTTCGTTTATGGCATCTGTGGATTAAATTAAGATTGAAGGAAATGTGGGAATTTCTACTTTATAGTCTACTTACTTTTGTGATGATCATCATCTTTCTTATTCTTAGTATTGTCAAGATTCTCAATCAGATTGAAATAAAAGTCAACTTTTTCTTCATGATGTTGAAATTCCTCTTTCAATGTTTGCAATTCTTCTGGAGTAAATCCACCACTTACTTCAGCTCGTTCCCATAATTTATTTAATTTCTTGTCTTTAAATAAACTTTTATTTTTGTAGTTGTCAGTCTTGACTTTTCCTTCTTTTGGCTTGTGGTGCTTGTGATTTGCTGGATCATTAATTTCATCAAAGTCAAGAACTTCCAGTAGACCATAAGTTGACATAATTCCAATCAATTTTTTACGAAGTTCTGCTTCTTTTAGTCCATCATTGAACTCTTTCGGCTTTTCACTTTTTAGATGCTTAAATGTCAGTTCCTCCTTGTCATGTAATTTTAGTTCTGTAAATAATGACTTGAGTTTGGGCTCTGTCAGCCTGTGAACTGCCTTTGACCATAATAAATTAAGTTTGGCTACTCGGAAGGGTTTTTGGAGATTTCTGATGAAAAATTTATCAAAAATTAAATTTTATAGATTTAAAAATTGAAAAGCTTACCTAAAATCAGAATTATAAGTTTCAGACTCTTTAATGTTTGCCTTCTTTGAATATTTGTCGTGCTTGTCAGCATAAGTAACTACAAGACACGAAATTATAAATAGAAGAATCGAAAAGTGCAAAAAAGCAGTCTTCATGGTTCTTGATTATGTGAAATTTATATAAATTGGCACTATTGTAAGTAGCTGCTCTGTTATGTAAACGAAAATTGATCAAATTTCAATTAGCTCAATTACTAAATGGGTATTAATTTATAATTCTAAAGAAAAACTTCCAAACAATAGAAAAGATGAAATATTATGATTTTTTGAAGTTGATAGTCCCCTGTATAATATTTTTGAATTCTTCAAAGTCGTTATTTTATATGCTAAGGATTTAGTTTTTAAGGATAAGTGAATGAGCTTGTGTCAAGCTTGTGTTGGATCTTTTTGGTTTTTGTTATTGAAATTTGTGCACAATGACACGAGAATAGCAACTAAAATTCACAAAATCATAATTTTACATAACATTCAATTATTTTTCTTACTATATACAATTTCCATCCCACCCTTCCACAAAAACACTTCGATCTGTTGTTTTTTTTATTCAATATAATTAATTTATTTCAATTTATCGCCACTTCAGGATACAAACGACAACAGAAAAGGGAATAAAAAAAAACATGAAAATGGAAGTGTGAAACCAAAGCTGTGATGAATAAAATTGCATCAAGATTCTTTTAATTAAAACGAAATCGTCAAACAGCTTGTGGCTATAAGAAAAATCTTGAATAATAATGCCAATGCTCTTGCAGATAGATGAATAAAGATGCTATGAAAGTACTGTGGAGAAGGAGATAAAAAGTTTAAACAAATAAGAATGGATGCAGTTTTTTGTGGTTAGGATGGAGCGCGATGTAGGTTGGTATGAAGGATGTTAAATGAAATTCTTTGAACAATTTTGATATAATTTCCTAAGATTTTTAAGGTAAAATTTCTGAAATCAACTTCCATTCTTTAAGGGTCGTTCACTTATGATGTCCGATTTTTAGGGGGAGAGGGGGTCTGAGACTATGTGATAGTTTTAAGCAATTAAATTGTTTTGTTTGAAGATTTTATGACAGAGGTAGGAAGTAAGTCTAAAAATCCAAATTTCTGATGAACGTCATAAGTGAATAGACCTCTAATTATTGAACCAGGAAAAAATAATGATTTACATTTCCTTATTATTTATTTGCAGGAATTCAATTCAATCTCCTTTCATTCATTTCCCTTATTTTAATGTTCAACACTCTTCATCATTCACGAAATGGAGTGCTGAGATGAGTGATATAGCAAAAAATAAAAATGAATAATAAAAAGGAAAAGAAATTAGTGAAGGAGTGAGAAAAGATAGCTCCAGGTGTTTATGCTCATTTCATTTTTTTCATATTTTTCTTTTCTAATTATTTTCTTCTTTTTTTCCATTTCATTATGAATAATGAACAGTAATGGTGTTGTTATGAATGAAGGAGTTGAAAATGAAATGAGATGGAAGTGAGAAAATTTATTATGTCTCATAATTGCTATCCGTGAATTTATTAACTGCCTCTTCTTCCTTTTTACACTTCATTAATGAGAATGAAAATGAAGTGAAAATTTGTTTTTATTTATTTCTGGAATAATTGGAATTGTTGGAGTAAAATGAAAGGTGAAAAGTTTTCAGAATGGATTTTTTTAACATAAAATATATTTTTCTCTTAATTTTTGAAAAAAATTTCCATCATATTTTTTTAAAACAATTTTTTTTAAAATATATCAACTTTTTTTTTTGTTAACAGTTATACAAATAGAAAGAAAGCAATCAAATATTAAAAAATACTAATTTTTTATGTATTAAAATATTTATGTCAAGGCGTAAAGGAAACACTCTAATAATTTTTTGGGATTTTTTTAAAAATTTTCGGTATTTTTGAAATTTTTGAAAATTTTAAAATATTCAAAATTATTATATTAGAATTTAATGCTTTACAAAATTCAAAAATGACTCTTGATTATGTTAAAAAAAATCCCTCAAAAAAGCGAATTATGCACAGATTTTCTTATTTGAGATAAAAAACCCATAACAATAAAATTTCATTTTCAAATTCACACATTTATAAATCGTAAAATTAACGTTCAAAAAAATTTTGAAGGTTTTAGTCAAGGCATTAGTCGATACACATTTTCAAACGAAAAATGGCATGCAAGTAAATTTAGAGCATTCATAACTAAATTTAAAAAAGTTAATATTATAAATTTACCAAAGTTGTCAGCATTTTATAATTATCTTTTAAAATCTGTTTTATTTATTTTGAATTTAGAAAATTTTGTTTTTAAAAAAATTCCTTAAATCTTAAAAACGTGTTCTAATTATTTAAGCATGTCTGCTATGAAGTTGCTAAGTATTTTGATATTTATATTTTCAAATTTATTTTTCCCGTTGTTCGTATTAAAGATTCTTCAGAAATTTCATTTTTGGATTCTTTAGAAATCTTAAGTCTCAAGAGATTGATTAAATTATATATTAATGACATCGATTCATTAATAATTAATAATTTTAATTGATAATAATGGATTGAGCAAATCAACTCCCAACAGCAAAAAAAATTTCTTTTATTAAAAAATTCAAGCTAATTCCATCCTTACCAAGTATCTGGAATTATGTCGAGTATATTTATCGTCCAGAGCTCTCATTTCTTGGATTAAACTTGTTTACCCCTTTCGGATGATTGGATTAATTGCAGTCAACAGTCTCTTTTCCTTCACAAATATTTTTATAATTGCTGTCAATTTGTGCAATTAATGAGTGAATATTTCACATTATCTTAATTATAATCTTCCTTAATTGGATTTTTTCATGATTTATTATCATCGACACATGTCAGAATCTTCATTTTAATCAGTTCAAGTAAAAAGTAATGAGTAAAAAAATTTATTATAATGTTTTTGTTGAATAAAAACTTTAATTTTCAAGACTTATCAATTTTCATTAAAACAAATAAATTTCTCTTGTCAAAAATCCATCTACTCACCAATATAAATTGTCAATTATATCCTCATGTTAATAATTTTAGTGGCTTATGAAAAGTCATTTGGAATGATTAAATTATTTAATCCTCAAATACCACAATAGACTCATTCATTCATTATTTTGACAACACACAAAAATGCAAATTTTGCATAAAATGTTTTTTTTTATTCATTGAGAATGAAAATAAAAAAAATATTTTCCATCCAATTTGCAGCTCTATTTTTCAATTATCGGGCTTGGTATGAATAACAATAAAAATTATTTTGTGTTAAAAAAAATACTTTTGAATGCAATTTTTTGTGAGAAAATTGTTTGAAATTTTTGACCAAATGTCTTCTATTTTATTGGTGGAGGACAAATTAATTTAAAGATGAAACTTTGTTAGTTCGGCAACTTGAAAAAAAAATTGGAAACTAATTTAAAATAATAAAGTTAAACTAATATATTTTTGAATATTTTAAAAATTTATATTTTTCAAAACTTTTAATAATTTAATAATTTTTTATGCCAGAATTCCAAGAAACCTATTAATCTCATTCATTAAAACTATTAATTTGTCAAGATGTATTTGAATTAAAGCCGATAAAGGCTAATGTCAAAATCACTTCCATTAAATTGTAAAACAAACTACAAGAAACCTCACATTTGAAATAAAGACATTATTATTTAATTTAATAATTTAAAAAAAAACTTTTATTTTTTAAATTTTCATAGTTCTTTTAAAAATGCTTCTAATTTAAAATTTAATTTATGTAATTTTGTATTTTTAATTTCAACTCATAGTTTTAATTAAAATTGCAAAAGTGCGCTTACACTGAGAAACCATAAAACTCAACTCATTTAACTGCATTTAACACAAAAATTCATTTTAATTAAAAGAATGAAAAATCCTACGATGATTGCCCTCATGAACTTTTATATAAAAATTTTTCATGTTGATCCAAAACTCTCAAAGTATTTTTGGCCTTTGTTTTAATAAATTTAAAAATAAAACTTTTTTTTTGTGCAGATTTCGGAACCTATTCATAAAATTTAATAAACTTTTATTTCACTCGAGATTTTTTTTTTTGCTGAATAAATAAAATTTATTTTTTCTACAAAAATCACGAAGAAGACAAAAAGTTGGATTATGAAATTTAAACTCATCCTTTACTTGAGGGTGGAATTCGTGAAAATCCCATGAAATACACAAAATAAGCGATAAACTTTTATTAATTCTTTTATTTTGCTTGTTTGTTGGGGGTTGAAGAATCTTACTGCATCTTTTTGGAATGTTTTGCAATTTTTGTTCACTTATTTAGGAAAAAATGAGGTTCTGTAAATAAATTACAAATAAATAAATTTTTTCAATGAGAATCTTCATACTTAGCAGCACTTCCAGACCTCTCATAATTCAACAAACAAAAGCATTCATAACAAGTATCATCAGCAACAATAAAACTGTCACAGATTTCCAATTAATTCAATCCAATAAATATTTACTTAAAATCTTTTAAAATTCCAATTACGCAAAAAAAATCATTCTTAATAGCCCATTAGGCACTCACATCTAGTTAATTAATTAATAGATATTTTGATAGCCTCATCTCAATATTCCGTAATTAGATTTAAAACGTTAATTGAGTGCTCGCGACGCCAGTGTCAAATGACTAAAATAATGGCACTATAGATTGCATGCAGGCATGTAAACAAAAAATTTATTTATCTGCATAGCCCATTAATTAGCACAAATATTGAAAAGTGAAGCTCTACTGAACTGTTGATGCTGTGCAAATACTCGCAAATACGTGTATGCTTTTTTCAAACAATTTGCAATTTTAATTGAGATTTTTTTATTGGATTTTTGAGTGTAAATATTTTTGTGTGGATTTTTGGGGGTTTTCGGGTTGAAGGATTGAAATTGTTTGTAATGAAAAATATTTTTGAATATGCTACATATTTTGATGTTTTTCTGCAGTTAAAGAGTTATTTGATTATTTTTTAATTTGTTTAGCGTCTTTAACTCAAAATTGTCTTTATTTTCCAATATTGCAAACAAAAATGCTTCACATTCCAAAAAACCCCTAAAAAACTTTTAATCTTCCAAAAATTTTCTCCTCAATAAAGCAATTGAAATATTTTCCACCATCGACAATTTTTCAAACCGCCGTCATCCAGGCAACAGCAGCAGCAGCTTCTACCACCTCCATTTCAATTGAGCACTTTACCGAGGGGTCGGTTTTTATGGCTCAGATGACTGTTCAACTATTCAGTAGAAAAATAAATCTCATTACTGATTTATATGCGGCAGTGATTTAATGTAATGATATTTAATACACCATAATATCGAACTAAAAATTGAGGAAGTATGAGTTTTACGAAGTTCAAAGTCATCAAGCCATAAATTATACGAAACTTAATTTAAACACTATATCAGCATCGAATTAAGTCACACAAATCACTTGAACAATAAAAATGATAAAATATTGAAATAAAAGTTTTTTTTTTGCCTCAAATTAACAACAAATTATTATCATCCGTTGGTCCATTAATGTCATTTTATTACTTTATCGTAAATAACTCAATATTATTGAATCGATGTGCGGTGAATAATGGATTATATTTCGATGAGAATTATACTCAATTGCGTTCTTGATGTTTGTATTGTTGTGTATTAATTGAGAATGAAACAATGAAATTTAAAATTTTTTGAGGATTACAGAGGATAATGAAAGTTGGATGGGTGTAGGGGGTACAGTACAGTGAGGTTGCTTTTGTTGATAGTTACAAAAATAAGTAATGAATAAAATAAAATTTTGAATACAATAAATCATTTTGAAATATTTTAAAATTTTTGTTAAACATTTGAAATTTTGGATGATTTTTCGATTAAAATTTTTAAATTTTTTTTAGATAAATGAAATTTTAAAATTTGTTAATTAAAATTTTGAAAATTTTCATATGAAATTTATAATGTTAAAATTTTAAAAAAATTTATATCTGATGAAATTAAAAGTTTAAAATTGCTCTATTTATTAATAAAATCTTTTTTTTTTACTCAAAACTACTTTAACTACATTTATGATATTTAAACTTTTTTTTGTTTGTGGTATAAGTTTTTAATTTATTAGTAAAATTTACACCACAAACAAATTGATTTCAACTTTAATTTATCACCAACATTCCTAAAACAGAAGCACGGGCGCGGAAGCAAAACTATTAAAATTTGCAACAATTTTGCGCCATTAAATTGCATTCAATTCTTGCTAATTACCAATAAAATTAAATTTAAATCATGCTGATTTTTTACAACATTAAAAAAATTTTACTGCAAACTTGTAAATTTCAATTGCATCAATGTAAGGAACGTGTCAATAAAAAGCAATCATTAAATTCATTTGTTCGACATGAAATATTTCCAAATGTGTACATATTTATGCAGAAAAAAAAATATAGATTAAATAACAGGCATGCAAGTTTGTGGGAATTTTTATGGTCAATTTTAATGTCTTTATAGTTCGATGAATGCTGTTTCGTGTAGATGCAAATTATTTTATGACCATTTTAAGGTAGATTGGCAGCTCGTTGAATTATTTAATGGGATTTGAATTAAAAGGGAGCTTAACAGATTGAAAGTAGCTTGAGGTGTTAAATTTATTGAGTTATTAATTTTTTTATAGGGATTCTAGAATCACTTTGCATATTTTGATTAGGTAGTTTTAGTTGTGAAGTAAATTTAAGTAGGTAAAATAAAATTTTTGAAAGGTAAAGCTTAATAAATTCAAGATTTGAATTAAAATCAACTCAGTTCAATTGATAAATATTTTAAAATCACTTTATACCAATTTTACTGTTATAAATTAACTACAATCGCCGACTCATTTAACAAACATTAAAAATCGTGACAAAAATGTTCAGTTTTAAACTAGAATATTTAAGTGCACCATGTTTTGCATCTTTCAACAACAAATTAATAAAAATTTTCATTTTCATTGCATGTCCGAGCGAGTCGAACACAACTTATTCATAACATATCACTTGCGCTTTTTAATTATAACAAGAAATTGCACTCGTTGATTGCCATCATATGCTGTGTATTTTGCGAGCTCAAGTACTTTTGGGTGGGTCAATGGTGTGAGAAATTAAAATGTTTTTTGTGATGTGAAATGAATGTCGAATCATGGACGAGAATTAAAAATTCATAAAGGATTGATGGTGGGTTGGGTGTAGAGCGCAGTTTTTGAAACTTTTCATTTAATTTATTTAAGAGTTAAATTGATTATTTTATGTGCAATTTTTGCAGATTATTTGAAATTTTAAAACACTAAAAATTATTTTGAATTTTCAAAAATGTTTAAAAATTTACAATTTTTCCCAAAATGATATCCAACCCCATCAACATCCAAAACATTCCAGCTATAAATTTCCAAAATATGTTTCATGCTTTTACAAACAGCTACAACTAGCAACAAATTGAATCAATAAATTCAATAAAATGAATACTTTTTTCCTGTTCATGTTCATATTTCATAAAAAATTCACTTGCTCCCATTTTTCGTTGCCTTTTTTTATCTGCAGATCTATTTTGATAGTCAACAATTGGCAATATTTTAAAAATTATTGCAAGCACAAACTCGCAATTTGTGAAGTGGATAATGCTCTTGCAAAATTATTTATATTCTGTAACAAATAAAGGCAATATATATTTTTTTGCCTTGTATTTGCAGTAACTGCCATTTCACATATGTCGGATTAATTCCTTTTATTTATTCATATTAAAAATTGAACATGATACATTTATTGTTCGATTTTTATTGTGCTGTAATTGTTTTAATGATGAATATACTTTGTATTTCATTTCTCATGTGAATTTAAAGAAATTTGTTGTTTGTTTGTGACCTTAAATGAAACATATTAAAGTGAATTAATTCTTGTGGTTAATTAAGGTTCTCCTCACCCTAAATGAACGAGAGGTGTGTGTGAGAGGAAATTTATTGTTATTATTATTAGGACAATTCAAATACTAGTTTGATGTCAGCTTACAATTATAACTTGTATTAGAAAAGTCAAAAAAAATTATTTTTTAAAAATTTCATTCCTATAATTCTTGCATAATTCACAATTTTAAAAAATTTTCAAAATTGTTATTAAAATGTCAATTCTAAAACATTATTCCTCTTTCAAATTTTTAAAAGTTTTAAATCTTTTTAAAATTTTCAAAACTTTTAAGTGATTTTCCAAAAATTCAAAATTTCAAAAAATTTAAAAATTTTTAAAAGGTTTTAAAAAAATTTTAAAAATTTTAGAAAATTTTAAAAAATTTAAAAAAAAATTAAAATATTTTTAAAAATTTTAAAAGGTTTTAAAAAATTTTAAAAAATTTTAAGAAATTTTAAAAAATTTTAAAAAGTTTTGAGAAATTTTAAAAAGTTTTATTTTTTCCGAAATTTTAAATAATTAATAGGTTTTGAATCTTTTTCATAAATTTTTTACTTCGTTATTTTTTACAAGCTAATTTTACACAAATCTCAATAACAACTATGTTGTATTCCATTCCATTCCATTCAACACTTCCACGAATATTTGCAAATATTTAAAAAGTCAAAATTATTTTGCAACAATCATGTTTTTATAATTTATAGTAACATAAATTCTTGCGAATTCCCTTGAAATTTGCATTTGAAAAAGTTCACATTCACATTTATTCCACCTTTTAAATATTAGCCATCTCATTTTCGGGTAAAAACCCTTCATCATTTTCAAATCAATTCCATAAAATCTCACATCAAAATAACATTGAATTCAGAATTATTAAGAAGCGTTGAAGTCGGATATCGAATATCACAAAGACGAGGCGCCATCGTTGAATCACTTGTAGCGTCATGAATAAATTTCACATTTTTATTAAGATTTTATTGTTTTAAAAATCAAGAACTGATATGAATCACCTGAAGAAATTTATTTTTTTTTTCTTGTGGGATTTTTTGTTCCCGACTTTTTCTATCTCATTGATGAATAAGAATGAAAATGTAGCGAATACAGAAAATTGTATGTATCGATATTAATTTTGTAGCAAAAATATTGCAAAATTTATAATACTCTTAAGTGTTTGTGTGTAAGAATTGCATCGAAGACAAGCAGACTGTCTCCTAGTTCAGTAAATATTGATGAATGTTCATCATTGCAGTCTTTACCAATATGACGAATTTGAACTTAAATGATATTTGAAGATTTTTTTGGAATTTTGAGAATCAAAATTTTTTTGACGTAGGTTGGAAATATGGTCATAATAAAGTTCGGAATTAAAAACCTATTTGCATTGCTATAAAAATTTAAAAATGAAGATTCTTAAATGTTTTTTGTGGCCTTCAACTGTGACCCCTCAAATTTTAGCAACTTTATGACAATCATTGAAAAAACCTTAAATTATTTCGCTACAAATCTTTTACAAGGGAAAAATCCTTTAACCTCTCACATGCAACTTGTTGAAGTAAGTAAGAAGATACATAATAATCCTCATATATATTTAATTGAATATCAAAATTTCTGATGAAACTAAAGACATAAGATAGAAACTTGATAGTGCTCGGAGCTTTTGTCTACATTCTTAATGAAATGCATTATGATTGAAAATTGTTTTTATTTTATCATGTGAAAACATCCGATGAGAAATGTTGGATGACTTAAGTGCATAAACTTTATTACTATGTTTTATGAACGGAATGTTTGTTGCACTAATGAAATTTATTTATAGAATTTTTCTAAAAAAAATTTAATTTTGTCTTATGACCAGTTCTTTGAAATTTAAAAGCCACAATAATTTTTTGCAAGCTCATCAAACCCAAAAATAACTTGTTTTTATCTTTAATCGCAACCTTGAAAGAAAATTGTCATCATAAAATCGTGAGTTTTGTCTTTGGTCATGCCAGACTTCCGGTTTGACAAAAATATGCACGCAACTTTTTTTTCTTGTTCTTTAAATTGATAATGACTTGCAAGAATATTTCACATATAAATTTTGTATTTACGGCTGTGTCATGTGTCAGTTTAAAGTTTGATTTATAGCTTTAAAGAAGTTCCGGATTTTTTTTTCATTTTTTTGGAGATGAAATATTTGACTGTAAGTTGAATTGAATTTTTGAGAATAAAATTTTTATTTTTATTCTAAAAAATTGTTAATTTATTTTCAATTTTTCAATCATTTTTGGATTTAAAATTTTCAAAATGAGCTTAATTTTTTTTGGTAAATTTAATAAGTTCTTATTAAAAAAAAATCGAAAATTTTTTCTAATTCTAAAATTTTATAAAAATTTCCATTTTTTAATTTTTCTTTTTGATAATTTTTTTGTAGGCTGTTTTACTGATTGCAGTTATGGCTGCATCAATTCCTTCAATCATGGCTAAGCCTCAATATTTTGCCAGTCCTTATTATTCTTACGTTGCACCATCATATAGTTACGTACATTCTTACAGTTATCCATATGCAAGTCCATATTATCATTATGGTATGTGTAAGAACTTTAAAATTTTTTTAAAAAAATTATTATGTTTTTTTTTAATTTTTTTCTAGGTTATGCTCACACTTATCCATACAGCTATGTCTATATTTAAGAATCCTATAATTCCGAAATTTAGTTTTCAGGCTTGAAAAATAGTTTAATGACAACAGATTTGATGTATTTTTCAATAAATTTTATGGATATAAAAACATTTAAATTATCAGAAATTTTTGAAAAAGTTAAACTTTTGTTAAAAGTCAAATAAAAATTTTTTAAAAAAACTTTTTTAAATAGGAAAAATTACAAAATTGCTCCAATTTTTTTTTCTTTCATTCCAATATTAAATAAATCACTTCTGTATCTGTCTGTCCTTAAGTAAATAAATAAAAATAAATCAAAAAATATCAAAAGGCAGTCAATAATAAAAATTGAAACAATATCATAATGGGAAAGCACAGCAGGTGAATGCCAATTAATCCTGACATATTAAGGCGTTAAATTGAAAAACAATAAAAGAGGCAGAAATACATACACAAAAAACAGTCCCGAAACAGCTCATTTTTACTTCATTTTCAATATAAATCCACATTATTTATTGTTCAACTGATTGATTGAATACCTACAAATTAAACAATTTCACATTGAAACCAACAATTTTCATCTCCATTTCAGCTACCTCGACTCATGAACACAACATAAAAAAGCACATTCATTGACCTCATAAAATTAATAATGAACAGAGAACATAAAAGATGAAAAATATATAAAAAAAAATTCTTTCGAATGCTTTTTTGCTGATTGATTTCAGCCATAACGTATTGCAATTTCAATTCAATTCAATATCCTCCAGGAAATGCCAATTCGACAGTTGAAAAATTCAATCAATGCCATTGTTGTGCAGTTGTGCTGCATGTTATTGTTTAATTTTTATTTATTTTCTGGATAATGTTGGAAGTTTCTTTTTGGGAGATGTTCAGGTTAGTTTCTGGTTGAGGTTTTCCTGAATTTATGCTGAAGCTTTGAAAAATTTAATAAGATTTTTTTATTGAACTTAGTCCTTTTTTTAGTGGTCTGAAAATTGTTTATCATAAATCGAGATCAATTTCAAAAATTTATTAAAAATTTTGCAAAAACCAAAGGGGTCGCAATGTTAAAAATTCGCCAACTTGGATTAAAATTTGACTGGCAACAAAAATTTTTCATTTTAAAAAAAATTTGTATGGAAAGTTAGAAAGTGTACCATGAAATAAAATAAAATTTAATTTTTTCAAGGTTCTGGACAATATTTTTTGGAAATGAAGTCATTTCTGTTGTAAGGCTTGTTCCAAATGTCGTTTAAAAGCTTAATATTGTAGAAAAAAGGAATAAAAAATCATTACAAATTTTTTTGATTTTCTCTCATCATGGCACACTTTCTCACTTTCCATACAATTTTTTTTTAAAATGAAAAATTTTTGTTGCCAGTCAAACTTTAATCCAAGTTGGCGAATTTTTAACATTGCGACCCCTTTGGCAAAAAACCTTAAAAACCAATGTCCACCAAATAAATGCGTCTTGCTATTTAGAATTCTTCGTAGACATCCCAACTTTCCTTTTATTTTTCTCACATCGTTTTATATTACGATACACGAGCCAAATCCATAAAGAAAATCAATTTGAACAGCAACAAGAGGAAATAAAACTTAAAAAAAATTGCATTTCTGTTTTGAAAGTTCACTAAAATCAAGTGCAAGTCAGGTTTTAAGGCTCAATTAATTGTTTGATTCAATATTGTCAGAAATTAAAAAAAATTAAAAGCATCAACAACTGATTTTTTTCTTCAGAAAATTGGATCTTGCCAAGGGTGTGGAACTGATCAAATTGATATTTGATCTTTTTTGATCATTTTTGATCTTTTTTGATCATTTTTTTGATCATTTTTGATAATTTTTGATCTTTTTTGATCATTTTTGATCAATTTGATCAGTTCCACACCCTGGGATCTAGCTTGATAACAAAACTGCCTTAAAAATACTTTAATATTCTTTTTATAGATTTGTTCATCTTGCAAAAAGTCTTCAGAACAAAAAAGTTCTATTTTATCCAATGCCCATTTTCATTATCTTCAAAATTCATTCCACAATCATTTTTCATAAGCAATTCAGAACAAGTTTCTATCCAAAAAATAAAAATGAATAAATGCTAATTGACACAACCAAATACACGTTCAACTGTCATTCTCGATCGCTATTGTTATTTTGATCACAATAGAAGTCCATTCAGATTAAGTTCAAAGCCTTACAAAAAATAAAAATATTCGCACATATGTCACAGAAGAAACACGCCACATTATATGCCATGTGCCGTTTCATTTTTAGTATTTGTTGCTGTTGCTGTTGTTGTTGTTCAATTAGATATTGGCTTCAAGCACAGTTGCTGTTTAGCAGCTATAAAACAGCATGATGCCAATGGATACATTTAGATATCGTTCTTGTTTTACTAGAATTAAAGTCATGGCATCGCGCTGTGCTTTTTTAGGGATTATTAGATGATGGAGGACGGGAGTTGTGGTTAAAAATTTTAGGATGATCAAGAGTCGTATGCTACAAACGATTTTGTGGTTGAATATTTTAGAGTGGTTAAAAGTCGTATGTTACTAACGGTTTTATGGTAAAAATCAAAAAATAGTCAAGATTCGTATGTTACCAACGATATTGAGTCTGAAATTTGAAATTCGGACAAAAGTCGCGTATCGCTAACGACTTTATCCTCGAAAACAAATCAATCGAACCTCAATAACCCCTAGCTAAACTCCACATAGACATGAATATATACCACAAAATTAAATGTATCTGGATCGCCCCGAAGCACGACTAGATGTGTATAAATGCAGCTGTATCATGTACATTTCTATTTGAGGAATAAATTGAAAATAAAATACACAATTTATTGAATCGGAAAAATGCTTCGATTTTATTTTTTTTCTCGCTGTCACAGCAGCATCGATTGCTTGTAGATTTATAGCCTGAAATTGCAAAAAAGCTGTCACATTTTGAGTCTCATTCGACAATATGTTCATTTAATTGCATTGCTCTATTGTTTAGTGACCGAAATACATGCGTACGTACATGACAAAAAATATGAATGGAAAGCCACCACACAATACTGATTTATTACACATGTCAGAGATCAATCCTATCAATGTCAAAATAAATCTGTGAATAAGCTTCTATTGCTATGAAAATTGTACAATACCGACTGAACTAATTGATGTACTATTTATTAGTAATTTAAAATTCATATTTTGTCTGCTGACTTAATTTTTTTTTTTATTTTTGAAAAATTGAAATTTCATGGAAATTATATTCTCTGCTGTTGCTTTTTGTCGGTGTTTAACAACGGAACGGCAGCGACATATCATTGACGGACTGCATGTAAGAAATGAAATATTAAGAAGCTGAAAAGTTGAAGGAGAAACACACACGTCGTTGAGTATGTTGGGGAGCTGTGAGCAGAATTAATGCGCACTATGTGAGGGAAATTGTGGTTTTTTTGATTTGGTTTTAGGATTTTGTTGAGTTTTGAAGAGATTTTTAATTAAAATCAAAGATTTTAAAAATTCTACTCATAAGTTAATTTTTTTGCTGTAAACAACAAAAAATGAGAATTTTGGAAAAAAAATATTAAGATTTTTTAAAAGGATTTAAATTTTCATTTTTAATTTAATTTTAAATTGCTTTATACCTAACATAAAAAATTTAAAATTTTAAAATTTTTAAAATCGTTTCAAATTTTATTCATTAAAAAAATCAAATTTGTGCAAATTACTTGTTTGACTTTTTTAAACAACATTTGCATTCTAGAAAGATTCTTATTTAAACTAAGTTAATTGCTAAGTCTTTTAATTTATTAAAATTCTATAAAATATTAAAGAACACTTGGTATTCACAGAAGTTCCAAACATTGTCCAATTTTTCACATCATTAGCAATTCATTGACTCGTAACAGCCTTGAAAAAGTTCAAGCAAAAATGGAATAAATTTAAAATTTTTCTGAATCAGAATTAATTCTCTAAGAACCGATCGATTTTTGCCTTTTCATTCTTAAAACATTTTTTAACGTCATTTTCAATGTCTTTTTATGGACTTGAAGAAATTAACTGCTAAAGATTTTACACGAAAAATTACTTTCTTTGGTGCATTAAACTTTAAGATGAGAATTATTTTTGAACACTTTTTTTTGGAAAGCATAAATGGCAAGCAAATGGATTACATGCAATTTTGGTGAGTAGAACTTAAACAATCTTAATTAAAATTTTATTTCCATAATCCTTCACCACTTAATCCCACCTAACCAAATCCAATTTAAAACAAAATCTTCACAAAAAAATCACAAATCTCAATTAAAAAATTCCCAAATCGATTCAGACAAATTAAGAACTTTTAATTGCCCTACATTGTTACGATTTGGATGTTAATTTTCTAAAACACTGAGATTTGAGTCTATGAATTTTAATTAAAATACAATTTCGATTGATTTAAGGTAAATTAAGTTTTACTCAATTATATACCATTGCTATTATCTTTAGTTCCACAGACACACATAGATAGACTCAAATATACATCCACATAAAGTATCAAAATTGAAAATCAATTTAAATTCAATTAAAATGAGATTTTATAGGTTAACGAATTCTTGATTGTCTCTATGCGGTTATGAATCGAGACATTGTATGAAAATTAGTTTTGTTATTGAATGCATGCCAATGGAGAATTGGAAATTGGTTTAATAATCCTAAAGGAATTCTTAATAGACTAAAAATCTTTTGGATGATTAGGATGGAATTGATAATTTTTGAGAGCGATTATTATGCAAAATATTCAGGTAATTATGGACAGTTTTGTGACTAAATTTTTATTAACAGGACGGAAAGCTAAAAACTTCCAATTACCTTAAAAATCTCAAATTAATTCCTAAAAAATAAAAATTCTGAAATGAACCACACTAGACGCCAAAAATCCACAGCAAATGAACCATGAAATAAGTTGAGTAAATAAGTCAATCACAAATCAGATCAAATTAAAGCACATTTTCATGTTTCTTTTGTCATTAAATCCTTTTTACGTTCATTAAACCGCTGAATTGCTGGAAGACTAATTGCTGAGTTTTGAACATTTACGCGTTCAAAATTGTTAATCGGATTTGATTTATTTAAAGTTTAATTATATGAAATTGGACACGTTATGGATATGGAGCAAAAAATATGTTATATTCGTTTGTTTTTTAGACTGCCGACTAAATTGATTGAGTATGTTAAGGATTGGTCAAGTTTTTTTTTTTTGATTGATTGAAATTCTTAAAAATCTTTGAAAAATTCTAAAATTTTGCTTAAAAGCAATTTTGTCCAGAGTTCGAAAATAAAATGAAAATTGATCAATTTTCAAAATAAATCAAAATTGGCTTTTGCAAAATTGCTCATTTTGAAAATTGCAATTTTGCAATTTTCTCAATTTTGGAAAATTGCAATTTTCGAAAATTGGCTATTTTGAAAATTGATCAATTTTTCTCATTTTGTGACGTCACAAAATTTGAAGAAAAATTTGTATAGAAATTTTATATGAAAATTTTGTATGGAAAATTTCCTTCACAATGTATGATTTTTCTTCCTGTCTCTCTTGAGTTTGACTTTGAAGGATTGTGACTTGATTTCCTTTATGCTGGATATATGCTTGTGTCATTCCTGAATTGTTCCTTAATTTCAGTGTTAATAATCGCAGAATGTAATGGATTTAAAGCATTAGTACAATACAATGATACAACTCATATGGAACTGGTCATGTCCAACTGACTGGAACTGACCAAAAAATTTTTTCAACTTTTTTATGCTTTTTAGAAACATTTGAGGAGGTGCTGGAATCAAGCACTTCCACTACCTCTAGACTCAATTTTAGTAGCTAAATATGTCCGGGAGGTTCCAAAACATCAGGAAAATACATTTTTATCAGAATAACCAGCAGTTCCTTTGCAAAAACTCACATTTACATGATTTTTCTGAACATTTTCTCGAAAAAAAAACAGTTTTTAAAATTTTTCGCAGAGGAACTGCTGGTTATTCTGATAAAAATGTATTTTCCTGATGTTTTGGAACCTCCCGGACATATTTAGCTACTAAAATTGAGTCTAGAGGTAGTGGAAGTGCTTGATTCCAGCACCTCCTCAAATGTTTCTAAAAAGCATAAAAAAGTTGAAAAAATTTTTTGGTCAGTTCCAGTCAGTTGGACATGACCAGTTCCATATGAGTTGTATCATTGTATTGTACTAATGCTTTAAATCCATTACATTCTGCGATTATTAACACTGAAATTAAGGAACAATTCAGGAATGACACAAGCATATATCCAGCATAAAGGAAATCAAGTCACAATCCTTCAAAGTCAAACTCAAGAGAGACAGGAAGAAAAATCATACATTGTGAAGGAAATTTTCCATACAAAATTTTCATATAAAATTTCTATACAAATTTTTCTTCAAATTTTGTGACGTCACAAAATGAGAAAAATTGATCAATTTTCAAAATAGCCAATTTTCGAAAATTGCAATTTTCCAAAATTGAGAAAATTGCAAAATTGCAATTTTCAAAATGAGCAATTTTGCAAAAGCCAATTTTGATTTATTTTGAAAATTGATCAATTTTCATTTTATTTTCGAACTCTGATTTTGTATTTTGTCAAATCCTCATTATAATAAAAACTTTTTTAAATCTATAAAAAAACTTGAAACATTTTAAAAATTTAGAATCTAATTCATCTATCAAACCGGAAAATGAGATTAGAATTGTTCTCGTTCAAAGGCACCCAAAAAGAAAGAAAAAAAAGTTTAAATTCAATGCGTTATAAATCACACGACTAAAATTATCTATGAAAATTCAATTGGATCGTTGCCAGATGCTTCCATTTAATGGAAATGAGATAAAAAAAAACTTTTTTTTGTTCTCAAAACTTCCTCTATCAATAACTCTCAATATATACCGATTCTATGTAGCTTCGAGCAGCGGAAAATGCATTGCTGAAAAAAGTTGTTGTTGTAATTTTATCAGAAACTGAAAAACTTTCAGCTTCATTTAACATATCGAGAGTAATTTTATGTTGAAAAACTTATGTTCTGCAGATATTCCCATCCGTATAAAGGATTCTGATACTGCTTCTACTGCCCCATACATTGTACGAAAATTGTTTCCAACCATCATCTACATTGTGCAATTTGCAATTTAATGCATAACAAATTAACATCGATTTTTTACGATTACTTTTTGTTGCTTATGTACGAGAACTAGGAAGGATTACGCGGTGATAAAGTCGTTGATAAATTTAATGGAAATAAAATTTTGCACTCAGTTTAGAAACTTTTTGCATCAAGAGTGCGTTTAGAAATATTTTTTTGCATCTTATGGGTTCAGAAACTAAACTCTTCACTAAAATCAAATTAAATTATTAATTGAATATAACAGAATCAAACACAACCATCAAATATCGCAATTATCTCCCCCAACAGACAAGACCACTTACCCACTTTCAATTATAATTATTTTATTTTATAAAAAAGCCATTGAATTTGCATTAACAAGAGCACTTATATCTGCACGAAAAAAAAAATTATATCATGAATTGCAACTTGAATGTTGTATAAAATTTCCCAGCCGCCCACCTGCATACATGATCAAATTAAACAAGTTCATTCTCGTTTGTATCATGAAATATTATTTCACATAAAAATTTCATTAGATAGCAACGTCGAGTGAGGAGAAAAACATTATTTTGTGGAGCAATTTCGTTTGAAATCAATTTTTAATGGTTTTTAAATGTGTCGATGCATGTCTCATGGAACTCAGTGGTGGGAAAAAAAAATTCTGAGTTTTAATTCAAATCTAGTTTTTAAATAAAATTTATTTTATTCAATATTTTGAAAATTTTTTACAATATTTTTAACAAAATTTATTGTAAGGATTATAAAAATTATATTCAAACTTAAAATTCCGTGAATGTCAAAATGATGCCGAACGAGAAAATGAATATCAATTCCCTTATAATCTTGAAATTCATAAAATTCTTTGTGCCTCATCAAATATTCAATATTATCTACAGAATTGTCAAGACTTGATGAAATCTGATCAAAGACGAGCTCCTTAAATTTCTTTACATTTACTTTATAATTTTCTTTTGTCATCTCATGAACAGCATTAACAAGTTCATCAACTGTAAATTCATTTAAATCAAGTTCAATTGAAATATTTTTGTCACTTAATTGTCTAGAATTAAAAGGTTGGTCATAGCTCAAGGGAAATAAAATCATTGGAATTATTCGATCTACAGCTTCTTCTATTGATCTTGTACCAGCATGAGATATTAAAAGTTTAACATTTGGATGAGCTAGGAGGTCAGAAAATGGAAGCCATGTAGATGTAAAAATATTTTTTGGAATTTTAATGTTTTTGAATTTTTCAGTTCCTGTTTTCCAAACAATATTGTAAGGCAAGCTTGTGAAAACTTTAAGGAACTTTTTAAATAATTTTTCATCTAAATCTCTGGCAATAGATCCAAATGAGACGACAATCACTCCATTTGTTGATGAATCTACAAAATTCTTTAAATCTGAATTATTATCGAGATTTTTTGGTACCTTGATGTGCATCAATGCAGTGTGATGAAAATTTGGAGTCTCTAGTCGTATGCTGGTCATCATTCTGTTGGTAAATCCAAAGAACATCCTCAATCTTTTTCTCATAACTTTCTGATATGACAGAAAATTTATTCTTGGATAAAATTCCTTAATTATGCTATCTTCCTTATTTTCATAAAAAATTTCAAAAATATAAAATCTGGTAAGCAGTGACCACATTCGATCGAAAAATCCAAGTTGTCCATGCTGAATTGGAGATGAATAAATTTCAATATGAATAGCTGGATGAATACTATTTCCAATGATTCTATGAGGTTCAAGTCCCATTTGTGATGCTGATGTCATGATCATGGGACATTTATAAACCTCAGTAAGAAATGCAAACGGACACCACATGCATTCCATAATGATTAAATCAAATTTATGATTTTCGGGATTTTTAAATAATTCTTGAAGCATTTCATGCTGCATTTGAATTTTTGTAGTATTCATTCGGAATTTTTGCTCATATTTTGACCATATTATAAAGGGACTGATGTTTTTGATCTTTTGACTCAACATATCTGCACCATCAGCTTCCAAACCAGGTCCTTTGTCCAATTTGAATTGTGTGAAATTTTCACTATTTTCTAAGTTCATAGGAAACGGTGTAAAAACAGTTAAATTATGACCACGATTTAATAATTCAAAAATTATTGGATAATGAACAAGTTGATGGCTATAATAAGGAAGACCGAGAAACACTAAAATATTTTCACCAAAAACGTGATTGAAAAAACATAAAAATATTATTGAAATTTTCATTGTTGCTAATATTTTTTAGAAAGTGACTTGTTTTTGCAAGTTCTCAACGATTACTAAAGTTTTCAGGACAATGGTGAAGTTCAGTTATTATTTTAGTTTGGCAGCGATTTTCGTGCAAAAAATTTGAATTTTAATTGTCAGTTTAAAATTTTTATGATAAAAATCTCAAATGTCGAATATTTATATATAATATAGTCCAAATATAGTTTTTAAAATTTATCAAAATTTTTTCTTAATTTTGTGTATCGCAGCTCATATGTTGATCATAACTGATAAATCCACCAAAATCAACAATATTACTGAAAATTTCTATCATTTGATCAAAATCCACATCAACAATTTTATATCATTAGAAAAACTCCAACCATTACTCATTCAACATACTAAGAAGTCCATAGAACTTTATAAAATACTACAAGGTCACTTCAAACTGTTCAATCATCGATCTAGATTAATTACATTCCAAGTCACTTCTTATTAATTCGAATATTATTCCTTTTATGAATCATAAAGCAAATATTCATCGCTCGCTATATTTTCAGAAGCTTTTGTTTATTGCCGTATTAAAAAAAATAGTAAGCGCCGTTCCTATATTGTAAAAATTTATCAGATGTTGCAAAAAAATGAAAAAAAAAATTGGCAGTTAGTTTGACTTGTGGGGTCAATAAGCTTGAAATATATCATTTCCGTGTATTTTTTTACACGCTTTTTATTGACTCACTCTGTCTGTCATTTTGTATGTTTGTCACGTTCAAAACTTGTGACCCTTTTTTCGACCACTTCCTCTGCTCTAATCGAACCGATTTTTTTTATATATACGTATTCCAGAGGGCAATTTGATATTTCATCATCATCAAATCAATAGCATGCTTAATAATGCTACAATTAATTAATGATTCTTAAATAAGGGAAAAAAAATCCAATGTCAATTATGTGAGCTTTCAATTTACAATGACAGATCATTTTCTTGCATTAAAAATGAGCTCATATGGTTCATTACACATTATATAATAATACCAATTAAAATGTAAATTAAAATTTTTAATGAATCGAGATTTTTTGATAAAGTTAGAAAAATTGTCAAGTATTTTTTCCATGGAACAATTTGAATTTTTAAAACCGTTACACATTTAAATTTAAATTGACAGTTATTTTCTCCAGTATTATGAATGCTTACTGGATCTCATTTTATGATCATGAATGCTTACTGATCTCATTTTATGGCCATGAATGCTCACTAGATCTCATTAATTGACCTTGAATGCTTACTAGATCTCATTTTTAAGGGCATAAATGCTTGCTGAATCTGACGATTTACTAATTTAGGATTTGTAATCTTTGTTTTTAAGTTTTGGTAGGTTTACTAAACGCGGAAATTGTTTTATCAAGCGAAAATGAATCATGCTGAGCTATAAATGTTGATGATAGAATTTCAATGCTTTAACATGGAAAAATATGTGAAATTGAAGGGTGTTAAGCATTGATATTACATTTTAATGCTTTAACATGGGAAATATGTGGAATTGAAGGGTTCTAAGAGTCGAAACGAAACGAAGAGAAGCGAAGTGGAGTTCGACACTCCTGTAATCATGACAGTCGAACGGAACGAAGCGAAGCGAAGTGGAGTTCGACATTCCTGTAATCTATGAAAGTCGAACGGAACGAAGCGAAGCGAAGTGGAGTTCGACACGCCTGTAATCTATAAAAGTCGAACGGAACGAAGCGAAGAAGTGAGTTCGACACTCCTGTAATCTATAAAAGTCGAACGGAACGAAGCGAAGCGAAGGAGTTCGACACCCCTGTAATCTATAAAAGTCGAACGGAACGAAGCGAAGCGAAGTGAGTTCGACACTCCTGTAATCTATAAAAGTCGAACAGAACGAAGCGAAGCGAAGTGGAGTTCGACACCCCTGTAATCTATAAAAGTCGAACGGAACAAAGCGAAGCGAAGTGGAGTTCGACACCCCTGTAATTTATAAAAGTCGAACGGAATGAAGCGAAGCGAAGTGGAGTTCGACACCCCTGTAAGCTATAAAAATCGAACGGAACGAAGCGAAGCGAAGTGGAGTTCGACACTCTTGTAATCTATAAAAGTCGAATGGAACGAAGCGAAGTGGAGTTCGACACTCCTGTAATCTATGACAGTCGAACGGAACGAAGCGAAGCGAAGTGGAGTTCGACATTCCTGCAATCTATGACAGTCGAACTGAACGAAGCGAAGCGAAGTGGAGTTCGACACCCCCGTAATCTATAAAAGTCGAACGGAACGAAGCGAAGCGAAGTGGAGTTCGACACCCCTGTAATCTATAAAAGTCGAACGGAACAAAGCGAAGCGAAGTGGAGTTCGACATTCCTGTAATCTATAAAAGTCGAACGGAACGAAGCGAAGCGAAGTGGAGTTCGACATTCCTGGAATCTATAAAAGTAGAACGGAACGAAGCGAAGCGAAGCGGAGTTCGACACTCCTGTAATCTATAAAAGGCGAACGGAACGAAGGAAGCGAAGAGGAGTTCGACACTCCTGTAATCTATAAAAGTCGAACGAAACAAAGCGAAGCGAAGTGGAGTTCGACACTCCTGTAATCTATAAAAGTCGAACGGAACGAAGCGAAGCGAAGTGGAGTTCGACACCCCTGTAATCTATAAAAGTCGAACGGAACGTAGCGAAGCGAAGTGGAGTTCGACATTCCTGTGATCTATAAAAGTCGAACGAACGAAGCGAAGCGAAGTGGAGTTCGACACTCCCGTAATCTATAAAAGTCGAACGGAACGAAGCGAAGCGAAGTGGAGTTCGACACTCCTGTGATCTATAAAATTTGAACATAGTTCAAACTAGGTTGAGCGAAGCTCACAAATTTTTACATCCTGAACGAAGCGAAGCGAGTGAAGGTGTGAAAATTTTCCCAATATGTCCTCAGATTTTGAATTCATAAAGTAAAATCAAAAACTGTTCGAGCGAAGCTCGAACACATGAAGTTTGAACGTAGTTCAAACTAGGTTGAGCGAAGCTCACAAATTTTTTACATCCTGAACGAAGCGAAGCGAGTGAAGGTGTGGAAAATTTTCCCAATACATCCACAGACTTTGATTCATAAGGTAAATAAAAGTGTTCGGAGCCGAAGCTCGAACACATTAAGTTTGAACATAGTTCAAACTAGGTTGAGCGAAGCTCACAAATTTTTATATCCTGAACGAAGCGAAGCGAGTGAAGGTGTGAAAATTTTCCCAATATGTCCTCAGATTTTGAATTCATAAAGTAAATAAAAGTGTTCGAGCGAAGCTCGAACATTACATGAAGTTTGAACATAGTTCAAACTAGGTTGAGCGAAGCTCACAAATTTTTATATCCTGAACGAAGCGAAGCGAGTGAAGGTGTGAAAATTTTCCCAATATGTCCTCAGATTTTGAATTCATAAAGTAAATAAAGTGTTTCGAGCGAAGCTCGAACACATGAAGTTTGAACGTAGTTCAAATCCAGGTTGAGCGAAGCCTCACAAATTTTTACATCCTGAACGAAGCGAAGCGAGTGAAGGTGTGAAAATTTTCCCAATACATCCACAGACTTTGGATTCATAAGGTAAAATAGCAAGTGCCGAGCGAAGCTCGAACACATAAAGTCTGAACGCAGTTCAAACTAGGTTGAGCGAAGCTCACAAATTTTTACATCCTGAACGAAGCGAAGCGAGTGAAGGTGTGAAAATTTTCCCAATACGTCCACAGATTTTGGATTCATAAGGTAAAATAAAAGTGTTCGAGCGAAGCTCGAATATTACGGTAAGTTTGAACGTAGTTCAAATTAGTTGAGCGAAGCTCACAAATTTTACATCCTGAACGAAGCGAAGCGAGTGAAGGTGTGAAAATTTTCCCAATACGTCCACAGATTTTGGATTCATAAGGTAAAATAAAAGTGTTCGAGCGAAGCTCGAACAAATGAAGTTTGAACGTAGTTCAAACTAGGTTGAGCGAAGCTCACAAATTTTTAAATCCTAAACGAAGCGAAGCGAGTGAAGGTGTGAAAATTTTCCTAATACGTCCACAGATTTTGGATTCATAAGGTAAAATAAAAAGTTTCGGAGCGAAGCTCGAACACATAAAGTTTGATCGCAGTTCAAACTAGGTTGAGCGAAGCTCACAAATTTTTACATCCTGAATCGAAGCGAAGCGAGTGAAGGTGTGAAAATTTTCCCAATACGTCCTTTTTCAGACTTTGATTTCATAAGGTAAAATGTGTATAAAATGCAAAGTTCGAAAAGAGCAAAGTTCGAACACAAAAAAAAAAAAATCATATACGATGTTGGTTTAGACTTGATTGAGACTAAAAAGTAGTAAATAAAAAAATATATAAAAAAAACTTTTTAAAACACGCTTTTAAAAAGAAAATTTATTAAAAAGACTAAAAAGGAATCAATAAAAAAATATAAAAAAACTTTTAAAAACACGCTAAAAAAAGAAAACTACATAAAAGACTAAAAATTTATTAAGACGAACTAAAAAGTAGTAAATAAAAATATATAAAAAACTTTAAAAACACGCTTTTGAAAATGACAAAAACTTGTTAAAAATTGTTCTAAAAAGTAGTAAATAAAATACAGATTACGCTTAAAATAAAAATATAACTAAAATAAAATTTCATTGACTAATGTGCGTTCAAAATATTTTCTAAAATATTTTTTATGTAGTACAAGAATACAATGACTGTAAAAGCGTATGGGGCGTAGTTGTTCTTGGCGACCTCTTTGAACGCCCCACGCTTTTACAGTCATTGTGTTCTTGTACTACATAAAATATTTTAGAAATATATTTTAGACACTTTTTAGTTAGTCAATGAAATTTTATTTTAGTTATATTTTATTTTAAAAGCGTGATATTATTTTATTTACTACTTTTTAGAACAATTTTTAACAAAGTTTTTTGGTCATTTTCAAAAAGCGTGTTTTTTAAAAAGTTTTTTTTATATATTTTTTATTATTATTTTGCAATAAATGCTCATTAGCTCCAATTAATTGAATATTTCCGAATTTTAACAAATTAATCTCAAGGGTACAGTTCAAATGATCACAATATTAATTAGCAAATTTATTGTTGAAACAACATTTCACTTTTTATTATTGTAAATTTTTTATTATTATTTAAACTAGTGCAAAGTCATGCAAAAGTACGACAATTTAAAATTCACTAAACACAGTTGAAATGCGGAACAATGATCAAATAATGAAAATAATATTTAAATTTTTTTGCAGCACCCGCATACATAAATACAGCATGTAAAGAAAAAGCGGACAGATAGAAAATAAAAGTGGCAATTTAATTAATTTTCATTTAATTTTATAAATCAGCACATGCGATAAAGAGAATGGATATCAGGCAATAAAATTAATATCAATTTTGTTTATTGTTTGGACCATTAATCATGCAATTGATACAAAAGCGAATTATATGTATTTTTTTATGTTCGATTATTTGCTGTGTTGTAATGAAGGGGTGTCTCTTGGTTGTGGTTTTGTGAGATGTAATTTAAATTTGAATTGAAATTGCACACATAATTTGATATATTTTACAGGTTTTATATATTTTGAAATTTATAAACTATCAAAAACTTTAAAAATTGCAACAAAATGTCAAAAGCTTTGCAAAACTTTTTTTTAACTGTTCAAAATTTCTAATTTTCATACTCATTCTTTTGCGAAAATAAAAAAAAAAAATAAAATTAGATCTCTCAAGAAAAAAAGTCATAAATCATTCTAGAACAAAATTGAAAAAGTCACAAAACATTTTGACCTTTTGATGCATTAACAAACATGACACAATAAAAAAGAATTCATAATAATTGGTAAAAGGAATCTAAAGCACTTCCTGCATGCATGTAAATATGAGTCAACAAAAAGTACATTCAGCTCCAATTTTAATTCATTTTCATATGATTGTAAAAAAAAAACTCATTTAGTGCTTTATAAATTTTGCAGTCACTTTACGGTTAGTGTTAAAATGCAAATTTATGTTGTGCAAGATTGATAAATGACTTCCTCATATATTAACTGTGCTTTTTTTGAGTCTCTATTTTTTTCTGCTCTATGTTGAATCTTTTATTGATTTTTTTTTCTCGACTGGCTCTTTTGTTTGCCGTCGATGGAGGTTTTGGAAAGGTGAATGTGAGGAATAAATTTGAGAGGTTTTGTGAGGTTGCGACTGGATATTGATGAGTTTTATTTTCTGTGTGTGCTGTTTAAACTGATGGCAGTGTCACTGGATTGAATGTGTCGCTTTTTGGCTTGTTTGTTTATTTTTCTAGGAAAATATGGGAACCTTGAAAATGCAGTGACAGATTATATATTAGTTCGTGCTGTTTGACTTACTTTTGAATAACTTTAAGACGAGTTTTGGATAGGGTGACTATATGATAGATTAAATATCTTAAGGGATGTAAATTTATACCAAAATATAATGCAACAAGAACCCAAAATCCTCAAATTAAATCACAAATTTTTCTTAAATAAAAAAATATATATTTCTAAACAGAAGCTAAGATTTATTAGCTAATTTTTTTTAATTCCTTCTCTTTCCATTTCGTTCACTCATTGTCATTTCAATGCCACACTTTGTTCACATTTAAGCACTCTTGTACTTTATATATTATGTGAACCATAAATAAGTTCTGTGCAGTTTTTATTGGACAACTACTCAACATTAAACTCTATAATAAGAAGGAATGTTAAAGTTATAAAGACCAAAGTAATGAAGTGAACGAAAAAAAAAGATATTTCCGCAAAATTCTGCGACAGCTCTTATTTCTTTCTTAATTGACATTCACATGGTCAAGTCTTTACTCTTTTTTTTTCTCAATGTTTATGAGTTTTAATAGCAAAGTCAATTGGGTGTGGTAGGTGGCTATTTTAATTTCAATGGTGCAATAAAAAAGTCTACATTACGATAGAGTTAAAAAAAAATAGTGAACGATATAAATTATAACATACATGAGAAGCATGGCATGAAATTTATATGCAAAAATTTTAAAATATTTATTTCGTTACAATTGTTGTTGCTTTTTGTTGCCTATTATGACCACCGAGCAAGTCTTATCGCATTTCATGGTTGACTATTGTTATGAATTTAAACATGCATGTAATACTATTATATTGTCTATAGCTCCTCGTTTTTTGTTGTTGTTTGTCTGGTCTGTCTTGCTTCTGTTTCTGATTTTACAAAAGCTTTGTTAGTGCGGAATTCATCTCTTTGTTCTGAATGAGGAAAGGATTAAAAGAATTTAATCGATATTTTGATCGCTGTTTATGGTCTGATTGACGTGAAAATTGGGTGAGTTGCGTGCTCACTGCTGGATATTGGAATTATTGGAGAAAAATTACCTTTTGTCACATTTTGCATGCATTTTTGGATTTAAAAGTTGTGGAGTACGAGATCGGTGAAAAAATTACCAAAAATATTTAATAATATACTTCAGCTACAAATTTTTGACTAACTTAAATTTAAGAATTTTACGTGAATTAGCCTTAAAGCAGTAAATTAAAATTGATTTTATTATTCCAAATCTACGAATTTTCAAACACATTTCTAAATAATCCAACTTCAATGATACCCACATTCCCAAACTCAAACTATTCAACCTCAACACTTCCTTTTACTTTACATTCAAATAGGCTTGACCTTTCACCCTCTACAACTCATCTGTCTACTCAACTGCTACTTGCTTGTACATGCCAAACAATAAAACACTCAGTAAACAAGAGCAATAGTAGCTGCAGTCAGAGAGATGAAAAAAAATGAATGCCTGATGGCTACATATAAAAACATAAAAAAGTACTATGTTTATATCACATTTTTCAGGCATCATGCATATTTTTTTAGCCTTTTTGATCTCCATTGTTGTTAATTTAAAAGTGTACTTTGGGTTGGATGTTTTATGTACTGAATGTGTTAAATGGCTTGTTTGGGAATGCAAAGAATTTTTTTGCAGAATGTCTATGGCTTGTTATGATGATGAAAGATTTGTAAGTAAAAAGAATTTCTGTTCTAGGAATATTTTTGGTGTTACTTCCAAAAGTTACAATTTTAGGCCTAATAGTTGATGAAACCTTGTCCTTTTCGCAGCATATCTATCAACTTCAAAAGAAAATAGTGGCTTTCATTTTTGCGCTTAAAAGAATACGCCCCCTTTTATCTGATAAAACGGCATTAACACTTTATTTTGCATACATTCAATCAAGACTCAATTTCATGAATATCATTTGGGCTACTATCCCAAAATATCTCATGGATTCACTAGAGATTATACAACGTAAAGCTCTTCGAATAGTTTTTTTAACAAAGATCATACTGTTAAAAATAAAGATATCTACTCAGAGAAAATTCTACCAATTTCTGCAATGTGTGAATTTTCTTCTGCAATCATGGTCTTCAAATTCATTAATAATTCAGCAAAAATTAACTTTCCTTTACAATACAGAAACCAAATCCACAACCATAACACCAGAAATGCTACAAATTTTGAAATTAGAAATGCTGGTACGCAATTAGGCAAAGGCAATTTCTTTATTCGAGCCTTTAATCAATATAACAATATTCCCGATACGATAAAACAGCATGCAAGTTTAAATCTTTTCAAAATAAAATTAAGAGAACATTTATTTTTAAAACATTTATGGTGTGATATGTAAATATTAATTAAAGTAACAGCTCATTGTAATAAATTTAAAAAACGTATAATTAGTGTAAACTAAATACAATAAATGAATCAAATTTAAAAAAAAAAAAAAAGTTGAATTGGGTATGGTTCATTTGACTTTTCTGATTAAAGCAAAATAAATTTGGAATAAGATTTTTTTAAAAAAATATTTTCAAAGAAGATTTTTTTGCCTAACACAACAAAATCAAAAATATTTTTGAAATTTACATTAAACTAACCTCAAAACACTTTCAAAAAATATCAAAAAATTCTTATAAATTTTCCAACTCGAATAATATTTTTTTTATCACAATGCAATTTTTATTTTCATCTCCCATTTGACATTGACATTGCCATAAATCTCTCCCTATTTTATGTACAAAAATATTTTTTTCATTTGTCGTCCATGTCTGGTACTGTTTGTGCTTTACAAAAATGAAACAAATTTTTTCTCGTTTTCTTTTGTTTTTTCACCCAACATTACATTCTTTTTTCTTCCTTTATGTCCCTTATTAATCTCTCTCCTCGTTTTTCATGCTTCCAGCAAAAACTCACAATGCTCCTTTTGTGTATTGTCTTATTTGTATGACTAATGCTGGACACACAAAAGGAAACAAAGCATTTCGTTCAGCAACCAGTGGAAAAGTTTGTTTTTCTGACATGTGAATTTGCTATTTCTGTTGTATACAAACAAATGGAAAACAAGGAATTGGATAATCCACATATAAACACATATGATTACTGCCAACTTAATGACCATGATGGATTTCAATTCTATACATTTTTTTTTAAAGGAAATTGTTTGGAATTTTTATCCACATTCCTTTTTGAAAATGATATAAATCATTGATAATAATCTCATTTAAGTTTGTGTCAAGTGGATTTTTTTTGTTATGTGTATCCGACTTGTTGTTTTTGTTTTTGTTGTTGTTTTGACCTTTATGGATTAGCTTCTTGTTGCAAATTTGTGAATGGATATTGAGTCTGTTTGTATGGATGGACTTTGAACTTTGAATTTGTAAAGAATATTAAGAAATTATTTTTTAAGAAAAAAATAAAATCAAAAAAATGTTAAAATGAATTTTTAAAATAAAAAAAAAATATTTTAAAAAAAATTATTTTTTTAAAAACTTTTTAATTTTTTTTAAATTTTTTTTAAAAACTTTTTAATTTTTTTTAAAAACTTTTTAACTTTTTTTTAAAAAAAACTCTAAATTTTTTTACTAAAAATTAGAAAAATCAAATTTGGTTTTATTTCAAATTTCATAAGCAAATATTTTTATGTTGTTATAATTAAAATGCATATTAAAATATATGCACTAAAATGGGAAGAAAAGCATTAAATTAAATTTAAATTTAAATTTTCCTAAATGATTTATTAAAATTGAAACATTTAAATTAAAAAAAAATATATATTTTCAGGAAATGCGCCAAAAAAAGTCCCACGATAACTTCAGCTTACAACTTAATTTTGCCACGTGTCCATTAAATCGAATCTTATTTATCATCATGCTTATATCATGTCTGTAGTAGCCGTACGCGGAGATAGATATGTCAAATTTTTTGTTGCTCAAGTCAATCACTGAAAATTCGTCGTCATCATAGCCAAAAACTATCAACAGCATGGATTAATCTCATTCATTGAATGACTCGAAAAAAAATCTCAAAATGCGTAAATTTAATTTCACGATTAAATAATTTGATAATCAGGAACTAAAATGCTTGAAAAAGAGGAACTAAATAAAAATTTAGAACTCGTCTGGAAATTCCCTTCAAAAAACAGAATCGAAAATCCGGGATGAATGTAAAGCATGAAAAAAATGACTTTTATTTAAATTCTCAACACCCTTTTCGCTATGCTTTCTGCTGATATTATAAACTCTCCTAGCAGCTGAGCTTCGTCTATTATGTGTTTATGATCCACCGAATATGAAAAAAAAAGAATATCTGTCAGAAAAGTAAACTGACAACATTTTTTTTTGTGTCTCTCATCTTTTTTTATCTTTTTGCAAATAAATTTATTATATTCACATTCTGAACAGCACAGACAAAGCGGATCCAGTGAATGGCTGAGGTTTATCATCATCAACACTAGATACAATATTATTTCTGTCCTACCGACTAAATATCTCATTTTAATTTGTCACTTTGTTTGCATGAAAATACTCCGTGTGGATATAGACGAATGGAATATGTTGAAGTTGAAAGTTTGGGTATGGATTAGAGTGGTTAGAGGTTAGAGCGCATTTTTTGATGTTTTTGTAGTTTATTAACTTGTTGACTTTCAAATAATCTTGAATTTATATTGGACTGTTTGCCAAGCTTAGCTTTGTATTGACTAGAATCTGAACAATTTTTCAAACTTATTCGCTTTTAATTATTTATTAAAATTCATTTTAATCCATTCCGATCGCCCTAAACTAACAATATCCATCAAAAATCAAGCTAATCAAGCAACACTACATATTCCTTCTCGTCTCCTCTGATAGTGCTATATGCGAATAAATTCAAACTTCAGAATTAAATTATCATAAATTTTAAACTACCAAGCTATACATATATTACAGGTGAAATCCATTTTTCTTCTCTTCTTCTTTTTTTTCGGTGAATATTTTATTAACTCTTCTCTTTTATATTTGGACGTTACATGTTAGACTTTTTTTTATAGGATTTGAGAATGAACGAGTGGACAATGTCATATCTATGATTTGTTTGGTTTTGTGGTGGATGAAATTGCAATTTGGATTTTTTTTTGTGATGGATTTTAGGGTTAATTGAATTTTTTATTCGAATTATGAGTTTGAGTAGAAATTTAAATAAATTTTAATTAGTTTTGAATTTTTTCGAGAAATTTGGTTTTTAAAAAAAATTTAAATTCATTAGATTTAAATTTTATATAAAAATTCCAAAATTTAAGGAGATACTTTTTGAAAAACAAACTATAAATTTTTCAATATGTAAACTGACACATTTAATTTACATAAGCGATTGCCAATGAAAGTAATTAATCAAAAAAATATCAATTTTTAAAAAATTTAAATTAAAGTACAAATAAACTTCATTCAGCATTAAATTTGAGTTTTTTAAGCAAATTATTTTCATTCACGAAGCTGATTATCTCTTAATAGGTGTAAAAATATCATTTACATCATATCACGATCAAAATCAACTTTTTGAATGAATAAATGTGTAATTTATCACTAATATTAAGTAAATTAATATAAAAGAAGATATAAAAAATATATAAAAAGTTGTGAATTGGAAACGGGTTTTTGTGAATGGCTAGTGTTAGATATGTGAAGGGTTTTTGAGTAAGATGATTTAGTTTTTATGAAATTGCAATTTATCGCACAATAAATTTATAATGTAATAAATAAATGTAATAATTTTTGATAGTATATTGTGATTTTTGGGTGCAAAAAAAAATATTTTTTTATGAACTTCTTATTCCCTAATATTTACAAATTTTAACTCAAAGATTCAATTTTAATACTAAATTTAATTTTAATCATTCCGACTTTTCTAGCTCATTCTATTACAGCAGTCAAAAATGATATAAAAGAGATGACAAATGATGATGACGATGTCGAAGAAGAAGACTTTGTGACTGTGTGATAGTTATATGGAGAGCATTCATTAGGCACTGAAAAAAATATTTACGTAATCTCAATCGCTATTTTGAAACTGTTAAAATAAATCTCTCTCATTTTTCCTTTTTATCTTCTTTTTTTGAACTAAAAAGTTGTGCCATTTTTTAAATGTCTGTGTGTGATTTGCTGGATAACAAATAAAGTCAATGAATGAAGAAAAATGTCCATTGAGGGGAATGTGCATGCATTTTTGCTGTTACTTTTCTTTTTATTTCTGATCCAGTTTTGCTTGATAATAAATGACGACCCAAATTTTTTGACAACATTTTTATTGTCGCGCTCATTTGTGTGTTTTGTGAGCTTTTTCCTTTGAGATGAGCAATGATGCTAAGTTGGAAGAGAAGGTAAGGTAAGATGGAAGTATAAACGCTGCAAATTATTTTTTTTGAATTTAATTTTTTTATGATTTAAAATTTTGCTCTACTTTTTTCAAGTGTGATCTTTTTCAATCTTTTTTAAAAAAAAATTAAATTAAATTGTAAAATTTTACATTTAGTAAATTTCACTAAAAATTAATTGAATTTATTTTAAAATTTTTTTAATATTCAATATACGTACAAAATGGTTCAATAATTTTCGAAAGGGGGTAAAAAGTATTGAAATTTTGTACAAGATTTCTATAAATTTATTGGCTTTTTGTAAACATAATTTTTTTCCTGACAATGTACAATATAAGCCACCATTCGTCTAAAATCTTTTGTACATCAGAAAAAACCACAATCATCATCACATTTAGCGCATCTTTATAGTATTTTCTGTTATAAATTGAAAGTAAAAGGAAATATGAAATGGAGCTAAATTTGGAACAGTTAACAGTTGAAGAAGATGGCATTGCGTAAAATCGAATGTTTATTTCACTTTAATGTCAACGTGAATGTTTTGATATTTTTTCCATGTCTAGTTTCGTGTTAATTACTGCAAGGTTAGAATGTGAATCATTTTTCATGTCTTTTTGGTGTCTCTTTTTTTGTTTTCTTGTGTAATAGTTCGGAATTGATTTTTTGAGGAGGGAATTTTATAAACTTTATGATTTCTGAGAAATTTGTAGAAAAATCATGATTTAAAGTTAAATTTATTGCCAATCAAATAAAGATCAATTATATCAATTACAAAAAAATTAACTGCAATTCATCAATATAAAAAATTTCAAGCATTTCCCTCTAACAGCTTCTGCAACTAATGACATTTAAATGAAGTCAATAAAATGAATTTCGAGCATTTAAACATGATTGATGAATGAATTATTTTCAAATTAATATTCATAAATATTTCCAGATTATGTGAATTTAGTATTCAACACATTATGCGTGAAATTAATGCGTGTGAGAGCGAGCGGGAGAGGATGAAATGTTTACTGTACAGTGATACTGCTTAAAATATTTTTTTTTGATACGGCTTAAATTAATGAGAGTATGTGTTTTGGATTTAAATTTTTGGGGACTTTATTTGAAATTTTTTTAATTTTTTTTAAATTATTTCACACTTTTATTTGTATCTTTCACATAACCTAATTATAAAAATTGCACGATTTCGGTCTTAACAAATTATATTTTAAATTGACATTTTGCACCCACTCAGACTTAAATACTCACAAAAGATCCCAAAAACTTTGAAAATAATATTATTATCCAAATTTAACTTCAGTGATTTTTATTAAATTTTATTACCTTTTACAGTTCAGTCATTATCAAATACCATCTTCAATGAACTTAATTACAATCAATATAGTTAATCGTTTTTCTTTTCTTCTTGAACTAATCAGTCGAAGTTGTTTGCCTATTGACAAATAATCACATCATCACCAAAAGGACAATCCCCCCAAAAATAGCAGTTTTATAAATAGAAATAAATTCATTATATTTCATATTTTTCTGATACAAGAAAAAAAACTTGAGTTTTAAATGCTTTTGCTAATAATAAAAATAAAAGACTTTCGCAACACAAAAATCGATTTAAAATGTCGCCGTCTGTGAGTGGCAATGATATCTAATATTGTATTTTTTGTGTGAATAAAAAAATATATCTTTTATATGTCAGACAAATTGAAGAAGAAGCCGAGCTGTTAAAGCTGAAAAGTACATAAAATGGATAAATATTATTTCATTCTTTAAATTAAATTAACTAGATATTTATCAAATATTTATATAATTTTTTTAAAAAATTATTTTAGGTTAAAAAAATAATAAAAAGCTTCAACATTTTGCTTTAAAAAAGTATTTGATACAAATTTAATTTTTTAATAAAACTAAATTATCAGAAAATAAGTTTTGAACATTTGTGAACCAGATTTTGTACTATTTCGAACAAATATATTCTTCTATCTATTCAAATCTATTCTTTTTTTACTACTTCTATTTTAAAATTGGTAATTTCTAACTTTTTCATAATTTTAATTAAGGCAGTATTAAGATGTGATTCATAACTTAATTATAAAATAAATTTTAATTACACTGCACTTTTTCTTTGAATTTTGTCATGTTTTCATTGAAAATTCAGCAAGGGATTTTCCAAGATTACAGTTTCTGTCCTTAAAAATAGATTGACTAGTCTAATTTATACTAATTTATTTCATGACTTTTTTTACTTTAATAACTAATTTTAATTATTTTCATTTATTGTTGATGGAGATTTATTGTCACATCATTTAATAAATGACACAAAAATTTCGCTAATTAATTCAAAAACATTTAATATTAATTTAAATCTAAATCAGTGCCAGATCCTCATTGACCTAAATTATTCTATAAACTAAAATGACTTCATTCATTTAAGGATCTACCAAAAAAAAACTTTTTCTCAAAAGTCATCTCACATCATACTCTAGTTCCAATACAAAACCCCCAATTACCAAAACCTCCAAAAATAGCTTTTAAAATAAATTAAATCATTTAAAATACTTAATAATACCTCATCTCGACAAATTCCGGTACATTCAATAACAATAATAATTGTAACTAAATAAACCAATCAAACGATCATCACTTGAACGATCAGCAGCATCAGCAACACACAAAAAAAAAACTGAAGCATTACTCATCACGGATGGAGAAGAAGAAAAGAAGCAGAATAGAAGAAATTATGTCATCATCGTCAGAGATTGTTGAAGTATCCAAAAACACACGGAGAGTAGAATACACGTCATAAGTGTAAATTGATACCCCTCCACATGTTCATCTCGTCATCAATAATGTAAATATCACACATTTAAAAAATAAATTTATATAAATTTTGTTAAGTCACAGGAAAAAAATTGAGAATTTGTCTCGCGGATCTCTGAGCGAAAAACTCAAATGTATTGAAAATATTGAATATTTGCATATTCCGCATCTAACATTTCTCACAAGACAGACACAATTGTTGCTCGCGTGTTTCTTTTCCTCACCTTTTCGTGAGTCTCAACTTAGGTAGAAAAAAAATATTCAATATAATTTTTTTTTTGTATTCAACTTAGTCGTTTTAGCAAACGCTAAGTGTAAACACGTGTTTTTGGGTCGAGATCGCGTTTGTCGTGGCGGAGATTAAAGAAATTCGCGCGGTTGAACAATTTAAAAGGTTGCTGCAATAACCTGAAACATTTTTATAAAGGATTAAAATATTTTGAGAGGTTTGAAATTGAAAATTGATAAAATTTAAAATTATTTTATGTTGAAGAAAAATTTGTGATTTTTTGGAGAGGAAAAAAGTGAAAAATTAGAAAACGGAAGTGGGAAAAATTCTTAAATAATTTAAGTTCCGGATATTCAAAAAAAATTGTTTAAAAAGTGATTAATAAAAAATTTAACAAGTGACTTAAAATTGATTCAAAAATTATACAAAAGATTATCGAAGGAATTTTTTATTCTTGGTTAAAGATTGAGGAAAAATATCAAAGGTTGAAGGAAAAAGAACCGAAGAATCAAAAAGAATTTTTTTAAAAAAAATCTTGATTAAGAATCTTTGATGAGGAAATAGTTTTAATAGTAAGATTATGAGTGGCTTATAGGAATTTTAAAGAACATTTGATGAGTATTAGATTTTTTTAAAAAATTATATTAATTTACTTAAAACAGCTGTGTTTTGGTGATTTTGATCATTTTAATCAGATTAAAGTTAAGAAAAAAAAATTAAAATGTAGATTAAAAGTTTTTTGAGCTACCGGATGTGATTTCGCGTTTAAAATTTGAAATAAGGAATTTTGTTCAAAGAACCTTAAGCTAAAATAAATTCGATTAGTGAAAATTTAAAAACCGATAAAAATTAAACTCGCCTTAATAAATTTATATAACAGTCAAAATTTTTGAAAAATTATTCAAAAATAAGAAAAATTAAGAAAATTCAATTTGAAAAATTTTTATTCAAAGAATCAGAAATTCTTAAAAAAATTCAAATTTTATCAGTTAAATAAAAAATTACAATTCCAAAAAAGCAACATCTTTCCACCAAAAAAAAAGCTTCACGGACAACTTCATCGTGTGTCTCGTTATGCAATTAAATGGAGATTTTTTTTTCAAATATATATTTCTTCTTCAATATCCAAACGGAAAGAAGAAGACAAAGTCGATGAAGAAGAAGTAAAAAATCACATTTGATTTTGTAATATTTGAAAGAAGAAAAAAAAAGAGATTTGACTCTTTCAGTGGACGAAATTAGATAACAGCAAGGTAGCCAGAAGTTGTATACATATTCGTGTGGTCCATACACAACAAACAAAATAAAATAAAATAAAAAAACGAAGCATCAATGAGTACAAAAAGTCTGAAGCAGTTTTGGAGCAGAGACATTGAAAATATTGGAGATTTAATGCCATGGACTTCAAAACAAAACGAAAAAAAAAAAAATTCAATGTTCATAGAAAAAAAAGATGAAAAATTGTAGCGTGAATGTACATGAAACAATGAATTATCTGTTTCACATGATACATGAAATCACCTTGTCTTTCCACTGTGCACATAAAAATGTAGAGAAAAAAAAGCCTCTGAGAGAAGATCACAAAATTTTGATAACGCGAAAAAAAATTCTCGGAATTCTAAATTGCTACGTGAAAAAAATAAATAAAACAATTGATAATTATTTAGTACTTTAAAAGCTAGCATTTTTAGAGCTAGCTTAGCGAAAGCAATTTTAGAGCAAAGCAACGAAAGAGTCATAAATACATAAAAGTGATCGCCTTTCGATCGGTCATCGAAGTCTTTTGAATTGATTTTCAAATATCATGCATAATACTACTCAGTGAATGTGTGCTGTTGATGTTTTTTTTTGAATGTCTTTTTGATGGCAATTTTCGGATTTGAAAAAGTCAAAAATGTGTGATTTTGGGTTTGAAATTTCGGATTTGCTTGATAACAGTTTTTAAGTGCAAAATATAATTTTGGTCGATTTTTTCCAGGGCATGAAATTCCTTCATGAGCTCTTTTTATATAGAAAAATTACGAATCAGTTAATCACTTAAATTCAAATCTACATAATAAAATTGCAACAATTTCGATGATTAAATCACATTTTAATTAATTGATTGCATTTTGAAATGGAATAGAAGTTTAAAAGAAGAAAAAAAACTATGCAAGTATAAAATCTTTTAAACTTTACAAATATTAAAAATTATTCAAATTCTAATTAAATTTTCAATTTTAAAATAAATACAATTTAAAAAACTTTTAATAAGCCATAACCTGCGCTATATTTCTCTTAAATTCAATGAAATTCCATACTTTTAGTGATGATATTTTGAGTAAAAATCTGCATATTGAAGTTGCTTTTTTGTGTTTAAAGAAATTTGACAAAAAAAAAAATATTCGATGACATCGGCCTACATTGAAAATTAATTTGAATATTTTTTTCAAGGCGTGGACACTCAAAATTATACCAGGATTATTGGGATTATCGGGATTATTGGGATTATTCAGGATTATTAGGATTATTTGGGATTATTGATATTTTTGAGCATATTACATCATGATTAATTAAAATTTATACTCTATAACACAATTAAATATGAAAAAATTAAGTATTATTATGTTCGTGACGGATTCTGCATGATAATTTTTTAAAAAAAGAAATAAATAATCCTAATAATCCTGAATAATCCCGATAATCCCAATAATCCCAATAATCCTAATAATCCCAATAATCCTTGCATAAATTTTTAAGCTCTTTTACTGGGTTCTTCATACTTAGTTTTATGTTTTACGTTGGATTTATAGTTAAATTGATGATTTTTATCAATTTTTAACTTTTATCGATACATAGATAATGAATTTGTCAATAATCCCAAAATCAGGATTATTCAGGATTATTTGGGATTATTGGGATTATTCAGGATTAATCCTAGTGTCCACGCCTTGATTTTTTTTCAACTCAGTGACTGTCTGTCGATGTGTCTTTCTCTCTTCTTCTCTCACTCGATGTCTGCTTCTTCAAACTGGCAATGGACGCATTATAAATAAATTTTTAATAAATTTATTTTGAATGTCCACATTTTGATTGATTTCATTCATTTAATTTTTAATGTTTTTTGATTGAATATAAATTGAGACATTGAGATGAAAATGGAGAATGGAAATATTTTCGAGATGAAAAAAAAAAATATTCCAATTAATTTTAAATCATTTTTCGAGAATATTGATGAATTGTTGAGATACATATTGGTGTACGGAAGTAATCAAGAAAATCAAATAATCAATATTCAATAAATTTTAATTTAATTTAAGTTAAAGAGAAGTCATTTGACATTTTTGATGTGAATTCGGGCTTGATTGTTGACTTAAAGCAAATGAAGCTGAAAATAAGGAAATATGATTGAGTAAATGATTAGTAATGGACAAATTGGATAATTTAAATGAATTATAAAAATTCTATTTTAAAAAACTTTTATTAAAGAATTTATGATTTTTTTAAAATCTTCCTAATTAGATTCAAAAAAAAATTTTTTTTTCAAAAATACTGTTTCCAAAAAATAATTTTTTTCAAAAGAAATGCAAAATTTAAGCCGTTTTTATTTTATTTTTAACTTCCATGCGATTTTTAATTTAAATCAAAAAATTAATTTTGAAATTTGTAATCTAGAAAAATTTAAAATTTGTAAAAATATAGATTAAACTTGATTTTTTTTTTTAAAATTGAATTTTTTCCTTCAATCTTTTTACCTCAAAACTTTAACCACGGAACTAATTTGAATCTTTCAAAAAACATTGTTAAAACCTCATTAAACTTAATTCAAATATCTCTCCAAATTTTTTCCTCATATTAGCTGATTAAAAATCCATCAATTTTTATTATTATTAAATCATAATTCGATTGATGAAAGTGAAAATTCCACAAATACAATTTTTTTTCAGCCACACAAAAATGGAAATAAAATCATAATTTTTATGATTAGCGACATAAAATAAAATGGACCATTAATGAGACTTAATGAGTGTCTGTTAGAAACAAAAGGAAAGATTTTGCATCAATTTTTAAGTGACGAAAGTGATTAAAAAATATTTTTTTTTTTTGTAAGTCTATAAAAATAAAAGTTTTTGTAAAGGAAAAAAGGAAAAAAAATTAAAAATTTTATGTCTATTCGTGCCCCAAAAAAATCATAAATATTTGAGTGAATTTAAGTGCCAGTGACTAATAAAAAAACCAATATGGGTTACAAAATAATCAATATTCAATATAAAACTGAAGAAATGTCTATGAAATAAAAAAAGAGTCGCAAAAAAATAAAATAAAAAGAAGAAGTTGAAGAAAAAAATTCCATAACGTTTCAGGCACAGAAAAAGTGAAAATAAAAAAAAAAATAAAATTTTTGCGTGTCTCAAAAAAAAAAGTGAAAATATTTGAGCATGGCCCTACTCAACTACTCACTGCCATTTGGGGCCATTAATGCTCCACCAGCATGGGCAACAATAAGTCCTTCAATTCATGCATCCCCTCATGCAGTCAATAATCTCTACGAGCCAACACATCGTCAAGAAAATCTGGTGCGCAATGACGACTATTATCAAAATAAAAATGGACCGTACAGACATCATCATCCCCAGCAGCAGCAACAACAGACACAAAATAGTCGTAATTATTTGCCACCACCACAGCCGGCACAACAAACCAGCAATAATCGTAATGGATATGTTCAATCGACAGCATCGAGGACACAAACTTTTGGCAATAATAATTATCAACAGCAGCAACAACAACAGCCGCCAATAAGCTATAGTACATTATCACAAAGTTCTGGATATTATAGCAGCAATGCAAATCAACAGCAACAACAGCATCCAGCACAGCAGCAAATTCCACATCAACAGCAACATCCACAACAGCAAAAAAGTTTTAAAGAGAATCCATTCCAGCCGAAGCCACAAACACAAACCACCAAAGCACCATCATCAAGATCAACTGTCTCATATCAAACGAGTAGCATATCCAATAATAATAGTAACAATAATAACAATAATAATAAGAATTATAATCTCAATCAAGCTGGATATCCACAACAACCACCGGGCTTTAAACCTATTACGGCTGGTCAAGGAACGAGAACTCAAAATGGTAAGTTTTGCATTTTTTTTGTGCAAACCTGTTTCTTATTTGATAATGGATATAATGGGTTTTGAGTTGAGGATGCTTTTATGCAAAATTTGTTTTTTGTTTTGAGAAATTTAGTTTGTTTATTTCTCTATAAAGCTCTTTTTTAAATTTTGATCACAGTGACTTTTGAAGTTTTCAAAATTTTCTCGTATTTATTTTTGGAATTTTAAATCTTTAAAATTTTTAACATCAATTTAAAGAAGTTTTAAGTGAAAATGATTATTTTTTTTTGTTGAAAAAATCAACTATAAAATTGCAATTTATTTCCAACATTTTCTTCTGAAATAAGAAATCCGAGGTGTAATTTTGCAAGAAAATTAGAGGTAGTTTGAACTGTTTAGATATTTTGTGATCGGTCAATTTTGGAGAAAAAATGATGGACCATATTTTAGTTTATCACATCAATTTGCAATAATTTTTAATTAAACAGTGATTAAAAGTTAATAATTTCAATTTCATCTTCTTTTCAGTTGCTGTATTAGACTACGATGATGATGAAGGTGATGAGGATGATGAATACTACGAAGACAATACAAATACTGGAAATAAGAAAGGTAAGCCAGTAACAAAAGTTATCTTTTGCAATAATTTTAAAAAAAGTAAAAGTTTAAGATTAAAATTGGTAAAAGTAAGAAATAATAATTTCGATTTGGATTCGTTCATTCGAATCCTAACACTAAGAGGGACCTTTTGCTGGAATCATATTATTTTTTTAAAAAAAATCCATGCAGAATTTGTTGTGATCAGGAAGGATTGTGTCAAAACTGTTTATTATAGACGGTTTGAATTTTATTAAATATTTTAAATTTTAATTTTTAAATCAAAACATAGCAACAAGAAGAAAAAACCTACTTTAAAAAAATTAAAAGAAAAAATGAATCAGTATTCTTTCTGAAAAACGTCACAACCTCACAACGCTTCCTCAGGTGTTCTTTCCATTCATACTGAATGATTAATATGAGAAAATATTGACCATTTATCATTGTTATCGACATGTGCAAAGATTCTAAATGTTAAGTCAAATAATGCCTTCTCTTGAAGCAGTTTAAATAACAGGATTTTTTGTATATTAATCATGACTCAGAATCTTTAATTTTTTACTTTCATTTAAAAATTCCAAAAATATGAAATCATTGAACAAATTCTAGCTAAATGAAGCATGTTTGTCCTATCAATGCTCGACCATCTCCACAAAATTCTAATAAATTAAATAAAATTAATAACCACAAAATTGTTTGGGTTAACAAAATAAATTATTTTTCTATTTCTCTCTAAAATATTACGACGATGATGATAAATAAATAAAAAAAAAATCACACAGAAATTCAGCATAGCCAATGCTGAACGAGAGACACACAAGAGTAAAAGAGAGAAAACTATTACCTAATGGATATTTATTTTCAATAAATTAAAATTCAAAGCATAATTTATTACTAATGTCTGTTTGCATACAATTTTTGTGTCTCACTGTCGATACTCTCTGCTGAATGTTTTTTTTTTTATCTCAGCACACAGAAAACTTTTTTTTTCCTGTCCAATGCTAGACTTTTATTTAATGAAGATTTATGCACTGTATTTAACATTTTAATTTTGCATCTGAATATTTTTGCAATTTTCGACTATGTAGTAATTTTTTTTTTGGACGGTCGGTCAGCTTTATTCCAAATTAAAAAAAGCTGTTGAGGTTTAGACATTTGGGACTTAATGAATGATTTTAATGACTTTCTGTCCAAAATTTGTTGTTAATTGAATTATTTATCTGGGTAGTTTGAGACTTAAATGGTTAGCATAGTGATCCAAAAATTTAAGATTCATCTACATCTGTCACGGAAGAGATCTTAAAATGAAGCAATTGTAGGTTGAATGCAGTTTAAGTGTAATTGATGGTATAAACTAAGTCTTCTGGTTAATAATGAAAGATTATAGTTAAGTGAATCAGTTTTAGATTTGGTGTGGGCTATTAACACTTTTGGCTTTTTAAAATCTCCAAAAATACTCCAAATTCTAGTCGATATTCATATTTTTACATCCCTTAGCTAAAAAATTGTTATACGATAGATTAAAAATTTTTGGATAATACAAAGGATCAAACCCATCTATCGTCCCTTGTTTTTAAAGTTTGAATATCTACTAAGCCCCAAATAACCTGCATTTACAACTCATTCACTTTAAAAAAATCTCTATTCACATACATATATTAAGCTCCTTTCTATCCTAACCTCTGTAAAAAATAACCAACAACAGAAAAGAAATCGCCAACAAAATTAAATGTGACTTATTGTGCTGTACATTATCGTTGATACACAATGGTGCAGAAAGACAAGGAAGACGAGGAAGGAACGACAATTTTTATAAATAATGCAATTCCATTTATGTACTCTCTCTACAGCTTTTACTGCTACTCTACACACACGCGACATTATAAATAAATTTTCTAGAAAAAATGTGCTTATACTTGGTATATACATGAAATTAACAAAATGTGCAGTAAGTTGTAGTTATGTTGTAAAATAAAAGAAGAAAAGAATAGGCCAAGTTAGAAAGTCATGAGTGAGAGTAAGCATAAAGCGCATTTTTGTGGGGTTTCGCAATTTTTAAAAAAACTTTTTTGACACAAAAATCTGAAAATATTCAAAAATATTCGAATAAATTATATTTTAAAATTCAGACTTAATCAACCGCATAGCTACCAATGTTCCCAAAAATCCAGCTACAACTGCACATTACGATCTTAATGCAACATTTTTCCTGGCACTCTGCCTTTTTTACATTCATGAATAATGGATTTTTAATCAAATTAGAGTTAAAAAAATTGTATCTAGCTCGTTGAGACAATGGACTTCCGTATTCTCAATTGAACAAAGTTCCCATACAACTAAACTTATAAAAATAGAAAACTTAAATCACGATTCTTAATTGCCAACTGTTCTCAATTTCCGTTTTCTCAATAATTGCAATTGTGGAAATTTCCTAAAAATATTTTTTTCTTAAAAAAACGTAATGATTAATTGCCACTTATTAGTTCTACTCGTAAATTCTTTGACGTAATAAGAAAAGCTTCAAAGTTTTTTTTTTATCAATGAAAAATGTAAATTTAATTATGCAAATTTAGTTGTAAATTTTTATAGCATGGATTTCGCGTGAGGGAATATTTTTTAATTTCACTTTAAAAGGTTTCAACTAAAAATTGCGTGCTAATTAATTACAAAATTTCATCACATGAACAGTGTCTCATCCCATCTGTCATCGCCTTAAAATTCACATGATTATAGCTTCATGTTGACAATCACTAAGGCGGATGTGGATGTGCGCGCAAAAAACTGTTTAGCGACAATCACGTAATTTTAAAATTCACTGCAAGTCTCGTCATTGAATGTGTAACAGAAAACATGAAAAAAATGAGTAAATAAAGAAGAAATGTTTTTTTTATGGCAATACCTAATCCATCTCAATTAACACCTCCACAAGGTACAACATAATTAATTTATTACACATCTATTAATTTTGCTGTCTCTAGTATTTTAAAAAATTATTATTTTTTTTTTATTTCTATAAAAAGAGGAAATTTGTATCTAAATATAAATAAAAAAAATATATTTCATTTAATATGCAAATCATCATGTATTGCTTTGGTGGAATAAAGAAGCAAAGAAAAGGAGGAGAAAGAGATTGGCTAATGCACAGTAGCTCTACGACTTGATTATGAAGAAATATTGTCAATGCATTTTGCATATTAAAAATGTCAAAACATCTTCTTTTTCTTGTCGAAAAGTAAAATTTATTTTGTGTCTTTTTCGTGAGTGTTGGAGGTCTCGAGAGGGAATAAAGTCTTGAATGGAAAGATTTGTTGGAATTTGCGACAAAAGTTTTGGATTTTGTATATTTTAATTCTTTTAATTACTTGTATTGGCAATGTTTTTTTTTTTAGTTCAATAAATATCGTTTGACCTAAGCCTTAAACTAAGTAAATTTTTAATCGAATAGTCTTCAAATAATTCCAAAGAATATTCACTCAAAGCTTTAAATTTTTTCAACCTCGTCTTTCAATTCTTAGAAATAATTTCACAATTTTTTTAATCAAAATCAAAATATTTTTTTTTTATTAAATAACAATTTTAATTATCACCAGTCAGACCGAGGGGAAAACAACATGGTGAGAAAAAATTTGGTGAGAAATTGTGAAAAAATTGTCACCGATTTCTCACCGCGGTGAAAAATTTTTTCACCGATTTCTCACCGCGGTGAAAAATTTCTTACCGATTTCTCACCAAATTCTCACCAATATTTTTCTCACCAAATTTTAAAATTTAATGTTAAAAAACACGACTTACATAGAAAGCCACGAACTTCCACGCCACTTGCTCATAGACATTTGAACTGATAGATTACAGTATATACAATAAATTATAAAATATGAATAGAAATTTTAATCCTGCTAAAATCCAACTTCAATGCTCTTTTAAAATCCTGCTCACATATTATACGATTTTTTTGGGAAATATTTTTACACTTTCAATCGCTTTGCTTCGTTCAGGATGTAAAAATTTGTCAGCTTCGTTCAACCAAGTTTGAACTGCGTTCAAACTAATTGTTGTTCGAACTTCGCTCGAACATTTTTAATTTGTTTTCTTTCGTTCGTTTTTTATAGATTACAGGAGTGTCGAACTCCACTTCGCTTCGCTTCGTTCCGTTCGACTTTTATAGATTACAGGAGTGTCGAACTCCACTTCGCTTCGCTTCGTTCCGTTCGACTTTTATAGATTACAGGAGTGTCGAACTCCACTTCGCTTCGCTTCGTTCCGTTCGACTATCATAGATTACAGGAGTGTCGAACTCCACTTCGCTTCGCTTCGTTCCGTTCGACTGTCATAGATTACAGGAGTGTCGAACTCCACTTCGCTTCGCTTCGTTCCGTTCGACTATTATAGATTACAGGAGTGTCGAACTCCACTTCGCTTCGCTTCGTTCCGTTCGACTATCATAGATTACAGGAGTGTCGAACTCCACTTCGCTTCGCTTCGTTCCGTTCGACTATCATAGATTACAGGAGTGTCGAACTCCACTTCGCTTCGCTTCGTTCCGTTCGACTGTCATAGATTACAGGAGTGTCGAACTCCACTTCGCTTCGCTTCGTTCCGTTCGACTATTATAGATTACAGGAGTGTCGAACTCCACTTCGCTTCGCTTCGTTCCGTTCGACTTTTATAGATTACAGGAGTGTCGAACTCCACTTCGCTTCGCTTCGTTCCGTTCGACTATAATAGATTACAGGAGTGTCGAACTCCACTTCGCTTCGCTTCGTTCCGTTCGACTTTTATAGATTACAGGAGTGTCGAACTCCACTTCGCTTCGCTTCGTTCCGTTCGACTTTTATAGATTACAGGAGTGTCGAACTCCACTTCGCTTCGCTTCGTTCCGTTCGACTATCATAGATTACAGGAGTGTCGAACTCCACTTCGCTTCGCTTCGTTCCCTTCGACTGTCATAGATTACAGGAGTGTCGAACTCCACTTCGCTTCGCTTCGTTCCGTTCGACTATTATAGATTACAGGAGTGTCGAACTCCACTTCGCTTCGCTTCGTTCCGTTCGACTATCATAGATTACAGGAGTGTCGAACTCCACTTCGCTTCGCTTCGTTCCGTTCGACTATCATAGATTACAGGAGTGTCGAACTCCACTTCGCTTCGCTTCGTTCCGTTCGACTGTCATAGATTACAGGAGTGTCGAACTCCACTTCGCTTCGCTTCGTTCCGTTCGACTATTATAGATTACAGGAGTGTCGAACTCCACTTCGCTTCGCTTCGTTCCGTTCGACTATCATAGATTACAGGAGTGTCGAACTCCACTTCGCTTCGCTTCGTTCCGTTCGACTGTCATAGATTACAGGAGTGTCGAACTCCACTTCGCTTCGCTTCGTTCCGTTCGACTATTATAGATTGCAGGAGTGTCGAACTCCACTTCGCTTTGGTTCACTCCATTCAAACCTTTCAATATTCTATTAAGTAAAATCCAAAGGGGTCGCAATGTTAAAAATTCGCCAACTTGGATTAAAATTTGACTGGCAACAAAAATCTTTGATTTCAAAACAATTTTGTATGAAAAGTGAGAAAGTGTGCCGTGATGAGAGAAAAATCAAAAAATGTGTAATGAATTTTTGTTCATTTTATCTAGAATATTAAGTTTTTAAACGACAGTTGAATTAAGCCTGACCACAGAAATGGCTTTATTTCCAAAAAGTATTGGTTAAAACCTTTTAAAATCAAATTTATTTTAAACTCATGGCATACTTTCTAACTTTCCATACAAAATTTTTTTGAAATCAAAAATTTTTGTTGCCAGTCAAATTTTAATCAAAATTGGCGAATTTTTAACATTGCAACCCCTTTGGTAAAATCTAACAATACATAAGAGTTCAAGTGAGAATTCATTATCATAAAATGAGATCCAGAGAGCATTAATGGTCATGAAATGAGATCCAGTGAGCATTAGTTGTCTTTAAATGAGATCCAGTTGGCATTGATGATCATAAAAGGAGATCCAGTGAGCATTCATGATGATAAATTGAGATCCAGTGAGCATTTATGGTCATAAAGTGAGATTTTAAAAGCATTAATGATCATAAAATGAGATCCAGTGAGCATTCATGATCATAAAATGAGATCCCGTGAGCATTAGTTGTCTTTAAATGAGATCCAGTTAGCATTGATTATCATAAAATGAGATCCAGTGAGCATTCATGATAATAAATTGAGATCCAGTGAGCATTCTTGATCATAAAATGAGATCCAGCAACAATTTATTTCAAATAACTGAGATCCAGTAATATTTATGTCAAATAAATGAGATCCAGTTAACATTTTCTCCTTTTTGACTTAATTAAGCACGATCTAATTACTCTTAAGTCTAACACTGTCTTTAAACTTCTATAAATGATTGTGTTCATACAAATTTTACGTACGTAATTTTACGTAACGTAAAGTTTACGTAACGTATGAAAACGTAAACAAAATTTCTTAGATTTTTTGTCAATCTTTATGATGTTATAACTTTTTATAGAAGCATTTTCAGGAAAAATTGCTACTATATTTTTTGTAGCTCTTATGTTTAACTTTAATTTTATGCCACTTATCATTACTAACAATTAAAATCCTGGCCTGTATCAAAAATGGCGCAACTGTTGCAAAATTTGCAGTTTTTTGCATTTTTAGGTCACTTAATGGACATAAAGTCCAGATTTTTTTCAGCACAATTTTGTTTTTTGGTACGATCTATCGAATCAAATAAAAGAAATTCTTAAAAAATGCTTCCTTGAAAAATTTTCCATACAAAAGTATGGATTTTTAACGGTTTTTTGCGTCTAGTTCCAACACAACGGAAGTGATCGGAAGTAAACATGCTTTAGGTGATAGATATTCAAATTACCAATCGAACGAGACCAAAAACGTCATGATTGGTGCTTCCGTTTGCTCACAAAATCAAAAAAAATGAAATTTTGCAACCTGCCCAAATACAATAACTTACACGCTTTGCGTGGAAGTTAAAATTTTTTGAATTGGAAATCTCTAAATTTTTCGAGGAATTTTTCATCCCAAATAAGAAAATCATCGCGAAAAATGGCTTTTCTGAGGGGTTTTTCATCCCAAATAAGAAAATCATCGCGAAAAATGGCTTTTCCGAGGGGTTTTTCATCCCAAATAAGGAAATTAAGGCGAAAAATGGCTTTTCTGAGGGGTTTTTCATCCCAAATATGAAAATCAAGGCGAAAAATGGCTTTTCTGAGGGGTTTTTCATCCCAAATAAGAAAATCATCGCGAAAAATGTCTTTTCCGAGAGGTTTTTCATCCCAACTAAGGAAATCATCGCGAAAAATGGCTTTTCCGAGTGGTTTTTCATCCCAAATAAGGAAATTAAGGCGAAAAATGGCTTTTCTGAGGGGTTTTTCATCCCAAATAAGAAAATCAAGGCGAAAAATGGCTTTTCCGAGAGGTTTTTCATCCCAAATAAGAAAATCATCGTGAAAAATGGCTTTTCCGAAAGGTTTTTCATCCCAACTAAGGAAATCAAGGCGAAAAATGGCCTTTCCGAGGGGTTTTTCATCCCAAATAAGGAAATTAAGGCGAAAAATGACTTTTCTGATGGGTTTTTCATCCCAAATAAGGATATTAAGGCGAAAAATGTCTTTTCTGAGGGGTTTTTCATCCCAACTAAGAAAATCATCGCGAAAAATGGCTTTTCCGAGTGGTTTTTCATCCCAAATAAGGAAATTAAGGCGAAAAATGGCTTTTCTGAGGGGTTTTTCATCCCAAATAAGAAAATCATCGCGAAAAATGGCTTTTCCGAGAGGTTTTTCATCCCAACTAAGCAAATCAAGGCGAAAAATGGCCTTTCCGAGGGGTTTTTCATCCCAAATAAGGAAATTAAGGCGAAAAATGACTTTTCTGATGGGTTTTTCATCCCAAATAAGGATATTAAGGCGAAAAATGTCTTTTCTGAGGGGTTTTTCATCCCAACTAAGAAAATCATCGCGAAAAATGGCTTTTCCGAGTGGTTTTTCATCCCAAATAAGGAAATTAAGGCGAAAAATGGCTTTTCTGAGGGGTTTTTCATCCCAAATAAGAAAATCAAGGCGAAAAATGGCTTTTCCGAGAGGTTTTTCATCCCAACTAAGGAAATCAAGGCGAAAAATGGCTTTTCCGAAGAGTTTTTCATCTCAAATAAGAAGAGTTTGAGTCAAATTCTATAAGTGAGAAATTTTTCTACGATTTTTCACCGCGGTGAAAAATTTTTCACCGATTTCTCACCGCGGTGAAAAAATTTCTCACCGATTTCTCACCAATGGTGAAAAATTTTTCACCGCGGTGAGAAATCGGTGAGAAATTGATTATTTTTTTCTCACCATGTTGTTTTCCCCTCGAGTCAGACTCAACGTGGTGCTCATTAGACAGTCGCAACGTGCCATGTTAATTTTAATTGAATTATTTTGCTTCATTTAATGATTTAATTTCACTTCCTCCATTTATCACTTGAGTTCTAACTGTCTGTTACGATGAACAGGTGTTAAGCAATTTTTCTTAATTTTCTGTTTGTGCTGAAAATTGGCACGAGGTGATGATTTTGTTGATCTTTGCATGTGGATAAATAAGATAAGCTTAAAACTGACGAGATTTGAATTTTGACTGCTATAAGAAAAAGTGTTGAATTCAGCTGCAGTAACATTTACATTTTAAAGTATTCGATAGGTTTTGAACCTAAAACTTTTGCGTCATCGTTGCTGTCAAAATTGGCAAAAATGTACTAATGAAAAATTTTGTCAACTAAAACGAATAATTTTCCTATTTGCTGTAGATGCATTTTTATTTCAATTATTATGCAACCTCCCCCATGAAATGACACCAAATTGCTGCTTTATTTCTACATCATTTTTTAAAATACTCCACAGCAAAAAAGTTATGCATAATAAAGCAAAAAAAAAATATCAACTTAATTCTCAAAAGATCCAATAATTATCATTCATCAAGTTTCATCTTAATTGCACATCCAAAGAGCTTCTAAACACTTGCATGCATTTTTCCTCGCCTTAATGAAGCAAAGCAGATGAATCGAGAGGGAATAATAAAAAAAAAAATATCTGAATTTATGAAGGCTTAATTCATTTGCCACAATTTGCTTGTCTGCTTTCTAATTTGTTTGCATTGCATCACATCAGACATTAAATGTTGACATAGATTTAAACAGACACTGTACTAAGAGATTTTTTTTCTGTATTAATTAAAATGCAAAGACAATCAGCATGTTGATGATGATGATTTTGATGGCTGTGAGGTTTTGTTGTGAGTTTATGTGTACACATATCTCGGAGCTCAATTTGTTTACGTTTAATTCACTTAATGAATGAAAATTCACCCACTATTATGTACGTGATTTGTCATTGCTTAATGCATTGTGATGGAAAGAGTTGAGATGATGAATTAGTCTTGAGTTTGAGGAGGAATATTGCGCATTTTAAGAAGTTTTGGAAAGATTCTGTGCTTAAATGTGAATGCACCTGAATTTAATACTCTTGTGTAAGGACACCTTAAATTAAAAAATTTAGTATGAATACACATGAAAAAAGAATTTTAACGAGAATGCACAAAATTCTGTTGTGAATGTAGTTGAATCCAAAAATTCATCATAAATGTAAAGAAACTTAAAATACAAAATCTTACTGTGAAGGCACCTGGATGACGAAATTCTAGTGTGAATACACCTAAATTGCAGCATTGTATAATAAATGCACCAAACTCTTAACCAGGGTTGCGATCTGTCACAGGCCAGTAAAAAAGGTAAACCTGTCACAGAAATTTTTCTGTCGACAGATATGTTTTTTCTATCTGTTGACAGATCTCACCTGTCACAGATCTCGCCTGTCACATGTGACAATCTGTCGACAGATCAAATTTTTTCACCTGTTGACAGATCTGATCTGTCACAGATTTCACCTGTCACATGTGACAATCTGTCGACAGATCAAACTTTTTCACCTGTTGACAGATCTGACCTGTCATAGATCTCACCTGTCACATGTGACAATCTGTCGACAGGTAGATTTTTTCTACCTGTCACAGATTTCATCTTTCACCTGTCAAAGACATATCTTGTTCTCTGAAAACTTTTTTCTCTTGTGAAGTATATAATTTCAAAGAAAATTTTTAAAAAATTTTTTTTTTGGTGAAAAACAAGAGTTCGAATCTCATCGTTTGCAGTCTTTCTTTGTTTTAATCTTTAACTATTTTGAACTTTTTTGATAATTTATCACATTTGCATAAAAAATAAGCTAATTTTATACTGTTTTCATGTTTTTTACATAATTATTCAACATTTTTCAGATTTAAATATTTCTTCGTACATTTTATTATTGATCTAAACTGAATTGTTTCAAAATTTGTTAATTATATTGACTTTAATTTTTTTAAAATATAATTAAATATTTTTTTATAATATAATTAAATAAATTTAATATTGTGAATATTTTACTTTTTACGTCATTATTTAAGTGATATATTGTTACAAAATATTTATTTTTTTCAAATTAAACAACACTGATATAAATAAAGAACCTAAACAATTTTTGTCAGAAAAGCAAAATTATTTAATATGTGTAAAATGTATGAAGTAATGCTTAATCTTGAAAAATGTTGAATAATTATGTAAAAAACATGAAAACAGTATAGAATTAGCTTATTTTTTAGGCCAATGTGATAAATTATCAAAAAAGTTCAAAATAGTTAAAGATTAAAATAAAGAAAGACTGCAAACGATGAGATTCGAACTCTTGTTTTTCACCAAAAAAATAATTTTTTAAAAATTTTCTTTGAAATTATATACTTCACAAGAGAAAAAAGTTTTCAGAGAACAAGATATGTCTTTGACAGGTGAAAGATGAAATCTGTGACAGGTAGAAAAAATCTACCTGTCGACAGATTGTCACATGTGACAGGTGAGATCTATGACAGGTCAGATCTGTCAACAGGTGAAAAAGTTTGATCTGTCGACAGATTGTCACATGTGACAGGTGAAATCTGTGACAGATCAGATCTGTCAACAGGTGAAAAAATTTGATCTGTCGACAGATTGTCACATGTGACAGGCGAGATCTGTGACAGGTGAGATCTGTCAACAGATAGAAAAAACATATCTGTCGACAGAAAAATTTCTGTGAAAGACCATCTTTTCACAGATTCTGTCACCTTTGCCTGTGACAGATATCTGTCTTCGCAACCCTGCTCTTAACTACTAATGCGAATTCAACTGAACTTGAAAAAAAAAAAAAAAACACAAAAAACCTCTCAAAATCAATTCCCACAGAAAATTAAAAAAAAAATATCCCTCATTATTTTCATTTGTCTATCTCACACACCATGCACCACATCTATCTCATTTCAATCAATCTTTATTCAGATATTTGGTTCATTTTATTATTACGATGATCGTATTTTTTTCTGTTGTTTATTTCATTCACACATGACATTGAAAATTAAAATAGCACCAAAAGAGAGGGTAGGTCAAGTATGTTGATGATGATGATGATGAGTTGAGTGTGAGAAAAAAGCGAAGCACTGAAAAATAAAATAAAACATTACACACTCATTTGCTTAATTAATTAAAGGGTAAATACAGTTTTAATTACTCAATCGCTCTTGCTCACTCTCATGGCTGTGTGCGTATAGTTTTTTTAGTCTCTCACTCAATTTATGGATGTTCATGAAATTATTATCGAAGGTCTGGGTTTTTTTTGAAAATATCTGAAAAACAAAATCAATGGATTTTCAAGTTCACATTGAGTAGTAGTAAACTTGCATACAAATGCTTCCCAAAAAAGAGCATTTGATATATTCAGTAAATGTGTAGGCATTTCTGATGAATGAATCAACTTCCGCTGTTATAAATTTAAAAAAAAAAAATCTTAATTAACATTTTATAATGTTTACTATTAATTCAATAATTTAATGTGATTGTGATGAAAAAAAAAATCATATTCATTCCGCCTACAAGACGTATAACTTCAAATGAAATTGAGAGCTTGCATGATTCATTTTGTGTCATTTTTTGAGACGAAATGAATTACTGGAGAGTTTAGTTGATTGTTTTATTTTCTTTAGGAACTTATACCACAATCGACTTATTTACAGTTTATCAGAATTGGGAAATTGAATTAATTTAAAACTTTTTCCTAAAAAATGAGAATCTAACTCAAAATTATTGGAACATCTCTGTCTACCCTTTTCTAAGACAGTCTTTATTTCAAGTAAAATCTTCAACTTATTAACTTCAGACTATCTTCACAACAGTCTCACATGGCGACATTCCTAATAAGTTGCACTTGAAAAATCTTTTTTTCATTTAAATTAAGTTAAAATAAAGCTTTGTATACAAAAACTTCGTAATTTTTCTCCATTCATTCAAGTGTTGTGCAATATACAATAGCATTCAATTATTAAGAGCAATTTAAAGTCAGAAGTTAGATTGTAAATTTTAAGAGGTTCATTTTCTTGAGATGCATTTTTCGTGCTTATTAAAAAACTAAATTGGTGACTAGGAACACAAAATATTTGAGAAAAATTCACAAATCTAATAAATTCAGCAAAATTTTCCCAAAATAAAAACAATAAAAAAATTCCCAAGCCAAAAATATTGTCAGTTAAAGGAAGTAAATCAGCCGGTATAATTACCAACGTGACAATAACCTCGTAAGAACGGTGGCGTCAAAAATCTCCGATTACACTTGTGAATTCCAAAACAAGTTATCATAACTTTTTTATTCGCACTGAAAATTCTCAAACAAATCATCGCACTGGGTGGTATGAACACAAAAAAAGACAATAAAAACACGAAATTCTAGACAATTTATAGTGAAGATTCAATCAGCTTGCGAATTATTTTTGTCTCCTATTTTAACGCTCCTTAATGTGGACGAGAAAATTTGGCTTATTGGGATGGGAGTTGAAGGTTAAAGCGCATTTTATTGAAGTATACATAAATTATAAATAATCTTATTTGAAAATTAGGAATTATTTAAAGTTAAATAATAAAACTTTCTAAAATAAAAAAATAAGAGGCTTCAAAAAATTTAAAAATATTAAAATTGAAAATTCTGGCAAGTAAAAAATAAATTAAAAATGTATAAAATTTTGAAGGTTTTTAAAATTTTAATTTTTTTTTTCTATTTTAGAGTCATCTTCCAAGCTTTTGATTCTTACAATTTTTGTTTATAGATAAAACACAAAATTCACCAGACAACACCTTTTCCAAAATAAAATAATAACATATACTTTCAAAAATTAAGCTAAAATATAATTTTTTAAAAAAGACATTTAAATACGGCAATATAATATCATATGATGGCGCCAACATATTTTTACGGATTTTCTACATATTAAGAAATAAATAGACACAATTTGACCCAACTTATTATCGCCATTTATCATGTTTCAAGCGGCTTTTCTTTATTACCCCCACAAAAAAAATATATAAATTGTTTCTTTTTCGGATTTTTAAGCTCTTTAGAATTTATTTTAAATTTTTTCATTTATCTTTTCAGATTCATTTAATCGACTACAGCCTAATGTTCCAGTTACACCTATTCAAGGACCAATATTTCTACAAAACGACTCAGTTCCTGTTCTACCACTTTATGCATATTCTAAAGTAAACAATGGAACATTAATGCAAATTCCTGTAAGTAATTTTTTTTAAATTAATTTTTATATATTTTTAGTTGCGTATTTGGCCTTTATATGAGGATTAAAATTGAAAATATTTTTAAATGTTTATAAAAAAAATAAATTAAATTTATAAAATTTCCAAAAATTTTTCCTAAACCAAGATCTTATCTTATTAACACTGAAATATTAAGTTCAACCTACTTTATCTCACTATTTTGCTCATATACGACCCCTAAATTGTAAATTTTCCTAGACCGTTTACTGCACACATCACATAACCTCTCAAATTTACTTCTAATTACCTTCATTATTTAACTAAAAACTTCATTTCTGCAACGCCTCAGTAGTAATTGACACTTAGCTACGTATTAATGAAAAAAATTGTGAACGATCTATTTGATTTACATCCCGGTACCATGAAATTATATCCTCCTCATTATATTAATACAGAAATTTTATACGTAAACGTAGCCGGCATTAAAAGATCTAATGACGTATTTATTGAGTTTATTGATGCAAAGTTGAGTTCATTTGTTTAATAGCGGAATGCTTGTGTGTAATGATTTAGAAGTTGTTGACAGGGAATGCAGATTGTCTATTTGGTGGGTCCTATAACAATTGGTTTGAAAATTTTAAAGTGGAAAGTAAAGCAAGGCACTTGAATCTAAATTTGATAAAAGTTTAAATTAGCCTAAAATTCAAAAATGCGCTTACAACATCTTAAACTCAAAATACGTCTAAATCCTCATCGAATAAAATCATGACAGGAACTAGGCTATAGGGAAACACTTTAAAAAAATGCTTTTATATTCCACTCTATTTTGATTTATTTATTTTCATCATCATCATCGCCGTGGATGAATGGAGTGAAGTGAATGGCAGTTTTGACAGAAATTTGCCTTTAAATAAACTGAACATCACTAACTGAATGAATCTTAGATTTACTTTATACAGCAGCATTTCAATGACTTCATCGATCCGGTATTAATGACTTCATACATATGCTCATCACAAAAATGTCTTCAATGCCTTCAATGGGTTGTAATGTTTCGTTGAACTATTGAAAAAAAATACATGAATATATTTTGGAGCTCTTTTGTGTGTTTGATGATTAATTTGACATGTTTTGTTCATGGTGAAATAGTTTAGTTATGTTGCAGGTTTTGATGGCTTTTGAGAGTGTGGAATTTATGGTTTGAGTGAATAATTCAAAATTAAATAAATTTTTCTAGTGATCGGGTATGGTTTGACCTATTTCATCCAATTTAAAAGTATTCCAATTTAAATAGTCTCAAAATGACATAATCTTCATAAATTCATCCAAATTCATCGAAACATACAAATTTGCATCAAACAATCATCATCACATTCCACACCATATCCAATTTCCATTCACTTGTTCCAATCTCCACCTTAAAAAAAATCTTCAATGTCACTCTCGTTTTTATTTTTTGGTTACATAAAAAATACCGAAATCTATCAAAAAACCGCTGACTCATGTTCACTAAAGTAGATCAAATCACATTTCATTTCTGTGTTTTCTTTCATTGTTGAACCTTGAACTTCGTGCGGCTTCCGATACGTCAATCGAATTGAAACCATTTAAAATATCAGCCTTGATTTTGTTAATTAAAACTCTCGTTTTTCGATTGATTTGTTAATAGTTTTATACATATACAGAAATTATGTCGATCGTAATTAAAATCGAGATAATTAAATTGATTCCTTTTTTGTGTGGGGCTTCAGTTCTATAATTTTGTAAATGGGATATTAAACTAATTAGTTTTGGAATAAATTTTTTGCTAAATAATATTCTAATTAATGAGTAAATTAGCTTCATTAAAATGCAGTTTGGGTATTATTATTGATTTTTGAGCAGATGTCACAGACATAAGTGGTAGTTTTTTATCTTTTATAATTTAAAAGAAGCAATGCAAAAATTAAGAGATATTAATAAAAAAAACCAATAAATCTAGAAAACTCAAATCACATGACAAAAATTTTTATTTTCATTCCAAAATTATCTTTTTTATTTTTCAAAAATATCTTGTTGACTCAAAAAAAAATCCATCCAGAAAAAGCTCCAATAAACACCACAAAAAAAGATCTAAAAGACGCCAAGTGAAGAATTTTTTTTTTATAAAAGTTTATTTATATCAACACAGAAAACATTCTATTTATACATTTCGATGGCATTTCAACGAGAAGTAAGCGGATCTTCTGCTGATTTTGGAATGTTATTTGGTGTCCATAATCTCTCAATCTCATAACAAATCTCTCCACCGACACTATATATATTTTTTTAGCGATTTACATTTATCTCGTGGTGGTCGCATGTCATCAAAGAGCTCGTGAGAAAGACGTGCCAAAAAAGGGCAAATACGCACAGTAAACAGACATGTGTGGCAGCTTTTTTTTCGCGACAAAAATTCCAATGAAAGAATTTTTTTCAGCTCTTCGCTGTTTTTTTGTTTGATTTCGTGTGTGGTAAGGTCTTTGAAATGTTTTGAAGGATGATAAACAAGTTGGGAAATTTTTTGATTGTGGTTTGGTGGTGCTTTTGTGAATTTTTTAGTTGATGTGGTTTGAGGATGATTTTGTGCTTTTTAATGATGCGATTTCATGCTCGAAAATGAATAGTAAATTTAGAGCTTCAATTATCTCAAATTATGAGCTGAAAACCTAAAACAGAATCTTTGAATTCAAGACAAACTGAACCCCCAAATGCCTTGTCATTTCCCATAACACCTCAATCGTAAAAATCAAACTAAAATTTATGAAAAGATAAAAAAAAAATTTGAATCATCTTAAAATAATTTTCACCATCAATAACATTAACGACAATAAACGACGTCGGTCTATAGACACAAACGAGAGAGATGAGTTAGACAGATGCTGATCTGTGTTGTATTATTATTTTTTTTTGTGAATTGTCATACTTAAGCCGATGACTTGCCGCTTAAATAAATTTTACTAAACAGCAAAAAAAATCAGTCTTCATGTATTGTCTCTGTTAGATGCAAAAAAAAAAAATCATCATCGACACTAAAAAAAGAAGAAGATTCTTTTTGGTCACTTAAAAGTGAGAGAGAGAGAATCAAACAAAAAATTTTAAAAAATGTCGAAATAGTCGTCAGTTTACATTCGAATGGAGATGTTGTGTCTGCAAAGGAAGAATCGCGAAGTGATTAAATAAATAGAAAATTCAGTGTGTTTCACATTTCTCGAGAATTTTCAAGCATTCTCGAGCATATACACAATTTTTTTTTATTTGTCGAGTGTGATTTTTCGAGAGTGAATCTGGTTTAACTGGTGTGGTGAAATAAAAGAAACTAAATAAATATTGATGTCCTTGTGAGAAGTTTTGTCAGAATTTATTTGAGATTTTTTTTTAGAATTTCTTGGATCAAAAGTATTTTTTTTTATTTAGAAAAAAATTAAACAGATTTGGGGCCGTTCACAAAGTACGTTATGCAAAAAAATGACTTTTTAGACCCCCCCCCTCTCCCTCTTGTTACGCTTTTTGTATAAAAATTCTATGATGTAATTTGTAAAGATTAAATTTTAAGCAAGTCCAATTCAGAAGATCGTTTTATTTTCTGAAGAAATTCTCAAACTTAAATTTCATAAATGTCATAAACGTCTAAATGCAAATTTCAAATAAAAATACAAAAATTATAAAAATTTCAGTTTCAAAGCTCAAAAAGCTCTTATAAAAGTATGTCGAAAATCTGACAAAACATCTAACAAGGGCGATAAAAGACACATAAATATCAATAATTATCAGAAAAGAGCGAATGATTCACCGGCACAAAACATCGGCAAAAAAGAAGAAAAAAACCACTTTTAGGTTTTCACCGATAAGCAACAAAAATAATAAATAGCCGATCCGCGTCTATGTGTCTAATCTGTATCGAGCGAGAAAACAAAATCTAAAGGATTCAAAAATGTTCTACCTCTATCTTGCTGTAAATATTTATTTTTATGATAATTTTATTCCTAAATTCTAATTTTTTATTAAAACTTTTTTTTTTCGATCAAAGCAAAAAAGAAAAGTTAATTTAGTGAAATTTATTTTTTTCTTTAAAATAAAACTTCTGTATTAAGGAACACAGAAAAAAAAATATCACATGGAAAACGAGTTTGAATCAACACGTGGATTCATTTAAGAAAAGAATTCTTAATGTCTTATGAATGATGTGTAGAATCAATAACAGCAACAACAATAACAAGGAATTAATTCTTTAATCTTCTCATTTTATCTCTTTTTAAATGTGTTTTCGATGAGACTTCTTTCAACTTGCTGAATGGCACGGAATTTAACTTTTTGTTGTTGTTGTTGTTATTATGAATAATTATTGATGGTGCTCTGTGCAGTTGGTCATTAGGTTGAGGTTGAATTTTTTTAGAATTTTTTTGGGGGTCGAGAATTTTTCAATTATGACTCCTTTCGTTAATGATCAGACGTCACTTATAAGCTCTTTTATTTTGATAAACTCTTTAAATATTTTCTAATGAAAAAAAAAAAATTGATAAGGATTGTTTAGGATTATTTAGCCGGTTTTTTATGACAAACTTCTAAAGTCCCGAAAATATTTAATAAGCTTCTTTAAATCTCTCATAATAAATGTGTTTATATTATTGGATTGATAAGTTTTTGCATTCATTCTTTGGAATTTTTATTGAAGACTTTCTAAGGTGGTTTTGAGTTGATTTTTTTTCTGATTCTTCGATTTTGATGTCTGGAATGTAGACTTATGTCTTTTTTTAAATTTAAGCTTGATAAGGATTTTTTTTTTTAAATTTTAAGAATGCTAAAATTTGGTACTTGCATAAAACTTGTAAATGACTTTAACCCGAAAGGCACAAGTCGGATAATCAAGATGAAATCCGGCATCAAGTCGCAGTGAGGCCAGCACTACTTCGGCTTAAATTTTATACCAGCTTGGTGCTGGCCTCACATTTCGTCTCGATTATCCCGATCTGTACCTTTCGGGTAAAGCTTGAAGTTAAAAATTCCAAATTTTTGATTAATTAAAAAAATCGTTTCAAACATTAATCAATCTTAACATTTTTATAATTCAGAAACTTATAAATTTTGCAATTTCTTGCCCAAAATACTTAATTATTTGACTTCAAAACTTTTTTGAAAACTAAACTTCAACATCAAAATAATTCAAAAAACAGTTCATAATCAACTAATACTCAATTCACAAGTGTCAGTGAGTTAAAAATACTCATATAATAATTTACTACATCTTCTTAACAAATAGTGACTTCACTTTCACTTCTGAGTGCTTATGTGTCTTCACGCCTGAGTAGTTTCTTCGGAAGTAAATAATGAATAAGTTATTCAATGATGTCTGGTCGTTTAAACAATTAATTTCAAGATTAGAATGTTTTTGTTTTTCCTTTTTTTAATTTTAAAATGTTGTGAATAAGAAGAGAGAGAATTTAATTCAAGTTTGACCAAAAATTTCTTGCCATTTCTTTTAATGATTAAACTAATTAAATTTCGGTTTTTTTTCGATTATTTCTATGCAAAATTTTTCTCAATTCAAACCAATTATTTAAATTAAAGACCCCCAAAATTTCAAAATTAAAAAAAATTTTTTTAACGTTTATTCAAATAATTTTACTAATCTTTTTTATTTTTTATTTACAGATATGGTGGACAGCACTCTCAGTAGCGTTAGGTCTAAATGTTCGTGGTGATGTCATTAAAGGTGTACCATGTGTTAAACGAAATAATCAATTATTTTGTCCAACAGCTGGTAATAGTTATCCAATGTGAGTTAAACAATGAAAATAATAATAAGAGGAAGAAGTCACGATTTAGTTTTAAAAAAAAATTCTAGTCGCGTGTCAATTCCTTCTATATTTGTATTTGTGCGTACATTAAAGATGCTTCAAGTCATCTTTTATTATTATCATAAATTCCCAAATGAATGGTAAATGGAATCAGCATTGTCGTCATCGTCGATGTTTTTTGTTCTTTAAGGAGCAAAAAAAATGATTTTTTTTTTCATTCATGACCGAAATTAGCTATTCGTCTTAAACATTGTCATCTTAATTAGAATATCTATACAGTAGAAAATGTGAATCGTGACTAGAAGCACGAAATGACACAAAACATCGTGCTTTCATTTCCATTCCGTCCCTACTCTCGTCTTTATTTTCACAAAAAAAAAAATATATTTAAAGAAGCTTCTTGCTACTCAACGTGTAAACAGATTGTTGTTACTATTAAGAGCATATTTTCGTGTATGATTTAATGAATTACTTTAAGACATGACTTAAAACTTTAATGAACTTCGTTTCATGACATAATCATGAGTATTTTTTTTTTTTTGATATTCTGAGCCAAGGATGGCTTGATTGTATCTTAAAGTATTCTCTTTAAAGTATGATGATGAAAAAAAAAATTAAAGTTTTATTTGACAGTTTTTGGATTCAAATAATTTGAAGAATTTTTAAAAATTTGTTAAATTGAATAAATTTATTCAAATTAATAACTTGTACTTTAATTACATACTTAACATATGTCATTTTGACACATATTATTCTGTTTAATATTTGAATTAACAGAACAAATATGACACTAATATAGAATTTAATTCCAACCTGGAATCCATTCAACATCAATCAACTCAGTTTGTCTCCAATAAATCACAAAAAAATTCCAATAAGGTGTGCTACAATTATTAAACAAGACTCAAATAAATTTTAACTGAACAAAACTAAAGTTTCATTGAAAAATATCAAAATCAAAAGGTTATCGCATTATTTGCAATTTTATTACAATCGATTTTAATAAAACAAGCTAAAAATTACTAAAAAAATTACAATTGAATGCAAATCTTGAAAATACGATCAATAATGAAAATCATTCAATAAAAGTAATCTTCACCTGATTCCCACAAAACAAAACAAAAAAAAAAAAACAATTTTATTACTCTACTATAACACTTCAAGGTTATTCTAAGATCGCAAAAAATGGTAATAATTCACATTCATGAGGCAGTCATAATTCAGAGATTGCTCATCTTACTCTCTATATTTTTACATAATCGTGTTCATTTTTATCTTCATGTAGTGCGTGTTTGATGTGTATTGACTTACGTGATGTGGTTTGGTTTGTCGTGCATTTGCCTTATTGTTGAGGTGATGCTGAGAGGTGTAAGGAGCTCTGGGATAGGTGGTGATCATCATTCACAGAAATATAAGATGACGTAAGGATAGATTAATATATTTTTGTGGATTTTAATTGTGAAAATTATGCTGTTGAGATACAAAATAATGTGAATTATCCAAAGGGGTCGCAATGTTAAAAATTCGCCAACTTTGAATAAAATTTGACTGGCAACAAAAATTTTTGATTTCAAAAAAAATTTGTATGAAAAGTGAAAAAGTGTGCCGTGATGAGAGAAAAATCAAAAAATGTGTAATGATTTTTTGTTAATTTAATTTACAATATTAAGCTTTTAAACGACAGTTGGAATAAGCCTGATCACAGAAATGGCTTTATTTCCATACAAAATTTTTTTAAAATGAAAAATTTTTGTTGCGAGTCAAATTTTAATCCAAGTTGGCGAATTTTTAACATTGTGACCCCTTTGGAATTATCTCAGATTTTATTGCTGAATTTAGTGGAAATTTTGAATAAAATTTTAAAAATTTTTGTGTTGGATCTAGAAAGGAATTCTTATTTATGCATCAAAATACTAAAATGCACGATAATTTTCTAAATTGTTTAATAAAAATAAAATGTACATAAATTCAGAATTATGGGGTCATAAAATATTAGATGAGCTTCAATAATTTATTGTGTACCTAATCAAACTTTGGAATTCTGTTAAGAATAAACTTCAACTACAATTTCATAAAAAAAAAACATCAAATGCCTTTATCTGTTCAACTTCATTGCATTTTACTACAATTTCAGTTCCACATTCAAATTCACATCTTTTGTTAAACAAAATTGTCATAAATAATAAAAACTTAAAAAGAATCATAATAAAATATCTTACGAAAGTTTATTTGTTGCAATGAAATAAGCATCATCATCATCATCAAACAACATCATCATAACCCACGATTAACATTGAAAATAAAATACAGAAAAAAATCATAATAGTTTAAAGACTTGTTACTATTATTGTGGCATAGAAACCTAAAGCCACACACTGATGTTTAATTGAATGAATTCAATGACTTTCAATTTTTTTTTGTTGGTTAAATTGTCGCTCTTATTGTTCCTATTATTCAATTCTTTTGTTGGTTGTTGAATAGGGAAAAAATTGGTTAGTGAATTTTTTGGAGCATTTTATTTTTGGATTGTGCGAAAGAAGGCTGGATGTGATAGCAATTTTTTCAAATTTTCAAACTATTTTCATTAATTTGATACTATAGAATATAAAATATTATTTACATGTCAAGCTAAAAGTACTTAGTTAATTACGAAAATTATATAAATGCAGATTCTAGTCCTTGGAATATTAAAAATCAGTTCTTAAACAAAATTTTACAATATATGACATAGTTTATCTAAAAATACATTGATTTTTCACAAATCTTCCAAACCTATATTCATATATTCACATAAGGGGCCGTTCACTTATGACATCCATCAAAAACTTGGAATTTTAGACCCCCCTCCCCCTCTGTCATTTTTCATACGTTTCGTTTTGAGTAAATTCGATTTGAGTAGAATTTTTCCGGAACCAAACAATTACTCAAATCGAGGATCCCCAGTAATTTTTCACAAATCGGACATCATAAGAGAAACAATCCCTAAATCCACCTGTCTATTTTAATTTTCATCATTTACATTACTTCCAATCCATAAAATTTTCAAACACTTTATTCAAAGCTCTTCACAGTTCAAAAGACAATTCCACCACTTTCATCGTCTATATGAATTCCTGTATCTACATATTACAATTTTTTTTGCGATATTTCAATTGAAATTGAAGTGTGAAGAGTCATTAAAAGCACTTGTCTTCATTTCACATTGCAATTCTCTTTTCATATTATTGAGATTTCAATCGATTTATATTCCATATATTCATAGCATTTACAATATTTTTAAAGCTTTTTTTCCGTATCTTCCTCTTCTCACCTTTCATTTGATGTGTATATGGATAAGTCCATACGATGAGTAAAAAAAAAGAAGAAGCTTGAAATGTAAAGTCTATTAATTCCACATCCACATTTGTTCATCGACAAAAAAAAATTAACACAATAAAATGAAATCGAAACGTTAAAGCAAAGTGTAAGAGATGGAATAGAAAGATAGACAGACATTACTGCATGACATACTGCACACAGTCAGTGTCTGTCTCACATTCTCTTCGTCTTTCGTGTTTTTCTCTGCTTTGCTGTTTAAATAGAAATGGAAATGGATAGGTTAGATGAATGACTTGTGAAAAAAGAATAGCTAACAATATTAATAATGAAATCGAAAGTGATTTTTTTTCTCTCTACTTCAATTTGTGCTCCTCTCTTGACTAAGTCTGACATTTTTCAGTTTGCATTTGTTTTTTGTACACTTTAAGTGGAATAAATTGCATGTAGTACAATAAAAATGGATGAAATATTGCAATGTATGTGAAATAGTCATAGTTGACAGGCAAAATGGCAATTGAATGAGATTAATGCACACGAATAAGCCATTGCACTGGCATCTCATAAAAATGAATATAATATGCTTTTACATGCTCAATGAGAGCAGATTTGAATTGGGGTTTGGGTGTTTGATGTTTGAGGGATTTTTTTGGCGGTTTGGTTGGCTGGAATGCAATTTTTATAAACGTATATTCTAGTTTCAATTAATATTGTGTTTTTTTAGTTAAGAATGCATATTCAATTTTTTTAAGGAAAGCCCAAAAAATTTTGTTCAAAATATTAAAGTTTTAGGAAATTTTTAATTTTTTCCTCGAAAGCTCCTTCAAAACTTAACTATTTTGCTCACACGAGCAAACTGCGCTTCCTTGTTCACCAAATCAAATAAATCCATTCATCCCAAACTTCAATCACGACAAAGTAAATCTCCTGTTTCGAGTTAATTGGAACATAAAAAAGTGTAACTTATGATTGTCAATAAAAAAAAAATCAGATTGTGTTCAGACATTATGCAATTCAAAGACACAAGACGATGTCGAAGAAGAAGTGCACATATTGTAACACTTTGTAGTCATTGAATGGACATGATAAATGATTGTGATGTTTAAGATTGTGACAAATTGAGAGAGACCCGAGCGACAATCATGTGTCTCATGGCAGCCATAATGCAGCCATAAGACGCTGCCATTTGCCATCTGCCTTGAGTGGCGGCAGTTGTTAAGCGCCATATGGCTGCATTATCGCCTTGATGGCAGCGCATGATGTCGATTTTACCGCTTCCAAGGCTGCCTTGGAGCTGCCATCGCCACAAAACTGCCTTGCCTTCTGAACGCCTTGTTGGTGGCATGATGGCGCATTCATGGCAGGTTTGGTGGCAACAAAAACTGGTATAAAATTGCTATAATTTTCTTACTTCAAATTTCTAATGACCGTTTTTCAATTTTATATCTTACATTAATCTATGGAAAAACATGGGAAATAAACTTAAGTCATGTTAAGACTTAAGTTCTGAGTCGAGCAAAAACTAATTAAAGTTCTGTGCGACTTAAGATATTTATTAAAAATATCTTGAAATTGTATGAAAATAAAATTTGACTTATAATAGTGATTTCTGCTAACACTTGTGAAGTATATCACGGTCACGAAAAAGTTGATGGCAGTCATAAGGCAGTCATATGGCAGCCACCAAAATTCGAAAAATCATGTGTTTTTATGGCAATCACATGGCAGCCAAATGGCGATGCAGCTCATGGCAGTGCATTGTAACTGCCTATTATATGGCAAGGCAGTGTGATGGCTGCCATGTGGCTGCCATTGCCACAGATTGTCGCTCGGGAGAGGATGTGTGGTGGTATTTAATGGAAATTAAGTTGGATCCTTAAGATGAATTTATGAGAAATTTGTTGAAATTTTGCGTGATTTTAACTGCATCTTAATGAGAAAGAAGTCATAAATTTTTGATAGAATATGTGAGAAGATATTTGGTGTCTAAAATGTCACAAAATTCTAAAATGTACAAATTTTTAAAACCAATTCTTTTAAAAATTCAAAGTTTAATTATAAATTATTCCATTACTCAATCTCCCAAAAAAAATCTCCAATTTCATTAACTTCAAATCACACATCTCCATCCCATTCATCAATAAGTGAAATCACAAATAAATTCGAGGTCATTTAAGAGACAAAATTAACACAACAACAAAAAAAAGATGATACTTTGTATCAATGAATACGAGATCCATAAAAGTCCAAAAATTCGACAAGTAACGTGAATGATAATATTCACGAGATATGTGATGAAGACATGTGTCGCCAGAGATTATGATTTCTGCAAAATGATAAGAATGTGTGATTTGCACGTAGACGTGACGCTGGGATTTTTGCTGATTTTTGTAATTAAATTTTTGGCATAAATTTTTGATGAAAGTTTTTGAATTTATTTTATTTTAAGATCTCAATAAAAAAGCTCAATTTAATAAAATTTTTGAATGAATGAGAAAATTCTGCCGATCCACCTGGCAAAATTCATTCACATTCAGGTTCTTTTACCTCACAAACCATCCAGCTATTCAGATTCCTTCCTGTAATCAACCAGAAAATTTCCACGTATCCACAAAATTGAAATTGTATAAAAGAAGCATTAAATTAATCAATAAAATACTGTATCAAGTTCCACCTCACATTCATAATAAAAATGTGAAGAAAAAAAAAATTAATAATAATAACAAACATCAATGAATTGAGAGAAACTGCCATTGGCAAGGCTACAGACACAATGCAAAAAAAATCATATTAATATTTATTGCTCTCACGGTGAGATAAACAAGCATGAAAAAGTTAACGAGACTCGCGTATAGTCAGAGATAAATGCCCTCAATTGAGCTAAAACATTATTATTATTACTGCGGAAATTTACTACTTAGTTTATTTGTAACTATCGATTAATTTGCGATATTTGAAATTAGTGAAGTTCCCTTGTAATTATTTTAATTTTTTTTTAAATTTTGAAAAAAAATCTTTAAATTTTGAAAAAAAAAAATTTAAATTTTGAAAAAGTTTTTAAATTTTGAAAAAAAAAATAAAATTTGAAAAAAATTTAAAATTTGAAAAACACTTAAAATTTTAAATAAAATTTAAAATGAAATTTAAAAATAAAATTTTGAATAAAAAAATTAAAAAAAAATTTAAAATTTTGAAAAACACTTAAAATTTGTTTAAATTTAGATTTTTAAATTTCAAAATTTTTGGAATTTTAAAAAAAATTGAAAAAGTTTTTAAAAACCCCAAAAATTTAAGAAAAATATAAAATTTGAAAATTAGCAAAATTAGAAATTATTAGAATTAAAAGAAAATTAAACTTAAAAAAAAAAATAATTTTAAAATTATTGTCAATCACCAAAAAATAGAATTTTCAACTCATAAAAGTTTCATTATTTTGATAAAAAGCAAAAATTCAAAACTTTTATTAACTTCAAAAATCAATTTTAATACTGCAAAAATAAATTAATTATAGACCAGTTCAAAAACCTCAGCTCTAATAAATTAAAATTAACATTTTTTGCATATTTCCACACACTATTAATTACAATCTTTCATACATGCTAAAATAATCCACATTTATTTCATCATCAACTATAATAAATGTTATTGATTAAGCGCATAAAAAATTCTATCGAGATTAAACTCATTGGCAGTTAATTCGAATTAATAATTTTTTTCATGATTTTATTCAACAGATTTGAAAAAAATAATTATAATTTGTGGATTGCGAGCGACGAATTGAGCTCAGTGATGAAAATTAAATTAAAAGTCATGAATGAATGAATGTTTACATGAAATGAGGAAAGAAATATGTTTGGGTGCGCGTAATGTGAAAGAAATTATGACTAATGTCTGTGGTTCTCAAACTTTTTGGTTATTTTTATTATTTAGATTTTTTTTTAAAAAAAATTATTGTTTGAATTTTTTCAAATTTTAATGAATTTATTGAAATTTTTTTAAAATAAATTTTAGAAACACAATTTTTTTTAAAATAAGTTTTAGAAACACAATTTTTTTAAAAAATTTTAAAACTTAAATCTTTATTTAAAAAAAAATCAAACTAACTCAATTGAAATCTTTCCACTTCAACATCTCAATTTTTTCTCTCAAGCTACTCAAATTAAATTTATGACCTGCCAGCTTCCAAAGCGCAATGCGAAATTTATTAGACATTCAACATTATTTTATCGCTAATTCGATCGTATGCCGTACATTTTCCTTGCGTACATCTACATATATTTCCATTGAATAGATTAAATTACTCTATTTAATTTAAATACAATTTTTATTCTTATTTCTTTTGTACGAACAAAGACGCTGGCAATGACGACAAGTACTACGGTCATGAATGTTTTAAACGCGTAATTGAGTCTATTTCAATAATTGATTATCATATTGCTGTTGAGAGATATATCTTGTGTGTTCTAAATTCAATAATTTTATTGATTTTTTTTTGGTTTTAACGTGAATACTAGAAGCTGAGTCGTAGGCAGGAGCGTAGCTAGGGGAAGGGTTTTTGGGTCCATCTCCCCCCCCCCCCCTCCCCTATTTTCTCGAGGTTTACACTAAATATTATTGAATGTTTAAGGTCCGAACCAAAAAAATGTCGAAAAGGAGCAAACCACCCCCCCCCCCCCACTTAAAAATTTTAATTATTTAAAATCACAAAAATGAATGTTGTTAAATTTTTTAAATTTTAAAAATTTTGCAAATTTTCTCTTAAAAAATTTTTAAACTAAACACTTTTTATTTTTAAATTTCCAAACTTTTTATTTTGAAATTTCAAAATTTTGTTTTGAAAAAAAAAAATTTTTAATACCCATTTTTTTAAGTACCAATATAGAAAATTATACAAACAATTTCTTAGTACAGACACGCCTAATATGTTAGTCTGACATGAATTATTTTACTTACTTTTTTCCTATTTATATTTATTTTTTCTATGTCTCCATTTTTTCCTCCAACTTCAACCTCATTTATATGTTAATTTTTTATCATTATTATTTTTTCTTCCATTTATATACATAAATCTCTCTGCATTCCTGAATGAATCGATATCATGACAAAATCTACATTTTCATGGATATACTTGTCGTGAATAAAAATGTATATCCTTGAATTAAAAAAAAAATCTGAATTCAGTGACAAAATTGAGAATTTCATCGATGAAAATAAGGCACTGATGAAGAGAATGTATGGATATTTCGAGGCGGAAAATGAGTATGGATCGACGTTTCAACAAGGAAAAAAACGAAAGCGTATGCTGTACGGTGAGGATGCAAATCCACCCAATTTGCCAGAATTAGATGAAATTTATTTTCCACCTGGCGAGGGTCCAAATCCGATAAGAGATGCTGGCCCTTCGGGTGATTCATATTTTAGTAAATTGCGCAGTAAGCGACAATCTAGACCTAACACTAGTAGTAGTAATAAGAATGCTGGAGGTGGCAAGGATACTGGGCGGTAAGTGATGTTTGAATTTTCTTGAAAAATGTTTTATTTTTCAAATAATTTATTTAAAATTGAATAAATATAAATTTTCGTATAAAATTTCTCAAAGTTAAATTTCTTTTCTTTCTTATTAATCATTTTCCAGTGTCGATGCATGCGAATCAAAAGTAGAAATTGTAACACCATATTGGGCATCTAATTCAGCTGGTAAAATTCGTGCCATTGTTAATACACAACATTTTGAGCAAGCAATTCATCAGGAAGTGTGCTCGTAAGTACCCTTTACAAACTAAAATTCCCATGTTTGCAAACTACAAAGCTACAAACTCAAGCTCTTAAACATTTCAACTCCATTCATTAATCAAAAAACTTCAATGAAAAAAGAAGACTCGAGACAAATCGGAACCTGTTCAGTTTCATTATTGAGAATTATTGATATTTGAGAATAAATAAAAGAACATCAGCTGATGATGATTTTGGTCAAATGTTGTTGACCAAGAACAAGTCAACAAGCCACAAAAAAGAATAGAATTAAGAAGAAGAAGAAGAAGAACTGCAACTTGTGCTAAAAGATTATCAAATATCTTGATTATCGTTAGTAGCACGTGTTTTTAATTGTGTTTTGTTTTAAATTTTGTGCGCGCTATAGTTTGATATGTGGATAGAATGGCAATGTTTTTGGGATTTTTGGGGAGATGAGATTCGATAGATTTTGATAGTTAGATGATTAATTAATAAAATTTAAATAAAAATTGTATTTTCTAGTAGATTTTGTAGAATTTTTGTAACCTATTCTTCTAATATTCTTATTTATATTAATGGGGGTCCTCGATTTTAAAAGTCAAAAATTTCACAAATAAAAATTCAAAATTTCGTTTTTAACGGTCATTTTTCATACGTTTCGATTTGAATAGAAAAATTTTGGAACAAAGTAAGTGTTCAAATCGAGTACCCCCTGTATTATTATTGACAGCTTGTTGACTCACTTTCTTATCTTGAAAGCTTATGAACGATTAACTTAACTTTATCAGATTTTAGCATTGTTACATTTCACAAAACTTCTGACAAGCTATCAACAATTCTAATATTTCTTATATCGAATCTCTTGACAAGCTTTCATAACTTTCATACAATTATGATTTTTTCTTGACAATTTATTAAAAATTTGTTTTATTTTTAGAAAAGTACAAACAAACCGTTGTGCTGGTGAATGTGGCTGTGAACAAAAATACAAATGGCATCGTTTACTAGCCTATGATCCAGATAATGATTGTAAAGGAATTTTCATGGATTGGTTCTTGTTTCCAAGTTGCTGTGTTTGTCGATGTAATCCACTTTAAAGACACATCCAAGGTGCATAACTTGTGTGGAGTAAAAAGGAAGAAGAATCATCATCAAGCCCTAGCAATACCAGCCAGGGATCATTGTCATATAATTTTATAATAAATTTAAATAAAATTAATTCATCAAAAAAAAGTTATTTTAAGTGCTATTTTTGCAATAAATTGCAAGACAGAGTGAAAAGGCAAACGACGACTAAATTTTCTCTTATGTAAAAAAAAAAGTGTTAAGTGCAATTATTGAAGAAGAAAAAAAAAACGATGTAAAAAATTTTAAATTATTAAATTCAAATTCATTTTATTCAACAATGTAAAATTCAAGAAATGCCACCATAAGCGATAAAAAAATTTTAAGACTCGATAAGGAAGAAATATAGTAATTGAAAAAATGTTAAAATTAGGAATTAAATTAAGCGAGACTTGTATGAAGTTAGGGTGAGATTTTTGAGGCAAATTTGAGCTCAAAAATTTTAAATTTTCAATTTTTTGATTTTTCTTTGTTAAATTGAAATTTTACAAAAACTATATTGAGTAATTTAAACATGATTTGTTTAATTTAATTTCAAAAAGCCCCTAATAATCTCTCCCTAACTCCACATAAACACCCTCAAGATGAACATAGAATAAAAATTCATCTTAAAACCCTTTTTTCCTTCCTTTTCTCGTTTACATACTTTTAATCTTATTAGATATAAATGAGCAATCCCATTGTCTTAATTAAGTTGTGAATACAAAAAAAAAATGCTTAAGTTTTTTGCTAGAATAATAAGTAAAGAAAAACGATTTAAATGATCATTTTATTGTAAAGATTTTTCCTTTCATTTCTATCACATTGCTTAACACATTTATCAACGTCTAGACGATTAAAGAAAAATTTGCTACTGCTTACATTATTATTTTTTGATGGGAGTCTGGAAATTGGTGGTAATTGGGGGTTTTATTTGAAAAATTTTTAAAATTGTTTTTATTTTTCAAACTTTTAGTTCTAAATTAAATTTCAAATTGAAGCAAAAATTTAAAAAAATTAAATTTGAATTTAAAAATTCAAAATTTAATAAAAAGTAGTTCATCCAAAATTTTTGAAGAACAAAATTTTTTTTTGTTTAAAAAAAAGTTTTTTTTGAAGAACAAAAATTTTTGAACAAAATTAAAAATTTCTAATTTTTTTTAAAATTGCAAATTTTAGAAAATTTTTAAAAAAATCCAATTTTATAATTTTATCTCCAAATCTCCCCATAATCAGCTCCCATTACTTGTATATTATTTTTTTTATATTTCATTCTCTATTTTCTCCCTTCACTTGAATTTTTGTGCTTACGACTTTAAAATTGAGATTTAGTATTAAGCAAAAAAGAAGATAAAAATAAAATAAAATAAAAATAGCAAAATGTGAAGAAAAACTAAAGAAGAAGAAAAAAATAAAAGAAGAAATTTTTCTCTCCTTGATGCAAGTTAATTTTGTAATTTTTTTTTATTATTTATCTCGTTAAGACTGATGGTGAGTCAGAATCAGAAGTTGACGATAGATTAATTTGATGAATGTAATGTGAACAGATTGAAATAATTGTGGGTTCAGATTTCTGAAATTGTTGAATTAAATTTGATTTTTTACTGCTACTAATTAGGTTGATGGTAAGTTATGATGCATAGTGTGACCATCGACGAGTATTTATAACGAACAGTCTAGTATTTTCTTAGCTGTCCCGAAAAAAATTTTTGAAATTTATTCCTGGTCCCTTTTTTTGCAAGTATTAAAAAAATCACCTAATTTACATTTTTTAAAATAAATTTCTTTAGAACTAAAAACAATTAAAAGTTATAAAAAATTATAAGAAAAAAAAATAAAGAAATGAAAATTCCACAAAATTCCTATCCATCCTCCATGCAAAAAAGCATCAAAATATCCACAGTAATTACAAAAATAGACTGCAAAAAAATTGTAAATTGAAATCATCATCACAACAATTATGATTATAGCTGACTCGGCTCCTTTCTTCTTCTCCTCTTTCGACACTTTTTCTCCATTTTCATGAGAATTATTCGTTCATTCACTCACTGAATCATGTTAAGTAATTTGCTGATGAAAATGATAATGTTGTTGAGTTTCATGCGAATTAAGGTCAAATTGATAGACGAAGCAGTAAAAAAAAAAAATTTTTTGGCACTTTGAGAAATTACAAAAAAAAAATTAAATTGTCTGATGTAATAAATGGACGCATTTGCATCGAGAGACATTAAATATTTATTCCTATGAGAAATGTATTTTATCATCGTGACGTGAACCTTTTTCTGGTTCATGGTGTTTTTGAATGTCGTTTTTTTACTAAATTAAGGAAGAGAAAAGTTTTGTGTCATTTTATGAAGATGAATTGTGGATGATGAAATTATGATTTGAGATGGAGTTTGTATGCAAGATGATAGAAAGTGATTTACTATTTTTTAGGATGTTTTGAACTAGATATTTTGACTCAAAGTTTTGAGATTGAAGCTCTACAATTTTTATGAAAATTTGACCAAAAAAATCCAGAAAAATTAAATTTCATGACCTGAAATTTAGTTTTTGATCAAAATTTCATCGTTGTCAATTTTTGGATCCTCCTTCAAAAAATTCCATCACAATGATCATCCAATCTCACCCCAAAAACCAAACATCCATAATTTTTCATCCAAGCGAGCATCCACCGTCATTAATAATAATTTTCCTCTATCTCTTCATTCTTGTTCCCAAACGAGAACAAAATAACAGAAAACTTTCAAGTAAACAAGCTCAATAAATGTAATTGCAATTGTTTCCCAAGAGCTTTTATCCTTTTTTTCTTCATTCTCCAAAAAAAAAAAACTTTTTTTCATTCTTTTGTTTTGAGAGAAAAAAAGAAAAAGTTTGAGATGGAAAATAGAGAAAAATGACAGTTATCACAATGATGCCATATAAATGTCACTCATGCATTCAACTAAAAGAATGAAGCAATGATGAAGAAAAAAAAGTTTTTTTTGCTTGAGTTTTTAAAAAATTGAGGAAAATAAAGAGGATGGAATGGATGTGATTTTTGAATAGGGTATATTAGCTTTATTTTGAGGAGGTTAAATGATCTTGGTGGATTGGATTTTTGGGGTCTTTTATTTCATTTTATTTCTTCGAATAATTTTCAGAGAGTTCTCTATTCATTTTTTTAAATATTTAACATTTAAAGAATTCACTTACGCATATTTTCTACAACTTTTAATATGACTGCAAAATTTAAAATAATATAATTATTGAAGTACATATGTACATGTGTACATGAAAAATTTGCAAATTGATCTATAATCTTACAAAAACTCAATATTGAGAATAATCCTACAAGAAATTGCACTAACACCCAGCCAGGGGGCAGGTTCAAGTGAGTCCGGAAACCACCCTTTGAGGGCATTCATTTCATTTTTATTTTGGCAGAGTTTTTGAGGAAAAAAATATTTGGACCTCTTCTAAAAATTTTGTTCCATACAAAAAAAAGTGAACACCAACCCCCCCACCCCCACCACCACAGAAAAAAATTCTGACTATGCTCCTGCAACTAGCATTTTTAAATTTCCAGCTTTAAAAATTACATTAGTATTCGTGAATCTAAACGTCTCTCTTCCATTAAAATCCATAAAATTTCATCTCATTATCATTAATTTCCACCTTTCATCGACCATTAATTTTTTCAGCATTTATTTGCAACGCAATTTTCAAAAAATGCGCTTCCATTTATTTCCACTAAGCCATAACATTTTAATCATCAACTTTAGTTTTTTCCTCATATTCCAATTTACTCCACAAAAAGCTCAATGCACGAACAGTGCATTGACAATTCATACCATTATAAAAATGTGCAGCATAACACTCAACTGACATATTATGTTGTCAATTGAAGCTTTATTTCTTTTTTTTTTCTTCATGGTTTGATGCTCAACCGAGAAAATGAGCTCCACATTGAATTGCATTAACGATGTCAAAACCGCTAACGAACGTGAGAAAAAATAGTGACTGTGATATGAGCATGAAGAGTAAAGTTGAGAATGGAAGTGAGAAGCACAAGAAGTGTAAAAGCAATTAAAATGAAGCTAAATGAGCTTCTTTGTATTGCAATGTTTAGGGGTCGTGGATTGTCGGGAAAAAATAAGACTTTTGTGTCTCTTTGAAATTTTAAAGCATTTTATAAGTAGCTCAAATTGTCTAGTCCAAAAACCCCCCAAAAAATCAAATTACATTCACATCCAACAACACACACCGGAAAGTCAATAATGAAGCAATGGAACTAACCACACAAAGACGTAAAAGCACGAATTGCCAGCAATTCTCATCTCTTTATTGTGCACATTCATCACATACCATAAAAGCCAACCAACATGTACATATCGTTCATTTCTTATCCCACCTATCCTTTCTGTATTTCCATTTCTCTACGTTTTGGCTTTTATTTAATTCCATAAGACGGTAACAGAAAAAAGTTAACCCTCGTTATGTTTTGACTTCCTCCTAATTCTTTTCATTCTTTTCTCATACGTACGTCTTTGTATCTCACAAATGTGTCGGGTGTGTGTTTTTCCACACATTTCTTTTCTTTTTTTTTGCTGCTACTGAATTCTTTATTCTTCTTTTTTTTGGCTCATCATTGTTGGTGTTTGGTGAGGTTGAAGAAACAGAGAAGGAGATGCAAGATTGCAAGTTTTGAATATTTTGGATTTTTTGAAGCTTTTTTTTTAAAAAGAAAAAAATTACTTAAAAAGGTTTCTTTAATTTGAAAAATGGAACTTAATAAAATTCAAATTCATTAATTTTAAAAAATTTAAAAGGTTAAAATTTTGAAACAATTTTTATTTTAAAAAATTTGATTTTCATTTTGAAATTTATTTTAATTCCAAAAATTTGAAATTTTTAAAATTTTTATTATTGTGACCAAATTTTCTAGCAGCGATAAAAAAATCTTAATGAAAAATTTTAAAATCTTAATCTTATATTTTAAAAAAAAAACCAAAAAAATATAAAAAAAAACATTAAATTCCACAAAAGAAAACCTCAAAAAATAAAACAACAAAGAAAATAAGAAGAAATGGATAAGACAAAAAAACTTTCAAGAGATGAATGAAATTTTCTTTTGCAGATTTAAAGCTTTAGGAATAAAAGATGAAATAAAAAAAATATTGTTAAAGAAATAATCCGGCAGCAATTTTTTTTTTCCTTATCCTTCATTGAGAAGCTCGTTATGAGACTAACGAAAATTCAATAAGGAAGAATCTTCAACTTGAAACTTTTCCTTTTCCCTTTGTTGATTTTTTTTGCGTGTCCTGTCTGGTCGAAAAAAAAATATTTTTTCTTATGGCCTTTTTTAAAGGGGATATAAATACTTTTGAGGGATTAAAGGGAGTTAATGTTGATATTCGGTCTGTTGGGTTAAATGTATTGATTTATGGATGATGCTTTGACTAGACTGGGTTTAATGAGGGTTGAATTAAATTTTGTAGACATGTAAATTAATTTATGATTAGAGTAAAATTCTAGCAATAATTTGGAGATAGTTAACCATGTAGTTTTGAGTTTTTGTATATAAATTATTGAATTTTACCAGAAACAACCTGAAAACACCAAAAATGCGTCTTAAATCCCAAACATCCTCAAAAATTTTGCTCGAACTCGAAAATTTCCTTTCCAATAAAAATCGACTCATATGAAAAAAATTGAACTAAAGCTAATGTTTACGTTGCATACATACATCCATCTCCCATCCTTCCAATCCAACTCCACACATCCATTCTCATCTCATGGATGTTATATTTTATTGATTTCGAAAAGGCATTACATTTCGGTCGAGTGAATTTTTAATAAGACCGTCTCTCATTTCATCTTCATCCTCAAGATGTGAAATGAAACAAAGTCATTAGTCATATATAAGCTTGTAAGCTTCAGAAAATCTGATTTGTTGTTGCTTTCTTGTTCTTGTTGTATTATTATACTTTATCCGATTTGTTAGACATCAAATCCTCATGCTTGTTGTTTTATTGTATTTTCCTGTCCAATGCACAATGTGTGTTTGTATTTATCGATGTAGAATAACATAAAATGTTGTATTGTATGAGATATATTGTGGGAATAAAAGTTTAAAATTGGATTTGAGCGCATTTTATGTCTGCATAGATGGATGTAAAAATTTAATTATTTCTTTTCAAATTGAAGTTTTAATGACTTTTTATTTATTTCTAATCAACTTTGTGAACTTTTGTTTCTAATATATATTAATAGAAATTTTCATTATTTAAAATAATTTTCTGGTTTTGAAAATTTTTTTAAATTTTGAAAACTAAAAAAGTTTTTTTTTTTAAATTTTCAAACTTAAGGAAAAATTCAATTTTATTTTCAACATCATATTTTAGAATAATCTAAATGATTTACACAAATCAATCAAGTTCTTTATTATTTCTAAAATATTATGATGTTTTTTATTGAAATTATAACAGAAATCTTCCTTATCATAATTTGTGACAGATTCTATAAAGTATCGAGTTTCATATACACGTCAGATCATGTTTTGCAAAATTTTAATCCCCTCAATTTTATGGCTTTTAAAAGAGAAGAAAATAATGAAAATTTCTCAGAAATTTTTTACGTTTAAATGAAAAATAAATTTTAGATTTTTTTTTGTTGGATCTAAAATTTAATTTAATATAATTTATCTTAAAACACATTCAAAACTCTTTAAATTTGTTTAAAAAATATGTTCCGACGTATATCATTAATTAAATAAAGGATTATTATTATTATGTTCAAAAAATAATTTTTAAAAACTTTTTAATTTTGTCGTTTTACATTTTTTTTAAAATTTGCTTTATCATTAAATGAAGTTAATAAAATACTTTTCCCATCAAAATAAATAAATTTACAACAAAACTCTTCACATTTTCCCTAAGCCACCATTAATCTTACCATCATCATCAAACATTCAATTTGCTTAAAACTATCTTCACAAAATCAAAAAAACTCATGAGATAAAAATTTCCTTAAGAGTTGAAAATTGTCTGTAGAACTTTTCCTTTTACACCAAAAGCAAAAAAAGAAAAAGAGTCTCAAACTAAATCTCAAAAAGTAAGTAAATTTAAACTTATATATGATGATGCTAAAGCTTCATTTATATTGTGAAGAATTTGCTCGAGAAGGAAAAAAAGAAAGTTTGAAATTTTTTTTTAACTTGATAAAGAAATAGTTTTCTCGAAAATAGTTGAAAAGCTGCTTTTACTCATCCTTAAATTTTGAATGTCTTGAAGAACTAACGACTTTGAGTTGCTCTGAGCTTCACAGATTCACATAAACGATCAGCTTAACACAAATTTATGCAAAGCTTCTTAAAGTTAAGGATTTTGGTGTTTTAGTGGCAAATTAAAGAGTCAATTTGGGGTGTTTTGGATTTTTTAATTTCTGAGGTTTTTCATAAATTTTATCAATTTATTTTTGATAAAAGTTACAAAATGTCGAAAATGCGCTTTAAAACCTAAAAAAAATTTAAACTTCCTCAAAAATGCTTTTGCAGCTTTTGTATTTGCATCTACCCTTGAATCCTTCATCCTTCACCATTTTCTCGCTTCTAGCTTATTCTCGTTTGTATTTCGTTCTGCATAAAATGTTTTCACAGTCTTGCAAAATTTGGAATAATGAAAAACGTGCCTGAAATAATACACAACGTGGAAAATTCCTATTCATATTAATATTTTTTTGATATTTGAATTTTTTACCGTAATTCTTTTAATTTTCATTTTATTTTGCCTTTTTGTTCTTCAATTCATCATAATTATTTTGTGATTATTATATTGTGAAGAATAAAGGGATGGGGGTTTGGGGGACTGAATGCTAAATTTTGAAGTTTTTTTCAAATCTAAACAATTTTATGTGAAATAATTTTTCCAAACTCGTCAATATATTATCCACAATTTTTTTATGAATTTTAAGTTAAAATTAATTTTTCGAAACTTTTTAAGTAATTTTTTGGTAATTTCACATTAAACTGCAATTAATGATCAACTCAGAAAAAAACTCAAAAGCTTCAAAACTTTTCAATTAAATCAAACTCTCAAATCTTTAATTCAAATTCATCAATTTTCTCATTCATTTCACCAACAAGTTCCAATAATTTTCCATGAAAAAAGCCCCTCCACAAATGGCCAAATCAAGTGGTTCTCCTTCTTATTTATTTCATTAAAAAATAAAATTATATTCCATACTGCCCACTTGAAAATACGCGATGGAATCTCGTTTTCTTCTTTTACATTCAATTTGTTTTTAATTTCTTTTCATAACGAATTGTAAAAGAAATGAAAAATGGATGAAAATAGAAGTGGAGAAGAAGGAAAAAAACGGAAAAACAATTTGAACAGTCTGCTACGTGATTTCTCGTCTGTTGTTTCCCATTTTTTTTTCTCCTCGCTGCTTCTTCAAGGAAGAACTTTTTTTTTATTGATTGGTTTTCCTCTTGTACTTTTTTTCTCGATATATTGAAGCACTCATCTGCCTAGAACGTGATAGATGACTGGATGTGCTTGAATATAACAAAGCGAAATGCGAGGAATATTTTAAGGATTCTTAATAAGGAAGGTTTTTGCAGACTACCGACATTTCATTTCGAATTTCTTCGACATTAAGTTCGATTTCTTCGACATTTGATTCGAATTCTTCGAAATTCCAAAACAAAAGAAATTTTAATAATCGAAAATTGACTCTTTAATGTGAGTTTAGCTTAAAGTTTTATGCTTTAAACTAAACTTTGATGATTATTAAATGATTCTCTTTGCATTACACATTATATAATTTAATAGTCAAAGAGAAATTAGAGAATATATTTAAAAAAATTTAAAGTTTTCATTTTTACAAAATTTTAATTTAATCAAAAATTATAATTTAACCAATTTGAACAGATAAAAAATGATTATTAATACTAAATAAAGTGTTAATAAACTAAACTGGAAGGTTTCTAGTTTGATTTGAGGCATATTAAGAAAACTAATAAAAAATTTTAACGACTGGAATTTTTTTGAAAAATTTTGAATTTCGGTTTTAACGGAGATATTTGAAATGTCGGTAGTCTGGGTTTTTGTAGCAATTCAGGAGCATTTTTTTTTTAAATTCTTACATTTCCTTGAATTATTAAAATTTTAAAGTTTTCATTTTTGGGACCGTTCACTTAGTACGTTACGCAAAAAACGACTTATCAAACACCCCTCTCCCCCCTTGTTACGTTTTTCGTATGAAAAAAATTCTTTTGTTTGACCTGTTACAAAATCCTAGACCCCCAGCCTCCCCCTAAAAAGCGAACGTACTAAGTGAACTAATTTTTTAAATTTTTTAAACCAAAAAAAAAAAAAAATTTATTTAAAATTTTAATTTTGACTTTTTTCTATTATTTAGTATACAAAAAATATTTAAACTTCTAATTTACTTTTCTCTTTACGCTCCTATTTATCTGACATGCAAAAAAAAATCCTCGAAAAAAAATCATCAATTGCTCCTAAATTCAATTTTTTTCTTCCAACAATTTTCATCTTCATTTTTTTTTTTCATTCATCCTCATCATGCACATCAAACCACAACACACAAAAAAATACAATTTCATCTAATCAAAAGCTCTCTTATTCCTCTTTATTTAGTCCTTAAATTCAAAATGAGCTATAATTTAGCATTGCTCTATGCCCCCTTATACTTTGCATACATATTGTCATGACCTCATTGAACATCCATTTATGCGGCTTCTTTTGTATGATATTAGCAAACAAACCCCAATTATACGGGTGAATTGAACGTTTGTGCTCTCTGTACTTTTTTTGGTCACTCCATAATTCATTCAAATTATGTTCGTTTCTTTTTTTTTGCTTGGTTTTGCTAGAATTGTGGAGGAGGTTGGAATAATTTGAAGGCAGATTGGGTGAAAGCTATGATGAATCTTATTTTTTTTTAAAGATGCATGAATTTTATTTTAAAAAGTTGTCAAAACATAGGAATTTAAATTTTTTTTTAAATTAACCAGAAAGGCACAAATCGGATAATCGAGATGAAATCCTGCACCAAGCTGGCATAAAATTTAAGCCGGAGTTGTGCTGGCCTCACTTCGGCTTGGTGCCGGATTTCATCTCAACTATCCTGCTTGTGCCTTTCGGATAATTTTGAAGTTTTTCTGTAAGAATTTTTTGGATAAACTTTTCAAATTCACCCCATAACCTCTAAAATGCGCTTCAAATACAGTCCAACCTCTTACTCTCCCCCAAAAATTTCCATAATCTTTAATATTTCTTCCATAAGGGATAATACATGGAGCAGTAATAATAACTGAACATAAGGAATTCTTTTCCGTATATTTTTCCTCTTCAACAAAAGGAAAAGAAAAAGTAAAACTCCAAAAAAAATAGCAAAAGGAAAATAAAAATTGTAAAAGGAATAATTTTTGTGTACAACGATGACGACAATATACAGCATCGAGAGCACATATAATAGTCAATAGAGAAAAGAGGCAAAAGTAAAAGCCAACAACAGCAGTGGAAGTGGAAAAAAAATTGGATAAAAAAAGTTTTTCATGTGATTTGAATACAAAATTTTCCATCCACTGCCTGCCTCTTTATGTGTGCGCAGCGCTGAAAAATTTTTGTACACAACATAATGTTGAAGGAAATAAGCAGGCTGGAAAAGGAAAGCAAAAAAAAAAAGTTAGTAACAAAAAATGTGTTTGCCATTTATCATGTCTACGAATGTGAATTGTATTATGCTGCAGCAAAAACATTAGCTTTACGTACACGTGTTCCATATCCAAATATGACTCGAGATGCTCGTCTTGTTGTGTCGTAAAAATGTTGCTTATATTATTATTGTGCCTTGTTTGTGATGCATGTTAACTAACTTATGCTTGCTGTGTACTTTTCGCAATTCCTACTTATGTGCAAATTCTACTCTTTTTATGCTGTGCTTCTTCACATTTTTTTTGTTCAAAATTGTCTTTTTTTATTCAAGCTATTCATGGGGGAAAGGGCGTCATAATTTCATGGGCTGTCAACTAGCTTTAGCTTTTTGTTATTGTTCTGTATTTTTCTCCATTTTTTCTGTGATTTTTATGATTCATGTGAGCTATTTAGAGGCAAAGAAGTGTAAATGTTGTTGAAAAATGCAAGGGTTAAGTATTTTTGAAGTTATGAATGTACGTTTTCTCTAGTTTCAACATAAATTCAAATTTTACTTGTCCGTTAAACTTTAAAAGAAATCTTATCTTGTTATTAAGTTCTTTAACGATATTTAAAATATCGTTGATCTTAGATTTAATTGTAAATCAAATTTTGGAAAAAATCTGAAGGCTTTTTATGGAGAAAGAAATAAATAACAATAATAATGAATAAATTAAATGTAGAATTTAGCCTTTGATTAAAAATATATGTGTATATATTGATATTGGTAAATGTCAAAAAATAAAGTTTTCAGAACCAAAATAATTTTGAACTGTGTACAAAATTTCTTGTTGATTGTGGTTTTTTGAAGAAAACGGGAAAATTTAAATTCAAATTTTGTCAACTTTTCAAAAAAAAAATCGTTTTAAAATTAATATAAATGTTTGTCTTCCATTTACTTCATTTCAGCTTGTAATTCACACAGCTTAATGTTGGCTTAAAATTGGTTTAAAGTTCACCAAAATGCCTCCTAAAATTCCACCTCAAATTCTTCACTCATAAAAATCTCCATTCAGAAGCTTAAAATTAAATAAAAAGTTCTCCTTTTTTCTATAATCATCCTAATTCAATTCCCAATCTCAATGCCATCTTCTAGTAATGAAATTTCTCCTCTTGTAACATCTCCTTTACTTTCAATCATTCCTTTCCATTTCTTTCCTTTTTTTAGTCATTATTCAAGCCACATTCAAACTTTCGCTTTTCTTTCTTCTTTACGTTTCAGTTCCATTCCGAACAACATCATTCACATTTCTCATCCATGTCTGTATACATTTTTTTTGAGTTGAATATTTTTTTTCTGTACTTTCATTTTTCTTGCCTATACATTGCCTGTACCATTGGGTGGTGTTTATTATCCTAAGCAAGTTTCACTCAAAACTGCCAGCAAAACAAGAAAAAAAAATATTTTTTCTCCATTTTTTTCACTTCCAACAAACATTTTTTTGCCATTCATTCCTATTGCCTGTGAATCGTGGTATGAATTTTAATTTCATTGCCTTACCATCATCATTGCCGTCATCATCATCATAGTGGTCGACTTTTATTAGGTGTGTAGAAGAGAAATTGAATAGCAGAGAAGGAATAGAGTAAGGATTGAGGAGATGTGGATTAGGATTTTTTGAGGGGACGGTGCTGGGGTGATTGAAATTTTGGATGAGTTAAAGGGGGATATTTAATGATTTTTGTGGCAGATTAATTTTAAACAGAGTTGATTTTGGTTAGAAAAATGCCAAAAAAGTCGGTCAAAATTTTTTCAAACTTTTGAGGCCCAAAAAATCTATTTATTGTTGTTTTGACTTAAAATCCATCAAAATATAAAAAATAAAAATTTCAAAATCTTCTCCACAAAAGCGTCAAAAAATTCATCCCAAAATTCCTTCCATATACATTCCCTGATGATGATGATATTAAAGCTTGTTTGCAGTTTGGAACAAATATTTTTTTGCAATCAATAAAAAAGGAAAACTTTTTCATTCCTTTTTCATTCTCCTTTTTGTGTACATAACATCCAAATTCCATTCTTCATGCGTATGTTTTCTCACTATTGATTTTATACAGGCACTTTATCTCAAAAGCATGACGATAAATGTCGTTTGCAAAACACGACACATTAATGACATTTTTTTGCAAATATAATGAGTTAAAAACTGGGTCAGAACAAGAAGAATTTGTTGTCACAGACTTTTTTGAAATTCAACTCACGCACATAATTTTTTTTGCCAGCCTTTGTTCCTTGATACATGTCTGACATGATGTTGTTGTCGTGACTTAATTCTTTTCTCTCATTTCAGTTCTATTCTTGTTTTTTTTTGTGTCATAACGTGTGTTAAAGCTTTCTCCTTGTTTGTTGCTGCTACAGAGTGTGAAATGAGAAGTTGAATGTAATGACAAAAATGAGTAATTTCCGTTGTTATTTCATTCTGTTTTGACTTGGTATTGTTCTTTTTTGTTATGGGAAATACAAAACAACGCAAAACAAAACAGAATTTTCCTGTCAACTTTTTGGCACGATGAGGATAATTTTGTCTCTGTTGGTTTCTTGAATGGTTCTAGGGGATGTGACTGGTTTTTTTAAATACTAAATTTTAAAATAATCCAGAATAGTTCGTTGAAGATTTTATTTAGAATTTCTAGAAACAAAGAACATAAAATATGAAGCCAAGTCTTACGTCAAATTATAAATAAATTAAAAAAAAGGGATTTTAAAATATAAAAAATATTTTTTTTTAAATTATAAATTCAAAAACAAGTTGAATAAAAAATTAAAAAATAATTTTTAAAGAAAATTTTTTAAATTTAAAAAAAAATTTAAACTTTTTAAAAAAAGTTAAATCTTTTTAAAAAAAAAAAATTCAAATACCTCAGTTAAATCATTTCTTATAAAGATAAAAAAAAATTTAATTTTCATTCATTCAAAGTTTAAAAATAATTCAAAAATCGGATAATTTTATTTTTTTCTATTTTTTTTTAAGAAATATTTTCAATTATTTCTAAAAATTAAAAAAAACTAATAAATTTAATTTGGATAATTTCAAATTTTTCCAAAATCTTTTTTTTTTTAGAATTTAAGAAATTTCAATTCCTTACCCTTCAATACACCACACCTTCCCATCTGTATCAACATTAAATTTACGACATGCTGTGTCTCACACACTAAATGAGAAATAAACAGAATGTGGAGACAAATGAAACTTCATCATTGCGTTGTTTCCTTTCATCACACACAAAAAAAAAATATAAATTAAATTCACACAACATTTTCTTCTACTTTGTATGAAGTTATTAAAAAAAATTGAGCTCATTAACTTTTCTTTTAGTTATATTTTGTCATGGATATGTCAATTCTTTCATAATCCTCTGTTGTTTTTTTTTTGTTTTCTTTGTTGATTAAGAATTTAAGTAGAATGAGATTATTTTTTTGTGGTTGGATGTAAATGGAAATTTCAAAGTAAAAAGATTTGATGGTTTTACAAGACTTTTAAATTTCGCCAAAATTTATAAATCAAAATTTTTAAGATTTTAAATTCTTTTTAAAAAAGCAGCTTTTGATTTCATTTTTTAAATTTTTTTTAAAGTGATTTAAAAATTCAACCTCAAAATTCAGTGAGACTACATTAAAAATTCCAAGAAATCTTTATCAAAAAAATCCACAAAATAAACAGTCTCACTTAAAAATTTTACCAACATCTTTGCCACCATGAAACCATTAAATCCAACCTAAAAGAATCTTAAATGAAAGCATAAAAATTATTTAAGGGAAACATTCATTAATGATGTTCAATACTTGAAATATAAATTATTGCTGGCAGCACAAATTTTAAATATTGTAAGAGCCATAAAATTTATTAACTTTCACAATTCCATCAAAAAACTAAACTTTGCCATAATTTTTAAACAATCCCCATATACTTTCCATAAAAGCAGCTAAATTCCCAGAACAGAATCAAAAATTTTCAACAACTCAGCTCTTTAAAGACTAATGTGAATTTCAAACTCAAAATAACAAATATTTTAATTTTCATACATTTTAAATGAAATTTAGAGGAAGTTTTTAGTTCTTTTAGGTACTGAATGTGTTTTATGTTTTATTAATATTTATGACTTTTTACTTTTTCATTTTCCTGCAAATGTTTTTTGTCCTGTCTCTCTCTGCGTGTATGTATATGACTCTTGTGTACGAGGATATATGTGGGAGTACTTTTCATTTATGTGACTAAAATTGTTGACTAACAGTGTAAGTAAAAAAGAATGTGCTGAAAATAATTTTTGTTATGTATTCTGGATGAGCGAAAAAACAATTAATTCACATCCAGTTTATGAAATAGAGGATAAGAGGGAGAAAAGGAAAATGAAATGAATTTTAGGGGTTCAAATGGATTATAAGGTGTTTAAATGATTTATTCTTTGAGCTTAAAATTTTTTTCTATCAAACCCTGCAATGTTAGGGCTATGATCAATATAAGAATTTTGTATGTTAAAATAAAATTGATCTCTATTTTGAACTTTATCAGCAGACCTAAAATTCGCCATAAAATCCATCAACAAATAATTCGTTTAACAGAAATGAGAAAAATTGCTCATTAAACCAGCAATTCTCATGCATGATTCATGAAATTATTTTCACTTCACGAACAACAGCTTTAACACAATGAACGCAGTTACTCGACATACATTCATTCCTCCATGCATGATGTAAAATTTTCACAATTTTCCAGCAGATTTTATTTTCCATAATTAAAACGATACAGGCTGAACTCACAGAGATTGTTGACTGCACCATGTCCCTTGAGAAATAATTTTTAAAGCATTCAGTTCAAAAAATCAATAATCAACCTCAGTTTCACTTCCACTTTTTCTGTCTCATTTGCATCATCAATAAACTTAGCAGATGAATGACATCGAAAATATTTTTCGATTGACTTTAAAAATTTATACAAAATTCCATTGAGAGATAAGGATGAGGCAGTGGGACGTGGTTGAATGGATTATTATTGGAATTGGCATAAAAAATTGAGAGAAACACGAAAAACGATTTGTTGAAAATTTTTACGACTTTTTTTTGTTGCTGTTATTTTTGTGAATTTTCAAAGCCATTTATTGTGTGTTGTATGCCATGCTGCATATTTGTATGTATCAATGTCGTAAAATAGGATTATTTTTGAATAGATACACAATTTTACGGATTTGCGGGTTCTTTCCGCATTTTTTTGCGTTAAAGAAGAAAATTTTTGTTTGTTTTTCATTTAAAAATATTTTTCCGTCTACAGTTAGTGTTAATTTTAAGGATGAAAATAAGAATGAACGATAAATTGAGGAAATTTATTGTCGATAGTTGCAATAATAAATTTCATTCGAGTCATTTGATGCTCGTTGTCGTTCATAAAATGGAAAATTCATTGATCTGACCTGAAGGCATTCAAAATTGCGTTAAACGAGGACCATTTTTGACATTTTAATTCAGTGCTGGTTCACACATGTGTGCAGCATTTTCTTATCTTTTAATTCAATCTTCAAACTTTTTATGTTGTTTTATGACTGAAAATAAATGGAAGTGAAATTGTTGTTGAATGAAATATTTCAAAAAGTCGTGATAAATTTTCTGTGTAAAGATGAGCACAAAAGGAAGTTTTTCTTATGCTTAACATGCATGGAAATGTTGGAAAAACAGGAAGAAATAAGAAAGGACATAAACATGCAAAATTTATCATCATGTGACACAGCAAAACAACAAAAGAGTTGGAACTATTCATGCCTGCAGCATTAGACATTCTTGTTGTTATTTTAGACTAGAAGATGAAAATATTAATAAATTCTTGTGCTTAATTAAATTCTCAGCTTTTAAGAGGGGTTTTTTAGTTGAATTATTTGTGTTGCTTTGCAGAGATTAATGCAGTTTATTTTGAGTTATTTTCTAGAATTTGTTTTTAATAATTTTAATTTTATTGAAAACAAATCAAAACTCTTTAAAAGTTTAAACAAATCAAAATTCAGCACTCCATTTATCTCTAATTCCTATCCATTAGTCTACAAATCAAACAACTAAAACTTTAAAATCCACTCAGTCCCATCCAACCCAATGACATTTCATTAAGACTTTAATTTCACATATTTTGACTTTTTCTGTCCCATTCCGAATCACTTCCTTTGTTGACACAAAATGACACGTCGTTTAACTTCCATTTCCATTCTCATGATTTATGTCGTTTTAAAAATTTTTCAATCCTCACATTTTTCAATTCTGTTTGTCCCCTTTTCAGCACTGCTGCTCACTATGCGAATCATAATAAAAATGTCAAACCTTATAAAAGTTTTGTAATCCAGAAGTGAAAAACAAAATGACACAAAATCTTCGATTTAATTAGTTTTTGTAGATTTTGTTAAGGGATTAAGTTGTTAAAGGTCAAATTAAATGAGGGTTTGAATTATTGACTGACCAAGTTTATGATTAGTTTTATAAATTCGAACTGAAAAGAAAATCTCTAAAAAAATGATAAATAAAATTTTTGTTTCATAATTTCACTCAATATTTGACGTCATATCCGAATAAATCCCCAATTGAAACATAAAACTAATCAAGAAAGGATTAGCAAAAAAGGCAACAAGACACATTTAAACTAGCTTCAAATTTCATTTTCAATTCAGCAAAAAAAAAAAAAGTTTTTCATCAGAATTTCTTCAATTTAATTCGCATGCAGTAATTGAATAGGAACAGAAAATAAAAGAAATGGAAAGGATATGTCGGGCAGGAAAGAAAAGTGATAAAAAATGAGAAGCCAAAATTTTTTTAATTTTTCAGTTCCTCTTGAATAACAAACAACAAATAGAGGCAAACAGAAAATGGAATGATGAATTGTTTTTCAATGCCATAGAGGAAAATTACAGTACAGACCAGGACAGAAAAATGACATACAGGTAGTATGACAAAAAAGATAAAAGACAATTTTGTGAGTGGAATGCAAACATTTTCATTTCAGTCATTTTATTTAGTTGGAAATTTTTATTAACGTAGGGTAGAATGTCAGTTCTATTGGCAACAACAATTTATTTCTTGAATCCTTTTTGATATGATGTGTAGGCTGAGAAGTCAAATGCAGGTGTGCTGATGAGATGGAAGTTGAGTTTTGGTATTTAACCTTTTTTCGAGGAACTAAACCATTACTTTGAATTATTTTTAGATTCAACTCATTTTTGCTTTATAAATTTTTACCAAAAATTCAGTTTCCACCCCCCATAGATTTAATTTCAATCCTCAATGTTAATTCACAAAACAACCAAATTTCTATTCATGTTTAACTTTCAATTATGCAAAACTAGTTTATCGTCATCAAATCATGAAATTGAAATAAATTCAATATAAAATACAAAACAATTGGAACTGACATTTAACAATAAACATTAAAAACAAATTTTTAATGCACATAACGCAGCACAAAAAGAATGAAAAATTCCATTTCAAAAGCTTTTGATCTTCAGCGAAAAAAAGGAAAATTTTACATCTTAAGAAAATTAAAGGAAGTGCAAAGCTTTGATGATAAATGAAAGTAAAAAAATCCCACAAAGGAAACAATTCATCCACAAGAAGGAAAACTCAACAGCACAAAAATTGCATTTTAATTAAAAAATAATTTTTTTCTACCACAAACAGCATAAAAAATATAAAAGGCAACATCATGAAAAACAGCACAAAGCATGAGAATATTTGATGTGAAGAATCCTTTATGTCACTTTTATCAGCATTTGTTTGATGTTTGCTGTTGTAATTTTGTCGATGGATTTCCTCCTTTGTGCCTTTTTTTGTGTTCATGTTACATGCTTAATAATTTTAACTGCAAATATTTTTCCAGCTCTTTTCATTCATTCATGATTGTTTGTTTGCATGCATGCATGTGTGGAGCTTGTGGGAATTAATTGAAATGTGCTGGAATAGTTAGAGTTGAGGTGGTTTTTTAGGTTATGTTAGTCTGATTTTGGCATGTTTGGATGCTTAAAACATAAATTCAAAATTTTCTGATTTAAAGCTGTTCTTTTATTTAAAATATCTAAAACTTTTGTAATTCATATCAACCCAAAAAAATCTTGAAAAAATCATGGATTAAAAATTAATATCAGCCAGGAAATGGCTAAAAAAATTTACAACAGCACCGAAAGTTGCCACATAATTTTGCATACCTACCGTCACACACACAATACACACATTATTATTACTAGCAATAAAACAGGCACTATAAAGTGCGTAGAATCGTAAAACGTGACCAAATGAGTATTTCATTTTCACATTTTATGGTCACTTCATATTTTCATATTCAACATCATCAGACGCCACATGAAGTCCTCCTTTTTAATTATGAATGACATTTGTGCATTGCACTTTATTGCTAATATATTTGTGGACCATACTGAGATGAAGAACTGGAGGGTTGAAGGTAATTTTCATGAAAACTTTGCTCTTTTGTGAATTAATAAAAAAAAGAATGTGTGTAATTGGGATTTGGACATGGAAAAAGCATCAAGAATTGAAGAGATTCCAACTGAGATTGGACTATAATGATGGTAATTAATATAATTGATAGATTTGCTGTGAATCTGAAAATATTTTTAAATTCCAAACTTTCCACTCCGAAAGTAAGCAACTAGCCCGAAAGACACAAGACGGATAATCGAGATAAAATCCGGCACCAAGTCGGAGTGAGGCCAGCACCACTCCGGTTTAAATTGCATGCTAGCTTGGTGCTGGCCTCACTCCGGTTTGGTGCCGGATTTCATCTCGATCAACCGATTTGTGCCTTTCGGGTAGCATAATTAAAACATCCACAAGGACTTCTTCATCAACACAAACTTATGTGTCTCTACACATTCCTGATAATTGTCTCATTTCCATTTCCACAAAAAACCCACAAAAAGAACATTTTTAAGGTAATTTTCATGCATAAAACTTTTCATTCCGTCCACAAAATAAAGCCTTTTTTACTTTAGGGTGAGGCACGGGAGCAATAATTGTAACAAAGATTAGATGAGGTCACTCCAGTGGCATTTTTTATTACCATATGCGGATATTGGACGATGGAGAAATGGTGTAATAATTATTTTATGACTATTTATTGCATCTTCTCCACACCTTTAGGTCATTGTTATGTAATAAACGAAACATGTTTCCAAGTTAAGGATGTTGTTTATTTGTGTGCAAGAAGTAGAGGTGGAAAATTTTGAAATATTGTTTGATGTTAAATTTACAAATTTGATGAATAAATTTAAGTTAAAATCAAAAAAACCACTAAGCATTTTACTTTAAAATATTTTGCACAGTCCGTGCAAATTTCCTAAAAATATACAATTTTGAATCTAATGCTCAGCACACAACTAAACACTCTCGTCTTGAACTTTTTGCACGCTTTTCGATTCTCGAAATTCATAAATTTATATTTCATTAAAGCAGTTTCTTCCGAAAGATGCTAAATACAAATTTGCTTAAATTTTCCATCAGTTCAGTGCATCTCTACCACCCCACATACAAATAGTCTGGCAAATTTGTTCACATAATAATTTCCACCTCAATCTCTCATGAGAAAATTTTTATCAAGCTCATAAATTTTCACTCGAAACAACACTTGAGAAAATGCAATTTATGTACTTGAATGCCAAAACAGGAGGACGGACGACAAGGAAGAGGAAAACTTTCAACACATAATGAACACTAGTGACTGCTGTTGGCCTTTCTCAACGACCCCCAAACTCAGTTCACCGTGTGAAATTTATTACAAAATGATTGGTTTTTTGTGCAAGCAGTGACTTAAATTATTTATGTCGTTCAGGTGTTAAAGAAACAAGACTTTTCTTGCTAATACAGACGATGATGATGGAGAAAGTTTTTTTCAATGCACAATCTTGTACTTTTACTCAAGTTTGAATTAAATTTTTAATGTTGCCACTTCTACCATTTGACACTTATTGCATTGATACCTTTACTTTGCTCTCGATACATTTTTAACGAGATGGATTGAAAAGTTTTTATTTTTTTTCATTTTCTTGAGTTGGAAAAAAGTGAGAGGAAATTTGTAGAAAATAAAGTTTTTTAATTTTTTATTTTTTTGAAATTTTATTTTTCAATATTGTTGCTGATGGGAGGACATTTCGAGAACTTACAGGTCGAAAAAATAATTTTGGAGGAAGCAAGTTCAAAGGAGTCGAGATATCTTGCAAAATTAAATTTGGAACATTCAAGACGCCTGAAAAATTGAAATGTTATGAATCAAATGCAAAATCATAAAAATTTTATTAAAAATTTTGAAAATGCTTCCAAATTTTTGCAATATCCAAAAAAATGACTCAAAAATCCTCTGAATCCAAAATAAAAATGCATTAATCATTCATTGACATTTTACAATCTTTTTCACTACCCTCTCCATCCACAACCTCTTTACACTTCAGCTACTTATTCTTCCCAATTTAACCGGTACTACAAAAATCCATTTACAATTTCATTTCACATGTACATCATCATCATCGCCAACAATAACGAACCACGAAGAAGTACAACTTTTTTTATTCGTGATACCTTGATGAAGGCACTTTATGCATTATGTTTGTGTACGGTAGAGTGATGCATGAAAATCAGTTACATGGAAAATATAAAAATTGCATTTTGTAGTTTTTTTCTGTATTTATTCCTCTCCGGAAATGTTAATGGAATGGTAAGTACATGAACCAACATTTGTATTGAAATGCGATAATTTTTATTTCCCCAACATGAATGCAGAAGGTTTTAAAAAATTCTGGTGTGTATTGAGGGAGATTTAAGGCTTTTTTGAGTTTTAAAGAATTTGTTTGGTTCTTGAAATTCAAAATTCATGTTTTAGGTGAAAGTTTATTTTTTTACTCAAACTGCGACTTTTCAGACCATTATTATCTCAATTTAAGAAATTTATTCAAAATTTAACGATTTTTTAAAACTTAATCTGATCCCCTTTAGAAATTCATCCCCTATTCCCCCTCACATACGATAAATGTTTTTCCATTCACTGGCATTTGTCGAATTACTGAGAAAATAATCGGAGGAGATGAAAAAAAAAATCTACCGTGTTGGTAGAAGTAGCGATGGATTTCACTTAAATTGTTACACAATTTTTCCATTTACAGGATTTATTTCCTCCTTTTTTTAATGCCAATTTTATTGTTTTTCTGCAATCGTTGACAATCTTTACTTTCCATGTCTCTGTTGATTGCTCACACTTAAAAAAAAATACAAAATTCTCCATTTTCTTGCCTCGTTAACAACTTTAAATCGCATAAAAAATTGAATGCAATTAAATGGGATTTTAAGCCTGCAATTATTTCCTCCTTTAGACGACGAATGAATTGAGTGAAAGAAAATTACGAGGATAAAACTTGAAGGAGATTTTCGAGATGAGTTGATGAGTTTGCTGTGTTAAAAACGTGAAAATTGCTTCAGGCAAGATATACAATTTTTAGTGTCTGTAAAGTGGATGCTTAAAAATATTTTTTATCTCGGTATTTGTTTTTGAGGAAGTTTTGAGAGATTTTTGGATGATGTTTCATTAGTGTCGTGTGGATTTTCATGAGGATGCTACGATTCTCATAAATCATTTCAGATTACAAACTTGAGCACATCAACTGCTTAAAAAGCATCAATTTTTAAAAAGATCTACTAAAATTTAGCATAATTTTAAAAATGCGCCTTAATCACTTCCAGTGACTTTCTTGCTTGTCCTCTCTTAAATCATTTAAAGTATCTCATGCCCCACAAATTTACCATACAGTATCATGTACTACAAAAAATATTCTCATTGCACGTTAGTTGTTTTATGATGTCACGGTCGAATGAATTTATGAATAAATTTTTTATCCTGAATACAAAAGAATTTCAAACATATGTTGCAGACCTGACCAGCTGTTTTTTACAGTCCGGCAAACAGCAAAAAATTGCTGTTATGGAAACATGAAAAAAATAACAAAAAAAAATCATAGTACTCATGTTTTGTAACGTGAAAGTTTTATTTATAAAAAAATTGTTAAAGGAGTAAAAAGTGAATGAAAAAAAAAATATTTGTGACTAAGCAGGTGAATTAAGCCTGACTGAATAGTAAATTGAAAACATTTGTAGAACAACTGAGAGACAAAAACATTTCAATTATTTCAGTATTTTTCTCTCATTCAAGCAACAAGACAGAAAAAGGATCGCAGTCAGCATTTGTTGAAAAAAAAATTCATTTCAATTTGAATTCCGGAAGGTTTTGTTTTGTTCTGTTGTCAGCTAACTTGCTGTTTTTATCGGAAATACAAGAGGATTGATATTGAAATTCTAAATGGACAATTGTGAACGGTCCACAAAGAATTCGGATGATTTCCAATTCAAGGTGAGTTTTGGAATAAAATTAAATATTTTTGAAGATGAAGACATTTGGATGTGAATTTTTGTTGTGTCTTGTATGGAATTTGAGCAATTTTGTGATGGAAATTAAAAAAAATTTTAATGTTGAGACATTTTGTGGCAATTCTGTTAATCCATGACCAAAAAGACTTTGAAAAATAATTGAGCAATTAATAAAATATACAAATTATAAATTGTCTTAAAAATTTAAGTTCGAATCCTTAATATTGCCAATACCCAATTTCAGTGACAATTTCTTTCAAATTCTTAAATTTTCCACCCAAAACTCACCACAAGGATCCTCACAAACATCTCAAAATTCTTCTTCCATTCACCTTATTTTTAATCAAATCATCTGCATCCGATTCCATTCCTCCCTCCGTCCACTTTTAGTACATTCCAAAGTCATCATTAGAACGAGTCATTCAGAGATTCGAAGACACGAAGAAGTCATCAAAAAAGGAAGTAAAATGGGATCAATTCTACACAGTTTCATCGGAGTTTGATGACACAGAGCTGAATAAGGCATGTTATGAAGTGGAACCACGTGATAAAGTTATGTCGCTTGAGGATGTTTACAATGTGCTTAAGTCTAGTAATCCATTGTTACCATCTGAAGCTGCTCCTTTGTTTGGACCTGCTAAGAATTTGAGGAATAGAAATAGACGGAGAGATTCTTTTGGTATGTATTGTATGATCTTGGAACCTAAAAAAATGTCATAATCTCTTAAATAATAAATACTCAATTTCTAAATATTTATCACATCTCAAACCTTTCACACGTCCTTCCATTAATGCCATAAAAAATTCACAATCATCTCGACATCTTCGTCCATTAAAAATTGATAAAAAAAAGCAAACTTTTCATCCTTTTCAGATAATCAACCATCAAATCGGAACCAGACAACCAAACAAGCATCATCAACACGACTCAAGAACTTGCAATTCAATAAAGTTGAAGAATCTTCATCCAATTCCAGCATTCACATCGTCGAAGTTGTGAATGTTGCTGACGTTCGAGGATCTGATGAACGTAGTAAAATTCAAGTAACTGAGCAAATTACACCTAACGACAATGTCAATGATGAGAAAAGTGGCATCATTGAATGCTCATCTGATAATGACGATGAGACACTCTATTCAGAAATTCTCGACTTGTGCAATGAAATTGAAATTTCAAATGAGGACGATGGTAGCAGCGTGAGTCATCATGGAAATGAGATGAAGAAAATACAGTCGAGTGGCAAGTCGTCTAAAGTAACGGAGAAAAATAAGAAAGTAAGGAGGAGAAAAAAAATGTGATAACTTGAAAATTGATGATTGAGCAAAAGAGACATGAAAATTGTACTATGTAGATGCATTGATGTGTACATCTGATGCCATAAATTGAATTTTTATGCTGAACAGGATTTCTTGAGGGGATGTGTTGTTGTAATGATGGATTGTCTTGATAGATTTTGTTTGTTAGTGCTTTGGGGAGGATTTGAATTTTTCGGAAATTTTGGCTGAAAGTTTCTACAATTAAAGAGCATTTTAGGTATTTTCCAATGTTACAAAACTTTTTTGCTTGAAAACTTGAATACTTTGTTCCATCAATAGATTTTTCTGTCGCATAACCAACTGTCCACACTCTAGTTCATTAATTTTGATTAATTTGGGATTTTTTCCTTAAAAATCCCAATTTCTCTTATTAAGAGGCCGTTCACAAAGTACGTTACGCAAAAAAATGAATTTTTAGACCCCTCTCCCCCCTCGTTACGCTTTTTGTATAAAATTCTTTTGTTTTGTTTAATCTGTTATAAAATCTTAGACCCCCCTCCCCCCTAAAAAGCGAACATACTAAGTGAACGGCCCCTAAGCAAAACCATCAAAATGCGCTCAATCCCCTCTTTCCACCACCACACATTCCTTACATCAATTCATCCTACATAATATTTTGTTTCTGTCTATCATTCGTCTTACATCTCCATCCACATCTTCTTCTTATCTTCATCATCATAATCATCATCTTTCATTCTTTTTATCCATGTCTCAGGCTAAAAATATCTCCAAGAAGCTCATTTGTGAGCCGATCAAGACGACTTCAATTTATGATGAGGTTGATTTTCTCGATGATGATGAGGTGATGAGGGAGTTTGAAGGAAATCAGGTAATGTAATGTAAAATAGAAATGGGAATTGCTGGATGAGCTTGTTAACTTACCACGTAAATATTATGATTGAATGATTTTTTTGTCATTCTTCATTTACAGGATAAAGGTGGATTGAGGACAGAATTTTATGATATGCGACCTGAAACTCCTTATGAGTGTGAATATCCAGTGAAGGAAAATGATAAAATCAAGACTGAATCTTATGTCTCAAAGGCTGAAACCCCAATGGAATATAATTATAATCAAGTGTCGATGACGAAACGTCAACAAATGAAATCAACAAAAGCCAAACAACCAGTACAGCCAGAACGACTTGATCGTCCACCAACAAGATATGGACGCTCACATTATGAGTCCAAAAAGGAACCACCAAAAGTTAATAAACCAGAACGACCAGACTCAAGAGGATCATCAAAATCATTAGAAGATCTTGCATCACAAGTCGTAAAGAGAGTTGATGATTATCAGGAAAGAATTTGCAAGTATTTAGGTCGAATTTATGACATAATTTGTGAGCCACATCAAGTCGATGATATTCACGATTATCAGATTCGACATCGACGTTCTGTTGAATTTACAAATCTCTTTGTCAGAAATCATCTTTATCAGATTGGACGGTCGGTGAGTAATTTATTATCTTGGCTTATATGTATTATTTCACCCTCGTATTGAATTGGATGGGATTGGTGGAAAGTTAGACCTCTGCTGCCCACAAAAAAAAAATTAATACATTTTTTTAGCTTTTTGGTGGATTAGGAATTATGAGTTTATAGTAAGCATAAAACTATTGGCTTTTATGGGTATAAATTGAAGTTTTTCAAAAAGGTCAATAAACTTATAAATTAAAAAGGTTCAAATCCTATTGAAAAAGTAACAATTTTTATTACTTAAGCCCTGGTTTAGCTTCTTTCTTTTTTGTTGAAAATTTGCTTAATTTTTAGTTATTTTATTTTAGCCTTAAATCTAACGAATGCTGATTTCACTCAATTTCCATTTGACAACTATACACAGCTCCCCAACAATTTTGTTTCTATTTTTTTGCATTTCGCTTAGTCCAGCTATATTTCATTTTCTTATCACATTCTGTCCATCAATTCTTCCTCTTTCTCTCTCCTGTTACTTCACTTTTACTTTCGATCTGAAATGAGGGCGTTTTTAAAAATAATGTCACAATTTTTTTTAAAATAAAATTAAACTTTCAGTTAGAGTAAAAAAACCAAATTGCAATCATGCAACCCTAGTAACCAAAATCGACCTAATGTATTCCATTCATGTTCCTAAGGAAGGTCAATGTAATACATAAGGACTATTTTGGTTGCATGGGAATTGATATGCAAATATTTCAATAGAAAATTAGGAATTAATTTAAAATTTGGGGTACTAAATATGAAAAACTAAGATGATTTAAATTTTTTCCTCAAAAATTGCAATTCACCTCATTTAGAAATATTCTTCCAATTCCACATTTGCTCTACTTTATACATTTCATGTCGTTATCATCATTTCATTTCTCTTACTTTTTTCATGTTAATAGGCCGAAAGCATTCGTGGAATGAGCGGTAATCCAATAGATATCGTAGCAAAAGTCAATTCCCTCTTCCAACTCATCCTACAAGGCGTTCAAACGTATCTCAAGAATCTTGAAGGTTTCATTTTCAACAATAGTCCCGACAAATTGCTCGTACTTACAGAATACATTGTCAATGCAGTTAAAGTGTGTTTTGATCGTCGTGCATGTAGCATACAGGATAAGGGAATTATGGAAATGCTGAAGATTATTGATGAGATTCGATATTGTTTGAATAATTGTGATCGTCATGGTAATTTGTTGCCAAGTTTTTATGAGGAAATGGAAAGGAAGAAGCAGCAAAAAATAATGGGAGATGGAAATTTTGAGGAGCATCAGTTAGCAAATTCACATTCAATGATCAATGAGCAAGGTGACGGTCATAAAAGTAGAATTGAAAGTCGTCAAGGAATATTGAAAGATTCAAGAGACAACTCTAGAGATAGTCACAGAAATCTCCTCAAAAGTACCTCAGAAGCTAGTTCCATTCAGCATGAAAAGTTCAAAACTCTCAATGATGATGATTTTAACGAAAATCGCCACAAAAAATTAAGATCTAATCAAGAAAATTGCCATAGTGACTACTCATATCCCACTGATAAAATTTGGAACAATGAAGCTGAAAGCAGGATGATAAGATCACGGCAAAGCTACGTTAATCCTTATTTATCGGCACAAAAGCAAAAAGAAGCTCCAAAGAATATTTATGGATGTACAGCCATAAGTCCATATGATTTACCAATAAATCCTTATGGCGTTCCAAAAATGAAAGCAAAGAGAAGAGTTGCTCCAAATCGATCAAATTTAAGTTCCACAAGAAGCAGTGCTGTTGGTTCTAGACTTAATTCTTCAAAGAGTTCAGTACATAGTCAAGGATTGCATCAAACAAAAAGTGGATATTTTGCACCTTCAAGTCGTGCATTGAAAGGAAATGCGGTTCCTCATCATAATCAAGGTGCCAACTTACAATCATCAAAAAGTATGGTCCAGAAACCTAATTTATATTCAACTAAGAATGCAGCAGTCAATGGACTTACTAAAAGTGCTATCAATAGCTCAAAGCTTCAATCATCAAAAAGCACAGTTCATGGCATCAAAAAGTCCTCATCTGATGTCAGTACAGTCTTGCAAAAAGAAATTGAGAATGGACAACTAAGTGATATCGAGGAGGAAGATTACGACTCAGATCATCAATCAGAAGTAGCATCTAAAAAGTCAGCAGAACAAAATGACAAAAAGTCATCAAAATGTGAATCTGAGAAGCATTTGAGATTTGATTCTGGCAAAAATTCAAGATGCAGTTCCAGAAGTTCAATGAAAAGTACAGCAAAAAGTGAAAATAGTGAATGGAGTTCAGATGACAGTTCAAAGAAAAGTGATGTAAATTTTTCGAAAAATAAGAAGAAGTTGAAGAAAATTGACAATAAAAGTGTCAAAAATTCAAAGAAAGCAGACAAAAGTAGTTCAAAAATCGATCATACAGAAACTAAAAATGACAACACAACCTCAAAATTCTCAGACTTATTACAAAGCCAAAACGATCCCTGCCAACTCATGAAACTTATTCAAAATTTAACAAAAGAAAAGTTCGATGCCCTGATGGATCCAATAAAAGCTCAACTTGTGCCAAAGGAAAATGCCAAACGTTCAAAAGCAATGGAACCAAAAAAATCCATTCGTCGTGTAAAAGCGGATGTAAAGCCATTAAAAAAACCAGGAAGTGCCGATAGTCAACGTTCAATTGTACAACATTTAGCATCTAATGTCCAACTCATGTTGGTTGACGATGACAACGAAGACGATAGCGATGAAGTGGAAGTGGAAATGCCAAAGGCTAAAGCATCACCGAAACCTTCGTCAATGACAAAAAAATCTGAAGATAAAAATTCAGTGGAGAGTGAAAGCAGTGAAGAAGATGACGAGAAATACGATGTGGACTTTAGTAAATTTACAGATGATGAATTGAGGAAAATGGCGATTGAGGCACGTCAAGTTCATTTAGACAAAATCAAAAACAATCCTCTTTACTTTAATAACGCAATCGAGAAACCGTGGGAGTTATTTACTCAAATATCCGATCAAATTGCTGAGGATTTATTTGAAAGTGTCGTAATGGAAATGTTGACAGAAGCAAATGATGAGGAAAAGAAGATTTTGGAAGATTTAATTAAATCGGAAGTGGAATGTTGATTCTTTTTTGAGTAGATATGAAATTGAAATTAATTTTGTTGTGATAATATTTTGTTGAATATTGAGGATGTTAATCTTAAATGGTTAAAAATGAAATTCTGATAATGTTTTTTTATGATTTGTGAGTTTGGGAATTAAAAAATTATGACAGTAAATTAATAAATTATTTTTGTCTTAGTTTAAAATTTAAAAAATAGCGAAATTCTCAAAACTTAATCTTTAAAATTCTTTCAACACTAAAAGTTTTTTGGCACAAAAAAGAACAAAACCCACTTGTAACTCTTAACTGATTCTATAATAACTCTTAATCCATCCAAATCCAACATTCCAAAAACCCACAACTTTCAACCTTTTCTCTACTGCCTCCTAAATTACCTCACGACAAGCACTTCCGAGAATTTACAAATTTATAGCCAACAAATCTTATCAACTATTGTAAAAACTAAATCCAAAGCAACTATTAAGCCATAAAACTCTTGTCTTCCCGTAAAATTTCCATAGTTTTTTAATAGACAAATTAATGACTCTCACCACTCATGTAAATTGTGCCTTTACAACATCTGTAAGTTTGCATTAAATTACAACTTCCGTATTTATTTTAAGGACGTAAGAAAGAAACACACAAGCTCATATTGAAAATAGTAATTTGGATATTTATCCTCAGGGATGAAATGAAAAATTATTCGTTTTGCGTGTCGTGCCTGAATAATATCATAGTAGTAGTTAATTATTCTCCGATCATATTTTTTGTGTAGAAAAGTTGAAAGTATCATCATCATCAAAGTTTTATTATCTCATTTCATATGATTTAAGTTTCTATGAGAATCAAAATGTGTCTCTGTGGTAAAATTTTTGTCAGCTTTAATGACATTTTAAGGATCGCTTCCGACAGCTTTTTTCATTGTTTCTGAGCAGTCTTTCGATGTTTTTATGTATGTGTGTCTGAAAAATTGGACTACTTACTGCATGAAAATAAAGATGTAAATTACAAAATTTGTTTTATGCCGAAGGGGCATCACACGAAAAACAGATAAAGTTTCGTAATCTCATTTCCCATTTCATCCCACTCCAAATTTTTGTTACGGGCATACACCCTTGTAAGTCCTGCCGTTTGTTTCCCTTCCATCTGTTTTACTTCTCTCTATCACATTTATCTGCTCCCTGTACTGTGTATTATTTACTTTCCTTAAACTATGGTTGGAGATTTTTTTTGTTCTCCTGCCTGTTTTTTGGGAGTACTTGAGGTACTTGTGTCCTTGAGGTGATTCTTACTTTTTGAATTGAAATAATTTTAAGCGCTTTTTAAAAATATTGAAAAACTAGGTTAATTTTAAAGAAGTCTATTAAATTAAAATTAAAGAAAACTCAAAAATTTATAAAAAAAAAATCTAAGAAAAAAAATTAAAAAAAAAAATACAAAAAAATACAAAAAAAAAAAAAATAAAAAAAAAAATACAAAAAAAATACAAAAAAATATAACACATCGTGATTGCTCCCAGAGAGATTTGAACTCTCGACCGCTAGTTTACAAGACTAGCGCTCTGCCCCTGAGCTATAGGAGCATATTATCACATGTTTTGCAGCCTGAAATATAGGCAATGCTATTTTTAAATCACTGCGAAAGAGAAGAAAAAAATTATCTCATACGTGTTTTTTCTTCTTTTTCTTCTTCTTAGCTTTCAATTCAAAATTATTATTATTTTTGTGAATTCTCACAAAATCTTCACAAGGGATGTACCAATTATTTTGTAAAACTTTTTTTTTACACCAAAAAGGGACATCTCGTTGATCTTTTTTTGTAAAACAAAAAGATTTCTGATGTTTTTTACCATCCTTTCAATCTTGTCCCCATTTTTAATGGCATAAATTGCTGGTGGACATGAATTAAGTGCTCTTTTTTGTGTTTCATTAAATTCATTTGAAGACGACAAAAAAAAAGTTTGGAAAGAGAAGAATATTTTGTGATTATTTGAAGAAGAGTTCATTTAAGGAAATTCGAGTTAGTTAAATTTATTTCTTAAATGCTTATGGATGTAGCTGAATTTTAAGATGTTTGGAGGTGGGATAAAGTTTGATTTGTCTTGAAGAACTTTCTTATTTTTGTCAAATTTTTGATGAAAAATTGAATTTCAAATGGCTTGATACTACTCAAAGGATGTTTTTGGGATTCGAACTTTGAATTTCTCACAAAATTTTTTTCATCAATTTTTTCAGGGAATTTTTATTATCTTTATATTACGAACTCTACTCCGTGAGTCCATCTACAAAATATTTCATGCGTTCCATCTGCCAAAAAACTCAAATTCTATTAAACAAAGCTTAAATACTTCTCAAATAAATTCCTTTTTCAACATCTCTTGTTATAAAAATTCCTCAATTTTAAGGACTTCTTCTTGCCTTTTTTTTTGTGCCAAAACTTATTCCTCAATTGAAAAAAAAAGAAAATTCCCTCCAAACCATTTATTTCAATTGAGAAGAGTCTCTTGAAGAGAGTTCATTTGCATAACACAAAAGCATATAGCATTTGCATAAAGTTTTCCTTAACATGTCAGATAGAGAGTAGACGTTGTATATTCATACGATATACACACAAATATTCCGTAAAGTATTTATTTCTACAAAAATGCAAATCAATAATTGTGCGGAGTATCAGACGTACATGTATATATACATTTCCTAAGATATGTCGATCCATGTATTTAAATCGATGCTTTATGTGTAATTGAATCATTCCACACAATCGAGAAAATTGAATCGGCAAATATAGGAATGAGCTGTGTGGATGGAAAATTATCGTTCCAAATTGTGGTATTTGCAACACAAAATATTCCTTCTATCTCTTATTTTCTGGCAAATATTTGAACTATGCTAGTTCGAGTTTAATTTAGTCACATTTAATGTTGCAATTTTTGGCTTTAGGTGAATTGGCATTATGTGTTGTTGGGCAAGGGAAGGACATTTATTTTGATTGCTCAATTTTAAATAACAATTAAATATTTTTCTAGTAACATTTTCTTCAAAATTCTTGAATCTTAACTCATTCAAAAATCATCATCCCTTGCCATTCCATTACCAGAACATGAGGGCACATGAAACATAAATAATGAAAATGTGCTTTAAATTTATCCTCAAAGATTTTCATATTTGATATTTGCATTGTCATTTGATATTTACACACAGACTTATAATGATGACATATCAGTTTTAATTGAGGGATATGCAAATGCAAGCTCAAAAGTCAACTATAATGGAAGTTGAAATTTGGGAATGGAAACTGTGATGTGTTGGTGATGCAATTGGGAGTTTATGAATTTTGAAATTATTAGGTTAGAAAGTTGAGGGGATGGAGAGTCTGAAAAAATAGTAAAACTTCTACAAAGTAAGATTATGACATCAAAAAATTCAAATGCAGTATTCTCAACCCCTTCAACACTTATCTACACAAAATACTGCACGTATCTAGGTTATGTCTTTATGTTCATTGATATTTGAAGCAAATTATTATCATCATCATTATCTTTTATGTATACATCTATAAATTTACTCGGTACAAAGCCAATAACTCGTTTAAAATGTCACAGATTATCAGAGAATATTCAAGGATCCAAGGGGATTGAAAATTGGAAAATTTTAATAAAATTTTAAATTTTTGGAAATTTAATTTTGAATTTTTAAAATAAAATCGAAAAAAATATCAAATTTTAAGGAATAATGATCAAAATATTAAAAATATTTATAATTTAAAATTTATAATCCCAGAAAAATCTTTAAAAAATTATATTTTAAAACTGTTATTTAAAAATTAAAAATTAAGTTTAAAATTTAAATTTTAACCCAATTTAAGTCCTCTAAGATTGAATTTTAAACAACTTAAATTCAAAACGACACAACGAATCCTCCATCAGCCACCAACTTTATCATTTTAACATTAATTTACATGCTCCTCATTGACATACTTAACATAAGCATCGTAAACTTTTTTTTACCATACTTTTTTTTTCAAATTATGCAAATTAAAAAAATTTTATGTCATTTCCCTGAAGTGTGAGACAACAACAACAAGCATGTCACTGGTAAAAATGTCAAACATTATAAAAACTTTTCATTCCTACCGATAACATTTTCATTTAATATTCGACATATTCAATGCCTTCAAGGAAAAATGAAATGTTGAAAAAATTAAGAAGGTGTGAGTTGTGGGGGGATTTGGATGTGTTTGAGGTTAAGACGCATTTCTTAAAGTAAATAATTTGAGAATTAAAACCAAATAATTGTCAAAAATTGAATTTTTATCAGCCAGACAGTCAATCAACCCTTCAATGCCTCAACATTTGACTAATTTTTACCTCAACAAAAAATCACAACGTGACGATGTCATATCAAATTTATGATTTTTCTTCTTCTTTCAACATCGCGTAAGAATGAATTTTTATGATACAAGCCGCGAGAGGAGTAAAACTCACCGCACAGGGGGGTTGAAAAAAAAGAAGTAAAAAGAAATTTATGCTAATAGCTTTCCATCACTTTTTTTATGGCTTAAGGCATTTTTTTAATATCGAAAGGCATTTTCACATTTTTTTTTTTGTTTCCTATGTGTGTGACAAGTAAATCATTTGCTCATCACCCAAACTTTCTTGGTGCTTAAAATGACATTTGGAGCATGACGAATTACAGGCGAAAAATTTTGATGAGGATTTTGTGTGTGTGTTTATGCTGAAATTATTTGGCGGGTAATATTTTGACATTGTTATCGAGAGATTTCATCGAATTTATGATGCATAAATATTGAAATTTTTTCTCGATGTATTTCTCGCTTGTTGACATAAAATCGAGATTATGGGTGACAATTTTCTTTAAAGATTTTTTAAGGATGAAGGAATTTTGATTGGTATGATAAAATTATAATTGTGTGGGATATAAAGGGAATTTTTGAATATTTTTGTGAATTTATTGGGATTAATAAATAATGTCTTAAAATTTGGAACAAAATTTAAATTTTAGGACATTTTTTTTATTATTAAAATCCCAAAAAAAAAAGTTTGCAAAATATTCATGTAAAATTTCTTAAAATTCACCTCACATCTCCTCAATCCATAGATGAAGTAACCCCCAAAATTTTCTTTGAAATTCAAAAAATTCCTCCTCAAATTCCTTATCAGCATTCATGTCACAAATGTTGTTCATTTCTTTTTTTCCCTTTGACATTGATCCAGGTAGAATGAAGATGGATTATCTCATCTTACTTACATTTTCTCCTCATTTTCCTTACTTTTACTCCTTTTATTTTGACAAAGTAACCTACAATGACAAATGGATCAGTAATTTTTCAATGAGTTTACAAAGCACTTTTATGTACATCGATTGTGTGCTTTTTTAAGGGCTTTGGGTTACACAAGTTTTTTTTTATTGAGTGAAATTATTTATAGAAAAATTTGGTTAAGAATTAATTTTGTTAAAAGGAAAAAAGAAACCTTTTTTGATTATTGAAAATTTGTTAAAGTGAAAAGTTTTTGAATAAAAATTTGTTTTAATTCGCTTTAAGAATTTTAATGAGATTTAAATTTTAGAATTATGAAAAAATTTTAAATTTTCGAAGTTGATTTAAAATTTAAAAAATTTCATAGTTTATAAACTGAAAAAAAACAAAAAAAGATAAAAATGGAAATTGAGAAAAATGAAAATCGAATTTATTTTATTGGCAATTAAATTTCTAAAATTAAAAAAATATATTGTGTACAAAAAAATTTACCTTTCAGATTCACTTTTCTCACTCAATAAAATTCAATCCACATAAAATAATATTTTTATTTCCATTTTCATTTCCTATGATTGATTAATGAATTGTGATGGCTCATTAGGTTAAGAGCATTAAAAGATTTTCCGTTGCTTACACTCGCAAATTTATTACCTCATCTCTCAGAGCTGCTGTGCCTTGATGATGAAAAAAAAAACATGATTTTGCTTTTTGTGTTCGATCATAAATTTCTGTAGCATCAGAATTGAGCAGGCAGGCAGCATTAAGCAGGCAAAAAGGAAACAAAAAATATCAAAAATCATTTTACGATTATCCATCATTTAATGAGAAAAATTATTATTATTGCCATCAGTCAGGCTCATAAAGTGAGTTTAATCCGGCATTTATTTTTATTCTTCTTTTGTGTCTGTTTGGTTCATTTTTATTATATTTTTGGAGTTGAAATAGTTTCCTTGGAGCATTCATAATTTTATGTAATTTATGTGACTTTTGTTGCAATTTAAGGGAATTTTTAAAGGAAATTGAACGCAGTTCCGACATTCAAAATGTCTTCATGACAGCACTGAAATTAATGTCTTGATGAAAAGTTTATGAGCACAAATGACAAAAGCTGGTGAAATTTATGAAAATATTTTGACATTTTTGTAACTTTTTGTCTTTTTTAGTTCTTCAAAAAATTGTTTATGTTCTTGTTTTGTATAAAAACTTTCTCATTCAATTGAAGAAGTTTTTCTTTTCATTAAGCAACAAGAATTTTCTATCCCAAGTGTGCGATTTTTATTCATTTTCATTTCCATTTTCATCTTATTATAGTCGAGTAATTAAAGATGAATTTTTTCACATGACGAGCAAATTTTCTGCTTCATATTCCACCTTAAATTATAAATGAAGAAAAAAAAATTCTTGGAAAAGAAGGAACGAAAAATGGAAAAGTTTGAGGAGGAAAAAAAACTTTTTTTATAGGCCATAAAACGTTTAATCTAATCGACAAAAATCATCTCTAAATTGCCAAATAATGATGATAATTTTCATTGTCAAAATCTCATTTGAATTGTGAGCTGAAAATGAAAGCTGTGAGGATGGAAAGTTGCGAGTAGGAACAGCACTTGTAAGTAGTGCGCATCAAAATGCATTTTTTGACAAAATTTTGGAAATTAAACAAAAATTTTTTAAAATCTTAATTTTCATAAATTTTTCAACATTTTTTAAAAAAATTCAAATTCAAATTTTTTCATTCAATTTAAATTTTTGATAATTCAAAATCTTAAAAAATCTCAAAAAATTTACAAAATGCTCCCAAATCCAATTCATTCTCAAACAAAAGCTAGTCACGCCTTAAAAAAGATGGAAAGAATTTAACTTTAAACAAAACAAGAAGTGCAAAGTAATAAAAATGTAGATAAATTTATTTTTCCTTCTTTTCTTTTCCTTTCCTCCTTGCGCCCCTCAATTTTCCATTTTCTACTTCCACTTCTAGTTTACTTCTTTGTATTTCAACTGCGGCTGCTGCAAATAAAGCAAAGCAAAAAATAATAAAATAACAGTAAGAAGGGAGCAGGAAGTGGCAAAACATAAATAATAAAAAAAAATCTTTTTTTCCAAGAAAAAATTTTCATAAAAGAAAGTTAAAAAGAAAATGAAAAGAAAATTGGGAAGAAGTCACACAAACAAAGTCATGACTCAACCTAAAGGAAGTGTGGAAGGATGGAGGTGGTATGAAAGGACTAAGGAAAGTCCCATCACATGAATAATTTTCTAATTTATCAAATCGAATAAAATAAAAATTTTCATATCATTGATATCCAACTGTGTGAGGATATTTTGGAATTGAGGATGAAATTGCTTCTGTTGGAAGTGAAAATTGATTTTTTTTGGGCATTAATTTTCAATTCTCGGGATGGATTTTTTGTTTTTTGATGTAAATGGGAATTTTGATACTTTTTAAGGTCGTAAAAATTTGAAAAAAAAAGTTCAATTTTAGGATAAAATCGAATTTGAATGAAATTTTTTATTAAACTTCAAATTTCTAAGATTTTAGTGCAAAAGAAAATAAAACTGAAAAAGGAAAACTTTAACGAGTTTTTTGCACAGTCTGCGCTGCTGGAGTTAAATGTTTTTTTAACAATAAAACTAAATCCAACAATGAACTGAAATTGAGGACCAATTTAGATTTTATTAAAATTTATTCAATCATTGTTGAAAATTAAATGAATTGTTTTCAAAAAATAAATTCAAATGAGAAGTGGAAGTAATAAAAAATCTTGAGTAATTATCAACAGATTGATTTAATTTTGCTGACTGCATTTAGATTTTTTTTTTCGGAAATTAGGTCAAAAATTTTCTTTAAATATTTTAAGAGTATTTTTCAAAATTTTCGATTTTTCTTTTCGAAAGAAATTTATCAAAAAATCCTAAACTAATCAATCTGAATGACTCAAATAAAATTAAAGTCTCAAACTTTTCCAAATGACTGACACAAAATTCCCAATTTACTCTCCTTAAAAAGAAGTTTTTTTGTTCTACAAATCCCTTTAAAATTCCTCCTGTGTCTAGGCATATTGTTAAAGATTATCGCATCAATAGACTTATTTTCCCATTTTCATAAATTAAATCGATAGACGCACATGAAACAAGAAAAAAAGTAAAAAAAACTTTAACTTGAAAATTTTCTAGAGCACTGACTGATAAGAATCTTTAATTTTCTCAAAAAGGTTTTTTTTTTCAAATTTACGCACATTGACAATGGCAACAAACTCATTGTTCCTCACTCCAAATCTGTTCATTGACATCGCATTTCTTTCGTTCCGGCTTATTCGATGAAGAAATCGGGAATGTAAATTGAATGGAAAGAAAATTTTCTTTATCAATAAGTACAAAGCTTTTCTGTTCCTACATTTTTTCTGATGCTTTCGATGAAAACGAAAAGATTGTCAAAGGCGGTTTTTTGTGTAAATTTTTGGTATGCCTTACTTGAATATATTTTTTTCTCAATTTCTTTATGCTGCTCCTCATAGCATAAAGAGTGAATGTAGAAGAAGAAATTTCATCTTATCTAGATTACATTTCAATTCAGAAGCGAAGGAAGAAGAAGAAATAAATAAGTTGAGAAGTTGTGAGGGTGAGGTTGAGGATGGAATGCTTTTTTGGTATATTTTGTATTTTTTGATACTTTTGAGTCAAAAAATTGCAAGTTTTTTGCCATATAAAATTTACTAGGAGTCTTGATTTAAGTTGACTCGATTTGAGTAACTTAAGTATCCCAATACAAAATTTAAATTTTCTATTTTTAACGGTCATTTTCCATACGTTTCGATTTTTGAGTAGAATTTTTCCGGAACCAAGCAATTACTCAAATCGAAGTCCCATAGTGTATGAAATTTCTATACTGGGGGCCTCGATTTGAGTAATTGTTTGGTTCAGGAAAAATCTACTCAAATCGAATTTACTCAAATCGAAACGTATGGAAAATGACCGTTAAAAAAAGAAAATTTGAATTTTTGTATGGAGACACTTTAGTTACTCAAATCGAATCTACTCAAATCGTGGTCCCCCAGTATATGAAAATTAAAAAAAAATCAAAAAGTGAAAATCATCATGAAATTAATTTTATAATACCCAAAAAATCCTTGATTGGGTTTATTCTGACAAAAATGAAGCAAATTTAGACTAAAATTTACCAAAACCTTTAAAATCTACATTTTAACCCAAAAAAAATTCCATCCACCCAGACATCCAGTCAAAACATCCATAAATACCATCCATCACAAAAAATTCAACTCCCAACGAAAACCGCCTTTTGCTCTATTTTTATTTACATCGTCTATGAAAAGCAACGATGGCAATAAGCAATAAGCTTGATGATGAAAATGTTTACGTTGTGAAAACTGCAAGACGGAATTTTTTTTCTGTTTGCTGAAAAGAGCAAAAAGAAAGCAAAATTTAAGCAACTAAAAAGCTGAAAAGAAAGTTTTTGTAATAATATTGATTGATTTTTCATTCTTATCTCTTTTGTTCCTACCTACAATGCAAACAATAAACTTCCTGGATGACACAAAAAAAACTTTTCAAAAAGTCTTTTTTCCATTTAATTACTGAACATTCTCTCAGCTTACAGCCATTGTTCTTAACAGAGTTATTGAAAAACTTTTTTTTTTCTCCTCTCCAGAAAACTACATTGTTTGACTAACGACGATGAAAATGGTTATGAAGTGCCACAAGTTTCTTTAAGTCGCATTAAGACATCATTGTTGACAATTTTTTCATCTTCGTTATCATTTTTGTTACTTCAGGCATGCAGCTTGGATAATTGACAAACTTCCTAGATGATTCTTGAAGGATTTTTCATTCAATTAAAAATTCTGTTGATGCTCAACTTGAAGTCAGGTCAAAAGTTTCCATGCTTGACATAGTTATGAGAGGTGAAAATGTTGGTGATGAGTTTTTGGATTGTTTAATGATGCAAGAGGATTTTTTACGTCAAAAATAAAATGTTGCAATTTTTTGGGACTTTTTGGTTTAAAATGTGAAAAAAATTCAAATTTCTTTAATTTTTAAAAAATTGTAATTTGAATTATTTTCAGATTTGAGTAAGTTTGAATAAAAAATTCATTTATAATTTTTTTTTTCTTTTTTTTTGAAATCTTAAAAATCAAAATTCTTAAAAAAATAAAAAAAACCGCTAAAAATTAGGGTAAAATATTCAATAACTTCCTCAATAAATAAAAATTAATTACTTCCTCAACTACCTCCATATCCTTAATTTCAATTACTCTACACCCCCATCAAAATCCTCCCTTAAAATGCCAATAAACAAAACCACAATTAATTCACCCGAAAAGCAATTTTATTCTAAGCCATGCTGATTCAGCGGACATAACACACAATAAAAATATATTTAATGAGTTAAAAAAAGAAGAAAAAAATGAAAAGAAATTGGAGCAAATTAGAAAAGAAAAATTTTGCCTCCTATTTTCCTTTATTATTATTTTTATGTGAATATAAATACATTATATGTAAATTGTGATCCAAATTAGATTTTTATGCTAATAGTTTGCGTGATGATTTTTATATTACTTCTTTTTCAATTTCTTTTAGTTTCTTTATTTTTTGGGGTGTTTTGATTTTTTTGGTTATAAAGTTGAGTAAGTTTAACTATTTTGTGTCTGTTTTGATTTTGTTGCAATTTTAAAAATTTTGATTTAGGTAAACTGAGTTTTAAAAATAAATTTTTAATTCAATTTTATTAAAATCTTAAATTATTTCTTTTAAAAATTTTGAATTAATTTTTTTTACAAAAATTTTTTTTGAATTAATTTTGAATTATCTTAAAAGTTTGAATTTTTTCAAAAGTTTGAATTTTTCAAAAGTTTGAATTTTTTCAAAAGTTACAAAAAAATTTTGAATTATCTTAAAAGTTTGAATTTTTTCAAAAGTTTGAATTTTTTCATAAGTTTGAATTTTTTCAAAAGTTTGAATTTTTCAAAAGTTTGAATTTTTTCAAAAGTTTGAATTTTTTCAAAAGTTTGAATTTTTTCAAAAGTTAGAATTTTTCAAAAGTTAAAATTTTTTCAAAAGTTTGAATTTTTTTAAATGTTTGAACTTTTTTAAAAATTTGAATTTTTTAAAAACTTTAAATTAGATTAGTTTTCAAAAGAAATGTTTTATTTTTTTATTTTTTTTTAATTTTCATAATTTTAAGCAAAAAGTTTTTAACGTAATTTATTAAATGATTTTTCTAACGTTTCAAAAATGCGTTCATAACCATAAAAGTTCAAAAATTTCAAAACTTAAAATTTTTTTTATTCACTAAACGAAAAACTTTAATGCCGAAAAATAACAAATAAAGCAGCATTAAAATAGCATTAAAAGCAAATTTTCCTGAAATTTTTATGAGCTGAGAATTTTCCATTCAAAAAATCACAAAAAACAATAACAAACAAACAAAGTCAAGGAAAAAAGTTCATTCTTTTATGTCTCCGACATGCCATGTTTTGTCATGCAAATAGTGTAGTAGCTTTAATGTTATTGAATGTGTTGATTATAATTCTTAATGGAGTTATCAGTAAAATGCGTTTAGGGGTTGATGGCTTTATCGCTTGTTAGATAGGAAATAAAATATCTTGTAACCTACATAAAACTACGCACATAAAATATGCACATCTTTAATTCTTATTCTAACATTTATGTATGCATAATATGTATTTACATAAGAAAGTTTAGGATTTTGGCAGCTACGGGGGAGGATTTAGAATTTTTTGAGGTAGAATTTGTGATGAAAATATTTTGAATATTTAAGGTATTAAAATTAATTTTATTTAATATGAAAATAGTTTTCTTGGGAGGATTAAAGTTGCTTAAAGTTGAATATTTGAAAGTTTTGTAAGGCAAAAATTTAATTTTCCTAAAATTCTCTTAAAATAAATAACATTCATGATTTATTTTCATCCGCAACTCAAGTCGGAAATATTACATTTTATAACATGCAAAAATCCATTTGTAACTTTAAATGGACTAAATTTAACATTCGAATTCCAAAAATAAAGCTACTAATTTAATTCTTCGTGTCAACAAAAAATTACTCAAATTTATCTGACAAGGTCTTGTGTAACAAAGTGGCATGGCTGATGTATTAGAATCGCGATAAGTGACAAGTCTACAAACCCAAATATTGTAGTAATGACTTGCAGAATTTTTTGCGTAGTATTTTTTTTTTCATGTGATTCATTCATTAACTTTAATATTGGATTTATTTTTATTAAAAGGTTAAAGATATTTGAGTATCAAAAATTCCAATTTCATTCTAAAAAGATGTTTTAAAAATGCAATGTTTTTAATTTTAAAAAATTTAAATATTCAAATGTTAATGTTTCTTGTTATTAATTACCTTATTAGACATTAATTTTAATATTTTACTTTCAATAATGTCGCTAACTATTCTGAATAAAAAAAAGTGTTAACATAAATAAATATAAAAAGTCAAATCTATTTTTCTGCTCATAAATATTTATTAATTCAATTATTATTGACATCCTTTCTAAGATATTTCTTTAAGAAGATCAAAGTTTATATTTTTCAATACGTTTTTAATAAAATAAATAAAATTCCTGGAGTGTGGCTTGTTATGAATATGATTGTAAAAAGCATCAAAATTAAGGTAGAAACTCTATATTTATTCAATTCTTAACTTTTATTTTTATTAATGATTTTTTTTAAATCTCTTTGAAATTAACAAAAGAAATTGGAATTTTATAAATCTTCATCTTTTTTCAAATTTCTGAGGTGGTTCGAAAGTTTTTTTTTTAAAAAAAAATGTCCCTTGAAAATTTCTTAAGTTTCTAACAATTTTTTTTTTCAATTTTTTTATTTATTTTTTTAGAGTTAGAACCTTAAATTTAAAAACTAAGAAAATTTTTATGAAAGTTTTCAATATCAAGATTTTAAAATAAAGTTTTCTAAATCAAGTTTTTTTTTAAAAAAAAAGTAGCTTGAAAATGAGTGTCCATACCTCCAGATTTTATTTTGCAATGATTGCCCGAAACTTTTTTTATCACTATAATGTCAATGAATTTATAATAATATTCTGGTGCAGCAGTATAAATAGCTCGATAAAGCAAGCAATCGTCTTTAGAATGAATAAAACCTTGGCCGTGAAAACAAGAATTTAAAGCAAAAATGAAGATTTTAGTAGTGCTAGTGTGTTTAATTGGAATAAATGTAGCAGAAATTGTTGATCGTCGTAAGTGACTGTGTTTTGTGAATTGTAATTAAATTTAAAATTTTAAAATATTTTTAAACTAGCATTTTTCATGCAACCATGCAAAAGAAATGACAAAAATCGTAACGAGTGCGTCAAAGATTCTATTGAAAAATTCCTGGAAGGTTTAAGAAAGAATCCAAATTACTACAGCGACTTACAATTTGAACCATTAATTTATGGTCCAATCACATTTAGTTATGATTATGAAAATTTTCTTAAAGGCTATATGCACTTTAAAAAATGTTATTGCTATGGACTACAAAACTCAAAAGTTTTAAAAACTAAAACTTACTTCACTGACAAAGAAATGACAATTTATGCACTTTTAAAGCATCCAAAATTATGGGTAGATGGTGAATATGAAGCTAATGGTGAGCTCTTACCTCTTCGTTATGCAAATGCAGGAACATTTAATGTCACAATGCTTGACGTGACGTCTAAGTGGACTATTAAAGGATCTGTGGTAAATCGAGATGGTGAAGAATTTTTAAATATTGATTATTTTGATATGAATTCAGACGCAAAACAAATGAAATTTGCTGCAACTGGATCAAGACCTAATGATTTATTCTGTAAGTATTTAAGTGTATTTTGAAGAATTTGATACTTTTGATGTCTAAATCAATTAAAAAAATTTTGTTAAAATTTTATTTTCAGTAAAAAGTCTTGTTGACTTTATTAATCAAAGTTGGAGGCCATTCTATGAAGTTTTGCTTCCTGAAACCCGAAAACAGTGGAATCCTGTGTTCAAGAATCTTGCCAACCGAGTTCTTAGAAATATTCCATACAGACAAATTTCGCTTCCATAAAATGATTTCAATTGAGATTTTTTTTTTAAAAAAAAAAATAGGTTTAAATTTAAATTTCTTATTACGTATAATTTTGATTTAAAAAACATTTTCTTAACCACCTTGACCTCAACACATGTAGCAAAAAAAACGATAAAAAATTGTGTAGCAAACAGCCTTGAAATAAAAGAAGAATGAATGCATCAACAAAGTTCAGATTCTAGTATTTAAAGTGTTTTTATAGAAACTGGCAATAAACATCTTGTCAAGATTATACAAACGACTTTTTTTTTGCAGACAAAACAAGATTTTGATTATTTCTTATAAATAGCACTCGAAGCACATTTGACATCTTCAGAGTCAACGAAACTTTAGAAGAAGAAGTAGTGTCATAATGAAGATTTTTATTGTATTATCGTGCCTTGTTGCCGTCAGTGTTGGGCAGTTTAAAGACCCTCGTAAGTTTTGTGAATTATTTAAAAATTATAAATTGTGTTGTGAAAATTATATTTTTTAATAAAAAATTAGAAAAATTGTAATTTTATAAAGTGAAAAAAATCAGAAAAATTAAAAAATTTAAACAAGAAAAAAAAACAATATTTTCAAATTTTTTAAGTTTTATTTTTTTTAGGTAATTGAAAAAAAAAACATTTTTAAATTGCATTGAAATTCTTAAGTGAAGTTGAAATTCTTTTTTATTTTTTTTTTTAAAAAAAAAAACAAATTTTGTTAAAAAAAAATTATTGAAACAAAAAATTTTTAAAAGAATTTGTTCAGAAAATCTCAAAAGTAATTGATAATTTCAACCAATTTAAACAATAAAATTAAATTAATGAAAAGAAGGTCAAAATTTACAAATTAGTTTCCGTATCAAATAAAAACATTTTTTATAGTCCGACTTTGATATGAATTCGAGATTTCAAGGACACTGACAACATATCTTCAAATTTTTAATTACTCATAATTCTCAAAACTCAATTTGTTTAAAAAAAAATTTTTTTTCCTCAACAGCACCATTCCTGAAAATATGCAACATCAACGATCCAAAACGCGATATTTGCATCAAAAATTCATTACAAGAGTTCCTCATAGATCTACCAAAAAATCCAAATTATTTTGACTTCGTTCAATTCGAACCATTCGTTTACGAACCATATACATTCAGATACGACTATGGTGACTTCATGAAGGGATATTTCAAGATCTTCGACAGCAAAAGCTATGGACTGCAAAATACAAAAGTTTTGAAACTAAAGTCCGACTTCTCAGACAATGAAATGAAGATCTTGGCACTCATCAAAATTCCAAAAATATTTTCATCAGCAACACTCGAGACCAAATTTGAATTAGGATCATTGAAGTATGAAAATACAATTCCATTTAATGCAACATTGCGTGACATTACTGCCAGATGGACAATTAAGGGTAAATTAGAAGAAAGAAATGGAGAACAAATTATGAAAATTGTATTGTTTGATGTCTTGCCGGAAGCTAAGGATTTGGTGTTTGGAACAGCTGATGTGTTTCCTAATGAACAATTTAGTGAGTTTTTATTTAATTTGATTTTTTTTTTAAATTGCACTTTATTTTTTAAATTTAGAATATAATTATGTACAAAGTTAAGATACATGTTGAGCTGTAATTTTTAGGGTGTCAGACATTTTTATTTAATTTAAATTTGACTTAATTCTAAGCCTCCAAAATTGATAAATATATCAAGTTTAGATTCATCAAAAATATTTAATTTACCAGACTCTAATTAAAATTCATGAATCGCCAGCATTCAGTATGCAAAAATACTAGCTTTGCTATTCTATTTTTTAAATTATTCACAAATGAGGTTCACCAAAAAATTATTTATTTTTCTATTTAAAAATATTGAAAATTATAAATACCCTGGTCAAAATCACAAATAACAATCCCCAAAATTTAAACATCATTTAGTAACAACCTTCCTACTAATAATCCTTGAAATCAGCACTAAATTTAATCGTATCGAATTCTTCTTCCTTTTTTTAATAGATAATTTATTCGTCGGTTTTATTAACCAAAACTGGAAATTATTCTACGATGTTATGATCGGTGAAACACGTAAACAATGGGAACCAGCTTTTAGAAACATAACGAACAAGTTCTTTGAACAGATTCCGTTTAGAAAACTCGTCTTAACAAATGATAGTTTTTAGAAGATTTTTTTTTTATGTTTAAAAATGGTAATTAATAAAATTTATTGCTTTCGTAAAGCCAAATAATTTGAGTAAAATTTGACATTTGTTAGTTTTTATTTTTTGATAAAACATTTTTTTAAATTATTCAATAATTCTTTAAAAAAAATATATTTTTTATGATTTTAAAAAATTTTGTAGAATTTGTTTTGATGTTTTTATTTTTAGAATTTGACACATTTTAATTTACTTTACAAAAAATTATAAAAATCACAAAATATTTCAATCAGATCATAAAATTACTTTATTAAAAGCATTCAACTCAACACAATAAAATGTCATCCACAAAACAAACTAAAAACCACTTCCTCAACTCAACTCTTCTTCCTAAAAAATGCTTCATACCATATTGAATTCAATGGTGATTATTTTCACAACGGAACAATAAATTTCTTCCACCAACAAACGACACACAAAAAAAGAAGAAGAAATTCGAAATTAGAAAGTTTTTGCAATTATAAAGTGCCGCCCAAAAGGCATTTTGCCGCATGAGCTTGTACAAATAAATTAACGACGCGAGAAAAAGGAGGCGAAAAATATAAAAAGGAACAGATTCGAGTCATTGAATTTGACTTAATTACACTCTCTGGAAACAACTAATTTTAAAGTTGTTGAGAATGAACAAAAGGGGATGGAAAGGAGTTTTTATGTGTGATTTTTTGAATGGTTTTTGATTTTTGCGGTGGGGAAGTTTTGGATTTTGGGAAAGGTTTTTGGCTGAATTATTTTTAGAACCAATCGAAATTTAGAATTTTCAAAGTCCCCAAAAAATTTAAACAAATTTTTGTCAATTTTAAAACTTATGTAAAAAATTTTCAGCCCTCTTAAAGGTGCTTACACCACCAAAATCTTCAACCTTACTTCACATCCTCAAACACACATCCTTTGTCTTTAAGAACATTCTTCCTATTTTCCTCGAATCTCCATTTCCAACACATTATATAAACTTTTTTTTTTCTATCCTCATCTTCATTTGCATGGTGACAAAATTTATTGTTATTTTATTCATGAGATTTCCCATTATTGTCGCAGTAGTAGATAGATTGGAATGAGCGTAGTGAAACATTTCATGATGTTTTTTTTTTTATCTCAATCGTTTTATCTTTTTGTTCCTCACAATGTCTTTATGTACATGCATATACGATGTTATATCCTCATTTATGTGGCAACAAAGGGGTGTCGCTTATTTCCCTCTTTATCACTGCTCGCGATATTTATTCATTTTCATACCCCACTTGAGAGTTTTGTTTGTGTAGGGGGTTCAGGGGTTTAATGAGATTTTTTTTTGGAAAGAAAAATAAATTAGGTTCCTTAAGATGTTTTTTTGGGCAGTATTGATATATCCAGTATTGTGAGGATTTTTCTTTAAATTTTTTGAAATTTTACAAATTTTCCATTTTTTTAAAATCAAATAATTCATAATTTTAAAATTTTAACTCATCTTCTCATTTTGGAAGTTTTTATAATAAAATTCAAGTTTAAGCTTCAAACCAAACCTAAAAATTCAACTTTCAAAAAAATCACCCCTATCAAAAAACCTCTAACAATCCATACCCAAAAGCCTGAACCCCCTTCAACACGCATAGACAGATGAAGATGTTTTTCATGAGATTGTGCGGAAAAACACATGCTTTTAATCGTATTTACATTTCATAATAACTTTTATTGCTCTCTTTCTTCTCTCTGCTTCCTTCACAAACTGGTTCAACTTCCGATGCCAAGAAAAATTTTATTTGCATAATTTAAATCACTCTTTTGCACTCATTCATGAAAATGAGCATAAAAAAAGACAATAGGAAAAAGTAGGAGACGAAATGTGTTGGATAAATAAAGTGTGTTAAGTGAAAAGGTTTGAATTGGGGGTGATGATGGGTAAAGGCGCTGATTTTTAGAATTTTTTAAAGAATTATTAAAATTTATGACTTTTAAATTCAATTTTTTTAAGTGAGAAAAACTTATTCTTTTAAAAAATTTCAAATAAAATAAAATTTGCAAAATATCCAAAAACAAGCAGTTTTCAACCTATAGACAAACCTAAATTATAATCTACAAACCCTCAAAAATTTTCCCTCAAAATGATGCTAAAGTTTATCATTATGTGTGTATGTCAGGGTGTATGTGCATAAAATCACGATTTCATTGTCGTTGTCATATGTTATGACACATTTTCCGCATCTTATTTTCAGAGTTCTTCTTGTTGAAACAATTTTCCGAATGAAAAATAATATTTTTTTGCTTATATTTCCCCCTCTTATTTTTTAGAGTTAAGGCAAAAAAATGAATAAAATAATTTTTAAGCAGGCAGAAGTAAGAGCATTAGTAGTTGGGGGGAGGAAGGAAAAAAATGATAATAAGTTTATGAATGAGTAAAAAATCATATGGATGGAAATTATGATGATTACTTTAATCGAATTTTCTTGCGCATACAGCCTTTTTTATATTATTGAAAGTGATGACATGTAGCTTGCGGTATGAATAGTAATGAGAGATGATTATTATGATTGTTGATGCTCAGATAATATTAAAAATGGGGTTATGACTTCCATGCTTGTTGGATTTTTAAGGTTTATGAATTATTAATTTTAAAAATAATTTAAATAAATTTTTAGAATTTTGGCTTGCAGTCGAAATTGTTTAATTTTAATTTTTAATCTTTTTTTTTAATTTTAAATTTCAATAATGCCTCCTACTCGATGTTGAAACATCATATTATATATTTGACAAAAAAAATTATTAAAAAATCAGTAAACGTAATATTTAGGAACACAATTAATATTATTCTTACAAAAAAGTGCAGAGGTATATCACTACTTTGGAATTTTTATTTTTTAAGAATTTTAGGATTTGAACCGTTGAATTTCATAGAAATTCTAATTATTCTAACTTTATCTGTTGCACCAACATGGCAATAAATCTTTTAAACATATTCCAAAATATTCCTCAAAAACCTTAACAATTTACATCACAGAAGTTCAAACAGCCATTCAACATTAACAGATAATAAAATACGAAGAAAAAAAAAATCCCATATTACATATGTTCATGCAATGAATTTTTAACAAAACAACGATAATATTGTTCTTTTGCTGTTCCATCAAAAATTTTATATTTTTTTCTTTTTGATTCTTCAACAAAATTTCCCGCTGAGATAAGAAAGACAGAAGAAGAAGGCGAGCATATGGCTGAATATAGTGCAAGGAAGGAAGCAAATGAGGAAAATTCAATTGATATCTTTAGCAGCTTTTTCATTCCTCCACTCGATGTCTTTTTATTCCTCTTTTCTTGCTTCTTCTTCATTTTTCCATTAAGCATCTTGAAGCTTATAGATTGTAGTTTTTTATTAGCAAAACTTTTGATGGGATTGGAGAGGGTTTAGTGTCAGTTTGGTAGATTCTGTTTCTATGTAACATGGAACTAGATTTTATTTTTTCAGGCATTTTTTTAGAACATTATAACTTTATTTATAATGATAATAATAATTAAAATTAAAAAATATTATTAAACTTTATTTAAGTGAAGCGTAAAAAGTTTCCAAATTGCTTATTTTAATTTTTCTAAAATTCAAACCTAAAATATTTTGATCTGCAATAAATTTTTCAAGTCCTGAATTAAAACTTTGAAGTGTCAACTAAATTTTTAAAATTCAGGAAACTTAAAATACATGTCCAAAAAATTTCAAAAAAAGTGATATTTTTCCTCCTTAAAGTCAAACAAAAAGCGTCCTAACCCGAACTAATCCAACCTATCCATCCCAAACAATGAATGTTTTTTATTTAATTTATTTCACAATAGAAGAAGATGAAAAAAAAGCTGCCAGATGAGATAAAAATAAATTCAATAAGTGAATTGTAAGGAATGAATGAATGATGTATCCTTAAAGAATAGACGGCGAGAATGGAAATAAATAATTTCATTCATCTATTGGTTAGTTCCATACACATCCTTTCACTTCATTTTCGCCAGATACACGAAAAAAATATGTAGAAGAAGATGAAGAAAGCTTTATTGAGACGTCAAAGTGATAAAAATAGAAAGGAAGAAGGAAAAAATAAATAAATAAATTCATTGTGACTTTGAAGCACATACACAATGTGGAATGTATGCGAGGCAATGGAGCGAAAGAAGACAACAAGACATGAAAATGAGAATTGAAAGATGTGAATGTAAGGAAAATAAATAAATAAATAATGCATGTTGCTAGGAACATGAGTAGATGGCAGATTCTGTTATAAGTTGGATGGAGTAACTCAATTAGTATAATAATGGATGTAATTCCTTCAGTGTACTGATAACAAGTTTATGTCTTGTTATAGTTAATAATAAAAATAGTCATAGGAATAATGACATGGGATGCAATGTGTGTGGGCTAGAATTACTCGTCCTTTTATATCAGCTTAATTTTTATGGGTTTATGAGCAGTTTGAGTGGGTGTGGATTGGAATTGGAGACTTCCTGATGTGCTGTGTGACCTAATAAAATTTCATATTTTCAAGTTTAATTTTTTTTCAGTTTTTTTGTAAAGTTTATCAATTCTTCAATTCATTGATAAAGGTCAAATTTGCAGAGCTAGGTAATATTAAACCCAAAAATATTTTTAACCTTTTCAAAGTCAACAAACCAAATTACTCCAACATCCTTAAATCATCAACTCTTCTTCTCCATCCATTTACATCCAAAAATAGCCTTCCCACCCCCCCAAAAACAAGTCTACTTTATGGTCCTCAACTAAAGTCGTTGCCTTGACGAAAAGTCAACGTTCATTCTACCTAATTTTTATGTAATATAAAAAGCAAGCAAAAATCAATAAAATTCGTGTCGTTTTGTCATTTGTTTTAATGATGCATGAGACTTACTTGCCTTTTGTTGTGTTCCACTGAAGCCTATTCGCGAAGGCCCATAAATTGACAACTTAATGACTTCACAACACACTAAATGGCAATAATAGTATGTTTTCTTGTAGTTTTCTATATTTTTCTACATTCCGAAAATGAAAACGAAAAAATATTAAAAGGAAAAACATTACGTGTATGGAGTATTTTTTTCGTATGGTTAGGTATAGTGACATAAATAGTGGGTAAGTGGAATTTCATAATGAAATATTCTGCGAATATTATATGAACTATATTACATATATAATACAGGAATAGTCAACATTAGAGTAGGGAGTGTGATATGGCATATGAATGTCATGAGTTATTAGATGTAAATAGTTTATGAGGTAATACTCAATTATTTGTTGTTTTTTTCATGTGGTGTTATTGGTTTTGGGGAAAATTAAAATTTAAAAAAATAATTTTCAAAAAAAGCAAAAAAAAAAACACGACTTACATAGAAAGCCACGAACTTCCACGCCACCTTACAATAGCTTGGAGTACAAACATAAAATTGTTTTTTTATAGATTACAGTTTTCTGTTTTAAGCTATGGATGTTTCTAAATAAATATTATCCATATATTTATGATGTATGTTCACTGACACATTATTCGAAGGTATTATAAAACTTCTATTGATTTCATTGGCTACAGTTCCTTTTTTTCAAATTATAAAGTTATATTTTTAATATGCATCTGATGAATCGATTTCAGTGTATATGAAATTGCACTTTTGAGAAAAGTCTTGGATACGATAGGGGGGTTGTGGACGAGCTGTGCGGAACGAAACGAAGTGGAGCAAGCATCATGCTTCGCATGATGCTTGCTCCACTTCGTTTCGTTCCGCACAGCTCGTCCACAACCCCCCTACCCTATCCAAGACTTCTCTCAAAAGTGCAATTTCATATTTATTGAAATGGTGAAAATGATAGAAAGAAATAAGAAAAAAATTTAGTTTTTTCGTAAAATTTTTACTGTCTTTATTTATTCGCGCGACCTCGAAAAAAAATTTTTTGGGTCGAAAAAATTAGTTTTTTGGCTTTTTGACCCCTTAAATGGCCTTTATATCAAAAAATTTCTGTATATCATCAAGACGCACATTTTGGTATCAAAAACTTCTCAAAAAAGTTAAAGGGAAGGTTAAACTCGAAAATGGTTCATAAAAAGTACTGTTCATACTCTGATGAAAAAATCATATATAACCTCAAAATCATGCAAAGCGCATAGCATTCCCCACAGGTTCACTGTCTGCCTGATAAAATGGCACCAAAGAACCTATCAAAATATATGCTTCCTGAAGCTACAACCTATATTACAAAAATTATCATGTTTTGAAAACATGTTTTTTGGGCCGTGTGCATGCACAATATGTCCAAATGAACTGAAAGTTGTGTCATTCGACGCGTAATTCTATAGCGGTGATTTCAATATCAGGTGGTATGGGGTTTTATTGCGTAGATTTCGCAAAAAGTCCAAAAAACGTGAAAAAAGGGGCTTACGTGAAACCAATAACTTACACGCTATGCGTGGAAGTTAAAAAACAGAAATTGTTGAATCATTTTTCCGAAAAACTTATATGATTGTTGGGATTTGAACCCATGTCTACAAAACTTTTCTTAAACTTTAAGTAGCAAAATTTGGCATTACACATTAGTCATACTTGAAGCTGTCTTAAAAGCAAAAATTTCTTTTGACATACATCATCAAAAGCACACTTACTCAGCCACCTATTTAACATTATTTCTTCCATAATCTCCTCAATTATTCCCCCTTAAAAATTACCCTTAATGTCAATACACATTTCAATTTCTTCCCCTTCATTTTCTCTCCTGTTCATTATATACCTAATCATCCAACAATGCCCACCTTGTTAGTCAGTTGTCATGATTCAATTTAATCCCTTCTTTTATTCTACCATTCAATTCAAACAAAAATAGTTCATAGCTTTAACATTATAAGCTCATTTAACTCCTCATTCAAGTATTTTCATTTTCATTTTTACGTACGCAAAATGAAATAATAGTTGATGGAATACAATGTGAAGGAGAAAGTGGAGAGGAAGTGATGGAATGTCGTGAATGTATGGAAAAAAGAAAGGAATAAAGCCTTGAGAAAATAAATAAAGGAAATAACAATTGATATGATTTTTGTTTGGAGCTTTTGTGAATGTTAACTGGATTGTGGTTGAATTGGGAAGATTTTAAGGGTTTTTCTGTATTTGGCTGGTCGATTTGAATCAGAGGTTTGAATAATTTCTTTTTTCAAAGAAATCTGAAAATTTTATTTGACAAATTATTATTTGTGTTTATTTAAGATATCTTAGACCTTGCTTAGACCCCAACTTTTCATTAGAACCTCATAGGTAGATACCCCAAAAAAATTAAATTTTATACAAAAATTCAACCCTACAACAAAACCAATCCTCCAAGAATTTCACTTATTCACATAATTTTCTTCAGCTTATCCGACTTTTATGTCGTACAATAATAATATTTTGTATTAATATACGATTGGTTTGCACGTTAAAAACGCATAAATTAGATAGTTTTCGCGTTCTTTTCTATTTCAGTTCCTTTTACCATGACATTTATTGATTTTACTTGTTAAAAAAAAAGGTTTTGCTTTTTTTTTCGTCTTCCACAATGTTCATGTTTTTGTGCTCTATATTTGAGGTTGAAGGACTTTTTGGGTTAGTTTTCTTTCTTTTTGCGTTTAAGCTCATAAGTTTACTTTAATTTGATGTCGTGATGACTTTAATGGAGGAAATGGTGAGAGGAATGCTAGTTTTTAGCTAGAATTTTTGGGAGCTAAATAAATGCCAGAAACAAAGCTAAAAAAATTGAATCTTCAATTTTTTCACATAAAAATTTATCTCAAACCATGCAAATGCTAAACACAAAAAATAATCTCACATAAAACACAAAAGGCTCCTCAACCCCCCAACTTCACACACATATTGTGTATAAAATCCGATTCAAAAAGATTTTAACGCCAAAAGTGGAAACTTTTTAATTAAAAAGATAAACATTTGCGTCTGGCAAAATCTGGCCAGAAAAAAACATTAAAAAAAATAGCGAACATTGAAAATGGAATTTAATTTTTATGTATTTTTGAAAAGAGGAAAAAAAAGAAAGCCAAAGAATGAAATAAATGCGGGAAATGTCCATGTCCTATAATTAAATTAGAGGAATCTCTTTAGAATCTAATTTAATTTCCCTCAACTGCTCACTTGCTTTTTCTTCTTGTTTTAATTTTTTTTTCTCTTAAACAGCAATTTGAAAAGAAATTTGTTTTAATTGAGATAAAATGTTCTCATAAAATTGGTTTTTTTATTTTTGTGCTACTCGGTGCTGTTTTTTCCCTGTTTAGCTTCCTTCTTTTTTCACAATTTTGTGATTTTAGATAGATTTATTGGATGAAGGACTTCTTGTGATGATTTTGTGAAAGTTTGTGTAAACATTTTAGATTTTTTTATTCAGTTTTCAATTTTTTGTAGATATTTTAAATTTTTTAAATAATCTCTATAACTTAAAAAAGGTTGAAAGTTTAAAAATACAACAATTCAAGAAAATTTAAAACTGCAAAAATTCAAAAAATTTGAAAATTTTGAAAAATGAGAAAATTAAAAATAATAACTTAAAGCAGATTAAAATCATGCAAATTTCCTTCAAAAATTTTCTTAAGGAACCCAACAAAAAAATCCCATGAAAAAAAGCACAAACACAAAAAAAATCCCTCATTTAAGCGATTTTAATTATTTTGCTGCTCAGCGACGAGGAAAATTTCATTATCAACAAAACATAAAACTGCATGGACCAAGCAAATAAAAAGAGAACAAGAGTGCGGAGCTGCAATGATTAACTTTTATTGCTTTACTCACTCGCTGTTTAACGTAATGAGATTGACCAGGTAATTATTTTCATCATTTATTGCTTCCATCTTCATTATTGCTGGAAAATTTTTATAAATTACTGCAAAAAAATTGTTTTTTGTTTCCCCTTGTGTTATGTCTTCCTTCAACCTCGATGCTGTTGATTTCGTGTTATGAATAGCGGAGCAGGGAAGTGAATAAGTGAAGTAAGTTAATTAATTACGTTTATTTTTCACTTGGTAAATAGAGAGAGGAGGAAGAAGGTGTCATAAAGTAAATAAGTGAAATTTTAATTATAATATAAACAGTCATGAGATAAATGATGTCCAGTTTAAATGGCATGAGGAGTCGAATGATGTGTAAAATAAATTTTTGAGTATATTTTTTCTCTTTTAGGGTTTGTAGCAGGAAATTCAGTTTTTAAAAAATTTACCACGTGATCTGAATTTAACGGAAATTTTTGAAATTTTCGGTTTGTGTCTTTGCTAAACTTCCACGTTGCTACATTAATTAATGGATTAACTTGTAAAATCTTGCTGTTAAAAGTCACTTCAAATGACTTTTCTAATGAATTTATGAAATCGGTTGATGCTACTTCCAATGGATCATCCAAATTGACTCGAAATTTGAATGATGGAATGATTCTATGAGTTGCTGGATCTAATATCGTATAAGGTGTAAATTCCAATTGAAGAATAGGATTGTTATGCTGATTTCGTCCTAAATCGAGTCTCCATACATTTCTGCATGTACTGTAATACTTGATCAATGCTGTATTAGGCTCAATGATGAATTTTAATGATTTAATATTTTTTGATAACCATAAAATAAAACTAATTAATTTTTTTAGTTAAAATATGATAATCTGTTTATTTAATTTTTTTTAAACAGTAATATGATAATAATTAAACGCCAAAATATATGACAAAACGCCAAAATATATGATAAATCGCCATAAATGTATTGAAAACGCCAAATAATAAAAATTTTAAGTCATTAGGGGTTATAAAAAATCTCCTAAGATAATAAAAACTTAAAAATTTTTTTAATCGCCAATAATTCTGTAAATATATGTATTAAACGCCAAAATTTGAATAGTTGTTACGCCTTGTATGTTGTTTAATGTATTTCATGATAATTCGCCTTTATTTATATTGATTTAACTAATAAAATTCACATTTTAATCTCTACTATATATTTCTGTGTGTGTTCTGATAAAAATCTTGAAAGTCTCTCTCCTTTAAATTCTTAAAAACCGTTCGATGATGCTATAGGTTTTATCCTTTGTATTGCCATACATCTACTTACATTTGAATTAGTCAATTTTTATAATTCAAATTTAAAATATTATATTTTTCATACCTCCCACGTCACCCAATCTGACTTAAAATTACAATAAACTTTAGATGCAAAAAAAAAAACTAACATGACCAATTTCAATAAAAGTTCATAAATTGAATTCAATTAACTTAGACACATGTGTCATTGAATAACAAGAAGAAGTAAAAACAACAATTCCTATATCGAATCAAAAAGGGTCAACTTTAATGGATTTTTCAATAGTCTTGAAAGAATCAGATGAGAAAGCATGTATATAGGATGTGGAAAGTCGCCATGTGTGAAAAATAAATGATATAAATTCATTTTTTTTTGTTCTAAAGTGTTTTTAGATGAAACCATTAAGCCATTTCAACTTCCCCATCAGACTTTCCAGTCTAAGAATGAAAAAAAAGGACATTCAGCTTTTACGGTTGTTAAGACTAAGAAGTAAAGCATTTAAATACCAATTTAATACAATTGCTGCCATGGATCGTAAAAACAAAACTGCCAGCAAAAAAAAGAAGTAAAACACTATAATGTGAAACGATTAGGTAATGGCTGAATGTCTCGGGGATAGTAAAATTTAACCACTCAAAATGAAAATGGTTGTAAAAAAACTAAAACAAATGGCAATTTTCATCGCACATTAAACGCCTCACTATATTGTATTGTGTGTGTGTTCTGTGCACACACTTTGAATGCGTAAAAAAGCTAATCAATCTTTCTATCGTAAATTATGACGCGTTGGAATGCCTTTCTTTATTGAGTTTCTTTTTGCTGCTCTTTGGGGTTGGATGGGACAGGAGGAAAGAAAAGTTTTTTTTTTTTGAAGGATAAATATGTTTTTGACTTTTCCGTGTTTTTGAATGCATGGGAATGGCAAGATGGAAAAATTTTAAGTTAATGTGGCTAAAGCGCATTTTTAGCTTTTTTATTTAATTAACTTTTTTATGCTTTTTGAAAAACCAATCTCAAATCGTACTTAGATTTTATAAGTTCAGTTGCTAACTATTCTAAATTCAATTAAATTTAATTTAACCTAAAAAAAATCTACAAATATTTACAAATATTTTAAATTTTATTCTAAAACATTAATTCAATTTAATCCAGTCATCAATAATACTTCTAAAAACGCAGCTCTTTCGATTTTTCCAGCATATCCAAAAAACACACTCCGATATATTTAGTTTTAACCCCTCACATACTTTCTCCTACAATTTCTTCCGTACACTAACATAACGTGTTAAATAATAATATTATGACCAAATAAAATTAATTTTCACGTCAAAATGTGCCTTCATTCAGCTATTCGTACAGCATTAAATAAATTATAGTGTTTTTATTTTTATATATATGTGTAACATCACAAGCTACTGTTTTTATTTATTTTTATGTACATTGTATTGCAATATAACTAAATGAAAATGAATTGAATAAATGAGGAAGGCGATGAAATTAGCATTTTTTTGGAGGGTGGAAGTGAAATTATTTCAAGGATTTTTTTTGCTACTGAAAAAATATAAAAAACACGACTTACGTAGAAAGCCACGAACTTCCACGCCACCTTCCCAACTTTTTTTTTCCATAGACAGATTACAGAATATATGCTTAAAACAAATTATGATGTATACAATTTTTAGCTTATATTTTTTAGCTTAAATTAGCAGAAAAAATTTATGAAAAAGTGTACTTGCAACTCGTCGTGAAATGATTTCAATGTGGATGAAATTGTACTTTTAAGGGAAGTCTTGGATATGGCAGATGTTGGTGGGGGGTTGTGGATGAGATGTGCGGAACGAAACGAAGTGGAACAAGCATCATGCGAAGCATGATTCGCAGTGAAGCGGAGTGGAGTGGAGCACATCTCATCCACAACCCCCCACCAACATCTGCCATATCCAAGACTTCCCTTAAAAGTACAATTTCATACACATTGAAATTAAAAAAAAAAATAAAAAAATCTAAAAATAAAAGTTATGAAATTTGCTGAAAAAACTTTAATATATATTTATTAAAATTATTCGAGGTCGCGCGATAGCGCGACCGAGAAAAATTTTTGGGGGTCGAAAAAATCAGTTTTTTGGCTTTTTGACCCCTTTAATGGCCTTTAAATTGAAAAATTCCTATAGATTATGAATCTACTCATCGAGACGCACATTTTGGTACCAAAAACTTCTCATAAAAGTGGTGGGAACATAGTGAACTCGAAAATGGGCATTTTGGGTGAAACCAATAACTTACACGCGATGCGTGGAAGTTAAAAACTTTAGGAAAAAGATAAAAATTTTGGCAAAAAACGACTAATTATGTTGTATATCGGTGGTTAGAGACCATTAGGACCAAAAAAATTTTTTCATAACTTCATCCTGCCATGCGTACCCAAAAAAACGAAAAATGGACCTTGTGGACACAGGTATGGACGAAATTGGCTGAAACTTGGCCTATACATTTTAGGCATAAATACCCCGAAATGGTTTTTGAATTAGCCAATTTGAGCTTAATAGAAGCGAGAACGGTGCCAAAAATGGTCAATTTTGAGCGTTTTTTGACCCTATTTTGACTGTTCAAAGGTCTATAAAGTTGTGCACATATCAAAAAGTTAGCTTCCATTCCCCCAATTGCTTATGTTGCCTGATCATATGGCAAAAGAATCAGTTCCTGAAAGTCTAATGGTGAAGCTGTGACCCTGATAACAAAATTTGGTGACCGAAAAAATCAGTTTTTTGGCTTTTTGACCCCTTTAATGGCCTTTAAAATGAAAAATTCCTATAGATTATGAATCTACTCATCGAGACGCACATTTTGGTACCAAAAACTTCTCATAAAAGTGGTGGGAACATAGTGAACTCGAAAATGGGCATTTTGGGTGAAACCAATAACTTACACGCGATGCGTGGAAGTTAATTTTGACGACAAAAAGGGTTGTAACGGGAAAATTTGCGACTTTTGATTTGAAATTGAATTTATTTGCAAACGAAAATTTTTCGTGTATTTTTGCAGATTTTAATCATAGGAGTGGTAAGAATAATTTATGGGTTTTGGAGGAGGAATTAATGGGATTTGGAGTTTGTGAGTCACGGTACTCGAATGATGTCATTTTGAGCTTTAATTAGTGTAGAGTTGGAAATTTTTAAATGAACTCTTAAAGTTTACTTTTGAACCTTTTAACATTCATAATTTAGCTTTTTTATGATTAAATAATCGAGCATTATACTCAATTTAAAGAAACCCACACCCTCCTAATCCCCATCCTCCTCCAAGACTTTTGTTTATTGAACGTAATTTTTCTTAACTCTCACTTATCTTGAATACTAAATTGTAGAGCAAGAAAGTAAGAAGAAAAAAATTTCCATTTATTTTCCATTCAATAAAAATGCATTGAAAGAAAATTTTTCAATCAAATATTTGCACGATGAGCATTCCTCACAGAAAAAAAAAATAAAATTGCTTCATTGCACTCAGTCATTGAAGGTTATTTGCTCCACACCAGAATGAAATTGAAGGCAAGAAAAAAAAACTTCGGCTTAAAGCAAATTAAGCGATAAATTGTGTTTTTGGTACTTGAACGTGATTCTATTAACCTGCGGATGAGCATTTCCATTTTTTCTACTACTTGCTTTCTCGTTTTCTTCCTTCTTTTGTGTTTTATTAAAGATTTGGCGGGAGACTGTGGAGCATTTGAAATGAAATTTAAAGACATGGCTGGTACTTCATTGCTTTATTTTTGGTTGTTTTTTGAGATGATTTTGAGTTGTTGTTGTAGAGATGAGATGGCAGATTGTCTTTATTGAATTGTTAAGTTACTTTTGAGCCATTTTTTAATTGTTTGTCATAATATGGTACATTTGGGTTTAAAATACAACCTCACGTTCAAAAAATACTAAGATCTAAATAATCTAGTTTAAATATAGTTAATTCTACCAAATCTAGTCCATTTTTTTCAAATCTACAAAATCTAATCTTTTTACACTAAATTCTGTAAATTCTAGTCTAACTCTTTAAAAATCAACAAAATCTAGTCTAATATTCCAATTAATTTTTAAAATACAACTCAAATTCATAATATCTTGACCAATAAAGCTTTAATTAAGTAAATTTCAATTTGCAATCTATCTAATTCTTTTTACTCATCAGTTTCTATATTTCAAAAAGTCACATGCCCCTCAAACCCATGCACACCTATGTCACCTCAAATTTTTTTAAACTTGTTTTCATTTTTTTGTTGAATTTTCTTCATTTTCTTACATTTTACATTCCAAAGCAATCAGAATGGAAAGAATCACCCTCTATTTATTCAAATGACTTTAACATCAGCATATATAAGACGGAAAAAGTAAGAATGAAGACGAAAAATTATGGGATGCGTATCGACGAAGCAGATGAGCAAATAATTTTCCAGTAAATTTAACATCCAGAAAAATCTCAACATACCTTTTTTTTGCTGCCGAAGTAAATGAATTTTACCCTTATTTTAAATAATCACAACAACAACAAAAAAAGAGTATTATTTGTGCTGAATAACGGTGAATATGAGCATCATTGACTTTAAGTGGTTCCAGTGGGTTTTTAGACTCATCTTTCTCGTCTCTGCCGCATTCATAAGCAGCACAAATACACAAAAAACTGGTGAAAAAGTTTTTCTCATTAAGCGCAAGTTCATGGATTTATTGTTATTAAAAACTTAAGTAAATGAAAAAGTTTTTTTTCTGGATTGTGAGGAAGTGAGATGTGGATTTTTAAGAATGAGAGAATTTGTAAATTATTACGAAAATTTTTCGAATTTATTTTGTAGAGGAAAAATGGATTAAAGTTAGCTTGCTAGTTTATATGAAGATTTAAATCACAATTGTACAGCTATAAATAGTGTCTTTGAAAAAATAGCGTCTATATATATATTTTTTTAAATAATGCCTAATTTTTTTATTTAATAATATTAAAAAGTATTTTTTTAAATAATATTAAATAATATAAAATTTAATTATTTAATAATAATTATTTGAAAATATTAAATTTTTAATAATATTAAAAAATACTAAATGATTTTGAAAAACATAAATTTCAATTTTAATCAAGGGGTGGACACTTCCGAAAACTTGCAAGTTTATATGGCAAACTTGTAAGACCACAAGTTTATATGAAAAAAGTTGTGAAACTTATAAAACCACAAGTTTGCGGGAGTGTCCACCCCTTATTTTAAATTGAATTTCTTCAAGAAACCTAACAGAAAATTTTTTCATTATAAATTAGCTTAAATAATTTTAAATTTGCAGATGAAAAAACATTCAATAATTTGAACAAAATTAACCCAAATCACTATTATATCATTATAAAAAAAAATTCCAAAATTTAACCTTTTTCAACCACTCAAATTACCTCAAATCATTTCAACATTAATTAACCCTAAAAGTCATCACATCTCCTCTCACCTTCAGCTCCTCAATTCAGTTCTAACCTCCATCCACTTTTATTTATTACTTAACAGTTTACTCTCATTAATTTATTTTCCTTTCCCTCCTTTCAGTCATTATATTTACCTCTCGTCTCACTTCTTCACTTCCTCAACCAACTTCTTGCGCCGTAATGGAATTTATTGAAAGCCACTTTTTAATACCTCCCCTATATAAGTATATCAAATTAATTTACAGAGCTTTTGCTGAATTAATTTGCTACACTTAATGACTTAATATGCATTAAAAAATTATTTTTCCTACCTTTCCTGTATTTCGCACATTTTTTTCTCTTCTTTTCTATCGTCAGTTTCCTTCCTGCATCAGATGATGAAAGTTCATAATTTTAATTGAAATGGGAAATTATGCTTGAAAAATCTAATTAAAATTCATTACGATAGAAAAATTTGTTGTTGAGTTGAAGGGAGGAATTTGTGGAATTGTTGAATAGGAAAATGATGAACAACAGCAGTGGAATTTATGAGTTGTTGGCGAGAATTGCAATGGATTTGTGAATCAGAATGGAAATGGATGAAGAAAAATGATGTAAATTGTGATGAAAATTTGAAGAGTTAAATTGAAGGGATTTATTTGATCATTTTTTTATTTTAATTTAATTTCAAAATTAAAAACAAAAATAAAATTTTTGAAACATTTTCAAAATTTAAACTTAAAAACTTTTAAATTCCTGAAAATTTCAATCTTTTAATAATAAATTTCAATTTTGTTTTAAAATCTCTATTAACAATTTTTAAACTTGAATGTTATGAAAAATATGAAAATTCAAAGATGGAATTTTTAAGCATACTTAACAGTCAAATGCTGAATATATTTTTTGAACCCCCACTAAGCCACCACGTCAAACCAACAAACAAAACAAAAGCAAAAAAAAAAATAGCACAAAAAAGCTTTTAAATCCGCTTTTTAAAAAATTAATATTATGATGAAAAGCAATTTTTCTCCGAGCTTAAGCTAACTAGCCATCTAGAAAATGAATGCATAAATGCTGAATGATAAAACAATGCCGGTTGTTAGTTCTGCATCGTCATTTATATTTCAAAGAATTCACCTTGCTTTATTCTTTCATTTCCGCATAAAAAATATCATTTTTTCCATTTCATATTTTTTACTGCTGAAAAAAAGTTGCCAGTTTGAATTGGATGGAGAAATAAAAAAAGGGAGAGTTTATGTATATTTATGGTATAAAGTACAGAGCCGCAATGCATTTTTTATTGATATTTAAATATTTATATATAAAATTCTTATTATTACTACTAGGTTGTTTTTTTTCATATTCATTTAATTCCATAAATATTATTGTTTGTCTTGTTTATGTCCATAATATAAATATTTCAATTAACTTCAAGGAATGGTGAGTTTTATTGTGATTAGTACTTCAGATAATATTTAATTCATATTACAATTGAAAAATGTTATTGAATTCAGTCAATCATATTTCTGTCTTATCATATTCTTGCCTTCAAATTTATGCTCAATTTCAGTGAAAGTTAAAAATAAATTCTCAAAATTTCTAAGACAAAAAAAAAATATATATATAAATAATTTTTCTTTTTTTTTCAAAAATTTATTGAAATGATTCTTTTTTTTTCAATATTCAAAAAGTTAGATAGAACTAAAGTCACTACAATTTATATAAAAACTTGATTGGGTTTCAAACCCATTACCTAAGTATTTATGCAATATTTTTCAAAAACCATTGCATCTTCTTCTGATCTAAACTAATTTAAAATACAGTAAATAATTCTGCAAAATTTTAATTTAACCTCAATACCCTCAAATAGAACTCACCATCCCTTTCAGCAACTGTGTATAAATATAAAACACAATACAATAATAATAAAATTATTAATATTACGAACATTTTTTTCCTGCATTTTTTTTTTTTTTGCAAACATAGCAGCAAAAAAATAACTTTTTTTCAACTATTGCGAGAATTTTCATTCCAGACAATTTTACTTAATTTTCTTTCACTTTTTTACTTCCAAATATTTTTTTTCTGGATGATTTATTTATTTACTGTGATTGTAAATAAACGAAATGAAAAGCGATTTTTTTTTCTCATTCCTTGTTCAGAAAACATGAATTGAGTAACTTTTTCTTTAAGTTTGTTATTTTTTTTTTTTTTTGAATGGGAAGGGAAGGAGGAAAGTAATTGAAAATTAAACGATGAGATTTTGTGTTTTGAAGATTTTGTTTTAGTTGAATTTTCATTTAAGTTTTTAAAATTAAGATAATGAAAAAATTTAGTTTTTAAATGAAACAATTACTCAAAATGTTGAGAAAATTTGACAAAAAATTGGTGTTAAATTGTTAAAAAAAAATGAAAAGAATTATTAATCATCAAAATAAAACGAATCAATCAATAAACAATGCTTTCAAATTCTTTTGGGAATTGAACCCACATCTTATAAAATTTTTCTGATTTTAATTTTTTAAACTTTCTAAGTTGTCAGTTAAAAAAATGATTGCTATTTTAACATATTTTGAAAATTCTGTTTTAAATTTAATGAATATTAAAAAAAATTTGGTTTGAAAAAACCATATAATTGTTTCATGATAATAAAAAATTTCACCATTTTCACTAAAAGTTCCAAAATCATCGTGAAAAACTTCTCAACACATCCAGCGAAATTAAAATTATAATGAATGAATTTTCAACATGTTCACTTTTCGTACATAATAACGTTCGCAGAGTAAAAAATCTTTTTTTTTTCATAATAATAATATTACGTTACACATATCATCATCATGATATATAGTAATAATAATAATTTTAATCCAAATTTATGCTAATGAGGTGACGATGAAATCAAGATTTTATGTAAACTTATTATGTGATTAATAGGAATTTCCATGAATTATCATAATTTAATAGTTTTTTATGCCAACACTGAAAGCATTTCGCTATGCGAAAATTTTCATTTAAAAACTTTTTTATTTTTTTTTTTCGTTTATGTTTTAATGTTAATGATAATAATGTATAAACTATATATTCAAATATTTTGTTTTAAGTTTTTATATTTTTTGGTTGAAAATGAGATTTTTTTGGGAGAAATTTGAAAATTAAATGGAAACATTAATTCAACTTTAATTCATTTTCATTGAAAAAAAGTTAAAAAAAATTTAAATGTATGAAAATTAAAAATTCAATTTAAATCATAAAAAGTATCTAAAAACGCCAAATTTAAATTTTACCAAAAAAACAACTAAAATGTTTGATTTTTAAATTTATGTCTAAACATTAGGATTTGAACCTGTGTTAAGTAGCAAATCTAAGCTTACTTACACTTTGTTTTTATTTAATTTAGTTTTTTTATGAAATTCTAGACGTTTTTAAATTAATTTAAAAAAAAAAATGTTTTTTTTAGTAAAAATCAAAGGGGTCGCAATGTTAAAAATTCGCCAACTTGGATTAAAATTTGACTGGCAACAAAAATTTTTGATTTAAAAAAAAATTTGTATGGAAAATTAGAAAGTATGCCATGAGTCAAATTTAAATTTGATTTTTCAAAGGTTTTAAACAATATTTTTTGGAAATAAAACCATTTCTGTGGTCAGGCTTATTCCAACTGTCGTTTAAAAGTTTAATATTGTAGATAAAAGGAACAAAAAATCATTACACATTTTTTGATTTTTTTCTCATCACGGCACACTTTCTCATTTTTCATACAAAATTTTTTTGAAATCAAAAATTTTTGTTGCCAGTCAAGTTTTAATCAAAGTTGGCGAATTTTTAACATTGCGACCCCTTTGGTAAAAATATTAAATTTCCTTCCCAAAAAAAACTCATTTCCATATCTTCCTCAAATTATTTAATTTCTTTCATATAACAAACAATTAAAAAACTTAGCAAAACGAAAAACATTTCACATTTTTTTTCACTTATAATTTCCTACTTTTATTTTTCTTTTTTTTTAGAAATCACTCACATCACCCTCAGTGTCAGGATACGTACATGTGAATGGATTTCTCAACCATTGACACAATGATTTGTCTTGTCGATTCTTCTTCTTTCCGGACGATGATGATTTTTCATTCTTTGTGCTTTCATTATTCTTACTATTACTATTGTTATTTGGACGTGATGCCGATGAACTGAAACTTGATTCATCACTATCTCGTACGGTTGCGACAGAATGATATCCGCTCTCAGCACGACGTGAAATACCTGAATGCTTTGATGCCCTTGGCGTTGAATCATGTCCACTATCATATTCGGGTGTTGAGAGTGGCAGTAATGGTAAATGTGGAAGTGGATGTTTGGTATGAATGATATTATTATTATTATTGATACTTAATATTGGAGCATTTTTCTTATCAATCAAATCAGTCTCGCATAAATCTGCCAATGGATTCTCTTTGATATGAATTTCAACTTTCTCATCCACATCGCAATTCTCTAATGACTTTTTAATGTTTGGATCTGAAGCACCATCAGGATGACGAAGTGAAGCATATGGCTCCATACCAGCTATAGCTACAATACCATTTAAGCTCGGAAGAGATGTTTGACTTGGAGTTCTACTTATTGATTGTCTACAGTCACGACATCGAGGACTTGGGGCTCTATAAACGGGTTCGCTACATACACTACCTGGACCGGCATTGAAACGATATGCTGGCTCACTATATACACTTCCCGAATCGATACGAAATGCAGGAATTACTTCAGCCATTGCTAATTGAGAATTGAAAAGTTCGCGAAGACGTGCAAGTTGGTCCATTTGGTTTCTATTTGGTATTATTTAAATAGAAGCAAAAAAAAAAAAAAAATTAACAAACTGTATGAAGATTTCATTATATTATAGTTTTAGGAATCGAACCAGTTCAAATTTGTATAAATCTATATAAAGTTTATTTACATATATCAAATTTATATGACTTCTTGGCCTATTTTAACACTAAGTGGTCAGAATGCCATATAAAATTAAACATTTTATAGGTTCCTTCTAATAATTCTTCTTATAATTAATACCAAAATTATGATTTTTGCTCACCTTGTGGAGTCACCAATAATGCATTCACTGAATGTATCGCCAACATTAAAGCTCGAAACTACTGAGATGTCGCCATTACTAAGTGCAGATAAGGGGTGCTCACTGTTCAAAATTAAAAAAAAGGAAAAATTCATTCATTGAATATCAGTTTTATGTAGGGTTCATTTGTAAATGACGTCTGTAATAAATTTAGATTTTTTTAGCTTATTTCTTTACAGATTAAATTAATTTTTAGAAGTGCCTCAAAATTTCCCATTTTTCTAAAAGTTACATCATCTACAAACTTCCCCATCACTCAATAATTCAACTTACCCTCCCATAGCTCTCGCAATATCATCTTCCGTCACCTGCAGTGCACAGTCCATCATCATAATATTTTGACACAAGCTCTCTCTCGACACATGCCGCGATACTTCTCGTGATCCAAGGGGTTCAATCAATGGCAATGCAGGTGGCACTTCTGATGGTCCACTATCTTGGTCCTCTTCCTCCATATCTGCTGAACATCCAACTGCTGCACTATTTGTAAATAATTGTCTATTTTCACTAATATTTGATGCTGATTTCTCAGAATGAATATCCTGATCATATTCATTTGTGAGTTGTTGCTGTTTCAAGCCAGTCTTTATGGAACTTTCAGAATAATTTGCATTGACTGTTGTTGGTAAATTGAGTCCTAAACTTAACGGATTAACAAATTCATCATTTTTGGAACCTATTGAACTATGGTCATCATCATTTCGAGGAACAACAATGTCAGACTTTATTTGTTGCTGTTGACTCTGTGATTGTGCTTTATAGTATGTATGATACTGTACGGGATTTGTATTTACTGTCTCAATTTGGTGTAAAATTTGGCATGTCTGATTCTCGACCCATTGTCGAATCATTTTCTTCTTGTGACTATCCATAAATCCATAACCTGCGGCAGCACTACTTTGAGCTATAGCATTGACAATTTGTGGATTTGCTTTTGTATTTGGTCCATCAATCCATGTCTCGTAATTTTTTAAATGATTAATTTCTCTCATTAGATGTCGTGCCTCAGCTACCCTGTATTTTGATACTTTTGGACCATCAATCCATCTCTCTTCAGCTAGTCTACTTGATGTTGCTTCTTGTCCAGTCGTTGTTGGATTTCGTTTCATTGGAGAACTTTTTGGTGTTGGAAAATTCGATGATTTACTTACACTTGTATGTTTAAGAGCACCAGCTACGATAATTGGTGAACTTGAGGGCACGACTTGAGCATAAATTGTATGATCTGTTGGTGATTGCATGACGGGTGTCTCGTTGAGATGTTTTGCTTGATTTCTCTTGAGACTGTCGCTTTTTTGGTGAGATGATGATGAGATTTGTTGGGTTGCTGTTGAAAAGAAAATATTTTTTGATAAGTTAGTAAACTGAAAATCTTAGAAAAAATTAGAACTGCAAAAATCAACTCACGTTTCTGAATATTTGGCTTCTTCACAGGTGACTTTGTTATCGCATTTTTCTCAACAGCCGATCCTCTCAAAACTTTATTCATGGCACATCGATTATCTCCTGAGTTAAGATTAGGAAGGAAGACAGGCGGATGTTCATTATCAGTCGCATCATCTAATGATGGACCACAATAAATGACTGTATCAGCAGAAAAGTCAGAACTTGATGGATCCGGTCCACTTGAACTACCCGATTGTGTATTTCCGTTTCCACTCTTATCGCCTGATAATGGAAATCTATGCTTTCTTCTACGTAGACGATGAATTCGAGATGCTAATTGGATGGTTGTTAATGCGTCAGCATGAGTCTAATTAAATATGAAGGAAGTGAATGAAAGTAAGGAAGAGAAAGGAAAATACAGGAATTAATTAATATATATTATTTTGCTGTAGTGTATTTTTCTACTTTAATCATCATTATCATTATTTTATGGGGATGTGATAGTTGTAAGAATGGAATTTTGTTGATATATTTCTTGTGCTTAAAGCGCATTTTGAGGTTTTTGCTTGAAAATTTTCAAAGCAATCAGCTACTAGACCTCCAGGGTGCTGTTTACTTATGAAGTCCATCAAAATCTTAAATTTTTAGACCCATTTCTCCCCTCTGTCACAAAATCTTCTTCCAAAAAAAACTCTATTGTTTAAAACTGTCACACAGCCTCAGACACCCCTCCCCCCTAAAAATTGGAAATCATAAGTGAACGACTCCTAGTCTAGTTAATTATATTCTCTTCTTTCACAAACTCACTCAAACAAGTCCAAACTGCATTTAACAACAATCTTTTTTTCATTCAAAACTTTCTTGGCACACAATCTCATCTTATCCTTCAAGCTATTTATATCTCAATAATTCCAACACTATTAACAACAAAACACCATCCCACCCATACCATTGTCAAATTAACTTTTATCTTACCTGTGAGTGTCCTACATGTGCAATAATTGCTACGTGACATGTTAATGGTGCTAAACAGTCTTTCAATAAAGGCGTTAAGGGATGTTCTCGATTAGGTGGATGTCTCTGTCCACTCAATATCGACAAGACAACATTTCCAACGGCTGATAATGGCAGTCCACCACATCGATTTGCACATCCACCCAAATCGATGAGATGTAGTCGACTCCTTCCACCAGCAACTAGTAAAAAAAGAAAAAAAATGTATTGTTGAAATGTTTCGTCTATTTAATTAAGATTTGTGCATTGCAAGCACAAATAACAATTTTCATGCTCTAAATACTTACCACCACCTTTTCCTGCACCCAGTGAATATTGATAAACGTGTAGGGTGAATATTAATGCTGGCTCATAAATACTACTCGTTCGTCCTGCTAATGCAGCGTCCAAGAACAATGCTGCTCGTTCAGCAGTTGGTGCACGTAATTCGGTCGGACCGCCCAAGTAGTCATCCCTTAAATAAATCCCTGGAGACTCATCAGATTCTATAAATATACAAATAATAAAAATGAAAATGTGAAAAAAGTGGAAATTTATTGATCGTATCGTTAAGCAATTTCCTTTATTTTTGTCCGACACTCCCCCACATACATATTAAACTGAACTTACTTTGTTGCCGATGATTTTTATTATTTTCATACACACTTTAGTCTTCCTCATTTTATTTCGAAATGTCCATTTAATCGGTTTATGAGGAAAAATAATGTGAAAAATTTTGGGTCTCTTTTCTTTGACTTTATATGACCATCATTGAGAGAAAATTCTTTTATGTGAATCTGTATTGATGGTTATTTTGGGGGTTGTTTGGACGATTTGTAACATTGGATTATTGACTTTCGTTCCAAATTTCATTTATCATTTTTAAGAAATTTTAGAACTTGTTTTCAAAAAATATGTTTTTAATCATTAAATTTATAATTTGTTGGTAACAAAACCCCCAAATAACCCTCAATACCATAACACCAACGATAAATAGGAAGAATGATTTTATTTTCATTAAATGCCGAAGCATTCGTTAAAATTCAAATCACACAAAAAACGGGTAATGCCAATGATATATAAAAAGAATATTACGACCATATGAGACCCATTTTAAATCTGAATTTATTTTTTTCTTATTGCCTATTTTATTCTTCTTTTTCTTCTCTTTCTTTTCTTGTCGTCAGTCATGGAAAGAGGCAGGAGAAGCAGCATGAAAAACCTTTTTTTTTATTTCTTATACACAATGCATGATGTACAATCTCAGTGTGGGAGGATTTTTTTATTGGGGCAGATTTTGAATGATGTAAAGGGGTGAATGGGAAGTGGAGATTTTTTTTGTAAAATTTGATTTTTGAATGAAAATTACAGTATGTTTTGGAATTTGTTAGTTTTTTATGTTTGATTGATTTGTGTGTAGTTTTTGATAAAATATGTCTCAAAAATTCAAAATGGCGGATTTATTTAATTAATTTGCAATATTTTTAACTGATAAAGAGTTGTTTCATTTTCAAATGCGATTGAAAATATTCTTGCCACTTTTTTGTAATAATTACGCTTAAGAGTTATCTAATATATCAAAAGTTACTTTCGTAAAATAAAAAATACTTTTTGAGGCGATGCAGTGTCCGCCATTTTGAATTTTCACTTATTTACTTTATTGAGAAGCTAATTTTCTCTGCGTGACCTCTGTATCGCCCATGTGTTCAAAACTCACTCAAATTTAAATAAATATTCACCAGTCTTTACTCAAACCTCAGTCCCATCACTCAAAATAAATTCCATGCATATTATTTATCACAAGAAATACTGAGAAATACACAAATCCAATTTTTTATGATTGTGGAAATTGCGATCATTGTGATGCCATTTTTTATTTAGATACATCTTGATACTTTTACAATTCCTCTTGTGAGCAGCCTGAATTGTAATGGGATATGGATACACACAGTGTAGATATGTGTATTGAATTTTTCTTCATCCTTTGTTGAATCAACATAAAAAATACGAAGAGGAAGCTCAGGATACTGATAAGAATCAGGATAAGACGTTCAATTCGATGAGGAAGAAGGAAATTTGGCCTTTTCAAGTGTGCGGCCTTTTGTGAATTATTATTGTATTCCTTTATTCTTATTATAAACCCATTTTAGATATTGAAATGTGCTTTGCCTTTTCTACTTCTTATTTAAAGTACGGCAAAAAAAAAGAAATCTATGGGAATCTTTATGGAGAATGAAATTTATTGATTTGGGATCGATTTAAGGAATGAAAATGAAATTTTTTGCCTCTCTCATGAGGAAATCTTGATGAAAATGCACATTAAAGAGAGAAAGAGAAAAAAAAAGTCTGACATTGGCAAAGGATAAGGCTTACTTGATGAGCTTGTGGCATGAGCATTACAAAAAGGGGTCTTGGTATTGATTAAACATTTTCTTTCCTTTTAGTTTATTTTTCGGTTTTGCCATAAACTTGAAGAGAATTTTTTATGAAAGAAAAATATATTTTTGAAGGACTTGTTGTGGGATGTTTGGATTGAGTTGTAGGATTTGTGTATTTTTAGGCTCAAAACTGAATTAAGGAATAAAAAGATTAGGAGATTTAATTTTTTATTTTACAGTGATACTTTCAATTAAAATTTAAATTCATAAAATAAATTTTTTGATGATTTTGTAAATTCAAAAATCGACTCATCTAGTTCAACAGCTTTAACCTTTAACTTGATATCCAGACAGTATTTTCAACTAACAAAAAATCTCTTAAACACAGTCTTAAATAGAATTTGATGAGTTCAACAGAAATAGAATTATTCTTATATTTATCTCCGTAACAACACCTACAGCAAGTCTTGAACCATCTGGTCCTCTCATAAATTATCAATACGAAGCAAAAATTTTTTTGCACAGAAAAAAAAAATTCAATCAATTTTCGTTTTTCTCATTTCCCTGCGATTAAAGTCAAAAAAGAAGAGAAAAATCGAATATTTTTATACATTTTTTTCTATTCATTTCCAATCAAATAATATTAAATCACGTATTTTATCAATTTTTCTTCCATCCTTTCTCATGTATCCTGCCTGATAAATGTTCTTTTTTTTTTATTCTTCCTATACATGTTCCAAATTCTTCTTTCTTTTTTAAACTATAAAAATCCAGGACCCGCCTGCATGTCTAGGCGATGCTGGAGTAGAAAAAAAATAAGAAGTATCACATAAAAAAGTAACATATGTGCTCTCCCCACTTTTTTTACGTTTCTTTTCATTCTACTCCTTTACAGTAGCGACGTTTACGATCATAAATTTTTATCTTCAAGAGTAAATTTGAAAGGAAAGAAGAAAAAATGTGGAGATTGATAAAATTGTGATTTTGAGGCGCATTTTCGGAAAAAATTCAAATTAAGGATCTAAAACAGAATGAATTGAAATTTAGGATTCAAATTTGACTTTAAAATCACAATCACCCAAAATGGAAAATTTTGAAAATTTTTATAAAACTTAAGTTTTGAAAAACAAAATTAAATTTTGAAATTGAAATTTAAATTTTTCTTTATTTTTTTTAAATCTTCAATTTATTTCCACACTGCATTTCACCCATAATTTCCCACAAAATCTCCTCAAACTGCCTATACCATATGCCACATGAACCCCCAAATTTCTTAAAAAATCAGCTATAAAAATCTCGAACTCGCATTTAAGTTTTTGAAATGCGAGAATTGGTGAAATATGTGTGGTATGTGTTTGGATGTTTGCACGAGAATCAAGTTGATCTTTATTTTAATGTCACAATCATCATCTTTATCATCAGCCACCCCTCGAAAAGGAGAAACTTCAATCTCAAGGGGTTGTTTTTCCATCCATAAATTTTCACATTGCACGAAATAAAATCTGGAAAATTTTCATTTCTTGTCTCACTCCAATGAGTCAGCAGCCAACCCAACCCCAACGACTTTTTTTTCATTTTTATGTCCTTAAATCTATATTAAAATAAAAGTATATTGCCGCATCGTCTTTTTATTCTGGAGTATCGAAACAGCACCGCAGCAGCAGAAGTTGTACAAATGGAACAATAAAATCAAGAGTGAATGAGAAGCACGAGTGAGATAGAATGAGCGGGTGTTGGGTTGTAAAAGAATGAAACCAAATGCAAAGAGATGTTTATATAAGAGTTTTGATTGTAAGAATGATAATGTGCGTATTTATATGCGTGACGAACAATAAAAATTCCCGATTCTATTGTAAAGATGTTGAACAAGAGATGATGGAGATGGACTGAGGTTGAGGAAAATTGTTGGAAAAACTTTATGAAAAAAATTTGAATTTCTTTGAGATTTAGAAAAATAAATTAATGTTAATTGTTTTATATCAGAAAAAAGCAAAAAAAAAATTAGCAAATTCATGGAACCAATGTTTAAATATTGAAAGGCTTTGCAAATAAATAATAATAATAATGTCTAAGGATTTGAACCCATATTTTTCAAAGTATCGTCTTGAACTTTATAAAATCAATTTTTTTTGAAATTCTTTTTATATAAATTTTTTAATTTTTGAAATAAGTTTTCCTTAATTTTGAACCATAAAAATTGAAATAACAGCATAAATAAACTCAATACTAGATTCATGTCCTATTCTTTCTCCAACACACAAAAAAACAGTAGCAAAAATTTATTATGATGCTGACGAGATTTTTTATAGCTTCTGCAACTGGTTTCCAGCATACATACTCGAATAAAAAATAGACGAAAATGAAAATATATTTTTTATTGCCAATACTTCGTCGTAAAAAGTACTAAAATTTTCACCCAGTCCACAAAATTGAAGTGTAAGTAAGTACACAAGCACATACATTTTCATTTTGAGTGTTCATTTAAGAGTTTGATAAAATGCCATTACATTTATAGCCCCTCTTTAAAACTTTACTCCTCTGCTTCCTTTTTTGTTACTCAGCTTTTTTTTTTGTTCTCGATGAAATTTAATGATCATAAACGGTTTCCTTCATGAATTCAATTTCCATTCATTTGTCTATTATGCTCTGATTTTATATTATACTTCTTGAGTACCCACATCTACATTTATCCATATTTAAAAAGGCTAATGTTTTGGGGGTTGTTTAGATGAAATGGATTAATTTTGATGTTTAACCAGTCAAATATTTATTGTAAACAAATTAAATTTAAAAACATTTGAAATCACATTTTAAATTTAAATTTTAAGTTTGATTCAAAAAAAATTTAAAATTTTTTAAATTTGCTAAGAAAATTGTTTTAAAAAAATTCAAAATTCCAAAAGTATTATTTTTGCAATCATTTATGTTTTAAAAAAATAACGAATTAAAAAACTTCAGGTCAAATTTTTTTAACTGCATAAAATGCCTAATTATGTATGTCCATTTCTAACCCTCCTCATTCAAATCACTCAAAATCATTCTTAAACAAACCCTCAAAATAAGTACGAGAAAAAAAAACTTTTCTCATTTAGTTGTCGAAGAATGTTTGAAGAATGTCGGAAAAGTTTCATTCATTTTTTTTTCATTCCTTTTTTGGTTCATTTTCGTCACAGCATGAACACTCTTTAAAAATATTTCCTTACATTTTTTTTTCTTCTCTCATTCAACTTTTATCGCATTTTCTGCATAGTAAATGACTTCGATATTTCACTTTGACAATCTTGTTAGATGAATAAATTGGATTTGAGGCACTTGATTCAATCTGTTTTGCAATTTTTTGGGATTTTGTTGCTGTGGGATGGAATTTAAATTTCTTAATTTTGTTAGTGGGTTGTTGTTAGGGTGCTAGTTGATATGGTAAGTTTTAGAGAATTAATAAAAAAATCAAAAATTTGACAAAGGACCTAATTGCAACTGACCTCTCCAAAAATGCGTCAAAACTTAGTTGACCCCATTAAAAAAATTTCCATAAAAAATTCCCAATTTTTACATCCATCTCAAAGAGTATTAAATAAAGAAAAATTGTCCCATCAAGGGACACCAACAACAGCACCAAAACAACAAAGAAAAAGAGATATTTCAGTCCATAAAACAAATTAAAGTGGCATTAAAGTTGAAAAGAAGAAAAAAAGGGACAGAAGGCTTGTTAGTGATACAAAAAGCAACAGCAAGACAAGACAGAAACTCTTCAAACAAATTTCCGGGATCTTGTCCTCCTCCTCCCTTTATACCAGATTGAATATAAAGAATAAGCTTGTTAAAATGAAAATTGGGAGTGACATATACACATACACACAGAAGTGACACTGATAGGAAAAGTAAATAGACCAAGTGCACATATTGCTGGATATATGGATATGAAAGTGGACATGGAAGAAGATTGGAAGTGATACCGAGGAAAACACTTTGATGAGTAAATAAACTTACTTATTTTCACGATTTTATCAATATTTATTTTTTACTTAACACATCAAATACAGAACTTGGTGTGGTGTGTGTCGTGTTTGGTAATGGGGCAATTCTCCAAAACAGTTGAATTTTTTAAAAAGAGCTTTTAAATTCCAACATCAATTATGTGTACAAGAAAAAAATTGTTTTGTGAAATTCTTATTGAATTCAATGTGTTGAATATTAAATTTCAGCTAAAAACATGCAAACAATTTTGCTTCTTAAAATAAAGCTATTCACACAAGGAAAACTTAATAGATTAAGGAAATAATTTGAATAATTTGATTTTAGCATTTGGTATTTTTTCACGGATTTGTCAAAACTTAAAGCTCAGCATCTACTCGAGGACAAAATTTTTATCAGGAGAATTGATTTTTCACAATAAATTTCCACTAAGTAAGAAAATATTATTATTTATACTGATAGAAAAATTCATTTTCTATCGTTTGGTATCTGATTCATATCTCAATGATTACTCTTTAATAGTTAAATTTGAATTCTTCGTATAAAAATTCCATTTTTTGTCCTCGAGATATTCACCGAAGAATTGAAATATTTCCTTAACTAAAGGATATTATTCAATTTTATTGATGCAGAATTGTAGCGATCAAAAAACTACACAAGAAAAGTCCTTTCTTTAATACCTTCTAATGGAAAAAATAATAGAAAAATACATTTTTGTGTGAGATTTTTGAAAAAAATTGTCTGGAGAATTGCCCAATATTAGACGGTAAATTCAATCTGGCAGGGATTTTTTATCTTTAAATTGTTAAAGGGTGAAATCGATCAAAACCTTTTTTTGACATTATTTTAATGCATTTAAAAATCAAATTTAATTGAAATTTAAATATTGATTTTTCAAATATTTATAATTTGATCCGAAATAATAATATGCATATCCAGAAGTTTATTTTTTAACTTTAAATTCATGATTAAAGCAACAAAAGCCTCATAAACAACCAATAATTATCAAAATTACATCCTTAATGTCCCATCCACATCAAAATACCCCGAAAAAAATTGAAGGAACTCACGCTTCAACTCCATTCCTTTATTCCCTCAAATCTCGCTAATATATGAAAATTGTGCCTAGTCACAATCACAATAAGTGCCTTAATAGCATTAGTAAGCTATATTTTTTATAACCGCATCCGTAAATAAGCGCAATTCGCGCTCCCTAACATGTACATTAATGCTCAAATCCAGTTAATTATTTTTTCATAGTTTTTTGTTGCCCTTTTAATAATCATCATTGTTCACAACGCCATTATGTGCCATTAATAAGCAGTGAGTTGATATAAGGAATCTAAATAGAGAGTTTTAAATAGACGGATTTTTATAGACATGTAGAATTGGCATGAATGGGTGTTAGGGATGTGAAAGGTTGGATGGGAAAATTTTCTGGTATGTGTGACTAAATTAGAGGTTCATAAGTTGAGTAGAAATTTAGAGAACCGTAAAATAATATTTTTATGTATACTTATTTAAATTTAGGAATTAAATTTGAAAATTAGAAAAAAAGTTTCAACAATTTTTAAAAAAATAAATACCTAAATAAATTTACAAAAAAGTTTTAAAAAAATTAAAAAAATAAAATAAATAGACTAGATTTAAAATGCTCAAAATTAAAAAATGAGAAACGAAATCTTATTTTGTTAAAAATTAAACTGCTTTAAAAATAAATAAAAGATTTAAAAATTCAAACAAAAATATCAAATTCCTCTATTTAACTAAATCAAAATTCAGAAATTCGATCCAAATCCAACACTTTGATTCCCTATTCCCAATAATCCCACACTCAACCCTCTCTCATAATAATCGTAAAAATAATAATAATAATTACAATTTACAATCCACCTTTCATTTGTTTACATACTTGCATATCACAATCCTTCCCTTTCATCTCCCCATCCACATTTCACTTCATATCCATATCCATTAACTACCGTCTTTTTTTGCCTTTTTTCCTATATCAACATTTCAATTTTCCCTCTTTTACTACACTTTCTATTTTTTTTTTCTATTTCATTTCTCTATTCCTGTATTTTTTGCTGTTGTTGTTATTAGATTGTGGGGAATTTTAAGTTAGCATAGCGTTATATACAGCAATGAACATTATGAGTAGCAGCTTTTTGAACGTTTTTATTTGATTTTATTATTCATTTCTTCATTTATTTAATGTGGTTTTCATTTTCATCTCTTCGAGTTTTGTTTTTGTTTCATGACTTCTAACTAACATACATAATAGTCTGTTTTGTCTTTTAGATGGAATTTATGATATGAGTGTTCATTGCCCACAGGGGGTCAGAGACATATATATTGAATAGAGAATGGAAAATATGATAAGGATATTGCTGTTGTGTGCGGTAGTTTTGACACGGAGGGAAATTTTTTTTTTAAAAAAAACGAAAACTTTTTTAATAGTTTCATAAAAAATGGAAAAATTCTGAAATCATAACTAAAATTTTTTGCAAAAAAAAGGATTTGATAAAGTGGCATATAAAATTCTTTTAATTGCATAGGAATCGAACTCTGAATTTGATGTAAATTGCAGGATTTTTGAAAATTTGTTAAATGAGTTTTTTTCTTTAAATTAACATTTGAACTTTCAATTCTCAACTCATTTTAAAATTTTATAAAAAAAAAATAAACTTTTTAATATTATCACAAAAAATGCAGAAATTTTGAAATAAGTTAAATTTTTTGGAAAAAAAAGTTCTGCGATAAATATAATACAAAATTTGTTTAATTGTGTAGGATTCGAACTCTCAAATTGAAGATAAATGTGTGATTGTTTCAAAACAATTTTAATTTCACTTTTCTTTAATTTAAAGTTTATTTGATATTGAACTTTCGACTTTCAACTCTTAATTCATTATTATAAACTTTAATAAAAAATTGAAAAATTCAAAACAAAAATTCCCTCAGTGTACAAATGAAGTCATTAGATAACAAGCAATATCAAATAGGGGGTGTCATTCAAAAAAAGTACTTCTTTATGCCTATAAAACACATTAAGATAATTATTACCTGTCGCTAAACTGGCCAGCAAATCCTTCGCACTCGTACCGGGTTTAGTAGCATTAATGCCTAAAGCACTGACACGTACGGAGAATCGTGCACCTGACTTTTGACGTTTCTCGTTGATACCTTTATAAAGCCATGAGATAGCACATGGAATAGCACCTAAATCACTTGTGGATGCCACAGATCCCAACATCGTACGATTTTGACCTGTATAAAAAATATTTAAAGAGAGAAAAAAATTAAAATTTATAACAAGATAAATTGGATGTAAATGGAGTAGGGGAAATGAAAAGAAGATGAAAAACATGGGAAACATTTTTAAGGATTTATCAACAGCTTAACAGATTTTTTATGTATCGCTATATTATATGCATACAACATATACAGACGGAAAGAGCAAAGGGTACCTCACGACTAAGAGACTTTTTTTTCTCAAAGAAAGTGATTTATTGGCGGAACAATGTGAAAACACTTAAATACTGAGGGGTGCCATATGTTTAAGAAGTTTTTTTTATGGCGCAAATTTTTTTTATTTCTTGTAACGAGTAAAGTTCTCCCACTTCTATTTTTTCTAGCTTAATCTTTACTTTTTTGTTTTGGTTGATAGCAAGTTTTTGTGAAATTGTGAATGCTTTGGGATACAAATTTGAGTCAGATTTTTTCAGATTGCAAAAAACTTGTTTGCTTCAAATTTTGTTGATTAATCAATTAATCCTTTCAAAAATTCAAAAATTAAATAAATAAATTTAAAAAAAAAATTCAGCAAAAGCATGTTTTTCAACGACGACGTAGCACTCATAAAATTTTTATAGGATTTGAACCTTCGCAAATTTATGTTTTTAGCGCATTTTCCTCTTGGGAAAAGGACGCTATTTTGTTTTTAGATTGCGTATACTTTTGGAATTATTTTATATTTGATAAATTGACAAAATTTTTGCAAGAAATAAAAATATTTAAAATCCTAAAATTTTCAAATAAAACATCGCTCTTTCCTCCATCGCTCCTTCCTCTTATCAAATTTCCTACTCGTCTATACACTTTTTTCTCATATTTACTCATTCTTAGAAACTCAACAACTCAACTCATATGGAAAGAAATATTCACAAGATTTATTTTGACACTTGCCGTTTCTTTATTTTGAACAATTTCTTTCTCTACTTTTTTTTCGGAGGGAAAAAGCAAGAAGCGAGATTAACGAAAAGTCTAAAAAATGTGTGTGTATGACACAATGTTGAAAAGTGAAAAAGATATTAGTCAAATAAAGTCTTATGGTTTCATACTTTTTTTTTACTGTACATATTTAAGCACTTGAGGTCTCTTCCACTAATGCTCTGTCATTTTACTTTTTCAATCCCTAAGCACTACATATATTTAAATTTTCTCCAATATTTATATATGTCTTCATATGAGAAAAGTGACCGTTATTTTTTTTCAAATTTTTGAAAAAATTCACTAACACTATAAAATTTTCAGTACAAAAAACTGAGCAACTCAACTGAGCTATGGTCGGCGTTTGGTCGATGCTCAGTTGTATGAAGACATATATAAATATTGATTTTCTCTCTCATTTTTTTTGTTTATTTTTCATTTCACAATTTGCCTCACTTTGTGTGTCAACTGAACTGCTTGTTTTGATTAAATTTTATGGGTAATTTCTTTCTTTTTTTTGTGTTGAGGATATTTTTACCCTTTTTTTTGTGTTTGGAGGAATTGATATTGTTGGGTATTTAGATGCTTTATTTTAAAGTAAAATAATTAAAATTTTAGGCTAAGAGTATTTTTTAAGATAAATTACGTAGTTAATTTTTCACAACTTATGTGAAATTGCAAGTGTACAATTTTAAATTTTTTTTCTTAATCAAAATTTTTCTTTGACTATAATTTTGATTTTAAATTTTTTGTAAAAATTTGTATTTTACACAAACATATAAAAATTTTGAAGCTTTAATTTATCGCACTGGGTTTAAGCATTTTTTTTCTAAAAATCAGTTAACATTAGTATAAAAAGTAAATTAAATACATATAAATTTAAAGGTTCAAATCCTAATCTTAGTAAAAGTTCAATTTTGACCTTCTCATTTATTTTATTTTTATTTCAATATTTTTGTTTTTGCTAATTTTTTTTATTGTTTAATTCTTAAACTTATATTTAACATTTTTACAAAATTCAAGAACTTTTCGCTTTTTTAAATGTTTTTTTTTATTATTATTATTTCTCCAAATAAAAATCTTCATTCTTTGCAACTAAAAATCCCTTCAACACATCCCTTCATGTTTATATCATCGCTCAATATCCAGACACAAATATTGACAAGTCATGCATAAAAAATAAGTATTGAAATTGAGATTTTATGGTAAATGACTTCATAAAATGGATTTAAAATTGCGTGTCAACTTCCTTATTTCTTCCACTCTTTTTATTGATATTATTATGATGTTTATGTCTCACCTGCACCTGGATATCCAATCGAAAGTAAACACCCATCACTACCATCTAAAACTGCTGGAATAACTTCTGACAAGGCTGAAGCGCACACATCAAGCTAGAAATATAAAAAATTATTATGTTTCACAATTCTGTGATTTCATCATTAATAATAAATGTGAAGTTACTGCTTATGCTAGTCAAGAAAAAAAAGGAAGAAGAGGAAGAAAAATTGGAGGAAAATTTCATTCGTCGCACGTAATTTTTCATGGATAAAATAAAAAAAAAAAAAATTCAGAACATTTTTTTCCCACTGTTGTCTTTAATATATCATTTCTAAACGTGTGCAGAGTCATCATAATCATAAGTCTTAGTAAATGTTATAGTAACAAAAATAAAGGTATACGTTTGACAGATCTCATAAATACGACTTTAGTTGTGTCTTTCCCCTTGTATGTGAATTGCATTTATGATGTTGGAGTTTTGTTATGAAAAAATTATGAAATATTAATGTGGATTTTGTGGGTTACAAGTGGGTTAGGGTGACTTTAATCTTTAACGAGGTTAAAGATATTAAATTCAAAATTTAAATTAAAAAAAATATATATTTTTTTTTTCTTAATGCTGTACCGTAGAATTAATAATTAATTCATTTAAAATTAAGTTTTTTGAAACATTTTATTAATTTTTTTAAAAAATAAAAAGCTTCTTTGAATTGATCAAAAATTTTAGGATTTTCATTTCTAAAAAATTCAAAATATTCATTATTTTCATAAAAGTGACTAATGTCTATAATTTTAATTTTTTTAATAATTTTTTAATTTTTCTTTTTTTTCATAATTCATAGGCTGTCAAAAAATATCAAAAAAATCAAATTATTAATCTTCAATCCTCCCACATCTTTAATAAACCTTTAAAATTCACAAAAATAAACATTCTACAGCAAAATCAAGATTGCCAAAGAGCAGAAAATTTCTCTTCACGATCCATGTCTCCCTCATGATTATTCTGCATCAAAAAGAAGAAAAATTTCGTTCCACTGTCTTGACTTCTCCCACATCTGATTTATTACAGTGGATAATAATATCAAACATACACAGATTGTGAAATGAAATCAAGATTTTTTTTTTTGCTATGAAAAAAAAATTAATATTAAGCTCAACAATAATTCAGTATGTGCGTAAAGTTTGTGTATTTGTTATGTCATCAATATTATCAAATAGAATCTATGACAAATACTCAGCATGTCACCGTATTTGAAGTTTGTCTTAAAGGGAGTTAAAGTATTGGATTTAGTAGTTTCGGGGTTGTAAGGAACTTAATCGATAAATTTCGATGAAATGCTTATTTTTTATTAAATAAATTATTCAAAAATTCTTGAAATTCCTCAACAACTCCTCCTGCTCAAAAACCACACGACGCAACCTAATAAACCCCTCGAACATCTCATAACTATGCACACAAATATGATTAGGGACGATTCATCGATACAAAATTAAATATTTTATAGCAACATTCTCAGCAAGACGGCATTAATCCTAGTATTATTGAAAATATCTACAGTGGTCTCGTAGGAGTGAGACGAGAAGTATAAATAATTGCAATTAATGACAACATCGTCCTTAGACATAACTCAACAAGATATATACAACATGAGTTGGGGTTACGTGAAATTTCTCTTGATTAAATCATTTCTGCACAGTGATTTTCATCAGCGAAGACGAAACAAAAAATTTATTTTTTTTTGTGTGACAAGGGAACTACGCTATGATGATGATGACGGGGGTCATGCGGTGACGACAATAAATCATTCTAATAAAGGTTTCAGTTTGTAAGAAAGGATATCATGCGGAGCTGAACGCACGAAATATGGGATACTTGAGTATTGAAATTTTGAGAATAAATGAGAGAATTGTGTTGCATTTTGGGTAATTTTATTAAAAATCTGAATTTAGGATTTTAAAAAATTCTTCTTAAAAAAAATTCTTCCGAAAAAATGAAAAATTCTAAATATTTTTTTTTTAAAAAATTTATAACTTTCAAAATAATAAAATTATAAAGCTCAAAAAAAAATTTTTTTAAGCTTTAAAATACATTTTTTAAATTTAAATTAGTTGATTTAAAAAAAAATATTTGGGTGAATAAAAAAAATCCTCAAATTCATTTTTCATATAAAATTTAAAAAATCCTCAATTATGCTGCGTAAATTCAAAATAAACGCATTCAAACTTGAACAATTCAGTAACAAAATTTTTTTGCTCCTTCAATTTTTATTCTCCCACATTTGAAAAATGTCAGGTCATTAGAAAAAAATGAAGGCAATATCAGGGGTATAATAATTACTTAACATTGTTATACACTTATCAAAAAATTAAACTGAGTAGCACAACAAAGTCATTTTTTTCACTTTAAAACGACTGGAAAATTGGGGTTGAAAAATTTTATTTTCTTCTTCCTTTTTCATGCGAGGCTTAAAAATAGACTAGACAAGATAAATGTCGTGTAATTATTTATATAAATAAAGTCACATACCTGACTATCATCATTCGTATGTAAAGCATCAAAAGCAAACATTTTCGGTGCCGATACCATCGGTCCACGATCCTGAGCAGCATTATTACTAGACGATGACGATTGATTTTGTCCCGTCACATTTTGAGCATTTGTCGGCTCACTCAATGTAACTTGTCGTTTCTTTTTATCGATCGATAAATAACTGACACTCTTCTCACCATCTGTGGGTGGATTGTCGGATACACGTAGCATCACTTTCACCTATTTTCATACACATATAATTGAACGAACACATATGAGAGATATATTTTTCACTTATTTATGGGCAGTTTTGTGGTTTGAGGTTTTCACATAAAATTTTCCTCTTATACTCGAATATTATTTGGTTTATTCTTTTTATTTTGTGAAATATTAAATTTTTTTCATAGTAAAATATGCTTAACTACTGTACATGTACGGATACTGAAACTATAAAACATGTAATACCTTTTTACAGATTCTGAGAGAGACATAGAGCGACTAGAATGATTGAAATGTGACAGAATGAAGAAGTGGGTTTGGGTTAGTTTATGTTACTTGTTAAATATTCAATTACTATTCATATAGTTGTATAATTTTCAAAAGATGTTAGTTTTTGTTGAAAATGAGTTTTTTTAAGATTAATTAATTTAATGGAAAAATTGAAAAATTTTGAATTAAATCAAATTTAAATATTCAACAATTATTGAAAATCATTTGCGTAACCAGGAATCTTGAGGGAGGGGGAGGGTTAAAAATTTTATTTTTTTTTTTAATTTGCGGGGGTGTCATTTTTTTACGAAAAACCCTAGCAAATAAAAGAAATTTGCCAGTGAAGTGGGTGAAAATTCACCCATTCACCACCCTGGCTACGCCACTGATGATTTTTTTTGAAAAGTCTAATTTATTATTGATTAATTTCAAAATGTAACTTTAAAATTTTTTATTTTATTTTATTTTTTTGTTCTTGTGATTAATTGTTTTTAAGTTTCATAAATTAATTACCATTTGGGGAAAAAATGTTAGAATTAGTTTTAAATTTTCCTAATTTTAAAAATTTTTTAAGTTCAAGGTTAAGTCAAAAAAATTTTTCAAAAAAGAAAAAAATGTAATTTAAAAAATATATTTGAATTTAATGTCTCAAAATATAGGGTTGAAAAAATATAATCGATTTATTATTTTTTTTCTTGGATTTCCTGTAAAAAATTTCATTTTATGTATACATTTTTAAAATGTTTAAATTAATTTAAAACTAAATTTTAATAAAAGGATAAAACTAAACCATAAAATGACGACAAACCCATTCTAGTATGACATAAAAATATCAACTTTCACATCTACCATGATTATACAAAATTTAACTAGCAATTCTACTCAGAAAAAGGCAATCTAATGAATTTTTAATAAACTTCAAAAATAAGAAAACTTTTAAGATTTCACACCGAAAAATCTCTCAAATTTTCATTTTCATAGCCAGAAAATTGGGGTAAAAAATTCATTTCATGTCTATCAAATGTTTCATTAGATGTGATTTGAATCGTACATAAAATATTTATTTTAAAAAGGAACAGCAGAAAAAGGAAAAATTTTTCCAAGTGACATTTAAATGTCAGAAAATTTCACACATAACTAACTCCGACAAGCACAGTAGATGAATGAAATCAAGAAGCACTTTTACTAATTAAAAATTCCACAATTAAATATTCATTTCACTTCTTTTGTCTTTTCAGTCTTTTCACTTCATTTTCATGTTATTTTTTCCTTACCCTTCCGAATCCCAAACTTTCCTTGTTTGTCATGCGACGTGCGAGTGATGCTGGCATTGGAGGTGGTGAACGTTGAATTGATCCACAAAATCCACCTCGTTCTGCTCCATGATATCGAGAACTTTTGGTGCCATTTGCTGCGGACACCATTCGTTGAGCAGCTCTGGAAGAGATTTTTGAAGATTTTTTTCTTGTGAATTTTTGTTTACTTAACATATTTAATTTCTTTAAATTTATTTTTCTTAAAAAAAATTTATTTTTTTGAAATTTATTTTTTTTTTTTGAAATTTATTTTTTATTTTTTTTTTTTTTTTTGAAATTTGATTATTATTTTGATGGAATTTTCGAAAAAAAATTTCCTAGAAATTTTTGATTGATTTTTTCCGTCATTAAATTTTATTTTAGTCTTTTTTTTTGTTGATAAAATCACAACTTTAATGACACAAAATAGCCGCACTCAGGGCCGCACTTTAATAAATCAATTTTCTCTCAATCTCTTTTCAAATTAATTTTCACAACATTTTTCCGAAATCATAGTAGCACAATTTCTATAGTCCAACGTAATTCGATAATCCATTACACAGCACATTTAGTAAAATATTTTGACAGTCATGGTATAACTTGTAAGCTCACTGAATTTCATTAATATTTTGAGGTATTACACAGTAAAAATATATATTTTATTGCATTATTTCATAGTCCTTTTATTGCTTGTTAATTTTGGATAATTAATTTTCGTATGGTTGTAAATTGATATTGTGATAAATTGTTTGGTAATTACGACAGGAATTGTTTTAGTGATATGGAAGTGTGATATGTGAGAACTGAATTTAATTAATGAGATCAAATTTCATGGTTTGATTCAGAATATTTGCAGCATATTAAAGTGATTTTTAAATTTATTTAATTAAAAAAATTCAAATTTAAAATGGAAAAGTATTTAAAACAAAATTTAAAATGTAGTTATTCAAAATCTGTGAATTCCGAAATGAGAATTTTTAAATGCTCGGTAAATTGAAAAAAAAAAAATAAAAAATTGAAAAATTTTAAAATTAAAAAAAAAATAGAAAAAATTAAAAATTTTAAAAAGATTGAAGAGTTAAAAATTTTAAAAAGATTGAAAATTAAAACTTTTAAAAAGATTAAAAAATTAAAAATTTTAAAAAGATTGAAAAATTAAAATTTTTAAAAAGATTGAAGAATTAAAAATTATGAAAAATGATTGAAAAATTAAAAATTTTAAAAATATTAAAAAATTAAAGATTTAAAAATTTAAAAAAAATTGCAAACAATTATATATATTTTTAAAGTTGAATACTTTTTAAATTTTTATTTAAAAAAGAATTTTTAAAAAAAAAAATTAAGATTTTATGAAAATTCAAATTTTGCAAAAAAATTGAGAAACTTATTTCAATTTTTTCACTTCTTCAGTCTTTGACAGTTCAAAATTTAAAGTTTTTTTAAATCACTTTTTAATCTTAATTCCTAATTTTATTGACCCTCGATTTTTTTTCACACTTTATTTTTTAAAACTTTTCAACCTCGAACTTTTCATCACAATTATCATTTTTTACAGTTCCGCAAAGTAATAATTTATTTCCATCATCCACTTCCACTCACAAAACCTCCAGCATAAAAACCTTAACGAAAAAAAAAATTTCTAACGAAGAAAAATCAATCAATTTTATTCCTATCCATTGGCATCTTCCATCATTCTCAACGAGAGATTTCAATTTTAATCCAATCAATTATAACGTCACAAAGATGGAGAAAAGCAAATAAGAAGGCAGCAACAGAGCATAAAATGATGAATTAATTTTTTATAGAATCACTTGTCATTCAATGACATTTTACCACAGAGCAAATAATCCATTTCCTCAAATAAACAACGCTAATTAATTTTGTTATTAAAATTAATTTAATACCACAATCAATTAATGTTTTGACGAGACAAAATCCATCTATTTTGATTTTTTATGTTTGTTTCGGTATTTAATTTGATGGTTATTGGGGGGAGGTTTGATTGCGAATTAATTGCTTTTATGTCTGGGATGTTCTTTTTGTAGATTAGAAAATGATTGTTGATTTGATAAAATTTGTAAAGATAAAGTAAGACTATGGAGCAATTATTGGAAAATTTGTCGGTTTTTTTGTGAAATAATCCTAGAAAAAATTGATTTTTTCTTACTTTAATTTTGAATTTTTCATAAACATTAATTTTCTTGAATTCAATTTTACCACTTTTCAGTTAAGATTTTATGCGATCGGATCAGATATATTAGGGGTCGTTCATAAATGACGTCCGAAGTTAACGGTCATTTTTCAAAAAAGAACAATGGAATTTTAGAAAATTCAAATGTTCTCGAAATGATCGTCCAAGGGGGATTATTTATGAATGAAGCCTTAGATCATTATCAGAATTTTTATCTAAGCGAGGCTCAATTTGTTTTTTCTTTTGTAAAGAAGAAAAAATTTTGAGGGTCAACATAATTCCAAAAATGTAGAAGTTTCTACTTAAATGGAGTCCAAACCCCCTTCGACCCCTCTAGTTAATTCCTTGCGTTAGATATACAAAGCACAACATAATCAGAAATAATCCATCTAATATTTCCCCTAAATTTACAAAATCAACCTTACACAATTCCATTTACAAAAATCCCATCAAAAATTCCAAAGACATCAAAAGCAATTTTCCATTTCTTTATTTTATTCTTTAAATTTTTTTTAATTGTTGATTATACCTTTTAGACATTTTGTGATTATTATTTTATGTATAAACGTATTTTCTGCAATTTTTTCTTATAAAACTTTTATGAATCCACAATAGAGTCGTTATGCTAAAGCTTGGCTAAAGCATTTTAATAATTTCAGTAACATTTCACATTCACTTTAAGGACCGAAAAAAAAATATTTTTTTCTTTTCTCTTTTTTCACTTCCTTCATTTATTTCAGGGAATCTATGAATCACTTTATATTCTTTATATCATATCCATTCTGTGATGTATATAAAGTTGAAATTCATTCATTATACACGTTTTAGCTCTTGTGTATGTCTATTTACATGAATACACACAATCTTTATGCTTCTATCTTTCTTTCAAGTGCACTCTTATTCATTGAATGGATGAATGGAAAAAAAATTCTAAAAGATGAGGAGAAAGAGAAAAAATAATGTTTTTCAACTCTTTTTTACACAGATTTTTATCTACTTTAACAAAATTTCTGCTTTTCTCCCTTGATTTTTACTCTTTTTGTTTGGTGATAAGCGTTAGAGTTTTTTTGCAAAATGGATGTAATCTTCCTTTTATTTTAGGATTTGGTAGGCAAATTAGATGGGTATAATTTTTAATTAGGATTAATTTCCATGTAAATTTAGTTTTGTTGGATTTAATTAGTAAGAACTTTTGACAGGGGCTGAATTTTGAGACCAATTAAAAATTTGGTAGCAATTTTGAATCAATTTTCAAAGCTGAATTCTTAATAATTGACCATAAACTAAACCAGCATTTCCACCAAAAATCCATCTAATCATCGCCATAAATACTCCAAAAATCAGCTCATACTCCACAAATAATTTTAATTAATACATTGACCCATAAAAAATATCAAATTAGCAACGATTATCGATGAAAAGCACAGCCACTTGAGTGAATTATTAAAGTGCAAAAAGAAGAATAAAAGATTCTCTTCTTTTCATGCAACTTAATTGAGCAAAAAAATTAATGAATGACACAGATAGATCGGAATTCATTCGTTAATTTTCTTTCTCACTTAATTCCATTTTTATTCTGTTCTGAATTTTTAATTAATCACTGGTGGATTTTGCTGTGCTGAGTATTTCTGAGAAATTTTTGTTGGAATATGGAAAATTTTGATGATCATGATGGTTATGATTGTTTGAGGAGGTTACACATTTAGAAAATTTTTTAAAAAAAAGATTGGGAATTTTTCGAATTTTGAATTTCAATGTATTTGAAATTTTCGGAAGTTTCAAAATTTATTTATCAAAAAAAATTTGAAATTTATATTTTTTTGAAATTCATGCCAGACATTTGAGTTTTTAAACTCTGAACTTAAATTTTGAAACACTTAAAATCAATTCAAACAGCAATGTTAAATTTTGCAATTTTTGAAAATTCATAAAATTTGATTCCACATTTTTTAAATTATTCCAATTTTAAGCTTTTTCCAATTTTTTATATTTTGAAATTTTTGTTTTTCAATAGATTTTTTTTTTTAAAAAAAAAACTTTCCAAATTTTTGATTGAAACTTTAACTGTCGTCGAAACAGTCTGTCGAATACTTTTTCTAACACCATCTCCAAAAATAACCACTTTAAAAAATCCATTCGCAAAATTAAAACTGCGCTTAATCAGCTCTACAAAAAGCAGTTAAACTCTTTTTCCACTCATTACATTATTTTTTTTTGCAAAACATTTAGCATGTAAAACTTTTCATTTTATTCACTTTTTATTTCATTTTCACATCAGAACAGAAATCCGAAACGATAAGGATCTCCTCCTATTTCACTCAATTTTTTGTATACTTTTCAGACTATCGCACTTTAATCCTTTAATTTTCGACTAGTAATCCTCGATTCACATTCATGCCGAGATATAAAAAATGTTTTATATTTCCTATGTAAAAATGTCACATTAAAGTATCAGCAGTAATAAACTTCTCATTCCTTAAAAAAAGTCTATCTTTATTCGCGAATATTTCACATTGCAGACCGCATCGTTGCACGATAAAATGAAGACTGAATGAAAAGTGCTTATTGAAAACAATAATATTGTGTAATATGACATAAAACACATTTTCATTCACAGACGTTCATGAGAGAAGAGAGGAATGTGGACTGTGAGAGAATTGGAAGGAAAAACCGAACCGATTTGGAAAATGTTTATTTTGTGCACGTGGGGAGAGAATTTTTTTCCTCTTTTTTGCTTAGGGTTGCAGACCGAATGGAAACACGTGTTTATGTATTTTTTTCTGTTTTTTGTTGAGTGTGGAAATTTGTTGTGACAATAAATATTCATTCGTTTTGAGCTATAAACATAACAGATTACATGATGTAACTGATCTCATTTCTTACTCTTCATATTTATTAGCTTAATTTTTGGATTCTGGATTTTTATCGTTTTTAAATTTATCTGTGTGATTGACAGTTTCACAGCTTTATTGCCATTTAGGTAATCAAAAAATAATTAAAAATCTTCAGTTTTTACAAATTTATAAAAAACAATTTCAATCTTTTCTAGTCAATCAGCCCCCTAAAAACCTCAAATCTTTCCTCAAAAGCATAAAATATTAAAATGCGCTCTTGACATCTTCAATCCAACTTATAATTATTTTCTTACAAATTGAAGATCCCCACGACTGTTTCTAATGAAGACAAATGAAATACTAAGAACATATTTTAATTTTTCGGTAGAACAAAAAACGAAAAAAATATTTTTAAAGGCATGTTTCTTCCATAAATGTCATGATTAATTAAGATAAAATTAGAAAGAAACTTTTTCACTAAATTTAACAATGAAAATTTATGAAGTGAAAAGATTAACAAATTTACAGAAAATTTTTCTTTTCCTATTTTATGTCATGCATGCATGTAAAGCAACAAGGTTTATGACTCATTTGAGATGAGATTTTCAGTCGATATTTTTGTTTCTGTTGGTTTATTGTCTTAAATGTCGTGTGGATATCTGCTTAATCTTGTTGGTGATCTAGTTTGTGGAAATGACAAAGTTGTGGATTTTCGGGTTAAAATTTTTAACATTTTTTGTGTCTAAAATGAAATTTGTTTATTTAATTTGAAAATTGGGTCAATATGTGAGAAAATTCAGTCAATAGATGCACTTCCTTATGTTTATTTATTTTAGTAAATGTCACACAATTTAATATTTTCATGACAGAATTTCCAGTCAACAATTCACAATTTCTTAACAAAAAGAAATTCAAGCATAAATGATGAAGTGCCTCATTGATATATTTTTAAATGGAATATTTTTTCCATTCGTATTTCCATTGCTGCTCATTCATAGCTGCTTCTGATGAAAATTAAAATTCATTTTTCATTTTTCATTTTTTGCTTGTTGTTCAAGAGCAGCTGAAAATTTATGAGACGAGGAGCGGAAAATTTAGGAAAATATAATTTTTTTGTTTACATGAAAATGAGAAAAACTTGATCAATTTTTACTCAGAAATATTTTCTATCACTTCCAATGCTGCCTTTTGTTGCTTCACATCTGACTCCGGAATTGAAAATAATGCGAGAAAAATAAACAAAAAATTGAGTACCGTTCATTGACAATCGTTGAGGTTGTATGGAAGTAAGAAGTGAAAATTGTCGGGTGCTGAATGTTACATTCATGTCTCAATAGCTGGAAATACTCGTCGCTGCTATTTTTAAAATCATTTCATTCGTGAAATTTGAGCTCAATTTTTATTCTAGTTTACTATTTCAAATATCGATTTTTTAGTACTCATTGTCAGCAACAGGGGGTTAGAATAGATGCTGTAACAGTTTTACTTTTGGATTTTTTTGCCAATGTTTTAACAGTTTTGAAAATATTTAAAAAACTCAAAAATTCTATCAGGTGTCAACTATTTTTTTGATCTACCTTAAAAGAAGGCAATGCCATTTTTGGGGTCACTTTTCTAACATTCAAATGACTTTAATATGGAAAATCACTTTGTAAATTGACAAAGGAACATTTCAACAATGAATGACCACAAAAGAGTTATCTACAACTCTTTCAAATTAATTAGACCGTAAAATTGATTGTGTGACTTACTTTTCTACATAAGCTGACGAGGCCAGTGCCAGTGCTGTTTCCTGTATAATATCCATTCTCTTTTCATGTGTTAAATGACTCAAGAATCCATTTTGTCCCTTCATGCTATTCCCATTGCATAATTGCAGCTGATTCAGCATCTCTGTACGTAACAAATTTTGGAACAAATCATTTCCATCGTGTTCATGCTTCCTTGTCATTTCCTCATCAGTATTTATTGCCTTTTTCTTTTGCAGACCATTTGCCTCGCATTCATCAATCATCTCATAAATGTGATTCTCCGGATCACTTCGTTCATCCACAGCACTGCTGTAATTTGCCACAATCATGCCACTGTGCACTTGCTGTTGATGCTGATTTCTCATAAAATTCATTCTCGTCATGTTGTTACTCATTTGATGTTGTTGTTGTTGTTGTAAATTTGGTGCCATTTGTTGCTGTTGATGCCGCAAATGGAAATTTTGTGTGCCAAAAATTAAAATATTAGGAAAATGAGAAGCAGTGGTTGATGTAGTCATTGATGATGAAGATGATTGAGTTTGATGCAACAAGTGTTGCTTCTGATGCTGTTGCTGTTGATTCTGTGGATGATTAAAATTTATTGGCGGCTTTGGAACTTCACGTAGTGCCAATTTATGGGTTTGTTGAACAACCGCCAACTGAAATGTTTTCTTCTCATGAAATTCAGCCGTGACTGAATGAATTTGTTGAATTCCTTCTGGATCATGTCGGATTTGCCTTCTTACTGGTGGTTTTGGTGGAATTTTCTTCGGTTGATTTATTTGTGGCAAATGTGCATCAATCAATTGTGGCGGTTTCTGTTGATGCTGAAAAGTTGACAATTGTGTCGTGTTTCTTATGTTTTGTGAGGCATTATTGAGTCTCGGCATTGTTCTACTTCTCGAGTGGAATTTTGATGCATTTTGTTGTTGCTGTAAATAATTTCGAGAGATTGAGTGAGGAAGGAATTTAATTAAGATGTAAAATTCTTCAGTTTTCCACTTCAGAAATGAATTTAACATGATGTGATTTGGTTTTAGTTTTGTTGGCAAGGGATGGACACTTTTTGACTGTTCATGGTTCTTAGAAATTAAATTCCTAAATAAATAAATTTGAAATGCATCCAACGTGTTTAAAATTATTCAAATTTCTAAGATATCAACATGTCCATCCCTTGCCATGCTCCAATTTACCGTAAATTGTTTTGCAAATTCCTCTTCCGTCGATTCATCATCGCTGATATGAAGCCTGAAAATGAAATAAAAATTCTTTCAATTTTAAATAAATTCTCATCTCTTCGTTGATGATGTATGCATGCATGCTTCAAGTCTCATCAAAAAATATTTTTTTATTTGTTCTTGTTCGTGTTGCATAACATGCAGGATGATGAAAAAAATATTATGGATGTGATTATTTACCTCCTCAATGGTTGCAGCTGTTGTTGCTGCTCTCCACCAACAATTTTCGAATTTATGCTTCTTTTCGGCTGTAAAGTTGCTCTCTTTCTCTTTAAATTTGTTTGAGATATTTTCCGTTCCTTTCTCTCCATCGCTCTCACATGTGAGTATGTTTTTGTATATTTTCTTGTGCCTTTAAATTCGTCTTCTCAATCTGTTATCAGGAATACACAACAAAGAGTATTTATGATTCAATTAAGAATTTATTTTCGACATATTTTTTTATTGCCTGTATGATTGAAAAAAGTAAATAAAATTCGTGTTAAAGTTCTGATAACAAGTGTGACGAATTGATTTGCTTATTGGGTCATGCTTGGTGGCCTTTTATGACGAAATAAAATATATTCGATAATGTTGTTTTTTTTTAAAGGAAAATAATTTTTATGTTCAACATGAAAAACATAAAAATTACATTTTAACTACCATGCGGAGGCTGAATTTACTGTTAGAAGTGATTGTCGATTAAAGTAAGATTTTTTAATGTTGAGGATATTGATGGTTGTACTCAGGGATTTATACAGAAAATATTTTTGATGAAGCTTTGGAAAATCAATTAAATTTAAATTATCTTAAAGACTTCTTTAAAGAATTGCAAGGAAGTTCACAAAACCCATAAAAGTTCATCCCAGCATTAATTTTTATAAAAACCATTTAAATTTTTTCGCATTCCTTTTACTTCTTTTCATTTTTGCTTTTGACGAAATAAATTTCATCATCGCCAGTGTTGCCCATAAAAAATATAATCGTAAGTGCAAAAAGAACACAAGAGAGACTGCCTTCAACGTATAGAAGTGAAAAGGAAAGTTGGAGTAAATAAAAGTATCAATTGATGTTTCCGATAAATTTCATTCGATCCATAAAAAAATCCATCTCAAATTCTTGTTGTGCCTGGATCGTTAAGAAGTTCTTTTAACACGTTTAAAGCATTTAACAGGCAAAAAAAAGAAATAAATGTAAAAGAAGAGAGTCAGTCGTTAAAAACAGCAGACGACTTACACTTCACAAATCAACATAACATGTGTCAAATTCCTTTAAGTATTTTTCTTCTTACTCATTCCAGTCGTGTCTGCCTGCTCCCTTTTAATTTCATTATAAAAGAAAAATCAATTTGAGATGCTTGATCTATAATGCACGCAAATGTGACTAATTTGTTCTGAAGACCTTGCTTTTATGACTGCTCAAATTTAATTAAGTGGCGTGAAATGTTGGGTCATATTGATGTCTCATTAGTCAAAATATCGTTTGTTGCTATTTATTTTTGAATGTTATGTCAAGCGTCTGCCTGATGTTAATGAAAATACAACGAATGACTAATTGGATGATTAATATTAGGCTTGATGTATTTGTATTGTTGAATGCTTTGATAAATTGATTTGAAGCAATAATATAATCTAGGTTAAAGCATTGCCTTAGTTTTGATTAAAGCAAAGCTTTATTTTGACTTAAAGCAACGCCTCAGTTAAAAATAACACTCTAATCTGAATTAAACTATTTATTTTTATAAATTTGTAGCAATGCTTTATTCTTGAAGCAAAGATTTTTGAAGCAACGCTTTATCTTGAAGCAATGCTTTATCTCGAAACAATGCTTTATCTCGAAGCAATGCTTTATCTCGAAGCAATGCTTTATCTCGAAGCAATGCTTTATTTTGAAACAATGCTTTATTTTTGAAACAAAGCTTCTTTTTTAATCAATGTTTCATTTTTCGAGGTAATGCTTCATTTCCTAAAGCGATAACTTTGATCTGTTACACTTAGTTGTTCTGATTTTAAGTAACACGTTAATTCAAATTAAAGCAACGCTTTACATCAAACATCACTTAAGTCTTACCAAATCTCATTTTGACACCTCCAATCCAACAAAAATCCTCAAAAACTCAACATCGTCTCATCATTTTCCCATCTTCAATCCAAAACTGATGCAATCTTTCACTTTTCTTCCTTCCTCTATAAATAAAATGTCTGAATCAAATTTAAATAAAATCAAGTCTATCAAAAATTGAATACAAAGAAAAATCGTTCATAAATCTCAATTCCAATTTAATTTCACAACGAAAACTTCCTTTGACCTTCACAAAATTTTCATTTTATTGCTGAATTGCTAAATAATTTAACTCATTTGTTTATTATTAAAGGTTACTTTGATCTGTTTGTCGTCGACGCCGACTGTAATTTTCTCTTTTTAATTTTATTTTGATAACTAAGCTTTGGATTTCGTCTGGGGTTGAGTGGAAGTGAGTTGTTGAGTATTTAGAAGGGATTTTTGATGAGAAGATGTTGCAAATAAAATTTTATTTTTGGAGAATTTTATTTTTAATTTTTCATAAAATAAATTTTTATGAACGGACTTTGCTAATTACATAAAATAAGAACACAATTAGCAAATAAACCCCAGACAATATGATATGGCTTTGCGTATTACAGTTTGAATTATTAATATTAATATGAGTTACAGGAAGATCAAATCTGTCAAATAAAGTTAAATTGAGGATGTAATTGAAACAATGCTTGGAGATTTTATGATTTTTGAGGAGATTAACAAAGTTTTCGCTCATTTTTGCAATTTTTATTCAGATTGTCTTAAATTTTTTAAGATTCAGAACATTTGAATCTTTTTGGCAATTCTAATAAAAAAAATTCAGAAACTTCTCTGTTGACTCTTAAATTTTGAAAAAAAAAACATCACTGACCATCTAAAAAATTCCTAAAAGACACTCCAATCTAAATCTCATCAATCTTCCAATTCCCGATCAATCAGCCATCATCAACCAAACATCAAAAATGTATAAAAATAAATTGATAGAAATATTTTCATTCTAACTTACAAAAATGTGTCGAAATGTGTAGTACAGGAAATCAGCACATAAAGGAGCAATTTTTCATTCATTCAGTAAAAAAAACTTTCTTACTCATCATTAAATGCACAGCGGCATTTCATTTACACTCAACGATACGGCGTTTGTATATCAATTACAAAATAATGCCAGAACATAACACATTAGTAAAATAACATGGCATTATACACAGCCAACAGTACGTTACACACTACGAATTCAATCAATCGTCTCGTCTTTGTTTGTTTATGATGAGATTGAATGTTGATGATATATGAGGTTTTATGGTGCTTCGTTCCTTCTTATTCTATCAATCCGATGAAATTTTATGAAATTACTGACTTCGTTCGGTTTGTTTTGTGCCTTTTATTTTAAAGGGGTATGAATGGAATGTTTATTGAGTTTTTTGCTGGATTAAGCGCAATTTTAGAAGATTTATTGCTTAATGGATCAAAAATTATAGTTTTAGCTCCTTTAAAATTGAAAACCATAGTTGCAAGCCCTTTAAATTTTGAATCGTAAATTTTTCTCCAAAAAAAATAGCTAAAATTTTACAAATCGTAGCTTTAACCATTTTCATAGCCCAAACTGCATCAAATCCCATCCACTAACCCTCATAAATCATGCTCAAAAAATAATAAAAGAATATTCCGTTAAATTAAATGATATGCTTCTCTATCAATCTATGTAATTTACTATTTAGATAGAATTGCAGACTACTTGCTGTCGACGATGGAAATAAGAACCGAGAATTTATTGAAAAACTCATTGAATATGAGTCAATTAGCTTAAATCAAAAGAGTTTAGAAAAAAATTTAATATTTTCTTTTTTTATTCTTTGAAAAATTGTGTTGAAGATTGAATAGAATGCACTATGGGCAATTTTTGTCGATTTTTTAAAAAATTATTTTTTTGGCCTATCTGAAAGCACTTATCATATACTACATAAATCAGCAAAAATCTTTTCTTAAAAGTCAATAGTTTCGGAGAAATGACTTAAAATGTAATTTCACGATTTTTCACATCACTATTTTTAAACCTTCAGAACTTTTTACTGTCTTAACCAATTTCACTAAACTTTTTTTTATTTTACTCATACATATAAGAACTTTAATAAAAACATCAGTTAAAATATTTTGTGGCTGTTGGAGATACCCAAAAAGTCAAAAATGTAAAAGCTAAATATAAGGTGATACTCTATTTAAGTATACAAGTTACAACCACCTTGAAATTTTTTTCTTTCTTGATAATCTTATAGCCAACAGCAAAATCTTTAAAATTCATATAGGTTTTGTGCCAAAATTTTCAGGTTTTATCCATGAAAAATGCCATTTTTTGCAAAAAAATCGATTTTTTGGGCGTTTTTTTTGCTTCAAACGCTCATAACTTTTTTTTAAATATATCCGGAGGGGTATTTCTTTGCATTTTCTTATAGTTTGAGTTTGTAGCTTTAAAAATATATATAAATGTCAATATTTGGTTTGCTGTTTTTGTGATTTTAGGCCATTTGAAAGTCACAAGATGGGAAAATTCGTATAACACGCAATCCAAATTTTCATTTTTTATATCTAAATCACCTTGAATTGCCATTAAAACTTCAAAAATGTTTTAAAATGACATATTCTACCATTTTCAATCATTTCACAGTTATAGAAATTAAAAATTTGGTCATTTTGGAAAAAACAAAGGTTTCATAATATATGAAAAAGTTCAATAGCATAAATCATCTTTAAAGTCGAATTATATATTTTTTTCTGGTTTTTTTTGAATTGCTAATACAATTAGCTTTCTTTTGATATATAATTTATTATATCTAACAAAAAATTTCAATGATTTAACGCTAAAAAATGAAAAATGGTTAAATTTCATAGGGCTTGATGTACCATAGCTCACATTTTTGCTTATATCTCATCGAAATTTTCACCATATGCAATAAATTTGGTATCATTGGAAAGCTCATTGTATTTAAAATCAAATTAAATAAAGTTTACAGTTCAAAATTTATGCAGTGCGTCAGTAGGTTAGGTACAAAATGTCAATATTTTACCAACCCCACAGTGCACAAATGAAAATAGTTCAAATTACTTTTTTGGTTAATTTACATTGTTTAATGCATAAAAATGATATTTAAGTACATTTAATTTGTTATTTGCTTGATATGAGCTTGTAGAAAAAATATATATTTTCATAATTTTTTAAAAATTTAATGCTCATTCTAAGAGGTCGTACGGATTTGAAACGCATTAGATTGTATTTTTTGTTGACAATATTTGTTTTTGTGCATTAAACAATGTAAATTAACCAAAAAATAAAAAAACTATTTTCATTTGTGCACTGTGGGGTTGGTAAAATATTGACATTTTGTACCTAACCTACTGACGCACTGCATAAATTTTGAACTGTAAACTTTATTTAATTTGATTTTAAATACAATGAGCTTTCCAATGATACCAAATTTATTGCATATGGTGAAAATTTCGATGAGATATAAGCAAAAATGTGAGCTATGGTACATCAAGCCCTATGAAATTTAACCATTTTTCATTTTTTAGCGTTAAATCATTGAAATTTTTTGTTAGATATAATAAATTATATATCAAAAGAAAGCTAATTGTATTAGCAATTCAAAAAAACCAGAAAAAAATATATAATTCGACTTTAAAGATGATTTATGCTATTGAACTTTTTCATATATTATGAAACCTTTGTTTTTTCCAAAATGACCAAATTTTTAATTTCTATAACTGTGAAATGATTGAAAATGGTAGAATATGTCATTTTAAAACATTTTGAAGTTTTAATGGCAATTCAAAGGTGATTTAGATATAAAATGAAAATTTGGATTGCGTGTTATACGAATTTTCCCATCTTGTGACTTTCAAAATGGCCTAAAATCACAAAAAACAGCAAACCAAATATTGACATTTATATATATTTTTAAAGCTACAAACTCAAACTATAAGAAAATGCAAAGAAATACCTCCGGATATATTTAAAAAAAGTTATGAGCGTTTGAAAGCAAAAAACGCCCAAAAATCGATTTTTTGCAAAAAAATGGCATTTTCATGGATAAAACCTGAAAATTTTGGCACAAAACCTATATGAATTTTAAGATTTTGCTGTTGGCTATAAGATTATCAGAAAGAAAAAATTTCAAGGTGGTTGTAACTTGTATACTTAAATAGAGTATCACCTTATATTTAGCTTTACATTTTTGACTTTTTGGGTATCTCCAACAGCCACAAAATATTTTAACTGATGTTTTTATTAAAGTTCTTATATGTATGGTAAATAAAAAAAGTTTAGTGAAATTGGTTAAGACAGTAAAAAGTTCTGAAGGTTTAAAAATAGTGATGTGAAAAATCGTGAAATTACATTTTAAGTCATTTCTCCGAAACTATTGACTTTTAAGAAAAGATTTTTGCTGATTTATGTAGTTTATGATAGAGGCTTTCAGATAGGTCAAAAAAATAATTTTTTAAAAAATCGACAAAAATTGCCCATAGTGGAATGAGGGATTGGGAATTTATGGTAAGCGCATTTCATCAATCGATAAATGAGTGAGCGAATGAAATGATGAAGCATAAATGTGTTATTATCTTGTTAGTTGTGGATCGTTGTGATTATGTTTTTTTTTCTAAATGATTTTTTTGGAGGTTTTGATTGAATTTTTTGATGATTGCTGGTTGAAGAATTTAGAGATTTTTATAATGATGAACTTAAATTTAAACTAAAAATTATATTAAATCTTTTAAAGATTTATTTTGATATAAAAATAAAATTAGCAAAATTATGAATCACTGAAATTTGACAGGCCAAAAAAATTAACATAGGCTTAAGTATAAATTCAAGGGTTCGATCCCCATATACATCATGAAATATTCAATTAGGTACTCTGTAATCTTGAAATTCATTTTCAATTTTTTTAAAAACAATCTTTATTTTTCTCAAATTTCTAAAGGTCAAAATTTTAGCGATTTTGTTTTATTTCTCATGCATTTTTGTAAAATTCCCCTAAAAACATAATTTTTTCCGACAAATTTGTCAGAATTAAACATTTATTTTTTATTTATACGGCATAAAAAATTTAAAATAACATACACATGTGAGAACATTAAAAAATCATTCTTTTCCTTGTATTATGTCTAAAAATGCATGTTAAACAAATTTTCTACTCTTGTCTTTTTACTTCTTGTTTAACCAATTCCATTCTATGCTTGGCTCACTTTTTTTCTTCTTTTTAAAAATTATTTTTCAATTCAATCATTCAAAAAATTTTTTTTTTGTTTTTTTCTTCTGCTCTTTCACATTTATTTGTGGATCAAATATTTGATCAGGCGCTCAACTACACAAGCCAGTGTAAGTTAGCTCAACTAGTCAATAATATATTGTTTACTTATCTACGCTAAAATGAAACTTCATTTCACATTTAATTATCATCATAGATATGCTGTTTAAATAAACGCATTATTGTAAACAAATGAGATCCAGAGAAGGAACTAAAAATCAAACTTTTGGTTTTGTTATGTGATGAAGACATAAGTTGATAAGTTGAGAGATTTTGGGATATTAGTTAGAGCGCATTTTTGGATTGCTGAGTAATATTAGGAAACAAAATCATTATTTTTTAAAAATATTTTTAAATGTTAATTTTTAAATTTACTTATTTTTTTAAGTTTTAAAAATCAACTATTTTTAATATTTTTTCAAAAAATAAAGAATTGATAAAAAAATAAAAAAAAAATAGAATAAATCTTTTTAAAATTCTTAAAAACGTTTTAAAAATTTCAGAAACCCAAAATAAAGAGAAAATAAAATATTTAATAACAAAATAATCCATTACGCTTAGGTTAAACTAAAAATTTTAAACATTAAGCAATAAAAGCTAAAATAATAAAAAAATTTTTTCTCCGTTAAATTCTCAAGTTTACATTATGGAAAATCAAATATAAACTGCATCAAAATTCTATTTCGTTAAACGCCAGACAATTTGGAATAAAAAGAAGCCCGAACAAAAAAATATCTTCAAAGGAATTCACAGCTATTTCAATGAATGTGATGCGCGCAGTAATTTTCAGGAAATTTTTTCTTCGTTTGCTTTAATGTTCACAATTTCAACTTACACTTCTCATTGCTGCTCATTTAATGAACATCTGTAATTTATACAAATGAAAATGTACCAAAAAAGAGAATTTTTTAAATGATTTTTTGGCTTACTTCCTTACACAATCTATCTTCTTTTTTACCTTTTTTTCTAATGCTCACACAATTGACCTCAGTAAAATTTAATATACTGCCAATGAAATGCGATGTGAGTTAATAAATAAATGAATGAGTTTGAGAAAGCAATAAAATTTTGTTGCGTAAATCATCTGAAGATTTTTCTTTCTTTTTTCTTTTGAAATAAAAATTCAAAAAAATATCAAATGAGTATTGTGATGCTTGAATATTGAAGAAGAATTGTTTTAGAAAATTCAAAAAAAATTTAATTAAAAATTTTAGCTTTTGGAATTTAAATTTAAATTCTTTCAAGATTTTTTGAAATTTTGGAAATTTTTTATTTTTTTAAATAATCAGAAAAATAAGCTTGCATTAAAATTTGAATTCTAAAATTTTTAAATTTTTTAAAAAAGAAGTTAAATAAAAATTTGTAAAAATTACAAAATTAAAAAATTTAATCTTAAAAAAGCAATTGCAAGATGACTCAAAACAATTCAACATCAGATATCGATCAGAAAAACGACAGCCTAAAAATTTCTTCGATACTAAAAAAATAAAAGAAAATAATTTATCGGAATAATCGAAAATGAGCCACAACAGTTATAAACAGACGCAATACGAGAGACAGATAATGAATCAAAAAAAGTAAATTTATTTTAAGGTCGATGAGAAAACATTAATGCTCAGAGAAAGATTATACACACAAATGAAGGAAAAAAAATCAATCAACATTGAAATTTTGCCTTATGGTGTATGATGCTGATCGCAATATTTTGAAGATTTCATTTCGTCATTAAAAATTGCAATTTACGAAAATTTTTGATTTTTTGGAGTTTTACTCCATTAATTTCCAGGCTCTTTGAATGCATTCATTTGTTTGAAACTTTTTAACGAGTTGTTTGTATATATGCTTATCTATGAGTTCACATAAAAATTGAGAAATTGAAAAAGCAATCTCTTGTGAAGTATACATATTTCATACGAAAAAATTCAAAATTTCAATACTTTTTCTTGCTCACAACAATGTTCAAATCTTGTCATTATTTGTCAAAATTAAAAGTTTTTGATTTTCACAAATAATTTAATATGAATTTTCGCTTTTTTTCTGAATATTCTGATTACTTAACATTCACATTTGATGCTAAATTTTTTTTTTATTTCTTGAAATTAATATTTAAAAGTTCTCTTTCAAAACATTCGCAATCGCAAAAATTACAAAATACATTTTTTGTACGTGTTCATTTCTCTTCTTCTTTATGTTCTCGAGAAGATGCAACAAGACACATTCAGTTCGAGTTGGTCAATGTGCCTCAGGGGAATTAATGCATCGTCAAATACCATTCATTCATTATTTTACTCTCGAGTACAAGAATTTGCCAGAACAGAAATAAAATAATCGTTGGAAGGAAGGAAGTTTTTGTGTGATATTTTCGAGGGGTTTGGAAACGCATGAGAAAATGATTTAAGAGTCTAGATATAGATTTTTATGTCCATATGACACTAATTAAGTGGAATCTATGGGAATTGTCTTTTTTTTGCAATCATGATCTGCTTCAGTTCGTAGACACCCCTTTGTAATTTTTTTTTTTTTGATGGTCTAGCTACTTTAATGCTGAAACTAATTATAGTGTGGCAAATAATTTGGTCAAGTGAATGGAATAATTTTGCATAAGTTGCAATGTGCAGGAATTTTTTGTAATTTTTATTGAAATTTGGCAACGTATTTTTTTGGAGATTGTGTTGATGTTTTAGAAGGTTCAGTTCTTTGAATAAAATATTTTGTTTTGCAAAAATTTGATTTAAAGAGGAAAAATTTTAGGATTTCATTTTCTACGCTGCTACTTTAGAACCGTTTTACCTTGGTTCCAAAAATAAATAAAAATCCTAATAATCCAAAAAATAACTGCACAGTTGACTCGAATCAACATTGAACTTAACACAATTTTCGCCAACATTCCATCAATCCAGTCAATCCCCCAAAAAATTCAACTGTTAATATTCACGGTCGTAAAAAAAACTTGCTCCATAAAAAATATTACACTCATTCATCTCAAACAGAATTAAGTACTTTCGACTCTTTGCAAAAAAAATAAAAACGAGAATCAAAATGGACACAAAAGAAAAGGCACAAAAAAAGTACCTTCAATTGACTCCACATCATTGAATCATTTATGGAAAGAACACGGTTACTAATAGACATGTCAAGCAGACCCATTGGTGAAATATATCCATTAAAAAGCAATTTGAAGGCAGTACATTCTTGACATGATGACGATTTCGTCCTCACTCGTTTTCAACTCAATTACTCAATGAATGTGTAAAATGAAGAAGAAGTAAAAGCATTGAATGGAGTTAGATATGTGTGAAGTGCTAATGTTTTGACTTATTTCATTGTTAACAATTTTTCGTACTAAAACACACCAGTATGAATAGATTAGGCCTATGACCTTTTTCAGTATGTCTTCTTATTGTTTTTAGATGATGATTATTGTTGGTAGTTTGGTTAACTAGGTGTGATTATTTGCTCGTTTTGTCTTGGTTGACGTGTGAGATTATGCAAATTACAAGGTGTTATTATTAGGAAATTATTAGTAAGAATTTTTGTCATCAAATTTTTAAGAACTGATTTTTAAAAATTTGTCGATTATTCAAATTGTTTACCAAAAAGTTTTTGTTTTGGAAAAAATTAAAAAAAAAATAAAAAATTAAAAAAAAATTAAAAAAATTAAATTTATAACGATTCTTTAAAATTTGAATCTTCTATCTTTTGAAAAGTTAAAAATCATAACTTGTATCGTTTTTGAAAATTTTGAATTTTCAACGGTTTCCAAAAATTTGAACTTTTTTAATATTTTTTTAAATTTTAGTTTTTAATGGTTTTTAACGAGAATTCGGGTTGTTGACATTTCAATTTAGATTTTTACTATCTCAAAATAAAAATTTTAAATTCTAGAGCTTATTACCAGCCACTTAACCAACTGTCTCGACACTATATCTGAGTCACAACCAATTCAACACATTTAATAAAATTTCATAAGCCTTTTAATTTCATTCCCCTATATTTCACAGCTCTTATGCTTTATGTCAATTTTCTTACTTATAGAAATTTAAAAAATACGAGAAGAAAAAAGAAAATCATCATAAATATACACATAATATGCAGACATCACTCAAGAGGTTCAGTGCTCTTAAAACATATGTGAATATGAATAAATAAAAGTTACTTAAATATCTCATTTTTTTATTAATATTTTGGTGAGAAAAATGTTCCCTCTTTTCTTCTCTATTGACCTTTAAAACAAAAGCAAAAATGCAGATAGACTAAGTGAGAAAATATTTCCGATAGAAATAAAAACAAAATGTGTGTTTTGGGGGGAGAGAAAAAAAAATCAAAGGGAACCTCTTTCTTATCTCTTATCAATTAATACATTCATTAACAGTATTTGTTAATTAGCTTTTAAGTGCCACAAAGCGTTTGGATGAGTTTTTAGATGATTTTGTGGGAATTTTTGATTTTTTTTTTTGATTTTTTTCGTATATTTTAAGTTGAAATGTACTTAATATGTAAATGATGTGTAATTGATGAGTAAAAATATTTTTTAGTATTCATTTTTTAGAGTGAATTTTAATTTTTACATATCAAATTCTACATTTTACATTTTGATGTGTAAAATTTACATATTGATGTGTAAATGATAATAAAAAAATTTAAAAATATTTTTTTTTTTTGAAAATCCCACAAAACAGTTTCAAAAACCAACAAATTCCAAACTAAATAGCTTAGAATTCTAACAAAATCTACCTAATTCTTAACACTCATGAAACACGAATTGAAAAGTACTCCACTTCCTTATCTTATCGTAAGTATCGAACTAAAAAACCACTTTACAGTATTTCTATTAAAATCTTATGTTTAAAACGTTTATATGCATTGTTGTTGTATAAAGTGCTGTGTGAAATTCTTCACAATAGAAGCCAACAGCATTTTACAAGAATTTGTTTTTTCTTTCGCACAAGTATAAATTTTTGCAATAACATATCATTAAAATGCTAACAAGATGTTAACACTAAACTAAAATATTTTAATTGTGTAACATTTTTTTTCTCCTTCTTAAGTTGTTTTCTGGCATTGCGGGATATGAATATTTAGTGAATATTCAGTGGTAAAAAGAAGAAGTCTCAAATCATAAACAAATAAATTTCAAAAATCATTTTCAAATCCACAAAAGTGTCCAATTTCACCGTGTTTATTATGTTCATCAATATCACCATTAATTAATCACTTTCCAGGCATTATTTTCATATTTCTTCTATCGTCATTCACAATTTTAATATTTTCATTTTCATCTCATTCAGTGATAATTTATTGAATATTTTGAACTTACGCTTGAGCATATGATACGCTAATTAAGCTTAGACGACATGCAGCGCAGTAATAAATGAAATTTATTGAAAAACTACTTCAATTTCATCTCTTTTTTGTTGTTCTTCTTTAGAAATTCTTTTAATCTGTTTTCACTGTTCAGGGTCAAATTTAATTGATTTCTGTGTTTAACTTTTCTTTGGAATTTAATTTGTCACACATTTCAAATTATTTCAATTCCAATGAATTTTATTTTGAATGCATATTAATTATTAAAATTATTAATTTATGAGTCACAATCAGTCACACTTTAATTTTTCATTTTATTTTTATTGATTAAAATGCACGACAAAAATTCAATTTAAATATTTCACAAAAAATAATCAAAAAACAAAAATATTCTCACAAAAAAGTGTAAATAAAAATAATTAAAATTAAAATTTAAATTTCTTCTGACATGTTCAAAGGATGAAAGAAAACTGAATGAAAGAAATCTTGCTGAAGTAAAAAATCAAAAAACAGCGGATTTTAAATGTTTTGTGGTGGAATTAAAAATGAGAAATTTTCTTATTAGAAACTCATGTGGATGTGGAGATTTTATGCTGCTTATTTTGATTCTCTCTTTTATGTTGTGTGTTCGAAGATATTTTATGCTGGTTTGTGGGTGTCAGTTGCATAAGTGGAAGGAGTTAACTTTAAGTTAAATTTTACTTCAGTAAAGGTAAATCTTTGAAAAGATGAAAAAACCTAAAAATTTCCAACTTAATAACCACAACCATAAAAAGTTAGTTAAAAGCTAGATTTAAGCTAGTGTATCTGAAGATAGCCGTGAGATAAGCTATCTGAACACTAACTTTTAAAATTTCTGGTTATTGGGGCCACACATTTTTTATTATGACTAATTATTTGATATAATGTATTAGCCCTAAAACAAAAGGATGCAAATTCTTAAAACCACACTAAAAATGTGAAATGATACTTTTATCCCCTTTTTACTAACTAAACACATCCATAGACAAAAGAAAGAAAAACTCTAATTATTCTAATTAAAATAAATATCAAAAGTCTCATGAATGAATGAAAACAACAAGAAAGTAAAATGTATGTACATGATCTAATGCGTAGTCATAAACTATCAGATTTCAAGAAAAATCATTATTAATCCACATTATCATCAACATTATACTAAATTTTGAGAATTCATTCATTATATTATGATTCAATCTCGTTGAGTAATTACATCTACAATGCACAATCATACGCCATATGCGGTACTCTATCTGAAAAGAGAATAAACATGAAAGTAAAATCCATTAAGAATATGAAATGTTTAGATTTTTTTGTAAATTAAGAAATTGATGTTTTTTCATTCAATTCAAACCCGATGAGTTGTTTCAAAGAAGGGCGTATTGCACACATCAACAAATATTTGCAAATGTGATAAGTAAATAAAAAGATTAATCAAAAGTTAGAAGGGAAAGTCACGTGTCAAAATTTGTCAGTATCAACCCCTCAATCATTTACAATGTAAAGAAATGTTTCTTAGAAGTGACGTGAAGGAGGAAAAGGAAGAATCGACACATATAAAAAAAATTGTTGTTCTTTGACAACTCATAAATTTTGATTAAAAATTTCTTCTTTGTGATTTGTGAAATTTTCATAAGAAAATTGTTTTTCTTTGTTGTATAATTTTATGACCAGAATTTGCAAGATTTGATGAGTTTTTAGGAAGGTTTTGAATTTTATGAATGAATTGAACGCTTTTTTTTGAAGAACGTGCCCCAAAAAAACGGTCGTTTTGAATTTGAAAATTGTTGACCGATTTTTGCAAAACACAAAGTTAAAATTTTTTGCTTATTCAGTAAAATTTAATTTTTCATGCCTCAATATTATTCATTTAACATTTTAAATTATTATTGTAATAAAATTAAAACATGACAAAATGAATTTTACTGAATAAACAAAAACTTAAAAACTTTTAACTTTGTGTTTTGCAAATATCGGTTAACAATTTTCAAATTCAAAACGACCGTTTTTTTGGGGCACGTTCTTCAACAAAAGCGTTCAATTATTCTAAAAGTTTTTACTTTATCAGGGTCATTTCCTGTCAGATCATTCACAATTTGATTAAGTGTCACATTCCTTTTAAGCATGGTACCCTGAATAAAGTTACTAATTTGAGATGCAATTGAATTGTTGATTCAAAATTCTTTAAAGCGAAAATTTCATAAAATTTGTAAAAATGTAAAAAAATTAAATTAATAAATTTTTTCACCAAACAATAATCAACAAATCTTCACGAGCCTATCATCCTAGTATCAATCATTTATTAAATTTAATAATCCCAAAATTCAAAAATTCATAACAAAAAGGGGTTGACTTATGGATTACAAAATTTCAAAAAATTATTAAAATTTTCTGTAAAACGATTCTTCCGAATGAGTAATAAGCGCAAATAAAAAAGGCTAAGATGAATAGAAGTGTGAGAGAAATTTGAGTGATTGATGGTTTATTTTTCTTATTGAAATTTAATCTTTTTAACTTTTTTTTTTCTTTCTTCATCTCCGCTCACTTACAACTCATCGAGTGCCTTTAATATTCTTTTTGCATGTATCATGCATCAATTCTTATTGTAAATGATTCTTTAATGAGCACATCGTCTTTATGCATTGAAATTAAGGAAAACAATTCAAGTATTTTTCTATTTATTTGTTCAGATGTGATGAAATATCAATTTCAACCCCTCATTTGCTAGTTATTTAGGAAACAGGAGATTAAACATTCGAATGCTTTTTCTCCATCCACTAGACATTTTTTAGTTCTTTCAACATTCAGCTTGAGATGAAAATTTCTTTCTCCCCTTTTTCTTGTTTTATTTATGAAGTTTATTTTGGAATTCTCATTGTGGTTCACGCTTCAGTTGATATGAAATCGTCTCAAGCCATAATTAGTGATTTCTTTTTTTTTTCTAAATAAATAATGAATATGTTCTCTCTACGATCTGAGATTTTATTATGTGTGCTTTATATTTATCCCTTGGTAGGATTTTTGGGTTCATTTTGCAGGTTTTTTTGATTAAAAATTTTAAAAGTGATAATTTTTTCTATCAGAAAATCTTTTAGGCTCAATTTTTAAAAGTTTTATCAAATTTTCTTTATTTGTTATCTTAAATTTTTATTTTAACAAAAATAAATGCATTTAATGAATTTATTTTTCAACTCTTAAACTAAAAAATCAAAACCTCGAAAAATGTATCCAAAATCCCCACAAAGAACCAAGCAATAAAAATTTTCCTCCTTCAAACAAAATTCTCTGCCTCAAAAATGAGAAAAGCAGGATTAAAATGAACAACAACCAAAATGATGTGCAAAGATTTTATTCGAGTGGAATTTAATTGTCTTGAAGAAATTTCCATAATTATTTTTTTTTTATTTTGCACAATGAATCTAAAATTTGTACTTTTTTTGTTGCTCCATTGAAAGTCTTTTTATTTCTCTGTTGAAGAATTGAGGAATTTGTTAAAGAATAGAATTATTCTGTAGAATTGAGAATTAATGAGACTACATTAGGAATTCGAAGATTTGATGAAAAATTGGAGAAAATTTGTAATTTTAATGAAATGAACTGATTATTTAGTATGTAATTGAAGTAAATGAATTAAAATATGAACATCTTCTTTCGTTTATTTTGTGAGATGCGAGGGGATTTGAGAAATACACCTGAATTATTTTAGTCAATATATTTAATTAAATAAAACATTAAGGGTTTAAAGTCGTCTTTTGAGATGAGTTTAAAAATCAATTTGAGGATTTTAAATATTTACTCCTTCCACTTATGCAACTGACACCCACAAACCAGCATAAAATATCTTCGAACACACAACATAAAAGAGAGAATCAAAATAAGCAGCATAAAATCTCCACATCCAGATGAGTTTCTAATAAGAAAATTTCTCATTTTTAATTCCACCACAAAACATTTAAAATCCGCTGTTTTTTGATTTTTTACTTCAGCAAGATTTCTTTCATTCAGTTTTATTTCATCCTTTGAACATGTCAGAAGAAATTTAAAATTTAATTTTAATTATTTTTGTTTACACTTTTTTGTGAGAATTTTTTTGTTTTTTGATTATTTTTTGTGAAATATTTAAATTGAATTTTTGTCGTGCATTTTAATCAATAAAAATAAAATGAAAAATTAAAGTGTGACTGATTGTGACTCATAAATTAATAATTTTAATAATTAATATGCATTCAAAATAAAATTCATTGGAATTGAAATAATTTGAAATGTGTGACAAATGAAATTTTAAAGAAAAGTTAAACACAGAAATCAATTAAATTTGACCCTGAACAGTGAAAACAGATTAAAAGAATTTCTAAAGAAGAACAACAAAAAAGAGATGAAATTGAAGTAGTTTTTCAATAAATTTCATTTATTACGGCGCCGCATGTCGTCTAAGCTTAATTAGCGTATCATATGCTCAAGCGTAAGTTCAAAATATTCAATAAATTATCACTGAATGAAATGGAAATGAAAATATTAAAATTGTGAATGACGATAGAAGAAATATGAAAATAATGCCTGGAAAGTGATTAATTAATGGTGATATTGATGAACATAATAAACACGGTGAAATTGGACACTTTTGTGGATTTGAAAATGATTTTTGAAATTTATTTGTTTATGATTTGAGACTTCTTCTTTTACCACTGAATATTCACTAAATATTCATATCCCGCAATGCCATAAGATGCAAAAGAAGAAGATATGACATCTAATCAGCATTTTATTCCACACAACAGAAGTGACAAATTTCACCATAAAAAAATGAAAAAAAAAAAAAATCATAAATTTTGAGAGCAGCAACAACAGCTGCAACCATTGAGGAGGTAAATAATCAAATCCATAATATTTTTTTCATCATCCTGCATGTTATGCAACACGAATAAGAACAGATGAAAAAAATATTTTTTGATAAGACTTGAAGCATGCATGCATACATCACCAACGAAGAGATGAGAATTCATTTAAAATTGAAAGAATTTTTATTTCATTTTCAGGCTTCATATCAGCGATGATGAATCGACAGAAGAGGAATTTGCAAAACAATTTACGGTAAATTGGAGCATGGTAAGGGATGGACATATTAATATCTTAGAAATTTGAATAATTTTAAACACTTTGGATACATTCCAAATTTATTTAATTATGAATCTAATTTTTAAGAACCACAAATAGTCAGAAAGTGTCCATCCTTTGCCAACAAAACTAAAACCAAATCACATCATGTTAAATTCATTCCTGAAGTGGAAGTGGAAAATTGAAGAATTTTTCATCTTAATTAAATTCCTTCCTCACTCAATCTCTCGAAATTATTTACAGCAACAACAAAATGCATCAAAATTCCACTCGAGAAGTAGAACAATGCCGAGACTAAATAATGTCTCACAAAACACAAGAAACACGACACAATTGTCAACTTTTCAGCATCAACAGCAACCGCCACAATTGATTGATGCACATTTGCCACAAATAAATCAACCGAAGAAAATTCCACCAAAACCACCAGTAAGGAAGCAAATCCGACATGATCCAGAAGGAATTCAACAAATTCATTCAGTCACGGCTGAATTTCATGAGAAGAAAACATTTCAGTTGGCGGTTGTTCAACAAACCCATAAATTGGCACTCCGTGAAGTTCCAAAGCCGCCAATAAATTTTAATCATTCACAGAATCAACAGCAACAGCATCAGCAGCAACACTTGTTGCACCAAACTCAATCATCTTCATCATCAATGACTACATCGACCACTGCTTCTCATTTTCCTAATATTTTAATTTTTGGCACACAAAATTTCCATTTGCGGCATCAACAGCAACAAATGGCACCAAATTTACAACAACAACAACATCAAATGAGTAACAACATGACGAGAATGAATTTTATGAGAAATCAGCATCAACAGCAAGTGCACAGTGGCATGATTGTGGCAAATTACAGCAGTGCTATGGATGAACGAAGTGATCCGGAGAATCACATTTATGAGATGATTGATGAATGCGAAGCAAATGGTCTGCAAAAGAAAAAGGCAATAAATACTGATGAGGAAATGACAAGGAAGCATGAACACGATGGAAATGATTTGTTCCAAAATTTGTTACGTACAGAGATGCTGAATCAGCTGCAATTATGCAATGGGAATAGCATGAAGGGACAAAATGGATTCTTGAGTCATTTAACACATGAAAAGAGAATGGATATTATTCAGGAAACAGCACTTGCACTGGCCTCGTCAGCTTATGTAGAAAAGTAAGTCACACAATAATCTATTTTACGGTCTAATTAATTTGAAAGAGTTGTGGATGATTCTTTTGTGGTCATTCATTGTTGAAATGTTCCTTTGTGATTTTACAAAGTTGATTTTCCATATTAAAATTATTAGAATGTTGGAAAAGTGTCCCCAAAAATGGCATTGTCTTCTGTTAAGGTAGATCAGAAAAATAGTTGACACCTGATAGAATTTTTGAGTTCATTTAAATATTTTTAAAACTATTAAAACATTGGCAAAAAAATCCAAAAGTAAAACTGTTACAGCATCTATTCTAACTCCCTGTTGCTGACAATGAGAACTAAAAAAATCGATATTTGAATGAGTAAACAAGAACAAAAATGAGCTCAAATTTCACGAATGAAATGATTTTAAAAATAGCAGTGATAAGTATTTCCAGCTATTGAGACATGAATGTAACATTCAGCAACCGACAATTTTCACTTCTTACTTCCATACAACCTTAACGATTGTCAATGAACGGTACTCAATTTTTTGTTTATTTTTCTCGCATTATTTTCAATTCTGGAGTCAGATGTGAAGCAACAAAAGGCAGTATTTGTAGCGATAGAAAATATTTCTGAGTGAAAATTGATCAAGTTTTTCCCATTTTCATGTAAACAAAAAAAAAATATTTTCCTAAATTTTCCGCTCCTCGTCTCATAAATTTTCAGCTGCTCTTGAATAACAAGCAAAAAATGAAAAATGAAAAATGAAAAATGAATTTTAATTTTCATCATGAGCAGCTATGAATGAGCAGCAATGGAAATAGGAATGGAAAAAATATTCCATTTAAAAATATATCAATGAGGCACTTCATCATTTATGCTTGAATTTCTTTTTGTTAGAAAATTGTGAATTGTTGACTGGAAATTCTGTCATGTAAATGCGAAATTGTGTGACATTAAATAAAATAAATAAACATAAAGAAGTGCATCTACTGACTGAATTTTCTCACATATTGACCTAATTTTTAAAAAATGAATAAACAAATTTGATTTTAGACACAAAAAGTGTGAAAAATTTTAACCCGAAAATCCACAACTTAGTCATTTTCACAAACTAGATCACCAACAAGATTAAGCAGATATTTACACGACATTTAAGTCAATAAACCAACAAAAACAAAAATATCGACTGAAAATCTCATCTCAAATGAGTCATAAACCTTGTTGCTTTACATGCATGCATGACATAAAATAGGAAGAGAAAAATGTTCTGTAAATTTGTTAATCTTTTCACTTCATAAATTTTCATTGTTAAATTTAGTGAAAAAGTTTGTTTCTAATTTTATCTTAATTAATCATGACATTTATGGAAGAAACATACTTTAAGTGAAATTTTTTTGAAGAAATTTGTCATAATTTATTGAAGATCAGTGGTGTAGTTGGGATTTTTTGAGCTTAATATTTTTTATTTCTTAAATTTTTAAATAATTTATAAAAGAAGAAAAAAACTAAATTTTAAAAAATTTTAGATGCCAAATCTAGCCCCATAAATGCTCAATCCACTCCATAAAAATAAAAACACAGCACCTCTCATTTTAAATCAACTCCTAATCATCAACATACATCTCCACCGGAAATTAATGTTCATACAATATTTTAAATATTTTATTGTCATAAAGAAATTTATTTGAATTGCATCACATGCCATAAATTATCACCAACAACGCCAAATATGAACGAATAAATAAAAATATCCTCATGTGATATAAAAAGTCATTAAAATGTACATGGATATGCAGTCGATGTAAAAATTGTGATAAAAATCTTTTTACCATTTAAAGAATAAATTTTAAACGAAGCCGAAAGTAAAAAATAAAAAAAAAAAAACATTGGAATCAACAGACATGAAAAAATTACAAATCATTATCAGATTTGGTTGTTTATTCAGTAGACCTCACATGTGTTTTGGGGAAGGTTTGTAGATTAAAGATTTTTTGTTAATTACATACATAGTGTTTTTAGACATATTGAAGTTGAATTTATTGTGGGCAATTTTTGAAATTTATCAGTTACAAATTCTGGATAATTTAGCATAATTTTGTATTTTTAAGCTTAATCAATACAATGATCTATGTGAATGAATTAAGCATTTTTGTGTCAAAATTTAAAAGGTTTACAACTTAGTTCAGTAGTTTTGGGTTTGATTAAATTTTTAAGACTCAATTGAAAAAAATTATTGCTTAATTTAGCAAATTTGATTAAATTTGGAATTTTTGACTCAATTTAGCATTTTCATGACAAAATTCAGTACTTTTAATTCAATTCAGAGCTTTCGAGACTTGATTCAGCATTTTTAATTCAATTCAGAGCTTTCGAGACTTGATTCAGCATTTTTGGAGCAATTAAATTTTTTGGTTCAGTTTAGCATGCGATTAAGATCAATTTAATAGAAATTTTCAAGCACTTAATTTTCTTGCAAAAAAAATCATAAATTTCCTTAATTATCAATTTTCATTTGCTTTAATTCCAGTAACTTTCCACAATTCCTCCATACACCATTAATTAAAAAGGTCACTCAAAGCAAAAAAAATATTAATCTAAAAACTACAAAATCACACTGATTAATAATCAGCATAATGATTGATCGACATAAACGGAAAGAAGTGTACTCAATGAAAAGTCAACATAGCATGTGATTACAAACGACACTGGTTATTAATCAGTTCCCCACAATCCAACGATAAACGAACGCAAAGAAGATATGCAATAAGTCATTGACTGATAGACATTCTCAATCTTCATGATAATCTCAACTCATCGTATATTTATTACGGCTTGTGGATGTATGTAATGAGGATACAAAAACTATTAACTCTGTTTGTGCTTCTTATCAGACGATTATCGAGAAGCGGCACTCGTTGAGACACACTTTAAAGTGTAAATGGAATGAGATTTTATCACGGACATGAAAGAAATTAAATTGTCAATGATGTTAAAGTGAAGGGAAGTGGAATTATTTTTCTGTCGATTTGCACATTTTGCATAGTCAATTAAATGTTAATTATTGTTATTAAATGGATTTTTAAGTTTTTACTTTAATTCTTGGCATTAATTGGAACTATAAAAAATTTGAAATATTTTTTGAAAAAGAGTTTTAATTTAAACGTCTTGCATTCAAAATAAAATAAAAATATTGATCTCAAAATGATAAAATCATAAAAAGATAAAGGTTCGAAACCAAAATTTTGAAATTTAGTGGTTTTTAATTCAATTGCTCTTAATTTCCCTTTTTTTTTTAAAAAAAAATATATTTTTTTAGCGCATTTTTGAAAAAAGACTAAAATTATTGGTTTTTGTTACTGTTTTACCGTTTTTTTTTTTAAATTGTATTTTTTGCAGGGTTTTTAGATGATAAAAAGAGGAATTAAGGGGTTTTGTAATTTAAAACAATTTTTATTTAATCGATTACTGATCGCTGCGACAAAAATGCGCTTAAGTTCTTCGAAAACGAGGACTTTGAACATTTTTTTATACTACGTGCACACCTACATTATTATCATATTTAATATTATATTTTTCGCGATGAATTTTTTTTTAGCTTGATTTTTTTAAGCTTTTTTGTTTTCAATTTTCATGATCAGAAATTATATTTTAAAAAAATGCTCATAAATTTGAATTTTTTAAAAAATGAAATCTAAAAATTCAAAATAAAATCTTTCGACCGAAATTATAAAAGATTTATAAATATTTTTCATTCCATTCAGCTTACAAAATACAAACAGATAAAAAACAAAAAAGAATTCCATTCTCAATTATGATGATGCCAATTTACAATTGAACATTCTCATCTACTAGCTGTAAAAAAATTCTTTACATGTTCAAACATTTTTTTTTCTTTTGCGGTTCTTCCTTCCTTTCCAGCCCGCAAGCAATGCTTTGGTTTAATTTGCATTTTGACTCATTTTAATTATCTTTTCCTTCTCATCTTGTTCTGGTTGCTGTCTTGTTTTTGCATTAATTTTAATATATCTTACCATGTTGTGGAAGTAACAAGAATTAAAAATTCAGGTTGATTATCTTATTAAAAACGGAACATTGAGCATGTTCTGTGTGTAGAACTGAAAGCAATAAAAACGACCAGCTATAAAATAATTATTACACCATTTCTCTATTGTCCAATATCCGCATATGGCAATAAAAAATGCCACTGGAGTGACCTCATCTAATCTTTGTTACAATTATTGCTCCCATGCCTCACCCTAAAGTAAAAAAGGCTTTATTTTGTGGACGGAATGAAAAGTTTTATGCATGAAAATTACCGAAATATTTCTTTTTGTGGGTCTTTTTGTGGAAATGGAAATGAGACAATTATCAGGAATGTGTAGAGACACATGAGTTTGTGTTGATGAAGAAGTCCTTTCGGATGTTTTAATCAGAGTTGGAAAGAGACTAATGTAGAGCTGAGCTCTGGTAGAGCTGAGCTCTCGTAGAGCTGAGCTCTGGTAGAGCTGAGCTCTAGAGCTCTGAGAGCTCTGTAGAGCTCTTTTTTTAATTTCTTTTTTTATTATTTCTTTTTGTGGAAAGTATGTAAAAATGGTGAAAATGATGAAAAATAACTGAAAAATTGGAAAATTTTCACGAAAAATGTGAAAAATTGTGGAAAATCGGAAAATTTGATGGAAAATTGAAAATTTTTTTTGTTTTCTTTTTTTGTTGGAAATTATGTGAAAATGGTGGAAATGATGAAAAATAACTGAAAAATTGGAAAATTTTCACGAAAAATGTGAAAAATTGTGGAAAATCGGAAAATTTGATGGAAAATTGAAAATTTTTTTTGTTTTCTTTTTTTGTTTAAATTATGTGAAAATGGTGGAAATGATGAAAAATAACTGAAAAATTGGAAAATTTTCACGAAAAATGTGAAAAATTGTGGAAAATCGGAAAATTTGATGGAAAATTGAAAAATTTTTTTGTTTTCTTTTTTTGTTGGAAATTATGTGAAAATGGTGGAAATGATGAAAAATAACTGAAAAATTGGAAAATTTTCACGAAAAATGTGAAAAATTGTGGAAAATCGGAAAATTTGATGGAAAATTGAAAAATTTTTTTGTTTTCTTTTGTTGAAAATTATGTGAAAATGGTGGAAATGATGAAAAATAACTGAAAAATTGGAAAATTTTCACGAAAAATGTGAAAAATTGTGGAAAATCGGAAAATTTGATGGAAAATTGAAAAATTTTTTGTTTTCTTTTTTTGTTGAAAATTATGTGAAAATGGTGGAAATGATGAAAAATAACTGAAAAATTGGAAAATTTTCACGAAAAATGTGAAAAATTGTGGAAAATCGGAAAATTTGATGGAAAATTGAAAAATTTTTTTGTTTTCTTTTTTTGTTGAAAATTATGTGAAAATGGTGGAAATGATGAAAAATAACTGAAAAATTGGAAAATTTTCACGAAAAATGTGAAAAATTGTGGAAAATCGGAAAATTTGATGGAAAATTAAAAAAAATTTTTGTTTTCTTTTTTTGTTGAAAATTATGTGAAAATGGTGGGAATGATGAAAAATAAATGGAAAATTGGAAAATTTCCACGAAAATTGTGAAAAATCATTTTTTGAGTTTTTAACCATATTTTATCCATTTTTCGACTATATATCATGTTTTATATCTCGTTGGATGCGTATTATGTTGTGTTGATTGATTAAATTTATTTTCTCTTTCGGGTAGAAATATTAAAACATATAATTATACAATTTAGTTTAATAAAAACAAATTAAAGTGAAGTTTTAAACTGTTTAAGTCAATTCTGCAATTTAAGCTTTCAAAAGAAATTAATAAAGTGATATTGAAGAAAATTTATGCGTACACGCAAAAACAAGGAATAAATAACTAAAATTTTACATGTTTAAGTATTCAAAAATATAACAAACATCAAATAAATATTGTAATGCAAAAGTCCGTTACAGTTAATTTTAAATTTTCGCATCATCAAAGTTCGCATCTTAGGGATTTTGCTGATTAAAAAGTTTGTTTACATTGAGATTGCCATTAAGAAAAATTAATTTGTTATCTAACAGGTAAGTTTTAAGCTTCTTTTTATATATATTGTATCTCGTAATATCTCTAATTTCTTTAGGTAGCTGATTATATATCTTTGGACCCAAACAAATGAGATCATTTGCCATAACTGGTTTTTTAAATCTCCAATATTTCAACTGGTTTTCTCGTCTGCCTTCGTCAATTTCTTGAAAGTCCTCAGAGCCAGTTATGATGTACTTTTTCGTCATTAGAAGTAAGTTAAAGCATGCAATTCCTAACACAGGAAGAATATTAACAGCCTTTTCTTTAAATAATGTTACAGTTGGGAATTCACTTTTAAGTCCAAAAATCAATTTCAGCGCCTTGTTTTGGATGATTTGCAACCTGTTAATATCACCTGTATTGAGACGACATAAGAGGAATCCATTAGAATGAATATACGATCCAATAAATGCATGATAGAACTGCATGAGTGAATATGTAGGTAAGTGCTTCTTGATTATATTCATTGCCTTTAAAAGATTGAGATTTTGCCTGCTAAGTTATTTACATGATTAGTCATTCGTAGTTTGCTATCAACCATCACTCCCAAGTATTTTATAGACTCAACTTTTTCTATTCCACTGTCTTTCATCAAATTTTCAAGGCCATTATGATTCGAAAATCCAAATGTCATGTATTTTGATTTTGTGGCATTCAATTTGAGACCATTGTTAACATAATACTGTTTGATTTTACTGATGTCACTTTTTAAGGCTCCTGGAACGTCATTTAATTTGTCACATGTCAAGATCATCACAACATCGTCCGCAAACTTCAGTATTGTGGAGTTTGTCTTTAGGAATTTAAGATCAGATATCATGAGAATGAATAAAAGTGGTCCAAGACAACTTCCTTGTGGCACACCAAATAAGATCTCAGCAATCTCACTCATGACATCCATAATCTTTACATACTGTAATCTGTTAGATAAATAGCTTTTAATCAATTTCAGTGCCTTTCCTCGAATCCCAAGTTTCTCAAGTTTGAAGAGCAAAAGTTTATGATCTATAGAGTCAAAAGCTTTAGAGATGTCAAAGAATACAGCAACTGTGAATTTTTTCCTGTCCAACGCCTTTGAAACTAAAGTATATAACTTGCAAAGTGCATCTTGTGTTCCAAAATGCTTTTTGTATCCAAACTGTAAATCGTCAAATTGCTCAAACTTGTTCATGAATTGCACAATCTTATCATAAATAATTCTCTCAAATACCTTGTTTATTGCGGGCAACAATGAAATCCCTCTATAGTTATCAACATTGGTTTTAGTTCCATTCTTGTGTATTGGTTTAATGGCAGCAATTTTTAGGATGTCTGGATAAGTTCCACTACCAATCATATCATTAACTAAACAAGTCAGAATCGGCACAAACATATCAATATTATCCTTCCAAATCCTTATGGAAATTCCATCACTTCCCGTCGCTTTTTTTAATGACATTTCATTCATAATTGCAGCAATTTCATCTTCAGTGACAGCATCCATTTTCATACTGTTAATTAGAGGAAGTCCTAAATATTCCATGCGTATGCTGTTTGAGGAATTACATATGACTGTACTAAATTTATGCTGAAAAAGATCTGCAATCTCCTTCTTATCGAATATCACGTTATCATCATTCTGAATCACATAATCTTCAATTCTCTTTCCTCTCCCAGTAATTTCATTTATGACATTCCATGAGAATGATCTGTTGTTAGCGATTATGTTAGAATAATAATCCTTAGCTTTGACGTGGACATGTTGACTTAAACTTTCCTCTAAATTAGTCATTTTCAATTCAAGTAGGTTTACAGGCAAACCCTCATTCTTTCTTTTTCTTATCTTGTCATGCAAATTGTTAATATTGTTAGTTAATTTCACATATTTTTTATCCACGTATGGAGGAACTTCATTCTGAAATTTTTGTTTTATTTTGTAGATTATTTGAGAATCATCGACAGTGGACTTTATCAGATTAATAAGATTTGTAAGGGCTGCATTACCACTAGGACATTCTGCAACAACATTCATAAGATCAATCGAATCAAGTTTTTCACGTATGAGTTGATAATTGGATTTTAGGACAGTTGTATGCCTCCAGTTTACATGGTGAGTAATTTTCTTTAAGACAACAACAAAATTATGATCTGATAATTTATAATTTTTTGATGTATAGATTAAAGCGTTCGAGTCTCTTTTCATCACAGCATGATCCAGTAATGTACCGGAAGAAGGCCTTGTCACACTATTGTTAACGACATAGTAGTCATTCATCATCAACATGTGTTATAAGATTAATGAAAAATAAATAAAATATTAAATCATCCTGGAGTAGTAAAAGTAGAAATATGAAAACTCGATTTTTGACCAAGCTTGAAAAACAGCAAAACTGACATAAAGTCCCAAAATCAAATTTTTCTTAGGTTCAAATGATTTAAAATGATCAATAATCATGTTTTCTATTATTTCTGAGAATTTTAGACAGTTTAGTGAAGTTATGGTCGAGATATGAATTTTTATGTCTTAAGGCCTCCCCTACCAGACCCTCTTTGAAGACCTCTGGTGAACTGAGTTGCTCAAAACTTTTTTATTTTTTTTGCTAGTTTTGTAGTACAATCAAAGGGGTCGCAATCTTAAAAATTCGCCAACTTGGATTAAAATTTGTCTGGCAACAAAAATTTTTCATTTTAAAAAAAATTTGTATGGAAAGTTAGAAAGTGTGCCATGAAATAAAATAAAATTTAATTTTTTCAAGGTTCTGGACAATATTTTTTGGAAATGAAGTCATTTCTGTTGTAAGGCTTGTTCCAAATGTCGTTTAAAAGCTTAATATTGTAGAAAAAAGGAATAAAAAATCATTATAAATTTTTTGATTTTCTCTCATCATGGCACACTTTCTCACTTTCCATACAAATTTTTTTTAAAATGAAAAATTTTTGTTGCCAGTCAAATTTTAATCCAAGTTTGCGAATTTTTAACATTGCGACCCCTTTGAGTACAATACAAGAGCTATAAGAAAAGTTTCACCTAAAAGTTATTTGAGGCCATTTAGAGGGTCATAAAGATCAACAAACCCAAGAATAGCAAAAAAAATCAAAATTTTTTACTTTTGACCTCGTTTTTGAAGCACTAAATGACATTTTTACAAAAAATGAATAAAACGTTTTTAATGAGCTACAATAATCTTAAATTTTCAAAATTTTAAGGATCGAACTAGAGGCACAGGAGGTCAATATGTTCAAAAAATGGTGATTTTTTGGACTTTTTCGAAATTTTGACTATCAAAATAAAACTTTTTTATATTTTTAATATTTTTCCATAAAAGTTAAAGTAATTATTGAGCGAATAAAAAAAAGTTTGAGAAATTTTATCCAAACAGTGAGACACACGATTTTTTTGAAAATCACTGATATTTCATACACATTTTGGGCCCGTATGGGTGCCTATATGGACGAAAAAAAATTTTGTGTACATTTTTGTACATGTTCTATCAACCCCATTAAGAATTCATCAAAAGAAAAAAAATTTGAAAATTTTTCAAAATTTAGAGCTCTGAGAGCTCTGCCAACTCTGGTTTTAATTATGCTAGTTGCTTACTTTCGGAGTGGAAAGTTTGGAATTTAAGAATATTTTCAGATTCACAACAAATCTATCAATTATATTAATTATAATCATAACTGCCCATTTTCAGTCGGAATCTTTCCACTTCTTGATGCTTTTTCCATGTTCAAATCCCAATCACACACATTCTTTGCTTCATTTCTGATTTCATTTTCATTAATTCACAAAAGAGCAAAGTTTCCATGAAAATAACTTTCAACCTTCCAGTTTTTCATCTCAGTATGGTCCACAAATATATTAGCAATAAAATGCAATACACAAATGTCATTCATAATTAAAAAGGAGGACTTCATGTGGCGTCTGATGATGTTGAATATGAAAATATGAAGTGACCATAAAATGTGAAAATGAAATACTCATTTGGTCACGTTTTACGATTTTACGCACTTTATAGTGCCTGTTTTATTGCTAGTAATAATAATGTGTGTATTATGTGTGTGACGGTAGGTGTGCGAAATTATGTGGTAACTTTCGATGTTGTTAAAAAAATAATATTTTTTTTTCCACGTTTTTATTGCTTCTTGTTTTAGCGTACATGTGATATTTAAAAAAGAAATTTCAAAAGCACAATATTTTTTGAGTATCTATGTACATATTCATGTTTTCCATAAAAAAGGAGAGATATGAAGTAAAATAAAATTACAAAATTAATTCTTAATTTCAAATTTTTTGTTTATCGTGGTAAAACAGTTTCTCCGAATATTTTTCGTTCTACATGATTAAGTGTCCTTACAGCAGCAGGTGCTACTTGTATTATGTTGTCATTTTGTCGATCGATAGTTTTTTTAGCATTTAATATTTTACCAGGTAATTTGTAAAACATAATTTTTATCGAGTGAATTACGTATGCAAAAAGCTCAAGAATAGAGATAATGGACACCCCCAAAAATAAACCAAGCAATCCACCAATATCAGAGATGAAGTTTTGTATTTTATAAGCTATAAAATGTGTTGTTTGTAGGATTTCAGTTTGTTGAAAAGTTATATCAAGAAATGAAAATGTTTCATTTTTTCTGTAATAAAATAGATTTGAATTTTTTAGGATTTTTTTTTTTCAATTTCAATACTTGAGGATTTTACCCATAATTGGTAGACATAGCATTAGCTAGGAAATAAAGAGCTGGTGAATTTTCTTTTGTAATTTGAAAAATTCTCTCATTTTGAATTGTATATTTGATTTGTGTACATGATTGAAAGCAATTGCATGGAAATTTTGGTATTTCTTTGTTATTCAACTTATTATAAATTGGATCTGGTTCAGGCCAATATTTCATTACCAAAGTATAGCATTGTATTTCTAGGCCTTCACAAACTCTTGTCGATTCGTTTCTTGGCATTGAAAATTTCACACATTCGCAAACTTCAAGAGTATAGTTGACTAAACATTCATATTCGCAAAGTTTTTGTGTATAAGATTTAAAAAATCTTAATTGTCTTTCACCATCAAAATAACAACCACGTTGCTCAGTTGATAATCTCCTTAAACTATCATCAAATCGAATAACTTCTGCTCCAATTGACATTGTTTTTAAATTTTTCAAATCAAAGTAAGTTTCAGTATGAAAAGGAGTTGGAATTTCATTTGGTAAATGAAAAATAACTTTATAACCTTGATGACGTAATTCGCAAAAATTTGGGATGTCAGTATCAATGATTGATGTTATTAAGCTCATAAGTGACTTTTTTGCCCTAAGTGGGTGAGTTAAGCTGTTATTTGTTAAGTAACCATCTTGAAGCGACCACATGGATGGCTCGGGATTGTTAATGTCATCAAAATATTCTTTTCTTTTCGATGAATCTATGCTCCAAATTTTAATAATTTCTGAGCGTTTGTATGATTCGAAAGCACTACTTATATTTTTATTAAATAATGTATGAAATCCTTCCATATTGAATGAGAAACAGTAGCCATCATCTGTCAGTACACGAGAAAACATGTAGCCACAATACTCTATTAATTCAAACCCACAAGTATTAAATGTATCTTCTAATGTTGGTGATGATTCATTCAGAATATGAACAGTTCTTTGATCAAATTTATTAAAGTAATAATCAGGATTTAATATGTTCATTGCACTGTCAGGACAAACGTGAGCAGCTGCAGTTAAATATGTCCGATCATTATCACTAATTCCTTTTTTATTATTAAAATGTTTTCTATCCAAAAAAAACTTCGATTTATTAACAAACTCTGATTTTATTATTAAAGGTGAACATATAGTTACTGCTGGAAATGGAATATCATTACTGCGAATGTATTCTGTGCTAATTGTCACATCTGGATGAATCTTATATTTATAATAGCCCTCTATTAAGTAAAATGCAAAGCATGAGAGTAGTAAGCACAAAAGTATAATCCACAAAAGTTTGACAATAATTGGTGCATTCTTTTTTAATATTACTGAGTATCCATAGCTATTAGACATGATTTTTGAAGATTTTATCCCTTCTTTTAACTTTTTTGAATAAGATTTTATTTTTCAACTATAACTAATAGTCACCTTCAATGATGACAGTCAGAATAACAATGTGACCTAGAATAACATGACAAGTGCATGAAGAGACTTATTGCATCGGATCAATCTAGTTATTACGTGTTCTAATTATGTATAATTTAATAATGCTGAATACATGTTAACAACAATATTTATAATTTAATATATTCAATAAATCGGCTATGCTGATGATTAATAATTCATTTAACTAAAGCACGTGGAACATAAAACAATTGAACTTTAATGCATTTTATTTTTCATTGAAAACAGAAAAACTTCCTTCATTACACATTTCAATTATTTCCCACAAGCTCCACACATGCATGCATGCAAACAAACAATCATGTATGAATGAAAAGAGTTGGTAAAATATTTGCAGTTAAAATTATTAAGCATGTAACATGAACACAAAAAAAGGCACAAAGGAGAAAATCCATCGACAAAATTACAACAGCAAACATCAAACAAATGCTGATAAAAGTGACATAAAGGATTCTTCACATCAAATATTCTCATGCTTTGTGCTGTTTTTCATGATGTTGCCTTTTATATTTTTTATGCTGTTTTTGTGGTAGAAAAAAAATATTTTTTAATTAAAATGCAATTTTTGTGCTGTTGAGTTTTCCTTCTTGTGGATAAATTGTTTCCTTTGTGGGATTTTTGCTTTTGCTTTACTTTCATTTATCATCAAAGCTTTGCACTTCCTTTAATTTTCTTAAGATGCAAAATTTTCCTTTTTTTCTCACTGAAGATCAAAAGCTTTTGAAATGGAATTTTTCATTCTTTTTGTGCTGCGTTTTGTGAATTAAAAATTCATTTTTACAGACTTTTGTTGGGAGTTAGTTCCAATTGTATTATATTTTATTGAATTCATTTCAATTTCATGATTTGATGATGATAAACAAGTTTTGCATAATTGAAAGTTAAACAAGAATAGAAGTTTGGCTGTTTTGTGAATTAACATTGAGGATTGAAATTAAAGCTATAGAGGGTGTTGTACAAAAATGACGTCCCTTAAGAAACTGAATTTTTGGTAAAAATTTATCAAGCTTAAATGAGTTGGATCTAAAAATAATTCAAAGTAATGGTTCAATTCCTCGAAAAAAGGTTAAATACCAAAACTCAATTTTCATCTCATCAACATAGCTGCATTTGGCTTCTCAGCCTACACATCACATCAAAAAGGATTCAAGAAATAAATTGTTGTTGCCAACAGAACTGACATTCTACCCCATTAGTAAAAATTTCCAAACTATATAAAATGACTGAAATGAAAATGTTTGCATTCCACTCACAAAATTGTCTTTTATCCTTTTTGTCATACTACCTGTATGTCATTTTTCTGTCCTGTCCTGTGCTGTAATTTTCCTCAATGGCATTGAAAACAATTCATCATTCCATTTTATGTTTGCCTCTATTTGTTGTTTGTTATTCAAGAGGAACTGAAAAATTAAAAAAATTTTGGCTTCTCATTTTTTGTCACTTTTCTTTCCTGCCTGACATATCCTTTCCATTTCTTTTATTGTCTGTTCCTATTCAATTACTGCATGCGAATTAAATTGAAGAAATTCTGATGAAAAACTTTTTTTTTTGCTGAATTGAAAATGAAATTTGAAGCTAGTTTAAATGTGTCTTGTTGCCTTTTTTGCTAATCCTTTCTTGATTAGTTTTATGTTTCAATTGAGGATTTATTCGGATATGACGTCAAATATTGAGTGAAATTATGAAACAAAAATTTTATTTAACGTTTTTTTAAATTTTCTTTTTAATTCGAATTTATAAAACTAATCAAAAACTTGGTCAGTCAATAATTCAAACCCTCATTTAATTTGACCTTTAACAACTTAATACCCTTAATAAAGTCTACAAAAACTAATTAAATCGAAGATTTTGTGTCATTTTGTTTTTCACTTTTGGATTACAAAACTTTTATAAGGTTTGACATTTTTATTATGATTCGCATAGTGAGCAGCAGTGCTGAAAAGGGGACAAACAGAACTGAAAAATGTGAGGATTGAAAAATATTTAAAACGACATAAATCATGAGAATGGAAATGGAAGTTAAACGACGTGTCATTTTGTGTCAACAAAGGAAGTGAGTCGGAATGGGACAGAAAAAGTCAAAATATGTGAAATTAAAGTCTTAATGAAATGTCATTGGGTTGGATGGGACTGAGTGGATTTGGAAGTTTTAATTATTTGGCTTGTAGACTTATGGATAGGAATAAGAGATAAATGAAGTGCTGAATTTTGATTTGTTTTGAATAAAATTAAAATTTTTAAAAAATGTTTGAAAATAAATTCTAGAAAATAACTCAAAATAAACTGCATTAATCTCTGCAAAGCAGCACAAATAATTCAACTAAAAACAATCTCCTTAAAAGCTGAGAATTTAATTAAACACAAGAATTTATTAATATTTTCATCTTCTAGTCTAAAATAACAACAAGAATCTCTAATGCTGCAGGCATGAATATTTCCAACTCTTTTGTTGTGCTGCTGTGTCACATGATGATAAATTTTGCACGTTTATGTCCTTTCTTATTTCTTCCTGTTTTTCCAGCATTTCCATGCATGTTAAGCATAAGAAAAATTTCCTTTTGTGCTCATCTTTACACAGAAAATTTATCACGACTTTTTGAAATATTTCATTCAACAACATTTTCACTTCCATTTATTTTCAGTCATAAAACAACATAAAAAGTTTGAAGATTGAATTAAAAGATAAGAAAATGCTGCACACATGTGTGAACCAGAACTGAATTAAAATGTCAAAAATGGTCCTCGTTTAACGCAATTTTGAATGGCTTCAGGTCAGATCAATGAATTTTCCATTTTATGAACGACAACGAGCATCAAATGACTCGAATTAAATTTATTATTGCAACTATCGACAATAAATTTTCTCAATTTATCGTTCATTCTTATGATTTATAAGCCATCTTTTAAATTAACGCTGACTGTAGACGGAAAAATATTTTTAAATGAAAAACAAACAAAAATTTTCTTCTTTAACACAAAAAAGTAAAAAGAACCCGCAAATCCATAAAATTGTGTATCTATTCAAGAATAATCCTATTTTACGACATTGATACATACAAATATGCAGCATGGCATACAACACACAATAAATGGCTTTGAAAATTCACAAAAATAACAGCAACAAAAAAAAAGAGAAAAAGTCGTAAAATTTTTCAACAAATCGTTTTTCGTGTTTCTCTCAATTTTTTATGCCAATTTCAATGATAATCCATTCAACCACGTCCCACTGCCTCATCCTCATCTCTCAATGGAATTTTGTATAAATTTTTAAAGTCAATCGAAAAATATTTTCGATGTCATTCATCTGCTTAGTTTATTGACGATGCAAATGAGACAGAAAAAGTGGAAGTGAAACTGAGGTCGATTATTGATTTTTTGAACTGAATGCTTTAAAAATTATTTCTCAAGGGACATGGTGCAGTCAACAATCTCTGTGAGTTCAGCCTGCATCGTTTTAATTATGGAAAATAAAATCTGTTGGAAAAATTGTGAAAATTTTACATCATGCATGGAGGAATGAATGTATGTCGAGTAACTGCGTTCATTGTGTTAAAGCTGTTGTTGGTGAAGTGAAAATAATTTCATGAATCATGCATGAGAATTGCTGGTTTAATGGGCAATTTTTCTCATTTTTGTTGAATTAATTATTTTTGTACAAATTTTAAAAGGGATTTCTAGAGGATTATAGAGATTTAATAAATTTTGCAATTTTTCAAAGATTATTTTTTAAATTTATGAAAATTCAAGATTCGTATTATTTCTAGAAAAAAAATCAAAAATTTATGGATATATCAATTAAATTTTTAAAAGTTCAAAAATGTATTTTTTAACACTTATTAATCTAAATTTTCAGTTAGTCATCTCATAAATAAAAACAACTCCTACTTACATTTCTACACACAAAAAGACAGGACAAAAAGCATTGCAGGAAAATTGAAATACTAAAAAGTCATAAATATTAATAAAACATAAAACACATTCAGTACCTAAAAAAACTAAACTCTTTCTCTAAATTTCATTTCACTAAAATCATTTTTTGCCTCTTAATTTCCTTGATTTATGACGTTTATTTTGTGGCTTTTTCATTTTATTCATGTATGAAAGTATGTTTATTGTCTACAGTCGGAAATGTGTCTATAATTAAAATTGCTGCAGATTAGTGAATAATTTTCATGCATGATTCATGATAGCGTTTCATTAGGGAAATAATTGAGTGGAATTTTGTGCTGTTAGGTTTTGTTTTATGAGAGTTTTGTTTCGGTATTGTGAATGAGTTTTTGAAGATAATGTTGAGTTGAATTTTAGGAAATGTTGAAAATTTAGATTTAATATTTTAAAACTAATTAAACCTTTCTGAAATAAAGATCATTAACACTCATAAAAAGATTGAAGATTTATTAAAGACGTATTAAAAATAAGTTCAACAATATTAAAGATCAAGATTTCTTATTCAACTCCTTAAGAACACACTTTACATAAACTTCAACAATAATTGAATAAATTTTAATAAAATCTAAATTGACCCTCACTTAGTTCATTGTTGGATTTAGTTTTATTACTGAAAAAAGATTTAAACTCCAGCAGCGCTGACTGTGCAAAAACCTCGTTAAACTTTTGCACTATCTCTTTTGCACTAAAATCTTAGAAATTTGAAGTTTAACAAAAAATTTCATTCAAATTCAATTTTATTCTAAAATTGAAGTTTTTTCAATTTTTAACGACCTTAAAAAGTATCAAAATTCCCATTTACATCAAAAAACAAAAAATCCATCTCGAGAATTGAAAATTAATGCCCAAAAAAAAAAATCAATTTTCACTTCCAACAGAAGCAATTTCATCCTCAATTCCAAAATATCCTCACACAGTTGGATATCAACGATATGAAAATTTTTATTTTATTCGATTTAATAAATTAGAAAATTATTCATGTGATGGGACTTTCCTTAGTCCTTTCATACCACCTCCATCCTTCCACACTTCCTTTAGGTTGAGTCATGACTTTGTTTGTGTGACTTCTTCCCAATTTTCTTTTCATTTTCTTTTTAACTTTCTTTTATGAAAATTTTTTCTTGGAAAAAAAGATTTTTTTTATTATTTATGTTTTGCCACTTCCTGCTCCCTTCTTACTGTTATTTTCATATTTTTTGCTTTGCTTTATTTGCAGCAGCCGCAGTTGAAATACAAAGAAGTAAACTAGAAGTGGAAGTAGAAAATGGAAAATTGAGGGGCGCAAGGAGGAAAGGAAAAGAAAAGAAAGAAAAAAATAAATTTATCTACATTTTTATTACTTTGCACTTCTTGTTTTGTTTAACGTTAAATTCTTTTCATCTTTTTTTAAGGCTTTACTGGATATTGTTTGAGAATGAATTTGATTTGGGAGCATTTTGTAAATTTTTTCAGATTTTTTAAGACTTTAACTTATCAAAAATTTAAATTGAATGAAAATACTTGAATTTTTAAAGAAAATGTTGAAAAATTTGTGAAAATTAAGATTCTAAAAAATATTTGTTTTATTTCTAAAATTTTGTTAAAAAATGCGTTTTAATGCGCACTACTTACAAGTGCTGTTCCTACTCGCAACTTTCCATCCTCACAGCTTTCATTTTCAGCTCACAATTCAAATGAGATTTTGACAATGAAAATTATCATCATTACTTGGCAATTTAGAGATGATTTTTGTCGATTAGATTAAACGTTTTATGGCCTATAAAAAAGTTTTTTTCCTCCTCAAACTTTTCCATTTTTTGCTGCTTTCCAAGAATTTTTTTTCCTTCATTTATAATTTAAGGTGGAAAATGAAGCAGAAAATTTGCTCGTCATGTGAAAAAGTTCATCTTTAATTACTCGACTACAATAAGATGAAAATGGAAATGAAAATGAATGAAAATCGCACACTTGGGATGGAAAATTCTTGTTGCTTAATGAAAAAGTTCTTCAATTGAATGAGAAAGTTTTTTACAAAACAAGAACATAAACAATTTTTTGAAGAACTAAAAAAGACAAAAAGTTACAAAAATGTCAAAATATTTTCATAAATTTCACCAGCTTTTGTCATTTGTGCTCATAAACTTTTCATCAAGACATTAATTTCAGTGCTGTCATGAAGACATTTTGAATGTCGGAACTGCGTTCATTTTCCCTTAAAAATTCCCTTAAATTGCAACAAAAGTCACATAAATTACATAAAATTATGAATGCTCCAAGGAAACTATTTCAACTCCAAAAAAATAATAAAAATGAACCAAACAGACACAAAAGAAGAATAAAAATAAATGCCGGATTAAATTCACTTTATGAGCCTGACTGATGGCAATAATAATAATAATTTTTCTCATTAAATGATGGATAATCGTAAAATGATTTTTGATATTTTTGGTTTGCTTTTTGCCTGCTTAATGCTGCCTGCCTGCTCAATTCTGATGCCACAGAAATTTATGATCGAACACAAAAAGCAAAATCATGTTTTTTTTTTCATCATCAAGGCACAACAGCTCTGAGAGATGAGATAATAAATTTGCGAGTGTAAGCAACGGAAAATCTTTTAATGCTCTTAACCTAATGAGCCATCACAATTCATTAATCAATCATAGGAAATGAAAATGGAAATAAAAATATTATTTTATGTGGATTGGATTTTATTGAGTGAGAAAAGTGGATGTGAGGTGATAAAAAGGTGAAAATGATAAGAATTCTTAATTTTAGGAAACACCTAAAAATTTTTGAAATGTTGAATTTTTATCTGACTAATTTAAAAAAATTTCAAACTGTTAAAATTCCTTAAATAAAAATAAAATTTTCTTTAAAAAATAAAAACTTCTTTCCCTAATTTACGAGAAAGGCAATGCACACAAAAAAAAATAGAAACTTTTTGTAAACTCATTGAAAAATGACTGATCCATTTGTCATTGTACTTTCTATACAGCCATGTTTTACAATGTTACTGTACATAGGAAATGAAATTGTAAGTAAGATGAGATAATCCATCTTCATAAGAATTCAACCTGGATCAATGTCAAAGCGAAAAGAAATGAGACTAAAATGAAAATGAGAAACATTTGTGACATGAATGCTGATAAGAAAAAAAAACGGAGACAAATTTTTTCCTGTTTTTGTAACTCAAAAAAATTTTTATCGCCATTTTATCTGAGTCTAAATTAACATCTATCTTTGTGCAGGTAGAAGAAAAGAAAGTAATTTAATTAAAATTGCAAAAGAGATGAAAAAAAAACTTTACAGAAAGAGATGTTGAGTAACTGGATGAAAAGCTTTGGAATCTTTTTTTTTTCAATTCTTATGCCTTTTGAAGCTTTAATTTGAACTGAAATTTTGGAGTTAGATGGAGTTGAAATATTGTCATTTTGGTTTAAAATTAAAAATTGGAACTTTCTAAGAAACAAATAATCAAAAATAGTTTTAGTAAAACAAAAAAAAGATAAAAAGATTAAATTTTACAAAGTTGTGACTATTTGGATTAAAAAAGGCAACAAAAAAATAATTTTCAATTATAAATAAAAATTTAAATTTTTCAATAAAATAAAAATTGACTGTCTAATTAAAAAAAATTAAAAAAAAATAAACTTTTAAAAGATTCAATTTATTTTTTTTTTTTAAATATTTTTTTTTTTAAATTTCGTAAATTTTTTAAATTTTGAAAATTTTTGAAATTTTGAATATTTTTGAAATTTTGAAAATTTTTGAAATTTCGAAAATATTTGAAATTTTCTAAATTTTAAATTCAAAATCTTTTGAAAAAAAATATGATTTTTTAAAAATTTAAAATAAAAAAAAAATAAATGAAAAATTATTTTCTGATTTTTTAAACAAAATTTAATTTAAACTTTCTTCATCATCATAACTTCATATTCACAACTGCAACAATGTATCGTCAAGTACCTCATTATTCCATTCAATCATCCACTCTCCTTTCAATACTTCCTTACTTTTCTCTTTTAAATATAAAGTAGAAAAAATGATAGTAAGAAGTTTTCTATAAAAATTTATAAGACATTCCTAGAGATTAAAAAACTTTGTGAACTTTCTCATCCTATTGCAATTTGTGTGTGAATGAGAACTAAGGAACTTAATTCAGATTGCATTCAGGTAAAGTATTTTCTTTTCATTTCTTGTTCACTTCTTTGAGAATAGATGTAAAAAAAGAAGAGAATTAATTTCTATGAAAAACTTGCATTTCTAGGTTCTTAAATTAAGTGAAAACTTTTGAATTTTAATTAAAAATCTCTTTACAGGAAGATTGATGATGGAATTATATTTCTCTAAGAAATTTTTCTTTTATTTTTGAAAGGAGTCATCGATAAATAATGTCCAACTAAATTCTTAATTCTCAACTTTTCAGCTCCTTAAATTCAGAAAAATTGAAATTTTCTTCATAATTTTTGACAAAACTATACGATTCCCCTAAATAACCCCTAACTAGATATTAAAAATAAACAAAAAGAAGACGTAAAGATGCTATGAATGCAGAAGAACATAAATGATAATTATTTGCATGATAAAGTCCTTCCTCACATGCTGCAGGCGAGAAATAACTCTTCTCTTGTTATTGTGCTCTTACATGATGATAAATTTTACATGTTTATGTCCTTTCTTATTTCTTCCTGTTTTCCAGAATTTCCATGCATGTTGAGCATAAGAAAAACTTCCTTTTGTGCTCATCTTTACACAGAAAATTTATCACGACTTTTTGAAATATTTCATTCAACAACAATTTCACTTCCATTTATTTTCAGTCATAAAACAACATAAAAAGTTTGAAGATTGAATTAAATGATAAGAAAATGCTGCACACATGTGTGAACCAGAACTGAATTAAAATGTCAAAAATGGTCCTCGTTTAACGCAATTTTGAATGCCTTCAGGTCAGATCAATGAATTTTCCATTTTATGAACGACAACGAGCATCAAATGACTCGAATGAAATTTATTATTGCAACTATCGACAATAAATTTCCTCAATTTATCGTTCATTCTTATGATTTATAAGCCATCCTTAAAATTAACGCTGACTGTAGACGGAAAAATATTTTTAAATGAAAAACAAACAAAAATTTTCTTCCTTTTACACAAAAAAAAAACAGAAAGAACCCGCAATTCTATAAAATTGTGTATCTATTCAAGAATAATCCTATTTTACGACATTGATACATACAAATATGCAGCATGGCATACAACACACAATAAATGGCTTTGAAAATTCACAAAAATAACAGCAACAAAAAAAAGTCGTAAAAATTTTCATCAAATCGTTTTTCGTGTTTTTCCAAAGGGGTCGCAATGTTAAAAATTCGCCAACTTGGATTAAAATTTGACTGGCAACAAAAATTTTTCATTTTTAAAAAATCATATTCACACCAAATTTTCAATTTGGGTGAATATGTTGCTTTTGTATAAAACTGAAAACCACATTTTCTAACTTGCTGCTTCAGGATTACAATTTTATCCCATACTGTCTATGGTGGAAAGTCTGTGCCTGAAAATACCAATCTAACAGTGAAAACCGTATCTCATTTGGTGCTTACAGTCAAGAGAAATCGCAAAATTTCGTATTCTGTTATTTAGTTAGTTAGTTAATCGGAGCGATAACTCGACTCCAACTCAATATTAAGACTTCGGGTTTTTTGCGTCTGGTTGGAAACAGTCTATAGATTTGCTGTATAGTTTTTGGGGTCATGAGATGCTTCCAGTGAGGCACAGTGGACGAAAATGTGCCATTTTTGACCAAAATATGCAAAAATTTTTACATTTTCTTTAATATCTCAGACATAACTTAACCAAATGATTTCAAATTTTCGGTGTTAGATTAAGCATTATTTAAGGTATAATTCACACTATAATGACAAAAAAATTTTCATGCGCAGTGTAACAAAAAATTCGAAAAACCGAAAAATTTTTCGTCGGCGCCCCGCAGGCTGTACTTTAGTTATAGTGCTAAATGCGCGCTGAACAGATGTAGGGTTTTAAAAAGATTAAATATGATGTAAACTATAAAAGCCGAAGCAAGTGAAGGTGTGAAAATTTTCCCTAACTGTTCCCAGATTTTCGATTCAAAAGATAATGAGGAAATGAAAAGGAAAAATGTTCGAGCGAAGCTCGAACACATATAGTTTGAACGCAGTTCAAACTTGGTTGAGCGAAGCTCACAAATTTTTACATCCTGAACGAAGCGAAGCAAGTGAAGGTGTGAAAATTTTCCCTAACCGTTCCCAGACTTTCGATTCAAAAGATAATGAGGAAATGAAAAGGAAAAATGTTCGAGCGAATCTCGAACATATATAGTTTGAACGCAGTTCAAACTTGGTTGAGCGAAGCTCACAAATTTTTACATCCTGAACGAAGCGAAGCAAGTAAAGGTGTGAAAATTTTCCCTAACTGTTCCCAGACTTTCGATTCATAAGATAATGAAAAAGTGAAAATGAAGAATATTTGCAAAGCTCTAATATAGATTTTATCCAGGTATGGCGAACGGTTCTTATTTTTCGATTTCGAACTTTCGAAAGGTACCTTATTTTTCCGTTAAAATTTGAATTTTGAATTTCGAAAAATAAAGTACACAAATACAAAACAAATGAAAATTTTGAAAAAATTGCAATTAATCGATTAAATCATATGTTTGACTGCACCAAATGCATTCAAATATCATTATCAAAACAAACTAAAGTAAATAATAAAACTGATTACTCATTATTAGTTAAAATTGTCGTAAAATTTTGATGAAATTTGTTTCATATTTACATTCGAAAAATGTTTCTTAGTGTTAGTGAACGTTCGGGACTTTACAAAAAAACTTTAAATTTCTGAAAATTTAACGGCAAAAGTTCTGTTCGCCTTACCTGGGATTTTATGTTATTTACTAAAAGTGAATAGAAAGTTTCTTAAATATTTTAGGCAAATTTTTTTAATTAGGTAGATAAGTTTTTTTGCGATTATAAATAAATCAGTAGATAAAGTATAATTATTTTTTTTCTCTAATTGAAATCGAAAGAAGTTCTACTGGTGGTGTGAATATACCCCATGAAGCGTGATCCGCTTCATTACTAGTTTTATATGGAAAGTTAGAAAGTGTGCCATGAGTTAAAATTAAATTTGATTTTTCAAAGGTTTTAAACAATATTTTTTGGAAATAAAACCATTTCTGTGATCAGACTTATTCCAACTGACGTTTAAAAGCTTAATATTGTAGATAAAAGGAACAAAAAATCATTACACATTTTTTGATTTTTCTCTCATCACGGCACACTTTCTCACTTTTCATACAAAATTTTTTTGTAATCAAAAATTTTTGTTGCCAGTCAAATTTTCATCTAAGTTGGCGAATTTTTAACATTGCGACCCCTTTGTGTTTTTCTCAATTTTTTATGCCAATTCCAATGATAATCCATTCAACCACGTCCCACTGCCTCATCCTCAACTCTTAAAACAATTTTACATAAATTTTTAAAGTCAATCGAAAAATATTTTCGATGTCATTCATCTGCTTAGTTTATTGACGATGCAAATGAGACAGAAAAAGTGGAAGTGAAACTGAGGTCGATTATTGATTTTCCATTTCATCTACCGTGCACAATTTACATTGCACTGAATTTTCTCATTCATTAATGTTGATGTTGCAGCCGTGTAATAATAAAAATATTACTCTAGGGATTAACACCATCCAATGAACATTTTATTATTACAAAATTTACATTTCACTGCCAGCATAAATTTCATAAATGTCTGTGAAAATAAATGAATGAATGGAAATATTTTTATTTTTGGATGGAAGTAGATGAGGGCATTTGGTGGATGGATTCAAAGTTGAAAGTGGATTTCCATGACTTGGGGACGCAGTTTGATGTTTAACAGAAAATTCAGCACAAAAGAATTATATTTACTTTTGAAAACTGAAATTTCTTAAGATACAATTTTTTTCAGAATTTTTTTAAATCACTAAACGACCTAAAACAAAGTATTGATTCTATTTTCAAAAGTCCAAAAAATCATGATTTTTTGCATTTTAGTGACTTTAATCGACACTTTTGGTATTTTAAGGAGCAATCTTTTTAGACTTAGTCAAAACAAAAGCACCAACCAAACCCACGACAAAGCATCACCCAACAATTCTCCAAGTTTTTCAATAGCATCAAGCCAGAAAACATCATGTCAAGATTTTCCACGGAACAACAATAAAACAACAACGTTAAATTGAAGTAGACACAGAAATTATACAGGCCATACCATAATACATCATTGTTTATTGCACATATCTCATCCATATATGAACACATTCACAATATCAATTTTATATACACACAGGCCAAAAAAGGATAATCTAATAAAGAGAAAATTTGGGACAAACTAATTGAAGCATCAAATTCAATAAAAGCCACGTCAAACTTTCTCTCATGGGAGTTTTATCGATTATTTGAACAAAGTTTCGTTAAGAAGAGGGGGTTGGAAAAAAATTGAAGGGAAAAAACTTTTATTTAATTTTTTCGTTGTATTTTATTCACAAGGGCAATTTAATATGAAAAGCTGGGAATTGTTTAGCACATTAAAATCATCAGAAAATATTTTTTATGGCTAATTTCAATGCGATGCGTTAATTGTGTCGAAAACTCTATTATAACGCAATCAATATTCTAATGGAAATCAAGTGAAGAAAATAATAACAAAATGTTAATTGCCATTTCAAAATCGATTAGCACTTAATTTGGAATTTCAAATTGTCTATAATCACGCATCTATGGAAGAAGAGAAAAATTTTAGTTTATTTTAATGATGATTGAAGTTTTTTTTTTGTGAAATAGGAAAAAAAAAATATTTTTTTTGGGGATAGGAAGCGAGTAAATTGTTGTGAAATTATGAGCATTGATGAAATTTATGGGAAAATGATATCACTTTTATTGAATTAGGTAGGAATAGGATTGGGCAAGAAAAATATTAAAGTGAACATAAATATAGTATTTTGACCTGGTTTAGGCATACACAAGAATTTTTAGTTTTTTTTTAACTTTTCAAAATAAATTTGAACGAATGTTTTGTAACCTAGGAGTTAAGTTTCGAAAAATCCAATTTATAGATGAGCGATAACCTTTTTTACTTCAGAAATTATTGCACTTTGTCACCTTAAAAATCTCCTTAAAATACTCACCATTAACAAGCTTCCTTATTTTTTTCAATAAACTCAAATTGAAGATAATTTATTTCCCAACTCCCCTCCAAAATTTCTCTTTAAAAAATATAAAAATAAAAAATGAGTAATTTTCAGTAGATTTTTATTGCATCTCATCACGTGATTGAAGTGCGGTTGAAGTTGTATCGTTTGATTGATGATTATTATAATGGATTTTGAAGGAAAATGTTGAACGTCAAATCGATGTTAAGTTGAAAAGAATATAAATTGAAATAAGAAGTTTGATTGGAAAATTATTGTCAGAAAAATTTATTGAATTTGTAAGAAATTGAGATATTTTGAATGAAATTGGATGCATAGTTAAGAAATTGATAAGAAAATTTGAATTTTTAAAGTTTTTGATCAATCAATTTTCCTAAAATTCATGCACTTAACATACCATAAAACCTCCTCTTGTCACTCAATCCATCAACCTGCATCCACAAAAAAGTCACTGCCACATCCTCAAATGCCATCAATTTCACAAAATAGAAAACTTTATCCATTGAACATTCTCGTTCATCGCAAAAGCCAATTTAATCTCAGCAAAATTTAGCAAATAGAAATAACATTTCAATCCAATCCATTCCAAATTTATAAAATAGAATTGTTAAAAAAAATAAAATAAATTTTGTATCACAAAGGATAAGCAAAGCATAGAATTCTCGATAGAACGGATGAAAAATAGAAAAAATTTAAAATCTCACAAACATTTCAGCATGTTTAGCATCGAAAGAGTTGAATTCAAATTTTGTGTTGAAAATGAGTTGGTATAGATAGTTTGTATGTCTGTTTGGCCGTTTATCCATCAATTAAATTTAATATTTATTTTTTAAGCTAATAGGTGGTTATAAACTGATCTAAGGCTGTATGGCAGTTTTAAATAATAGAATTTTTTGAATAAAGATTTTGTGACCCCCTCTGTTTGAGGGAGATCTAAAAATCTGTGTTTTTTATGAACGTCATAAGTGAACGGCCCCTGGTCTTTTAATTATTTAATTTTTTAGTTTGCTTATATTCAATTCTATCAATTTATCAAGAAATTTTAAGAAAATGCGCTTTAAACCCACAACTACTGCCACATCTCTACCACTGTCCTTCATTTGCTTGTTGATAGAAAAATTTAACCAATTTTTCACGTTCTTCAATTGCAATCGGAACTTTTATGTCGCACCATAAGTCAGTCGAGTATATCGCTATGCTCTCTGTCATCTCAATCAATGTGCTCAGATGTAAGGTGGATTTGAATTTATTTTTTTTTATTTTTTTCACATCTTCATGCATTGACATGAGGAGAATTTTATCATGTGAAAAATTTGTCTCTTCATCTTCAATTTTCTCATCCATTGATAAATATAAATTTTCCTTTTTTCTACGAAAATGATCGTCTATGTGGATTTTCAGGTGTGTGCTTGATTTACAGAGATTGAGCTTATCAAGGAAAATTCACGTTTTTTTTTCTGAGAATTATTGATGTTAATTCACGAAGAAATGATGGTAAACTTCTTGCTATTTCAGGTGATGTGTGAAGTTATTGTCGGTTGAGAATTCATTGAATTTTCTATTCATTGTGGCTTGTTACGTAAATACTTTCGGATTAGAATGTTGAAAACTATTGAATTTTATATTAGCTCAGTGACTTTGAATTTATTTTAATTTAAAATTTTTGGAACAAAAAAATTATTTAAAAATTTTTAAAATTGACCAATTCACAAAATTTAAAGAAAAGGCATTTTAAAAAAATTCCGTTAAAAATTCAAAAAATATTTAAAAAAAAATTTTAAAAAAATGGAAAGAAAATTATTTCAAAAATTCTAACTTTAAGCATAATTATTTAATTTGAGGTTTAATAATTAAGTAATAAAGTACTCAATTCAGAAAAAAATAAGAAAATAAATTATTTAAAGCCCTTAATCCGTTAATTCTTCCTAAATTCTATTTCACCTCATAATTTATTCATAAACCTCACCAAAAAAGACTTCCATATTAAAACTGCAATATCTCTTAATTTTCATGCATTCTAGATGAAAATAAAAGGAAGTTCATTGTACGACTGAACAATGTAACAAAACAAAAATGTTTCAAAGAGAGAAAAATATTTTAAATTCCAATGAACCGATCTAGAAAGTTCCAATGAGAGAAAGTAAATGGAAATTCTTTTCTATAAATAGGAAAGAAAAATTCAAAAGAAAAATGTAAGAAGAAAATTTGATGAGATAAGTGTTGAGTATGTTGTCAACTTTTATGATGAGAAGTCAAAGATTGTTATAAATCTGGGTTTATAGGCACATGTAGCATAAAAAAATCTGCCACATTGTTAAAGCCGTAAATTAATTCTTTTAATATATTTTCTTTTAATATAAAATTTTAACCTTTTTCTTTAAAGAAAAACCTTTTTAAAAATTTAAATAAAAAAAAAATAAAGTTTAACAAAAATTAATGTGCAATTTGTTAATTTGAATAAAAAAATTCAAAAATCATGAAAACTAATTTAAAGTTTAAAAATTCATTTTCTGGTCAAATTTTTAAAAGTTTGCAAAAATTTTGATAAACAGCTAGTTTTTTTATTTAAACAAATTAAATTAAAATTCAACTTTTAAGCTTTTTAAGATTTTTTTTTTTAAATTTTCATCATTCTTAATTCCCCAAAACAATCAACGCAAAAAAAACTCATTTTAAAGCAAACTTTTGTAATTAACATCATTTCTAACGACAATGTGTCATTACGCATTCAGCTCAACATCCACGACATTTCTTCCTATTCCTTCTTTACGCTCAATACTCATTAAATTTGTATGTAAGAAAAAGATGAGAAACAGAGAAGAAAAAAATATTTTCATCGTGTCATCGTGAGTCAGATGGATGAAATGAAGGAAAATAGAAAAAGTTTTCATGCCATCCAACCTGCAACATTTATATCCCTACCATTAAAGACAAACAGAGACATAGATATTTATTTTTCAGCTCATATATGTCTCATTGAGGGGGATTAAGTAAGCTGATAGGAGGGAAATTTATAAAATATAGTTTAAATTTTTGAATTTTAAAATTCAAAGTTATTTTTTTTAAATTAAAACTGATTGAAACTTTTAAATTCTGAAATTAAAATTCAATAAAATTTTTAAATTCTGAAATAAAAATTTAGTAAAATCTGGTAAAATCTTCAAATTTTCAAATTAAAACTTAATTAATTTTTTAAATTTTCAAATAAACTTAATAAATTTCACATTAATAAAATAATAAATGCAGCTTTTGTTTCCAATTATCTACCATCATCATCCCCCTTACACCTTCATTCATCCATTCTATAAGCAACATACGTATATGTTTTCTAAATACCGGATAGATGGCATTAAGAAATGGATAGAAAAGTTGTTTAATTTAATACGTGAAAGAAATTTTATATAACTTTAACTCATATCCTCACCTCTCCCCTCTAAATGAATATTATTGTTGTTGTTAAAGCTGCTCATATCCTGAAAACAACAGTAAGGTAAATCATAAGACTCTCTATTACATGACAAAAATATTAATTTCTGTCGAGTTTAAATCAATTAAGAAGAAAACTTTAGACTTTAGTTTTAATTACAAAAAGCTTTTGAGCTGGAAAAAAATTTATGTGTGCTGGGTGGAATTAAGAAAGTTTTTAAAATGAATTTTGTAAGCCGCAGACGAAAAGAGATTTTTGGTGGCAGTTTGGGATGCGAGGGATTAAGCTGTGGATGGTATTTTCAATGCGAAATGAGGAATTAGAGATTTACTAAAATAAATTTTCTTTGAATTTTGTCTTTTTATAAAAAAAAAATCAGAACATCACAAAATTTTTAAATTTTTTAACTTTTTAAATTTCCAAATTTCAAAATTTTTTTAAATTTTTAAATTTTCAAATTTCAAAATTTTTTTAAATTTCAAAATCTTTTCATATTTTTAAATTTTTTCAAATTCTAAATTTTTTCAAATTTTAAATTTTTTCAAATTCTAAATTTTTTCAAATTCTAAATTTTTTCAAATTCTAAATTTCTTTAAATTCTAAATTTCTAAATTTTTAATTTTTATATCGTCAATTATTTTAAAATTTTTAAAAATTTTTTTTTTTTTTTAAATTTATAAATTTCTAATTTTCACGAAATTTCTAATTTTTGCAACTCAGCTTAAATTTGTATTAAAAATTCAACTTAATTTAACAAGTTTCTACAACTTATTCTCATTTTCAATCCTTAATTACATTCCGTCCTCGCTTAACATTCAGCACGAGAAATGAAAATGTTCATACGTGTGTCATCATTTCATTATTTCATTCTCAACATTTTTCTCGTCCTATTGTTATTATAAAAGTTAATTAAATGTGAAAAAAAGAAGAACTGTAAAAAGGATGAAGACCATTAAAAATGCGAAACAACTCTCTCGCGAGCTTATAGGACTTAATGTGCAATTTAAATTTGAAATAATTTTTGCCACATAACAGGAAGCAGTAAAAGGCAGAAAATCTACTACTACCCATGGTATTCATAAATTTAAATTGAAATGGAAATTTGTACATAAAAATTTAATTAATATGCAAAGTAAAAAAAAGCACAATGAAGATGAAGGAAAAAGAAAAGAAATAAAGGAATTTTATAGAAGAATGAAAAAGTTTTTTAAGAATCAACATTCTTTATGTCTTGAAGGAATATTTGATGAACTTTCACATTTCAATTCCTTTTTATTATTACTCTCTGTATTTATCCATGAATGCATGTCCAAAGCACTTTTCATTTCTGCTTTTGCCCATGGCTAAATTTATGTATTTTTGTACTCAACATACAAGTCGATAAGATGAGAATATTTATATCGTTTGCTATTGTATGTTCGATGTTTAATAAAATAGTGGAACTATATTAAATGTTATTTGAGTTAATAAAGCGCATTTTAAAAACTGGTTATAAAAATTTAAAAATTAGTTTGAAAAAATGGGATTTAATATGAACATAAAGTTATTAGGTTCCATTCTTTTATTACGTAAAAACAATGGGATTCTCAGAAATTCTTTTGTTCAATCTCCTAAAATTTAAAGTCAAAACAAAATGTTAAGTTTTTAAAATTTTGAAAAAAAAAATCACAAAAAAAATCTCAAAAATATTTTTAAACTCGTCAAATTAAAATTTCAGGCAAAATGTATCAACTCGTCAATCTTCAGTTTAAAAATTGTAAAAACTCAAAATTCACATACAAAAAAAAATATTTTATAGATGAAAAAAAGTGTGCATGTTTATGGCTTTTGTGGTTGATTTTCAATATCGAAAAAAAGTTGAAGCGGAAATATTATATGATGCAAATATGCATGAATATAACTGAGAGTAAAAAAAAATCTGATTGAATTTCACAACCACATACAAATATCAAATAAATGTATAAAGCATGTTTGAGCATAAAAAGCACTAAAGTTATGATTGCTTGTGGATATTTTTCATCATACTTTTCATTCTTGCTTCTTTTTTTATTATTCGATGAAATTGATGAGATTGTTTATGAAAAAAAAAAAAAAATGAAAATAAAAATTTGTCAAAATTTTATGATGCTTGGACTCAACAATAGTGAGAATTGTTTGTTGTTTGTTTGAGTAAATTACTGTCATAAATGCACAGTCATCAATTTCATTCTTTTTTTTTGTTTTGATGTTTTATTGTTGACTATTAGAACTGATATGATTTTGAACTATTATTTGAAGTTTATTATGAATTTGTTTGGAGTTGATTGATTGATATTTGTGGTGATTTGTCAATATTTGATGTAACATAACCTTGATTATTATGATTTCCTGTAAAATTAATTACAGGAAAGAAGTGCTTGATTTAAAAATCAACTTTAATGTTATTTTAAATTTTTAAATATTTTAAATATTTTCAATTTTTAAATATTACAAAATTTAAAATATTTTAAATTTTTAATATTCGAATATTTTAAAATTTTTAAATTTTTTTAAATTTTTAAAGTTTTTTAAATTTAAAATATTTAAAATTTTTTTAATTTTCAATTTTTAAATATTTTAAATTTTTGAATATTTTAAATATTGAAAATTCGTTCAAAATTTCAATCATATTTTAATATTTTAAATTTATTTAGGTACTTATATTCAAAAAGAGTTCATTTTTTTTGAAAAATTATTTTTTTAAAATTTTAATCTTTTTAAATAAAATTCTTAAATCCATTGTTTAAACTAAAAATTTTATATTTATTAAATAGAACTAATTCAAGAGATACTACAACTACATTTTTTTGGTTCAGGTGGATTTTTATAAATTTTAATAATTTTTTGAAATAAATCATCAATTCCAATCTGCAATATAAAAATTCCTCATTAATATAATTGAAGCCACAAAAACCTCGAAAGCTCACCTCATCGACTGCAGAGCACTCATGGAAAATTGAATTTTCACTTCTAGCATAAAAATATCCATCGTCGACGCTAATTGGCTTCTGATTTTGAATTCTGTCGAGCCTTAACAAACTAACTTTGTCATTTCGTAAATCTATTTTGGTTCCAATTATCATTAAATGTGTTCGAGGTGAGTTTTTCCGTAGAATTGGTATCCACTGGGGAGTTGGGAAATATGAAATAATTAATGACATATTCAATAAGTAATGCAAAATTTTGAAGAATTTGTGAATATGCAGAAAAGTTTCTTCTAAATTTCTTAAATCTTTAATAATGTTCTTTAAGAATTTATTTAAAAATTTTAATATGTTTAAATTGTTCAATTTTTTTCAATTTTTTTTTAATTTTTTTGAAATTTTAAATTTTTTTAAAGTTTTTTTAAAATTTTAAAGCTTTTTAAAATTCTTGAATTTTTTTAAAATTTTTCAAATTTTACAACTTTTTAATTTAGATATCTAAATTTGTCAAATTTTTAAATTTTCAAGCTTTGAAACAAATTTTTGACCTTTTCAAGCTTTAATTTGATGTTTGAAATTTGTAACAAATTTCAATTTTAATCCACATAACTCACTCTCTTTTTAACATCCTGAAAGCTTTTCAAATCCATCACTGAATAGCAAATTAGCGCTATACTAAAACTATCATTCTGCATTTCCTCAATTATTTTGTAATAATCAACAGACTTTGTGTCCCAAAGTTCTATATTAAACTCTATATCACCATCGTTCATTAACATAGTCATTGTACTGACATTATCAAATGGTTTATATTCACTTTTCACTCTCTTAACACACGCATTTAGTAGACTAGTTTTACCAACTGCCGAACTTCCTATTGCAACTATTTTAATTTTTACAGATTGCATTTTCAAAATTTAATAATAACACATGACTCTTCGTACGTTTGAATTAAGACTGACATTGAAGAAAACCTTTTTAAAAATAAAAAAAAAATAATCATAAACTATCAGTGATAACGCTCTTATCAGTTCTTATCTGCAAATAAATTATTGAACTAGACATAGCAATGAAGTGATTAAAAAGTATTTTATTTCATTATGTTTTAATGTATGTGATGATAATAATATTATTGTTTTGATTGTTATCTTTGTTAAGGTATAGACACACTCTTGAATTTCCTATAAATATTTAGAATTTTTTTTTATTGGAACCGAAGCTCTTAATTTAATATTAAAAATATACATTAAAAAAACGGAAGAATGTAGATAAGTTTTTTAATAATTGTGGTTAACTCTCTGTGTTTGACGTTGTTTATTAGTTTTTTCAATGTTCAAGTGATCTCAATTTCTTATGATATTTAAAAGGGTCATACGTAATTAAAAATTTTCAATTATCTTTCATTATATCATTATATTGGAGATGGAGCTAAGACAGCAAAATTTCTGATTGGTTCAAGGAATAAAAACAAATTGTCTGATGTTCTAATGTTATCAAGGAAGGATTTAAGTATTCTGGTTGGGGGATTAATAGGGCACTTAAGTATCAAAAGTTTTCTTTTTAAGTTAAACCTGACTAATGACAAATATTGCAGGTTCTGTGGTATAGAAGAGAAAAGAATTATACATATCCTTTGTAGATGTTGGTCTTTAAGTAGGTTCGTGAGGTTTTGGGGATAGTACAACAGATCTTGATCGCAGTGCTGATTTTGCTTAAAGCAAACCCCTATTTATTTTCTATTCTATTCTATCATTATAAAACCCAACTCGAAGGAAGGTCTGAATCCTTTTGGCTACTCTTATTAACTGCCAACACTAAAATCCTAACTCTGTTCTTCATCTTCATTATTTTTTACATTATTGAACATCTACTTGCACCTAAAAGGGTTGATCTAATAACTGTCGCCGCAGTTCTTAATGCCACAGCCGATCCAGCAGCTGCTGTTGGAACTAATCCACCACTGAAGACAGTAACACCTAAAGAAACTACACCAATCGCAGTGATTAAAAAGTTTGTAAAACTAAATTCCTCATTTACTTTAGCTTGATTTTTCTTCATCCTGTTGGTCTCAGCAATCAATCGTGCTTCTGCTATTTTTTCCTGTCTTTCATATTCTTCATCGTCCATTCCAATTTTTTCTTTCTTTAACTTTTTTAATCTATTTTCAGCTTGTTTTTGAGCTTCTATTGTTTCCAATCTGAGCTGCTCTTCTCTGTCTAAATTTGTTTGTAGCCTTTCAATTTCTTGATTTGAATAAAATTTGAATAATGAATCAATTTCCTTGTCTAGTTTGGCTCTGAATTTTTCTTCATGGAATTTTGATCCCATCTTATGTTCATTGTTAAATAACTTCATAGCTCTTTTTTTACAATGTTTATGCATTATTTCAACAGATTATTTATTAGTTATTAGCTGATTATTACGAAACATTATCAGTTTGTAGTCATTTATGCATTTCTTGATCAAATTGTTCATGTTGCTTTCGACTGTAAGTTCATAAATTGTCAAAGTCTTTGGAACATCGCCAGACTGAAATATTTTAAAGTAGTTTGTTATATAACCCTTAAATTCAGCTCCTGTCACCTCCTGTCCATTCACTTTCTTCATGATCATATTTTCTGGCATCAATAACAACTCAATGAGCTTTTTAAGTTCAATTCTAAATTCTTCATCCATTTCTGACAACCTTCCATCATAATCTTTAGTTCTTGCTACCTTTTTACCTGGATGAGGCAATAGACAGCATTCGATTGTCTCAAAGGAATTTCTGATTGATTTACGAACTGAAACCAATTCTGATTTTTGAGTCGGAGTGATTTTAAGCACTTCGTCTTCAAAATATCGTCTACCACCATCAATTCCAAATGAAAATTCTTCATCATTTGATTTTTATCACTTACATGTGCATACAGAAACCTCAAACAATAATCCAGAAAGAAACTTTTTCCACCTCTAAATGCTCCAATTGTTGAAAGAATCACAATTTTCTTGAATTTCTGGATGGTTAAATAGTTTTTCAGTTACCATATGGATGATCGAATGACATTTTGTGTTCTTTTAGTTACAACCTTAGTTGTGATAAATTTACAACCTTAGTTATGATATTAGTGATACAAACTACTGCAAACTATGTAGATACTCAAAAATAATAAATTTTAAGCAACAATAATTTTGTTTAAAAAAATTTTAATTTAATGCACTTGGAATTTTTGTTTACTTGGAAAATTCTTCTTCTTCATGTATAACAGGGTTTAACTCTGAAAAATTGAATATTTAATAATATTATTTAATTATTTGAATCATTGAATTTCAACACATAGGAAGTATCATTAAAATTCATAATTTATTTTTAATTTTTAAATTTATTTTAAGAAAAGTTACACTGAATATTAAGAATATGGTAAAGATCAGTTATGTTTAAAATTTCATGCAAACCCTGAAATACTATTTTAAAAATTCAAATTTTTTATAACCGTTATTACAAATAAGCTTTCGAAACTTTAAAATTATGAATTTGAAAGTAATTTCATTAGTATCTATGATGAAATGAACAAAACCTTGATTCAATTTTTTATGAATAAAATAAAAACATTCTATATTTTAATTTAACAATCAAGTATTAAAATTTTTAACAGTCACAGCTTTTCGAAATTTTGCGCTTAGTAGAGCATTAAAAATTCTACGGTTCTTAAGCATTTGAATTTTTAGGGACCGTTAATTTTATTGCTAACTCAAAAATTGTAAATCTAATTATTCTTAATAATTATACGAATAAATTTTAATTTATTATCATATAATGTGAGCTTTAATTTAAGTAAAAAACAATTAATTTTATTTACTAAGATTGAAGTTAAATTTAAAAAATTAATTTTTTTTAAATTCATGCGTCAAATAAATATTAATGTAGTAATAATTCGAATAAATTAAAGTTCATCAAAACATATCTAAATTTTAAAGGGGCTGTTCACTTATTACGTTCGCATTTTAGAGGGAAAGGGGAGTTTTAAAAAATGTAACCATTTGTAACAAGGGGGGGGGGGGTATTTGAAAATGTAACGTTCTCGGAATAATTGACAATTTGTAATCATGCGTAACAAGGGGGGGGGGTCTACAAAGTAATTTTTTCCGTAACGTACTAAGTGAACGGCCCTGACATCTTTAAGTTGTTAGTAACTTCTAAAATCTCGTACAAAGTTGATAAGGGGCTGTTCACTTAAGACGTCCATTGAAATCTTGGATTTTTAGACCCTCCTCCTCCCCCCTCTGTCATAAAATCTTCATACAAAAAAAATCAGTTATTAAAACTCTCACACAGCCTCAAAAACCCCCAAAACACCTTAAAATTGGACATCATAAGTGAACGATCCATAAGTAAAAAAATCATTAATCTCTAATTCCCAAAAGAATTTCAATCGTTTAATCTCCTTGAATCTCCACTGCACATTTTTTATGGATTTTTGCATGAATCCAAATGCCGCATGTTAACTAATAACATAATTTTCTCCTATAGAGAATTAACACATAAAAAGACTATAAAATAAAAATTTGTTGTTAAATTAATTACTAACCAAAGTAATTAAATTCATGTGTTTCAGATCATCTTCCAACTGTGATCTTCTCACAAGTAAGCAGGCAAAAGAGCAGAACGAGAATGATGTAGATTGCCCACCATTTTACACACAGATCATGCACTTTTACGATGCAACATGATGTAACATTTATGTGAGCTGCACTTTTTTTATTACAAGCTATAATATTTTTTTTGAAAAAAATAAATTATTAAATGGCTTCAGACCGAGGTGAGAATCAACATACATTGAGTATATTTTTAATATTTTTTTTTATAAAAAAAGAGGAGGGAGATGTGTGAGCAAGAAAATGCGACAGATGTATGAGAGACACAATAAAAATTTTGTTTTAAAAACATTTTTCATCTTTTCTTTCTGCTGCTGTTGCTGCTTTTTTTTAAATCATGGCTGTTGTCAGTGATTTTTATCTTAAATGCGAATGTATTTTTTTTACTCTCTGTCTTGATCATCGCGATGCAATAAATTTAAAAATAATAATAATATTTATTTATGAAATGGTATTTGCGACGAGATTTTTTTTTTTTTTTTCGTTGTCATTATTAAAAGATTTTTAAATGGGAAGGGGTGCAGGCAGTAGATGATCACATTAGCAAATAATAATAGAACCTCAACCCTTTTTTACAGTGACACAAAATTTCATTTTTTAATTTTAAACATTTTTAAACATGTTGTTAGCAAAAAAATTGTCATTTTTAAAAAGTTCAATTAATGGTGCTTGGTATTATGATGATGATGTCTGCAAGAACTAACGGCAAATGAAATGACCTGAGTGCAGTTTTTGCTACTTAATAGCTTGTTGTACTGGTTTTGCTGCATGCTTCTTTATTTTCTTTATTAAAGATCATGAATATTATTATGTCATAAGTCTCGATGGCTTCCGATATGAAGATGTGTGGAATGAAAATTTATTATTAATAAAGATATGAAAAAATATTTAGATGAGCAAAAATTTGATTTTTTAGAATTAAAAAAAAATAATTGAAATGATAAAATTAAAATTGGAATTTTTTTTAAAAAAAAAATATTAATTTGTATTTTATAAATTGAACATTAATACCCATTTAAAATTAAATTAAACAAGTTATTTTTTAAAATAATTTTTTTTAAAAAAAATTATAGTTAAAAGTTTTCTTCTTCAGAAATTTCTTGATTTTTAACAAAATCTTAATTTTTAAAAACTTAAACTTAATTTTTTAAATCAAAAATTTCTTATTTTTTGCAATGATAAAATCAAATTTCAAACCTAATTATTTAAAACGTGAATTTTATTATGCAAACAATTCTTCAACACATTTTATTTAAAATTTGCTATTTTTATTTTTACAAATCGCAATAAATTAACTCATCACCAAAAAAAACTGCAGAACAATTCATCCCTCCCTGTCTAAAACGTGAATTTTAAAATATAAAGCATTCATTTTTATTAATCTCGTTTAAAGAGAATTTTATTTTAAAATATACAAAATATGTGACAATCAAGCGATTTAGTCAACATTTGTACACAGATGAAAATGAAATTTCAAAACATTTTATGTGGATTATTTTTTATTATCGTACAGTTTAAATATATTGTACGATGGTGCGGCTGTGAAGATAAATTTTTTGATTGTTCAATAGAATAAGAGAGATGAGAAAGATGGTTGGAAAAAAATGAAAATATTGATGAGGGGCGAAATCAACAATATTGTTAGTTACAGTAAATGGATTTCTAGTTGTTGCCACAAGCTTGCAATATTCCCTCTAATATTTATATCTAAATCACACCGTGCTGCTTTCCATTTTGATTTCTGTTATTTCCCTCTCTTTGATTTCTGTTATTTCCCTCTCGTATGGCATGCCTGCCATACATGAAATTATATTTGCTTTACAAAAAAGACTCTAATTTTGTTGCCAAAATAAAACATTGTAATTAAATTTTTTTTCCTTCTCTTTTTTTCTTCATCGACTGAAATTAAATTTATTATTTTTATGTTTTCTTTTCATAAAGCTTTTTTTTTTGGAAAACTGTGTCATGGCTTCGATTGAGTTTACTTGTTTTCTATTCTTGCTGTTACTGCTGTATTCATAAATTTCGGGGTTTGTGTTTGATTTTTTTTTTGTAACTGCAACCTATAATTTTAACGCCAATTTTTGTTATTATTAAATTATAATGAAGGAGAAATCTGTGAAGAAAAAAGTATTGAATAAGATTGAGTAATGAAAATATAGAGTTGGAATGGGTTGAGATGGGATTGTTGAGGTATTAAATTCATTTAAATCAATTTACAAATTTTTTTAAATGTCAAAATTTTGAATCATTTTATATCTATCATTTTAGTCTTCCTGTAATAATTCAAAATTTTCAATTTTTTTAGAAATTTCAATTAGAATGAAAACTATTTGAAATATCTATTGAATTATCTAAAAAAAATTTAAAAAAAAAATTATAATTTCTTAGTTTTGAAATTAAAATTGAAAAATTTATTTTAAAATTAAAAAATTTTGTTTAAAACTAAAAATTCATATACGCACAGATTTTTTTTTCTGAAAAATCAAATTTTAAATTCCATGAAAATTTGATAAAAAAATTATGAATTGTTAAAAAATTTGAGAGTGTTAAAAAATAGAAAATTTGGAAAAAAACTGTTAATAATCAAACAAGACTTAAAAAATCAATAACATCCTAAAACTGCATCATATAACTCAACTAACGACAGACACACTCTTCAAGCAATCTGCTGCACATCACACATTTCACTCAGTCGGTATCATTAAAAACTGACAAACATAATGATGATTTGCCTGATGTCCATCTAAAACATTTTATTTGCCACCATAACAATAGCTCCAAAATGTTTTTTGTTTGATTTAGTGGTTTGACTAAGGGTCATGTCCATTTTGATATTTATTTTTCGATCTCTTCGATGCTATTGTAAAATAATATTTTATAAAAATAAAATCAATGGCCCACAAACACATAAGCGGATCATTTACAAAAGGATCATAGTAAGTAAGAATTTCATTTCTTGTGGACAAAAATAAAATTCTTTTTTTTTCTTTCCGAATTTTTGTATCCAAAAAAAAAAAATCATAGAAAGAAGATGAAAGAAGCAAGACAAAAGAGGCCAATGAAGATATTGAAATAAAATAAATTGTCCTTAACTCAATCACAATTGTTTGTTGTGTTGCAGTAAAAGGCATACGGTGAACAAAAGATTCAAACGAAAATCAGACCGAATATTGGTAATGAAGACATCTTTCAGTGCCAATTTACAGTATAAAAAAATCGATGAAAAGACAGAGTGAAAAAAAAAATATTCTTTTTCTATTGTTTAACGTGGTTTTTTATGTGTTCTTTATATTTCATAATGGAATCGGATCGATGTAGAAAAGAAGGGAGGATGAACATGTGAAAAATTTCATGGATAAACTGTACACAGAGAAAGATCTCTCTATTAATAATGCTGAAATGTTCTATAAGAGATGTAAAAAAAAAGTTTTTACTACAACCAGAAAGATAGGCGTAAACCCGGTGCTTTGATGCAATTGTTTCGTTAGCTCTTTGGCGGAACACATCAATATGAACACATAAATAGAATGCATTGCACAACTTCCTCGTGCTTGGTTCTTTTTTTTTGATTTGATTCAAGAATGGGAAGAAAATATTATGAAGAGTGATGCTTTGATGTTGACAAGTTTGAGATGAGAAAGTTTTAATAAGAAGCATTTTTGGCGGAAAAGGATTGAATTTAGACCGTCCTAAGAGAACTAAACTTATTATTTTTTAATTAAAAAAAATGTGGCTTTGCTTCAAAATGTAAAAAACTTAAAATTTTTTCAAAAATTTTAAAATTAAAATTTTAACTTTTTAAAATTAAATTTTTAAATTTTTAAAATTAAATTTGAATTTTTAAAATTAAATTTTGAATTTTTAAAATCAAATTTTGATTTTTTTTCATTCACGTTTTGCCACAAGGGCGAAAGTAATAAAAATTTTCTAGAAAAAAAAAATATTTAAAAAAAAAATAGTTTTTCGGTGCTAAACCAACTAAAATGAGCGAAAGTGAGGAAGATATGGAAATTCCGAACACTTCTAAGAAGAAAGGGAAGAGGATACCATTCCCGGGAAGTCCACAAAGAGTTGATTCGAAAAAACCCAGAATCAACGAACAAAAATGTCAACAAGCGAAGTTAAAACAACAACAAAAAAGTCAACAAGCGAACTCATCGCATAAAAATATAATTCCAATTCAACAAGGAGATGATATAGACACTCCAAGTAAGGCTGCCAAGCCAATATTCACTGCTGCTGCACTCAACGTGGTAAGAACAATATGCCAAAAACTCAATCTTGAGGCTAAACCAACTTACAAAGTAAGCAACAATTCATCGACGCAAATTATCTGTAAATCAGCTGATGACAAAAAAAAAGTGATCCAAGCACTTAAAGATAGCAAAGTGGACCATCATACGTTCTGTGAAAAAACGGAAAAAGCCTTTAGTGCTGTATTAAAAGGCTTTTATGACATCGAGCCAGAGGAGCTTCTCAAAATCTTGAAAAAAGAGAATGTTCCAGCAACCAAAGCAAAAACTCTATTCAAAAATGAGAATTATTCATTATATTTGGTAATTTTTCAGCAACACAGCACCAATTGCAACGTACTAAATCATGCTAATCGTGTAATTGATGACATCTCAGTGAAATGGGAACCTGTCAAAAATAAATCAAATGTGCCTTTACAATGTCATCATTGTCAACGTTGGGGTCACTCAGCTACAGGTTGTGGCTACAAATTCAGATGTGTCAAGTGCCTTAATAACCATGCAATAGGCGAATGTCCGAGAATAACAAGAACTGAAGGATCACCTCAATGTGTCAATTGTAAAGGCGATCATGCAGCTAATCATAAAGAATGTGCGTCATTCAAAGACTTTATGAACAAACTGAGCATTAAAAAGGCTCAACAAGCACGTCCAAATCAGCAATTGCAAGATAGATTAGTGCAAAGCAGAGCAGAATTCCCAAATCTTACAAGAGCAAGTCCAGCGAGTCCTGCAACTCCAACAACATCAGCTGCTTCAAACCAGATTAAAAGACCAACATATGCAGAGCAAGTTAAGCAAACTAGTGCTGTTAATAATTCCAATGAGTCATACTCTAAATTCACCCAGCTATCTGAGTTGGCTGGAGAATTAGAAAGAAGTGCCAAATATTCAAAAATCCCTCAATCTCCTCAAAAAATTAATTGAGGAACTAAAGAAAGAAACATGTGATAAGAAACGTGTCTATATTATATTACAATATTATTTCGATTTCAAAATTCCAGATCAGCGTGATCTCGATGAATTAGGAATTGTCATGCCCTCTTCATCTCATAATGGGACTTAAAATTCTATTATGGAATGCTCATTCGATCCGAAATAAGATTTTGGAGTTTTCAAATTTCCTAATTAATCATAAAATTGATATTGCATGTATATCAGAAACTTGGCTTGAATCCCATAATAAATTTCATATTTCCAATTATAATGTCTACAGAGCCGATAGAAAAAGGAGGGGCACTTTTACTTATACGGTCTGACATTCCTCACAATTCCCTGATTAGAACACAGTTCAACTTTGCTGAAGCTGTAACTGTAAACATCCAACTCAACAATAGCTGCGTATACTTCACTTCACTATATATCTCTCCAGCAGCTTCCAGATCCCAATCTGAAGCCTTTTTAGTAAAATACTGAACTTTCCCGGCCAACACCTGATTGCGGGAGACTTCAATTGCAAGCATCAAGCGTGGAACAATTCAGGTAATTCTCATAAGGGAAGAGACTTACTAAACCTCACAAATTTTCATAACTTCAATATTTTATCTCCAAATAGTCCAACACACATACCATATCATGGTGAGCTCACCACAATAGATTTTGCAATTAATAGATCTTCACTATTTATTTCAAGTCTAATCACAGTGAATGAACTCTCTTCAGATCATCTTCCAGTTTGCTTTACAGTCGACTCTCATTCCAATAATATATTTCACACACCAACAATGCGATTTTCAATTATTCTAAAGCAAATTGGAAAAGACTATGCTCCTACATAGAGACTCACACAGGTTCCCTAAATCTCAATTTAGTGTCTCAAGAGTCGATTGAAAAAGCTATATGTGCAATTAATGAAAAAAAAAAAACTCGAATAAATAAATATGTTACAAAATTCAACAAGAAACCACCATTGAGACATAAATTCTCAGCAAATGTACAAAAACTTGATTAAGCACAGAAATCACTTCCGTAACTTGTATCAAAGAACACTTCAGAACGCTCATAAGTCTGCTGCTAACCAATTAAATCGTATGATTAAACGCGAATTAGATTTAGAGAGAAAAGCTGAATTCTCTCTTAAACTCGAAAATTTAACATATGAAGATAATTCTCTTTTCAAATATAACAAGTCCTTAAAAATAGCAAGAAATACATTCCACCAATCCATTCAGGTCAAGACTACGCTTATTCAGATAAGGATAAAGCTGAAGCTCTTGCAACTAAATTCTGCGAAATTCACACTAATTCAGCCTCTATGAACTCAAATTTGGAGCAAATAGTCAAGAACTCAATAGAGCAATTAGAACTGGATCAAATTCCAAGTTTTGAGTACTTTACCAATGAAGAGACAATTTCTGTTATCTCGAATCTAAAACTCGCAAAGCTGCTGGCTCTGACACAATACCTAATTGTGTCCTAAAAGCCTTACTTAATTCCAATAATTTCATATCAAAACTCACATCATTATTCAATGCATGCGTAAAATATTCTTACTTTCCGACCAACTGGAAACTAGCTAAAATCGTAGCAAGACCAAAAAACCGCCCCAGCCTCAAGCAATCCCTCAGAATATAGACCAATTTCACTTCTCTCAACGATAGGAAAAGTTTTCGAGAAACTTATCCAAATAAGACTTAATTCGTTTGAAATTGATCATAATATCATTATTAAACAGCAATTCGGATTTAAATCTCGTCACTCAACTACTCAGCAAATACTTAGACTCACCGAAAAAGCGGCCTTGGGCTTCAATACTAACAGGAGCTTGGGAGTCGTTTTTGTTGAGCTAAAAAAGCCTATGATTCTGTCTGGCACGATGCCTTGATACACAAGTTGATCAAATATAAGTATCCTTTATACTTGATTAAACTTATACAATCATATCTAGCTGGACGTACAGCATTTGTATCGATCAATAACTCAGTCTCTGAGCTATTTAGAATCCTCGCTGGCGTCCCTCAAGGGTCAGTAATCGCTCCTCATTTATTCAACATCTTCATAAATGACATCCCAATCCCAAACAGTGGTGAAATAGCCCTGTTTGCGGATGACACCGCATTCTTCATTGAAGCCCAAAACTATAATTTCAATTATATTAAAAGCTCACTTTAAAATCACTCCAATCATTTCAAGAATTTTTCAATAATTGGAAAATTGAGCTAAACAATTCAAAAACTGAATTTATCTTATTTACAAAATCCACCATAATGTTAAATAAGTGCCTTTCAGATGTTATCAATTTTAATGGACTCACCTTCAAATGGAAAGCTCATGTTAGATATCTAGGTGTTCACTTAGATAATAAACTTCTTTTCAAACACCACATTAATACGGTTCTATTGAAAGCCAAATCATTGTCATTCAAAACACTCTATTGTCTCATGAGTAGAAAGTCGAGTGTGTCAATAGACTCAAAAATCAGAATCTATAAATCATTAATTCGCCCGGTATTCACTTATGCCTGTCCAATTTTTGTCAACTGTGCTGCATCCCACCTCAATAAGCTTCAAGTATTTCAAAACAAAATGCTACGTCTAATTTTTAATACCAAATGGGATGATTTCATAACTAATGATTCACTCCATCGACGTGCCAACCTCCCAACAGTGAGAGAATTTTTATTAAAATTAACCTCACGATTTTATAACTCCAATAGATCAATAAATAATGAATTAATTTCCAATCTAGGTAATTATGAGTATGACTCATGAATTCAGAGTTAAGCATAAATTACCAAAACCCAGATCGCTATGAGCAATCTCGATAGTCTCATCAGTCAATAGTCTTACTAGTGTTAGTCTTATTAGTTGTAGTCTTATTAGTTATTAGTATATAAGTTAAAAAATTTTAGGATGTTTTTTTAAAAATTTTTCATCCAAATACTTTCAATTACAATCAAAATCAACAAACAAAATAATATTCAATCTGTATTTAAATTAAAACCGATAAGGTTGGTGTTAAAAATAATCAAATGTACTTCGAACATTAAATCAATAAATAAAAAGAAGAATTATTTTGATTTTTTAAAATTAAATTTTGAATTTTTAAAATTAAATGTTGAATTTTTAAAATTAAATGTTGAATTTTTAAAAATTAAATTTTGAATTTTTAAAATTAAATTTTGAATTTTTAAATATAAATTTTGAATTTTTAAATATAAATTTTGAATTTTTAAAAATAAGTTTTGAATTTAAAAAAAAATAATAATAAAAAATTAATTTAAAAAATGATTTTAGAAATTCTTATTTTTTTTTAAAAAAAAAAATCTCAAATTATTAATGTCCATCAAAAATCACAATAAATGACATTTGCATTTAAAACCTTGAATTCAATTAGCTCAACATGAATAAGAAGAAATTAGTCCAACTAAGTTCAACTTAAAAAGCTATATTGTTAGTGAGAATAATTGACTAAATTCAAACCCTAGTATACACAAAAAAGGACAACCACATCATCTCTATCAACTCTATCGAAAATTCCGCTCTAAAAAAATTTCCGATCTAAAAGAGAAATTACATTCAATAAAGTAAAAAGACGTCAAAGAATAAGGAGAAAGAAAAAAGTGTCAGCTTTCAAAAGAAGCGACGTCATTCATAAAGAAAAAAATTTATATAGTAGTAGCTTTGATGAATCATTGATGATGCTTAATAACAAAAATATTTTTAGTAAAACTCTTCATATAAATTTCAAATAAAGAATTGAGGATCTTCTCATCCACATCTACGGCTTGTTAACTTTTTCTTCTCATTTTACAATTGATCTAGTTTTTGATATGAAAAGAAACATTCTACTGTGTGTATGCATGAAAGAGGATACAATTCAAGTCAATGTGATGCCGCACAACCGTATATTTTACACATGAATGGACGAACCACTTCACGCTGATCCTTGAAAACGTCAACTGTTGAAGTTACAAATCCGTTTGTTTATTTATTTTCTTCATATTTTCAATCCTCGTTTCTTCCTATCATTTTCAAATGATCGGCATGGATTTGTATTTTTTTTTTTCAATTCAACGACTGTGCGACATTTTTGTGACACATAAAAAAAAAAATATAATATGTAACAGGCACCAAAATTTCTCTTTTTGACTTTGGGAAATTGAATAAAAAATAAAAGTTTCGATCTGAATAAACATGAATAGGCAACGCACATCACAGTCATTTGATCAGGATTTCGTGTTTTTGTTTTTCTATCATTCATGAATGATTTGAATTTGGTTGAAATAACAAAGAATGGAATTAGTTATTTTTTATATTATTTTGTATATGTGGATGAAGTAGATCTGAAAATCTGACACAATTTTATGTTAATTTGTAATGAAATATTTGAGATTTTTTAGGGATGGCTGGAATGTGTTTTAGGGATGGCTGGAATGGTGTAGCTGAAAATGATATTTTTTTATTTTAAACTTGTCTGAGAGGATGGAACTAAGTTGATCCTAGTGGATGTAATTAAGTTTTGTTGAAACAAATGAAATCTAGTTTGAATAAGATATTCAGCATATATTGACTCAAAAATGTATTATTCAGCTCTACTATACAAAATATGCCCAAAAGGATAAAATTTTCAATATTCCGAAAAAACAAATTCAAGCTCGACCCGAGAGGATCGAATCTACCTCAATACAAAAATAATGCTTGATTCAACCAAAAATATCTGAAAATTTTCACTTTTAGCCACAACATCCTCAAAAATCTTCCACAAAAATAAAAAATCTATAAATGACTTTTAACAAAAGCAGACTGCAAGCTGTAAAATATTTTCAAGAGCAAGGAAGCATATTTTCTTACAAAAACATCAATTCATATTCATACAAAAAAAAAGTGTGTAACGAATGCTCATTCTATTCACATATCATCATCATTAGAATAATTTTATTTTTTTGTTCCAGCAACAGTAACATTGGTTGGTAACTCGCCCTGCATTGTATCGCGACTGTTTGTGTTTCATTTTGTAGCGTTACTGATTTGTTTGAATATAAATAAATAAATACGCATTGAGTTAAATTTACTTGAAATTCATCGCACATTTTTATAAATGGATATATAGACATCCATTCTATTATTCCACAACCCTAATTCAAACAGCAAAAAAAAAAATCTCAAATGTATTTTAAAGTACTAGAAATGAGAGGGAATGAATTTTATTGTTTGATGATATTAATTCATTTTTAACCCTTCATTTAGTGTGTTCTTTTAAATAAACGTTACGAAAAAAAATCATTGCTTATGCTTACTTTACTGATGTTCAACACAGACAATTACCCTTGTTAGCTTCTATATAATTGCTGTTGGTGCATTTGAAATGGGATTTTATATTATACTGATGATTTTCTCTTCATTTTATTTCTCAACATGTGATGCGACTTGTAGTATAATGGATATATATTTGTAAAAATTCCTGTTAAATAGAGGAGTGTCTTTTTTTGTAAAAGAGAAAGGAACTGTAATGTACTGGCAATTTTACATTGTTAAAGCTGGTTGCATGTCATTTAAAGCGCATTTTTCTCTTCTTGTATTGAACTTATACTGGGGGGCCTAGATTTGAGTAGATTTTTTCCGGGACCAAACAATCACTCAAATCGAGGCCCTCAGTATTCAAAATCTCGAGTAAAGCTGAGCTAACTCATTTAGAGACACTAAATTTCAAAAAAACTCCAAAAGGATTAATTTTAAAAAAGTTGATGATTTAAAAAATTTAATCGTAAATTTGTGTCTCTAAAATAATTGTTTGGCAAAAAAAAAAAAAATAAAATACATGACAAATGGTCATTCATAAATTTTGTTTGATTTCTTTGAGATTCAAACTCATTAATTTGAATAAAAATTCAAATATTTTTAAGAATTAATATTTTTGACACAGAGTCGCATTGGAAAAACCATAAATATTAATACAATTTGGATTGTATTTTTAAAAAGATTTTTTTTTCAAGAACAAGAACGCTAGTGTATCGCAATTCATTTTAAAAACTCTTTTAAAATTCAAAGCTATATTTGTCAACAGACAGCAAGTCAAACCAACATTAGAACCTGACTCACAAACAGCTAAAAAACAAACCCAACTTAACAGCAATGGAATGAGGAAGAATTGAAAAGGGAAATTGTCATGTTGCAACATTTTAATGAATTTTAATTAAAGATTTATTTATTATTTTTTATGTGCCATGTCGAAAAAGAGACATTTTATGGAAATTTTGCATGTTTGCATCACATAAATTTGCCTGATAAATAATTAAGTTAATATCAACACCCTCCCCGTCATCATTATTCATTGCTATTTAACTTATGGAGCATTAACTTATTCAATCCTTATAATTCACTGAGCACAGAGTAATGTGCGTGGGAAAATCTCGTCTCCCCAAGTAAACTTGTGTATACTCGGAAAAGTCATCATCTTCATAGCATAACAAAAATGGAGGGGTTGGTGTTAATAGGAAACAATCAGAACAAATTGAGTTTTCCGTTATTTTTAGCACATCATTTTGTGATGTGATAACACACTCACTATGCTTCATGCTTTCAAGGGGTCTGATATTTTTATTTTTATTTATACAGACAAAAATTTATTACAATAAATTCGGGGGAAAATTGCGCATGTAATGTGATCCCTGCTTTGTGTTTATTTCTATTGTACATTTTATTTTCTGAGTAAGTACAATTAATGATTTTGTAATTTTACTTCAATTGAGATGTTTAAACCGATTAACACAGATGAGAAAGAAAAAAAAATTTTACAAGCTGAAAAATAAACACAAAAAAAGTATTTTTGTGCAATCTTTATGACAAACAATTTACTTTATTTTATTTTTTGTAATGGATGGAATGAGTTTCTTTACTTATTGCTTACAAAATCGTTTAATTCATGTTTAAATATTGATTTTTGTTGAGTCAATTTTCATTGAAAATTAATTTCGTGTTTAAGTTTCTTTTGAGAAATTTTTATTGTGAGATTTTTTGGGGGTTATTTAGGGATTATTGATATTTTGTAGTTGTTGATGATTTGACAATTGCTGATATTAGTTTTATACAGTTAATAAGTTTTCGAAAACTTTTTATTTCTTATGCATATTTAATTTAAATTTAAATTTCATAAATCTTTGTTTCATGCCTGATAATTTATTACTAGCACCTTTTACTGGTAAATTATTAACGCCGCCAAATATTTTCAATTCTTGAACAATTCTGAAGGGTTTGAAACTTCAAACCAATTCAATTAAGTTTTTAAAACTAAATTAACTTCTAAATCTTGATCCCAAAAAAATTCAAGATTTGTCAAAAAAAAAAAAATATCATGAATTTAAAAAATTGGAAAAACTTTACTTGTTTAAAAATCAACTGAACAATTCATTTTTATTCATTTGCAACTCTCGTAAATTTGAGATCCATGCCATTAGATAGAAACGAGATCAGTTTAATTGAAGAAAAAAATATTTCATCTTGAAGATCTTAACCGCGTGGACATGTGGGAAAATATTTGTTTTGACGGAAGTATTCATATAAAAAAGAAGGAAAGTAAAACTCCAAAAATACTTTGTCAATCATCATCAATTTGATGAAATGGTGTGAATGGCTTATGGTCATTTTGTAGAAAGTATGTACTAGGAATTCCTGTTACTTTACGTAGGAATTATCAGGAATACGTAGGAATATTCCTAGGAACTCCTAGAATGTTTAAGGAATATTTTAATTCCTTTTACCTATTATTTTATTTCTGAAAAACGTAGGAATTTCTAAAAATATTCCTATAATAAGTATAATAAGATTTTTTTTACTAAATTTACGGCTAAATTTCCTTAAATTTTCAAATCAATTTTAGTAATTTCTAGAAATTCCTAGTAATTTCTAGGAGTTACTAGTAATTTCTAGGAGTTACTAGTAATTTATAGAAAATATTGCTTTAAAGAAAACCTTTTTCTGTACTAAGATAAAGGTAGGAAAACGTAGGAATTTTTTCAAGAGACTTAGAAATTGAAAATTCCGAATTTTTAATTAATTTCTGTTTTTTACATTTTCAGAAAAGTTAATTATTAAAATTTTTGTATAAAATTATATATTTCACAAGATGAAAGATTTTCATATTTTTTTCGTAAGAAATTATATGCTTCACAATTTTTGTAAAAGGAAAAATTACAGTAAAAACATTAAAGTATTTTTTGTTTGAAAGATTTTTCTTGTATTTTTGTATAAGGAAAAATCATGCAAATTCCATTGTATATTCTTTTACCTTACATCTTGTGAAGTATGTAAGAAATTGGTAAAGATATTTTATAGTAAATCGTAGGATATTCCGAAAATTTTCTAGGAAATCATATAAATTGAAAGGTGTTACTAAGAATTCCTAGGAATTTCTTAAAAATTCTTAAGTCTTTTGAAAAAATTCCTACGTTTTCCTATGTTTTCCTAAGTACAGAAATAGGATTTTTAAAAGCAATATTTTCTACAAATTCCTAGTAGCTCCTAGGAATTACTAGAAATTACTAAAATTGAGTTGAAAATTTAATCGTAAATTTAGTAAAAAAATCTAAGGAAAACGTAGGAATATTTCTAGGAATTCCTAAAAAGTTCCTAGGAATTCCGTCCGCAAAATGATCTTCACCCTAATCAAGTTAAAACTAAGAAACTCCCAAATTTTCTAGTATTTTAACTAGTAAATACTAGAAATTCCTATATTCCTACGCAAAAAATAAATTAATAATTAAGTTTTAAATTAAACATTAAACAAGCAACGTAGGAAATTTCAGCAACTAGTAAATACTAGGAATTCCTAGATTCCTACGTAAAATTCCTAAACGAAAATCCTAGGTCCTACGTAAAGTAATAGGAATTCCTAGTACATACTTTCTACAAAATGTCTATCACCCGGTGTGAATATGAAAAATTTGAAAATATAGAAAAAATTGTTATAATTTTTAAATTTTTTAGTCTTTAATAATTGCGCAAAAAATATAAAAATAAAAATTTCGATCACAATTTCAATTCAAAAACTTTTTAATATTTTTTTTACAACTTTATTAACTTTTTATCCATGCACACAATAACGAATTCTTACAATGTATGAATATACTAAAAATTAATTTCGTTCCATAAGATTAGCTGCAATGTGCATAATTTCTGTATAAACGCATTACATTTATTCCACACATGAGCCATATTTATGTGACAAAATCTACCATTAAGATTACAATTTTGTTATACTTCCATAAATTTCCATCCTGATCTACATAAAGATATTTAACATTAAGACATTAAGAATTTATTTTTTTTTTTTGGGAATTTGCAAACTGCAATAAAATTAAATTTGACATAGTTTCAGCCATTGCATGATAATTTATGAGATTTTATATTTGTTTTATTGATTAATAAAGTTATCAATCGTTTTGCACATAAATTTTGTGCAATTTTCAATGCCAAATCGATTTTCTGGGTTTATATTTTGTATACACATGGGACATATTTATGGTTAACTTTGTAGACACACAGAAGTAAAATATATTCTAAATTAGGGGCTCATAGTTGTTACACAGCAGAATATAAATTATGACATAATTTTACCGTCAAAAAAAAAAGAAAGAAAAATGATCAGATGTTGACTGGCAAAACAGGGGACGATAGACATTTTATTATGGTTTACACAAATACGAAATATGGTCGTAATCGTAAATATTTTCATAAGAATCAAACGGTTGCATAATGTCGACACATTTTTGCGTTTATTTTTTTCATTTAAGATATTATTTTTATATTCAACTCAGTTCAGTGCACAAAATTTGTATTATTATTGAAACAACAGAAGGAAGAGAGAAAAGTAGAATTAAAAATGACTTCAGGCTGTTAATGTCTTGTGTAATGGCTGTTCATTCCGAGTACCTTAAATATTGTATACATACACAAATTTGTACATGCGTATGGGATCGTGAGAAGGAAATATTAAAAATATTAAATATGCGCATCGCCATTCATTTATATATAAAAAAAATTTGAATATTCACAACAATGTGCTTCTTTCTGCTACATTTATTTCAATTTATTATGGTTCTCATCGTTTCTTGATGATGTTGAAATAATGTTATACTCGATGTTCTTAAAGAAGACATTAAACTGTATTGATTCTTACCTTTTTGTGTTTTTCTGATTTTATGCTTTGGGATCATTGGAAAATGATGTCTAATTTTAATTCATGGTTTTGCAATTATTTTTCATAATTTTAGCTTAAGATTTTCAGAATTATATCTTTTAAAGCACTTAGAGCACTTATCAAATTCTAAAAAACTTCAAATCTATTTTGTCTAATATATTGTCAAGTGACGTCACTAATGAGCACCCAAACCAAGAAAAAAGAGGTTGAAAAATTGCGTAGAATTCAATTAGAAGCCACTGAAAGGCACATTTAATGCGATAGAAAACAATGAGTGAATGAAAATGTAAGACAGAAATAGAATATGGAGAAAAGTTCTTAGTGAGCATTCATAAATAAGGTTTTTAATTTAAAACAGAGTTCGAAAATAAAATGAAAATTGATCAATTTTCAAAATAAATCAATATTGGCTTTTGCAAAATTGCTCATTTTGAAAATTGCAATTTGAAAATTGCAGTTTTGCAATTTTCAGAATGAGTAATTTTGCAAATGCCAATTTTGATTTATTTTGAAAATTGATCAATTTTCATTTTATTTTCGAACTCTGATTTAAAATATTCTGGCTACCATCATACTATTTAATGCTCATTTTTTGCCTTTTTGTTCCGATTTGCACAAAAAATTAATAAAATTTGATTACATAAAAATCTACAATTTTTAAAAAATTGCAAAAATTGTAAAAAAATGTACAATTTTACAATTTTTGTATGAAAAAATTGTACAATTTTTGTATGAAAAAATTGTACAATTTTTACAATTTTGTGATGAGTGTCTGAGCCTTGTTTGAACCCAAATAATTCTGAACCAAAATTTCAAAAAATTACAATTACTTTTCAAAAAAATACATCACATCCAATCTAACCCCATTCTTACATGCAAAAGAACTCAAATAATCAGATATTAAATAGAAATCGGACACCATCAATTTTATATTTCAATTCACTGCTCTACAAATTTTTTTTCTCTTTATATTTCTTCTTTCATTGATTCCATTCATGAATTTGAATCTCATTGTTTTATGTACACATAAATAGCTTTTTTTCCTCTTTTTTGCGGAATACAGTTCTAAGACTGATTCTTATTTCATTAATAGAACTCCAAATTGCTAATCAAATCATTAAGAAGGAAGAAAGAAGAATTAAAATTGCCTCTATGGATCGCACAGTAAATTCTTGCTTGTCTTTTTCTTTTCTTTTGTGTTTTCTTATTTCTGTGAATAACTAGATTGTTGTTTGATGTATGTATGTATGTACTTAGAGTGTTGTGGATTGTCACATAACATGATGGGTTGAGAAGTGGATTTTTGGAGAATTTCGAAAGATTTTGGGGTTTATTGCTCGAAATTAGAGGGTAAATACCTCAAACTAAGCTGAATAAAATGTGACTAACTCGATTCTAAAAATTTTGTCAATTATTAATCAAAATTACCTAATTAAGTTATTTATTAATAAGTTAAGAAATATTTGAGTTTTAAATTTTGTATGAATAAAATCATACAAAATCATACTTAATCATACTTAACGTATAAAAATGACTTTTTAGATCCCTCTGCCCTCCCCCCCCTTTTTCGTTTTTTGTATGAAAAATTTATCTTCTGTTTGACCTGTTACAAAATCCTAGAACCTCCCTCGTCCCCCTTGAAAAGTGAACTTACTAAGTGAACGGCCCCTTTAGAAAATTAAGCAAAAAATCCCAAATATTCATTCTCAAAATTCCATTCACCAACCCAACACACGTCTGTCTCAAAACCTCTCACGTAACTCAACATAAGATTTCTCAGGTACACAAGATTACGTACTCGAAGATTTGTTGTTTTCCATTATTAAGAAATCGGAAGAATAAGATGCAAACAAAAGTCTCAAATGTCCAAAAACTATATTAAGTAATCTCAGAAAGTAAAAAAAAAGATCTCTTAATTATATTGAGTGGCTATTGTGGGTTTCATTATGAACCTGAATGAAATTCTACATTGCGGTTGTAATTTGATGCATTTGTTTCTGCTAAAACATCCTTGTTATTGTCCTCAATTTTCATCATCATCATCATCATCATTCACAGAGTGCGAATGAGGAATTTGAGATTTCTATCAAATTATTTACAGAGAAAAGTGTGAAAAGCCACAAAAACATTAGAGAATTATTATTATGTGGAAGGAGGAAAAAGTGCAACAGGATACATACATAAAAATAGCCTTGAGGCATTCCTTTTTGTTGATGTCTTCATTCACAGAATTTATGCTAATCAATCTTGAATGTAAAAGACATTTTTTGGTCTCCTTTTATATGGAATAAGATTTATCTGAGGAAATTAGTATTATTCATTTAATATTAATACGATACATTTAATAAACAAAAAAAAGAGACACGAAAATATTTCAACAATATAAAAGTAGCAGAGGATTTCCAGTTGTTTCTCTTTTTAATTCCATTGATTGTCGATGCATCATCGTCAACAGTTTCATTTCTTTATAAATAAAAATTTTGTATTTTTTGAAGATCTTTTAAAAAAATAAATAAAACTTATTTTGTTTTCAATTGAATAAAAATTTTTGGATTCATCTTTTGCGATGATGTTGATTCCCTACAGATTTCAACAGAAAATACAATTCTAATACATCATGTGAATGTCACAACTAAACATTGACAAACAATAAAGATCACAGCAGGTGAACAGAGAGAAACTTGAAATGATCGTCAGTTATGGGCTTCTATGAGGATAATCTTGTGTTTTTTTTTTGGGGTAGGTTATTGATATGTTGAGACATTTTATAAGCATTTTGTCAGTTTGGTAAATCTTTTGATTTTTTTTTTGTATTTTTTTAAAGTCTTGATTTTGAAAAAGTGGGTTCGAATCCTAATAATTTTTTTGAAGATCTTTGTTTTTTGATTAAAAATACTTCAAAAATTGGAATTAGTTAAGATATAAAATTTATCGAATAGACATGAAACTGTCCAATTTTCCTTTCGACATAATATTATTAAAATTTTAGAATTTTCAAAATAAAACTTAAACTCCAAATCGCTTGCTTCTTGAAATTAATTACAACTCTTAAATCTTTCAAAAATGCGCTTTAAAACCTCAAAAACTCAAAATTCATCAAACAACCAAACATCCTCTCCTACAGCTACACTTATGCACAAAACTTTTCCATACATCACTCACAACAAAAACAGAAGAAGTAACAAAAAAAAAAAAACAAATCTATCAAAACTTTGGCGTAAATATTTCACCAGAACGAGGCATATCCATCATCATTGATTTGTTTTACATCTAAATCAAAATGTTGACAATTGGCTACCATAAACTAGTGCATTCTGAAATGTGAGACTAACAAACAAGCAGCAGAGAAGAGTGAACAAAAAAAAAAAAATAAATTCTCAAATTTCTAATGAGTTTTATTCAGCAGAAAAAGATTGGCCTTCTCCCCATGGCTTCTTGTAGCAATAGCATTGAATTATTGAAAATACACATTTGAACAAATAATAATAATAAATAGCACATTTGATTCTATTGTTACTGTGTACATATAACATCATGTTACATCTTCATTGTTGATCAAACAAAATAAGCATCATGTTCTGTTATTATGTTGTCTGTAGAATAAAAATGTTCTGTATCATCTTTTTGTGGTTGTAAAATTTTTTTTCTTTCCTTTCTTTTTTTTGCACAGATAACTTTAAGTCAGTTATGATGAAATTGTAAAAAAAATTATGAATTGTGAATGGAATATTGAAAGGGATTTTTTGAGTTGTTGATTATTGAAAAATTCAAGGAACTCGAGACAAGGTTTTTCAATGAAATTGAAGTATGTTTTACAGTCTTAACGAAGTACAGTTTTTCAACATATTGATAATGATTTTTTTTCCAAATTATTCAACATTTAATCGATTTGTGATTGCTTAATGTTAGCAATTACGACATTAACATGATCAGTCTATGATAGATTCGAATCCTCACATATAATTTTAATTTATTGAAAATTGAGCATGTAACCATATTTTTTTTTGTGCATACATGAATTATTGTTCTTTTTGTGGAAATTTGGTTATTATGTAAAAGACTCGAATAATATTTTTGAAGTCTTAAATTTGAACCACAGTCAATGATATTCATTTAGAATTTTTTGTTGAATTTTTTAGTAAGAAAAAAATTCAGAATACTTTTTGAAAATTTAAAAAATTAAATGTACATTGTTGAATGATTCAAAAAAAAATCAGTATTCTCATGCCCGTATTATGACTAATCTGATTTATTATTCAATTTCTCTAACTTAATAAAAACATTTCCCAGCTCCTTAACAACATCAAAATCGATCACATACCAGCAAACCCCTTTGACTCCTTAAAAGATAACATCAATAAAGGCTTTATTGTATCTTAATTTTCAGGTGGAATATCGACCATCATCATCATCATCATCATTTATCGTCAAAGTATGTCGCGACAGAATCTTTTGACATTTAATAAACCAGAGTAAATGAATAATGTGTGTCTATTTTGTTATGTCATTGTCTCTACTTGAAGGCATCAGTTACAAGTCAAACAATTCCTGAAGATTTGTTCTTTATTTGTTGTATATATACAAAAAAGTAACATTTTAGTGCTCTCCAGGCAATTCTCGAAAAGCATTCCTAAGATTCCAGATTTTTTTTTTGTTTTGTATTCTTTAAAACATTTCTCAAAACGACAACATGTAGAGCCAAATGTGATGAGTCATTTGTACATCTCAAACGAAAAAAAAAATTAAATCTGTATCATCATCACATTTGTGAGACTAAGATGTTCAGAAAAAAAAGAGACTCAAACAAATCAAATTAAATTAATGATGAAGAGATGAAAGTAAGCCAAAAAAAATTGATGAGACATATTCTTTGTTCCTACCCTATATATACATTGTGTATATCAACAACAATGAATAATGCAAACATAAAGTCAATGGACCATGTTCACACACCATCATTAAAATGGGAAATCCACAAATTTTGTGTTTCCAATTCATTGCAAAATTTGACACCTTTCGTTTGCTTTTGTGTTCATCCGGGTTTTGGGTATGAATTGAATTGAATATATTCCCTAATTTTCATTCCTTTTCATCTATGCTCATTTTTATTTTTAGCTCAAATTCTCTCGAATAGGCAAATAATGATGATATTTTATTCAATAAAGCTTGAATAATGCTATTTAAAATTGTATCAATTTAACCCCTCAAAGAATATTTTTATGACACAATTATTGTTTGATTTTTAACTGACAAAAGAATTAAAAATTCTTTTCGCCTTGTGAATATTGATTTAAGATATATTTTATTATTTGTCTGAAAGATTATAAATCTTGCTTGTGATGAGCAGGCTAATTTGGTGAACAGAAACATCTTTATTTGTTAAATTATGATTGGAGGTATTGTTGTGAGAAATTTATGTTGTGCTGAAATTTTGTTATACAGTTGGTTGAAAATGTGAAAAAATTGATTTGAATGATATTTTAAAAATATTCAGATTAAAAAATATTATTTACTATTATTAATTAATTATTATTATTCATTTTAAAAATACAGAAATATTTTAGAGAATCAAATATTTTTAAAAACAAATGGAGAATTTAAAAAAATAAATAAATTCAATTTTAGAAAAATAAATTTTTGAAATATTAAAAAAATATGAATAAAAAAATTTTAAATAATTTTTAAAAACTAAAAAAATTTCAAAATATTTCCTTAAAATTCTAAAAATCACAATTCATCTGAAAACTACACCAAAAAATGATTAATTTAATAAGATTATCAATTTTACTTCTTCATTATATTTTCTAATATCACGATTCCTTCATGCATATTAAACGTTGAAAGAAGAAGAATAAATAAAAAAATTTTTTAGTTCATAATACAATAAAATTATGTATAAAACGCATAAAAGTAGAATAAATAATAAAATAAAAGAAGAACTGAATGTGACATCATGACACATTTATTTATTTAAACCTATTTGTTACCATAATCTTGATTAAATATTTTTACATTTTTATATAGAAATATTTTCATGTCATTACCAACAATGATGAATTACATAACTGAGTAAAAGCTACAATAAATTGAGAGATGAAGAACTTTAAATTATGACTTTTTGAAAAGGCACAAAAGGATGAAAAGAAATTCAATGAAATAAAAATATTCGTGCTCAAATTTTTTTTGTCGTTTTTATTTGAGAATCGTGACAAATAAAAATTCAATGGATCCTGTTTTGAAGCATCAAGAAATGTGTTTTTGTAAATTGTATCTATTGATGTCCATATTTGATAGCAAGAAGGTAAAAGAAGATTGTGTTTGATATTTAAAAGATATATATTTTGCCAGCTGCCTTTCAAATTTCCATACCATCCAGCCCACAACAATGAGAGTAATTATAATAGCCAATGTGCCCATGTATTTTTTTTATTTCTGTGTTTTTGGAAGCTGAAAGGTGGGAAGTTGTAAATTGATTGTAAAATTCGTGCTGAACGCTTTTTTGAAGATTTTAAAACTTAAAAATTTAAAATATTTATTAAAAATATGAAAGTGAAAAAATATTTTAAAAAATTTTGAAATTTCTAAAATTAAAAAATATTAATTTTAAAATGTTTAAAAACTTTTTGACTTTTGGTTTTAGTTTTTTTTTTTCATATTCAATTTTATGACATCCTGAAAAATTAAAAAAATTTGCAAACACTTTATTTTTTATTTGATTTCGAAGATTTTTTTTTGAAATTTAAAATCTATTTCAATTTTTTTTGAATTTTGAAAATTTTTATTTTTTTTGAATTTTAAAAATTTTTAATTTTTTTGAATTTTGAAAATTTTTATTTTTTTTTTTGAATTTTAAAAATTTTTAATTTTTTTGAATTTTGAAAATTTGTAATTTATTTGAATTTTATAATTTTTTAGTTTTTTAGAATTTTTAAAAAAAATTTAATTATTTTGAATTTTTAAATTTTTTAATTTTTTTGAAATTTAAAAATTTTTGATTTCAAATATTTTGTTTTTTTTTTTTACTAATTTGAAAAAAAATGAAATTTTTAATAAATCTTGAAAATATTGAATTTTTTTAAATTTGAATGATTTTTGAAAAGTTATTATTTTTTTCTTTTAAATTTATTTTTTTCTTTTTAATTTACTAATGCTTAAAATCTCAAAATGATTACAAATTTCAATCTTAACTCTTCAAAATCTTTGCTAAAAACATCAATAATCTCTAAATAAGGCTACACGGCCTCTGTTACCGCTGCTGTACCAGAGTCGATCATTACCACTTGAAGACTCTATTGTAATGTTTGTTTGATAATATTATTAAGTTTATTATGTTAAACAATGAAATACTTTTTTTCACGTACCTTATTATTATCGTTATTATTAGTCATCTATGGTAATTCCTACTTGACTATAAAAAAAACCTTCTCTACATGATCATGCGGGATTTTTCAATCAAATATTAACAAAAAGAAAATAAAGAAATTATTTTATTAACAATCAAAAAAATATGAAAATTTACAAAATCATTCCATTGAGTGCCGCGCGGACAGAGTAAAAGATGAGAAGAAATTCAAAATATCAAGTCAATTATTTTATTGTGGCCTGCATCATATTCATAGATGGTCGTATAATAATTTAATTAATAAGCAAGCATTTATGAAATGTGGTGCGCCAACATGAGATGATGATGGGTGTTGCCAGTCTTGCGCCATGTCTCTATTACAATCCTTTATGTTACGATTTGAATGCCACGAAAGTAAAACTCTTTGTAAGCTTTCGAAATTGGACTAATAATATGGTAGTTTTGGTAGTTTGGTAGCTATATAGACACATTTCAAATATATTTTATTTGTACTAATATGATTCGATTTGTGTGAAGATAGATTGGAGATTTTAATTTTTTGAATTTGAAAATTTTAAGTTTTTATTTTTTTTTCTTTTTTTAATTCGATTTTTTATCTTAAGAAAAAATCAAAATCTCTAAACTTTAAAAATTAATTTTTTTAATAAAAATTTTAAAATTAAATTTTTTGAAAGACAAAATTTCCAAAAACTTAAAATAATATTTTTTTATTATTTTTTTTTTATTTTAAAATTTATTCGCTTTAAGTTTTCTCAATTTTATTTTTTATTTAATAGCCAAAATTTTATAAAAATTCTTAATATGTTTTCAGTTTTAAATTTCTAAATTTTTTTAAAAAGAATCAAAAATCTAACTTCACATTAGTCCAAACCTACAATCCACAAAAAAACAGGAGGCCGATGAGGAGGAGAAATAAAAAGTCCAAGTCTGTAGAAAAAAGAAAATAAGTAGAAAAAAAATTGAAATGTAATTTCACTAATTTGTTAATCATAAAAATACAGTCAACAAACAATAAAGAGAACGTCATTCCGTATAATAATTTGCACCTGTAAATATAAAGAGCGAGGCCGCAGAGCGCTATAATTATAGTTGGTGGAAACAACACAATACATGAAAAAAGAAAGAAAAGAGAAGAAAAGTTTTGTGATGGCTTGAAAATTAATTGGATGCTTCTATTCATGGATATTTTATGCATTAATGCAACTGTGGTAGCATTTTGTGTTGTGTTGTTGTTTTTTTTTTCTTAATATAAAAAAATGCCGTATTCGGTTGAAAATGTGAGAAATTTCAATTCATTATAAATTATACAGCGATCAACACCTTTCGGCCTTTTCACTTTAACACACCAGACTGAGAAAAAAAAACAGAATAATGTAGTGAGTGAAAAATTGTCGAAATGACATGGACGAAAATGATTACTTACTTTATTATTATTTTTTTTTGTGAAAATATTTTTGCAAATTGTAGAAGTTTGCCGTGTTGGTTGTTTGTCAGACTGGCTGAGTATGAGTAATTAATTGTATGTTTATTTGAGTGCTTTGCACTTACATTTGTATGTAAATTTATTTGAGACTAGTGTCACACAAAAAAGATTTAGAAATTTCACGAGTCATATGCTGTGTGTGGTTTTAGTCATGACTTACACTTAAGGTCAACTTAAGGTGTGGTCACAGAAAAAAAAATTTGACTGACTATAAACTAATAATTTTAAAGCTTTTAAAGCAAATTATCGAATATGTCAAAATTTAGAAAAAAAAATTAATTTTTAGTTCATCAAATTCTTAAAAAAACTCTGAATTACATAAAAGGTTCGAATCATTTGATTGGTCAACAAAACTTTTATGTCCCTGAAGAATAACAATTTTTTTGCACCTATTCTTCTAGACTCTAACAAACATACACTTTCCACACCATACTCACTTACTTCACTCACTACTTCCTTTAACTTTACTTTAATTTTTTTCTTCTTTTATTTTTATCATTCGAATAAATATGTTGAGCCATTTTTTTATTAAAATGTCAGGATCTTACTGGAGTGAGACAGAGAGTAAGGTTAAAGCCTGAAATAACGATTTTGTTGCTTATGTTGAGTGCTATCGGAATAAAGTTGTAAGTAAGCAGCAGGAGAAGCAAATGATTTATGAATTTTTGATTTCATATATACAACATTTTTTTTTGCTCTTTCATTTTCTTGTGCACTAAATGAATGTGCCAATAATTCAGCGCGTAAAGAAGGAGAGAACTTTATAAAGTTAGCCAGCATAAACCTGCAGCAATTACAATTCAACGCGATTTAGGATTATGTTGAGAGGTGAATAAATCATTAATATAATATTGAGATTTTTGATATTGGTCGGATGGTGGTTGAGTGGTGGATTAAGCGCATTTTTTAAATATTTTTTTTTTTATTAAAATTATTTTGAAACGTAATTTTTTGTTGATTAAAGTTAAAAAAAAACAACAAGTTGAGAATTTAAAAAACAAAAAAAAAAAAAAAATCAAAAAAAAATCGAACTGCAGAACAGAACGAAAATTTTTGTTAAATCAAATCTTAAGGATTCGAACCTTCTTCCCTTTTTACTAAAATTTTAATTCATTGATTATTAACTTATATTAACTTAAAATTAACTTACATTTTGAATTCTGCAATTATTTAACTCAAATTATTGCAAAATTTCGTAACAAATTCTTCTAAATTTAATCAACAGATACAAATTCCCAGTAAATCACCAAAACTGCACCTCTTACTTCTCTTTAAAACCCAAAATTAATCAACTTTAAAGTGGAGAAAAAAAGATTTTTCATTTTCTCATATTTTGATTATAAATCCAGCTTCTAGATGGGCTTTTTATGAAAATATGTAATTGGATATTTTTTTCATACTTCAACCATTCGATTGCAATATATCACATTATTTATATCTCGTTTTCGTTGTAAATAAAAGGAGAGAAAATGAAAATACAAAAAAAAAGTTGTAATAAATGCGATGCGATATCCCTAGTTACATACAATTCAAATGGAAAGTAAAATAAAAATAATTTTTAACAGTTTCAATATAGTTTTTAAAAATACAAAATTGGAACTTCTCTTTGGCAAAAAAAATAAAATCATTCATAAAGGATGTTTATTTGCTAGAAATATCAGATTACAATCTATTTGTATTTTTATTTTAAATTAGATGTTTTTATTCTGATTGTGCAACGAACTTATTTTTCTTCATGTTTGTTTGATGAGAGCGATTCTGGTGACACAGCCGGCTGATTTCAAACGACATTTGCGATTTACTATAGATTTGTTTATGTCATCGTTCCGTCAACAAAACAGACTCAGATAATTTTTTTTTGTGAATGTATTCTGTATGGGATAATTGATAATTGAAGGAGATTTGTTGTGTAAGTTGATACTTTATTTTTTTGTACTGAGCATATTTTAGCTCATTTTATGATTGTTTGAGTATTTTGTGGTGGTAATCTCAAGTAATTGCTCTTGCGAAAAAAGAATTTTTTTGCCTTCTTTTTATTCTCTTTATTCAATGAGGCGGGAAAATTCAGTTAGGCTTGAAGATTCTCCTTCTAAGATTCATGGACAATTTCATCGTAAAAAAAAATAAAATAAAATTGTTGGTCATTTGAAACGATTTTTTTTAAAAGATGGAATATAAATCTTATGCACGCATAATTAAATTTTTGCTCATTTCTTTCAAGCATCATTGATAATATCCACTTAACATTAAAGATTTTTTAAAGCAGAGAAATGTGCATTTTAAGGATCAATTTAAAAAAAAGAAATGTTTGGCAGATTTTATTCTAAGAATTTTTTTGGGTTAAAAATGTAATCAGGCAGTGAAAATGCTAAAATTTTGAAAAAAATGCTGAATTTTGTATAAAAATTTATAACATAAAAAATAAATAGTTTAATAAAAACTTATCAGGATTGATTTTTTTTTTTTTTTTAAAAAAAACAAATAAAAGCAAAATGATTTTTGCCAAAAGTTTTCAAAAATATGAAAAAGTTTAAAGTTTGGAAATTTTGAAAATTAAATTTTTAAATACAGTTAAATTCTAATAAAAAAATGTTTCAAATTTGAAAACAAATAATAGAAGTACCAACTTAATTTATTTTAAAATTTAATTTTTGATAAACTTTAAACTTTTAACATAACATACATCGCTGGCTTTAAAGATCATTTGTGACCCTTAAAAAATATTAAATAATTAGTTTCAGAAAAAATTGTAAAACTTCAGAAATTTGTATTATGAACGAACTTTCCGAATTTTATGAAATTTCTAAGAAACTAACTATTTTGAGTGCTTATTAATCCACTCAAATTTTTAACTGGAACGTTATGTTGAAAATGTATCGAAGAATATTTTTTAACATATAACAAATAAAAGTTCTCCCAAATTATTTCCTAAATCCTTTTATCCCACTTATAACCCAAACATAATCAGCTAAATTCTCGTCAATTTAACAATCACTCACTCCTCAAAATAATAAAAGAAAAAGTTACAATAAAATTAAAGAGAAATTCATTATTTTTGCAAAAAAAAAAAAAAAATAAGAAGTTAAAAAAAAATGAATTTACAGTTTCACATTTCAAGCATTTACTTAAGTATTGCACTGTACCAGCATTGTGTATTAAACATAACAGAATTGAAAGATATTTATGTTCTTGTGAAAATTGGCTACGAAAAAAATGTGACAATAATATTTTTAAGGCGATTATATCGGTTGCATGATTTTCTGAAGTATTCTTATTACGGACTCAATTTGCTGTTATTTGCCATTATACTTACACTTATTATTCTCATAAGTAGATGCTGGTTTCTTAGTGAAAAATGTTGATTTTGGGATTTTTTGGTGACAAAGCGATCGATTTGTTGGTTCGATTGGAATTTAAAGCTGGATAGAGGGTTGGAAGGAGTTTGAGAATTAAATTAATGCTAAATAGACTGATGACATGAAATATTAATGCTTTCATGACATATAAATCAGTTTTAAGGCTCAAATGTAGTTTTTTGGAATTTTTAAGCATCCAGGAGTCAAAATATCTGAATTTGAATTTATTGATGAATTCATTCTCGCCACTAATCAATTGCAGGGGGTCTTCGATTTGAACAGTTGTTCTATTTCAAAATTTTTCTTTTTAAATCGAAACTTATGAAAAATTACCGTTAAAAATGAAAATTTGAATCTTTGTGTGGAAGAATTTTGCTTATTCAAATCGAAACAATTCAAATCAAATCTGTTCAAAACGAGGACTCCTTGAAAAACAATTATTGCCAATAAAAAAAAGAAATGATCCCCAAATCATCAACAGAATCACTAACCATCCAATCATCAGTTCCTTAGCACCCCAAACAAGTCCATTTCAAACAAAACGGAAATTTCTATAAAACTATTGTGAGTAATTATAAAAATATGTAAATTTTAAGATTATTCATTATTTCTACTCTTTTATCTCCCACCGACCATCTACACATGTCTAACAGAACCTTTTGTCGCTTTCTCATTCCTCAAATAACGCACAAAAAAATTAAAATAATAATTTGAGACCTTGATATCATCTTTTCACATTAAAATATTATTAAATACTTTTGTGTTATTGTGAGGTGCAAAAAAATAATATTTTAAAAAAACACAACACAAAAAAAAATACACGACGAATGCCTCTTTATTAGAGAATGTGTGATAATTCCTTTAAATCCGCAGTAGCTAAAAGAAGTCATATTAATTAAAGAAGAATGATTCCATGAAAAATTCATTATTATTTTTGTTCATTATTTATTCACTTCGATATGGTTTATTGTTTCAACTTTTTATACACACAGTTTGTGCTCTTAAAAAATACGTTTCTTCTTCTTAATACAGTAATATTGTTTGGTGGTGAGGATTTTTTGAGAAAAGGAGATGAACGGTTGGTGTTATTTTGTCTGGATGACTAATTAAACTGATTTAAATTTAATTTTTCTCAAAATTATTTTTTTTTCAACTTTTTATAAACAATTATTTTGTTAATTGATTACTAAATTTTTGTAAAATTTCAAAAACTTTGAAATTAGTAAAATTGGTTAAAATTTTGTATTTTATTATAAATTTTCAAATTAATTTTATATTACTATTTATTCATTTATTTATTTTTATTTTTTTGTTGAAATTATTATTAAAAAATTTAAAATATTTTTTAACCATTTTTTGTGTACCTCGATTTGAGTGATTGTTCGGTTCCGAAAAAAATCAAATCAAATCAAAATTACTCAAATCAATTTGAATTTTTGTATGAGAACACTAAAGTTACTCAAATCGAAAAACACAATTCGAGTCTACTCAAATCGAGGCCCTGCAGTAATTTATTTCATAACGTACTGATGAAGACTGAATGCTTCTGATATTAATTTACCCAATATTCAAAAGAAAGTTAGTTATAAAATTTGATATTAAACACTTTTAATGGCACCTGAGTTTTTAAAAACACTTGTGTTTTGGCACATGTTGGATATAAACTACATCTGATATCAATTCTCAGAATATCAATTAAAAAGCCGAGCTAGCTCAGTCGGTAGAGCATGAGGCTCTTAACCTCAGGGTCGTGGGTTCGAGCCCCACGTTCGGCGATCTTTTTTTTAAATTTTTTAAAGTCGGATTTAATACGTTAGGCCAGAAAGTGATTCAGTTTCTTCATTACGTTTTGTGGATGAAACATTTTTTTCGTTCGAACTAAACAAAATCCTAGACCCTCTCCTCCTCCTACAATGCGCCCTAAATTTTCAAAGAATTGAGCGAAATGCGTTTAAAATCACAAAAAATAAGTAGCGACCCACAAACTTGCTTCATCTTTTACTTACGTTTGTTGCCTTCAGGGCCTTCGACAATAGCATTAAATTGAATTAACTAAAGTAAAAAAGGCAGTATGTATATGAACAGAAGAGGAAAAAATACACCGAAACAAGCTCCAAAGCATACGCCATTACTTATTTCGTATCGTACCCTGTCATGTCATAAACTGTCGGAGTCACTATAAATAATTTCTGTATTGTTTGTTTTCACAATAGAAAGAAACATTGAAATAATATTATTAAAGCAAGCGAAAATGAATTATTATAATATACAAGATATTTGTGTGTTTAATTCTCTTATATTTTTTTTTCGATGGTTTGTAAAGCTTCTGGTGTGGAATTATTATTATTATTATGTATCGCGGCTTTTGTTGGCCTCACAAAAGCCAAACTCATTTGGCAAAAAAAAAAGTCTCGAAAAAAAGGTTAAAATAAAAAGTCGGAAACTCCCCTTATTCAAAATGACATATAAGAGAATTATATAGAGTGAACGATGAATTAATTAATTGGTGGATTTAACTCTTAATGCTACTGGAAACTTTTTTTTTGCTTCATTTCCATAATTATTTTTGTTTGAATCTAGGCTACATGAAATGCAAAATAAACAACAAAATGCGTGTTAATTTATGTACATGAAATTTGTAACTCCATTAAAGTATTAATTTTTTATGTAATTAATTATTTTCAACACGATGATAAATTATTATGGATATACATGGAAATTATGTAGAAATATTTTGTTTGGTTATGAATTATTTGAGTGCATAATTTTAAATATTTTTTTTTCTTGTGTGTGAATGTTTTTAATTAAACATTGAAATATTTGAACCATAGGAGATGTTGATGGAATGTTGAGTTTAAAAATTAATTTTTGAATTATATTTTTTGGTATGGAATTTTAGACTCAAGGATGGACGTAAAAGTGTGCGGAATTTGAATGTTTTATAAACTTGAATTTTTTAATTTTGAAATTAGAGTTAATCTGTTTAAATAATTTTTTTATTCAATTTTAGAATTTTTGAATTAATTTGCAAAATTTTTTACTTATTTTTCTATACAGTGGTCCTCGATTTGAACAGACTCGATTTAAATCGTTTCGATTTGAAAAATCAAAATTTTTGCACACAAAAATTCAAATTTCCGTTTTTAACGGTCATTTTTCATATGTTTCGATTTGAATAAATTCGATTTAAATAGAAAAATTTGGGAGCAAAACGACTATTCAAATCGAAGACCCCCTGTATTGTGAATTTTTAAACCTTTCGCAATTGCTTTAAAAAGCAATTTAAATTTATTTTACAAAATTTTGATCAAATTATGAACATTTTCTTCTCAATAGCACTCAAACCTACATGAAAATTTGTTAAATTTCAAAACTATGTCAACTTATCCCTAAGAACCAAAATCGACCTAATGTATGTCCATTCATGTTTCTAAGGAAGGTCAATGTAATACATAAGGACTATTTTGGTTACTTGGGATGATTCATTTACTTTAATAATCATTTATAACTTTAAATTCAATAAATTTTCATTTTTTCCAACTCAATGATCAAGATTTTAACTAATTGAAATTACAAAAGCTACACAACCAGCATCATAAAGTCTTTCTCATTGCAAACTTCACAAAATATTTCAAAACTGCACTTTCCATTACCGAAAAAAAATAACAGTTTGTTCACTTAAAAAAATTCACTATTAAACGGTCAATCGGATTAATTAAAGTAACAACAAGTACAAACATCACCGACAAACAATAACCAAGTACTGCACATTCAACTTTAACTTAAAGCCAACACCGACACACAAAAGTGAGCAAATCGAAACAGATTAAAAATTATTTTTTGAAAAGATTAAAATTTTCTTCTCTTAAAACATTATTATTTTTAATTATAACGATACCTGTACCTGTTCTTGATGCGACTGTCACTTAATCTCATTTTTGAGAGCAAATCCCCGCTTAGCTATGTCAAAATACTGATAAATAAATCTTTTTAAAATGATCTACTTATGTATGCAGATTGTATATTGTGAACTTTATTGAAATTTTTTATTTTTTTTTTTTCATATTCATTCGATGGTCTTTATGAGAAACAACAAAAAAAAATAAGGATAAATGTTTGAATCGCATTAAACAAATACTCGAGAAAATAGAACTTTTTTGTATGCATGTATGTCTGTTTGAAGCAGAGCACTGGATTATTTCAGCATAATATTTTCTTCTGAAATTGATCCTCTTTTGTTAATATTTAGCCGACAAACGGACACTAAAGTCTCCTTTTTTTAATGTTAGAAAGAAAGTTAAAATCGCATTTGAGACAGTTTCTGAATTTAAATCCTTGTCACTCCCTGATCTACGTACCTGTTTGATCCCTTTTGTCAAAATTCCTTTCTTATTTTTCCTCCTCATTATATTTTAAATGTTTTTCTCTTTGGACAGTAGAATGTGTTGAGTTTTGATAATATTTAGCTTTAATTATAGTCTTGTTATTTTTTTACTTGCAAAAATATTTTCATTTTTAAAGGCATTTATTTTTTGGTAATTTTTTGTATTTTTTGTTTGTGTGTTTTTTTTTCGATATGCAGATTTTTTGTAAATTTAAGAGAGTTCAGGTTGTCTGGGGAATTTTTGCTTATTGAAAATGGTATGTGGATGCATCTATGGTTAATTAAATTTAATCAAAAAGTCTTCAAATAAATTTGAAAAAATTTTGAAATTTACCTAGAATTGTTAAAAGTTTTAAGCTAGTTCATAGAACTAATCAAATTGATCAAAAATTGTCAAAAATCGATGTAAAACTGATCAAATCGATTTATGATCATTTTTGATTACAGGGGATCCTCGATTTGAACAGTTTTTTTTTCCCAAATTTCTCTATTCAAATCGAATTTATTCAAATCGAAACGTATTAAAAATGACAAATAAAAATGAAAATTTGAATTTTTGTATGGAAAAATTTTGGTTATTCAAATCGAATCTATTCAAATCGAGGATCCCCAGTAATTTGATCAGTTCAAAAAACTGAGTTTTAAGCTAGTTTTTTTGGCTCGAAACTTAAGATTTCTTAGCATTTTACAAAAAATTTAAGATCAAATCTCAAAAACATTAAAATTGCTCATTCCTCATACTCACATAAAGTAATATTGAAATGTTCAAAAAAGAAAAAAAATCACAATTCTGTCAAAAATAAGAAACTTACCCGGAAAGCACAGCGTGCCGAGACGTGGCATCGTAAAGGCGCACGCCGATCTTCATTTGAATTTCACACCGCATCACCAAGCCGGCACCACTCCGGAGTGATTACGGCACGATTTTGGCACAATATTGGCATCAAAATATTTATGTGCCATAGGTACGATTTCTTTTCCGCGCCGGCACATCGTCGGCGAGGTTTTATTAATTGTGACGACTAGAATAGAACAAGTAGTTTTTGCCCTGTATTCTATTCAGTATTGCGTTAAACACCACGAGGAAAAGACGTGCTCTTTATATTTTTTAAAAAAATTTATTATTATTGTCATGTATTTGTCATAATTTTGGACAGTGATTGATTAATTGGAGCTCAAAGGATTAGATAACTTAAAGTAAGTTAAAATAAAATACATTAAATGGATTTTTTTTTAAAAAATTAATTTTGAATTATTTCACGGCACTGATATGGCGTCCTTTTGGCTCCATTACTTCATTCGTGCCGTGAAAAACAAAATTCGTGCTCTCAATATTTTTTTAAAGTTTTATTATTTTTTTATAGGATTTTGGCATAGCTTTTGACAGTGCTTGGTTACTTGGAGCTTAAGGACATTAGATAAGTTAAAGTAAGTTAAAATAAAATACTTTAAATGGATTTTTCTTAAAAAATTGATTTTGAATTTTTTCACGGCACTGATATGGCGTCCTTTTGGCTCCATTATTTAATTAGTGCCGTGAAAAGCACATTTTTCTAAGTTTTTTTTTTTATTAATTTATTTTAGCATTGCTTCATCAGAGTTTTGGACATCACTTTCAAGTCAATTGTGACTGTAGGACATCATATCAGTAAAGGTAAGTAGATTTAAATTAGTTAAAATGCCGTTCTTCATGAAAATTTTAATTTAAATTTTTCATAAATGCCTAGTCTAAATTTCATCGGCAAATTAATTTTTTTATCTTGTTTGCAGCAAAGCTTTGAGAACAGTGGGAGAGAAATCGTTTCAAACCATGGCAGAGATCAAAACATCAACTTAAAATTTCTGCGAATATCATGCTACGAAATAAGAATTTGGACAAATTTAGTGATGAAAATGAAACTAAAAATCCTCTAAAATTAAAGATGCTTATTTTTTTTATTCTATTTCTAATAATATATTAAAAATAAAAAATAAAACGAATATTTAAATTTTAAATCGAAGGCTTTTTAATTTAGCGCAATTACTGCGCAATTTATTTCAGGTGCCAAATTTAAGCCGGCATGGAAAAAAACCATGCCGGCACCCACTATGTAAAAAGTGGCCGACAATCCAGTATGAACACCATAACGGTGCCAGCTCCGTGCCACATTCGAAAATTTGAAAAATCGTACTTTTGGCGTGGTGCCAGCTCCACGCCAGATTCGTGCCACGGCACGAAAAAATAGACACGCCGGCGCCTTGTATTGAAGAAATGGCCGACAATCCAGTATGGTTACTGTCACGTAGCCAGCACGGTGACCGATTTATTCCGGCATGAACGGATCCGTGCCAGGTTTACGCCAGCACCTTGCCAGCTTCATGCCGGCGTGTGCTTTCCGGGTTAACTTAATTCAGTCCATAAAAACTTCATAAAAGAAAAAAATCTCCAGCATCCACAAATAATTTAAAATTTTGCACGCCGCTTCCAGTAAATTGACTTCCTTAAAAAACATAATTGAATTTCTTCTTTTCATCTTCTTACTTCAACCTAAAGTCTCAAAGACATGCACACATTTGCCATTTCTTTCAATCCAATAATCTCTTTTGCTAGCCTTCCTTTTCACTTCTATGCTTAAACCGAAAATTGAAAACTTATTGAAAATTATCAGCTTCATACAAAATATCCTATTAACAAAGGTTGTTACATTCTGTATGTCTACTTACTGCTTACTTATATTTTCACAAAATTCGTCACACATAAATTCGGTCCAGAACTGAAACATTAAAAAAAATGAAAATGTTAATTTATAATAAAGAATCCTCTTGTTTTATTGAATTGTTGAGAGAGAAACATATCACATATTTTGATTTATTTTCTGCTACATTATTTACCATCACACCGACTTGATTTCTCCTTCTACCTTTTTTTGTATTATTTTTATTTCTTTTCATGTTAATAATGATATATAACGCACATTTATAATTCTTAGGTCGCCTTAAATACAATCAAGCACTGCGCAGGGAATTGAGAGATCTTTCTTTATTTTCTCCCTTTTTTTCATTATTAAAAAAAGAACTTCATCGACGAGATCTAATGAGCCGACTATACACAAAAATATATTTATAAAAATTTATAATACATACAACATGGTATGGACAAAAAAAACGATGTTGTTGTCCCATATTGAGTGCTGATGTCTCAATTTACTGTTCTTCTTTCCACAGCTCTTTTTTTTACTCACTTAATTTTCTGTGGCGGAGCATGATAATCGTATAATAAAAATACATAATTTTTTCAATAGTGCATGGACGTTTTCATTCCTTTATGCTGAAGATTTTTTATTCTTGGACTTTTTTTATTTTATTTTTATAGTATTGTGCCGCGTAAATGAGATGAGCAGCCAGAGACCAACGAAACTTATTTTTTTTGTAAAATAATTTGTATTGTTGATTTTAGTAGGAAATTAGAGCGCATATTATGATATGATATGAGCATAAAATTATAATCTAGAGATCCTACTATAAACTCTCAAAATAAGATCTTTTAAAAAGCTGAAACCTTATCACCTTTATTACGCAACTGGAAACATAAATTTGGTATTATTTGTATGCAAACAAGGTAAATATTGATTAATTTTGAGGTTGTATTAAGCTGCATCATTGCTAACCATTTAACCAAATTATGACCAAAATTAGCAAAATTTATATTTTTCATAAAAAAATTCAAAATTAATTCATAACTACAAAAAAAAATATTCCAAACTGCATCACTAATCCCCTCAAAAATCCAGCTAAAATGTATTAAAAATTCTGATTTATATGTTTGCATTCTGCCAAACGAGTGTGTGATTCTCGAGAATGAAAATACTACAAATAATTTATTATTCAGTGTGAAATTCGATTCAAAAAGGAAAAAAAATATTCAATCTGTTCCTAATTATAAAAATTTACAGCAGTAAACTTTATAATCAACAAAAGGACCTTCCTAATGAAGCAAGTGCATATCTCTTTTCTTCTCGCCAAATTTGTTCCATTCAAAAACATTTTGGAATTGAAATAAATCTACATGCATAAAAAGAAGGGCATAGAAGGCAACATTGAATGGCGGTTAGATATGAAAAGAGAGCAATTTTGAATGCATGTTGTGAGAACTAAACCAAAAGAAAAAAAAATGTTTGTTAGCAGGCACCCCTTTTGAGAGGCTCTGGCATTATTTTTTTAATATGAAAAAATTATTTTAAATTTTTTTATTGTGAAAAATAGAAAGAAATTTAGTTTCACGCTTTTATGCTTGTTGGATTCCATTACAATGGGAACCTTGTGTCAAAAATGATATTGAAAAATCTTTCTCTGGACAGTGTTGGAATTTTGTTGTAGATTAAATGCAGATAAACATGGGAGTCAGAATTTGATGCAAAATCAATGCTGGTGTTCTAATTCGCAAACTAAATTTCTAAGAGAATTGAACTCAGATTTGGAAGAAAATTAAAATTTTCAATTTTTTAAAAAATTTCTAGATTAAATTGTGGAAAAATTAGGGAAGTAACGACAGATCCTGCGACAAATCTTTGCTTTTTTGTGAGAGATTTTAAGTTTCTTAACCTAAAAATTAAAATTTTATCAGTCAAAGGGAATTTTGAACCCAAAATTCTTCCTTCCTTTTAATCAAATTCATCATCAGTAAGTCAAATTTCAAAAACCTAAAATGCTAAGTTTACCACCTCTGCCATGTCTCTTTCGAAAGCTACAAAAGAAGCAAATGCTCATTTCGCGGATTAAAAGAATCTGAAAAGGGATCACTTTTTTTGTATTATTATATTCCATTTTTTTTTGGGTATGAAAAAAGAGGTAAACAATGAATGCTCATTATGGCATAAAGAGAATAGATAAACTATCGAATTTATTTTCAATTTAGTCAAGCCTTTTTATTCTTCATAGACAACTCAACATAAAAGGAAAAAAAATATATTTTTGCGGGTGTTGGATATAAGAAAGAGTTTATTCGAGAGAATAAAATTTAATCCTCTCTTTGCACATAACAATGCGATCCTTTATGCGGTTTATGGGTCAGAAATCCTTTTAGCATCCTAAATAGATCCTGAAACTGATCAGATATAGAACTGAGAAGACCCAATCATCCAAAAATTCTTTTTCCCATTGTTGCTACCCAAAAAATAATATTTTGATATACGTGCATGGTTTTTGGCTGTAAATAGATGCATTAATAGCAACATCATCTCCCTTTTTTTGATGTTCTTTTATTTCTTGTTGTAACTGATCATCAAATTTCTTGATTTCACATTATTAAATTTCAGATAAAATTTATTTCACTAAAAGCCTTTCCATTAAGATATATCCTTTTATGTGTCTGTAACTGCTTCATTGCATTTTGGGTGGCATTAAAAATGTGTTTTTTTTTTACTCTTTTTTTCTGTATGAGATTACAACAGAAATAACAAATCCAGATGCCTATTTATGCCTCTTCAAAAGCTGTGATTTATGATTATTGAATTATCATTGAAATGTTGTGCAACTAATTTTGAAGTATTTTGGAGAAATAGCACGATTCTTTTGGTTCAGTTGTTTGGGAAGGAGGGTATTTTTTGGTTTGGTGGAATATGGATGAATATGGATGATGTAGTGCATGTTGAGTAGTTTCGTTATATTGAATGTTTAAATCCTGAATTGATTTTTGTGGGATTCGAACCCATTTTTGGTCAATATAGTTGTTGGAATTCTTTAAATTTAACCAATAATCCAGCCACTACCCCAATCTGAAGTCACTAAAACTCAGTTCTCATCCAATGAACACTTCACAGCACTAAATATTCAGGATTCATTTAGAGAAATTTTGACTAAATCTTTCGTTATGCTTATTTAACAAAAACTTTAAAAAAATCCTTTGACACTAAAAAAATGCCGACATTAGGCACGGGTTTCTACTAAAGAAGTCTTTAAAAGATCATAATTGCTTTTAACTCTTATAAACGTATTATCTATGTGCGACACTTGAAAGTATTCATGCATGAGACACACACACACAGCAGTTTATGATGAACATTGGTGGTCCATCACTTTTCCAATTCGATACAATTGAGTCGCTTCCATAAACATGTTTTCATCACTTAATGACTTGATACGTCATTAAAAAAGCTATTTTTTGATTTTTTTGGGTTAGTTCCATTTTTCATTCGAGAATCCTTTCATTCACGAAATCTTAAGAATTTTTATATTTTCAAAAAATTTTTGATGTGAAAACAGCCATCACAATATTTACCCATTCAAAAAGGGAATGAAATTAATGGTGAACGATCATCAATTTTCCTCTCACGGTACACGGGACAGGCAACAACAAAAAAAAATAAAAGTTACGACATGAAAATAGAAGTTGAATACAAGCTGATGGACATGATGTTGCTATAAATCAAGAAGGAAGGATCTTTTCATCTTCTTTTAGCTTATCTAATTTTTCAAATTACACAATTTTGTTTTTTTTCGGGATCCTTCAAAGCAAGACAAGGCACTTGAAATAGACCACACAATTTTTCCTTTCTTTTATTTTTTTGCTGCTGTTGCTCTTGTTTCTGTGTTTTTCAGTCACTTAAATTATGTTGTTCCTTTTTTAGAGTATTTTGAAAGATATTATTTTGGGATGGTCTGAAAATGACTGAATGATCCTTGAATTTTGTTTAATGATGTAATTATTCTGGAATTATACTTTCAAATATGCGCCCTAAAATTCTTTAACATCAAAAAATTCAAACTTAAAGGGTAATAAAGACAAGAACTAAGTTCTAATGATATGGTTGTCTTCCTCTCTTTAAAAACTATACCAAAATGAAAATAAACAAGAAAAAACACGACATAGATGGAGACATTAAGTGTGTACGTATATCATTACCAATGGGAGGGCGAGAAAATAAATAAACTAAAAAAGTCTAAGATTCGCTGTCTCAGTTTTAAATTACAACTTTCTTTAATTTTTTGGCATTGACCTAACATAACCATTAAATTCGTGACATGAGCATGGCGAGAGCTTTTTTTTATGTTCCGAAAAAAAATGACGACAGAATTTATGGAAAGTCGTAAAAAGTCAAGAGAAATAAATTGTCTGCTCCAGTGATACATTCTCATTCAATTAATTTGCATTTTTTATAATAATAAAAAAATATTTTTTTTCAGCACTACAGAGAGAAAAATGAATAATAAATAAAAAATAATAAAAAAGAGTTTACATTGTTGTTTATTCATATTCAACATAAAAGGTGTTTGTATGTTTGGATCGTTTGAATTAATGATTTATAATTACGTAATTTTACTCTCCACGGTCGTAAAAAGCTGAACAATTTTTTTACGATCAACAAAAAAGCTGTTTTATGACCTTATCATGCGAACTGATGGATGCTAATAATATTGTGTCGATAGGCATATCAAAGAGGATCTGCTTGTGCTGCTTCTTTGTTTTTTTGTGTAGTTTTTGATGGAGGAGAAAATTTATGTTTTTTTCATTAAAATAATAAGAAGTAATAAAAGCAAAGTTCCTTTAAATAAATATTGTGGCTGGTTTAAATAAATTAAGATGGCCAAAATTTTATAAAGTTCATTAAAAAAATTTCAACCGAAATTTAGAAAAACTTAAAATTTAAAAAATTAAAATTTTGAGAGAAAAAAATCTAAAAAAATTAAATTTTTGAAAAAAAAAAAATTGAAAAATTTATAATTTTGAGAAATTTAAAATTTTGAAAATTAAAAATTTCATAACTTTTAAAATTTCAAAAAAACTAGTAATGAAGCGGATCACGCTTCATGTGCATATTCACACCGTTCCAAAACTCTATATCGGGTCAGCAAAGCTTCGCTTTGCATAAGATTGAAGATTAAGTCTCCATCGGGTCAGCAAACCTTCGCTTTGCATAAGTTTGAAGATTAGGATTCGATCGGGTCAGCAAAGCTTCGCTTTGCATAAGTTTGAAGATTAGGATTCGATCGGGTCAGCAAAGCTTCGCTTTGCATAAGTTTGAAGATTAGGATTCCATCAGGTCAGCAAAGCTTCGCTTTGCATAAGTTTGAAGATTAGTATTCGATCGGGTCAGCAAAGCTTCGCTTTGCATAAGTTTGAAGATTAGGATTCCATCGGGTCAGCAAAGCTTCGCTTTGCATAAGTTTGAAGATTAGGATTCGATCGGGTCAGCAAAGCTTCGCTTTGCATAAGTTTGAAGATTAGGACTCCATCGGGTCAGCAAAGCTTCGCTTTGCATAAGTTTGAAGATTAGGATTCGATCGGGTCAGCAAAGCTTCGCTTTGCATAAGTTTGAAGATTAGGATTCGATCGGGTCAGCAAAGCTTCGCTTTGCATAAGTTTGAAGATTAGGACTCCATCGGGTCAGCAAAGCTTCGCTTTGCGTAAGTTTGAAGATTAGGATTCCATCGGGTCAGCAAAGCTTCGCTTTGCATAAGTTTGAAGATTAGGATTCCATCGGGTCAGCAAAGCTTCGCTTTGCATAAGATTGAAAATTAAGGTTACTAAAAAAATCGAGAATTTTTACATTTGGACTCAATTTTCAAGCACTAATTGATGTTTTTGGACATGACAACGTATGTACGACTTTTAGGTCTAATTATAAGCTACAATAATCACAGGTTTTTAGAATTTTTAAGTCCGAATTGTAGGCACAGAAAGGCGAAATGTCCAAAAAATGCCGATTTTTTGAACTTTTTCGACTTTTTGACCAACTAAACTTGGATTAAAAATATTTTTGGTATTTTTCCATAAAAGTTCTCGCATTTATTGATCAAAAACAAAAAATTTTACAAAAATCCATCCACACAGTGAACCACACGAATTTTTCCAAAATTTAGGTTTGTGGGAGGTGTACTGGTGGATAAAAAATTTTTTTTTTGCATTTTTTCTCAACGAAACTTCATTTTTTATTGATTTTGATCAAAAAAGTTCAATTAACAATTTGTGTGAAATTTTTTAACGGTATTTTGCAATAATCGGCTAAAATATGCTTAAAAACACACTATTTCGTTAATTTCTCGGAATAGTCTGCATGGATCGGCACCAAAAGATTCACAGCACTTTTGAGTGATAATGCGCACATTTTGAGACATTTTTGACATAAAATGGTTTTTTCGTATTTGAGTTCTCCATCCGACAAACTTGCTGGTAAGCATACACCACCACTATTTGGGGTCGTGTCCGGTGGCATCAAAACCTTTTTCAATGCGGTTTTTTGTATTTTGTAGATAATTTTGAGGCCGAACTTTTCACACCGAACTGTTTATGAAAATTTTGAGTTTTGGCGCCAAAAAACTAAAAAAACGATTTTTTAAATCTATCGAAAACAATATATTCACAACGTGAAACGGTGTGAATATGAAAATTAAGATTTTGAAAATTTAAAATTTTGAAAAGTTTAAAATTTTGAAAAATTAAAAATTTCAAAACTTTTAAAATTTCAAAAAAAAAAAAAAAGATTTTGAAAACTTTTATTACCTTTTAAAAATTTTGAAAAACTAAAAAACCAAAAAAATTAAAAAATTTAATTTCGAAAACTTTTTCTAGAAAAAGTCCAAAATTTCTAAAAGGTTAAACAATTGAAAAATAATTATAGAAATTCTTTTAAGTGCAGGAATCCTTTAATAATTATTCAAACTAAGAAGAACTTCAAATTTTACATTTTAACAACCTCCAGTCCACAATCCATCCAATAAAAAGTTTTCACCCGAAATCATCTAAATTCCCCCCATAAATATTAAAAGTACATCAAAGTGAAAACATGAGTGACATTTACGAGGGCTAAATTAGGCGCTGTTTAACATGACTTCATCACATATGCCTTTTTTTCTCTCTCTTTCTTTATTAGTTAGTTAAATTATATTTACGACACGCTAATAAATGTCAACCATATTTGATTGATTATTTATTTCGACTATGTATCTACAAATGTTTCCATCTCATATTCACATATTTATTTATTTTATTTTTTCAAAACCTCTACAGTCATTTATAAAACATTTTGCGGTTTTTTTTTTTTTTTGGTCGAACCATAAAGTGAAATATTTTCATTTATTTGTTTGTTTATTTATAAGAAAAAGCTCCAACGGCCTTTTCTTCTTTACACAACAAATGAATTTAAAGTTTCTTAAAAAAGAGTTTTGTAGTTAAAACACGACTTACACAGCTATTTATCTCAAACTCGACACATATGACTCTCAATCGGCATAAATCCTTTCATTATGTCTCTTTCAATTCATAATATTTTCAACATTCTAATTGGAGTGTAATTACTCTTTCAGAAAAGTTTTACTCAATAGTCAGTCACACACTCTGACACAATGAAGCGATACAAATGATAATTAATTTCATCTTCGTCTTATGTGTATATATAGGATGAACAAAGGAGCATGTAAGTGATTTATGATAATTGAGATGATGATGATGATGGTTTCGTGAATTCAATATAGCTGATGAGCATTCCAAAACAGAAGAATAAGATGGGTAAGTTGGAATGTGGATTGACTAGGAAATAAGAAGCATTTTTGTAGTTTTGTTTTGTAAATATGGTTACTCCTTTATTTTTTATTCTGATAGCAACTAAAAATCCTTATTTAATTTTGAAAGCAATAAAATCTCAATATTTTGGTGTGTGCCAATATTTTAGTGTGAATGCACCTGAATTTCAATATTTTAGTGTGAGTATCTCTGAATATTTACTTTTTATTGTAAAGGCACCCTAATCTCTATAGTATAATGTGAAAGCGCCTGAATTTAAATATTTTAGAGTGAGTATCCCTGAATATTCACATTTTGTAAAGGCACCCAAATCTCTATAGTATAATGTGAAAGCGCCTGAATTTCAATATTTTAATGTGAGTGCTCCCCAATTATTCATATTTTATTGTAAAGGCAGCCGAATCTCAACAATTTAATGTGAATGCACCTGAATAGTAATTTTATAGTGTGAATGCACTTAAATCTCAATATTTTAGTGTAAATGCATCTGGACCACAATATCTCATTATGAATGCGCCTGAATTATAATGGCTAAATGTGAAGGCACCTTAATACTTTCCCCCAAAATGACCCACCACAACCTCATCATCTCTCAATATTCACACTATATAACATTATTTATTTCATATTCATTTCTTTTCATCCACCACCGATCTCTTTTCCTCTTTCTCTGATTCTTTGCTCAAACATTTCTTTTTTTTTTTTTGAAGCATTGAAAAATTATTTTAATGTGAATAATTGACAATCTCTATTCATCGATTCTGTCTTATTTGTTTATTTATGCAAAGTCGAGTTTAGTGAAATGAGTCGGTAAAAAGAGAGATAGAGACATCATGAGAAGTAACAAGTTGAATGTTTTGAATTGCTTTTTAAACTCATCAATGTCATATGGCGGTGTTGTGTGTTTGAAGCGAGCTTTATATGTTTTGATGTTTAAATGAAATCGCTTTGAATGAAAACGAGATTTTAATTAAATATACATTTATAACTTAATTTAATTAATTTGAAAGGTTTTTTTGTAGTAACGTGTATGTGTACACATGGCGAGTTATGAACAACACAAAAAATTTTTCTCGGTTTTCAATGCTTAAACTGTTTAAAGAGGAATTGATTAATTATTGAATTATTTTAAGTGAATGCTTTATTTTGGATTAGTGTGTGAAAATTCGAGAATTTTAGAAGAGATTGAACCAGATTGAACTTTGATGATATTGATATTTATATTTTATTATTGAATGTGTTTGAAGACAATATTTAATAAATTGGGTAGTTATGAGAGGGTAATTGTCTAAAATATATGAAATTTAAAGAAAATGTACAAAAAAAAATTTTTGTTCAGGTGCACTTACACTCAATTATCAAGATTCAGTTGCATTCACATTAAAAATTTTGTGACTCAGATGCTTTCACATTTGATTATTGAAATTCAGGCTCATTCACATTTAAATATTGAGATTTAGGTGCAATAACACATCATTTCTACTTCTATATTTGAAAATAATATTTTTGTATAAATTCACTGATCAACAAAAGACTAAAAAATAATTATTATTTTTTTCATCCTTACCTCAATTGCAAAAATAAAGAAATTCATTAAGTAGTCCATAAACTGCATAATCAGTCTCCATACTAACCACTAAGAACCGTACATTCCATACCTCATTACTCTAAGAATTAATATTAAAACAATTTATGATAAATTATCAATCCAAGAAATATGATTCGAATGATTGCTGGTTGCTCGACAGCTACTTGCTCTTAATCAAGCTCAAAAAGGCAACAGCAGCAGCAAATCAGAGAGAAAGAAAGATCATCTCAATCGATACAAAAAATACTACTTGTATTTTGTTGTATATCAAGTCATGGAGAGCGAATGATGAAGAAATCAAACGGTGCCGTCGTCTGTTTATTTAATGAACTAATTTGCTTCCTTTCAATAAGACGCCGGCAACGATCAACAGTTCAGGAATGTGCTCTCAATAAAAATTAAGCAAAACGAAAAAGATCGAAGAAAAAAAAAATCAAAAGACATAAACTAATCAGAAAGAAATTGCTTTTAACTATAAACAAGTGGATGTGGACAACACACATACCGAATTGAGAATTGAGACGAGCAAAAGCGTTTAAGCGAGGCAATTATGCATAATTATAGTGATAATATCAATTTTAAATCACACACAAAATAACTACTTCATTTGCATCTTAAACCAATACATTTTTTTTATTTCGTTTCTTTATTCAGCGAGGTGATTGAGTTTTCAAATATAAATATTTATTAAATAAAGATAAGAACTTTTAAAAGCCGGAGAATTGGCTTTTCAGTCACAGGTATTAAATAAAAGGAGAGAGAGATGATATAAAAAATTAAATTAGTATTGATTAAGTTGTGATTTGTTGATGTAGGCGCATTTTTTAAATTTTTTTCTATATGCACTTAAATATTGACGATTTATGTTACATGGGTACTGGAGTTTAAATTTATTTGGTTCTTAATGTTCTCTGACTCACATTTTTAATAAATTATGCAATAATCTTCAAAAGTTGCAAAATTTATTAAAAAAAATTTTCATTCAAAAGTTTTAGGTTCAATTCCCATCAAAATCTGGTATATTGAATCAAATATATTCCAGTAGGGGTCAACTTTTAGGAATCTAAATAAATTTTATAACTTTTTATGTTTCAATCGTTTATAATCCCCAATAACCAGAAATTTTAAAAGTTAGTTCAAAGCAAGCTAAAAGCTAACTTTATATAGAAACAATAGCTAAAAGTTACCCGAGAACTAGCTTTTAACTAACTTTGAAATTTTCTGGTTTTGGGGAATAATGACGTCCATCAGGTAGGAAAATAATGAATTAATTACTCGTCATGCTTGACGGAATACTCTATCAAATTTAAAAAATTTTTTTGTAACAGATCCTAAGAGGCAAACCTTAGTTACAAACCTAAGATACTCGGAAATATTTGAATACTATATGTCAATCAGAATAGCACCCAAAACTACGACCAATAAATCCCCATTTACCTCTAAAATCCAGCACTAATAAAGACACACGAAAAAGAGGAAAACCAAAAACAAAAAAAAAAGTTTTTTTTATAATTTATTCAAATTACTCTCAAACGCTACCAAGTAAATTTAGGTTTTCGATTAATTTTGTTTGATCAGTTGCGACTTGCTGGCTGACCACGATCAGGGTGAAGCAGCTAGAAAGAAAAATTATAATTTTATTTTTTTTATTATTTTTATTTTTGTGTCTCTATATATGACGGTTTGGAATTGCTTCTCATATTCTATCGCTTATTGGCTTCTTCTTCTTTTTACGAGATTTTATTTTTTTTTATTTTGTTTCATAATTTGATTGATTGTTTTATTTTTTCACATCGTCGTATATTTCAATAATTTCTTCTTTTTAAACTCTCAACTGCTGCTGAAGCTTGTAAAGTTTAGAGTTGCATTATTATTGGTGATAATTGGGGATGGGTTTGGCTCGTTTTGTCTTATTTTATTGAATTATCTAAGATTTGAGTAATTTAAACTATATTTTGGGACTTGTTGATTTTCTTGCCTTAGCTTGCATGATATTATTCATCTAAAATTCCCATACATTCATTCATACCCTCAATGCAAATGTTTGCAGCAATAAAATCATGAATGTAAAGAATTTAAATTAAAAATCAATTGTGAAACTTTAATTATAGATCAATTGAAATTTCTGTCGACAAATTTGTTAATCAAGCCCAGAATACTTAACAGCCACCCCTATTTTCTCGAGACCAGACTGCATTTTTTCCATTTTTAAAAATATTATTATTAAGCAATAAAATATTCTCATATAATAAAATTAATAAGACATTAAGAGTCAGATATTTCCATAAGGATATGGAAATAGACGTAAAATTGACTTTTGTTCATAGCAATTCTTGTTTCTAAGTTTTTTTTTGTTCATCTATAAAAGATAGTGTTGCATATGGAGTCATAAAAATAATTTGATGATCTAATGTGGAATATATAAATTTTAGAGGACATAAAACTTTCTCAATTAAAACTGATGACAGCTGAAGATTCGTGAGGTGTATGTGCTTTGAGGAAGTGATGAGAAGGTGATTATGAAAATTTTATGGGAATTTAGTATTTTGGATGACTTTAATTGATGAGTAATTATGAGAATCTGATGTGATTAACTTTTTGTATGTCCCAAAAGTCTTAAAGGAGCTGATCTTACTTAATGTACAAAAATTTAATAAAAGGAATATATTATTAATGAGAATCGAACCTTCGACTTCCAAAAAAAATCAATTTTGAACAAGATCAAGCTAATTGTTCAATAAAGCCATTAAAGATCCATGCAACACTTTCAAGCAGGAAATTCCACAATATCCAAGAAAAATGCGCTTCAAACCACCAAACTACCAACAATCCATCCAATTTTCACCTTTCTCATCGCCAAGTTGAGACATTCAAGCAACTAATCGTTGATGGCTTCTTGTATTTTCATATATGTACATATAAACAAGTTTCTTTCTTTCTTTAAAAGAAAAAAATAAAAAATTATTTCTTTATGAATATAATTATGGATTGTTGATTAAGTGATGTTGTATATCTCAATATTTTCGAATATTATACATGAAAGAAACGAAAAGGAAATTAATGAGATGTTAAAACTAGTCGAAGTTAAACATTTAAAATCGTCAGCAATGTTTATTATTATTATTTATTGGCTACATGATATAAAACTGTTGTTCTTGTAGATGCACCCCCGGTGACAATTTCAATCCCTTTTTGATTTTTTTAAAAATTTCAATAATAAATGACCATAAACACCACGCTGACTAGCATGATTACAAGCACTTCTTTATGTTTCGATTTCTTTGTAAATTGGACGTAAAAATTCTCATGAATGTGTATTTAAAATTTATGATTGCTATTTCAACAAATTTGAGAAGTGTATTGGATTTATATAAACTAATAATAGTGCCACGTGGAAACAAGAAAGTTTTTTTTTTTTTGCTTGTAATTTATCAGGAATTTTTGCTACATTCAAAAATGTTTTCATGAATGCCAATTAGACTCGTAAAAAATGCTAATTTTATTGTCCACTCAAAAAAAATAACAACATATTCAATATATTTCGTCTAAATATTTAATTATTTACGGCGTGTGATTTACAATGTGGAATCATAAAAAAAAAGTTTTTGGGAGAAGACATATTTAGCTACTGGACACTGGTGTGTATTACCATAACTCAGATGATTAACATTAAACACTAAAGGTTAGTCATTCAAAGCTTTGAGCTATTGGACATCCAATATTTATATATGTCTTCATACAACTGAGCATCGACCAAACGCCGACCATAGCTCAGTTGATTTGCTCAGTTTTTTGTACTGAAAATTTGATAGTGTTAGTGAATTTTTTCAAAATTTGAAAAAAAATAACTGTCACTTTTCTTATATGAAGACATATATAAATATTGTGGACATCAAAATATTTTATGACTCTCGTCATTTAAACTTTTTATTTCTATTTATTTTTATTTTTTTTAAATCTTTTTTTCCTATTTTCGCTCAAAGCTTAAACAAAAAAAAATATATATCGAAATAAAACAGTTTAATGAGCAGGAATTTTTATTAGACAGTTAAAAACAGTAAGTGAGTGGAAACTCGTTTTCAATTATTTTGAAAGTGACTTGTTGAAGCATTTATTGATGATGTTTGATTTGAGATGAGGATATGTAATTAAATAATTAAACTTTTGAATATTAATTAAATTATGTACAAAAAAAATTAAAATAATAATTAAAAATGTTTATTAATAGGTATTTAAAAATTTGGAATTTAAAAAAAAAAATAGTAAAATACAACTTTTTTTAAATTTAAAAAAAAACTTTTTTGTCAATGCAAAAAAAAAACAAAAAAATTTTTTTTAATAAACTTTCTTAAAATTTTGATTCTTAATATTTTATAATTTAATTTTTTTAATTTTTCAAATTTAATTGATCAAGATGGTTTTTGAATTTAAAATTTAAGTTTTTAAAAAAAGTCTTTTTTTTCAATTTCAAAAATTTGATAAATTTGAAGAAAGTGTTTAGTTTCAAAATTATTTTAATTTTAAAATTTAAACTTAAAATTTTTCTAAATTTTTGTTAAATTTTAAATTTAAATTTTAATAGAAAAATTAATGTATTCAGTTTGAAATGTTAATAATTATTTCTTCCTTAATTTACTAGATAGAATTTATTTAATTTCTATTGACATCAATTAAATACGGTTAAATTCAAGACAATAAAAGTTAAAAAAATTGAAAACTTTGTTAATTAGACCATCAAATAACTCAATCAACCTCCCTATTCCCATTTATAAAATTCTATTTACAAACCAATTTTAAAAATTGATTTTCCAATTATCAACTATTCAAATTTAAATGCGCTGCCACAACTTGCCCACAATAAGTCCATCTACCGGTTATTTTTTATTTTTCTCTTTTTTAATATCGATCAATTTTAAATCTATTTCAATTCATTTTCTCAATAGCTTCACACACTCAGGAAATTGATTTTGAATTGTTATCGGAACAATAAAAAAAACTTTTTATTAATAAAAAAAAAATACTTTAACAAAAAAAATGTGAAGAAGTAAAGTGAAAAATAAAGAAAAGAGTTGTTAATAGCATCAAATTCTCTCATTGATCGCTTTTCACTTCTTTATTGAATCAAAATATTTTTTAATTGTTGTTAAACGGTAGAATAAGAAAAGAGATGTGATGCAATGAACAAATTTTTATTTTCGCTCCTCTTTCGGTGCGATTGAAGGCATTGAAATTGAATACATTTGCTTCACTTTATATATTCAATACAAAATGCTTATTTAATTTTTCATCTCTTTTTTTTACTCTTTTAGTTGGCTTCATCGATAGCCAATTATAACGCATGAATCAACAATGAATCTAATATAATTTAAATTATTAATTTAGAGGCTTAATAAGAAGTTGGAGAAAGTTGGGAAATTAAAGTGTTTGTGGTTGGATTATTAAAGCGCTTTTAAAAAAAAATATTGAAACGTTGAGATTTTTATGTAATTATTTAAATAAAATTAATCTAATTATTTAAAAAATGAATCTAACTTTTTAAAAAAAATTGAATATAGTTTATTAAAAATTTCAATTTAATTTTTGTAAAATTAATTTTTGAAAGAAATTCAAAAAAATTTTAATATCTATTAAAAACAAATTTTTAAACTAAAAAAACTAAAAATTTTCAAACCCCTTATAAATTTTGAAAATGAACAAAATTTTAAAGTTTTAAGTATTTTTAAAAATTCAAAAACAATATTTTGAGCAAAAAATTTCGAAATTAAGGTAATTTCAGAATAAATCTTTTTTTTATTCTATTATTTAAATTATTTTATTATTTATTATTTAGATAAGTTAAATATGAAATTCATCATAAATAAATTTCAATTTTCTTTATTTTCCAGACACCAAGTCAAAATGTGAACCGTAATATCACTGAACTGCTCTAAATTTTTAATAATTCACGATTTAAAAATCTCAAAAAATGAATTCATTGTTGGAACAATAAAGAAATGAAATATTAGAGATTTCATAATTGAAAGTGCCTCAAAAAATAGAAAATATATACATACACGCACATGTATGTGGATATTATACAGCATTGTGTGAAAAGGAGTCTAAATGGATAAAAATGTATCAGTTTTAATATTGAGAAAAAAATATATAAAGATTTTCGTAAAATATTGAAAAAGTATTCGATTTTTAACAATTGAGTATTAATTGAATCAAAACAACAATCGGAATTAATTCATTTACCACTTCTTACTCCATGATGCGATTAATTTCAATTGTGTATTGAAGAAATAAAAAATAAAACGTTTAATTAATATTATTAACAAAAAGACTCTTCCTAAAATAACATCATATTTTTTAAGCAGAGAATTAAACTGTGATTTTCAATAGAAAAAAAGAGACTTAAGGAAACCAATTTATTGGTTTCTAACTTTGGTCTCGCATTACTAATGCAGTTTATTTTTTTTTTTTCTTGAATGTAAGCATCATAAAATCATTAAAACAAAATATGTATATTATAAGTCAAGGTTAAGGTTTTTATGCCTTGTTTTGCTTCAAGATCATCGCATTTTTGGTTTTATAGCATTTAGATGCATATTTTTAGTGCGATTTTCTCGGATAGAAATTTTAAAGAAATATTTTTTTTTAGAAGTTTTTAAAGTTCTAAATAAATAAATTTCAAAATTTTCAAAAAATTCCAAAAATGCAAAAAATTTTAAAATTTTTAAGTTTTTCAAAATTTATTTTTTTTTATTTTTTTTTTTAAATCTTAAAAAAAAATTAAATTTCCAAATCACATTTTGGATAACAAATTTTTTATTAAAAAAATCCATTTCATAAAAAACTTTCACAACCTATTGTTGCTAACTGCCGTTGATGATGATGTTTATTAGAAAATATTGGAAAATATCAATCATGATTTGATGAATTTATTGGGTAGTTTGGTTGAATCACTGAATAATTTATTGCTGATTAATTCATATGAAATTGATTAAGGGCCATAAAACTAACACTTTTTGTTATTCAGAATTTATGATTCAGCTGTAAAAATATGATGATTTATAAATTTGAGAATCTAGTTAAAACCCACCTTATAAGGCATCCTCAACTTATTTCATTGTTTCTTCAATTCCTCGTCCTTTTTCGCACAACTATACCCCCGTAAAAAATGATTCATGGAACTTCATTCTTGACAAGCAACAAAAAAAAAATACGAGAGTTGTAAAAAATTTACTGCGCCCTAGTATATCAACATGCCAGTAATGCAGAACTCTGTCAGGCTTCTTTGTTTGTCACAAAATTTTCATTCCTTCATAGTCAAACAAATTTATGGCATGTTTACATTCTTACTGATTATGGTGTTCATGTCGAGTTTTGTACACTTTTTTTATGCACACTTGAAGGGACATCATTAGACAAATAATGAGACAAACATAACAGAAAAAAATGTGCAACAAAATTTATTGTTTTATGGCTCTTTTCACAAATTTAAAATAAATTCTCTTTGCGAGGAAGTGCATGCACATTTCTATACAAATTGACTCTGACTTGAAACTTACGGTTGTAAATGATTCTTTTTCTGTTGTGCATTTATATATTTATTTTTTGTTAGCATTATTATGTGACATCCCGTTGATTGATTTCTCTGATTTTAGCATTTTTGTTCTGGTCTTGTTCATTTCTTGGTCTGCTTGGTGAGTTGAGAATTTTAAAGAGAATTTTTGTTTTTGGCAGTCTGTTGAACATTCTTGAGAATTCTGGAGAATAGAAAATTTGTTGTTAGACCAGAAAGTTTTAAGACATGGAGGGACTGTTTGGGAAGATCATACTGATTTTTCGGAGATTTTTGCAGTAAAATTCGATTAGGCTCGGTTTAGTGAAACTCAGTTTGAAGATTTTTGGAGTACTTAGGTTGTGCTGACTTTTGGTTTGTTAGAATTCAAATTTAATTTCATTAAATTCAATAAATTTAGAATAAAATCTTCAAATTTAAGAAAAAAATTTGTTTAAATTTAGAATTTAGACAATTTGAACCAAATTTTTAACAAAAAAAAAAAAACAAGAAATTTAAAATTTAGGTAAATTCAAAGAAAAAAATCAAAAAAATTTCAAAATTTAAATTTAAAAAAAAATCAAAAATTTCAAAATTTAAATTCAAAAAAAATCTAAAATTTAAAAATTCGAAAAATTTCAAAAATCTCAAATTCAATTATGTAAATTGATAATTTTAATTGAATACTGATCAGTTTAACTCAAATTCAACATTATCCATCACACTTAAATTAAAGCATATTTATTACAAATTTTAATCAAAAGAATCCATCCACAATTCCCTAACAAGCTCTCAGAAAATCCATATTAACAAGCATCCATCCAAACAGACCAAACAAAACTCTCGTATCGAAAAACCAGAAGTGAATATACCATGGTGTAATTAATTGTAACGAAACAACATGAGACAAACATACATATTGGTAGACGTGCTCAATCAAAATGCAATTTTTAATTATTTGTTTTCATTAACATAGCGGATCACCGCTGTTATTTGAATTGAAATCGCTTTTTTTTGTCGATGATCAACATGCAATACAAATATCGATTAATCTCTCTTCTCTCAAGATATTCTGACTTTCAAAGAAAAAAAAATATATTAAAATGTAAAAACTTACTTTTTTTTGCATTTCAAACCAATTCTCTTTTCGTAGCGACTTAAATTCAATTTATCATTCGTCATTTAACAGAGATTATATTGGTAATACAGCAATGTGTTGATTTTCGGGCTCGTTCTCAACACGAGATAAATATTATTGAGTACATGAAATAAAATACAATAAGAAAAGAAAATTATTAATTAAAATAACATTTTCTTAGTGATGAGAATTGAAACTATTGGAATTTTTATTTTTATATTTTTTTGTGGAACAATAAATATTCTAAAAAGAGTGAGTAACAATAAAAGAAGAATATAAGAAATAAAGATATTATTTGGTAAGCATTAGTAAAGCAGCAGGGAGTCACTGTTAAGATGTGGCTTAAGATCAATTGCTTTGACTCGATCAGAAACTCTTTGACTGAATTTTCTTTTTCGGCTTCTTCTTTCTACTTTTGGAGTCTTTGTGTCATAAATGTTTGGATAGAATGATGTTATTGCTTGTAATTTGTCAGTGGAATAGAATTTTTATTGAATTATGGATGGTTTTAATAGAAATGTTCTGGGTTGAGTTGATAAAGATTTAGTAGGGTCAATATTATGAAAAATTTAAACTCAGTTTTGGTTCCAGTCAAGGACGTAGTCATAAATTTTTAAATTCATACGTAGGGTTGGCTTATGTCCTAACATTGAACTTTGAGCTTAAATTGTCATAAAAAAGATCTGTCCGTTAAAAAACCCAAGCAGATGATCAGCCTACCAATCGACCAATAATCCTCTCATCTTTTGTTGTTTTATTGATTGTTCATATTATTTCTACAATTCTGTTTGTAAACCTTCACAATCAAGTCGAAAGAAACTGAATAATTGATGACGTCTACAAGAATCGAAAGACTATATACAAAGTATGAAAAGAGAAAGAGAACAAATGAGTTGCAAAACTTCTGATGGCATTGTTTTGTAAACACGTTAGACTCATACGTATGTGAATTTGTGCAGCTGATAGAGCATGTAAATATTGTAAAACAAATCTAAAACGGCAGCGATCAAACGAGTAATAATCTAATGAAATATTAAGGGATAGCCAGTTCCGAATGGTAGATCGCCCACTTGATTTTAAATTATTTAAATTATTAGCGTGACAGCTCAATTTTCCCTCCTTTTGTATTTTTTCTGTATTTGCTGTATGATATAATATTGAATTTTCTGTTTTTTAAAAATAACAATTAAAGAAATCGATATAAAGACATTTTTATTTAAAATTCCTTTTTTGTTTGGCGCATTTATCGACTCCATTAAAGCGATTTCAATTAATTTTTCGGTGAGTATATTTTTTTATTATTTTAATTCATAAAGCGATTTGCAAAAACAGTTGCAATAACAAAAAGGCAAAATATAATAATAATGTTTTTATTTTTATCTTCACATTTTCATCCAACCAAATTAAAAGAGAGATGTCAGGGAAGAAGCAAATTGTTTTGAAGGAAGAAGTTGAAAAATTTTGTTTAAAAAGGAAAAAGGCGATTTTAGATTGAGTGTAGAAATGATTTTTGAACGTTAGGTTAATTTTAATTTCTGAAAGTTTTGAATTTTAAATTCAAAAACTATAAGTTTTAAATTTAAAAATTTTAAAATTTGAATTTTTTATATTTTAAATTTCGAATTTTTAACATTAAACATTTAAAATTTTAATTTTTAACTTTTAAAATTTTGAATTTTAAAACTTAAAATTTAGAATTCAATTTAAAATTTAATTAAATTAATATTTTTTTAATTTTTATTAATGTAATTAAATTTTATTAAAATTTAAATTGAAATTTAGTAGGTATTCAAAATTTAAAACTTGATCATTATAAATTTTAAAACCATATATTTTAAAAAATTTTTAAACATTTTTAACGTGTAAAATTTGAAATCTTTTAAAATTTCGAATTTTTAGGTTTTAAAAATTGTAATTTGAAAAAAGAAATGAAATTATTGCTTATTTTTAAACAGAAATTGTCAAAATTTCGAAAAAAAAAATTAAACAAAAAATTCAAATTTACTTTTTTTAAAATCAAAATAAAATGCATTTAGCCTTTTGCCAGTTAATCCCATCAATATGATGCAACTCTTGCACAAATCTGCGCTAAAAATTATAAAATCATTCGATCGAACCCACTTACGGAGTTCTTCAAAAGCCATCAAAGAGATTTTAACGATCAAGAAAAAAGAAGAAAAAACACAGAGAGAGAAGCGAAAATGAAGAGATTGCCATTTACTTAATGTTTATGCATCGTTTTACTTAAGTAGCTGATGAGATTTTAACATTTTCTCTGTCTATAAACATTTCTTCCGTAAAAAGAAAGGAGAAACAAAGAAAGACAAAAAAAAAAATAATCTTCAGGTTAATATTTCGGTAAATTAAATTTCTTATTTTGAAATTTTTTGTGATTGTAAAATTTAATTTAATTCTTTTTATCAATATTCAATTTGAAAGGTGGAGTACAACAGTAGTTGATGCGGTGACGGTGAAAAAATTAATTGATTTCGCACAGAATTGTGTCAACACTCGTAAAATTTAAGGTTAATTGGTTTAGGAGAGAAGATTTAAATACTATTATGGGTAATAAAAAGTTTTTAGTATATGCTCATGAATATCTAGTTTTTGTGGATTTTTAAAGCTGATTATTAAGTTGATTTTGTGTGGAATTTGAATTTTAAATTGAGTTGTTTGAGATTTCAAAAAAGTCAAAAATTTTGAATTTTTTAAGAACTTTTTATTCGAAAAAAAATTTTTTTTTTTGAAAAAATTTAGTTTATTCGATTTTTTTAAAATCTTTTTAAAATTTTAAGAATAAATCAAAATTTTATAAAAAATATTGAAAAAATATAAATTTATTAAAATATTTTTTTTTTTTTTAATTTCACTCAATTTTTTTAAACTCTATCAAATTTAATCTAAAATGCATTACCATTATCATCAGCTTTATCAATTAAAATTCACTCAGATTTCAACAAAACAAACAACTATAGACCTTCTTTTATATCGCTTCATGAATATTATTTTATTTATATTATTTTTTAAAGAAATTCACGAGTCTGTCTGAGCCAAATTAAACTGTTAAAAGATAACCAAAATCCATAAAGATATCAAGATTATATTGAATTACGGCTTATTTACTGGATTGTGCGCTAAGTGAAAACAATTTTCTCTCGCTGCGATTTCAATTATTGAGCATTTTAACAGCAACAAAAAAAATATAATAATTACATATATAATGCAAAGAAAATATTAAGGTAAAAAATAAGAGAAGGTATTGCCGACTTCTTTTTTAAATGCACAAAAACTATTAAAACTTATCCGAAAATGAATATTCAGCTAAAGTAAATCTCAAATGGCTTTTTTTCATTCATTCATTTAGTTTTAAAAAAAGAAAAGAAATGTACCGATATTGCTTTAAATGATTACAAATTTTAAGTTAATTGTCGAAATGTTTTCATTTCAGTCTCGTGCTTCTTCACCTTCTTCATTTGAGAAATTTTAAGTACGTGTAAGTATTGGAGTTATAAAAGAACTAAATGTGTTAAATGCGCATTTCAATTTTGTTGAAACTAAAATTAAAAAATAAAAAAATTTTTGAAATTTTTGAAATTGGAATTTCCCAAAACAAAAAAAAAAAAAATTAAACAAAATGGAAAAAGTGAAAAACTGACTAAATTAAAAAATTTTTCTTAAAAATATCGAAAATTACCTAAATTTTTTTTATTAAAATAAAATTGAAATTTAAATTTTTTTATTAAAATAAAATTAAAATTTCAGTTTTTTATTTAAGTTTTTCGAACTTTAACTTTCTAAATAAATTTAAACAATTTAAACTTATTTTGAACAAGTTTAATTTTTAAATTAAAATTTTCTAAATTTAAAAAAAATAAGTTTGCTTTAAAAAGAAAAAAAAAATCGAAAATATTTGTATTTGTTCTAAGAATTTAAAATATTTTTATAATTTTGTAATTTAATGAATATGTAAAAAAAATTACTTTAATGACAACCTGCAATAAATTCAACTCAACTCAAACCTCACAAAACTGCTAAAATTAAACTACTTTAAAACTTTTTTTGAAAATCACTTCTTTTAAGTCATGCCGTAAAGTGGACAATCACAAATTTAATTTTCAGATTACTTTCAATTGGTTTTAAATTATCCTTTTTTGCCTTTTCTTCAACTCCTCTCCTACATCTTATCATCATTATTATTTTTGAAGACACGATTATTGGCTTATATTTTAGGTTCATTATGGTCAGATTAAATGAGGAGTAAAAAAAAGAATCTTTAAATAAGATGAGCTCATGTCCTTAAAGGATTTTCATTCGAGTATTGTTATAAATGGCTCATAGTTTTAGCTAATAAACTCAAATTTGCTAATCAAAAATCTGATTTACGTCTTAAAAGATTATAAAAAGAAAAAAAAATAATAAAATCCTGCACGTGTACATACTTGATTGTATGTCACTCTAAAAATATAAATCTTTTAAAAGGAAAGTTCTTTTAGTCCTTCTGTTTTCGAAAAGTATAAAGAAAGACGAAAATATTGATTGTTATTAAATATTGTATAAGGAAATCTGCCCACAATACATATATTTTATATAACAATGAGAACGACAGCAGGTGATGCGTTAATAGAGGAATGATTAATAGACGGCTCATATGATCAATAACTTTATTAAATATTTATGTCATCGTTTGAGTTTTTATGTCACGAAGAATTTTTTTAGTTCAGGTTCTTTGTGGTTTTTGTAAAGGGGTGGAAATTTCAAATTTCAATTTTGAAAAATAAATTTAAAAATGACAAAAATTTAGGCAAAAAAATTAAAGCAATTTTTAATAATTTTAAATTCTTAAATTATTAAAAGAAAATTTTAAAATTTTAAATTAAGTATCACAAGAAATTTTTAAATTTTTAAAAAAAAAATTTGAGATTTTAACAAACATCAAATTTTTCATTTTTCAAAAAACTTGCATATTCAAATTTAAAATGTAAGTTGTTGAAAATTCAATGCTGAAATTTGTTCAAAAACTTCAAAATGAAAAGTTATGAAAAATTTTAAAAATTTAACAAAATTGAACTATTTACCCTAACAGACAAAGAGTGTGCTCAGAGCATGCTTTCTGAATCTTATTTTTTTTAAAAGAGCTCACTCAATTAGCGTACTCTTTCATATAATCAAAAGGACCTCTACGGTACCTCAGAAAGAACATCTCGAGAGCTCGCTTTTTTTTGCTTGCAAGTTTTTCATGCAAGTGAATCTTGAGAGCATGCTTAGAGTAAGCTTTACTGAGCACAGTTTATTTTTACAAAAATTAAAAAAATTTCATGCTCAGAAGAGCATACTCTTGAGCACGCTCTTAAGATATTTATATTTTCTTGTTTATGTGATTTTTGAAGATTTGAACCTTAAACCGAGAGTGTCTTAATGAAATTTCTATCATCTCTTAGCTGTCATATTGCCTTTCGAAATTAATATATATAAATTCAACAAAAAACAAATTTAAACTTTCCATACAGAAAATTTTAGCTCTTGTAATAGTAATTTCTGCAAACGCTTGTGAAGTATAAAACAAGCAAAAATTTAGCGTGCTCTTAAGAGTTCATTAAAAAGCATGGTTTTTGCGTACTCTCTTGAGCATACTCTTAAGAGTATGAAAAAGAGTACGTTAAAAAAACTTGCATGCAAGTATTGCTTCATAAGAGTTTGGTTTGAGCACGCTATAGAGCCCGCTCAATAGCGAGATCTTGGGAGTTGATTAAAAAACCGTTCTCTCGACCATGCTCTCTAGACAAGAGCATGCTCTTTGTCTGTTAGGGTTACAAATTAAATTTTGAAAGTTTTAAAAATTGAAATTTTAAAAATTACAAAGATTGAAATTTATATTTAAAAAATTTTAAAATCTAAATTTTTAAACTTTTTAAAGGTAATAAAAAATTGTAAATATGAAAATTTGAGTTTTATAAAACAATATTTCAAACATCAAAGCACAATATAAATCATATTTAAAAATCATCAATATTCACCCCTTGTCGTTAATTATAGGCACCACGTTGCCGCATCGCAGCTACTATTACTTAAATAACCACAATATTTATGCGATAGTAGCTATTGATCATGAATTATTTCACATTCATAATTAACTGTTTGGCTTTATCTCGTTTATTGACTTTCATTCCAATTTTTCATAAAATTTATTATTTTTTTCTCCTTCATTATTATTGAACCTTTAAGCTCTTTCTCGTGTTATTTTTATAAAATTAAATGCGGTGTATATGACACATAAGCCTGGGATAAGCAACAAACGTAGTCACATTTTAAACACAATAACCGTCAAATTCATTAATCACATGTATAGTTTGGAATATCCAGTGTTTATAGAAACATAAAAACAGAGGCCTCTGTTCCCAGAAGAAAAAAAAAAGTATAAATGTTATCGGCAATTAACAATAAAACTTCTTTTTTCCCTTTGATTCTCTTATTTTTGTTTCATCGAATAATGTCGCTGCCTTTAGTCGTGTAATCAAAATATTATTCAAATCTTTTCTTTTAAAATTTTATTTGCCAGTTTCCTTCTTTTTTTAAAAAAACTCACTGATGTTGTGCCTCTGTGCAACGATCGAATAACAATCATAATATGAATATTAAAGAAATGAAAAGAGAGAATGAAAATGAATTAAAGAAGCTGTGTGCGTAATCTTTAAGAAGAGACCGTTGCTATACAGCTAATCCTCCTTGTTTAATAATTTTTTATGACACTTTTTTTGGTACGTTGAGTTGTTGGGGGATTTTTTGGGATGATCAGTTTGGGATTATGATGGGATTTAATTTTTAAAATTCTTCATATTTATTTAAAAAAATATTTATTTCCTTAAATTTTCAGAAACCTTTTATTTTTAAATAAAACTTTAAACTTGTGTTCATTCATACAATATTTCCCTATTTCCAATAATTAAGTCATCATCACAATTCCCAAAAGCGCTTTATCACCTCATCCATAATACCATACTCACGATTATCCCATAAGCATAACATCTTCTTCCATATACCTTCTGTATTCTCCTCTCTAACACAAAAACTAAAGACATTAAAAGATGAGTGGAGAGTAAAAGAAAAAAATTGAAATCTGCCATTCAATTAATTATTCAAATATCTTTCTTTCCTCTGTGTCTCTTTTTTTTCACTGATAATATAAAGGCCTAATAAGCATGGGAATGAAAATATTTAAGCTCAAGAGCTGAAAACAACATTAAAATTTTTAGCTTCTTCAGCGGCTAAAATTCAAAGGTAAAGACCCAATATATTTTGTTCGATGTCGACAATCGACAACATTTTAAGTATGAAATGAAAATGAAAACATTTAAAAAAAAAGAAACAAAAAAAAGTCTTAATCGAAAAGAAGAGACTTTATATGAATATGTATTTAAAAATGTTTTGTTTAAGCAAAGGGTGATATCGATGTCGGCAAAATGAGACGTCGCACTTTATCAAATGAATGAGAAAGACTGAGCACCTTGTACATCTCTGATCCGCGGTCAAAATTACTCATAAATAATATAATTTTTTTTTCTCATCTCATTCAGAGAAGATTTGCATAAAATTAATTATGTGTTTTGAGGAATTTTGAGTTGCAAATCACGAAAACCTGTAGTGTGCTGGTTTAAGAATTGTGTGAAAATGATGTAGATTTGGATTTTGTTATATTTTAGGTACTAAAGAGGGATTCAGAGGGTTCTTAGCTTCAGTCTATAATTATAAAACTATTAAGAAGTTATCTGAAGTGAAATGTACTTTGTTACCCTAATTTACCCCCCAAACTAGCCCCCATTAACCACAAAAATCAAACTATCATACATCATTCCCAAACAACCCCCAAATCAATGTAAAAAAATCCATCTCCGCTATCTAAAGTGTCTAAAGTCTCCGACAAAACGCAAACAAACAGAAAATTAATCTCCCAAGCTAAAGATGTGGAGCATGAATATTCATTTAGTTTTATTCCACTGATTTGGACATTTTACTGTGATTATAAATATTAAAGAAAATAAATAAATATATTAATGATATTTTATGTGAAAAAATTAATGAGATTTTATTTATCAGGTATGTACATGCTCGAATGCAGGTACTAAATAGTTATGATGTGATTTATTTTATTAATTCTTTGAAGGAGTTTATTTTTCATGTTATTGCAGGAGGGAATGTCGCTGGTAGAAATTTTGTATTGTTAATTAAGGAATTTTTGATTAAAAAGTCAATTCAATGTGACTTTATTTATTGGAGCTAGTATTAGTCTTTTGGTAAGTAGCATTTAGAATTCATTAGAATTTGAACAAAAAATCTTCAAAATCAATATGAAATTCAGTATATTTACTCAACTTCATTTCCCAATTCCAGCAATTCATTATGACAAATTCTTTATTTCCGTCTCGTTCATTTCTCAAGACATAAACACAAAATAAATAAGAAATTAAATTATTCATTCATATTTATATTTTTTTTTGCTCACGTTATATACATCCACCGAGTATGTACATCCAAAAAAATATATTAAACATTGAATGTAAAGTGTTAGACGATGTCAAAAAGAACAAATGATTTGAACTTCATTTCCGTTATGGCGTACAAAAAATGATGAATATTTTTTGCTTCACAATTAAGTTTAATTCAAGATAGAATGAAGTAAATTTCAGTATTTTTTGGGGGATTCGTTTGGATGTGATGTGTCAAAGAATGATGAAAAAATTTTGGAAGAATTAATTTTTTTAAAAACTATGAAAAATATATCAAGGATGATTTTGACCATATTTTGATCCTATAATCCCAAAATTCTACATTTTTTCCACATCTTACATCATTTACAAATTAAATCCACACATTTAATTCTTATTAATTAAGAAGAGAGCAAAACAGAAGAGAAAAAAAATCAAAAGAAAGCAAAAAAAAAGTTTCAAGTAAAGCGTGAGGAAGTTAAAGAAATGAATTGAATTCTGCTCATTACAACAAACAAATGTGTCGTAAAAAGCGTCTTTAATTGATTTAAATTGAACGAAAAGAAATGAGAAAAAGAAGCAACAAATATAAAACAAAAAAAAAAAAAAAATATTTCAATTATTTTCTTACCAAACAATCAAATGACTAATTGAATGATATGATCAAATTTATAATTTTTCTTTCATTCTTGTGTGTATGTATTTCAAGTGAAATTGTGATGTGACTAAGACGATGTGTACAAAAAGTCAATCGATCGCTTCGAGTAATTGAATTAGTTGAATTTATATTTCTCTTTTTTATGAATGAATTGGATGAATGAAATTTTTTTATTAATTGTATATTTAATGACAAAAGAAGAGAGTTCGCTTTTTTTTTTTTGTGAATGAAATTTATTATTCATAATATTGTTGCTGAATTTTGTGAATTATTGGATGATTTCTTGGAATTTATTAAATATTTTTAGCGACTTGTGAATATGACTAGACTTGTTTAATATTAATTGAAAACTTTTTGTAACTGTCCCCTTAAATACGACACTATATTAAGAAAAAGGTAAATCAGTGGGTTCGATTCCCATCAAATTATTTAAAAATATTTATTGACAATTATTGTACCGACTTTTTTTTTAATTTTTTTTTTAAGTTTTTTAGGAAATGAAAAACCCAAACTATCTCTTCAAATTTTTAATTTTAAGTCTCCAATCCACAATCTACAAAATCCAAAAAGAAAAAAAATACCAACTTTACAAAATGTCAAAGGATCATTGAAACAATCATTCATAAAATTTCAGCATTGAGAAATGTTCGTCGTGTATGTGGGACGGTCAGATATGAAAATGTTTCGCTCAATAAATCATAATTTATGATCTCCAATTTAATAATTGTTATGCCTATCAAAAATAATAAAGGATTGTCCATAAGAAAAGAAAAATATATAAAAAAATAAGAGGAAGTATTCAATCAACTGGTTTGTAAAACACAAAAATAAAATTAAAAAAATTTAGAACTCCAAAACAAAATTGTTTGAGGAAATAAATTATCAAAAGAAATCGGTGCACTATAATTAAGTTTTTTTTTTCTAGTTTCGTGCAGCCATGCCCTCTTTGACATCAAAAAGGACCCTCAAAGTTTTTATGTCTTTATCTTTGATGAGAAAATTTTGTAATTGAGATGTTTATGTTTCTAAAACAAGATGTTATCCTAATATTATGTTTCCATCATCATCCTGGGTAAAGGTAGACTCTGTAATCAATATCCTGTCACTTTATGAACCATAAAGACGTAAAATTTATAATTTTTTCAAACATTTCAATTTTTTATTCTTTAAATAATATTTTTTAAACTAATTTAATAGAATTAAATTTTTACTCTAAATTTACAATTATTTACAGACAAAAAATTATTTTTATGCAATTTTGATTATTTTTTTTCAATTAAATCAGCATAAATAAATATTTTTTATATAGTTCAGTATTCACTGGATTTCTTGTCATTCGCACAATCTTTTTCATGTTCAACTAATTACAAACTAATTTTGCACTTTTTTGAAATTAATAACTTAATTTTTTTTGCAACATTCCACTCATTCACATTTAATTTAATTCTCAACTACTACTAGACACGACAGTTATTGGCTTGAATACCGTCGGTGTGATGGGTGAATGTTGAGCGGAAGGCGAAAGATGAGGTGATGAAGTTTCGTGATTTGGACTAAGTTGTTGTTGTTGTTGATGATGCTGCTGTTGCTGGTGATGTAAATGTGCTGCAACTTGTTGTTGTTGAACAGCAGCTGCATGATGTTGAAGAATTTGTTGATATTGCAATCTTTGGTAGAGTTCAGCAGATGGATTTGGTGAATTTTGTGTTGCTCCAAGGAATCGTTCCATTCCAAAGCCGGATGCAAGAGGAAGGCCTAGTGGTAAGGCAGTTGGTTTTGGTGCCATTTGTGGTGCATATGGACCATATCGATACATTTGAGCAAGTGCAGCTGCTGGTGATGGATATAAGAATGGTGAATAACCAAGTGATGGGAACATTGGACCAACAAGTGATCGTTTAAATGCTGCTAATCGTGATCTTGATGCAGCTGTTGAACGACGTCTTAATTTGCCAGTTGATCCACCAATAAATACATCTTCAGCTGATGGATCTAACATCCAATAATTTCCTTTGCCTGGATCATCATAATGTCTTGGAACTTTTACAAAGCATTTATTCAGACTCAAATTGTGACGAATTGAATTTTGCCAACCTAATTTGGACAAAAATAAAAAAATTTATTAGTCAACTTGAAATTCAAAAAAATTTGCTCAAAAAATATGAAAAGAAATGAGGACATGGAAGTGACACACACCTTGTTTATTATTGCGATAATAAGGAAAGTTCTTCATAATGTACTCGTAAATTCCATTAAGTGTCAGTCTTTTTTCAGGACTTTGTCGAATAGCGAGCATAATAAGTGCATTATATGAATAGCTTGGCTTCTCATTTGATTTCTTCTCGCCATCCTTCTTCTCTCCTTCATTGGTACTACTAGTTTCACAGTCTTCTAATGATTTATCCTTATTGCTACATGTCTCGATACTATCATTTGTATTATTTCCACAACAATCATTCTCTTGTGGTGGCGGTGTTCCTGTCACATCTAAATCTGATTCTGTATCTGTAAGATCTTCTGGTTCTGATCCAATTGGTGTATGACATGGTGATGGTGATTGTGATGGAGATGTCTTCATTGTTTCAGGTAAAATGGAACTAATTGAGAAACTTGATTTAAGTGGAGTGCGAGCCGTAAGGGCAAACATTGTTTCACTATTTAAATTCATCATGTTCATTTTTAATGTCGGATAATCAGCTTTAACCATATTTTTCATCCGATTCACTTTAATTTTCACTTTTCATTTATTTTAATTTTTTTTTTATTCAAATTATTTTTTTTTCACACTTTTCAAAAGTTCTTTTTTTTATTTAAAATTTTTTATTTTTTGTCAAAAAAAAATATTAAGGCAAGAGCAGTTCTTGAGGAGCGTGCAATCGTTTCGAAATCTAACTCACAACTGGTTTTCTCAATTCCCTCACACATTCGTTATAAGTAAAATATGAAGAACTCATTCATGCTACCTGCTTGCCTGCCTCTCACATACAACACGACCAACCAATCGTCGATTTGTTTATGTTTGCACCAATACATGAAATGTGTTTACTCACAAAACAATAAATAAACAAGAGTTGAGCTGTTGAGCATCGATGTTTACATTAAACACCACCACTTTGTAGTTCATTCTTATTTCTTCTTATTCCTCAATTTTTCCTTCTATTTTTTGTATTTGTAGTTGTTCTGCTCAGTCGCGTAATTCATGAAAAAAACTTTTCTTGTCGCAAATTTAAATTTTCCACAATTTTCTTCAATTAATAAATGAAAATTGCATCACATCTGTGAATTAATCAACCAAGAGAGAATATGAGAGACACAAGCACCGCCCTTCAAACATTATCATGAGAATGTATGAGTAAACATGAGAAAAAAATGAGAAGAAAAAAAATGTTTGTTGGTAAAATAAGATCGACGAAGTTTACAAACGTTGATGAGGCAAGCGGAATGTTGATATACAATATTTTCATCCATAGTTGGAAACTTGGCAAAATAAATATTTTGTTGACAAATCCATTATCGATGTGTGTATGTCTGCGTGCGTCAATTGAATTAAAATTTATTCCTTAATAATTTGATAATGAATTCAAGGCTTTTCAGGTACAGTTGCTGGATATTTATTTGTTATTAAAATCAATCAATTTTCCTAGAAAGACATCCTTAACTTGAACATCGAACATCGATTGAGAAAAAATAACAAAACTCATTTTTAGTACCTAATTTAATTTTTATTATCGGCAATAAAATAAAGTCACACGATGAAACAGGAGAAAAGTCAAAAGCTATTTCTATTGATTTATTTTCTTCAGTTCATGTTCATGTTCAGTTCAGGTAGGAAGAATTTCTAAGAATTAATCGATTTTTTTTGCATCGACTCCAAATTATAGGATGCAATTAAACCACCCAAGAATTAATTCTTGTTTTCGTCCATAGACGTCCTTTTTTGCTCAAAACATCTATATTATTGATTTTTTGGAGTTAAAATAATTTTTTTTTTGAGAAATAAATCGAATAGAAGAAAAAAAATAATCATCATTCATTACCGTGAAAATCGCAATTTTCAACACGACTGAGACCTCCTAGAATGCTAGGCATACAAATGGAGACATGCTAAAAAGGATATCTCTGCTTTCATAAAAATAGAAAATAAAAAAAATTAAAAGTCTTTTTTCAGGTCCATGATTGAAGAAAGGGAGCGTAGAAAATTTCTTGTGAAGACTTTTTTTTTTTTTGCTTTGCTTTGAATAAATTTTTTGCTGTGGCATTTTGAATATTGCTACCTAAAAACAAAGAATTATAAATATGTTGTGAATGGCAAATGAGCATGCATGCATGTGTTTACTGAGAATTTCAACCATCCAAAACAAAGGGCAATAATGATGAAGTTTTTAGTTCTTTATAGAAATTGAATGCGCATTTTTTCTAGTTCTATTGAAATTATTTTACGTATGAGTCTATGAGGTGCCGTTCACTTAGTACGTCCGCATTTTAGGAGGAAGTGGGGGGGGTGGGAGGTTACAGGATTTTGTAATATGCCAAATATAGGAAAAAAATTTCCATACAAAAAACGTAACAAAGAGGGAGGGGGGTCTAAAAAGTCGTTTTTATGCGTAACGTCAACGGCCTCTAATAGCAATATTTTATATTTTCACTTTAAAAATCATTTTAATAAAAACTAATAATTTTTAAAATGGAAATACTATTAATTTGATCTACCTAAATACTCAATTTAAGAGTCTTTACAGGGTAGCTTTAGATTTTTTTAAATCTTGAATTCATAAAGACATTGAAGCATTATTATCATTCTACAAATATGTTCCTTTTCCAAATGATTTTCATGGAAATGTAATGTTTGAATCCTGGTCTAACTTAAGATCATCAAAGAATTTTCTAAAAAAATTGTAGTTTGACTAAAATTATCAGATATGAACCCAAAAAACCGTTAAAATATAATCTCAATATTTAAATGACTTGACAGCCTGACAAAAAAAAATTCACAAGAAATTCCCAACATTAAGTCAGCAAGTAAGAACTAGAAACAAAAAAAAAATATTCTCAGAAATAAAATATTCAGAATTATTATATTTTTTCAGTAGCACAATCACGTTAAAGCGTGCTGCATTTTATAGTCTTGAATCGGTCTCAATTATGAAGTTTAAAACAGCATGAGAGTGAAAGGGTTAAGCTAGGAGCAAAATATCGGTTAGGCTCTCATTAGTAGACCTGAACATATTTTTGGCTGTAAAGAATAATAAAATATTTTGATTTTATTACAGGGATTATGATGGTCATAAGCTAAACTAGAGAGAAGCAAATATCCACAATGAATGCTAATCCCTTCTCCGCCTTCTGATAACATCGACAAGAAGTAAAAAAGAAAAAAAAAAATATTTATCCTTTTAAGATCGATTTTAGTAAAATTTGCTTTGGTTTTCATGGAAAATATTTGTCACTAATTGCATTTGTAATAACCCAATTTTAGCATTGATTCCTGCCTTGTTTTTAATACATTATATGGGAATTATATGCCCCTTATAACATGATTGTTTCGCTTAAGGAATAAAGTAAAGAACATTTCAAGAAATGAAAAAAATAAAAATATACTGTTAAGCCGATTGCCACAAATGTCCAAAATGAAATTATAAAAAGTTGAGCTTGATTTCCGAGAATGGTCTTTTTTTTAAAAACATACACAAGAGGAACAGAAAGTATTTAAAGCCAAGAATAAAAGCCGATTAGAAGCTGTAAGGTGCGTGATAAATTCTATATTTAAAAGGATCAACGAATCTGGATGCTGGAAATGTTTTAAAAAGGTGCAAAATCTTTATCATTTTTTTTTGCTGTTGTCATTGTGCCTAAAATATCAATGTCATAAAGTTTATTTGTTGGTTAAAATTTACACAATAGTCAACAAATGAATATTTCTTTTTTTTTTGTCTCAATTGCTTGAAAGTCCCTCAGAATGATTTTGTGTGGATTTTTATGAAGGTTTCGCAATATTCAGGTCAAAAAATAATTTTAACATTCTGTCTTCGTTGAGTCCACTTAATGTGCATCTACTTAGAGATAATTTATGGATGCTTATTTTAGTGGTGCATAACATGAACATTTGACCGAGAGATTAAAAATACTTTCTTTGGTTTTTCCGATTTTCTTAGAAATTAGGTTGTGAATTGGCAATTTATGTCAATTGAGAAGTTTTAACGAACTTTTGCTTTATTGCTTCTTTGAATACTGAATTGAAGATAATGTATGCAAAAAATAAATTGTTTTATATTGTTGACAATTCAATAAATTGAAGATGTATCTGAATATTAAAATTTTTATTTTTTTTTTAATAATTTTTTTTTTTATTAAATTTTTACTTTTATAATAATTTAGCAAATTTAAAATTTTATGATATTAAAAAAAAAAACATTTAGAGTAAGAAAAATAATTTTAACTATTCAAAATATCTACTCAAAAAAAATGTTAAAAATATAAACCACAAAATTAAATTTATTAAACAAATTTACAGATTTCATAATCATTCATAATTTTGATTTTCAAGCACGTTCCTTAATACATTGCAAATCAAAAATCGCAAAACATCAAAAAAATTCACACCGAAAAAATTCTTCCAAAATCACATTCAAGGGACATAAACACAAAACTTCAAAAATAAAATAAAAATCTCTAATAATAATAAATAGTCTTGCAAAAAAAAGAAAGAGAAAAAAAAAATTAAAAACGATGCAATCGACACCAAAAAAAAATGAGAAGCTGCTTTCTATTTATTATAATAAGAAGCATAAAGCAAAGAAAAGCAAAATTTTTAAATTTCGGCTTTTTTAAAACGCAAAAATGTTAAGTAAACAACAACAATGAGATTTGAGGATAAAAAAATAAAGTCATCATCGATTCCTTTTCAACATCATAGAAATTGTGTTTTTCTTAAATAAATTGATTTTTTGTTGTTGCCATTCTCCTTTGTTTTCTTTTCTTTCGGTTTCCATTGCTAAAAAAAAACTAAAAAGTCATTTTCGGAAATTTATTTATTTTTAAAAGAAATTAAAGAAAACTTTTTTTTCTAAATGCGGTAATCGTTTGATCACATATCAAGGAATAACAACAACAAAAAGGACTTGTTGTGGATGGTTGTTGACAGAAATTAACTTCATTTTTTAAATTTTATTTGATGAGTATCCATTTATTATTATAAGTCAATCGATGATCCTTAATTGATAGAAATTTCATTTTTGATATGAAAAAAATAGAAACATGATGGAAATTTTCAGAAGCAATATTTGAATTTAGGACACAGCACGATACATGTTAAGTCAATTTACAGACAAGCCAGGTGCAAATAAACTCAACGATTGATAAACAATAGCTCGTTATTTGTTAATATATCACTTTTTTCGGAAATTTACAGCATAAGCCAAAAGCTGAGGCTCCTAATGAATACATCAACAGTTCTTCTGAAAAGTCTTTTGTTATATCTTCAACAAAATCGACTTAGCAGGAGGTGTGACTTTTATCAAATAGTACCGATATATGCATGCACATTTCCTCTTTATAAATGACAATGTAGTGTAAAGAAAAAAAAAAAGTCTGCAGCACAATAGTTAATGTGACTAAATAGAAGGCAATTCTTGTCATCAGCTTCATGCAATTCTTGCTCTTTTTTTGTTACTGCTAATTCTTCTTTTTTTGGCAAAAGTCAAAAGAGATGAATTTTTTAGATTATTTGAATCTTTTTGTGTAAAATATGTGTCAATTTGTGAATATTTACTGCATAACTCATCAAAATTAATTGCCTTCTTAAATGTTCAAGATTAAGCCAAAGACTTCTTTTTTGACAACCAAAGCAGCTTGCTGTCAAATTTATAAGATTTTCGAGATTAAGATTAAACATAGAATGCAATTTGCATTCAAAGAATTTAAAAGCTAATCAAATTTTACTAAAAATTTCAAAAATTTAAAAAAAAACTAAAATTTACAACAAAATCTTGAATGAATTTGATGCTCGATCCATTCAATATCATCTCAAACATCTCAAAACATATTTTCATAAAATTCAAATAAACACTCAAAAACGAATTTTAAGGCACAAATCATCAAAATATTTGCTATCAATTTTCAACCCTTTTTAATTCCATTACCTCAATTGGCAAAAAAAATCGATTAATTCTTAGAAATTCCTCCTACCTGAGCTGAACATGAACATGAACTGAAAAAAATAAATCAATAGAAATAGATTTTGACTTTTCTCCTGTTTCATCGTGTGACTTTATTTTATTGCCGATAATAAAAATTAAATTAGGTACTAAAAATGAGTTTTGTTAATTTTTCTCAATCGATGTTCGATGTTCAAGTTAAGGATGTCTTTCTAGGAAAATTGATTGATTTTAATAACAAATAAATATCCAGCAACTGTACCTGAAAAGCCCTGAATTCATTATCAAATTATTGAAGAATAAATTTTAATTCAATTGATGCACACAGACATGCACACATCGATAATGGATTTGTCAACAAAATATTTATTTTGCCAAGTTTCCAACTATGGATGAAAATATTGTATATCAACATTCCGCTTGCCTCATCAACGTTTGTAAACTTCGTCGATCTTATTTTACCAACAAACATTTTTTTCTTCTCTTTTTTTCTCATGTTTACTCATACATTCTCATGATAATATTTGAAGGGCGGTGCTTGTATCTCTCATATTCTCTCTTCTATGATTAATTCATAGATGTGGTGCAATTTTCATTTATTAATTGAAGAAAAGTATGGAAAATTTAAATTTGCGACAAGAAAAGTTTTTTTTATGAATTACGCGACTGAGCAGAACAACTACAAATACAGAAAATAGAAGGAAATATGAAAATTGAGGAATAAGAAAATATAAGAATGAGCTACAAAGTGGTGGTGTTTAATGTAAACATCGATGCTCAACAGCTCAACTCTTGTTTATTTATTGTTTTGTGAGTAAACACATTTCATGTATTGGTGCAAACATAAACAAATCGACGATTGGTTGGTCGTGTTGTATGTGAGAGGCAGGCAAGCAGGTAGCATGAATGAGTTCTTCATATTTTACTTATAACGAATGTGTGAGGGAATTGAGAAAACCAGTTGTGAGTTAGATTTCGAAACGATTGCACGCTCTTCAAGAACTGCTCTTGCCTTAATATTTTTTTTGACAAAAAATAAAAAAATTTTAGAAAAAAAGAACTTTTGAAAAGTGTAAAAAAAAAATAATTTGAAAAAAAGAAAAAATTAAACTAAATGAAAAGTAAAAATTAAAGTGAATCGGATGAAAAATATGGTTAAAGCTGATTATCCGACATTAAAAATGAACATGATGAATTTAAATAGTGAAACAATGTTTGCCCTTACGGCTCGCACTCCACTTAAATCAAGTTTCTCAATTAGTTCCATTTTACCTGAAACAATGAAGACATCTCCATCACAATCACCATCACCATGTCATACACCAATTGGATCAGAACCAGAAGATCTTACAGATACAGAATCAGATTTAGATGTGACAGGAACACCGCCACCACAAGAGAATGATTGTTGTGGAAATAATACAAATGATAGTATCGAGACATGTAGTAATAAGGATAAATCATTAGAAGACTGTGAAACTAGTAGCACCAATGAAGGAGAGAAGAAGGATGGCGAGAAGAAATCAAATGAGAAGCCAAGCTATTCATATAATGCACTTATTATGCTCGCTATTCGACAAAGTCCTGAAAAAAGACTGACACTTAATGGAATTTACGAGTACATTATGAAGAACTTTCCTTATTATCGCAATAATAAACAAGGTGTGTGTCACTTCCATGTCCTCATTTCTTTTCATATTTTTGAGCAATTTTTTTTGAATTTCAAGTTGACTAATAAAATTTTATATTTTTGTCCAAATTAGGCTGGCAAAATTCAATTCGTCACAATTTGAGTCTAAATAAATGCTTTGTAAAAGTTCCAAGACATTATGATGATCCAGGCAAAGGAAATTATTGGATGTTAGATCCATCAGCTGAAGATGTATTTATTGGTGGATCAACTGGCAAATTAAGACGTCGTTCAACAGCTGCATCAAGATCACGATTAGCAGCATTTAAACGATCACTTGTTGGTCCAATGTTTCCATCCCTTGGTTACTCACCATTCTTATATCCATCACCAGCAGCTGCACTTGCTCAAATGTATCGATATGGTCCATATGCACCACAAATGGCACCAAAACCAACTGCCTTACCACTAGGCCTTCCTCTTGCATCCGGCTTTGGAATGGAACGATTCCTTGGAGCATCACAAAATACACCAAATCCATCTGCTGAACTCTACCAAAGATTGCAATATCAACAAATTCTTCAACATCATGCAGCTGCTGTTCAACAACAACAACAAGTTGCAGCACATTTACATCATCAGCAACAACAGCATCAACAACAACAACAACTTAGTCCAAATCACGAAACCTCATCACCTCACCTTTCGCCTTCCGCTCAACATTCACCCATCACACCGACGGTATTCAAGCCAATAACCGTTGTTTCAAGACACAGTTAGTGTAAGCAGATGAAAGAAAAAAAATGTTTTTCATTTTATTGTGCTTATTTATGAACAATGTGAGGCTCTATTTAATACTCCAGTGACATTTTGGGCGTAAACGTTCGATGATGGAAGCAAAAAGAACTAAAAAAACTATGTTTGTTAAAAATTTGTGATAATTTTGTCTTTGGTGCAACATTAATTTAAAATTCATTTTCTAAATGAATCGACCTTCTGTATATGTAGATAACCTAAATGTATAGTTAATGAATGAACTTCTTAGAATGTTTTAATTTTTATTCAAAAAAAAAATGCTTCTTAAATTTTTTTTATCAAATCTAATAAAAATAAATTTTATTTAAAATGAAAGTTGAAAAAATGAAAAAAAGAAAATACAAAAAATTCTTATTTATTTATTTATGATAATTTTCAGGCATTCTCTCGTCCAGATAATTTGCGACATAAAACAATTTAATTTCTTTTAACTGAGTAAATATTTTTCAGTAATTTGTATGCCTTTATTGCTTGACATAAACAACAAAAAAAAGAGAGTCTAATCTAGATTTAAAAGAATTTTTTTATTTTATTTATTTTTGGGAGTTCTAGTCTCTCTGAATTATAGTCATAGTATATGGAGCTTGACACTATTTACAACAATTTCTTACGTTAATCAAGCAAATTTATTTATACGCGTCGCAGGAAAATTATTCAATTGAAATCGTCTTTCGTTCCTCAAATATTAAATTTATTTTTGTTTTGTGACTGACTGAGAAGAAATTTTTTATATTTTTGTGTGTACGGAGGGGAAAAGAAATGAGCATTTTTGAGTACTGAGTAATATTTAATGCTTTTTATGAGTGTGTCATTTTGAGATGTAATTTATTTAGTTTGGGTGTTTAAATTGGATGACTGGTTGTCTGAATGGGTGGAAAATTGTTTTGAGTTACTTTTTAAGCAATTGATCATTAATCTGGTTCTAATGCTATACTTGATTCAATTGCTATGCTAGGATTAAATTCTTAGATAATTTGCGAATTAAAAAATAAAAATTTCAAAATTGGAATGTTTTTTAATTTTTTTTACAATTCTATGGTTCTTATTTTGACACCAACCTGTCAAAAAATAAAAAGAAAGTTAAAAAATTTTGAATAAAATTTTTAAGGATCAAATTTTTCTCAAAACTCGTTTTTTTTTGCATCAAAATTAATTTGTTTTCAAAAAGTTACATATTTCTTTTTAAGTTAGAAGAATTAGGTATTTTTCATTCCAAAAGTTAGATTTTTTAAAATGAAATTTTGAATTTTTTAAAATCAGCTCTCAAATTTTGAACATAAAAAAATTTGAATTAAAAATTTGTTTTTAACATTTTCAGCAATTTTTTAACACTTATTATTACAAAATCCCAGCCAAACCCTTCCTGAAAAAATCATCACTACACCCATCATCAAAATTTTACACCATATCCTTTCAAAACCCTCAAAAAACTTTCCTCATCCAATTTTTATGACATCAAAAAAAGAAAGAAAGAAAAAAATAAATTTATGTCACGACGATCATTATTATCATTTCAATCCATATGTGGTACTTAAGACGATGTCAAATTTGAGACATATTACGTCTGACGAGAGAGTCATAAAAAAAACTTATGCTGAAAATCGCACATAAATCGCATTCAATTTTACACACAAAAGCCTTCGCCCGAGTTCACAATTTCTCACATGATACATACTTTATTTCAATTCAATTTAATACGATGATGTATTATGATATTAAAAGAAATGTTTTTGTACACAATATAGTTCTCATCAATTGGATAATCGTTTGATTACATATCAACAGAATCAGCATAAAGTCGTAAAAAATAAATTTTGTTGAGATAAATTCCTTTTTATATGGAATTTCTTTTTTTTTGAAGCATAATTTTATTGCTTATGTATGGGGGTTTGGGGTGATAGTTTGTCTGTCTGTCTGGTTGTAGATTTTTATGGTTAGCTGATTTGTTTGTCAGTTTGTCTATGATTTTGTCTATGATTTTGTGCACGAAACTACTTTTTTATTTGATTTTTTGTATTTTCCTACGTTAAGTCAGTAAATTAACTTTAATAAAGTTTGTAGGAATCATACCTTAAGTATGACTAGATTATACTTTAATAAGATCAAAAATAAAAATTTTTTCACCCTGAAAATTCATCAAATGCTCTAATAGCACAATATTAACTAGATCCTAGTACAATAAACTCCCAGAAAAACGCTTTAGTCTCCAACTAATCAATAACTCCATAAAACAATTTTTAGTAAAGCTTACAAGCAGCAAAAATGAAAAACGTCAACGAATTTGCGTCTTGAATGCGATGATTTATCTCTTTAATGATAATTGACATGCTAGATGTGACACTTTGTTAGTCTTGAAAAAAAAACGAAAAAGAAAAAAATAGATTGAAATGTAGAAGTCTTTAAATTTAAATTGTTTTCACTCTTTATCTCTTACTTCATATTCAGTTCAGTTCAGGTCTATAAAAAAAATTTTATTTTACTTCTACATTAGAGCTTCTTTTAACGAGTAATGAGATTAAATTAAATGGAGTATTATGTGTCGCAAACATGTTAAAAATTATATGAAGTCATCGTGATAAAGTTTTAAGTCTGTGCTTGCAATTTTCTTTTCACACAAACTATTCACTTTAATATGTGTTTATGATAAATTCTTTTTTATTTTATATATGCAATATTATGATGATGAATTTGATAAATGAGTGACTTAATTGAGAAAAATTTGAGTTAAATAAGAAGAAATGAAAAGAAAATTGTGATTTAAGTGGGAAAAAAGTGTGACAATAATGATGTGATATTTGTATAAAATATGTGAGTGAGTTTAGTATGATGATAAGTGCTGATGGAAAAATAAAAATTTTGTTTAGATTGAAAAATATTTAAAAAATTAACCGAAGATAAGGGATTACAATTTGAAATATATTTATTAGGATTCGAGCCCATTGTAGTAATGCCAATTATTTTTTTGACATTCTATGATTTTATTGCATGAACTAAAATTTGACAAATTTAGATTCAAAAATTTTTTTAAAATAAATTTTGAGTTAATTTAATGAAATTTTAAAAATGACTCTATTTAAGTATTTGATTGTAAAAAAATCCCAGTACTCTTTTTTCACATCAATATTTCTGCAAACTTAACAGAAAATATTTTCACAAAACTCTCCAGTCAACATCATACACCCAGCATGCGCAACATTCACAAGTATCCTGAGAAAACGTATTTATTTTAAAAAAATTATTTAAATCAATAAAAAATAAAAAAAAAGAGAATTGCAATGAGCTGAAAACCCAATTATGGGTTAAAATAGGTAGTTTATAAATTGCACGTACAATTACACACTGCAATGTGAAGCTGACAGGGAACAAATGAAATTGTTGTTAAATCATGTGGAAGATAAATTTATTTTATTTCATTCGTGTTCCATGCCTGTTCTAATTTAAAGGAGATTGTAAAGCACTTAAAGATTACTTCTGTCAATTGACAGACATTTGACTTCAAAATATTTTTTTTCTTTTCTTTAAATTTAAATGCTGTTTATTCAAACACTCAAAAAAAAAATAAGTTTCAATATTTTTTTCCCAGTAAATCTCTTAATATTTATTGTAGATTTGTATGGGAAGAAGAAGTAAAAGATTGGCAAAATCGTGTAGTATTCTTAACAAATTGTAGAATAATGAGAAGATGTAATTTTTATTTCCAGTGGTACAATCGTGATTCAATAAGGCGTAAAATGGATTCAATTGATTCTTGATTTCAATTGTCAATATTCGAGCATCATTTTCTTATGTTCGATCAAGAGAATCAAAGCTACATTGTTCAATTTCCCATAATACAATTAATATTTTAAGAAGAATATCCCACAAGATGAGGAGTGAGTTTTGGAGTTTTTTGCAGGTTTTTTGATAGAATACAGCGCATTTTCTAGGGTCAATAATATTAAAATGCTATTGAGTGTCTAAAATAAACCTTCATTTTAATCCCGGAAGGCACAGATAGGGTAATCGGGATGAAATCCTGCACCAAGCTGGCATATAATTTATGCCGGAGTGGTTCTAGCTTTACTACGACTTGGTGCCGACTTTCATCTTGATTATCCGATTTGTGCCTTTCGGGAATCATTTGAACTAAAATTTTCAATAAATTTAGGTTCTTTAAATGCTATTAAAAATTACAAAAAATTTTAAAACTGATAAGCATTTCCAACATAATAAGGACACCAAGTCAAACCTACCACATAATCACCCAGAACATAAATCATTTCACATCCATAAAATCTAAGTTCATACATCTTCTCAAGTACATTATGAAATTCCACAAGAATCTTCTTTTCAGCCCCAGATTTTCATTCTTATTCTCAACTTATTCTAGATTAGATAGATTCCGGTATACGGAAAAGAGAGTCGACACACAAAAAAAAAGAACTCGAAAGAATTAAAAAAAAAACTTTTCACCCAACACAGCTAATCTGTTAACAATAAATTTAATTCCATTTAAGACTCTTCCCATTATTTATTTTAATTTCTTTTCATAGTCCAAAAAAAAATTGTTTCATGAGCTGAGAAGATGAAAGCAAAAGAGAAAAAAAGAAGAAAAGTTTATGAAACAGATTATGAGGATTGAGGAGCATAAATTCATTATACAATGTTATGTGACCGTGTGTATAAGAAATGAAAATAAGAAGCAAAAAAAAAAAAGGCAGAAGCAATAATTGAGGCGTATAAATGTACGTACGTAAGAGAAATAATAAAGATGTAAAAGTAGAATAACATAAGAAAAAAAAATTTCAATGGGAGCAAATATGAGAGAGGTAATAAAATGAAATAACTTATGCTATATCATACATCTTACCTTACCTTCAACATATCCATACACACATATACATACAATCAAATAAATAAATAATTCCCTATAAGCTCTGGTAAGTGATACTTCTAGGGGTTAAAAAATAAAATAAAATATAAAATCTATTACAACACATTACAATGTGTATAAAATGTTTTATTGTCTAATGCTGGCATGAAAGGTTTATAATGTTAAGGCATTGAAGCTACTTGTGACCCACTAAGTGATAATTTAACTGCAATATGTGATGGGAGAAAAAAATGTTACATTTTACATTCCATTTATATCCTTACAGCTTGTGTAGAAGTCTCTTTTCCTTGTAAAAAACCACTCGAAATAATAATTTCTCTTCTTATTCTTACATACTGTCAACAGCAGGAGGCAATTAAGATCTCTCACTATTTTATGTTTCGTTTCTTGCTGTTTAATCGAAAATTTATATGCTTGGAGGGTCAGGGTTGGGATTGATGGGAGATTGTGATGGTTTGATGAATATTAAAGTCGGATTTTAAGTCTGTACTTGTTCAACTTCATCGTATAAAGAAGTTTCAAACAATTTGGTCTTTAACTTGATGATCAACTTGATCGTTAGATTTGTTGTCAACATTATGATCATATTCAATATTACATAATTTATAGGAATTATTTACTTTAATATCAGCTTAATTATGATCATCAAGTTTACTTTAAACTTGACCATTAACTTGATTATGAAGTTAAGCTTCAATTTGATTATCAAGTCAAGCATCAACTTGACTTTCAAGTTAATCACCAACTTGACTGTCAAGTTTCAACTTGATTGTAAAGTCAATCGTTAACTTAACTATCAATTTAATCGTTTGCTGGAATGTCAAATCAATCATCAACTTGATCATCAAATCAATCATCAACTTGACTATCAATTCAATCATCAACTTGACTGTCAAGTCAATTATCAACTTAATTGTTAAAATATCTTCCAATCTGATTAGTTATTAAACATTTCATGAATATCAAGTAAGTAGCCTATCAACTTGACTTTCAACAAAAAATTGAACTTGACTTAAATTTAAATTAAATCCTCAAAATTCATCTAAATAAAATAAATAATTTAAAATTGTTAACTGATATCCAAAATTCAACTCTGCCTCGTACAACTATAATAATGATGAAGCAAGCGAATCGATTATAAGGGTGCTGAATAAGTTCTTAACCGATATATAATGAGATTATGAGAGCAACATTGCCTATGAACGATATGTATAATTCTTAATTCTTCCTCATTTATGAATGAAATAGCATGCAGTTAGTCGAGTGGACGATTTTTATAGCCAACAATGTGAACGAAAAAAAATAATAATTTCGTTGCGGATTTACTGAATGTACTGCGTGTGTGAGAACAAAACAATTTAAATCTTCTCAGAAAGACATTCAATTGAACTTTTTAGTGGCCTCCAAGTCAGCTCAAGTCTTTTTGTCGACGACGAATTTTTATTTTTCTTCTCTTTACTGTAAAAAGAGAAAGAAAAAAAAAAAACACAAAAAATTTTTTTTGAAGAAAAGAATTGAATTAAGAACTTCCCAATTGATCGCGACTGAAAACTTCCGCTTTCTACCCACAGTCAATTGACTTCAATCACACAAAAAAATCACTTATTGTTGTGTAGATATTTAGATGTTTTCATAATACATTAATTTAGCTTTTTTGTATGAATTTATATGTGATGTGTTTAAGAAACAGTAATTGTGATAATGATTGTGGTGATTGTGCGCATTTTTATTGACAATATTTTTAGATTTGTAACGGTTTTTTTATGATTTGAGAATTTGTTTTTTTTCCAAAATTTTAAATATTTATTTTTTTTCCAATATTTTAAATATTTTATTTTTTTTTTCAATATTTTAAAGATTTTAATTTTTTAAGAAACCGAAAGAGGAAAAAGAAAAAGTAAAGGTCCTTTAATTAATAATACGGACCATAATAAAAATAAAAATAAAATAATAATAATAATAATTTTTTAAAATGTTTATTTGAAATTTTTTTCAAATGAAATTTTAAAGATTTGTAACGTAAATTTAAAATTTAAAAAATTTATCATTTTTTTTTAAATTAAATTTTTAAAACTATTCGTTGTTGAACAATTTTAATGTTCCAGATTTTTTAGTTAATTATGAGCCAGCTAGTTTAAATTTGATTTCTCTACCCAACCAACTATAAACCCAACACCCAATATCCAAATTGAACCATCAATTCACCACTTTACTCAAACTTCACGTCAAATAATCTTTTATTTTGAGGTGACACATAAAGAAAGTACAATTTTTTTTCTACAAAGATATATTTCAATGTCAAATTTATCTAATGATTTCATAATTGAAATTGAAATGTTGCTATGGCAGATATTATAATGGCTTTGATGCACTTAATATTATTTAAATTATCTTTCTTTTTTTGCTTACAGCTTTCAATCACAATTTTTCTTACTTTTCAGTCTTTTTTTTTGATGTGCGTAAAAATGATTTTTTTTTCGGAACCGCTTAATCGATAAAAAAGAATCAAAGTTAAAAGTGAAATGTTTTCTTTTAAAATAAAAATTGATTTTGATTGAAAGCATTTTGAGATTTATTTTGCATCGTTAATAAATGTTGTTTAGATTTGTGTGTAATTTATTGAAATACTGGGTAATTTATTAATTTAATTTTCTTGTTTTCTGTATACAAATGCAAGGTTAGTAATTAATGAAATTAAGTGTGATGAAATGAAGCTGCGCGTAATTAGTTGGTGCATTTTTGAATCTACTTAGTAACTGAAAGAATTCACAGATCGACAAAAATTAATAACACGAAGTTTTTTTTTCATTTAGAAACTAAAAAAAAATTTTTTTCTTCCATTTTTTAAATATTAAAAAATATTTATGCCATAAAATTTTTATGATCAATCTTTTTCTCGCTAATATTCAATTTTGACGAAATATTTTTTTATGAAGACATTAGCGCTGATGAAATATTTTTTTAAGCATATGTAATAATTTTTTTGGCGTTGTTTAATAATATTTATGTCATTTAATTTGAATGAGATTTGAAAAAATATTTTATGATTTTTTAGTTTTTCAGAGATTTTTAAAAATAAAATGATGTAAAATATTCAAAAAAAATTAAATTTGAATCAAAGCTTGAAATATACTTCAAAAAATTCAACTAAATATTTAACATAATTAATGATTGACCAACTATGCACTGCCCTACTATCCAAAATTCATTTAATCAACAGTCATGATTCTCAGCTTTCGTGACCAGTTGTTGAAATTTTGATGAATTGCTACTAAATTTTTTTACATTATAATTTATAACAAATGGTCAATAATTTGAATTTTCTATTGCATATTTATCCAACCAATCATCTCAAACTTCAAACGATTAAAAATTTCGCAACAATTCCGCAAAGAAAATTTTTAATTAATGAATTTTTAAAAAAATTATATATTAAAAAAAAAAAAGATTTTATGCATGAGGAATTTCCTTTTCAGCAACAAACAACTCATCATAAATTTTCATCAAAAAATCACAGCTTAACTTTCCAAACTTGTCTCTAATAAATTTTTTAATCCCCTTTAATATTGCAAAAAAAAAAAAAATCTACAAGAAAAAATAATTTAAATAAATTTTTGTTTAAAGACTCTATAATATTAGCCATCATCATGGCTATTGATAGACATAAATGTGATTGAGAACAATCAATTAATTCACAAATACATGAATGTAGATTTAAATCTATTAAAATTAATTTGAAGTCAATGAATACTTGGATATCTTTATTCAAATCAGTGATCAATAAAGGCCCCAAAAAGCCGCTCTATTACCTCTTAATTCAATTGGAAAACATATTCATCTATATCAAATCTTTGGTTTTTTGCTGTTGCTGACATAAAAGCACTGTATACATTGTTGTAGAATTAAACAAGTTGGTAGTCAGACCGTGGGGAAGGTTGTGTGTGGGTTGAGGGTTAAATAAGTAAGTTTAACCTAGAAGTATTCAGATTTAATGATTTTCATATTCACACCGTTTCACGTTGTGAATATATTGATTTCGATACACTTGAAAAATCGTTTTTTTAGTTTTTTGGCGCCAAAACTCAAAATTTTCATAAACAGTTCGGTGTGAAAAGTTCGGCCTCAAAATTATCTACAAAATACAAAAAACCGCATTGAAAAAGGTTTTGATGCCTCCGGACACGACCCCAAATAGTGGTGGTGTATGCTTACAAGCAAGTTTGTTCCTCGCAGAACTCAAATACGAAAAAACCATTTTATGTCAAAAATGTCTCAAAATGTGCGCATTATCACTCAAATGTGCACCTCACACGTTGGTGCCGATCCATGTAGATGGATCTGAGAAACTAACGAAATAGTGTGTTTTTTAAGCATATTTTAGCCGATTATTGCAAAATACATTTAAAAAATTTCACGCAAATTGTGAATTAAACTTTTTTGATCAGAATTAATAAAAAAATGAAGTTTTGTTGAGAAAAAATACAAAAAAACTTTGTTAGTCACCAGTACACCCCTCACAAACCTAAATTTTGGAAAAATTCATGTGGTTCACTGTATGGATGGATTTTTGTAAACTTTTCTGTTTTTGATCAATTAATGCGAGAACTTTTATGGAAAAATAACAAAAATATTTTTAATCCAATTTTAATTGGTTAAAAAGTCGAAAAAGTTCAAAAAATTGTCATTTTCGGGACGTTTTGGTTTCCTATGCCTACAGTTCGGACTTAAAAATTCCAGTAACTTGTGATTATTGTAGCTTATAATTAGACCTAAAAGACGTACATACACTGTCGTATCCAAAAATATCAATTAGTGGTTCAAAGTTAAGTCCAAAAGTAAAAATTTTCGATTTTTTTGGAAACTTAATTGTTAATCTTATGCAAAGCGAAGTTTTTCTGACCCGATCGGGACTAAATCTTCAAACTTATGCAAAGCGAAGCTTTGCTGACCCGATGGAGTCTTAATTTTCAATTTTATGCAAAGCAAAGCTTTGCTGACCCGATCGAGTCTTAATCTTCAATCTTATGCAAAGCGAAGCTTTGCTGACCCGATCGAGACTTAATCATCAAACTTATGCAAAGCGAAGCTTTGCTGACCCGATGGAGTCTTAATCTTCAATCTTATGCAAAGCAAAGCTTTGCTGACCCGATCGAGTCTTAATCTTCAATCTTATGCAAAGCGAAGCTTTGCTGACCCGATCGAGACTTAATCATCAAACTTATGCAAAGCGAAGCTTTGCTGACCCGATGGAGTTTTAATCTTCAAACTAATGCAAAGCGAAGCTTTGCTGACCCGATGGAGTTTTAATCTTCAATCTTATGCAAAGCGAAGCTTTGCTGACCCAATGGAGTCTTATTTTTCAATCCCATGCAAAGCAAAGCTTTGCTGACCCGAAAGAGAGTTTTGGAACGGTGTGAATATGCTCATGAAGCGTGATCCGCTTCATTACTAGTTATATTAAATGTTTAATTTTACTTACATTCAGCCTTAGAGCGCTCAGCTTTAATCAGGTTCTGATTCTTGACAACCTCAACCATTAAACCAGTTAGTTAAAAACTGAAAAATGCTCAGTTTTAAGAAAAGAAAGTCTTAAAATGCTCAACCTTAACAAGATTTGGATCTCAGACCTGGAAACGCTCAGCTTTAGTGACGTTCAGCTGTAAGGTTCAGCTCAGCTTTAACGATGTTCAGACTTAAAAACTCTCAGCTATAAAACTGTGAAGTCTAAATTATCATTAAATTTACCAACGCTTAGCTTGAATGCCTTTTAGTTTAAATGACGTTCAGCCTTTCAAAGACGTTAAATTTTTTAGTGACGTCCAGCTTCAAGACGCTCTGCCTTGTTAAGTTAACTTTAATCGAACAAAAATCATTAAGTTTCAAGATTTTAGATCAAAACTAACCTCAAAGGTGCGAATACACCTGCAAACCATCAACCTTCACCAGAAAAATATTCTTCTATATTTATATAGCTCCTTTAACTCTCTCAAATTAATTAATTATCTCCTCTGTTTGTTTTAGATTGAATCTCTTCATGCGTGTTCGTATTCAAATATTTTATTTTTTCTTTCTTTTGATATCAAAAGTTTAACTAAGAATGAGGAGGAAGAGATGAAGGAAAGAAGAAAAAAAATTCCTGCAGTCGGCTGAATGAATAAATCTGATCATGATGAAAGATCTTTTTCATGATTTAATCGAAATCACACGTATTAGAAAAGGAGATTATGTCATATTGAATCTATGAACTGACTGTTTATTATTCACATTTACTTTAGACTTTTTAAATAACTTAAGGCAAACATATCAAAATATTTTTCGACGATTGACACAAAAAATTGTCATTAATATGGTTTTATGGAACTGGTTTGCTGATAAAGAAATAAAATAAAATAAAATTATAATTTTTTTTGTTTCTTTGAATTTTTATATTTAAATCAAAATGTAACATTTTAATCCAATTATACTCAGAAGTCTTGTGAAATGTGATGATGTGACTTATATAGCGATGAAACCTAAACGAAATATATCTTAAAATGATAATAAATTTACTACTTAAAAAACTCTAGAAATTAATTATAAAAATAAATTTCTTCTTTTCATAATTTTGAAGTTCTTCGTTTTTTTACCTAATTTGGGAGAATTATCTGCTCGAATAATTCCACAATATGTTTCGTATATTATGATTTACACAGCTTTTAGGCAAATGTCAAATGAAATTTTTTAAATCCTTTCAAATGAAGTGGAAAAACTTGATATAAGCATTTTAAATATTTTGATTTCCTTCAACCTAAAATAAGATAGTTTTAACGCTTTTTTTTTGCATGGCAGATGGTGTTGGGGGGTTTGTGTTGAGCGATTTAGTTGGCTGGACAATTTTTTTAATTTTTCAAATGAAAGTTTTTAATTTTTCTGTCAAAACTGGTTCAAGTTTAAACTTATAGAAAAAATTTAGTTAACATTGTTAAATTTTATTTAAATGCATTTTTTTGGAGGTTTCGAACCCAAAAAATATCAGTAGATTCACAAAGAAACACTTTATCGAGTAAAATTGCAATAAATCAGAAATAAATTGTTTTCCTGGGTTCAATTCCCATCATAACCCAATCTTTTAACTAACCAAATAAATTTACCCAATTCAATAATTCACAACATGCGCTCCAAGCCCCATCAACCTCTCAATCCACTTTAATCTTCAACTCTACTTCCCTCATTAATTCTGCCACAAAACATTGTCATTCAATCAAAGAGATCAATGCCGCTGATTAAAAAAAACTCTTTAATTTTTATTTCATTTTTATTTTGGCAAGGGATGCTACCGTATTTGTGTATAATGCGTAGGATACGAAAAAACATGAAATTACATTTAAAATGTGTCCAAATGCGCATATTAAAGCCACAATCAAATATTATGGTGCGACATTCAAAATAAGACAGAAATACAGTCCCACAGTTCGAGTTTAAAATATTTATTAAGAAAAAATATTCACAATAATAAGATAGTGATGTCGAACATCACAATGGCCGTATATCTTAACTAGCCTCTCAGTCAAGCCTTTCAGTTGTTGTTGTTGGAAGTAAAGTAAGAAAAAAAATATTGTGTGACGTGCATTCGAATATTTTGAATATACTCAATTTAATGGATCACCCACGCATCAATAAAGAGACGTTTATAAACACTGAGACACAATTTTTTGCTTGCTTGCTCTGGAAAAAATAAAACAAAACAACACAAAATTGTAGACAACAAGTAAATGAACAATTTCATCATATTACTTTTAATCAAATGTAATCATTTTGAGGTCAAAATATTTAATCATCAACGTGACCCACAGTTTTTTTTCTCTCAAGTGCTGCTGGAAAGAAGCATGTCGCAGTCATGAATGAATGAAAATAATTTAAGATCGCGTAGTAATTGATTTAATTAAGTGCCGACCGAATGACAGAATTAGTGTAGATTTATTGAGGTGGAGAAAGTATGGGAGCGCATTTCTTGCATTGAAAGAATGGTAATGAGATTGTCTATGCTGGATTTTAGTAGCATGAATTTATAATTTATTGAGAATCAATGAAATGCTTGAATATTAAATTGTATACCATGAAATATTAAAAAAAATAGTTAATTTATTAAATGCAGTTTTAAAGATGCATAAAGTATGATTTTATGTTATATAGTTTCTCAACTGATAATATTTAAAGGAGAATTAATTTTAAACAGCTTCATCATGAATAAATAGCTGAATTGCCATTATCACATAAATATAATTGCTTTGAGAGCAATTTAAGAAACCATATCAAAAAATTATCAGACGTGAGTTCGAATCTCAAAAAGTTAAACTACATTTTTAATTTGGTTTTAATTGATAAAATACTTCTTTTTTGCGTATTTTTTTTTTTAAATTAAGAGAGGAGAAATTAAAAAATATTTTTTTTTAAAAGTTAGTTAGGTGTCATTCACTTATGAACGACTAAATTCTCTGTAAAAAAACTTCAAACAATACAGAAATCTTTTATTTAAGACTGTCACTCATCTTCAGACTTCTTCCTCCTAAACACGACCAAATATTCATTTCTGATCAATTTAATTCACCCAGACAATCTGCAATTACCCAACACACCACCCCCACCGAAAATAACAAGCTTCAATAAGAAAATTGCAATAATTCTACTAATTTAATTGTAACAGAAAATATTTAGCTCTAAATTCATTTTCACAAGTATATAAAATTAATTACATATACATTTTAAGTCGGCAGTAGCAGCAGTCAGTAGCATTAAGACAGTAAAATGATGACGATGATCATCATCATATAATTATCGCACATTTATTGTCAATGCGCTAAAACGTTTTGTTGATGACTTCAATCATCGTTTATTGCACTTTTTATCTACTTATGCCACTGCAACTGCCGTAACGGGACAATAAATTCTGATTTTTATTACTATATGCATGCGTTTTTCGGAGGGATATTGTATGTTTCACTGATTAACTGACTGCTTTTCTCTCTCTTTCTCAGCTTTTTTCTTTGCCTTCGCTCCGTCGTTCTCCTTCAATAAAAAAAAGGTATAAATATACGATAATTAAGTTGTCTGTTGTGCAAATTTTTTACGCTTTTAATTTTTTGAGCTTATGTTGTCCAGTGTGTCGGGTACAATTCTTAATGATATTAACAGAATTCAATTCCTTTATATTATTAATTGTATTTTAAATGTGTATGAGTGTAAGTCATGTCGGTATGTAAGCAAAGCTTTCCCACGAAGAGAAGACTGTCTCCTAATTTTTTTGTTTAGTTACGAACAAAATAGAAAAATTTGATAACAATAAGATAAAGTTATAAAAGATTTGACCGAAAATAAAAAATGTAGAAAGAAACAAAAAAACGTCCTTTTTCTTGTACACATTTTTTTAATGATTTCTCATTTCACGCCGACAAAGATTGTTTATTTGCTCAATTCGGTAGCTCCTAGAATTGAAGTGTTTATTTTTTTCTAAATTTTTGTTTTATTTTTTTCGTTGCCTTTTTTTTGAAGTTACAAAATTTTTTTCTGCCTCGTAAATATTTTTTTTTTTTTTGAGGATGTTTTTGATGTTTTATATGGGGTTTAGGGTTTGTAGAAAATTATTTAAAAAAAAAATAAAATTTTAAAAAAATATTATAGGATCGTAATATTTATTTCAAACTGATTGAAAAATTTAGTTGAGAAACATAATCCAAAAATATCTAAAATATGACTGAAGAAAGTTGCTTTAATTATTCTAATTGTTTAGAATTTCATAAAAATGTAGGTTCAAATCCCACAAAAATTAAGTTTTTAAAGAGAAAATTACATAAATATTTTTGCAATTTTTTTTAAATTCTTTTTTTTTTGTCAAAATTCAATTTTTCAACACCAGTAGCAACAAAACTCATTCCCGAGTCCTAAAAACCCTATTCACATAGCAATAATTTAACATTTCATCTCCATTATCTATTTCACAAGATTCCTATTGCAATGTTTTCGTTACAAAGTCATAAAATAAAGAAGAAACAGATGAATAGAACTAACCCGAAAATGCACCATGCACATGAAATATTTTTTTTTCTTTCTTATTTTTGCTGTAACATGGTCAATATTTTCTTCACAAAAAAAGGCATCTTTTGACTCCCATTTCCAGTGAATTTTGTGTCGCATCATTTTTTTGTGATGTTGTTTCTTTATTTTTCTTTTCTGATGACAGATTCATTAGTAAATATCTTTTAAGTCTTACCGACATCTTCTGGATGATAATTTATTACAAATGTTATTTTGCTTGTAACTTTACTCGAATGAGTGCATTCAACAGTGGCGAATTGGGTACATTGCTGACTGTTTTTTTGGCAATTTTTTTTAAAAAATATATTTTTTGTGTTGTTGAAAAGAATGATGAGGATGGTATGGAATTGGTTGGTTGGGGATGGTAAAAGCGCATTAAAAAGATCAAGAATTATTGGAACTAATCACTTCTCTTGGTGACAAATGCTGCAAAAATATTTTTATCCTGATAAAGAAATTTCAGCATTCTTTTGTGAAGTATATGAAATCATATAAAAATTCTTAAAATTTTCCCTTTTTTACTCCATCAAAGCGTGGGTTCAAATCTTAACAAATGCAACTTTATTTTAATTCAAAATATATTTTTAACTATTTTTTTTTTCAAACAAATATATTGGACAGGCTGACAAACACATAAACTACAAGCTAAGTAAATTCCATAAATAAATATCTGCAAAAACAAACGAAATTGAGTCATCTCATCAGCACCCAACAGGGTCTTAAAAAATAGACAAAAAAAAAGAATTATTGGTGACACAATAGTTCCTTTACAATCGCTCACTGAATTGTCGGCAAACTTTTCTTTAACAGCAAAGAGAATCGTTTTATAGAAAATAGTCTTTTTGGAACTAAATAGAAATGTCTTCATCATGAGTTCTTTATGGTGTTGAATGCGACACAAAACACATCTTAAACATGCGGTCTTTTTTTTGGACGGTAGAAGTGAAAGAAGGAGACACACAAAAGAGAAGTCGCATTTGGTAATAATCAATAATACTGTTTGACTAATTGGTAAAATATTTTCATAAAAACAAGACGGCAGCGATGCAAGAACTGACAATAAGCTGCTTAAATGAAAACATTTCAGTAATATACGTTATACTGGTATTGTACATGTTCGATATTTCCTACAAACATCCTGCCTTTTGTGTCAATGACAATTATTCCGCTGATGTCAACAGAAAATATTTCTCTGCATTGTTTGTGGTTTCAAAATGATTTTTATACACAGTGCATCGATCATTGTGTATATGTCCCTAATAAATATCAAATCACTATGTTTCAATATCAATATTATTCTATCGAAAGTATATCTCATCAAAGAACAATTTCTTGTTCGAGATGTTTTACGTGACTAATGACCAAATTTATCCTCTGCTGTATATCCTTGAATTGTCTCCACTTTATTTCATTCGTCAGCAAACTTGATGCTGACAACAATGGAAAATATGTATATTGCAGGATGAGAGAGGTGAGGGTGCTTGCAGTTACATCAAAATCACTAGTATTTTTTGTTTATGCAACAAAAGATAGATGTGGTAGGGAAGGCTTGAATTATTGAGTGATGTGGGTGGTTAGGGTGCATTTTTTTATTAAAAATTTGATTTAATTTTTCTTCTTTTGATGAGATTTTTTTATTATTATTAATTTTTGAAATTTCAGAAATTTAGTTGCTAAGTTATTTTATCACAAAATTTTATATTACCTAAATGGTTTTTAAAAAGTAAAAAAGTTTATTAAATGATAAAAAATAATTTGGTTTGTTTCCAAAACTTAAGAACATTTCTCAGCTCAAAATTTTATTTATTAAGATTTGAACCCTGACTTCCAATAAATTTGGAAAATATTTTTTCTAAGCAAAATTCGTTTTAAACTGTTGCTTTCATTTAAGCAATTTTCCATTATAAAGTTTCAATTCTAACTATTTTTCTTCAATTTCACAAAATCAACTCTTTCATTCACCAGACAGCCACCAAAGCCCGCATCAACAAAACAATTTATCGCCAAAATTAAAATCACAATCTTCATGCAACAATAGCAAAAATAAAATTCATAAAAATCTCGTTCGCAACATTGTTAAGTGTTGAAGCGTGTCATCGATTTCCGAATTGAATCATCTCTGTTACTCAATGTTATTGTTATTTTTATGGAATCGCGCTGATGAAAGAGTTAAAAAATATTTTATAAAATGAGACACATAACATAAGAAAAATGCGAGGGTTTAGTAAGATGAATGATTATTCGGTATTAAATACCCTTTTTTTTAAATACAATAACAATAACAACAGCAGCATCAGCAGCATGAAGGAGAGAGAAAAAAAAGTTGAAAAATTGAATTTTAAAATAGCTTTTGATTTATGATTTTTAAATAGAAGTTTTGACGGACCCAATTTTCTGTTACAGGAATGTTCTTTTTTTGAGTTATTATGTGATATTAATGTTTATTTGTTCATAAAGATTAAAGATTATTTCATAAATAAATGAAGCATTCCTTTCATATGAGTGAGTCTATGGGAAATTTAATCCAACAAAAAGAATTATTTTATTGACTTTTTTTTTGTGTCTTGATAATGGCTAGACTAATTTGAAGTATTATTTAAATTTATTTAATTTGAATGTTGGCTCAATCGTTAAAATTAATGATTTTTCGTGACAAAATTTTTTTGAAGTAAAGTTTAATTCTTTGAAGAATTTGATAAAAAGTTATTGGTTTGATGAAATTATTAGAAAAAATATTTATCATTAAAAACTTTAATAATTATAATTGAAGGATAACTTATCATTAGGAAACATTCATAAATAATGTCCGAAATTAACGGTCATTTTTCAAAAAAAAGAACAAAAGAATTTTAAGAAATTCTATTGTTCTCGACCTCATTCCCCTTCTTCTTGGAAGTAATTTATGAACGGCCCCATAAGTATGAAATATTATTTAAAAAAATAAGTTTAAAATTATTTTAAAAAATAAATAAAATCAGATAACTACAAATAATTGAATTTATAAATGAGAGATTTGAACTATAATTCTTTTTTGAAAAAATGATTAGTAATTTACGAACTAGTCTATCAAGTCATGTTACCAAAAGTCGCAATTTGTCAATTATATTTTGTGTAATTTAATTTTCAGACAGTTAGCTATAAAATGTTTCAGTTTAAAATAATAATTTTTTCCACAATTATGTATGAAGAAAATTTTTGGTTGACATATGAAAACCAATTTTTAACATTTAAAGAATTCTTTCAATATTCAAAAATTACACTAAACATCAAAAATTCACCCACAGCTCCCAAACTTAAAATTCATTCTCTTCTGTGGGTTGTGTAAATAATTACTTACGTAAATCATATTAAATATCATCTACATGCATGACCATGCATCATCATGAGATCAAAATCTATCTCTTGTCCCTTCACATCACTATATAAATAAACATTGATAGAAAATATTTATAATAAATTGAATTTAATTTTTGATGAAGAAAAAGGTCACACGTGGGTCATCATCATCTTCATTGTCATCTCCATCATTTTATTCTATTCCCATATCTATCGACAGTAAATAAAATTTATCACATTTTAGTAATTGTAACAATCATCGCATTTTGAGTCTTCTTTCATCCCTTAATGAACACTCACCCAAAATATTCCTATTAAAATGCCATAAAAATATCGAATCAATTCCAAATAATTGTCTGTTAAGTGGACAACAAACATACAAAAAATAAAATCTAATAAATATAGATAGTGGATAGCGGATGGGACGTAAATTATGATGGATGAAGTGGAATGTCTCGGTCGTAGAATAAACCCGTATTTTACACAATAGTCGATATTGGTCTCTTTGATTTTGATCATTTATAAAAATATTATTGTTTGTGGTTTCCGTATCGACCCTTTTTTCTCTATGATCGATGCATTCTTAATGCGAAAAACATTCTTTTTATTTCGATAATAAACTAAAAAAAATTTGTGTTCAATGATTTTCAATAAAAAAAAAATGTTTTTTTTTCTTACTCAATAAAAAATAATTTTGAACAATAAAAATTAGTTGAATGAAAAGTTTTCAGGCGTTTTGTTTTTAAAAAATGATTTTTTTATTATTGTATTTTTCGTTCATTTTTTTGTGCACATAATTGGAAAAATATTTTCAGTGCATTTGTGACTAATTCAATTGTCGATAAAGTGTGCAATCATGAGTGAAAACTAATTGAGAGGTTTTGTTGAATTGGTCGGAGTTTGAGGTGGATTGAGCGCTTTTTGAGCGGGGTTTGATGGTTGTTTGGATGAAAGATTTGAGATGGGATCACTTAGAGATAATTATTTGGGGATATGGGCTGTCTTGATGATCTAATATGTAGTTTGGACACTTTAGATTAAAATTTTTGCCATTTTTGATGCATTTTCTGATACCAAATACTTTCATTGATCAGTTAAATTTATTCAGTTCTAAAATTAATGAATTTAACCCAAAATTCTACAAAACTTTACAATTTAATTTTTTTTTAAATAAACCAAAATTTTTTAATATGTTCTCTAAAAACTCAGACATTCAGTCAAAAATCTCACAATCCAGCTTCATTAACAATTCAAAAAAAAAAATCTCAGCACCCTTACTCCCAAACCAGAAAAAATTTCCGTCAATATTATTTTTTTGTGTATTTTACTTTCTTTTAAATTCCATGTTCATTGATACGGGCATTAGTTTTCCCTCAAAAAAAGACACCAAAAAATCAAAGAACTAAGGATAATTCACATGCATGCAGTTCTGCCTCTGTTGGTCATTTATATTACTTCCAGTACCACCAGTAGATTTTCTTTTGATTAATTCACAGTTGTTAATGATTTCTCAAAAAAAGAATCCAATAATTGAGGAAAATGTCTGCAGGGCATCTAAAAACATTTGTTCTAAAATATAATGCGATGATATGATATTTTATTCATTGGAACTGCTTGATGTTTTATATTAAACGATCGAAATCCCCCCAAAGTCAAGTCATTGCACCATAATGCATTTTTGACGCAAACACGTCACTTTTTGTTAACAAATTTCAACACATAGCGCACATGTAATTTGATATACAATTTATGCTTGCATAGACATTATACAAAGCACCGGCACTTTACTGCAGATATTAATATGAGAATCAGCAGCAAATCTTATATTTTTTTCATCTTGGCATTTAAGGGCAATCACATTTGAATATTTGATATTTACGTCTTAATTTTTTTTTAATTTTTTTGTTGCCTTTTAAAGAGAAAGAGGATTTTTTTATGGTGATGCGCTCGATTTAAGATGTATATGTGATGAAATGTGTCGGCAAAATATGGTATGGTATGGATTTCGATGTTAATATGGAGAGGGACTTGAGAACAATTTGAAAACTATCCAAAAATTCAATTTTGAAAACTTTAGAATATTTTCAAAATATTTTTTAAATAAGAAATTAATTCAATGAACATAACTCAAAAATTCAAAGTAAAACTACCTAAAATTAACCCCAAAAAAGATTATTTTTACTAGCAAATTTTTTCAATTTTTTATAAATATTTTATTCAAACATCCACAAAAAAACTCAAGACAAATAAAATAAAAATTATTCAAACTTCAGCAAAAAAATATTTTTTTTTTGTATGCAACTAAATGGAAGTTTATGTAGCACAAACAGTTATATTGACAGAACAAAGTTGTGATTTTGCTCTCAAATTAATTCAATTGAAGAAAAAACACGAACCAAAAAAAAGAAATATTTTTTTATGTTTCATGTTGAAATAAACGTGGTGCAAAAATTTTCAACTTAATCAACAGCAAAAAAAGAAGTTAATATGACTTGAAAAAAAATTAGAAGGGCGAACAAACCCAACTGAAACTTTGATCACTACCTTGGAAATTTCTTCTTATTTTGCCATTCACGTTAATCAGTCTCGTATAGAAATAAAAATAATAATAAAATTTCAATTTAACCATAAATAACAAAAAAAAATATTTTTTTCATGATTTCTTTTATATTTGATTAGTGTTGAATACAATATACTTATGTGGTTCAATCAATTTGATTATTGTTTTATTTCAGCCACAAAATCTTTTTTTTCTATCCAACTTCAATCAAAGAGAAAAAAAAAAATTGTAAATTTGTAATTCGTGAAAACACAAACTTTAAAGTGCTCATTCGTTTGAAAAAATACAAAAACAACTTCAGATGAATATTTTTGTTGAATATAACAAAGCGAAACGATTTTTCCTCAATTCATACAAGTGATTTTCAATATTTTTGCTTTTTTTTGTGAAACATCTGCGAGAAATTGAGAATTGGGGGTATTCTGCGAATATTTTATACTTTTTTGTGAGATGTTTATTCATTTTTTGATGTGATAGACCCGAGCTGGAAGTGATTTATTGAATTTTAATTATAGGATAAAAATATTAGTTTTAAAATTCATAATTTAGAAATTTTTGCATGTTGAATATAAAATTTGGGTACTAACCATATTTAGCTATCAAACCTTCAATTTTTGGAGAATGCCAAAATTATTTTTAGCTTCTTACATGCAAATTAAACACTTCAAAATAATTTGAATCTCCAAAGTCAGCCAGGCACCCCCAAAAAATCAATAATACATATCCAGGGTCACATCTTTCCACAACAATAATTTCATCATCAAACTCCACCACAACCGCGTAACAACAGTTTAATTTGAAAATTTTTTTGTACTTGGCAATAAACATAAACACTCAAACTACAGAACATACATAACGAGTGAGAGTTTGAGATGTTTACAATCATATAGAAATAAATCATTTTAAATGAACCACTTTTGATGTTAATTACATAAAAGTGAATGAAGAAAAATAATAAATATTTATTCAAAAAAAAAAAAACGAAGATATTCCTTTGAAAATCCAATTCACGCACATTTATTTATGTTACTCATGAAATGAAAAAAAAAATCGTCCACAAATGTTTGATCCGAAAATTTGTTGATTGATAAAATGTTGAAGAAATTATTGTCGGATTTGAAACTAAAAAAAAAAGTTGTTTAAAATTAAATATTTATGCAATTTATTGCAGCCTAAATGTTGTTAGTGTTTATAAATAAATTATTGATGTATCTTTATAAGTTTATTCATCAAATATTTACATACATAATCAGTTCGTAGAAAATGAAGAAAAGATTAAAAATATTCGATGATTAGATTGACTTTATTGTGGATGAAAGAGAGATTTAATGAAGATAAGTTTTGAAGGTTTTTAGTAAAAATTAAGCGCATTTTAATTCTTTTTCTTATCAGACATGTAAATTTATGGACACAACGTGATGGTGTCATTTGATATTAATTTTGTTTAACCAATTATGCATGATATTGATGCATGGAATTAATTTGATTAATTTGAAAGTAATGTTGTCTGATGTCTACACTAATTTGTTGGACTAATGCTACAATTTATTCAAATTAACTAAATGTTTATTAAGCTAAATTATTAAATTGGCATGCAAAATGGTTTGGGACATGAGTTCGAATCCTTTATTGGTCTTAAATTTGATTTAAATTTCGTAATTTAATTTTAGATTTTTTTAATACTTACATAACCTCAAAAAATCGGATTTAATTCTAATCAAAAATAACACCAACAACCAAAATTCAAACCACAAAATATTAATCATACTAAAATTCCTCACATCCCCTACACCAATTATCACAATCCTAACATTTCCAGGATATTTAACCTATCAAGCATGCAATTTATTGCCTATTTTTCCAACAAACATAAACAATAACATCCAAAAATTTCCAAAAACTTCATCATCATCATCCTGATCGGAAGCATCAATCCGTAAATTCATTGGAAAAAGTGTGAAAACGATTGCCTCATTTCCAAGAAAATGTAGTCAAAAAAAAAGAAATTATTTACAGAAAACGAAGAGAAAAATTTAACCATGAACTTGAAGGCGATTAGAAAAATAAACAGACGATGATATTTCAAGCCATAGAAATTAGAAGAAATGACAGCTAAAATTTATATTCTTATTCATGGATGTGTAGATAATTGAGAGCTAATAATTATATTCAATAAAAAAGATTCTTTGATTTTGGTTGATTTTTCGTCAGAAAAATATTGAAAGTAGGAAAATTTTGGGGTGTTGTAGGATTGAGAGCGCATTTCTTGAAGAAAATTTTGATTTTAATCAATTCTTCATTTTAATTTTACATTTAATTTTACATCGAATAGATTGATTGCTGGGTGCACAAGAGGAAATAAATACAAATATCAGTAGCCATTAATAAACTATTCAAACCTATAGACAGACTGACATAATCAAAAATTCAAGATAAGTTCCATCAAAAAAATTGCTAAAAAAAAATCAGAAAAATCATAAAACTTTGTTGCTACAAATTCTTGTCTGATATCTTTTGTATTATTTCCGAAAAAAGAAGAGAAATAGATGTGAAACTGGCCATTTATGATATAATTCATAAATTGATATATCCATCTGGATCTAGTAATAATAAATATATGTATGTGCAATAAAACCTTAAATACATGGTAAACAAGAATGATATGAGAAAAAATATATAAAATAACAAAAAATCTCATTTTATATTGCTTGTATGTTGTAAATCAATAAAAATATGAGAAAGAAAACAAGACAAAATAAGAACCAGATTTATTGCAGCAACGAAAGAGAATTGTGTAAACGAACACAAAAAAAATTATTATGACTTGATTATGCTTTAATTTGGGGATGAATTTAAAAGTTTTGGCTGATATATGTGATAATAGTCAATGAGGTGTTAGATCCATGGGATATTGACGTTGTTCATTGAACAATCCATAGTTATAATAATTTCTTATGAATTGATGAAAATTCCTTTTTATTGAATTTGTTTACTTCAACAAGCTTAAATTGATTTTTGTTAAATTTTCTGTTTCTTTTTCTAGCTTTTGATGTTTGGTTTTTAGGGAAAATGTCAGGATTTTGAGGTAGTTTGGGAGGGTTTTGGGGAGTTTTTTTTATGTCCTTGCTTTTTGGAAGGTTCTTGTATTTTTTGGTTTGAAAATTTGAAAATTATCTTACAAAACATGGTCCTTGAATTGCAAGTGTTCAGATTTTTTAAAATTTGGAATTTGGTATCCTTTTGCATAAATTAAGACGACATAAGGTCAGAAAATGTGCATTTGTATTGCAAGGAGGATGGTTTGATTCCTAATCAAATTAAATTTTGGTTTTTACGAGACTTATTTGAAATTATTCAACTGTAATTGATAAATTTCAAAAATGCGTTTTATCCTTTTCAAAATTCTCAAAAATGCCTCTCAATAAATATTTTTTTCTCTATCCAAAAAAAGCTGTAAATTTCCTTTACATAAAATTCCTCAAAGAAAAAAAAACGAGGAGAATAAATCAAAATCAGCCCAATATATAAATTAAGGAAGGTGAATAGGGTGATAAAAATCACACAACACAAAATAATAGAATTATGATATTATGACGCTTGTTATACAAATTGAATACTATTGTTCCTAACAAATAAAGACGAACTCTTTCCTCTTTTCAATCGTTGAGAACAGAATAGAAAAAAAAATATAAAATTATTAAATTTAGTTCTGGAAACTAGAAGAATTAACAAAAAAATTTATAACTGCAACAAGTCTTAAGTCTTTGATCTCTTCTAATTTCTATTGAAGTTATATTGTAAAGAAAGAAACATTTCAGATCTAAGATGTGCTCGTATTAGAATCTCTTCTTTCATTACGTTCTATCTGTCTCTCAAGTGATGATGATAAAAAGGAAAAAAGGGGAAAATAAAGACAAGTTGGAAAATTTTTGAATTTTTGGTTTAGAGAGCATTTTTTAGTGAAGGAACAAAAATATTTCATAATTGAAATTGTACGAAATCTAGATTTTAATCTAGATCGAAATCTAAAAGCTTTTAGGGATTTGTTGTAGTTTTCAGTATAAAAGAATTTGAAAAGTATCTACAGAGACTCTAATTGATAATAATATCATAATTAATTTAATAATGACTAAACGATCAGTTATAAACCTAAATGAGCCTTAAATAGTTCAATTGAGATTTATAACCTTTCCATACTTTCAATAAATGACCAAATGTTGTTTTTAACATAGACAATGACGACCCTAATTGCTCAAAAATGTCACTATAAAATCTATAATAACTGTATGGTGTTTAAAAGGTTCCATGTTATCACATAAGATTACTTAGTTCTAGTAAACCTATTCAAACTCAAATTATAAATCACAAAATGCTCTCAAACTAAAGCACCAACCGACAAACAGCTCTATATTCTTCACCCATTACCCCAAAATAATTAGCTATAAAAATCTAAATCATAACAAATTATCGAATTCATGAGAATTTTTCAAAAATAAAGCAAAGATTTCTTTAATGAATAACAAAAAAAAAGCATGTAAAGAAATGAGCAAAGAAGATGAAAATAATACGAATATGTGAATTTCCTCTCATGTCGTTGTGTATCAACAATTAACAAAAGCCAGCTTAATTGATTCAAAACAGAGCAATCGGACTTGAATGAAATAAGAAAAAAAAATTCGGTGTGGAATGAAAATAACAACAATTAACAAAATGCGTTAAGACTTTAATTGTTTCAGTACTCTTATTACTGCCGCAATTTTCAAACAGCAATAAAAGGAAATTGAAGCATATACAACATGTGAGTAGCAGAAGTAGCAGAAGAAGCAGGAATTGATGGAGGGAGATCAATAATACAAAACAATTGACTTTCATTAATATTCGATATGGACCGAGAAAAAAAAAATCATTTCTTTTATCATAAAAAAACAATTTCTTTTTGGCTGATCTTTACGATTAATTGAAAAAATATAATTTTTTTATGAATGAAATTTTTTATTTCTTTGAGTAATAATGAAAGAAAATTTACAATTGTTTGGCACTTTATGATCCACCACTTCAATTATTCAATGCTATTTGAGTGATTGTGGCTTGGAGTAGACTTCCGTGTTGGGTTGAGAGAATTAGGAGAGTTTTTATGATAAACTGATTTTAATGGCACTAAATTAAAGTTCTTGGAATCAGATTTGAGCAAATTTTCATCGAAACCATCAAGGTTCAAAAACTATCAATTTTTTAAGAGTTGGCGAATCGCTTTTGTATTAAAATTTTTTCGCAACCCAAAAAAATCTTTTTTACTCCAAATATTTTCAACAAAAAATTAACAAAATTCGATTTTAATACTTTTTTAGGACGGGTCGATGAAAGCTACTCATTTTGGATGATTTCGGATTAGTATCAAAGCATAAAATTTGGCTAGTATTCCGAATTTTGTGGTGCGAGACCATGGCCTTCAAACTTACAAGATAAGTACTCTACCTCATGAATATTCAAAAAATAATTTTTTTGGGGACATTTGGTCACTTTTATTCACTTTTAACCACTAAAAACTCCAGTTCTCATCATACTTCTATAACCATAAATATTCTCATATGTATCTCACATAATCCTCATTAACTAATACCATCCGCTATCCCAAAACACCTCACACTGCATGGAAGTCACAAATTATCAATTTCTTCAACAATTCAACCCATAAACAATAACCGGGAAATGAGATGTAATGAACTCAGTTTCTATTCGCTTAATAGATTCTAACGAGCACACAAACACCATCTGCACGTGTCCTTAACAGTTTTTCTCTCTGTGTTTCTTTTTTTTTTATTCATAAAGGCACCAGATTGTGATTGTTACATAATCCTCACATAATATGAATAATAAAAAAAATAAAGAGAAAATATTCACATCATTATGTTTTCATATGTTTATGGTGATGAAAAGGAAATATTTTCGCAGTTTACAAAAGATTGTCACGTGCATCATATCGATGTGATGTCGATATGAGAACGTGACATTATTTACATAGATCGTCATTTGTATGAAAAATACTAAAGACTTGTTTTGTTGGATGAAATCGACTAATGCAACCAGTGTCTTTAACCTTTCACTTGATCGCGTTAATCGTTGCGTTAACAAGAACATTTTTTATTTTTCTTTTTTTCAGTTTAAATTTTTTTGGTAGTCGCACCCTCCATGAATGATGGTGGTGATGACAAGAGACTGTTTTGATGTGGATTAAGGAATGTTATGAAGTTGTAGAGGAAAATTCTAGTTTACTTTATTCATATTTAATTTTTGTGATCATACAAGTAATTTAAGATAGTATCAGGCCCCTCAAAGATATTTAAGTGAATAAAAAATCCCTCAAAACAAAATTAGAAGGTTTCAAGACCCTTCAGTATACTTGACTAAGTTGTAAGCCCCTCAAAAGTAAAAATGAGAGTTTTAAGCCCCTCAAAACAAAAATGGAATGCTTCAATCCCCTTAAGTCGAATAGAATAGAGTATTTTAAACTCTACAATCGAAAAAAGCTAGTTTCAATCCCCTTGAGTCAATTTGGCTTAGTTTCATACTCTTAAATTCAATTAGAGAAAGTTTTAAGCTCCTCTAGTGAAATAAACTCATTCAAATGTCCCTTAATTCAAACAAAGCTAGTTTCAAGTCCCTCAGTTTGAGAATACTAACTTTAATATCCCTAAAGAGAAGCTTATCAAAAGTACATCTTCCCAACTCATATAAAACATCACGGTGTGACAGTTCAATAAAAATTGACACCCTTTTATACAATAATAAGAACTTATTTTCATGTTTTTGTTTCTCGCTTTTAGATTCTTTCTCGCGCGCGACTTGAGTGTTGGTGTCAAAAAAAAGGGAATCGTAGGCGTTAATTAATCCCAATTAGTTTGTGTTACAACACATTAACAATATGTTTTGAAACAATTTTTCTTGATGAGGCTTGGAAGAAGCCAATTTTGTAATAAATGAACTGTGAACGCATTTCACAGAAATTTTTATTTTTACTGAAATAAAAAAAATTCTTTTTAATTTATGTCCCGCATTTTTCTCACTTGTGAGTTTTTAACGAGATGATCGAAATGCACTTTTACAAGCCTGTAGAGGATGTAAGTGCTTCTCATTTATTTTATTTTATTTTTTTTCGGCTGGGGATGTTAGATGAATGATGAAATATATGAAAAACAATAAAAATATTTATATTCATCTCATTAATTTTCTCAAACAATGAGATGACGTTGTAATTTTTATTTTATTTTTTTTTTTTGGAAGTTTGGATCTTTAGGCAATAAGTAATTTAGTTAATAAAGAATTAAATGATACTTAACACCCTCATCAAAAACACTAATCATACTACGGTTTTAATGACTTAACAAGAGCTCTAAGTTTTTACTAATAAACATATGGTTTCAATGTTTAACGGCTGCTTTATGATTTAACATGGAAACTTGTTTGTATGAAGATTATTATTTAATAAAATAAAACATATTGCTGCAGAAATAAAATATTTTTTAAAGGTTTAATTTCAAAGAAACGGCATTATTTCTTTCTTATTTTGGTATGAGAATCTTCTTGGCACCGAGACCTGACCGTCTTAATTTTTAATAAATGAGTCAGTGTGATATGCAGATGTGATGTATTTATCTGGTTTGAATTTTCGCTCCAGGCAAGGATGCGATGAAAGTTTACTGAAATTGATTATAAAACTTCAAAATATGTTATTTGAAATTAAGTTATATTGAATTATTAATTGTGAATAGGGTTTCTGATTGCGGTTTTTGCAAAACCGCATAACCGCACTTTTTGGCCTAAAAATGCGGTTTTTAAAAAACCGCGGTTATGGGTGAAAAACCGCGGTTTTAGAACTTTTTATACTAAAAATTTAGAAAACTTACAAAAAAATTTTTTATGAAAGTAAATTTTTTACTTTATTGTTATTTTTTATTTTTTTTCTAACTCAAAACTAACGAAAAAATCATAAAAGTAAAAAAATATTGAAATTTGTACGAACAAAATCATCAAAAAATTTTTGGACAATTTTTGGACAATTTTTCAATATGAATTAATTGGCTTATTGTTCTCTTGCCTGAACAAATCACTTTATTTCCAGAAATGTTCATCTCATTTCAAATATTGAAATTTGGACACTTCTTCAATAGTAAGCGTTGAAGAATTTCAATTGTTTTTGTGTAAACAAATTAAATAAATTTAATTTATACTAATAAGCAGCTCAAGATATTATAGAACTTCTTCAAATAAAAGAACTGCAAAAAATTTAATTTTTCCCAAGTGTTGGGTGCAAAAGTCGTAAGAATATTTGTTTGTATGGGCTCGGCCAAAAAAAAGTTCCTTTTTATCAATCTTAAAAAAATTCAATTAATTCAATATGATTATTGAATGCGATGTATTGTACAGCAAGAATAACCATTTTTCACCTTCTATTCGAGTTTTAGCTCCTCAATCTTCCTAATTATTGATTTATTTCGCAATTTTTGATTATTTTTCAATATTTTGATGTTGTAAAAAACAATAGAAAAATTCAAATTTTGTCCGTTAAAACTAAAGATTTTAATTAAAAATCATAAATTTAACTATTATTTGAGTATTTTTTGATAGTTTAACATAAATTGCATTGTGTATAATTGAAAAATGAACCAGGTGGTGTATAATTCATTCATTAACAAATTATACAATTTGCACATCAAAATGTGTATTTTCAATAATCCTACAAGATTTAATACAGAAATATTTATAAAAATGTCTAAAAAAAGAGAAAAGTGATAAAAACTTTGCGTTACTGATGCTGAATTGCAAAACGGCCGAGCCCGTATAAATTTCAATATTTTTTGTACAAATTTCAATATTTAAATGTCAAGACATTTTTTAGTGCTTTTTGCTGCAAAAATAACTGTTTTCAAGATTGAATAAAAAAAATATAGTAACCAAATAAAGTTCTGGGAAAAATTTTTAAAATCAACATTGCTTCCAATGAAAGGTACAGGCCATTAAAAAAATTTGTTCGCTTTGTACACATTTCAATACTTTTAACCCTAAATTAGATCAAAAAATTAAAATTAAAATTTTTTTATGTCAATCGAAATTTTTGGTTAATTTTTTTTAAGACGAAGTCCATCAAAATTTAAAGATTTTATATGGAAATTCGAATTTTGAATTTTTTTTTTTTGAAAAATTTCATACATTTGTATGAAAACCGCAAAAACCGCGAAAACCGCGGTTTTTAAAATTATTGAAAACCGCAGAACCGCGGTTCTCTAAAAACGCGGTTTTTCAGAAACCCTAATTTGTGAATGTTAAAATTCTAAAAAAAAAACAATTTTCATTATTTAATAAATTTTTTAGAAAAAATCATTTTGTAATTATTTTTTTAATTTAAAACTTTATATTTTTAGATATTTTGTAAAGTAAATAGATTTTATAAAATTACAAAAATTTATAAAAATTTATTAATTTATTTTTTAGTTTTCAAATTTAATATTTTTTTTTTTTGTAAAGATAGGAAGCTAGATTTTACAAAAATAATAAAATTTATATAAATTTATTGTTTTTTTTATAGTTTTCAACTTTAAAACTTGACATCAATTTTTTTTTTTAAACATAAATTTTGTAAAATTAAAAATTTAAAAGTTACAAAATTTTATTTAAATTCCTAAATGTCATAAATTCATACACCCATAGACAAAACATCAACCTATCCATAAACTACACCTTACCAAGCAAAAAATATAAAAAAAAATCACAAAAAAATCTTTTCCGTGAACATCGTGCATGAAATGTATACACACATATACATTTTTTCGGCTTTGTTTTCATTGTCACACAGCATGATCATTTCACCAGAATGTTCACATACCTGTTTGGATAGATTTGTGATAGTTTGTAATCATCGTTATGAAAACAAACATGCAGAATATCGCATGATTCCAAAATAAAATAAAAAATACAATTTTTTTTTCTTCTCATATTTTGACATGTGAAATACAAATTAAAATCTACGCGATTTCATGTCATGCTGTGATGAAAATAAAATGTTACAATCGCTCATTCTAATAGGTCCACATGATGCTCAATGCTGCTTCAATGAATATGAGAATATGCTTTTTTTACCGTCTCGATATGGCACGTTTGCTCATTATTTTATTTTATTTTTTTCATAACCAAATCATTATTTTCATATACTATACGTACGGTACGGACACAACACACAGAACTGAGAAACTGTTTCCATTTCATTTAATTGAACTAATCCTTCGTGTTATTATTATTGTTGTTGCTAGCTTCGGCATAAATGTTTGTTAAATTTAGCATTTTCAACTCAACGGTATGTTGAGGCTGGAAGAGGAGCGAGAGTTGAAATGTATAAAAAAAATTATGATAAGATGTCCTGCTGTGATCAAATATAAACACATAATTATGGGCATAACAATTTCATATAAATTATAAAAAAAAAGTTTTGTTGTTAAAAACACTTTTTTTGAGCGACACGTGATTTATGGGAATTTTATGCAGAACTGTCAACAGTCTACGAAATCTTTTTTTTTTTTTATTTAATTTTTTTTTTTCATAAACCTTTACGAAACAAATGGATAGATACTTGTTATGTTGTTGTTATTATTGGTGTTGTTGCTGACTATTAAACATTTTTATATAGTAAATATATTAATGAGGAGTGAAGATGAATAAGTTGGGTTAGGCATGGAATTGAGGGTTGTTGGATAGTTTTGGATGTTTAAAGCGCATAAGAAGGGTGAATCTAAAAGGGAAGAAAATGTTTGACTTAACTTTTTTGAGGATTTTTAAGGTGTTTTTGAGTAAGAGTTTTAAATATAGAATTTTAAAAAATCTTATCTAAATTAAATCGTTTACTAAAAAGTTTAAATTCTGGAATTGTTCAAAATTATATAAAAATGTTAAGAAACCTTCTTAACAATCTCCGAATTCTAGAACCTAACTAAAATTTTGTCCATTCAAAGGTTCAAATCCCAAAAAAGTCAGACAATCTGACCCTTAATTCACACTCCCCATAACACCAAAGCTAAAGACATTACATTTATATGATGGTACATTATTACTTTTCATAAGTAGCATTGCATGCATGAAATAACCTCAACTACGGGTCTATGTCGACATCAAATATCCATACAACACACATAAGAAACAAATCAACTGAATTAAATAAGAAGACAAAAAAAGAAAAGAAATTGAAAGAAATAAATTAAATTAAATTCTTTGTTGGTCAATATTGACCTTTTGTTTGAAATAGTTTCGTTAAATCGTGATACATATGAGCGTATTTGTATGCTTATAAATTGAAAATGAGGCTTGGTCATCATACGACACATACAGAATCACTGAAATTAAATTAAATTTAATGAAAAAATATTTTTGTCAATTAAAATGTTTATTCATTCAAGTTGTTTTCTTTTTTTTCTTGTGTCTTTTTATTAGGCCGAATGGGATTGTGTTACATTGTATGATGTGCTGGATATCATAAAAAATAATAATGATAATTCGAATAAAAATAGAAAAAAAAAATAAAGTTTGGAGGGTGAGTTTTAAATGTCAGGGACTGGTAACTTTAAGATTTTGAAAAAACTTAGTTTAAAAATAAAAATTTTTATTAATGTTTGAAAATTAAATCTTTCATTAAATTCATCAAAATTTCATTAAATAAATTTTTTTAAAAATTTGAAAAAAATCCAAAAAACTTAACTTAAAATTTTAAATTCAATTTTATGAAATAATTTTAAATTAAAAACCTTATTATACAATTTTTTTAGATTTTTTTTTATTGAAAAGTATGCAAAAATATATTTTTAAATTTAAATCTTTTATTTAATAAATTTTAGTGTAAATAATTTTTCTTGTGTAAACTTTTAGTTCATTAAAAAACACCCAACCCTAGTCAAATAAAATTCAAATAAAAAATATTTCAATAAAAAAAGGAAATTCACATTCATACGGTCAAATGCAAATTGGTCGCATTGGGACTGTAAATAAACATTCGATAATGATTAAACCACAACGAATTTTTTTTTATTTTTATGAACCATGCATTCAGAGAAAAAGGAATTATATTTTTTTTATGATTTGTGAAAGTTCACAAGCGAGGATGAGGGAACTAGAGGATAATATTACATCATCAACACGTCATCTTCCTTAAATCCGATGTATAAAAAAAATAAATATACAAAAAAAATTTCTTTTTTATTTGATCAACTACATATGGCATAGACTCGTACCACAAAAAAGATGAGAAATGTTGGGAAATAATGATGATTTGTGATATTTTAAAGGGATATGTTATGGTGTATATAAGTTACATTAATTTGTCCCTTAAAAACGTTAACTGTGTTCTCAGAAGCAATAAATCGACTAATTACTTGTTAAGCCCTCTAAAATAATGACTGAGAAAGAGAGAAACCAGAAAATGTGGTTCCATACTTCGTAGAATTTCACCACAATGTTTACACTTTTTTTCCTTATACCTCTTCCTTGTACAACATTCTTACTCTCTATGTAGATATGAGTTCTCAAGGTCTTTTTGCATGTCATTATCGTCAATGCTGCATGTCGTTATTTTTATTTTTCCTTCTTCTCGAGAAAAGATCCTTGAAGCTGTGGTCATGGATAGAAAATCAATTTTCCATGTAAACTGGCATGTCCACAGGCCTTTTAATTCAATTATTGACTATAAGCAGCCACAACAATTTGAGAAGAAAAAAATTCTTCATCATCATCAGAAAACGATTAATCAAAAAAAAAGGTTGATCTTGTTTATAGCTTCCAATTTTTGAGCTTAATTATTCACTTTGACTAAATATGGAAGTCACAGTCCAAATACATCCGTTAATAACTGCTAATTAGATGACCAATATTTGATAAATTTGCTAATTTAATTTACATATGATCAAGTTTGGCATGTTTATGATTGCATAAAAAAATAAGTTTTAAATTTTTGAATAGTTTGCTGATTATTAAAGTTATTATGTGATAAATTTATGGCTGATATTTTGATTTGATTTATAGGTTGAAGTTGATGCAAAAATTTTGGATGTTTTGATGAGATAACATTTTTATTGAGATGCAAAAAAATGGTGGGCTTTTTATTCAATCATTAACGGATTAACAGGATTTGGGTGTTTTATCTTATTTTATGATTAGGTTTTAAGATGCTTTAAAATTTAAAGTTTTCTATGATTTTTGAAAAGTTTTTAGTTGATTTGAACACCAAATTTATCAATTTAGGGGTTGTAGTTCCTAAAAACGATGAAATTAAGGACTTGAACTATCAAATCAATACTACGGAATTTTAACACCTAAATCACAAATTTAAGGATTTGAACACAGCAAAATTAATTTTCTATTTCTAGTAACCTCTAATAATATCATTAAAATTTTTGAAAGCATAAATTTACTAAAATTTAGTCAACATTTAAAGATTGAAGAACAGTCCACAAAATGCGCTAAACTACCCAACCTCTTCTATATTTTCATACCTATCCACCTTTCTCATAATACTCTCGATTAAAACCTATCTTATTTTATGAAAAGTAATTTTTTCTCTAAACAAACACGAGACCCGGGGTGAGCACACAGTAATCTCTCAATTATTATACTTTTTTTATTGATTAAGGCACCAATTTCAAGTTATTTGTATCATGTTAATTCAATTTAATAATCTAAAATTCATGTTCATAACAAGACATTTTGAGACCATTGTAATCGATCAGTTTGGTGATCGTGATTGATGTTTCTATCTCTTTATTAGAAGTAGACGGTAGAGAAGAAAAAAAAATTATAAAAAATATGAGAAAAATGTGTGGTAATAGGACGAGTTATTTCTCTACTTTAAATAGTGTCCGTAATGCCATTAATGCCGCCGTTTTGCAAAAAAATGAAAAAATATTTTCTACTTTCAACATTGAAGCAGAGTAAAAAGAAGTCGATAGGAAGCATTTTTCTGTCTACCATAGCTATGCATTATGAAACATTATTAACATGATTATGGGTCTGTTGTGAATTCGTTACACCCAAAGACATTTTTTTTTTGTTCTTTTCAACAAATCTAAAATTCTTTTTTAAGCGTAAAAAAGTGAATTTTTAAGGAAAAGAATAGAAAATTTTTACACCCTACACGAAGTTGTGTTAGGATCTTTTTTTGCTGTTAAAAAAATAATTGTCGATAATTTGCATCACTTAATCTTATTATTGACTTCTTTTGTGCACCCAGAAAGAAAAAAATATTTAGAGATTCTTTTGAATTGTTAATTTAGCATAAATACGGAAATCTTATTCTTTTTCTGGTCGAAATCAGAAGTTTTTTTGGATGTGGACTTAAGTTTGCATATTTAATTGAAACTTTTGAATCATTTTTAACGTCTAACATTGATCCTAGTATAGTTAAAGTAAATTTTTCATTTGAGGTACCATAAACCCCCAAATATAGAGTATGAAAACCCCCAAACAGCAGAAATTCTAAATTTCTAGCTGAGTCAATAAACCCAGCACCAAAAACCATCCCTGCATCCAATTCCAATTCCTAAATATTTTCATTTATTTGCCTACAATCATCAAAATATTTTATCAACTTTTTTTTTCTTCTTACTAATAGAAATATTTTGTAACTCACATCTGCCTATTTTTTATACGTATATAAGCATATCTAAATCATTTATCGAGGGAAGATTGATTGTATTGAAATAGAAATAAAATTGTAGAGGAAATAAAGCAAGCAGTAAGAGGGCGGGACCTAAAAATTACTCTTTTTCTCACCCTTTTATGTCGAATGTTGAACTATAATAAAAATTCATACCTGCTCTCATTTATCATACGTAATCAATCAAAAAAAAAAAGAATATTTATAATAAAATATTTCATCATGCTGATACATTTTAAATGCTTTGTTAATTTGAGTTAAAATAAAAATAAAAGCAGACAAAAATTTCCATTGCAAAATAATTTCTGTCGCGCATACTCGAATGAGGCATACTGCATTTCATGATGAGTATGGACATAGGGTGACTCATGAAATAGGAAAGAACGGAAAGATCAAAAGAATTCAAATTATTCTCATTTAGATCTTCACGTCGACAAATCTATTTAAACTGATATGAGTTTCATTAGCATACAACTATATTAGACCTCACTCAATCGCTCAATACACGTATCAGTTGGGTGAGTTTGGAAAGTTTAGAGCAATATTGCTTAAAGAATGAGACGCTTTTTTTAAATTTTTATTTAATGATATTTTTAAGAAAATAAAAAAAAAAAAAATATTTTTTTTTTTATTTTTAGTTTTAAAATTTTAATATTTAAAAAATAATAATAAAGTAATAAATTTTATTTTAAAAAATTTTAAAATAAATATTTTGATTAAATATTTTAAAATAAATACCTATATTGAAAATTTAAATGATATGCAGCCTGAAACAGTTTAAGTACTTTTCAAACTGCTTTTCCTCAATTAAATGGTAACCGAAAGAGGAAAAAAAAGGAAAAGTAAAGGTCCTTTAATTATTAATACGGACCATAATAAAAATAAAAATAATAATAATAATAATAATAATTTAAATGATTTTTTGCAAAACTTTTTTTTATGGCACTTAAAATATTTTAATTTTAACTTATTTGATTCGACAAATAACTTGATTGAAACTTTTTAAAAAAATTTTATTATTTTTGATTCAAATTTTTAAAATTTCAAAAATTTTAAGTCAGTTAAAAAGCACTCTCGAATAAATTTTTTTGCAACAAATTTTTTTAAAAAAAATAATTTATAATTTTTTTTAAAAAATATTAAAACTTAAATTTCATAACCAAAGTGCCTCAAAATACCCCCATCATCATCACCATCAAATCGCAATACCTTAACAAATTCATTGAAACTGATAATCGATTTCTTCTTTCGGTAGATTTTGATATGTTTTCTCCATCTCCGTTTAATTCGTAAAAATATCATTTTTCCATCTTAAATGAAGTATCAATTAATAAATTGTTATCGCGCCCATCAAACTTAATCGAATTTTGAATGTTTCAATTCATTTCTTCTTCTTTTCACTTCTTCTCATTTTTTTCCATATATACATTTCTCAATATTACATTTTTTTGCCTTTTTTGACTTCTCTCTCTCTTTCGATACTTCCATACACATATTTTGGTATGTTAGAAGTTAACCGAAAAAGCCTTCTCATGCTGTGATTTCGCTTTTGATCTTTTCTTTATGATGATGATTGTCATTTCAATTTTTTTGAAAGCTTTAATATATTTTTTTATATTTCTTACTTTAGATTCTTCTTCTTTTTACTCGTGTGCTGTTTTGTTTGATGGAATCATTAGTTAGTGAGGCCCGACTCACTCCGCTTAAGTGAAAATGTTTATGTTGCATTTAATAATCGTAATTCACATCAGCAATTTGAAGCCACACATGCAACGATGGATTTTTTTTTTATTTTTTCATTAGCTTTGATTTTGATGTTTTTATTTCTGAATGTTTTGTTCAATTTGATTTTTTTTATATTATTTCATTCGACGTGAACTTTTTTAATAAGCATTTTAAGAAATTGCAGAAAAAATGTTTTTTTTTGGTTATTATGGAAAAATGAAAGGATGGAATTTTTGTGAGTGGGGAATTTGATGACTAGTGTGATAATTGTAGACTTAAAGAGGTCAAGTGCAGTTGTTTGGGAATTTTTTGGAGTGAATTTTAGTATTGCTTCAGCTTTTTTTTTTGGGGTCTTTTGAAAAATTCAAAACTTTTCTAAATTTTCTTAAGTTTTGAGGAGTTTATAAATTTTGTTAAGCTTCATATAAAATTTTTCAAAATTTAATGCTAAAAAACCCCCTGAACGGCCCCTTTGCTCCAATAAAATTCAATCTTAGAATCTAAAAATCGACAGTTCAAAAAAAAACAATAACCCAAGAATTGATCATAAAAACCCCAGCAAATACTAAATAATCACTTAACCTTTAATCACAATTGTTTACACCTAACAATTCCATTTAAAATTTATATTCAATATTTAAAAATCTATTAACATTTCATACTCAATAATTCATTAAAATCTTAATCCTATTCACTCCAATTCACACGATGATTCATTAAATTAAGAACAATATGATTATTTTTATAAGAAACCAAGCAAAAATATTCAAAAACAAAGAATTTTTAATGACGCTCAAAATTCTTAACAAAAAAGAAAAATCGCATTAACATTTTTTTTCAATTTTTAAATATATTTTCATATTTCAATAAAAGTCAAGAATATGAAAAAATAATAAAAAAATAATCTGAAGAAGTAAAAATTAATAATTCATTCTTATTCACAATAAAGAGAAGAGATCTGTAAAGATGTATAGATATAGATATCCAAAAAGTATAAATATACAATTTTTATTTTATTATTTTTCCTCTGTTGTTTGAATCGGTTTCCCATGAAACATGATGAATGTGATTGCCATCATTTGAAACAGTTGAAGAGACTAAAGAAAAGGGAATAATTTTTTGAAGAGAATATGTTATGATGCTAATTTAATATGTTGTTATTGAAATGAGTTGTTTATTAACAGCAAGAATGAACAAAAAAAATCTTAAGTGATACATCAACGATGATCTTTTTACAATTCATTTCTCCATTAAAGTAAGATGTTTTTTCTTAACAATTCATGTCGTGGTTGCTCTTTTGAGCTGAGTTCTTTTACGTTTACTAGGGTTATGTTAGCGTTTTGACTAACTAATTACAATAAGTCAAAGTATATATTAAAGAGATTTAATTTGAATCACAGAATTTTTGAGAGTTCGAATCCCACTAGATCCATCAAATTATTATATAGTAAAGATAATTTTTTTAAATTTTTTCTAACTTTTTAAACTATTTTTAAAATAAAGAAAATATTTTTTAAATTCAAAATTTGAAAAGCCGTTTAAAATTCAAATTTTTTAAAATTCTAAAAAATTTTCTTTTAAAAAAACCTTTTTTTAAGGTTTAGTACCCAAAGTTTCTTAGAAACATTAATATCAAGTCACTAATAATTTGACTCAAATTCCATCCAAAAATGCGCCTTAACCCAATTAAATTCCCTCTCAATGCTACATTCATACACATCGCCTTTATGTCTGCGCGGCTACAAACTGAGCAAAGAGAGAAAGAAAGAGTACAAAAAAAAAAATTGAAATTTTCATTCCATATGAATGGCAGAAATTGATTGATAAGCGATCTGAGTATAAAACATTAAGTACAGCATGTCAAAATCATTTCAAATGACTCATCCTTGCTAACAGATTTTTATTCTTTTATTAATTCTATTTTCTTCTGTGAATAGATTTCCTTCATTCTGCTTTTTAATCGTTTCTTCAATTTAACACCTTTTTAACTGGGATTTTAAGTGATAGGTTCTTAATTCTTGTTTCTTTATTTTTATTTGATATGATACTTTTAATGGTCAGAGATCTTTCAAATGAGATTAAAGTTTCTCGTGTTAATTAGCATAAAATATTTAAAAATATTTTCATTTCGTATTAATTAATGATTAATTTCATTCTGATTCATTTAACTTAAGTCGAATGTCGTTGACAAGGAATTGACAATTATTGAGGTTTTTTGAGCATTTGGATTAAGTTTTTTGATATTTGTTGTTATAGTATTTTTTTTTGATTATTGCTGTAAAGAAAACTGTTGAATTGTTGATAATTTAGTGAGAATTAAAGCGCAACTTAATTAAATTTTTAAATTTTAAAAGATTTTTAATTTTTTTAAATTTTTAAAAATTGATCAACTTTTCAGGAATTTTTCATTTTTTAATTTTTAAATGTTTCTAAAATTCTTCTAAAATTATATTTTAGTATAAATTTCAAATACAAAATTGTTTAATTTTAATTTTTTTTTAATTTGTTATTAAATTAAAATATTTTGTCAAAAAAAATAAATAAATAAAATAAAAAAAAAATTCATTTAGTTTGAAAGACAATTAATTTAAAAAAAAGTCAAATTTATTTTATAACAATCACATCTGTTTCAATTCTTCAAGCAATCTGTTTAACATTTCCAACTTCCTTATAAATCATAAGACGACAATAACACAATAATGTTCACCTCCACCTGAGCTTACTTGCTTTACATCATGTAAAAAGATCATTAATATGTTAACCCTGAATATTTTGTTTGTTTGGAAAATAATACATATCCAACAAAAATATTAACAGAAAAAGACTTCAAAAAAAAAAAGAAATAATATTGAATAACGAGCACATCCCGAATTTAAAATAATTAGTATGCACGCCACATTAATGATTCTGTCATCAATTAAGCTATAAAAATAACTGAGACATAAGACAAAAAAAGAGAAAAAAATACATATTATATATAAAATTAACACATGGACGAAGTAACTGACATTTAATTTATCATAATAATTTGTGAATCGTGTTTTTTGTTAGTCAGATTGGGTGGATGGATGACTAGGATGATGAGTGAATAAATGAATCGATGTCTCTTGAAATTATATTATTAAACTTTATTTATTTGCAAAATAAAATGAGATTGAATAATTTATTATTATACAGAGGAGCACATTATGTTGTTCATTGTAAGTTTTGATTATTAATTTGTTATTTTTATTTTTTTAATAAATAGACTGAATATGCGATAATATAATAACATCAATGTTATTCTAGTTAGTAATAGTTTGAGATAGTGACATACCATAATGAGTCTCGAACATCCCTAGAAAATCTAACCCTCACATAAAAAAAAAAAATCTTAAGAAAAATATGCAAAATTTTATGTGGTCTTGCTCGACCGTTACGTTATAAATTATATTTAGTTTTATTAAATTATTAATATAATAGAATGAGTTAATGAGTTTTTTAGGGGCCGTTCACTTATTACCCCTTTCCCCTCGGTAACATTTTTAACAAAAGAATCACTTGTGAGAATAGACAGGACCCCTTCCCAAAATTTGAAGATATTTCAATTGATTGACACTCAAAATTCACGTAAACTCAAAATCTGCGCCTTAACACCCCCAACATATGATGACATTCAACTGCAACTTGAGCTCTGTAAGAGAGCGAGTAAAGCATATCACACACACTTAATTTGACTTCATGATAAGCATGTGCTGTTGTTGTTGTTATTGTTGTTTTACAAAAATAAAATAAGTATGATGAGCGCTTTGTTATTTTTTTTTATATTTGTTTGTTTATGTATTTATACATAATTTTTACGATTTATACATGAGAACACTTGTTGAATACAAAATTTTGCGTACATTTTCTCAACTTTATCATTTTTTTATATTTATTCTGCGAGTATTAAGAATGAAAGTTTTTGTGAGCGATTATCGTCAGTCTAGTGAGAAACGTCAAAGCGTTGAGGTTTTTTTAGACGAGGAAAAAAATTATTATTATTCATTTTAATGCAGGATGATTGTGAATTATTTTCTAGTCATATTGTGCATGTTTATAGTTGAATCAACTGCCGGAACGATCGATTGTAAGACGATTGATAATCAAAAGTTCAAAGGCGCGTATAAAATTACATGAATCAGTTCATTTGGACTAATTTGTTTGTTTCAAGGGTCAGACATTGATGATTGTGAATGGGTATTGATTTAGGAGGTGTGGGTGGATGTACGACTGATTTTTTGGTTGTCAAATTGAGAGGTTCACTAGGTTATAGCTTCTATTTTGTGGGATGTTAGTTGATAAGCCAGAAGCTGAAGATTTTATTGAACTTAAGGTTGATGACCAGATAGCTGACGTCCTGTGTGGTCAAATAGACAAAACTCATAAAAATTATTCAAAAATCCATTTAAATTTTTATTTTACATCACTAAAGTGTCTGAACCTTGACTTACTTCATTGTAATTTAAAACTAATTATTCATAATTCCTCTTATCACATTACAGAGTTATTTAAATTTGATTACGATGGTGGATCGCTCGGACTGAAGCTAAACATTGGATTAATAGGAAATACATACAAATTTCAAGTTCAGAACTGCAATTTTGAATTGTCAAATACTAAAACGGCAATTTATGGGAAAAGTAATTTTAAGAATCATCAGAAAGACAAACTGAGTGGATTGACGTCATGTACAAAGTATAAAGTCAAGTTTATGGTCAAGAATTTAGCGACAAGCAAGAGTTGGGAGTATGAGAATTTTGTGTCAACAAAACCAGATCCAAAAGTAACAAAAATTGAGTTATCAGTTGTTGAAGTGTTTGAGGATAATGCTGACTTTTCATGGACATCAACTAGCTCTGATTGCATGGAAACTTATCATGCTATCCTAAAAGATAGCAATAATAAAGAAATACAAAAAATCGCAATCGAACCGACACTCAAAACCTTTTCATTCCATAATTTAGAGCCCAGAAAGTCATATACCGCAAGAATAATCGCACAGCCTGCTAAAGGCACAACAATTTCATCAAATGAGCAAAAAATTAAAACGAAATCATCCGAAAACTACATTGACAGTCTCGAAGTCATATTAAATGTTCAAAATGTCACAACAAATGCAGTGCAACTCATGTGGGACTTGACGGATAAGATTGACTCATCCGTCACATATAATTTGGAGATTTTCGATCAAGCTGGAACCAAAAAATTATTTAATGAAATTCTTACAAACAATTCAATAATTTTGAGGAATTTGATGCCATGCATGGAATACATTGCAAAAATTACAGCTGTTGAGTTCTCAAAGTCATCAGAAAAGACATTTCAGACTATCATGGCACAACCCGGCAATATTACACAAATTTCTTATCAAGCTAATCAAACACACTCGATAATCACATGGAAGCCACCAAAAGAAGCTCCAACTTGTGTCACAAACTATACAATCAAATTTGGATATTTGAAAGACGAGAACGCGACAGACCAATACACCGTCCCTAAAGATCAACTATCAAAAGTATTCGATAGACTTAAGTATTCAACAAAAATCTACATACACGTATATGCTAATTTGGACACGTCCGTAAACGCCACGAGGGCTTCGAATATTAAGGTATTTGAAAATTTTAATATTGATAATTTTGTGGTGAAAACGATTCAAGAATTTCGATTGAGTGCTGCGGAAATGCAATTGTCATGGGGATTCGATACATCATTCATTGACGGCGATGTTTTGGACTATTTTGAAGTATTCTTTGATGGAAATGCAAATAAAACGAAAAAACGATGGATAAATTTAAATATTATTGCATGTAAAACAAATTACACAATTGTGATCAGATGTGCATCGAAAGCCGGAAGTGTTGGCCCAAATGTCACTTATCATACAAACTTAAATGACAAAGAAGTGCAATTATCTATCATAAATGAAACAGACATTAATGTACATCAAAATAATGAGTCACTGTTGATCGAGTGGACGCCTAATGTGTACGAGGCGTCATGTATTGACTATTATGAAATTAAATTTGCTGATGAAGTCTTCAAAACGAATGTGCCAAAAATGGAGATCAATAAGTTTGATTCGTGCATGCTATATCAGGTATTAATAACACCTATATCAATTGAAAGTGGAACGAAAGGTTTAACGACGCACTATGAATTTGAGACGAGTGTTCTAGGTATGTGTTGAATTATTATTTTGTTGGAATTTGTTTTGAGGATATAGAGTTGCTGGGTTGGGGAATTTTAATTTGTGGAATGAATTTGATGAGTTAAGCAGGGGAGGATCGAATATTTTTGAACCAGATGAATTTTAAAATTTCAAATGCTTTTTCCTTGAAAAATCTTAGCAAAATGGAAAAATTTCTTTTGTGATGGGCTTGAGGGGGTCACATGAGTTGAAAATTACAAGAACTTTACAAAATGTGAAAAACTTATTTTCGATTAACACCAACCGAATTCTTTACCAAATTATGCCAGACTGTCCATATACAAACTACCAATCAAAACTAATCCCGTTTCTGATGAATTAAAATGTCTGCAATGTGACTTTATTGAGTGACATAAATTAATTAAGAAGCATATTGACATTCAATTAACCGTAATTAAAATATTTTATGAATGATTTGTGATGCATTGTTATCCCCAAAAAGGCTGTGTGTGTGTGGTATTGTCTGAAACCTGCTGAAACCTTAATATTTAATGCAAAATGAAATCGTTTCGGAAAACTGCAAATGGATGTTTTCAAAACATGCAAAAATCCTTATTAAGTAACCTATTTGCAAAAAACAGCATAAAAGTGGGTGGGTGGATGGTTGGGTTAGGAGATTTTTAAATAAAATGTTCAAATTTTCATAAAAATTTAAAAAGCATTCAAAATTCCCAAAAACTTAATATTTTGCATCAAATTTCCATTACCTTCCAGCACCCACAAAACCATCAAAACCCCAACTCATTAATGCCGGAAATCGTGAACTTCGCATCTCATCCTCAATATCAGACAACGATAAGCGATGCGTTGGAATGACATCAACATTTATTGAGTTCTCATGCAACAATATCATCATCGAGGAAAAAATAACAAGAAGTCAATCACAATATGCTGTAACAATTCCTGGTTTACATCCAAACACAAAATACGTGTGCATTGCAAAAGTAAAAAACTCGAATGGAATTTCCGAGAAAAGTGATGCAAATGAGTTCGAGACACTTCAAGATTGTGAGACATTTTGTTTACATGATTTAATGATTTTATCAAAATTATGATTTATTATTTTCTAGCGCCACAACCACCAGATGAAATTAGAGCATTAGTCGGTAGCGATAATAAAGTTGAAGTGATTTGGAAGGAGAATAATTCTACTGGATTTGCCGACTATTATCAAGTTCATGTGACTTTTGAAAAGTTTTTGTACGATTTTGGGAAGAATTGTGATAAGAAAATTAGAAATGTGACAAAATTGGAAGCAACTGAGGCGAGGACAGAGTTGACTGAACTTTTTCCATTTTCTCAATATAAAGTTAAAATTAGAGCATCAAATAGATATGGAAAGAGTAATTTTAGTGAGAGTTTTGAGTTCAATACAAGCCCATCTAGTCCTACAAAGCCAAGAAACATCACAGTTCAAATTAAAAATCATGAAAATTCTTCAATTTCTGCAATTCTTTCATGGGAGTCACCATGCATGATGAATGGAAAATTTTCACTTTACACAATTTCAGTCAATGGACATCGAAAGGGACTTGACAGTGACAAAAGAACTGAAGCTAGTTCAACAACCTCATTTAAGTTGATAAATTTGTCTGAAGGATTTGTGTATGACATTGAAATTCAAGCTGTCAATCAGAATTCTGGAAGTTCTAAAATTTTTGGGAAGGTTGCGAAACATTCTTTTGTGACACCATCAGGAAGTGAGTTTTTGAATAAATTAGAAAATTTGTCTTGTGAAGTATAAGATTTCATAGAAAAATTCTTTAAAATTTCCACTTTTTACCAAACAAAGCATGAGTTCGAATCTCAAGAGATGTAACTTTTAATTTTTATGAAATTCCATAGCTAATTTTCAAAACTCCTGTTTTAAAATTCATCAAAAAATTTTCAACAATTCAGTCAAATTTAATTTATAAGTCTTATCCCAAAAGTTATCCAAACAATTCTTTCAATTTTTCTCATTTTCAGTTCCACTTGAAGAAGACCTCAAGAACTGGACAGAATTTGGTAGTCAACCAGACAAACATCCACCCAGCAATATCTACATCTTCCTTAAACGACGATTATTTGTCTCACAAGTTGGTGACATCACAGGAATTTCATTCCTAATTTTCATAAGCGTAAGAATGACATTTGAGATGTAAAATTGCAAACTTAATTTTATTACCTATCGTTAAAAATTTATTTTAGGATTGCCTTGATCTACCCCAACCGACTTTTGGTTATCTTTCATCTGAAAATAATTCACTGCCTCCAGCAGAGCAAAATTTGAATTGCTCACAATTGTATCAACAGACAAAAGTTCTTCCAAATCCAGTTGTGTATGAGGATTGGATTAATAAGCCAGAAGAACTAGAACTTTATAAAGTTCAGTTTGTTCTTGGTGATGAAGATTGTACAGAATCTAATGAAATTTGCAATCCACCATTTAATTGCTTTAATTGTACTTATGGATTAATGGCTAGAGTCTATACAAACACTGGATTTCGGGACACACAGCCTGTTTATTTTGAGACAAAACCTTATTCACCTTATGTGAATTTACAGACGATGCTTGTTGTTGGTGGAACATTTTTTGGAGTTTTAATTCTTTCAATTACTGTCTGCATGATGTGCTGCATGAATATGCGGAAACAAAAACAGAAACTCAAGAAAAAGAGGAAGCAGGCAGCAGAAGCTGACACAAACTTGCTATCTTTTACATCTTATTGTGTGATTGATAAGAATCCTACACCTAAAGTGTATGATCATCTGTTGTAGGTGATTATTAGGTGGGATAAAGTGTGTCAAATTTTAGGGGGATAATGTGACTTTTTTTTCTCGAAAAACCTTAGAAAAATGAAGAATTTTTATGCTCTCAAACCCCTTAGTTTACTAGATTAGTCAACGATACTCATAATTTAATTTTATTTGTGGATTCAAATATTTTTTTAAATTTATTTTTTGTAGATTTTAATTTATTTTTTCATTGAAAAAAATTAAAAAAAAAATTAATGAAAAATCCTCGATGGGAATGATGATAGATTCTAACAAGAAATCTAGTTAGCTATTGAAAAAATATTAATTTAAAAGAAAAAAATTAATTTTCCCATTTTCTTCTCATTTAATAGAAAAGTTAAATTTTTGTTAAATTGATTCGAATTTGAGTAATTTTAGCAACGATATTAAAATAATATTAGTCTCCCTATAATTAATAGAATTAACGTTCATACCAATTATTGCATTTGTTATTCCAAAAAAGCATGGACCAAACCAAAATACCATTTTTAAATATATGTAAGATAGACATAGATTCAAAAGAAAATTCATAAATGACATTAAATGCATTTAAATAAAAAAATATGGCATAGTGACTGTAAGTGTATTAAGTACTTATTATAAAGAATAAAGAACTTCATTTTATAATAAATATAATAAAACTAGAAGCATTTCGGACAGATTTATTTGATGTATTTGACACTTTCGTACATAAAAACGGAAGCTGCAAAAAAGGGGTTTAATTGAAGCAATAATAAAATGCCGACTTTTATTTATTCCTAATCCTTTTGATTTTCACCTCCGCGTATATCAAAATATTGTCTGAAAATATTTTTTTTTTCTCTCTTTTAAATGCATTGTGTAAAGGTGGAAATAATAAAAAAAAAGATTTTATTAAAGTATGCCGCTCAAGAAAAGGCGGAGACGGATAATTATTTATTTGATATGAATGAATGTGAGTTTTTATTAATTCAATATAAAGAATCCTTTTGGTTTGAAAATAGTGTCAAATTTCATATTCATTGTTCCATAAATTTACTTAATTTTTTTAACGGTCAAAATAAATTCAAATTTTTTCTATTTTATCGACAATTTTGTTTTTTTGGATATGATCGATCATGGTAATGCAGATTTAGAGTATCAAGTTTGTTTTTTTAATTAAGATTAAATCGATTTTTAAATTGTTACTTCTTTTTGACATTCAAAGAAGCAATTTTTAAAATAATTTAGCTATTAAAATAACATAATTTAGAAAGCTCCAAATTTAAATGATCAAAAAAAAATTCAAATTTTTCATATGATCACCCAACTACTTGAAGCCTCATAAGTCAAAATAGGAGCAAAAAAAAATCATTAAGGACATTAAAAGGACTAAAAATTATATAAATTTCTTAAAAACATCAAAAAAGTGCAAAAAAGAATGTTTTTAACTACTTGCATTGACCGGGAATCGAACCCGGATCTATTGCTTGGAAGGCAACAATGCTAACCTTTACACCATCAATGCTTAACACTTGATATTTTTCGTTTGACAGAAAATGAACTTATTTCAAGGTCGAGAGTAAAAATTAAGTTTTGTGATCTTTTTTGCTGGAAATCGAGATTTTTGAGAAAAAAAAATATTTTATTAAATATAATATATTTATTAAATATAATATACTTATTAAATATATTATATTTATTAAATGTAATATATTTATTAAATATATTATATTTATTAAATGTAATATATTTATTAAATATAATATATTATAATAATATTTTAATTTAAAATAAAAATATTAAATTTTAGTGTGGATAATTTTATTTTAAAAAAATTGAGAATTTTGTTGATTTCCTCTTTGATTTAGTAAGATTTATTTAAAATTTCCTAAATTGATGATGTTTTCAAAAATATTCTTTATTAATAATTTTTTACTACCAGCCATTTCATGAGCAGCAAATTTTTTTCGCAAACACAACAACTCAAGCCTTCAATATCATCAAGGAAATGCAATGTCATTTAGTTTATCACTTCGTCATTCCTCTTTTGTTGTTTTATATAATTTATGAATTTGCATCATTTTCATGAGTAATCTGAAATAGAAATGATTTATGACTAAAAAGTTCACAACAAACTTTCATGACTTTTAAATAATTTCCTTGTTTGTTAATAAATTGTGTCGTGATTAATTCTAATGACAATGAAAAATAAAATAAATAAATTTAATCGCAATAATAATAAAAATGTGATAACAAAACCCTTAAAGTTTTGAAATTTAAGGTAATCATGAAGGATTGGCTGTTATTGCTTTAAAAATCCTGAAAAATAAATGATTAAATAATATATAAAATAATTAAAAATCCAATAAATTTATATTTTTCGTTAACGCATTTTCTGCCGTTTATTTCAGTATTTAAATCCATTCACAAAATTCTAAGAAATAACCTTTCGAATTGTTTTTTTTTTTTGAATTTCTGCATTAAATCACACATGCAGCTTAATTTTACAAATTTCTTTTTTTATTCTTAATTCAGAGCATTTTTTTAAACTCTGTATCGTAGATGAATTGCATGTGAACATGATCTTGTTTGATTTATTTTCTTTTTTAATTTTTCTCAAATTTTTGTAAAAATATTACCTTTTTAAAACTTATTCATTTTTTTATAGATAATTTTTTTTATATATAAATTTTTTATCGTTTTTCTTCTCTCTTTTTCTTGGAAAAAAAAAAATTCAAAATTACAGAGTAAAATTTCATTCCTTTTTTGTTGAAAGCTTTTTGGTAAGTTATTCATTATGGACATTCATAATAATATTGAATTTAGGATCTCTTGACCTTATTATCCAAAAAAATTTTCATTAAGCTTCAGATGCCGGCATCTTGTTACATTTATTTAGAAGATGACCTGAGCAGATTCTTTTTATTATGAACGACAATAATAAATGAAAAAAATGCTGAAAATTATTCTTAAAAAATTCAGCAAAAATTGCCAGACAACAAAAAAGATTTAATTTCACATTTTTTTTTTTCTTCTTCCAAAAAGCTTTCAACTCCTCCTGACTATCCTTTTGACAAAAATGTTTTTGTCGCTTTTGAAAAAAAAAATCTTCAATCTCGAAAAAATGTTCATAAAGTTTTTAATTAACTTTCTAATTTTTAATCAAAAAAATTTCTTTTTTAATTCTTTAATTTTCATTTGTCTCATTATAAAAATAACTTACAGATACTACAAAAATGTTTAAAGGATGATTTGCACGAAGAAATGGAGCAAATTTTTATCAATTTATTAAATCTTTTTCGTTTTTCATCAAAAAGCTTTTTTTTCTTTAATTTTTTTTTTCAATTTTTTGTTTTGTAAATTCGTTCAAAATAGTTTTCATTTTTCAATTTTTTTTTTCTCACTTTTCTTGACTTTTGCAAGAAGAACAAAATTTAAATTTTTACATTAAAAATCTCGTTTTTTTTAAATTTGCCAATAAATAGAGAATAAAAATAAAGAAGTTTCTAACTCATCCATTTGCATCATACTTTCGTGTCCCAAAAACTTTATAACCATCACAAATTCGCTTTTTATATCTCAATAATCAGTTTTGTTGCACATAATATAATAAGGTAATGTAAGTATAAGAATAATAATAATTATAATTATAAAAAAAAATTGCAAATAAAATTATTTAGCAATTGGATCGTCTTTATAAAAGTCGAATAATCGATGGATTTGATGGAGAATTTTTGGAAGGAGTTTTAAAATTTTATGGACTTTATTTGCGCTTGATAATTAAAGTATAATTCGTCAGTTAAATTATGAATTGTTATGAATATTCTTGAAAATTCTACAAACAAGAAATAACAAGGATTTGAACCTTAAGTTAATGAATTTTCGAAGGTTTGTTATTTGATCGAAAATTCATAAATTTAAGGTTCAAATCTTTATAAATTCTCGGTTGAAGGATTTTTGCAATATTTCATCAAATTTCAAACTGAAAATTACAAGCAGTAAAAAAAATGTAGCAATTTAAGATTCAAATCCTCGACCAACTTAGATTTAGTGTCAAAATTCTGATTTTTTTATCCAATTTACAACAATGTCTGCCAACCCCCACCCAAAAACCCTCCATCTTCATCGTCGAGTTATTAATTAAATGTAGAATAAAAACAGGAAATAAAAATTCATTATCAATAATTATTCCTTTCCATCTGTTGCTATATCCTTATTAAAAATTTCCAAATTATCATATCATCGTCAAATGCTCATCACATTCTATTGAATATACTTACTCATTCCATTCATCATCACTGAATTTTTTTATTTTATTATTATATTTTTTTTTCTTGTTGTTTGTTTTTTTTTTCAATTGAAAAATTCTAAAATAATTCATATTTTTTTTTTTCAATATGATTTACTGACTTATGTACTAATATTAAATTGTAATTTGTGTGTGTGTCTGTGTGTGTTTGCAGCTTAAAAATTACAAATGTCTCTTAAGAATTAAAAAAAAAATTCTCCTTCAGTTTTTTTCTTTTCTTTAACTTTTTAAATGTTAGCTTCCGCGCAAGCTCGGAAGCTGTTTTGGTACACTTTGAAAATTTTGTCCCCTTCATACTGCTTACCTATCTGGTCGAGAGGTAATGGTTTATATCTCAAAATTTAGGTATTTTGGTCTAGTGTGGGGGAAATTTTGTCGCTTGATCCAAAAATGTAATCTATGACCGAGGTGCCACCTACAAGGTTTCCATACAAAACCCATACAAAACTCATTTTTGATCTAATTTTTTTTAACAGCACTAAAATGGAAAAAGTCTGGTACTTTAAATGTTTCAAATATTTTTTAGAATTTTTTGGCACAAAAATCCAAATTTTATGACCTCAACCTGACTCAGCAGAACATGCATATGGTTATTCAAAGTGGGATTAAATTTGTGACTAGTCTGGTGGTCATGGGTGGGGGAGATTTGGGATGAAATATTTTTTATAAAATAGCACTTAAAATTACCTTTCCAACGATATGAAACATGACCTACTTTGGTTAAACTGTGAGTCAGGAAAATTAATTGAAAGTTTAAATCCGTCGGATTTATTTTAATCCTTCCCTATTAGTTACACTTCGCAAAATAATGTCCCCATCATGCCGCTCACAGGTCAACATTAAATGTAATAAATTATATATCGTTGGAAAGCTACGGGGGTCTAGTGTGGGGGAAATTTTGTCGCTTTGCGTGAAACTCTACCGTTGTTGAGAAATAGCATGAAATGTGTTTAATCCAACGGGCTTAAATTTAAATCCATCGGATTTAACACAAAACCCCCTCGTTCTAAATCTTTTCAAAACTTTTTTTTATGAATGACATATCAAATTAAAGGTAAAAAATAAGAAAATTTTATGAAATAAAAAGTTTTTTAAAAAAATTTAAATTTTAGGAGAATTGAGCCTTCTAAGAGTTAATCCCGACTCAATTTTAATCCATGTGTGAGGATTAAAATTTTGAAATTTAACCAAATTTACTTTTTTCGCTCGAAATTTTTACAAAATAGTTAAAAATGAATAAATATAGCTAAATCAAGTAAAAACTGATGAAAAAGATTATTTTGAACTTCGATTGGTAGTAGTTGGATTTAATCAAGATTTTAATAAATCAACTTATTTAAATTTAATCCAACTTTATTAATTCGAAACTTTTGGTTTAGAATTGATCATTTTTGACATATCTTAACATATTCTAACGTTCTTTGGACATCTTTGGAAAATATGAGCTTGATTTAGTGGTTAAAGTGTTCACATTAAATTTTAAAAAATTTAAAATGAAATTAAAGTCTCAGATTTTGTTGACCCAACTCCAATTTTTTTCTAAAATTATTAAATATGAACAAAAATTACAAAAAACAGTCAAATTTCAGGAAAACATAATTTTTCTGAATTTCATCGTCAGTTTAGGTACTTAATCCAGATTTAATACTTCTACAAAATTTCAATCTTATGCAAAGCGAAGCTTTGCTGACCCGATGGAATCCTAATCTTCAAACTTATGCAAAGCGAAGCTTTGCTGACCCGATGGAATCCTAATCTTCAATCTTATGCAAAGCGAAGCTTTGCTGACCCGATGGAATCCTAATATTCAAACTAATGCAAAGCGAAGCTTTGCTGACCCGATGAAATCCTAATCTTCAAACTTATGCAAAGCGAAGCTGATCCGATGGAATCCTAATCTTCAAACTTATGCAAAGCGAAGCTTTGCTGATCCGATGGAGTAATAATCTTCAAACTAATGCAAAGCGAAGCTTTGCTGACCCGATGGAATCCTAATCTTCAAATTTATGCAAAGCGAAGCTTTGCTGACCCGATGGAATCCTAATCTTCAAACTAATGCAAAGCGAAGCTTTGCTGACCCGATGGAATCCTAATCTTCAAACTAATGCAAAGCGAAGCTTTGCTGACCCGATGGAATCCTAACCTTCAAACTTATGCAAAGCGAAGCTTTGCTTACCCGATGGAGTCCTAATCTTCAAACTAATGCAAAGCGAAGCTTTGCTGACCCGATGGAATCCTAATCTTCAAACTAATGCAAAGCGAAGCTTTGCTGACCCGATGGAATCCTATTCTTCAAACTAATGCAAAGCGAAGCTTTGCTGACCCGATGGAATCCTAACCTTCAAACTTATGCAAAGCGAAGCTTTGCTTACCCGATGGAGTCCTAATCTTCAAACTAATGCAAAGCGAAGCTTTGCTGACCCGATGGAATCCTAATCTTCAAACTAATGCAAAGCGAAGCTTTGCTGACCCGATGGAATCCTATTCTTCAAACTAATGCAAAGCGAAGCTTTGCTGATCCGATAGAATCCTAATCTTCAAACTTATGCAAAGCGAAGCTTTGCTGACCCGATCGAATCCTAATCTTCAAACTAATGCAAAACGAAGCTTTGCTGACCCGATCGAATCCTAATCTTCAAACTTAAGCAAAGCGAAGCTTTGCTAACCCGATGAAATCCTAATCTTCAAACTAATGCAAAGCGAAGCTTTGCTGACCCGATCGAATCCTAATCTTCAAACTTAAGCAAAGCGAAGCTTTGCTGACCCGATGAAATCCTAATCTTCAAACTAATGCAAAGCGAAGCTTTGCTGACCCGATGGAATCCTAATCTTCAAACTAATGCAAAGCGAAGCTTTGCTGACCCGATGGAATCCTAATCTTCAAACTTATGCAAAGCGAAGCTTTGCTGATCCGATGGAGTAATAATCTTCAAACTAATGCAAAGCGAAGCTTTGCTGACCCGATGGAATCCTAATCTTCAAATTTATGCAAAGCGAAGCTTTGCTGACCCGATGGAATCCTAATCTTCAAACTAATGCAAAGCGAAGCTTTGCTGACCCGATGGAATCCTAATCTTCAAACTAATGCAAAGCGAAGCTTTGCTGACCCGATGGAATCCTAACCTTCAAACTTATGCAAAGCGAAGCTTTGCTTACCCGATGGAGTCCTAATCTTCAAACTAATGCAAAGCGAAGCTTTGCTGACCCGATGGAATCCTAATCTTCAAACTAATGCAAAGCGAAGCTTTGCTGACCCGATAGTCGAACGCGGAAGCTATTGACTTTCTACGTAAGTCGTGTTTTTTTTATTTCATTAGTTTCTTCATCCATTGACTTCAGATGCCACTTTTAAGTTTCAAATTAATAGAAAATTGGATGAAAAAGTAGCACTTAATAATTTTTTTAATGTGCTTTTTGCACTTTTTATTTTTCGATATCAAAATAACTGATTTCTTATGTTTTATATTTCTATTGATTAAGTTTCATTTTTTTCTGTTAATTATAATTTTATCATTTTTTTTTCTTTATTGAGATACAGTGACAAATAGAAAAAGTTTTTTTTTTCTTTCCATTCTTTCTTATTAAGTCTTGAAAAATATTAGTTTTTTTAATGACAATATCAATGAAAAATCAACAAAAAATCAATGGAAGAGGAAAAGATTTTTTTTTGTTTTATTTTGTTAAGAATGAGGATTTCTGGATATTTTGGAAATTGCTATCAAAATTAGAAAAGAATCGAAAATTTCAATTTTCATTTAATAACAATTTCCAATCACACATCACAATAATAATAGTTAATAATTCAAAATAGGGAATAACAAATAAAATTTTAATGATTTTTAAAAAAATTAACAAAGGCGAAAAATTTTTTCATGTTTTGATTTTCTCACAAATTGAAAAATTAAACAAGATTTCATATTTGAAAAAAAAAATAATTTCTTATTTCCAATTATCATCAATTTTCTTTCTTTTTTCACAAACACAAAATAAGGGATTTATTTTCTTCTGAGACGAATTTTTAGATTCCACTTCCACACAAAAATGCCAATTTTTATCACCAACAAAATACTGATAAGTCGCCATCATTGTTCCAATTGCGAGCTTTTAACTAAAAAAAGAATTTATTATAAAATAAGATGTTGGATAAAAAAAAATTATAAAAGAAAAGTTTTGTTGATTAGTTGGGGGGGTTGTTCGTTAATGATGTCATTTTTGGGGGGTTTTGAATTTTTTCTTGATTTTTTTTATGGAATTTTGATTTGCTTTAAATCTAAGTGATCAGTTGTTCCGAATTGGGTTCAAGTTGGAGCAATAATTTCAAAAAAATTATGATTCGGATGGGTTCAGGGTTTATTATGGGTTTAGGGAATATAATTCAACCAAGACTAGCCTAATAGTCTAATAATTAATTTTATAAACTTCAAAATTTCCCAAAAAAGCTTAAAATGTCTAAATTCACTCAGTAACTAAAACTAACTTTTTACTCCCAAATAACCCCACTACTATGTAGCTATTTGTAGACATCATTAATGAACAACTCCCTTCAAGGATATTCTCATCAATTTTTAATCATATTATGGACATAAAAATTGTGGATAAACAAGACAGGAATATGAGATTGAGAAAGATGGTGTTAAAATATGAAAATTAAGATAAAAAAAAAAATAGTTATTGCAGTCTTTATTCCATGTTGTTGCCATGTAAAATTATATTATCGATAATATTATTATGTCATGAGAAAGATAAAAAGTTTGTTTTTTTTATAAATATTATTTCATTGTGTGTGTATTCAATGATTCTTTTTGGGTTACACGCCGGGACTTGATATCATACGATTACTCACTTGCATCTTATCAAAATCTAAACAAGGACGACGTTGTAGCCTTTGCAATTGATGATTACGTGGAGTACGATTACGACGTGGTGAGATGGCAAAAACTTTTGTTGGTGGACTTATTGAACGTAAATCTAATGATGATGATGATGGTGTGGACGATGAGCCACTTGTCAAAGGACTATCACACGATATTCGAATGTTTTCTATTCCTCGTCCAGCTTCAACCAAAATTAGTGGAGTTGTCGAGCGACTAAAATGGTTGAATGATCTAAAATGAAATAATTTGGTTTTAATTTGTGGATTTTTATTTGAATTTTAATCAATTTTAAGAAGTAGCTTCCAACATCCCACATATGTGGGATGTGCTAATGTGAACATGTTGGATCGGTCAATTTTTGAGTATTTTTGATTCTTTTTGATCAATTTGATCAATTTTAGCTAGCCCATCATCCCCAAATTTACATTATACTCACTTAAAATTAGGGGTTGTGGAACGTTGCTGTTGTTCTTGTACTGATGGTGACTGTTGTGGACTATATCTATTCAAGTGCTGATTATTAAACAATAAATGGCCTCTATGTGGTTTCAATGCTTCCAACGGAGGCGTTGTTCGAAAATTGACTGGCGCTAACATGTTATGATGATATGCTTGCGACTCTAAAAATTGTCTCACCTAAAATACAAAAAGTATTAAGAATTAACATTCATGGTATTGATGATTTAATTATAGAGTTTAGAAAATTATTTAAATCAAGTGTCAATCAGAGTTGTTGGCGAGCTGATAAGTTGGGACTTTTGTGTTAGCTAGATTGCATTTGTTAAAGGAATGAGCTTTATTTTTGGCTAATTCTATCAGAATTTTCATCAAACAAATTGACGTAACAAATTTTGTACGAAATATTGAAAAAATTTAAGACCCCCTCCCTATCTTAATAAACGTTACAAAATTCATGAATCTTATAGAATTGAAAACTTTATGAAATTTGAAAACTATCAGTGCTTATTCAAGGAATTGAACCTTCAACTTTTTGGAAATTTCGAAATTTTACACTATTAAAATAAAATGATTCCATTCTCATGCTTTATTTTTAAGCTGTAGACGTAATCAAAAAATTATTTTTCAACCAATTCTAGCAAGTACCAATTCAAAGTAAAAAAAAAAATATCACAAAAATCCATAATTAGACCTCCCAATATAAAAATAATTCAACCGAAAGCTTAGATTGCGCAGGTCAGTTTTGAACATTTTATTTTATTAATTCCAGCGAATTTAGTGATAGCAAAAATGTGAATAAATTCGACTCAACAAGTTTAATCTTGTTTTGCTTATTTTTTTTCAAAATATTATGAAATTTCTACAAAGATTGCCTACTAAGTTATTTGAGAATTCAAGGACTATTTGAGATGAGGTGTAGTTGGGTTTAGTGGTTATATTTTTAGATGAGTTTTTAAAAATTTTAGCACTAGTCTGTGTAATTTTTAGTTTTTAAGTTAATTTTGACTTATATAGTTGTTAGGGAATTTTAAACATAGCTTTAAGAGGAGCGTAGTTAAAAATAATTAAAGAAATTATTATTCAGATCCTTAAAGGAAAGTTAACCCTTTAAGTTAAGTTAAAGTTAGGGCCATTCACTTAGTACGTTCGCCTTTTAAAGGGGGGGGGGGGTATAAGATTGTATAACAGATCAAACAAAAGATAAGAATTTTCACATAAAAAGCGTAACAAGGGGGGAGGAAGGGTCTAAAAAGTCGTTCTTTTGCATAACGTACTATGTGAACAGCCCCATACTTATGATTCCAAAAACTCAATACACCCCAGTCAATTGACATTGATTCAACATTTTATGTCAAAATAGCCTGACTAAGTTAATTGCCAATCATTTTCTTATCAATAAATGATCAAATATAGTCAATAATTCAAACTATCTTGTCACATTTGACAAGTCTAATCACAAAAGGCCAATCATGCCCTTGAATCGTCCCAGACAAAACCGAGACAACAACTTCCAATTATCACAGAACAAAAATTATTTTTATTTAAAATATTTCATTTTTTTTTCACTTACCTCATCATCCGAATTGTGAGCTAATGATCGTTTTCGTTTTTCTAAAAATGTTGAACTGCTACAACGTTTCGGTGAAAATTCATCATCATTATTATGAATTTTAAGTTTCTGCTTCTGGTCCACATTCTCATTTGACAATTCCGTCAAATTATCTAATGGTTTAGTCATTATCACTTCCAATTCTTCTTCCGAACTATGTTGATCATATAATAAATTTGATTGTGGACTCAGAAATGCTGGCGATTCTGAGCACTCTTCAGGCGACGTTGTATCATGACGTGAGCTCATGCCTACGAGAAATTGAAATGAAATGAACGGAAAAAAAATTGTAAAAAAAATCAGCTGTTTGTTGATTTTTAATTTTTTTTTTCACTTCTTATTCTCCTTCGCTTTTTGTAACCCGATAGTAGAAATGGAAAATGAAACTCTTATATTTAATTTTGGTAAACAACGAGAGTCTTTCTTTATGACTGGGTCGGTTGTATACATGCAATCAAATGTACACACAAGTGATAAGAGAGTAAAAAAAATTTTTGTTGGGATGGTTGTTGTCGGGAATTGTGGAATATTCACACCGTTTTGTTCATTTTAAAAAAATATATATATTTTTTTAAAAAATTAATATTTACTTAAATATTGAGAAACACAAATTTTAGCTCAAAATAATCAAAATCTATTCAATTAAATTAGAAAATGTTAAAATACCTCAAATTTACATAAAACTACTTAATAATTTCTTCAATAATTCAAATTGACTTTAATCAATTCAAAATTACACTTCAACAAAAATTTTCATAAAATTCTAATTTATATGCCTCTAGTCAAATATTCAATAATTTATATCAATTTTAATCATCAAATTCTATTCTTATAAAAACATCCCCAAAACATGGTTCGACTATACAAAAAAATATTTCTCTCCACTTCTTCTTTTAATTCGGCGAATAGTAAACTACACACAGAATAAAAGCAACGACAAGCTGACTCGGAACATGAATGTCATTATTATTATTCTTATTATAGGAAAAAAACGGGTCGCATTTCTTACGTTATCAGTAAATATTTGCTATTCTCAAACAACTCAAAAAAAAAATAACGACTTTGTATGCATGACGTTACACTCTCATGTGTCGAGCAAAGTAAAAAAGAGAGACATTATGATTTTTATTTATAATCCATTAGAGACAAATTTAGAACATTTTTTTTTTATATATACACAAATATATGTGTGGACAATATGTTACATCCATTCAGAATGACTTCTTTTTGTTTTTCTCCTTCAAACAAACAATATTGTCAGTCAAATGAAAGAATAAACAACAGAAGGGAATCATTAAATGGAGCAATCACTATGAAAATGGCAAAAAAAAAATTATTATTATAAATTGACTTCTTTGCCATTCATGTCTAACTCTTTAAAAATAAACATACACTGGTAGGAGCAAATGTATGGTTCATCAAGCGCAACAATGACTTCATTAATGGACATTTCGTGTCATCTGTAATGATTCTTGGTATGAGGTGACTTTGTTGGATTAGATTGGAGGTTAATTAAGGGGAATTATGTCTTGATGTCTGGGATGTTGGATATTAGATCTGGTTGGGATGATTTTTGGAATTTAATTTGGATTTTTAGACATTTAGGTATAACTCTTGTGAATATCACTATAAAGAGCCATAATCTGGCCAGGAATCTGGCTTTGTTATTTAATTATTTGTTATTCAATTCTAAAATTAATTCCCCAAAAAAGACGCTCTACCAATCCAACTCCTTTCGCACATTACATTACCAAACTTTTACTCCCATACTTAAAATCTATTATATTTTCGGTCAGATATGTCAAACAATATTACATTAAATGACTGAGTGATAACAAACGAATGTCCATCCATTAATTAAATTGAATAGGAACAAAAAAAAATATAGCTGAATACAAAACGAATTAATTAATGATATCTGTAGTAGCTATTGTTCATCACAATCCATTATACATGTTGTATTTTTCAAAGCAATCATAATATGCCGGCTTATGTTCATATGTATATCATGAGTAATTCATCTATAGTATACAATGTGTAGAGTGATTCATAGAAATTTTCTTACACAAATGTTTGTATTTTTTTACACATCTAGAGCAGAAATGAGTTATGTGATGTGTTTGTGGTTTATTTTGGATGTTGGATGTCTAGAGCAGATGAGAATCTCTGAATTCTGAGTAGAAGTATTTGATGAAAATATGTCTAACCTCAAAATTCTAGAAAAAATAGAATTAATTTTCAAATTCCAATATTAAAACCTAACCTCAAAATTCTAAAAATTTCAAATTTTTCCTAGAGCTCTAATTACTAAAAACTATAATTTTAGAACCAAAAGATTAATCTACTCATTCCAAAGCCTTCAAAAATACCATATAAGACAGAAAATGAAAAAAAATTATCGATTAGGGGCCGTTCACAATATTTTGTTTTACTCCCCCCTAACCCCCCTCCGTAAGGTTTCTAACAAAAGACTCAGGTTCGAGAACAAAATCACAACAAACTCTCGACCCCACCCGTAATAAGTGAATGACCCCTAAAAGCTTTTTTGTTTTCGAATGTGACAAAACGATATTATCAAAATGAAATCAAGATTGAATGCAGGTACGTAAAAAAGATAATTATTCGTACTCGAAAATTAAAAATAAAAGCAAATTCATTTTACGTGCTTCTCTATGTCTATATATATATACATTCTCGACAAAAGCTTAAAATGCAAAACTGCTATGCGCGTACCGAACATATATATCAATGTTGTTCCTCATCACTATTTCAAATAAATAAATAAATTGCTATTGTGTGTGTGTTGTACACACTGTTGCCAAACTATCAATAAATAATCCATTTTTACATTACATTTTAAGTGGAAAATATTTCATGTGTGTGTGTGTGGGAAATTACTCTCAAAGGAGAAATTTACGCATGACACGCATCGAGAGGCTCAACAAACTTTGAAGGACATTTTCAAGTTTCAGTTGACCAATCATTATGACCAGTATTATGAAAAAAAAAAAATATTTTTATTTGTCCTACTCTCTTATTTTTCTTTTTTTTTTACCGCTAACCGAAAAAAACCCTTTCATTTCCTTTCCATTCAGGGTGAAAAAAAAATACAAGTAGGTAAAGTCAGACACATTTTTGGATTGATTTTAGGCGAATAAATTTACTAGAGAAAGTAAATAAGAAAAAATTCTAAGGACTATTTTTGAAAAAAAAAAAGAATATAAAAAATGTGATTAAATTACATCATCAAAGGCTGGTATGTCTGGGACCGTCAAATGAAAAAAAAATAGAAATTGTGCTAATTTTCCAAATTCTAACATAAAATTTGTTCAAATCCTCTCGATCTTCTCAGTCACTACTCAATAATATTCATTGTAAATTTTCATTCAATTCTAAATTAAAAGTTCCAAACCAACCAGACAAAAAACCATCAATCTACCCAAAATTTTATTTCAAATGCTCAACCAATTTGTTCCCTCTCGATGGAAGTGATAATAAAATCACGTAATTGAAGTGTAAACATAAACCTATTTCGTTCAATTAAGTGGAAATAATTTTCCATCATTTTTGTGTGTGTGTATATTTCTCTCCTCGTCCCAAACGCTTGTCAACTCATTAAAGCAATGAAACGAAAATAGATGTTATGGCTAAATAGAAGTGGAATGAGGAGGCACGAAAAAAAAAATAAAAAATTCATTAAAAATTTGACAACAATGTTGATTTTTTATGAGGAAAGTTATTTATTTAAAAATTTTTCATGTACTTTATTTCTGTTCTCTCTATTGTCATTGCACAGAATGACATTTTTCTGGATTTCTATATAAATTTATTTATTTTCCTATTTAACGGTCACTTTCAATTCAAATCTTTTATATAGATAATTTAATTTCATGAATTTCCTATATTTTCATTAATAAAACACAACTACAGGATAATATTATTAAAGGAGTTTATTAATTGCATATAATTAATAAACATCGTCATATTAAAACATGTAAAGGTATTTTATCATTAATTTACTTACATATAAAATTAACGGTTTTGTAAGATTTGAATATTATTACCGCGTTACTTGAATTCGCTTTGAATTCGCCTTTTATGGCAAATCCTACGCGCATACATTAAATTATTTCTTTTCACTTTGAACGTCGACTGATTAAGACGTGGATACAAAATTGTGAGTAAATTTAATTGATAAATAACCTAATCCTATCTTAAACTAATTATTTGTACAATTTATATTCTTTTAGTTCCAAAATGGATTGTTAAATTGTTTAATAAAGGGAACAATTATTAGAGGAAAAAAATCATCCGCTTTTGTTAATTCGTCGACATTTTTTGGAAATTTTTACGATTTTTGGAACCTCGTGGAATTGAGTCTTCAATTGGAATTAGCTGGAAATAAATCGTGGCTGAATCATTAATCTTGGCTGGATCTTAAATTGTGGCTAATTTATTTAACGTGGCTGGAATTTTGTCATCTGGTGGCTAACAAGCAGCATTAATTGGAGGTTGCAGATATTGAAATATAATTAAATTAAGTGAAGTGAATTAGTGAAAAAAATATATATATATTGTATATGATAAAATTGATGAGAAAATTGTAAAAAAAAATGTAAAATAGGTTAAGACCTAACACGCTCATCACTAAAAAATCAAAGAAGCTAGAGTGGAGTAAGGCTTGCAGGAAAGCCTTCGCTTCGAACAACGTCTGTTGAGCTGTGCATGACAGTTCCACACGGAGAGGTTATCCTCGATTTGCATTAAACTAACAAAACCTTCTCACACATTTTCACTGGATCTTGTTGAGCAAGAGATCCAGTGACACTCATTTAACATTGCACAAAGTGCGTAGTTTCTCTTAAAGTCCCTAATTAAGGGCAACTCTCATTTAAAGTCCTGCAAAAAGGCAATTTAATTAATTATTGTTTACATGCACAAGTAAAAGTGCATAGCGAGTGAAATGTTTAATGACGCATTTCCGTTAAATTCATAAGTATCATAGTTCTAAGAGACGTCGAATCAAAGACGCATTTTATTAAGTCGTCGAATCAAAGACGCATTTTACTAAGTCGTCGAATCAAAGACGCATTTTACTAAGTCGTCGAATCAAAGACGCATTTTACTAAGTCGTCGAATCAAAGACGCATTTTATTAAAGTCGTCGAATCAAAGACGCACAACAAATCAATGATCAATTGCAATTAAAGTAGCTAAGTAATTAAAGTTAAGTCGCGAATTAAAGCGCACTCATTTGAGTATATATAAATTAGAAAGACGCGAATCAAAGCGCATTAAATCATAGATTTAAAGTCTATCAATAACAAGTTAGAAAAACGCGAATCAAAGCGCATTTAATCATAGAATCAAAGTCTAACAATATCAAGTTAGAAAGTTTTGAAAGTCGTCGAATTAAAGACGCATAAATATCTTAGATTAATTTCAATTAAATTAAAGTTTAAACAATTAAAATGGAAGAATTTAAATTAAATTCAGATATTGAAGAAAGTGATACTGAATTAGCATCATTATCACATGCAGAATTAGCCAGAAGATTTGAAGAGTTGCGTAAACGCTTCACTTCTGTAAAAAGAGAAAACGATTTTCTACTGCAAAAAATTAAAGAAAAGAATCAGAATAATAATGATCAACATAAATTTCGTTCTACTGGATTTGCATATAACTCCAGCACACATTATAGAACTACCGTTGACAGTCAAAATGAATTCAACAACTCATCTGTTGTAAACGAGTGCATAGCTGGCTTATCAAATCAAATGAATTTAATTTCGCTTGGAGAAATTCGTAAGAGTTTACCCAAGATAGAAGTATTTGATGGAAGTCCAGAAAAATGGTTGGCATTTCAGCGTGCAGTAGAACGTACATGGCAAGAAGGTCAATATGATGACACAATGATGAGGCGAATCATTCGCAACGCGCTCACAGGTCAAGCTTTAGATCGTGTAGAGGCAATCTTAGATCTAGTTAGTCCAAACCAGACTATGAAGTATCTTAAAGACAGTTATGGCAATGCAAATATTGTCGTTGAAGCTGCAAAACTTAAATTAATCAATTCTAAATTATCGAAGCCTCTTACGCATGCATCTTGCGTAGAGGTAACAACACATATAGCAAGTTATATGGCTGCATGTTCATATGCAGGTTTATTAATTACAGACAATAGTATAGCTTCGAAAATTCATGCTCAATTAGAACATTATCATCAGGAAGCTTACTACAATTATTATTTTAAAAATTATCCAAACGCCGTCACTAGAATGGAACGGTTAGATGTCCAATTCGACTTTCTCAATCACATAGCGAAAACGCTTCCATTAGGTACGTTTTCAAAATTTGAAGTAAAACAAAAATCTAAAGCATTGCAAATAATGTCTATTAGTACAGAGCATTCAGATAGTGAAAACTCATCTTGCAGTTCTGATGAGTATGACTATAAGTATGAAATTAGAGACGAGCAAACAGCTCGATATATTGGATATGATCTAAATAAAGTCAATGAGATTGCAAAGAAATGTGTAATCTGTGAGGAAGAAGATCACTTCACAATTGAATGTGAAGAGTATAAATTATTGAAGACTCATGAAAAGTATAATTTAGCGAGAAATAGAAATTTATGCATAAACTGCATGATTGCAAATAATCATGTAGCTAAAGAATGCAACGTTAAATTAGGATGTGGATATGAAATTGATAAAAATATGCGATGTTCAGCAAAGCATCATATAACATTACACAGAACTAATAATTACAAAAATTTTCAAAGTAAACATCATAACACTGCAAAAGTGTATGATGATAGTGATGACGATAGTCATTCACATAGTTCTGAAATTCCAGAAGACTGTAATGAAAAAATTGATGAAGTGTATGATAGTGATGAGGATAGTCATTCAAATAGTTCTGAAAATCCAGAAGACACTAATGAAGAAATCGAGGAAACTGAGTCACCAGTGTAAATACAAATTTCCACATCCTCTCGCACAATTAATGAAAAATCTTAATCTAACTTATGAATTTAGTAATAACACTTCCTTGCCGAAGGAAAGCATGCTTAAAGCTGCTTTATTTGCTCATGAAAGCAATATTAATGATTGCGACTATTAACAATTAGAAATTAAGACTTTAAATTCAAAATAAGCTCAAAAATAAGTCTGTAACGAATACGCTGAACTCGTGCATATCGAGTATTTTCAGTTTAATTACCAAAATTTTCGTGCATTACGAAGAACATTCTTTTCTTCTTTCTTCTCGTTACAGGTTTTATAGTTTTAACAATAGTACCATTGGAATTAAGTTTGATACAGGTGCTTATAGCAGTTACATTGAACACATTTGCTTGGATTATTATAGCTTTAACTGACAGGAAGACTCTCAGGGAATCTTAATTACCGCCATAGATTGGATGATATTACTCGTCGCCCGGGGAGTATGTCATTGCACAGAATGACATTTTTCTGGATTTCTATATAAATTTATTTATTTTCCTATTTAACGGTCACTTTCAATTCAAATCTTTTATATAGATAATTTAATTTCATGAATTTCCTATATTTTCATTAATAAAACACAACTACAGGATAATATTATTAAAGGAGTTTATTAATTGCATATAATTAATAAACATCGTCATATTAAAACATGTAAAGGTATTTTATCATTAATTTACTTACATATAAAATTAACGGTTTTGTAAGATTTGAATATTATTACCGCGTTACTTGAATTCGCTTTGAATTCGCCTTTTATGGCAAATCCTACGCGCATACATTAAATTATTTCTTTTCACTTTGAACGTCGACTGATTAAGACGTGGATACAAAATTGTGAGTAAATTTAATTGATAAATAACCTAATCCTATCTTAAACTAATTATTTGTACAATTTATATTCTTTTAGTTCCAAAATGGATTGTTAAATTGTTTAATAAAGGGAACAATTATTAGAGGAAAAAAATCATCCGCTTTTGTTAATTCGTCGACACTCTATCATCACATTCATTTAAATTTGTATACATATTTTTTTTTTATTTCTCGCTCTGCTTTTTCTCTTCATTTATTATTATTATTATATGAGAAAATGAAATGTTTTTTACTCAACGAGAAGAAAAAAAAGGAAAAATCTAATAGACGAGAAGTCGCCTCACATATCATAAAAATAAAAATTAAAATGCGTTAAAAAATGAAACAATCTACAAATGAATATATAGCGCGATAGTAAAACATTCAAGCTTGACGTAATTTAGAGAAGAAAAATTTTTTGTTTTCAATTTTATTTTTTTACGTTTGCTTTGTTATTTTAAAGCAAAAATTTTGTGAGAGATTTGTTGAATGAAAGCAGGGGTTTTTGATGAAGATTTTGAAGTATGTGTTGTTGTATTTTGTAGATTTTAGATGATTTTTTGTTAGAATTTAATGCAGATTTATTCAAATCTAACCCAGGGGCGTAGCCAGGAGGAGGTTTTGGGGATCAACCCCCCCCCCCCCCTATTTTGGCGAAGTTTAGACTAGAGATATTATTGAACATTTTCAATATTAGCAAAAACAAAAGCAGCATCGAAAAGTAGCAAAACTAACATCCCCCACCCCCTTCCTGGCTTTGCCCTGACTTAACCTTAAACTTTTTAAGCATTTACGAATTTTTCGATTTTTCACCAGACGTAGGGGTCATTGGTTGGTAATGGTTCGATTACCTCTGCTATGAATTTTGTATAAAAGTATCCACATAATTATTTGACTCCTGGCACCATCCCTGCCTCCTCTATCAATTAATCAAACCAAATAAAACTCAATTACGTAAACTAAACCCTTTTACTATAATTTCGCATACACTGTTTAAATCTATTTATTGTATTGTACAAATTTAATCAATTCAGGTTATCAGCAATACGTATTAAATTAATGAAAAAAAAAAGGTGCCTTATACTTATTATCTTTTTCCGCTCCTTATCTCAACTTGATAATTGTTTGCAAAAAAAAAAAAAATACACACAGAAAGAGAAAAAAACAGAATAACAAAGAGCGACAAATTCCCAAAATGCTGTTAAAGTAACTTAATGGATAAGACATTAGGACATACGTATAAAGCTGTTATCTTATCCATTCTATTTATTCTTTGTTCGTGAAATGAAAGGGAAAAGAAGACCGAACACAATTTGGCTCATTTATTCCATTATATTTTTTTTTTATCATTATTATTATGAAGTAACATCTGAATCAATACTAGGCATTTGAGTTCATCATATAATGTATTAAACTGATGGAATTTTGAAATGCTTGATGATATTGTTGGGGTGGAGATTATAAATGATGAGTATAGTTGTTTTGTGATTACAAATCCTTTATAATTTATATAATTTGAAACAATTAATTTTATAAAAATTGAATGGAAGATTTTTAAATATTTCCATGATTTTTGAAAGTTAAAACTGAAATAAAATAAAAGTTTTCATGGTTCTTCTCAAAGTTAAAACCACAAATTTTATTCAATCTCCATTTTCATTTAAAAAATCCTAGCTTTGTCAACGGAACCGCTCATATTGCTAGCTAAATATAAATAATTAATAATTTCACTCTTCTAATAAAAAAGACTTTTGTAAAAACAATAAAAAGAAGAGCTTTTTATTGATAATAAATTGTAAGCTGCTTTTGAGATTTTTTTAGAAAAAAAAAGCTTTTTAAAAGTTTGCCTAACTTATTTTGATCGCAAGTAACATGATACAAAGTTTACAGTCGATCTATCAAATTCTCTGGATAATAATTGTCAATTTAACCTTGGCCTAGTTTTGTTGAAATTTTTCATAAGGTCTATTAATAATTTTTGTTTATCAGATTGCTGGGAAAATTCTCATGAAATTGGCATTGAATTTCAGAAAGTTTCGAGGACGATGTTGGCGATATGAAATTTGATTGCCAGGAAAAATATTAAATACAAAGGTTAATTTTAAAACATTTTTAATTAAAAGTTCAATTACCTTATTAATAATTAGATTTTTTCCGAATTCTTCATTCATTAATTTAACAAATTAATTTACTGAAAACTTCAATTTAAAAAATTCTCAAAAATTCTTAAACTAGTAATTTAAAAAACTTTCAAATAATTCTAATTTTTCAGGAATGATAAAAATTTGTGACTTCAAAAATGAAAAATTTTCTTCTGAATGAAAAATTCTTTTCTTAGAAGACTTATTTAATAAAAATCATTCATGTGCAAATTAATTAATGTTAATTGCAAACAATAATTTGCATAATTTTTATAAATCTTGTGTAAATTTTAAGTTTTTTGGGGTGTTTTAACGAGAAATTTGGTATGAACAAGAAAAAAATTTGAAATTTTTATTAATAAATTTTATGATTTTTAATTTTTAAGATTTTTTTTAACTTTTGATAAATTTTAAGTTTTCAAGAAAAATGGTTTAACTTATTTAAAAATTTATTTTAATTGTTCTGTTAAATTTATTGATAATAATTAGTTTTTGTGAAATTTTGTAACTTAATCATATGTGTTTGATAATTCAAGAAGAGAAATATTTTTCTATCTCTCAAAAATTATTATTATTATTTAAAATAAAATAAACGGCCTACATATTTCACTAAGATGGATAATCCTATCCGAAGATTATCCCTTTTTTCGATCCGAGGATAATCCACAAAATTTTTTCACGTTTAAAATTTCATGAAAAATTAGAAAAAGTTATTCGTAAAATTTTTTTAAGGATTGATGGATTTCACTAAAAAAAGATAATCCATGGATAGGGATTATTCAGAGATTATCCAGTGGATTATCCGAAAATGAAAAACTTGGGGGAGACCAAGTTTCACATTTTTGATTTTCAGTGTGGATAATCCACTGGATAATCTCTGGATAATCCTTATCCATGGATAATCTTTTTTTAGTGAAATCCATCAATCCTTAAAAAAATTTTACAAATAACTTTTTCTAATTTTTCATGAAATTTTAAACGTGAAAAAATTTTGTGGATTATCCTCGGATCGAAAAAAAGGATAATCTTTGGATAGGATTATCCACCTTAGTGAAATAGGCCGAAAATTCTTATTAACAAAATAAAATCACCAAAATAAAGGCATTTAGTTTTTTAATTACTTTTTTATGGTTTACTTTTACATTCCTTTTATTACGCAAACTAAAGCAAGCTCGAGCTTATTATTTTTCAATAAGATATAAAAAAAAAAAGTTGAACAATTAGAAGTGAAATATTAAAAAATATCATGAATGAGAAATATCAAATTTAAATTTTTTACTTTCTCAGAAAAAAAAGGTGAAGAAGTAAAAATCGTTGAATGAATGAATGCTTACGATGATATTTATACGCTCGTGTACGAAAGAAATTAATGAAGAACTTTTTATTTCTGTTTTTTTTTTTTTGTTTTGTTTCACTCATACTCATTTTGCAAATATGTTTAATACGAAAGTTTGAACCAGGGCAAAAATTAATGATGAAAAATTCAGAAATTGTAAATTAAAAGGCTGCTTTAATAACTGCACAGCTAAAGCACTTTTAAATTTCAGAACTACAATGATATCGGTACTTGAAGTCCTCATTTGAGAAAAATTTTTGGTTGACTTAATTTAAATTTTACATCTACAAAAATTGAGAATAAACCTATTCTATAAAAACTCTTGAAAATGCAGTGAACTAAAACAGGACTAATGAAATAACAAGCAAAAAGGAATCTGCATTAAAACCTTATATTTTAACTCATGCATATTTTTATTGATTGCTATAAAGTTTGCATATTCCTCTATATTTCATTATGGAATCAATTAAAAGAACGAATGACATAAGTACTATGCAATCCTGCAAAAATCTTGATTTTTGATATCTACATAATTTTTTACTAAATAAATTGATTTTAAAATTACAAGACTTGACTTCAATTGAGAAAAATTTTGCAAATTTTTGACGGATGATTGTTTAAAATTTTCACAAAATACACCTTTCCTCAAAAAGCATACATTTATTATTCAATAAAAAATTATTAATCAAAAATGTCTCATGTGTGGTCTTTACATGTCAAAATTTACCTCAAAGCTATAGACTTTATTAATTTGAAGCATGCCATTATCATAAATTAGAATATTCAAGCAATTTGAAGCTCAACTCTGAGCAAAATCGATAAATTTTTATAGTTGCTGCAAATGGGATTTTAATTAAGTAATTTGAGATGTATTTTATATTTTGTAGTTTAAATAAGCAATTTTTAGCGCATTTTTGGAAACTTGTTTTCAAAAAGGAAGCTCAATCATACACTTTGATCGGCAGCAAAAAATCGATGATTGAGATCTCATGATCTAGACATCGTAGAGAGCTCGGGTTTGTTTTATTAGCTTCGTTTTATAAAATTATTGGCGGCAAATGTATTTAGAAGTCTTAAAATTGAGTTTAAACAGCTTAATTATCAAACTTTTAATTTTTTCATACAAAAAAAAAATATAAGTGCGTTCAGAAATTTGAAATTTAACGGTAAAAAGTAATGGATGTGTTCAGAAATTTAAATTTTTTTCTAACGGAAAAATTTGAATTTCAGAAAACCGTTAAATCGTAAGAATATTTTTTGCATTGCATGTTATGAAAATCGAATTTAATGTATAAACTTTAAGAGAAAGTAAGGGTTTTGATCATTAATTTTAAACTTTTTGTAGTAATATTATGATTAGAGAAATAGCAATAGAGTTTTAAAACTTGTCCATCTTTTCTATTAAATCAATTGCTAATCGCTGCGCCAAAAATGCGCTAAAGTCCCTCGATATAAAACACGAGGACTTTTGTAATTTTTTAATAATTATTATGGAGTTTTTTTTTGGTTTTTGATGAATGATGAAATATTTAAATTTTATTTAATAATTTACGTTTTTTTTTTTTTTTTTTGTATAAAAATTTCTTTGTATGATTTGCTACAAAATCCTAGACCCCCCTCCCCCTTAAAAATCTAATGTTTTTTCAAACTTGCTTCTTAAAAATCAAATCAGAAAATTAAAAATAATCTTCAATTTTTAGAACAAAAATGGTTCTCGCAAGATTTACTTAAAAATAAAAAATAAAGTAATTTTCAATAAATAAATATGTCTGCAGAGCATGTAAACATTATGACAGTTAATTAAAAAAATTTACCCAACAATTTTAAATTGTCTGCCATTCATGAAAAACATGCGTGATGAGATCTCCGTTAAACATATTTTCATGAGCTATCACATGTTGAGATAATAAGTATGAAAAGAAAAAGAAAATGAAAAAAAAAACTATTTTTTCACTTTCTCTGTCATGGTCTTTCACCATCCATGATCATAATCATCGCATTTACGTTCAAGAAATTCTTTTTCTGTGTTTCTGGTACTTTGAAAATTGCGAAGATGAAGGCAATGAAAGAATTGTAAATTTATTTTTTTATTTTACACACATGGAGTATTTTTTTTCTTGTTAAACGAATTTTTTTATCTTTCGCTTTTTCTGAGATAAAGTTTTTGTGGAAAATGAGTTTACAATAAAGTCAGAATGTCTACTTTTTGAATTATTATGAAATGTTTTTAAAAAAAATTTAATCTTGCCTTATCAATTATTAAAATTATTATTTTATTTATGATTAGAATTAAATCATGTCAAATCTTGTTCAAAAATTAATAAAATCTCTAAAAATCTCAATCTTAATCAGCATAGTTGCTTAGTTCATACTACAAAAAAATCCGAAATTCTACACTTCTGACATCCGATCATTTTAATACAAGCATCCAATACAAAGATTGTTAAATTGTTTATTTTTTATTTCAAAAAAAAAAAAGTTCTGAATTGTCTTTATGAAAACTGATATTTTTGCGTAGGGCCAAAAATAATTTCAACATTGTAGGTAGGATTTCATATTTGTCACTCTTTTGTTTAGAATTTAAAACTTAAAAGTAGTCAAAAAAAATTTTTAAAGAAAAATATTTCAGAATTATTAATTTTTTACTTCTAAAAATTTGTGATTCTAAAATTCCCCATTAATCATACCATCAAATAGCCAAATATTCAAACTTAACTAGACCCTAGAGTCCACTATTAACAAATCACAAAGGCATACTTTAATAAAATTTACGACCTTACAAATTATTTCATTTATTTTAATCATTCATAAATCCACCCAAAAAAAAAGTTCTAAATGATTCGTTTTTGTCAAATCTGTCACTTGAATGAACAGTTTGACATAAAAAGTCTTAATTAATTATCTTGTTATGAAAAAAAAAAATTCTGCAGAAGCCAAAATCTAAAAATATTTTAAGAGAAAAAAAATGTTAATGCGGGGTGAGGAAGAAACAAATATTTTGTTTATCGCTATTTATAGACTGTAAAGTATTTAGCACATAATTTTTATTCGTTTTGGCTAATTTAAATGTTTTTTCAAGGTCAGATTTTAGTAAATGAATGTGAGTGAGGCAGGAATAGTTGAATGTTAGTTGTAATTGGATTGTTGGGTGGTTTATTGGGGGTTATGTGTATGGTTTGTAAAATTTAGTTACTGAAGCTTTTTGATGGATGTTGGTGCTTCATTTTAAAAGAAGAACGAATCCCTTTACAATCTACATTGGTCTCTAACTAGAATGACTATTAAATTTTTAGACCAATTTGGAATAATAAAATTTTTGGAAGAAAGCTCGCAAAAAATAGGATTTTCCTGTAGAAAAGACAGCAAGTAAAGACTCAATCTTAAAATATTAAAACCTAAAGTCCATCAAGCTCATCACATCAATAACACATTTTAATAAGTTCAATAAAATTGCTTTCGAATCATTTTCATTTTCATCCAGGTATGGCGAACGGTTCTTATTTTTCGATTTCGAACTTTCGAAAGGTACCTTATTTTTCCGTTAAAATTTGAATTTTGAATTTCGAAAAACAAAGTACACAAATACAAAAGAAATGAAAATTTTGAAAAAATTGCAATTAATCGATTAAATCATATGTTTAACTGTTCCAAAAGCATTCAAATATCATTATTAATGCAAACCAAAGTAAATAATCATACCGATTGCTCATAATTAGTTAAAATTATCGTAAAATTTTGATAAAATTTGTTTCATATTTACAATCGAAAAATGTTTCTTAGTGTTAGTAAAAGTTCGAGACTTTACAAAAAACCTTTAAATTTCTGAAAATTTAACCGCAAAAGTTCTGTTTGCCATCCCTGGATTTTCATTTATTTATAAAATCATCAAATTTCAATCAAAGCAAAATTTAAATACGTTTCTTGGTCTTTATTTTATTTTTTGTATAAATTATTGATAATAAATTTGTCATGAATGAATCGTATTCGAATCGAGGTCATGTGAAAGATAATTAAGTAATCAATTTACACCTTAGTAGGGTTGATTGGTTGAGATGTCTAATGGTGAATTTGGAGAAGGTAATGGTCCTCTAGTAGAGTCAAAAATTGCTCGAAATCATCATTAATAGAGCCTGATGTGTGTAATTCAAACGTATTTTTTTGAATTTTCAATTTCCGAACATGCATATTTAAATACCCCTAGACTTTCGATAAGTATGTCGAACATGAATTGCGCACATCAGAAAATGCAATTAGTCGTCTTCAAAATTTACAACACAAAAAATGACAATTTTCAACCCCCAAACTCCCCTGTTCGTAACAAGTTTTTAATAAATTTTGAGAAATTTTTTTCTTAAATTTCAAACTTTTACCTCTGTCCCTAAATGTTACAAATTTTATAAACGATCCCCTATAAATTAATTACGTACAACCCATAATCAATTCACATTTAGATTACAATTTTTTATTTTTAAAAGAATTTAGAATAATTGTGAGGAAATTGGGTGTATGTAAATATTTAAAATCTGCGTAACCGCAACTCATTCACACTGTAATTTCAAACTCATTTCGATCATCTTCTTCTTTTATTACGAAATGAAAGAGAAAAAAAAATATAATACATAAAAAAATGTTATGCATTTCACGTTCACATATTAAGTGAAGAAGAAAAATCTTCTCGTTATTTTTTTTTGTGTGCTTTATATACAATCCATACATACATATAAACATATAGAACCGGTAAATTGTACAACATTTTTTTTCTGATTATTCATCCAACTTTTTTTTCGCTGTCTTTTTTTTACAATTCGTATAATGTTCTGGTCTCGTAGTAAACTACAATAATATTATACACATCGCATCTGAGTCAGTGTGCTTTGCCTCTCTTTTTCTTACTCACTCACTATCTTTTTTTGTATATTATAAATATACATTCTCTATCGCTCTTTATTCATCGCACATATTCTTTTTTTGTATTCTCCATTCTGTGTGTGTTTATTGTATTTTTATTTATTACAATTTATTATTTATACAACTTTTTTTTTACATGACTTCCAGGTTAGGATGATGAAAATGATGTTGTTGTGATGGGGATTTGAAATTTTTTTTTTTTGGTTTGAATAGTTTCAAATGTAAAAAACATAAATGTTGAGGAGGTCAGTTTTTTTAACAAAATGAGGACAGAAAATGATTAAAATGATCTTCAAGCTATAATTTATGTTTTTTTTTGTGGATGATTTTTTTTCGACAAATCTTAACCAATTATAAAAATTTCGGCACTTCAATAGAACTTAATCGAAAGGAGCTTTCTACAATCACAACAGTGGATTCTAATTAAAATTTTAAAATTCCTCTCATTCTAAATTCAATTCATTTAATACAAAAAAAAATTAAAAATTAATACACCTACCCCTCCCCCATGATCCGGAATCATCAAAAAGTATTTTTTATTTTTTTATTAATTTCAGCTTAATTATCATCCAAATACTTTCAATTACAATTAAAATCAACAAACAAAATAATATTCAAATTGAATTTAAATTAAAACCGATTAGGTTGGTGTTAAAAATAATCAAATGTATTTCGAACATTAAATCAATGAAAAAAAAGAAGCATTATTATTATTATCAGCTTAATTCAAGGCTTCCGCAGATTATAATCTTTAAAAAATCTTCATACAAAGATTATAATCTTTGATTTTTAAATATTATAATCTGTGGAAGCCTTGACTTAATTTCGTAACATTCACAAATATATATATATGGAACCTATTTATTTTGTACAAATTTTGTACCAAATCAAAAATTTAAGATTAGCTACTTAAATTGTAATATTTAAGTTAACAAACTTATGAAAATTAGACGTATGAAAATTGTCGTCATGAAAATTGTAAAAAATTTAAAATTTGTCAAAAAGTTACGAAAAACGCTATAGTTGTACTATACTAGATTCCAACCAGCACAGAAGTCCTCCAACATAACTCATCACAAAAAAAACTCTATTTTTTCATTCCATTCTTTATTTTATATTTTTTTAAATTTAAATATGTTTCTGTACAGCATGTGTATGTGAAATATCCACAAGAGATGGATATAGAATGGCAAAATAAGAATAATATAGTAAATAAAAATAATAATCATATGTACTATAGTAATTTTAATAATATTCTCGTGAGTTTTTTTTATATTTTCCATTTTTGTATGTCTGTATGTATAATGCATAAAGTAACAAAAAATGACTCGCGAGCTGTTGCCAATTTACAGCTCTTTATTATGAGTCAAACAGAGGAATAAATAAAAATATGAAAAAAAAAAATATCGAGAAGTCAAAAAGCTCGAGAGATTATTTTTGAAGTCGTGTTTACGCATGAAATATCACGTTTTATGACACAAAATGTTGCTATTTATTTTTTTTACTCACTGTGTTCAGCAATGCCTCTAATGCGCGAATTAAATAGATATTTAGAGTTCATAGCACTTTATGGCATTTTATTAAATTCTACACATTTGATCTTTTTTTACTGTCGCTACTTACTATGTGCATACAATGTGCACATTTACTATTTTTTTTCATTATTACTAGTGCAATTCTTCTTCTTCTTTTTCTTACTATTTCTTGTTGTTTATTGTAAAAGAACTGGTTTTTCTCGCTTGTCTCGCCTTTCAGATTGTAAACTTGCCTTATATACACCACAAGCTATATTATATATAAATATAAATGAATGCTTGTAAATTAAATGAACTCGAAACGAGTAAAATGCATCTCAATGAGATATAAATTCATTTTCTTCCTTTAAACATTTTTTTTACATTTATTTATTCTTTGATGCAGTGTTGTAAAATTGGTTGGATGGGAGGTTGTTTGGTTGGTTGACTTTTTATAGATTTGAGGGTTTAATTCTTATTTTTTTTTAGAGAACAACAACCGAAAAAAAATATTTTTCTTTTTGCAAATTAAAACTCATCCACCCAACCATCAACTCTGCTCAATACCGTTTTTATATATAGATGAGTCGTGTGACGATATTAAGAATGAAAACAAGGAAAAAGAGTGAGAGAGAAAATTATGTAATTTCACTTGTATGTGAATTAAAATAAAATAAAAATGATGAAAAATGTTTTTTACCTTGTTGATAAATTTTTGTTAATTATGGCGTGAAGGAGAAAAATTCTCGTGCTCATGAATGTGATGCTCATTCTTTTCGTTAATGAAGATTAATTTAAATTTTTTCGAAAGAAATTTTATGTTGCTAGGATGAAAGTTTAAAAGGATTCTATTGGGGAACTATTTAGATAGCTTTGAGGATTGGATATTGACAATTTGAAGAGTATGAAGGGTCATTCGTAAAATTAGTAACGCCAAAAATGACCATTTTTGACCCCTCCTCTCCCTTGGTTGTAACAAATTTTGTATGGAGCGTAAACCCTCCCTCCTTAAGCATTACAAATTTTACGAATGACCCCTGACAGTATCGAATAAACTCTATTTTTTTGGAGGGGGATGAAGGTTTCAAGGCTTTTGTTTAATGAGCATGTAAATATATTAGATAGGCTAAATACTATATTGAATTTGTTTACAATTTATAAAGAATCTAATGAAGTAATAGTAAAAACCTATGAAAATTATCAAAAACGCATTGGTTCGAATCCTATTAAGAATTTACTTTCTCTTTCAAGAGTATTAAAGAACGTTCAATTTTCTTTTTTTTTTTCTCATTTTTTATCGAATTTTCAATCTTTCTTAAAATTTACTTGCGTGACAAAAATTTTGTTAAATTACTTCCAAATCCATTTAAATTAAAACCAAATTTTTAAACTTATTAAAAAAGGCAAATTTCAAAGACAACCATAAAGTTCATTGCAAAGTTCCTCTAATAATATTTAATTTGAACAATTTTCATGTCTTCAAAATATAAGAAAAAAATATTTCTCGTGCATTTATGTTGTTCATAATTCATAGCATTAAAGCATGAGAAAATGACATGTATGTAATTTAAGAACACAATTTCGAGATCATAGAAAGATGGAAACGAGAAAAAAAATAAGAATTATGAAAAATTCTTGAGATTTGCTGTGGCTTTTCTTTAACTACATACTTCTCTATTTTATGCTTGTTAAGCATTCCTTCACGATATTAATAATAAAAATTCACGCTTCTTCTTAGTCATCATCATCTATTTTTGTTCCTCAACATACACAAAAGAACAAGAAAAAATTGAGAATAATGAAACATACATCAAGTCAAATTATGTCGTTCTATTTGCGTGCATGTGTCATGAGGAGACATATAAGCTGAGTTAATGTTGTTTATTTATTGTCTTGCTTGGTCGTCTTCTTCGCTATGCTTCAAATTGTCGTTATTTAACAAATTTTTCATTAGTTTTTTTTATTGTTTTGTTTATAATGAAAATATGGAAATAGTAAAACAATTTTATCATCAAACTATTTTTTTTGAGTCAACATTAATAGAAGAAGGAATTAAAGAATTTATTTTGACGACCAGACATCAAATTTTTTATTTATTGTAAGCATTGCTGGATGACTAGAATGTTTTGGAATTTGACTGTTTCATTAGTAATTTGGATTAGGGGTCGTTCACTTATGATGTCCAATTATTACGGGGAGGGGGGTCTGATGGTGTGTGATAGTTTCAAACAATAGGAATTTTTGAATGAAGATTTTGTGATAGAGGAGGGAGGGGGGGGGTCTGAAAATCAATCTTTTTGATGGACGTCATAGGTGAACGGCCCCTTAGGTTTTTTTGGAGTAAAATATTTTGTAGCTTTTAATTGAAGATGAAAAAATTTTTGAATTTTTTATCGCGCATCTCAAAGGTTCAAGTTCGAATCTTGAATTTTACAGGAAAATTTCAATTTAACAAAATTCAAAATTTTTTAAGAAAATTCAGCCAAAAGCACTCTTAATTTCACTTTCCAACCCAGCCATCCAGACAACCTATTCATACACACATAAAACCTCAAACATAAACAAAAATATTATCTAAAAGTAATTCTTTCCGAAAGTATTTAACAAAACGAACTGACTGACTGAATGAAGTATTAAAAAATTTGTGCCGGCTTTATTTGTTCTTGATGGTCGCTCGTAATTACCGCATCGAGTCGTGCGATTATTAAGAACGATGAGGAAAACAAAACAACAATTTTTTTTATATTTCCCACTCAGACAACATAAAAATAGCATTTTAATGGTTTTAACATCGACGACAAAGTAGAATAGAGAGTGAAAAAAAATATTAAAATAATATTTTGTGGAAAATGTACTCACTTAATTCCATATCACGTTCATTAAGGTCTTCACTATCCAAATCACCATCTGATTCCGTTCCAGAATCGTGACAATCAATCTGTAAAAAATTGAATAGACAGACAAAAAAAAAATTTTATTTTTAAGTGTTGAAAAATGAAAATAATAAAAAAATATTTATGGTTAATTAAGAGCTTTTTTTTTGTTGTTGTTTAGCATTTTATAGTTGAAGAGTAAAAAAAGAAGGTTTTAAGCACGAGTGAGGATGAAAGGAATATGAAAAGAAAATAAGAGTGGGAGGTGGGAACGAATGAGAAGATTTATATCAACTCTAATGTACTATGCAAAATGATTGATGCAAAAGCATTTATCTCATCTTAGTGACTTGTAAGAGAGGCAATGAAAGAGTCAAAAAGGTTTGATGGTTATTAAACGCATTTTTTGAGGAATCAATTTTTGGAATCACATTGATATTTGAAATTTATAAAATTGTAGTTAGAAAACTTTAAAATTGAAATTTTAAATTTGTAAAACTAAAAATTTAATTTAAAAATTTAAATTTTTATTTTAAAAAATTGATTTTTTTTTATAAAAAATTGAAAAATTTATTTAAAAAATTGATTTTTGAAATTCACAAAATTGTAGTTAGTAAACTTTAAAATTGAAATTTTAAATTTGTAAAACTAAAAATTTAATTTAAAAATTTAAATTTTTATTTTAAAAAACTGAATTTTTTTTATAAAAAATTGAAAAATTTATTTAAAAAATTGATTTTTGAAATTCACAAAATTGTAGTTAGAAAACTTTAAAATTGAAATTTTAAATTTGTAAAACTAAAAATTTAATTTAAAAATTTATTTTAAAAAACTGAAATTTTTATTTTAAAAAATTGTATTTGAAATTTATAAAAATGAAATTTAAAATTTATGAAATTAAAATTTGGAATATGAAATTTTTAAATTTCTTAATTCTCATTCGTATTAAAAATTCTTAAATCTTCAAAATATTATTTAACAAATTTCTTGTAATATTCTTTTTAAAATTAAAACAATATTAGCTTCCAATTTTCCTTCAAAACATTTTCTTCTGTAAACATCTTACATCCACTCCCACATATTATCACTTGAAACCTTTTAATCTTTCGTGAACTTTTTGTTTCTATTTTTTTGCTTTCAAGGTAAAATTCCTTGATAAGATTAGTATTTTAAGAGTGATTTAGAGAGACTTGTTATTAGCCTGAATAACCAAAGAAGCATCTGAATGCTTCCACCTACAGATTCAATAAATGAAGCATAAAAGCTTTATAATGAGAGCTTTCTAGGTGGTTGGTTTTAAATAAGATTTCGGTGTTTAATTAGTGAAAATTTAACGAGAGAAGACAAAAAAAAATTGCAATACTATTGACCGATAATCGAACAAAATGCCAACAAACTCTACAACCATCTGATCAAATAACAAGCTCTAAACAAAAGAAAATAAAATAAAATAAAATAATGTTTACATTTAAAAAAAAATAGCCATTTGAAAGAGTAAAGCAGGCAATTTTAAATTTCAAACAAAACAGATTGATGTATTGAAGTGTAAAAAATAAGAATTAAAGATCAATGATCTATCAAGTTGTCGAAAGTCAACTTCATGACAGTATTTAACTCATTGCTTTGCAAAACAATAAATATTTATATTTAGATTTTTTTGGGTGGGGAATGAAAGACTGAAGTATAGATTATTTGATTTGATGATTGATAGAGACGAAAAAGTGAAAAGTTGGGGTCATTTTGGAGTTGATTATGAGAATCGAAGACTTTTGGTGCTTGAAACTAAATTTATGGATTTTTTTTTTAAATTTTGTCAATTTTTAATCAAAAATTCCAAATAACTTTTTTGTATTATTTTGCTACTTTTCTGAATAAAAATTTTAAAAATTAGAATTTATGCATAAGATTTTTTAAAAAACATTTTTCGATGGAGTTTGAATGATTTTTGCTTCAAAAACCCCAGCAAAATGAAGAAATTTCTACTCATAAGTAGATCCGGACCTCCTTGAACCCGCCAGATTATGCCTCTGTACTTAGAAAATTTTCCAATCAAACCTATTATATTACACCCCTGACTCAAGACAAACAATAAAGAAAGAAATATTTTACAACTTTTATTTTTATTTTACACACATGTAACCATCATCAGAATTATACAGAACGCCACTCGAGCAAACAGGAATAATAGGTAGGTGCAAAAAAAAAAAAAAATGAGAGAGAGGAACAACGATGAAGGCAAACGAAACAAGTTCTAATGAAAATAATAAATATTTATGAATTCCCACATTGTTCATACTAATTAACATTATACAAATGCTTCTGCTCTATACAATAACCCCGGCAATCCTAAAAATTGAAACCATAATTTCTTGTTACAAGTCGAGCCACTTCAACTTATTTTCATTTACTTCAACAATCTTATATTCCTTCATTTTAGCACAATTCTATCGACAATTGGTTGTGATCGTATGTATCTCTGGATTTATATAAATATACAATTCTAGTTTACTTTATGAGAACACAAGACATTGGAGTAATAATACAAATAGCAGTGGATTGAGCAGTAGTAAGCAAAAGGTTAATTATTGTTTAAACAAAATTGAACAGACAAGATGGTTAAAGAGAATTTTTTTTAAAGAGAAGCAAATTTTTTATGGAGAAATGGTGCATTTGATGTCTGTTTGGGATTGGAAGATAGATGGAACTGTGGAAAAAAAATCCGATTTAAAGACTCGAAATAAGTATGAAATATTTTCATATTATGGATTTCGTAATGAAATTCCCAAACTAAAGCTAAAAATTGATCTTTTCGTATAATACCAGCTAACCAGTGTGACTTGGTACACTAAAGTTTCCAAAAATATTAAAATATCTCATAAATTGTATGTTTTAGTACGATTTTGGTCAATTATGGTTTATCGCCAAGGTATGTATACCGTTGCATAAAAATAAGTTTTCATAGGGGGTCGTTCGCTTATGACGTCCATTAAAAACTTGGATTTTTGAACTTAGAACCTCCTATGTCATAAACCTTTCAAACAAAAAAAAATACTTTGGTTTAAGACTGTCACACAGCCGTAAAATTTCCCCGGTCCCTTAAAAATTGGATATCAAAAGTGAATGACCCCTTATGTCCGTTATTCTCCTTATATTCCTTCTAAATCAGAATGACCTTCTAAATCCGAAATTAACTGAAGCCAGAAAATACACTTCAGCTTAAAAACTGTCATTAAACCAATCAAAAAAAATCCCATAAAATATATCCAATTATAAATCAATGAACTTCAGCTACATAAGATTCTTAATTGAAAATAATGTAGACAAATGAAGCGCCTTAGTCACCCACATGCTAAAAACTTTCGAACACATTTTTTCTTGTCTATCTCTTTCCTCCTTTCCTCGTCTCGCTTTTTACTCCTTTCTTACTTTTATTTCTTTTCTTTCTTCAAAAATGTAATCACATGAAATGAATGATGCAATTTTTATTTTTTTTCTTCATGTCGCTTACGGCACTGAAGCAGCAAGAAAAGCAAAAAAAAAACAAAGAATGAAAGAAAAAAAAAATCGTTTACGATATTTTCATTTAGTTGTAAAGTCGAGCCCAACTAAACGTACATCGCATTGAAAATGAAATTAAGTTGAATATAAATGTGCATTTGTATGGCTTATGGTCGGCTAGCATGATTTTCATACATGAATAACTATTTGGTATCTAGTAAGTTGTACCACGTGTTATTATGTATTCAGCAGTTCAAGGTCAATACAATGTCAAAAAAATAATGTGATAATTAATTATATTGCTACTTATTATGTCAAAAATCGTTGTATGACATGTAATTATTAATGCTAAAAATTGCAATTAAATGTGGATTTTTATAAAATGATTAATGAAGCTGGGAATGAGACACAAAAGAATCTCTTTGATATTTAAATAGATTCTATAATTTAAATTATATGTCAGTCAAGAATTTTAATTTTCAGTACACCATTAACCAAGTGACCTCTTCTAAGTATTTAAAAACATCCAAAATTTTATTACCAAAAAACTCATTTTATATTTTAATCAAATTCAATTGCCTTCTGAATTATGTTAATAAGTTCAAAAAAAAAAAAATTTAAAATTTGTTTCCCCTTTTTTGTTGATGATTTTTTTCTCATATTTTGATTTTTTATTTCATATTTTGCGTATTTTTTGTAAATGAAGCATGTTTAGCAATGAAATCTCGAAAAATTCATTCATTAAAAATAATATTTTTTAGGTTGCTTATTGTCTTTTAATTGAAATTCTAATAGAATATTTTGAATTTTAAGCAGAAATTGTTTTGACTAAGAATATTGATGGTCTGATTTTTTTTTTCATGAGAATCTAGATGAGTTCTTCACAAATGACATCCAAAATTAATGGTCATTTTTTTTTAAAAAAAAAAACTACCAAAGAATTTCAAGAAATTTTATTTTTTTCGAGCCCCAGCCAGGTCCCTTTTTATAAACAACCCCAAATAAAAATTGTGTAGATCTTAAATCTAAATGTGATGAATTGAATATTTCTTATAAAATATTGAATTTAAATATTTACAAGTTATGCATAACATAAATTAAATACTTTAAAAAAACTACGAATATTGACAATTTGAAAATTATAAAATTTAAAATCTCATTTAAAAGTTATCAAAATTTCTCATCGAAATCTTCATTGATGAAAGAAATCCTTTTAGACTTGTTTTAACAAACAGCCTTGACAATTTACATTTAAAATTTTCTGAAGAATTCTGATTTTTGAATTTTAAATTTATTGATTTGCATTTGAATTTTAAGAATTCATGCGAACTACATTAAAAATTCAAATTTCAAACGATTCTTAAATTTCAAGTCATCAATCATTTTTTTTAAGATAAAATGTTAAAAAATAAAAATTTATTTTAATAAAGAATTTCAAAATTAATCATTAAACTCTATAAATTGCAATTTAATAACTAATCACCATTTTAAATCACAAAAGAATTCAAAATTATTCCCAAAACACTAACAAATTATCCATACTAACCATATGACAAGAAAAATAACGAAAATGTTCCAGATGCTTAAATTCACTTCTCTCCAAGGAAATTTCAAGCAATAATTTCACATGTTTTTCTTACAAACATTGTATGTATGTACCAGAAAATTAGTCAGTTTAATTACGCAAACAAAAACAGATTTTTTTGTTTTTTGCTGCATGTATGTTTCGTGAGAAATTTACGAATGAATAATTTGTCTGAATTCCTTTATTCTTGTAGACTTTTGTTGCCACTGAGACTGATTTTGAATTATTTGATACAGATGTGATTTGAAAAATTAGTTTTGTAACTTTTGAAGGATGAAGAGAGTGAAAATTTATGTTTTATTGCAACTTTGTATGACTTACTTGTCACTTTCGATTATTTTTGAATGCCTTTTTGAGTTCTTTGAATTTTTAAATTGATTTTTTTGTGATTTTGATGATTTTAAAATTAAGAATTGTTCAAAAAAACTTTATGGTTCCTACGATTTAAAACATTTATACAAAAAATTTCAATTTGAACTGAAAATTCTATCGTAACTTAAATTCAGACAGTAAAATAACATTTTGAGCTAAAAGTCTACTCAAATCAACTAAAACTTCTCATCTAATCAACAAAGAACACTTCACAAACTAAAATTCCCCATTGTTGTCTAGTCTACTGCATCATTAAAGCGCGTAACATCCAAATGTCTATAAGACATAATTGAAACGCAGCAATCAATGAATTTTTGCTTCTGTTAGCGTTCCACATTTACGCTTCTTACCCATGCGAAGAGTAAAATTGAGTGAGAGAGAGAAAAAGTATAATAATAAAAAAATCGACATTGTCTGCGATACATATGCATACTTATAATAAAGTTTGTGAAAACTTCTTGTTATTATTTCACTTTTTGGCAACAAAAGAATTTTTTTTTGCAGTGAGTAAATATACAGTAGAATAATATAGAAGAAAAGAATGAAAGAAGTGAAAAAAAAAGATATTTTACAACTTTTGGGTTGTATTTTTCTTACAATAATTTGATTCTTCTTTGTTTTTAACGCGAATTTGGATGTGAAATCGATGAAAGAGTCTATTTTTTTGACGGTCTGATCTAATAAGGTTTGAGTTTTTAATTGATTTAGCTTATGCATTGTCTGAGTTAATAATCTTGTAAGGTTTATTCTAATCTACCAGAAATCTTAAATTTCAATACTAAATTTTGAAATTTGACAGTTAAAATGCGAAAGTATCAAAAAACCCCATTAACCAAAAGTTAGTATACAGCGAATTTGGAGTTAGTTACAAATTTTCTATATATTTGCTTAACGCTAACTTTTGCGTCTAGACAGGGATCTGCGCAGTCCTCCCATGTAGATAGTCTACAGCAGCTAGTCTACAGACAGTCTGTACACTTGCTTTTAACTATCTACTTTAAGAAAATTTTCGAAAAATTTGACACATATTATCTGAATAAAGTAAGCTAAAAACTAGTTACATTTAGCTAGCATGTAGATAGATATTTAAAGTTAGTTTGGATCATGCTAAAATCGTGCTACAAAATCTATTAAATTCAGCTGAAATTTAAAATTTTAAATAATTTAATGCATTTAATATATATTTTAAAAAGAATTACTTTTATTTTATTATTATGTTTTATTCAATAAATTTCAGAAAATATTTATAAAATGAATAGAAAAGCTGCAAAATGAAAAATTTATGATCCTGAAAAACATGGAAAAATAAATTAATTAATGCTGAAAATAGAAAGAGTAGAAAGAGAAAAATTTAAAGCTGAAAACAAAATCATTAATAATACAATAAATTATTGGTTCTGAAAAGGAAAAGTTAATAAATTAATAGTTAAGTTGCTAAGATTCAAAAAAATTGATACTTACTTCAATTCACAATAATTTTATACGATACTTAAATTTTTCCTGAAATTTCCACATATCACCTAAATTCCATGATTTTTATGTTAAACATACTTACTTTATAACTTCACTTAATTTAAATTTTAATTTTAGCACCAAAAAACACTTAAATTAATACATTTTAATTTTTTTCTTTTCTTTCACCTTATCACTTTGACTTTCAAAGAAAAACTAAAAAATCTCATGTGCTCACTTTCTTAAAAATTCTTAATTAAAGATAGATGTTAACTATCTGAATTAAGAAAGTAATTTTGAACTAGCTAGAAACTAGTTAAATGTAGATACTACACAGCTAGTTGTAAAAGTCTAGTTTAAGATGTTCTAAAAACTTTCCAACTGCAGAAAGTATTTAGTTAGTTCTTCAAAACTAGTTAAAGATGTGCTAAGGACTAGCTATTTTTTGATAGATTTTTGTAGAAAGTGTTAAGAATTTCTGGAGTTATAGTTTAGCAAGCTTTTTACTAGTTCATAAAAAGAAATACTTTCTGCGTAAAAGAACTTTCTGCGTTTGGTTATTGGGGAAATTTACTAGAATGATTATGTTGCTAGTTGTTCCTAATTTCAAAACCATAGAAACCAATATAATTTACAACTACTTCCAGAAATTTCATAAATTAAAATTCCAACAACAAAATCAATCAAACTTTTTCAAATTGCGCTCCTGTCTGCATCTGAACCAACCTAATCTTCACTTTAGCTTTTCTCTATGTTCAATTCTCACCCACAGTTATTAAATTTTCATGCTCTTCTTTTCACAATGAAAAGAATAAAACACAGCAAAAAATGCTTTTCTTCTTTGTACTTCCACTTTTTATTTTATTTTTTTATTTTTTGTTCTTCTTGATCTTTCTCAAGACATTCCAATTTTCGTTCTGCTGGTTCTATTCTGTGTTTTCATTCTCTTCATATTCTGTTTTTTTTTTCTTTTTTTTCGTATACCACCATCTATCTTTATATCACAACAACATGAATGTCAGCGGAATAAAATAGCAAATGAGAATGAAAAACAAGTTTAGTTAGTTTTGAGTTTGGGATATGAGGAGCATTTTAGTTGTGGCGATCAGGTACATATACCAGTACCTAAAGGAGTGAAGCTTGTTGATAGCTCGGTATTTAAAAATATCAATAGTACGTATTGGAAGACTCTATTTGATTAATTGATGTGTCCCCACACAAAAAACTTAAATTTTCTCTGGAACCAAACAAACTCAAATCGAAACCCCTCAATACTACATTTATTTACGAAAATTTATGAATTATTTATTAAACAAAAAAAAAAAAAAAAAAAAGAAAAAAAGAATAATTCTGAATTCTTCTAATTTTATAATTTTAAAAAATTATTAGATTCGTCCTTGACTCAATTAAAAAACAAATTCCAATTTAAAAGATGATGAAATATTTATGATTTTTTTTAGCGCATTTTTGAAAACTTGTTTTCAAAAAGGAAGCTCAATCATGCACTTTGATCGGTCGTTCGGTCGTTCGGTCGTTCGGTCGTTCGGTCGTTCGGTCGTTCGGTCGTTCGGGTCCCAATTATCTCTTGATCTAGACTTCGTAGCAAGCTCGGAATTGTTTTAATAGCTTCATTGAATGTTTTTATTCCCGCCGTTTATATTGAAAAGTCAAAAAACACTCATTAAATAGCTTAATTCATCGATTTTATATTTCAAAAAAAATATGTAAACAATGCAGGGCAAAGCTATGCTGATGATAAGTTTGAATTTTTTCTAACCGTTAAAAAATTTGAAATTTTTTTGACCGTTATTTCGGATTAATTTTTTTTTCTTTTATACACCTTAATTAATTAACATTTAATTTTTTCATACAAAACAAATATAAGTGCGTTTAGAAATTTGAAAAATAATGGATGTGTTCAGAAATTTAAATTTTTCGCTGATGGAAAATTTTGAATTTTAAAAAACCGGTAAATCGTAAAGCTATTATTTGCATTGAACATTATAAAAATCAATTTTAAAGGAATTTTGATCTTTAGTTTTAAACTTATTATTGAAATGCATTATGATTAAAGAAACAGCAATAGAGTTTTAAAACTCGACATTCTTTTCTATTTAATCAATTGCTAATCGCTGCGTCAAAAATGCGCTGAAGTCCCTCGATATAAACGAGGACTTTTGTAATTTTTTTTCTTTTTTTTTCAAAAATATCTTATCAATTTCAGAGGAAATTTGTACTTTACCAAGTGTTCACAAAACTACGTGACTGATAAGTTGTATCACAGAGTTTGTTTACATTCCTAAAGCATTTTAGCTAATTAAATATTTTCAATTAATAATTTTAAAAGATGAAAATTATTTGAAGGTCGATAGGTTGATAATATTTTATTTTAATTAGCGAAGAGATGATCTATTGCTTCAGTATTGTCTTTGTTCTAAGGAAAGTTATAATTATTCCAGATTGTTCTCAGAATTTCGACAATTTCAATTTTTGTACACCTTAAAGTAAAATTTAAGTCAAAACTCTTTTACGTTATTCACTTATGATGTCCGATTTTTCGGAGGGAAGGGGGTCTGAAGCTGTGTGACAGTTTCAAACAATAGAATTTTTTTGAATGAAGATTTTGTGACAGAGGGGGGAGGTAGTCTAAAAATCAATATTTTCGATGGACTTCATTAGTGAACAGCCCCAATTGAGCATTTAGTTTGGTTTTTACAAGTTTTTAATAAGCAATACTTGATTTATTTAGATTTTCAAAGGCTTCAGTCAAACATTGCAGTCAAGTGCTTCATTAACTAGGAAAAGGAAAAACTTTTTTTTTGTGAATATCCTCATCGATTTTTCTTTCGCAAATGGGGGTTTCCAGAATGTTATTGTGCATGTCAATGTTTTCCATTTAAAGACATTTGAAGGACTTCTATTACTATATGAATTTTCGAATATGAAATATTTTTTAATGTTTTTTTTCTAAGTTTTCATGGGGCCGTTCACTTAATATGTTACGCAAAAAATGAGAAAATTAGAACCCTCTTCTCCCTTGATATGCTTTTTGTATGGAAAAAGTTTATAAAATCCTAGACCTCCCTTTCCCCCTAAAAAGCAAATGTACTAAGTGAAAATCCCTACCTAAAGAACATACCATCACCCCCACCTCCTTTGTTAACAAAAACAGACAATTAGAATCGAACGAACCTAAGTTATGTAGATATGATTCAATTCTTGGCTAGGATTCAAATCAATAGGTTTCTATGAAACCTATCCCAAGTGTATGTACGATCATGACCATCCATTTCCAACTAGTTACAATTTCATCCAGCCAAACCAAAAACCAAACATAGCCAAGCTCATAAACTCAATTTCCATTCTACAAAATTACTAAGAATGAAAAAAATACAAATAGTAAGAAGATTGGCGAGAAGCATGAATGGAGTAGAGCATAGGAAAGAGAAAATAAGTTTTGTAATAAATTCTATGTGTGCTTATGCTTCAAAAAAGAAAAAAAGAAGAAAAAGAAGAGAAAAATATTACGTCTCTGCGATTGTATATTAAAGAGCTTTCGCCTTCTTCTTGATGCCCTTTACAAACGACGTGACTTGATAGTAAGAAATGTTTTTTTTTTTGCCTCCTTCTCGTTCTCGCTTCTATCTCGTTCGTGGCAGCAAAGCAGCAAAAAAAATTCATTCTCGTTTCAATTTTAATACATTCTGAACACATATACATACAGTCTTAAGAGGCCAGAACCAGTCTTCGAGAATGTGTACATAAAGAAGAAGAATAGTACATTTTGGAAGTAATGTGTGAAGGTGGGAAGAATAAAAATAGCAATAATAAGAAAAAAATACGATATTCTTAAAAAATAAAAAGAAAGAAAAGAATCAAGGTCATTTAGGACAATTTCGGAACGTTTTTTTTGTCTTCCTTCTCTTTCTGTCTTCCTCTCGCATTGTTCTTTACACTTGAAAGCTTCTTTTCGCTCGTTTATTGGATATACACTTATGGAGGTATGGTACGCATATTATGTAACGACTGAAAGTGTCTTTCAAGTCATAATTAGCACAATTCATATTGACTAAGCAGTTGACATTAAATTCTAAGTACATGACTTCAGTACCTCAATTTTAAGCCTCTTAAGCTAAGACTAGATCTACAACCCCCTCATAATAGCCTCCCATTCCATCCAATCACCCCCAAATATCATACGAGCACTTAAATGCTCGTTTAATGACCAGGAAACATTTACGAAATCTTCTTATCATACTTTTTCTGTTCTGCCTCTCTTGCTCCATAAATCGCATCCTGCAGTGCAAGCAAATAAAAAATACTCTTTATTTCTTTTCTCTGTGGCTGTTATATATATGAATTTATTTATTATGAACTGTATGTATGAACTATATAATAATAATAAGAATGTTCTTGTGAGTGGAGATAGTGGATGTGAATGGAAAGCATGGTACCGATATACAATAAATCCTTAAATAACTTTAACAAAAAGTTCACTGTGTGAACCTCAAAAGTCAGAATAATGAAATTTCGAGTATGAAAGTGGTTGTAGGTGGATGTGTTGAAGAGCATTTTGGGGATAGAGTGTTCAGGCTTGAATTAAATTGTTTTGGAATATATTAAATAAAAGATAAAAGTGTTAACTAGTGTGTACAGCAAATTATTTTTCATAACTTTAAAAATTCATCAAAACTCAATATTATTAGATGTATTTCTAAAATCTAATATTAAAGATTCCCTTTGATTCCCAAAAGGACATCAAGACAAACCCCCCAACACAATTACCAACATTATCACTATCGCAAAAAAAACTGCATACAAAAGCACAATCAAAGATATTGTGCAGCTACGGGTACTAAGAAGTGAATGGTTCAAAAGCGAAAAAACGAGGTTTAAAACCAATAAATTTTCATTGCAGCAGTGAAATGAGCAAGCGTGGCAATATAATGATACATTGTTTCAATAATAAATAATAATTGTTTCTGTCTTTCTCTCTCACTCACTCACTCTTTTGTGTACTTTTTCATATCCTTCTTCTTGTTAAATCGTCTTATTTTTAAATTGTTCTGTATTCTACAACAATTGTATCAAAGAATTCGCTTAGTTTTGATGATGAAGAAATATTATATTGGGAAGAAAGGAGGGAAAACAATAATAATAAGTAGACTGTAAGTTAAGACATGAAATTAATGTTCGAAACTTTTAGAAATGGAACTGGTGTTTTATTCTCTATGATATGACTTAATTGGATGGTTTGGAAGTGATTTTTTGACTGAATTGGAATTTTAAATTATTGTTGATCTGATCAGATACAAATTGATCAGACTTTGGATTTAGACGAAGTAAACTTAATCAGATTTAGCTGAATATAGATTATTGCCATCATTTAATCATAGTAAAACTTAAATTTAAACAAATAGAACTTAACGGAACTGATTAATCACAATTGAACTCTAAATGCTAATATGAATTATAGATTCTGCAGAATCATCAATTAGTAATTAATTCCTTCTAATCTTGATATCAAAAAAGGATTTTCCATAACAATTAACCAGATTCAATAATACTAAACATCCCAAAACAACAAACAGGTTGAAAAAAAAAACATCTTTAAAAACCAAATAAAATCTCGGAAATCCCATCAATTTGTTTTGATAAAAAAATCATGAATTATTGAGACGCTCCTTAATTCTTTTCAATGTATTTACGAGAGAGAGAGATATTGAAGTATATCAACGTGACATGATTGCGAGTCTAACAAATGTCAAATAAAAGTCAATTATGAAAGCCTAGAAAATATTATCCGAAAAATTTGAGAGATTGCACCTGCCATAAAAATACAAAAATTCTCAGTTGTGTAAATGACAAAAGGTTGTTTTGCCAATATTATTATTATTTTTCTCTGGGATTCTGAGAAGCTTTTATGTGGCTGGTATTCATATTAACCAAAAACCACAAAACGTTTCTGAAAGTGCATCAGTCAGAGATAGTCGAGTGAAATTCAATACAATTACTATATTTAAATTACAGTTGAATGGAATTGATAGTTGTACTTAAAAGAATGAATCGTAAAAATATTGAAGAAGGGGGTAGGAATGGGAGATGAAAGGAATTTTTCGAAAATGTTCTTTTAGGTTCTTTTTTATTTAAAAAAAAAAGTTTTAAAATTTTTTTAAAGACCAAATATTTAACGGTTTTTTAAAATTCAAATCTTGATCATTTCAAAATTTAAACTAAATTTAAACAATTTTGAACTTAAACTAACTTTTGAACATTCAAATTTTGAACTTTAACGGCTTTTACAAAATTAAAGATCTTTAACAGATGTTTTAAAAATTCAAATTTTGGTACTTTTAACGGTTTTCTTACAAATACAAATTTAAATCAGTTTGAAAATCCAGAAAATTAGTTTAAAATATGAAAATTAGAACTTTTAAAATTGCTAATAGCAATTTCACAGTATATTAATAAGTCCCAAAAACTTAACAATCCATTTGCAAAAATTAAAATCCAATATTTCTACAAGACATTAATCCCCCTTCGAACAGACTTTACAGCACGGTTTTAACAGTCATGTGTATAAGTAGACATAAATCACCATTGTATTATTATAGACACCATTCGAGTATTCTTAACATACACCAATTGACTGGTCACTGTATAAAAATTTTACAATAATTTGCTCATAATGTAGTATTTTTTTTTTTACAATATTCTTAATAAATTTATCGTGATCACGATTTTCGTATTAGGCAAAATGAAAAATATTTCTACGGTATAATTTTTTTCCTCTCTTTTTTTTTGCCTTTTATTTTTCGATCTAAAAAAAACATTATTATTGTTATTATGAGTACCGTGAGCTGTCTTGTTGTTGGGGTCTGGTGTGGAATATTTTGAAGGGTCTAGGATTTTTTTCAAGGGATTTTTAAAAATTGTTCTTAACCCCTCTCCCCCCTTAAATTGCCCTTAGCTCCCAAAATTTCAACTTCCTTTATGTGCCACTCTTTCCCTGCCTTCATAAACATTTAACTGTTCAACACCGAAGCCATATACACTGATTGCTTTTTTTTTTCTTGCAAAGCTTCATTCGCTTTTGCTATTGTTCCACAAGAAAGAAGCAGAAAAAAAATTCGTTTGAAATAATAAATGAAAATTTATTGCAAATTAAACTATAATGATTTGTTAGATATATTTCGCTATACACCAATCAGACAATAATTTTTATATTGTATATATTGAATATACATCGTATTCTTTTTGAAAAACATCAATAATAGTGAATGGCTGTTCGTAAAAAAAATGCAGCTAACTATGATAAACAACTAGATATGAAGAATAAAAAATAAAGCTTCGATATGATTGAGAATTGAAAGAATGCACAATGAGAAATGAAACTTCTTCCATCTATAAGTGAAGAAGTTAAATTGATTATGTGTCATAAATTTTGTGTCTTGTTTTAGAAATAGAGTTCAGCTGCGAAAAAATGAAAGATGATTTTAACGGATTTTTGAACTTTTAAATTTCAACGGTTTTTTGAGATTTGAAAATTTTGTCATCTCAGAAATCTTTACTAAATTCTTAATTTTCTCGTCATTCATTAACTTTTAAGAGTCAACCAAATCATCGATCAAATGCAGAAAGTAATGAAGATCACATTAAACTACCTCAAATCATATTACAATCTTCATAAATCATTAAAAAATTTAACAAATTAATTTCCATACAAAAAAATTTCATTCCCTCAGTAATTTAATTTTTCAAGTTTTTGTAAGACGAACTTTAATTGTGTTTTGGTGATTAACGTGTAAATTGACAATCCTACTGGACAAAAAACTAATAATTGACAATCATAAGAGGTGTAGAAGATAAAGGACATCGAGGATAACAACTTTTTGGTATGTAAAATGTGAAAAATTAATATTCTGAATTGTGATGAGAATTTTACGCCTGTTTATGAATTATTAATAGAAAAATCAACATAAAACACATTATTTAACGTTAATAAGTGATTATTTACAAGCTAAAAATGTTTATTGATATAAAAATCTCGTAAAAATAAGATCCAGTGAGTTTTTCAAAAACAAGATCCAGAATTGAAAAAAATACTTGAAAGTCATCATTGCTTTTTAATGTAAAATTTCATCACAATAACAATATTGAAAGCAAAAAAAAAAATCCATTTATCGTAGTCAACAAACAACGCTTGATATTGATTTTATTATGTATTCCTTTTTAAAATGATTGCTATTAAAAAGCTGTATAAATTCATTTTTATTTTTTAATTATTATTATAAGAAGACAATAGAATTTGTGGGTGTGCATATATTTAGCTATATATTCTCGAACGAACAAACACCGTATCTAATTGAATTTCAAACCACAGCAAAAGCTACAAAATATTTTTCTTTCTATCTTGCCGTACATTTTTTTTGCAGATTGTAACAAAGATATTGCGGAATTCATCATTAATTTAAGTCAGTCTGATGGTTCAGGTGTTTTTGTTAATGAAATTTGAATGAATATTTGCGTAAAGTGTGTGATGGAATTGAAAATAGATTTTTTTTTTTTGAATTTTGTTGATTTTAAGGTTTTTAATGTTCTGGTTAAGGATTTAAATGTAAATATTGATGCGATGATAATTAGTGACGAAAAGTTTTTGCAGATAAATCACAAAAATTTTTAGCGGTTTTCCAAAATTTAAAACCTAACGAACTTCAAAAGTTTGAATTTAAACTGGTTCAATTTTTTGAACTTCAAAATTTTTAACAGTTTTCATAATTTAAAATTTTTACGAACTTTTAAATTGAGAATTTTAACCGGTTCAATTTTTTGACCTTCAAAATTTTCAACGGTTTTCAAAATTTAAAACTTAACGAACTTTAAAAGTTTTAGTTTGAACCGGTTCAATTTATTGAACTTTAATATTTTTGAATGATTTCAAATTTTGAACTTTAACGGTTTTTAAATAAAACTTAAAAACAAAAAAATCGAATATTTATCTAAAAACTTAAATCCAGAATATAAACGAATCTTAAAGAATTTTAACTTGCTAAATTTTTGTTTTATTTACATAAAAACTTTCAAGAAAAAAAAAATTAAAAAAAAAGTAAATAAAAATAAGAAACCACAAAATAATTTAAAAGAATTAAATTTCTCGTAAACTCTTTCAAATCCTGATCTTACTGGTTTAATATACTTTGCCATAATAAAATAAAATTCAGATCGTTCAATTTCAAAAACAAATTTAAACTCGTTTAACAGATAAGATTACACAATTTAGTCTACGCTTTGGATTGAGTTAAGTTCAAGGCTTTTATCAAGGAAATATTTTGCAAAAAACAACGAAATTTTTATTGTGAAATAAAAGTTGGAATTGATGAAATTTTATTTTTTGTGACTTTAGAATTCTTTTGAATATTAATTATTTGTGAATGAATTGATTTCAAAATTTTAAGCACGAAAATTTGTAATTTTTTTAAAATTCTAAGTTTTTTTTCTTTTTTTTTTAATTTTTATTTTTTTTTTTTTTTAATTCTAAAATTAAAGAATCTAACAAATCCATACATACACCACCCTAATCCATTTGAAGGAAAAGGAAATTCTCATAAGTCCCATCAAAAATTCAATAGCATACAGTAAAATAAATCTAAAAATAAAGCATTCAAATTAAGAAGAAATTTGACAATAAGTGTCAATTATTTATCAGCGATTAAAGCTAGAAACTAGGAACGATTCACGCGAAACACGAGACATATTGGAATGAAAAGAAAAGAAAAAGAAAAGAATGTAAGTCAGTGAAAAAAAAAGTTGTAGTTTTTTTTTTCTTTTCTTTTTTTTTTTTTTTTTATTTCATTTCCTTTACGCCATCGAACTTGCTCGCTTTCTTCCTTCGTCGTTGTCGTTGTCGTCGCATTTGTAACCTTCAAGCGTTTTCCATTGAGTAAAAAAAAAATTTGCTACGAATGAATCGCTTATTTCGCTTCCCACCCCGACTCGAGTGACTTTTATTCGAGAAAAGGAGAATTTTTTTTTTCTTATTTTTTCAAAGTCATGTTCGGGAAAACGTGCAAAATGGCAATTTTTCTTTCTCCTTGCTATTTGTTGTTGTTGTTGCTTTTATTACGAGAGAACTTTTTTTCCGTACACAGAAAAAAAAATTGTACATAAGAGTTGAGTCGATGCACAAATACATGCAAAAAACAGGGGAAAAAAGTTTATATGACATAATCATACAATCTCTCTTTCACTCATGTATTTATGCTTCTTCTCCAGAAATTTCACAATTTTTCACTAAACATGCATAAAAGCCGAGAAAGAAGAAAACTTGGAAGTTCAGTTTATGTGTTTGTGGAGGATTAGGACGCATTTTGTATTATTATTTTGTAGATATTGATTGAAAAGTTTATTTTTGAATATGAGCAACAGAAATTCATTGAAATTTTAAAATTAAAAGTCAAAAATTTTTTTTAAAGATTAACAGCCAAAAAAATTTGAAATTTTATGGTGAAAAAAATTTTGAAAATTAACGACTAAAAAAATTTTGAAATTTTTTAACTAATTGAACCGGTTCAATTCATCTGAATTTGTTGAGTCGGTATGAAAAAAACGAAAATCAATTTTTCGAAACTTCATTATTTCTTCCGTTTTTTCCCTGTGTTTTTCAAATTTCAAAAAACCGTTGGTCCAAAATTAATTTTATTTTTGAATTATCTCAAAAAACAATGTTATTTTGATAGTTCTCGTAACTATTAATCATTATTTCTCAAAAGCAACAATATAAAGATGTTTTTGATTCAAACACTTTTGGACGTTGAAATTTGTTTTGGACGTTAAAATTTGAATGCATGTGAGAATTTTTTTAACCGTTAAATTTAAACTTGTTTTGACCAAAGTTAACGGTCAAAACAAGTTTTTGCAAAACAAAAATTTTTGAAAATTCAACTTTTTCTGGTTTATTTAAATTTTTATTTGAGTAGTTTTTAAAATTCTTTTTAAAACTTAAATTTAATTCATATTGCAAATTTGCAAATTTCTGAAATTTTTCATCATATTTTCTCAACTGCAAAAAAAAAGAGTCAAATTGACTAAATAATCTCAAATTTGGAAATAAATGCTAATAATGAAAATAAAAAATGTCATTATGGCGGGGTTGGGAAATTTTTATGAGTGGTAATATATTTTTTTTCTCCAAGTCACTTTTTATTGCCTGCTTCATGCACCAGACATTTTATGACCGATTTTTTTTTTCTTGTGGTTTCTTTATTTTTGTTATTATTGTAAAATCTTTTTTTTTACCTTTTCAATTGAATTTTCCTCATTAATTGATTGAGTTTTTAATTTGTGCGTTAAATATTTTAACATTTTTTTTATTTCTAAATTTTAAATCCTAAATAACTAATTCACTTTTTGCTTTACTTTCTCGCTGCTTATTTTATCGATATACAACTTTTTTTTAAAAAAAAAAAAAATAACAAAAAAATTAAATGTCAAAAAGCAGATTTTTTTTTTGCACAGACAAAAAAAAAGAATAAAAACAAAAATCAAGTTTTCAATTGAAAATCACACTTGGAATTTTGTTGAGCCGCTCCAACATTTTTTTTTTCACTTTAATGTCTCAATTATTGATTTTTCTCGAGTACTCAGATTTTTTTTTTCACTTTTTTTCCTCGCCACACAAATTCTGCATTAATTATCACTCAATAAAAATTATTTTATTATTTTTTCTTCCAATATTTAAATTCACATTAAATTAAATGTTTTAAGAATAAATTTGAAAAAAAGTTTCCTAAAAGTTCATTAATCAACTTTTTCCGGCTCTCTCTCGCTCATTTATTGAACATTAAAAAACTTTTTTTTTTTCTTTCAATTACACAACTTGCAATTTGCACAAATTTATAAACTTTATTTTATTTGTTTTATTAAATTCAAAATTATTCAATTTTTTCATCACTTTTCTCTCAATTTAATATTAAATAAAATTTAAACTTTATCTATTAAAAAATTATTACAAATATTATTTTTTAGTCCCCCGCAAGCCGAGCTGTGCTCACTTCTGAACTATTTTCCACCAGTTCTTCGAGTCAAATAAAAAAATAGTTGCTCATGTTCTCGCACAAAAAAAAAAATAAATGCAAAAGAAACACACAAAATAATGAAAAAAAGAAAAAAATATCGTCCATCCAGATGATTAATACAGACACAATTCTCTCACCGAAACTGAAAACTCTGATGTGTATGCGGTAGATACTCTCGCTTGTTCTCAATTTTCTGTTGTTTTCTTTCCCTTTTTTTTTTTGCTTTGCTTTGCTGTGCTCTGCTCCGTGTGTTTCTACTTTATTATATCATACTTTTGTGTGACAATATTGGTGACTACGATACACGATTGTGTGTACGACACATTATGTATATTTGCAAAAAAAAAAAAAAAATGCAAAAACAACAACAGAGAGTGAGTGAGACATGCTGCAACATGATAAAGTTAAATTATTGCAAAATTTTGCTGCTATTTGTGTGTATTTATATTCAAGAGTAATCTTATGTGTGGAAATAAAAAAAAAATCTCTGCTTTCGTACTCGTGATTCATATTTATGTTGTTTTTATGGTGATTCTTGAGTAATTTTGGTAATTTTGAGATAATGTTCTTTGGAGTGGAGATGTTTTTTCTTGGAGTTTGGTTTGTTTTTGGGGATCTAAATTTAAATTGTTGATGATTTTTATTTATTGTTGCTGTAGTTGATATGAACTTTTAGTTATTGAGAATTATATGAAATTTTTAAAAATTTTGAAATTATGTTTTTATATAATTTTGTTTATTATATACTTTTTTGAATTATTTAATTCCTTTTAAATTTAGATAAATTTAGATTTTAGTCAGGGCCTGAGTGAGGGTTGCAATACAGGCGCCTGTGCACAGGTGAGAACCGTACAATTGTTTGATAATTTGTAAGGTTTTATTAGAAAAACCTTAAAAATTATCAAAAAAGTGTAAGGTTCTCACTTTTGCACAGGTGCCTGTATTATAACCCTGAATTTTAGTAATTGTTTGGTTTTACTCAAATCGATATGTTAGAGGATTTGAAGCAATTTTGATTTTCTGAAATCTTCATTTTGAATGATTGGAAAAATCAGTTTTTTTTAATCTTTCGTAGCATTTTGCTTACGTTCATAAAACCAAAAAATGTGCATTTCAGAAAATCAAGATTGCTTCAAATCCTCATGAGTCCTGTTTTATAGTTAGTCAAATCGAGACCCCTCAAAACTTAATTTGAAATTATGCGAACTGAATCCTTTTAAGGATAATTATAAAAAAAAAATCATCATTTAAAATTTAGTAAAGGGTCATTTAATGATGACATTCGTCAAAAACTGAGATTTTTGACACTCACTATCAGAAAATCTTTCATTCAGAAAAAAAAAAAAAAAAAATAAAAACCTAACCTCCTAATAATATAAAATTAAACTTCATAAGTAACTGACCTTAAAGATAATAAGTTGATTTGACCTAGATTTATTTCTAATAATTCAATATTAAAAAAAAGTAATTTTGCAACAAATTTGAGTTACTAATTTTTTATTCTTCTTTTTTTTGTAGATTTAAGGACATTCTGATTTAATTCAGGTTTAAAGATAGCAAAAAATATCTATAAAGACGATTAAACTTAAAACTTCGTAAGTTTTTGATTTTATATTTCCAATTTCCCTTAAAAAATTTAATTTAAATAATTTCATAATTTAAATTTTAATTTAAAAAACCCAAAAAATTTGAAAAATTAAATTTTTTTTAAGTTCATTTATTCTAGTTTGAAAATTTATATTAGAATTTTATAATATAATTTATTATGGCTTTTGTTTTTATAAAATTATTATCATTTTTGAAATATCATCAAATCGTTTATATTAAAAAGAATTTGTCAAGTAAAACTTAGGTCCAAAAATTTTTGAATTGAAACAAATACAAAATTAATCATATTTTACTAATCATCGACTATACTCCATACACATATTCCCCAATAAAAGGCTTCATATTCTCTCTTTCGTTCCTTTGGTCTCTTTAATTCTCAATAATTTTTTTTTTACACACCCACAACAACAATGCACACACGAAATATATACAAAAAAAAATTATTATTTACTCGTTATAGTAAATGTCAGATCTGGCAACGCAGAACAACACAACACCAAAACGACCTCCACAAATGTTAAACCCTGATCATGAAAATCCACAATATGAGAATAATGAACAAATCAGTAAGAAACGACCGAAAGTGAAACGTAACAATTTAACAACAACAACAACATCATCAAATGTCGATTTATGTCAGCGATTCTCAAAAGCCATTGAGAATATTCTCATTATAACAAAGAATGAGGAATTTCGTAGGAGATGCTTTCAACTTTTAGGTGTTGAAAATAGCTCGGATGCTGGCATAAAGATAAAAGAGTTGGCTGAGAAGCTCAAGGGCAAGAAGAAGAAGACGAACAAGCAACAACATCAAAAAGGTGATAAGAAAAGTGCTCCTTTGAAGAGAAAAATCAATGAAAATTCCCAAACAAACAGACGGACACGTACGTACACGTAAAGATCTCTTAATATTCTTACATAAAAAGCAATTTCAAATATATATGAAAGAATTCTTTTTTTTTTTACAGTCAAAAGCAGGCAAGAGAGAAACGAGAATGAAACAAAAAATCCGTGAATGAAGTGTGCGAGTGAGACAGCAAAATACAAAATTTTACTATTCAATTCGGTTTCGGTGACGAGAGTGAGTAAGAAGATAGAAGTAGAAGGCAAGAAAAAAAAAATGTGTTGGAAGTTGTTGTAAAAAAAATTTTTTTCTTTATTCTTATTTCATTGGAAAAAATACTACGGCATTATTGACATGCGTAGAAAAAAGAAATAGTAATGAGAGATTCCTTTTGGGAGATTTCAATTTTTTTTTTTTATAACTATTTCTTTTTCAATGGATGAATATTTTTTTATGGGATTTGAGATTCTTTATATTCTTGATTTTTGATGATTTATTATTTTGTATTTTAGAATTTAGAATTTTTATGGTGATTCTTAGTTGCCATAATTTTGACATTTTTCACATCACGTATTCAAGTTATTGATTAAACATTTTACATTGACTTCTCCGACATATGATTTTCAATTATGACAACAACAAACTTTTTTTTTTGTGTGACTTTGAGAAATTCAACTTACCTGTTTTGTAGGTTTTATTGGATTAATTCACTTTAAATTTGTTGATTTTATGATTTTTCAATACTTTAACACTCAATTTTTGATATTCTTAATTTGTACTTCCTCAAATTTCAACACTTTTTACGAGAAAATTTTCGGCAGACTATTTTTGTTGTTTGCTTTTATCGAAATATGTGCGTATTTTTTTTCACTTTCTACGTTCTTTCTGTATCGTGTGTTGGAATGAATGGAAAGCGGTTGTGTTGCGCTGGAATGTGACAGATAATTTTATGAATGAGTTTTGTGTTGCGCCACGTGTTGCTCTTTTGTGTGTTACATTTTAGTTTGAATTTTGTGCTTAACGATTATTTCTTTCTTTGTTCTGAGAATTGAGTTTTTTTTTCATTGTTTCTAAAGAAAATTGGTTAATTTGAATTTTTTGTTCATAAAAATTGCAATTTATTTATTTATTATTAGAGACAGATAAATTTCGCATCTATTTTTTGGAATTTTTGCATCTATTGCCACAAAAAGCCGAAATTTCGCAACTATTTCTTAAATGTGAAATTTATCTATCTGTAATTAAAAATTTTTGCTAAAAACTGAAAATTTCATATTTTGAAATTTTTATCTGTATATTTTGAAATTTTTAAAAAATTTGAAAATTTCGCATCTATTGCCACAAAAAGTCAAAATTTCGCAACTATTTCGTAAATGCGAAATTTATCTGTCTCTATTTATTATTTAAGATAATTAAAACTTAAATTTAAGTTTTATTAAACTTTAAAATTAAAATTTCAATTAGATTTTGAATCTTTCTAAATTGAACTTTTTTTTTTTGAATTTGCATTTTATTGATTTACTTTGTAAAAAAACATTTTACAGTTTTAATTAATCAAATCCATAAGTTATCTTAATTTAATTCATTATAAAAATTTGAATTCTATTCAGATTTTAAGAAATGTAACACATCCACGTAAATAATTTCACGAGATCTGCTTCCATAGTTGAAATCGCCATGATTGTAGTTTGGAATTATTCGATTGTATTTTACGTTTGGCAATAATTTGACTAAATGATCAATATCCTGTGAATTAAAAAAAAAAAATAAAATGAAATTTTAATTACTTTAAATACTTACAAACTAGCTAAATTTACTATATTTTTGCAAGAAAAAAGAAGTCTTAAAATTAACTAATCTTAAATTTTACATATTACCTTTTTGGAAGTTAAATAATCGTTAGGTGCTCGGTAAATATAAGTTGGAACTTTGACTTTGGATAAATCATAATTAGGTGGTTCAAAAGTTCCATAAATTTGAAAATTATTAGGTCCATAATCATATTTCCTGAATTTTCCACTCCTATGAAGTTGAATGTAATGATTCACTTGTTGTACACTTAAATATGGTGAAACATTATCAGTTAAACGTAGCATCAAGTCCTTAAAGAATTTAATTTTGCTATTTTAAAAATATCAATTTAATTTACTTTTATTTTTACCGGACTTATCTCTAGTGTATCTGTATTTGGACCAACAAGCATGAAGAAAATAATCTTGCATAGTTCAAACAAATGAGGATTGATTGAAATATTACAAAGAACTTTAATGAAAGGACTTATTTCCGTTATCATGTCTTTGAAGTAAAAGTACTTCAAATTATTGTTGATGCTCATATCTATGAATGGAATCACAATTTCCTTCAACGGGCTGGGAAGATACTTCATAAATGCTACAGGTGCAAATAAATGAGCTTGAATAATTTTTGAATTGTATTTAGGTCGGTTTGATAGTAAAGCTAGCAGGCTTGTTGTACCCTGAAAAACGTAAGTGATGATAAGTGATTTTAAAAAATTCTAATAATAATAACCTGAGAATGACCAATGAAAAATAATTTGAATTTGCCTGTTAGACGCAGAATATAATCGATCATTGCTGCAATGTCATAACTTCCAATTTCATTGAATGAAAAATTCCATAAATTCGAGTAATTTCCTCTTTTATTATCAATATATGAATATTTACTCCCGCGTGAATTCCCCATAAAAACATCGAAATTATTGTCAGATAGAAAATATGGTAAAGCTTTATTTTTTTCAGTATTTATATATTCTATGGCATTCACTACTATCCCATGCATTAGGAACACAGGCATTGTATTACTCATTCTGTTTTTGGGAAATATTCTATGAATTTTTAAAACCCAACCATTATCTTCAGTGGATGTTTGATAAGCAGCTCCACAATATCCAGCTTCATGAATTAATTTAAGCACATAATCTTGTTTAAAACAACAAATATTTTGTAAATTTACTATCAAAATCAAAATTACTATATTTTTAATCATTTTTACAGAACACGTAATGCTTCTAATTTTAAGTAAGACTGTGTTGCTTCTTTGATAATATAAACTAAAATAAAAGTCTAAGAATTTTTGTATTTGAAAACCCGTCAATTCTTTAAAAAATGTCAAGAGGTTCTTTTATCGGGAATAGATGATCACCTTGAAGAAGATGCAATTTTAGGACTTTATTTTAAATAGGAATTTTCATTAAGAAATTATTAAATTAAGCGTCGTTAAATGTATTCCTTAAGATGGTTCTGCAATTTATATCTATTTAACTAGTTTTGAATTTTCTAATTTAAAACAAATTCTTGATCCAAAAGAAAAAATGATTTTATACACACAAATCGGTGATAAGTTAATTTTTACCATTGAAAAGCAAAGTTCAAATCAAATTCTTGTTGAGCTAGGTCAGTTCAATGTCTATAAACGAGTTCTGATTTTAAAAATTTTAACACATCGTAATATAGTATTTTGCGAGATCTACTTCCATAGTTAAAATCTACATGATTATAGTTTGGAATTATTCGATTGTATTTTACATTCGGTAGTAAAGGAATTAAGTGCTCAATATCCTGTAAATTAAAATAAAAGAAGCATAATTAAAATTTTTAAAATAACTTTTAAGAAGAAAGAATTACCTTTTGTGATGCTAAAGAGTCTTCAGTTGCTCTATAAAGATAAAGTGGAACTTTGACATTTGACAAATCATAATTAGGAGGCTCTGACATTCCATATATTTGAATATTATTTGTTCCATAATCATATTTTCTAAATTTTCCACTGAGATAAAGCTGCATGAAATGATTTATTTGCTGAACACCCAAGAATGGAGATAAGTGATCAGTTAAGTCTATTAAGAGATCCTAAAATTAAAAATGATTTTATTTAATAAATCGATTGATAAACATCACTCAAAAAATCTTACCGAATCAATCTCCAATTTATGTTTATTTGGACCAGCAAATATGTAAATAATTGTTTTGCAAAGTTCAAACCAGTTAGGATTAATTGAAACGTCGCAGATTACTTTAGCTAGAGGACTTATGGTCGTAAGAATTTCCGTGAAATTTAAATACTTCACATTGTTTTTGACACATACATCTAAGAATGGCACTACTATTTTACGTGCGTATGGATTTGGAAGATATTTCATAAATGCAACTGGAGAAAAAAAATGAGCTTGAATGATTTTGGAGTTATATTCTGGTCGGTTTGATAATAATGCTAGTAGACTTGATGTACCCTGTAAGAGTTAGATGAAATTTAGTTTAAGAATTATTAAAAAAAATGTTCGACCTGAAATTAACCTGAGAATGACCTATGAAAAATAATTTAGACTTTTCTGTTATATCCAACACAAAATCGATCATTGCCGATAGATCGTAACTTCCGATTTCATTGAATGAAAAGTTCCATAAATTTGAGTTGTTTGCTCGTTTATAATCAACAAATGAATGTCGGCTGCCACGACAATTTCCCATAAAAACGTCAAAGTTATTATCAGCTAAAAGATATGCTAGGGCCTTAGTTTTTCCTGTGATCACATAATCAACAGAATTTGTTATTATTCCATGCATTAAAAACACAGGCATTGTATTAGACATTTTTCTTTTGGGAAATATTCTGTGAATTTTTAAAATCCATCCATTGTCTTCAGTTGCGGTTTGATATGCAGCTCCTCGATATCCAGCTTTTTTAATCAAATTTAGCACATTGTCACTTCCTTGAATCGATTTTCCTTGTAAACTTGCAATTAAAATCACAAACAATATAATTTTAAACATTTTCAATTTAATTTATTAAACCTTCAAGCAACCAATTATTTTTTTGAAATTAAAATCTTGAAAAATTCTTTGCTATTACTTAGAAAAGTAACTTCACAGTGCGAGACAGATTTCATTGTTGTCTCGACAAAACACACTGAGTTTGTGAAAAATTCTTAGTGGAAGCAAATATCGCGGATTTTTTAATGTTCACAAACCTGTCAAGTTTTTTTTTTTTTTTTTGCAAAAAATACGAAAATGATGAGGAAACTGTGGAATACTAGAAAAACATAGACTTCGTTATTAGTCTTTAGATTAAGGAAGTTTAGGCGATGTTTAAAAATAATGTCATTTGGAGTGAAAAAATTGCATGGTTTTTAAGAATTATTGATTTTTATTGATTCTTAGTCTAGGAAATTTATAAAATTTTAAAGCTTTTACATAAATTATAAATATTTTTCTACACATAGCCTGCATATAGCGAAACATCATAAGTGAATGACCCAAGAATAAAAATTTTATTGAATAATTTTAGCATTTAAATATTCAATCAACATATTCGGAAAGCAAAACTTGATTTAGCATAAAAGACGTAAACCTTGAAAAACTGGCAATATTTGGATACAATTTATTATCATAATCTAGGGTTTTTAATAGATTTTTTTTTAAAAGAAATTCCCAATTTAAAAAAAAAAATTGTTTTCAAAACTGTCATGTAATGCTTGAATGGCTAATTTTGTGATTTCCACAATTTTTGTAATATTAGGTTTTTCCATCTTAATTTTGACCAATGACTAGTTTTGGAATTGAAATCATAATATTCAAATTAAATTTATTTTAAAAAAAAATTTTGAATTTTCTTTTTATTACTATTTTGGTCTCTTTAACCCCTCAATTGCAATATCCCCCACGTACAATATCAATTCAATGGATATTCAGTTCTGATTGAAAGAATTTCAAAATGTCATTAAAAAGAATTTTACGAGATCTCATTGCATAATTGAAATCTGCATGATTGTAATTTGTTATTACTCGATTGTGCTTTACATTTGGTAATAATTCAATCAAATGCTCTGCATCCTGTAGAAAAAGTAATCAATGTTGATAAGTTAAATTATGTTTGTGAAATTCAAGCTTTTGAATAAATATGAACTACTCACCCTTCTTGACGATAACAAATCTTCTGGAGCAATATAAGTGTAGATTGGAGCAATAATTTTAGAGATATTATAATCAGGAGGTTCTGAAGTTCCGTAAATTCTCATATTATTCAGTCCATAATCATATTTTCTAAATTTTCCACTTCTGTAAGATTGCAAATAATGATTGATTTGTTGTAAGCTCATTGTGTAAGAAACATGATCAACAAAAATCGGAAGAATGTTCTAAAAAGTTAATTTAAATAAAAGATTCAAATATTAAAAATTTCTTAACACTTACTGTATCAATTTCTGAAAAGAATGTATTTCTTCCAGTAAAGACAAACACAGCAGATTTACAAAATTCAGTTGTGGCTGGATTAAAGTCAGCATTACAAAAAACCTTAGTCAAAGGACTTATTGCTGTTAAAATTGAAGTCAAATTGACAAATTTCTCATTTCTTTCGAAAAAAATATCGACCAAAGGTGCTATGACTGATTTTACAAATGGATTAGGAAAAAATTTCATAAATGCTGTTGGTGCTAATAAATGAGCTTGAATAATTTTCGAATTATATTCTGGGCGGGTTGATAGTAATGCCATTAAACTTGTTGTACCCTGTAACATCATAGATGAATATTATTACTAATTAAATATCATTAGAAATTATAGCAAATATTTTTGAACTTTTTGACCTGCGAGTGACCAACGTAGAATAATTTAGATTTGCTTGTTAATCGAAGTACATAGTCGATCATTGCTGCTATATCATAATATCCTATTTCGTTGAATGAAAAATTCCATAAATTTGAAAAATTTGCTCTTTTATGATCGATAAACGAATGTCGACTGCCGCGAGAATTTCCCATAAAAACATCAAAATTATTGTCAGCTAGGAAATATGCTAGAGCTTTGTTCTTTCCTGTGATGATGTAATCAACAGAATTCACAAATAATCCATGCATTAAAAATACAGGCATTGTATTTGCAGTTCTCCTTTTTGGTAATATTCTGTGAATTTTTACAACCCATCCATTATTATTTTCGGGATACGTTTGATAAGCAACTCCACGATATCCAGCTTGCTTTATTAGTTCAAGAACATCATCATTTTCACTAGATAATATTGCATTGCAGTTAATAATCAAATTCGCGAATACAAAAATTGTCAACATTTTTTTTTTTTTTCTGAAACGTTCTTAACAATCTGAATTCTAAAAATCAACTGAAAAAAAAACAGTTTAATGCTCAGTTTAATTCATATGTAATTATCGAAAATCAACTCATTCAACCAAGTTTAATTAATGTTTAAAACAATAACAATTTCGTTATGAGAAGATTATTTTTTATTTAAAAAAAAAAAAAAAAAATGCTAGAGAGCAAAAACTTTGAATGAAAAATTTTCCATCGAAATCAAAATTTGTTTTATTTATTTAGGTATTTAAACAAAAATCTCTCATTATTTTGTATTGAATTTTATTAAATATTAATTTTGATTAACAATTTAAAATTAGCTTAAGTATTAGTATTGGTATCTATTGTAAAGTTCCGATTGCATAAATCTCAAAACGTCATAAAAGAGTATTTTTCGAGATCTTGCTCCATAATTGAAGTCTGCATGATTATAGTTAGGTATTATTCGATTATATTTCACATTCGGTAATAACTCGATCAAATGTTCTGTATCCTGTGGATTAAATAAAATAATTATGCTTAGTGACTGTATATTTTGGGCGATTAGTTATGGTCTATAAATAAAATATTTATAATATATATTTTGTGCAAATAAATATAATTTTTGATAGAAAGATTTAATAAATAAGTATTAAATAAATTTTGCACGTAAAGTTTCTAAAATTTTAGATTCAAGAGGTAACACTTCAGTGTGTTTTTGATTGATCTTTTACAAAACTGTTAACATTGTGATTAAATTTGTGCCAGACGATAATTTAAAATTTACAAGCTTAATTAAAGTGTTTAAAAAACATTATTAAAGTATTTTGAGCGACACAACATTTTTTGTACATTAATGTAAATTGCTGATAAACAAATTTTATACATTGTAATCTCAACTTAATATTTTTCTTACCCGTCTTGATGCCAAATAGTCTTCAGTAGCACGATAAATATACATTGGAGCAATAATATTTGAAATTTTGTAATCTGGAGGCTCTGTACTTCCATAAATTCGCATATTTTTTAATCCATAGTCATATTTCCTAAATTTTCCACTTTTATAAGACTGTAAGTAGTGATCAACTTGCTGTACGCTCAATGTATATGAAATGTGATCAATTATACCAGGTAAAATACTCTAAAAATATATTAAAATTCGTTTCTAGTTCAACATTTAACATTAACGATTGTCATACTGTATCAATCTCTGAATAAAATGTATTTCTTCCAGCAAAAATAAACACAGCAGATTTACAGAACTCCGTAGTGATAGGGTTGATAGTATCGTTGCAAAATACTTTAGTCAAGGGACTGAATGTTGTTAAAATGTCCGTAAAATTCACAAATTTCATTCTTCTTTCCTGCAAAACCTCAATTAAAGGTATTATAAAACCCTTTACAAATGGATTTGGGAGATATTTCATAAATGCTGCTGGTGCAAATAAATGAGCTTGAATAATTTTCGAATTATATTCTGGGCGGGTTGAAAGTAGTGACATTAGACTTGTTGTACCCTGTAACATCATAGATGAAAATTATTATTAATTATTAAAGCGATTGCTATTTAAACTTTTTAACCTGTGAGTGACCGACGTAGAATAATTTAGATTTGCCTGTTAGACGCAGCACATAATCAATGCTCGCTGCCACATCGTAACTTCCAATTTCATTGAATGAAAAATTCCATAAGTACGAGTAATTTGCTCTTCTATGATCGATAAATGAATGTCGACTGCCCCGAGAATTTCCCATAAACACATCAAAATTATTGTCAGCTAGAAGGTATGCTAAAGCTTTATTCCTTCCAGTGAGAACATAATCCATTGCATTCACAAATAATCCATGCATTAAAAATACAGGCATTGTATTTGCCATTTTTCTTTTCGGAAATATTCTATGAATTTTCACAACCCATCCAATATTATCTTCAGGATATGTTTGATAACTAACACCACGATATCCTGCTTGTCTTATCAAGTCAAGTACATCATCATTTTCGTTAGTCAAAGTTCCTTTACAACTCACAATAAAAATCGCTATTATAAATATTTTCAACATTTTATACGTGAACGATCTATACAATTTAAGTTCTAAAAATCGACTGAATAAAATTCTCAACTAAGTACTCAGAATAATACGAATGTAATGATTGAAAATAATCTCGATGATTAAATGCCTGAAGCACATATAAATATATTCATGACATTTTTCACATATATAAAAGTTAGTTTAGCATTTATGTAATACTGAAGCATCATAATTTATTTAATTATTTTACCTAACATGAGATCGCACCTTAATTTATAAATATTAATTACTTAATCACCTAAGAATAATTATTTAGACTAAGAAGTCATTCACTTGAGGTATATATTAAATTTTTCGAATTTTCATCACTTACATTTTCAATATATACTCTAATCACCCTCAAGAGTTCTCGGTAAGAATATACAGAAATTTTTGTAAGTCATAATTTTTAAATTAAACACTTCAATTCACAACCAAAAACCCATAAAATGACCAATTCATTAAGAACAATTTACAAATCAAACACTTTCAATCATTTATAAGTCACATCGACCTTGACATCTGATCTTTAAAAATCGTTACTGACGTCCCTACTCACTCTTTGGTCCTCTTCCATTTGTATTGAATTTAAAATATCTTTGTAAAGAATATTGCGTGCATTTTTTGAATATACAAAATCTATATGATTCCAATTGTTTAGCACTCGATAGTCTCGTACGTTTGGTAATTGTGTCTTGAGATGGGCAGCACCCTGTAATATAAAAATGAGACGATGATTTGCAAAATTTTTCGTTTATTATTATTAGTACCGATTAAGTTTCTAAATGAGAATATTAGAGATTGCAATTATAAGACTAAACAGGATTTGAGATCGATTAATTTTTAAATAATTTTTGAGATTAGATTTCGGAAATTATGATTTATTAATGATAAATTGTTGAAATTAGTATTCGAGGAGTAACGGAAAATGTATTAAGAAATGATTTAAATTTTCCATAATCCTTGACAAAATTCTTATTTTTATGGCTTAGAATAAAATCTTTTTTAAACTCTTTTATTTAACTCATTTTAAACTAGAACAAAACAATACATAAAGATTCAAGAATTTCTGCAAAATCATCTTGTTTTCTACAAGATACAGCTATCACAAAAATTAATAGATAAATATTCATTAGATATTAGATTTAAAAAATTTATTCTTTAATCCTTGAGAGTCTAAAGTTGAGACATTAGATAACAAAACAATAAAATATCAAGGAGCTCAACTTCGAACATATTGAAGATAACTCTCGTGACAATACGGAAATCAAAACAACTTTAAGCTTTAAAAAAAATTTGCATAAATGATCAGTTTATTGATCTGAGTTATTTTTCATATATGTTGACAAAAGCCGGCTTCTGTTTTGTCATTTTTGTTCACTCGTGAACAAATCGACAATTTGCTTTTTTTTTTTTGTTTACCGGTAATTATGAATTGCTTCCGCAAATTTTAATTTAAAACAATCTCTGTAAGTATATCGAAAAAATCATGAAGTGTTTGACATTATTTTATTGTGTTTGCAAAATTATTTTGGTTGATTCTTGAACTTGAAAGATAAGTAAGGTATTGACATTCAACGTAGATATTTGTAAATTTGACTATTATTAGAAATTCTAAAAATAAAATGATCAATTTTTGATTTGTTTTTTGTCTCAGTTTTGAAATCACGTTTTGAATTTAACGAGATTTTGCTAAAATAGTCATGAAAAGTTTTAGTATCCAAGGTCGAAAGAAGATGATTTTTTTTTTTTTTTTTTTTGTAAAATTTGAAATAGTTTTCACACGAATCGAGTTATATCTGTTATAAATCAACTCTAATTACATAACAGGTTAGCTTTAATTCAACGTTAATATCATTTCGTAATTGTATCAATAAAAAAGATCTTTATCTGATTGATCCAAATTCACTAATTCACTAAGGTTAAAAGTCGTTATTGTTAAAATTATTCATTCTAAAATTTATGAAGCAACTATGACTCTGCATTTGACTTTTTTCAACTCAATAACTACTCACCCTTTCAGTAATAAAATTATCAAAAGCTGCATGATACAAATAAATCGGAGCATCAACTTTCTTCAACTCATAATCCGGTGGTTCTGTTGAATTATAGTATTTCATATTGCTACTTTTATAATCAAATCTACGAAATTTATTTGACATCATATTTTGAAAATAATGCGTAAGTTGCATGGTTCCAACACGTGGTGACATAAAACCCAAAAGTTTCGGTATAAGTTTCTAAAAAAAAAAAAATAAAATTAATTTTTTTTATAAAAATTTTCAACCTTTTCTTACCAAATCAATTTCAAATATGTTCAGAGATTTCCCTCCAAAAGCTGATTTAATTACTTTCTTACACATTTTAAACACGAAGAGGTCAATGTCTCTACACACAGCTGCTGTAATTAATTCACCGATTCTAAACAGCTGACGTAACTCCAAAAACCTGATTTCGTTATGTTTGTCCTTGAACGAGAAAAAAACAACAACAAAAACAGAATTAAAGCTAGGTCAGCATAGCTTCAGCTGCGAAGATGCTAAACATGTCAAAAATATCAAATAATTACCAGAAAATTTAGACCCAAGAACACAAACATAGATTTTGGAATCTTTTTTCTAAATGCCGGCGGTGCCATTAAATGAGCTTGCATGATTTTCTTATTATATTCTGGCCTTGAAGACATCAGCACCAAAAAACTTGTTGTGCCTTGTGAATGTGCAATATAATGAATATTTAATGCACACGTTTCGTTTAGCACATAATCGATGATAGTGGGAAGGTCATAGTATCCCATCTCGTGCCAACTAAAACTCCAATAATCTTTCGATATGGATGAGTAATTTCGATGATTTGGTGAATGTTTGCTGCCTCGCCAATTGCCTAGATGTAAAATTATGGCATTTTTGTTAGAGGAAAGTTTTTGTGATTTTTTGAGGCAGTTCATAATGGTTTTGAAGCTATATTAATTTTGATATAGCTCGAGTCTAAATCGAGGGTAAGGGCCCAACCTTTTGAGCTGAAGTTACTGTGATTAAATTAAGACAGAATCTATTGTAGCACATCCAGCTGACTAACATTTTACTGTGGGTTTCGAACCACTTGGTTCGGAGTGATGTGAAGATTTTTTCGAATTTTTCTGAAGCTAAAGTTTAATGAACTTTTAATCTTTTATTGTCTACTACTTTGAATATTTTTAAATAATTCACATTAGACTTTTTGAAATAGGATTTTGTGCAACATTTGGATGTTGATTTTAAGAGGATTCCCTGTTGAATACATTTTTTTTTCGGCTAGGTCAGTTATTTAATTATTTGTTTATATTTTTTTTATTTTTATTTCTTCATTTCTTTCGCATTTTGAAACCATGCTATAATATTAAATTCTATTTTTCCAACTATTAGCACTATTAGCTACTAGCATTTTGAAACTATGCAATAATATTAAATTCTATATTTCCAACCAAAAATATTCCAAAAAGTCACCTTATTTAAGATTAATAAGATTATTCAAAAAAGATTCTAAAATCAAAGTATAATTGATTATCATTTTATGCGGCTAACACTAAATAAATTTTAAAATGCATAAATCCATCTTCACTATGATCTTTACTAATTAGCGTAAAAAAAGATTTTCTAGAATATTTTTTTTTCTTATTTGCTTCCTAAACATTTATCTCGAATATACATCTTCAAGCACAATTTATGTCTTTAAAAAATCATCTCACGTTCGCAAAATACACAATCATTAAGTGCCTCACATGACAATAATTTTAAATTAATTTTTAAATCTTTTATCTCACTCACCCAGCCACACATCATAGCCATAATCAGATAGCAAATATCCAAGACCAACATCCTTGCCAGCGATTAAAAAATCAGCAGCTGTTGCCAATATTCCATGCATGATGAGTATTGGACTCTTTCCATTTGGATTCTTTGGAATTATTCTATGTAATTTTAAGATATATCCATCATCAGTCTCAACATTGTGTGTCTCACCAATGTAGCCAGCATTAATGATTAATTGAAGAACTTGATCACTTTCAGGTGAGTGTTGACTGTTGATGAAGCCAATGAATGAGATGAGAATGCAAAAATTTATTTTCATTTTTTTTTTTATTGCTTTTGCTGGATGTGCTCACTCTTCAAATTATCTAAGAGAACTAATAGATGGTATAGGTTTTTTTTCGGTGATTCCATTCGATTTATTTTAGAATTGATAAATAAACTTCAAGTTTTGGTTCCAATACATTGAAGCTTGAGCATGACAACGTGATTTTTAATAATCTGTAAAGATTCACGTGATGACAAAAAAAAAAAAAAAACACTCAATGTTTGGATAACTCATTGGACATTTCTGAAGAGTGTCTTGAGTAAAAAGTGATTGTGAGGAAATATCTTGTCTTGTTTTGTATCAGCTCTTCAAATTCTCGCGGATGTTTTTTGAGAGTGACTGATTACATCATTCCGGTTTTTGATAGGAGAATTAGTGATGTTATGTTGAGAATTGATTGTATTTTATGATACATAGATGGTGAGGTTATAAAAATTGGTTTTTGGCAATAGATTGGTCCGAGATGTCGTCATGAGATTTCTTCTTAAAACTATTTGATATGAGTATTAAAATTTTTATGTTTCTTGTTCTAAAAAATTTTAAATACTAAAAAACATGAAATTTATTTTTTTAATGAATATTTCACACTTACCACGTTGGGTATCAGAATTTTTTCGTTCGAAATTAGTAAGATCTCTTAAAATGCAATAAAATCTATTGTATAGGTACTTAGAGAAAATTGGATACAGAACTTTTAGGAAAAAAATAAATTTATAATTCGCATAAAAATTAATAACTAGTCCAAATAATCAGGTCAACAAAACTGACCACAGACATATCTTATATCCATGATGATGATGATTTTTTGAATGCCGGTATGTGAGCTATAAAAGATGCAAATTTATGAAAATTCATCTGAAATTCCAGGAAATGACTCTTAATTTAACCAATAAAAGAGAAATTTTTGCAAAAATATTTATAAAAGAATTTACTGAATTTTAAAATTTGAATAATTTAGCATATTTTTATCATTTGCTGTTTTCACACGGATTTTGATGAAGTGAATTTTATTAGATCAGTAACACTTTTAAAAACTTTTAATAGAGTTCAAGGCTTCCGCAGATTATAATCTTTAAAAATCAAAGATTATAATCTTTGTATGAAGATTTTTTCAAGATTATAATCTCTGTATGAAGATTATAATCTTCAAAAAATCTTTGTATGAAGATTATAATCTTTGATTTTTAAAGATTATAATCTTTGTATGAAAGATTTTTAAAGATTATAATCTTTGTATGGGATTTTTTCAAGATTATAATCTGCGGAAGCCTTGATAGAGTTTTAATATTTACTTTAAATTTTTAATCTTTGAAAAATTTGAGAAGTTTTAACTAAACTCAGATGAACTAAATAAAATTGGTACTTCATTTTCGAACGCGGAAAAAAATAATTCAAATTTCTAACTGGCGTTAAAACATATTTATTTTTTAAATTTTAATTTAACAAATTAATCGTGCTTATTTCTTACGATATTATTAGATCATGCATATTTTATCACTTTTTGATCTTTCTTTGATGTTTTTTGGTCATAAATCAGTTTTTAAAATAATGTTAATTTCGAAAAAATTTGTAAACAAGAATGTTTGTTTACATTTGAAACAAAGTTAAAATCTTATCATTTATAATGAAAAATCTTCAAATTTAATGATATTTATCAATGTATAAATTATCTCAAATTAACTGACTAAATTATGTTCAAACTTGACTCAACAAATGTCAAATTTATTATCTTTCAATTATCTAGGTACTAAGTATATTTTAATCATTATTGATCAACAATTGCTTAGTCATTTATTAATAACTTTAAAAATAACGACTTAATAGAGCTCAAAAATCTTGATTGAAATAATTTGCATTATTCAATGCTGTGTAATTATAGAAACTGCTGGAACATTTCGAGTTATAAATTATTGAAAATTCTTCTTCAAAATTCACCAATTTCAAGGATTCTCAAAAAATTAAAGTAAAAAAAAAATTCATCTCAGCCAAACCTTGACAGCAATTTGCATAACCTACATTATTACATCGTGCTAAAAATGTTTTCTTTTTGGACATGTCAACAAACGAGTTTCCCTTTTCAAGACGGAATTTTATTTCTTTTTTTTTTATCATATAATGATTTGAATAAATTCCAGGTTGAGTAAACAATGTATTCTTCAGACTGTGAATCTGTTGCGAACAGAAGTAGACGCCGTAATAATAAATTTTACTTTTCTTCTTGATGAGATTAAGATTTGCTTTACAGTAAATCAGCTGATGGACCTTGGAACTTTATTTGATAAAGAAGTAAACAAAAACACGTCTGATTTTGGTATTTTTTTTGCACTAATTTATTTTACATGCTAATTGGCTTTTTACAAAAAAAAAATCTTAATCTGATTTTTGACTCCTTTTTCTTTTCTTACACATCGTTTTGCACGTTTTCGAAAAATCTTAAAATATCCTTGTATAATAATTTATGTGAATTTCGTCCATAAATAAAATCAAAGTGGTTATAGTTTGGTATAATTTTGTAGTAAGCTACGTTTTTGAGTGACTTGGCCAGAAATTCTGAGTCCTAAAATTAAAGAGAAATTTATGATTAGTGACAATATTAAAAATTTGTTTAAATATTCAAACTTTTACGTTGATTATCGTGTTGCAATCAAGTTGCAATATCAAAGTTTATAGAACAAAATCAAGACATTTATCATTAAAAATTAATTTTTGTTTTGCAACAAAAGCCTAAGTCGGATCAAGAAATTAATTATCTGGAAACAATGACACGAGCAATTTTTTCTAAAAATTTCACAAGTCTTGTGATTTTATCAGAATTTTTAAAATTAAAATTATTTAATTTATTCGTTTATAATGAAATCTTAGAATCTCTAAAATATTATTTTAAACACTAACTGGCTTCATATTGAGATGGTTTTCTAGATTTTTATTTAAAATAATTAGGCCATAGTAAAAGGCCATTTTTTTCAAATCACAAACATTTAAGATCCTTCTATTTTTTAATATTTGAAAGTTCAGTCTTAAATCCATCACAAATAAACTATGCAGTCACCAATGTTCACATTATAATCACTTCATAATCATCGCACAACTTTTCATTATTATTCTTTTTTTGCACAAAATCATTTTTATAATTAAGAATCACAACACCAGATTTTTCTATTCTATCGATTTTAATCTGATTATATTCTGCATTCTAAACATCACCCTTGAAATTAATAATGCTCACCTTTCTATTAAAAATCGAATCTTCTTCACCGACATAAAAATAAAGTGGAACATTGACATTCTCAAGATGATATCTCGGCGGTATTGTAGAATTATAAATTCGTAAATTCTTCTCAGCACCATAATCGTATTGACGAAATTTTGATGACATTATGATTTGAGCAAAATGCAAAAGCTGTTTTACACCAATTTTTGGTGATAAATATTTAAACATAGTAACATAAGTAGCTGGATTTATTTCCGTTGAACGACGATTACGTCCAACCATAAAAAATATAATATTTTTACATAATTCAACTCTCAATGGCCTCACTGAATTACAGAGCATTTTTGCCAATTCCATTTGTAGTGGAATTAATGATTCCATATTTATGTACATCAGGTCGCGATTATTTTGAGCGTAATTTATTATCACAGGACTTAAAAGTTGTCCCAGCTCATGAACATTTGGAAGGGCAGTCGCACATGACATCATGTGTGCTTGAATAATTTTTTTATTATATTCCGGACGTGATGACAACAACACCAGTAGCTCCGTATTACCTTGCGAATATCCCACATAGAAACATTTTGATTTATTTGTTGTCTCTAATGTAAAGTCAATAATCGCTTTGAGATCATAAAATCCAATCTCATGCCAATCAAAATTCCAATATTCTTTCGATTCTGTTGACAATTTTTTATGTTTTGTTGCAAATTTTGTGCCTCGTCGTGAGCCTAAGAATACATCATAGTTATTATCAGCTAGGATAAATGGAAGTGAATTTTTCTTCCCCGTTATTAAAAAGCTCATCGGCGTTGTCATAAATCCATGCATTAAAAATACTGGAAATTTCTTCGACGTCGAATTTCGCGATCGTATTCTATGAACACCAATAATGTAATCATCTTCTGTCTCAATTTCATGAAAACTCCCAATATAGCCTGAACGCGTGACTAACTCGAGTATTTCATCTTTTGCATAACAATTTAAAATTTTTGATATCACTACTGCCAACAGTAAAAGTTCCATTTATTTTTTGTTTCTTTAATGTTTTGTTTTGTTACACTAAATTAATTTCTTTTTTTTTTTTAACTTCAACGAAAAAAAAAAGACGAAAATAAATAAAAACAAACTAAAAGAAAATATTATTTTTTTTGGACGTAATGTTCAATGCTCTACTAGCTTCTGGTCAGTTCAAATGCTGCAATAAGACTGAACAAACTCAAGTCTCGAGATTAAAATAATTAGTGAGAGAGAGAAAAACATTTCTAAATGTAATTGACTGTTGTGTGTCATACCAAACAAGTTGCTAGCTTTTCAGGGTCTTGGTTAATAACCATGTATCTTGAGCATAGAGAAAAAAAAAAAAATAATAATAATAAACGATCAAACAACAACAATTGATTAAGTTGATTATCCTTCTATTGCTTGCTACTACATGTGCTTTTTCTTCTTTCTGGGTTGTAGAGAGGATTTTGGATGAAATTTTGTGAGTGAGGCGTGAATCTTCCGTGTTTTCGGAGAAGATGTATAAGTGGGTTAGTCATTTTTTGCATAAATATTTGTCAAAGAGGAAATAAGGAAAATATTTTTGTGCTTGCGATTTTTAAATATAATTTGACTTTAAGGAACAGTATATTTTGATTTAGTAAAGGAAAGAGTTCAATTGTAATTTTTATTTATACAAATTTAATATTTTTTTCAAAATTGCAATTTTTGTGGCAATTTTTTCAGGGTTGCAATATAGGCACTTGTGTAAGGTGAGAACCGTACAATTCCTTGATAATTTGTTACAAATAAATCTTACAAATTGAATGGTTCAGACCTGTGCACATGTGCCTGTATCACATCCCTTCATTTAACATCAGAAAATACTCTTGGTTGCTATCGTATCATATTCAATGGGTTTGGTACACAATTGCACCAATAAACATGCCAAAACTATCCAACAATCTCTGAACAACCATAACACAACATCTGCGGATTATTACAACAAAATTAGATGAATTAATGATGCTTTATAAATTCAATTGTGATGCCGCTAAATCAGCATAATAATAAGTAAGCAACAATAAAAAAATATGACATGATGCCCTTTTATGTAAAAAAAATGCATTATAATTGCGTCTTTATACGGAAATTCCTCTTTATATTTTTTTCTTGGTATTGACATTGAAATTAACAGTGCTTAAGTTCAAGGCACACATTGTGTATTAGCGCATACAATAATTGTGTTTTAGCCATTATATCTCTCAAATTCTCTTATGACGGGCTGGTAAAGTTTCTCTCTTGCATCACGTGCATAGATATAATCGATATGATTCCAACCTTTAATTGGACGAAAATGTACGTTGCGGAGTCGTGGAATTAATGATTTTACATCCTATACATATAATTATTCTAATTTTAGTGACTTGAGTTGGTCAGTAATAAAATGTAAATTAATTTACTTCAATTGTGTTGAGAAAGTCATTTTCTGATGCCCAAAGGTAGACAGGTGATACAATATTTTGTAGTGGATATTCTGGTGGTATAAATGATCCATAAATTCTCAAATTTTTCTCAAAACCATATTCGGGTGATGCTGTAAAAGATTTTCAATGTTGAAATTGTTATGAATCATTTTTTTGATTTAATATGAAGGCATTTCATTGTGGTGCTTTATCATGGAAGTTATTTTGCTTTGTTTGCAAACGGAAGTTGCGAATAAAAGTAGTTTGGAATTGAATTGGAAATTGACTATATTTTGAAGAAATTTAAACTTTGAAGTCATCATCTTTGGTGTAATTTTACTTAATAGTTGCTAATTATGATACTTTAGAATTCTTTTCTTGGAGATTTATTTCATTAACCTGATTAAAACGCAGGTCAATGACCGACAAGAATATTCAATATGTCAATTTATGGCAATTTATGGCAGAAGTTATGATTAAAATCAATCAAGTCGTAAAGTTTTAATATAATATTAAAACAAAATTTAGCATTCAAATTAATGAGTTTAAATTCAATACCAACTCTGTTTTAATAAATTACCAAAACTACTTATTCATTATATTTCTTCACTTATTCTAATTATTACTGATCCGGAAGAACTTTAATTCTCTAATTTTTCTCACCAAGAAAATTCAATTTTTCAATGCTTAAACACAATTCAATTAAATAAATCAATTAAGTGTCATTAGATTTGGTTAAAAGATGAATTAAAAATTTGCAAACAATTTTATAGTTTCAATGTCAAATAAATTAAAGTAATTTCCTATATATACTTAAATTGGTTAGCTATGAGGTTCTTGTCAGATTGGCATATTTTTTTTTTTTTATTAGAAACCTTTACTAAATCTTTTACAGATTTTCACTAAAAATTAATTGAATTAAAATTAAGCAAAAAGTTCTTAATCATTTTTTAAAACATTCAAAATCAATATTTAATCTTAAATCATTGAAAAATTTTAGTAAAAAAAATTAAATCATGACTCACCATAATCATATAAATCAAATTTTCCTGATATGATATTTTGAGCATAGTGCGTAACTTGTTGAACTGCGATTTCTGGTGATAAACTTGGAATTATTAATCTGTAAACTTCCTGAAATAAAAAATTAAAAATTCATTATGTAACTTGCCAAAATTATTCTGAATCAAGATAGTTCGACACTAGGTCAAGGATATATCTCATTATCAACTCACTGGATCTGTAGTTGCCTCAAATAGCAATCCACCAAGCATAAAATACTGCATTATTTGACAAATTACCAATCGAATACCTTCAGTACATAAAAAGTCACTTAATTTACTTCCAAACCCAAGAAATGGTGTAAAATTGACGTGTGTAAAGTTTTTAAAGTAATTAGTAAATGCCTGAAATTAAAAAATTATGCAAGCTTCGAGAAAAAACCACAAAAAACAAAATTTCATCACTTACTAGAAAAATCGGAACCATCGCTTTAGCTGAAGGTCGAATATGCATCATGTTTGCAACTGGTGCAAACAAATGACTTTGAACAATTTTATTGTTGTACTCTGGTCGAAGTGATAAAAGTGCAAGAGCTTGCGGACACGATTGTGAATGACCGACATAGAAAATCTTTGATGCACTTGAGAGCTGCAATGCCAAATCAATCATCGGTGGTAAATCATAGACGCCCATTTCATGAAAATCAAATTTCCAATAATCGTCGGAGTTTGTTGATAGCCATTTGTGTGCGGTTGCAAATTTTGAGCCACGAACATTTCCAAGAAAAACGTCATATCCATTATCAGATAGAAAAAGACCCAATGAGCTATGCGGACCAGAATTAAGGAAGGAAATTGGATTTGAAAATGCAGAATGCATTAGAAAAACTGGAATTTTAGGTTCATAAGTACTGATTCTTGGGTGTAAGTGATGAAGTCTTATTATGTATCCATCTTCTGTAATCACTTGATAAGCTTCTCCTTGATATCCTTTGCTTTTTATAAAATTAATGACTTCATCGTCAGGTAATCTTTGCTGTGCACTTATTATAATCACTTGAATAATTATGAAGAATAGAACGGATTTTAAATTGATCATCTTCAAACTACTCGACTTAATCTTAAGAGTAATTCACGATAACTGATTTTTTTTTTTTTTTTTTTTGAGGAGATTTGGTAACTGATTTGACTGTAAGATTTAATTTGACAGTGCGTGAGATTTGAATTGTCAATACCGGAAGAGAATTTTTGTCGATGACAAAGTTTGAATGACTTGACTAAGGCGCATAAATAAGATTTAAGTCGAAGAGCTGATGTCAAATAAATTTAAATTTCTTTAAAAAATTGAATGTTTAACATTTCTACAACACCTTAAGCATCATTTATTAACAAGATCAATCTATTCATCATCAATGTTAGAAGGTTGAATTGCATCAAAAATCAAAATAATTTATTACTAGGCAGGCAGAAAGTTAGACATTTTGACAGCCCGTCCTCAAAAAATATGCAAAAACAAGTTTTTAACGATGCCAAAATTTCAATGAAATTTTCAATTCATTTTTAGCACTTAATAAGCAGAAGTAAATTGAACATGCTAAGTGTACACAAATTAATTCTTCATGTGGATTCATTCATCTGTAATATCTAGATTTTAATTTAAGATCTGTTAGAAAATTAGAGTGGTCTAAAAATTTAAATTTAAATTAGTTTAAATTTATTAAGGACATTAATTCCGAATGACCCTTAAGTGGTTGTTTTTTAAGGGGTCTGAGTATGTGTGACAGTTTTAAGAAATAGATTTTTTAGAAATAAAGTTTTTGTGCTCTAATCCAAAAAATTCATGTTTTTGATGAACGTCATAAGTGAACGGCTCCACAGCAAAATCAATAATTTATTTTGTTTATTAGCTTGTTCAGTTGCATATTTCATTTTTATTGAAAAAAAATGACTCATGAACATTTTAAAAATTAAGAATTTGAATAAATAAAATTGGCAGTGTAATGATCATTACTTAATTTAAGCAACAGAATCAAATTAAGTAATAACAACACATCCAAGAACACGCATTGGTCATTTACCCACATTGAACAAATTACACATTTTTGAGGCCATTAACTTAACAGCTGATGATGTTTGCACAGTACTTGTTTGTTTACTTTAACCGTCGACTCATATTCGCTTCCTCAAATGCATGAAGAATGATATTGTAAATGTTGTCACGTGCATTGCGAGCGAAAACAAAGTCTATGTGATTGTAATTTGGTATGATCATGTAATGAACGTTTGGCAGTTTACGAGCAACGAGGTCAGTATCCTAAAATTTCAAATTATTAATTCAATTCATCTTTTGTTCTATGAATCATCAATTTTTTACAACAACTTCATTCGACATTCGTCTGTTAAATGAAGTCGTCAAAAAAATTTATTTCGACAATCTAAAGTTGTCGACATAAAAAAGTGATTGTCGGATGAAGTCGTCATAAAAATTCTCACCTGTTTTCTAAATATCAAGTCATATTGACCAACGTAGAGGTAAACTGGTGACGTAATCTTATGTAATGGATAATCTGGCGGCACTTTTGCTCCATATAATTTGAGATTCTTTTCAGGGCCATAATCAAATGGCCGGAATTTTCCTGTGAGCATCGTTTGTGTATAATGTGCGACTTGTTGAACGCCGGTACGGGGCGATAATGTTGGAAAGATTGTGCGATAAACGGCCTTGAAAGAAAAAAAAAAAAATAACATAATATGAGAAATATTTTTCAAAAGAATTTTTTGTGTTTATAGATGAATATTTATCTATTCTTGCTTAAAATTATTTAGCACGTGGACAGGAGCGTAGCCAGGGGAGGGTTTTGGGGGTTTTAACCCCCCCTCTTTTTGGAAAATTTCTTCAATTTGCTAGGGATTTTTGAGAAAAGAATGCCAAAACCCCCTCTAAATTTTTCGTTCCATACAAAAAAATTTCCCCCCCCCCCTCAAAAAATTTCTGGCTACGCCTCTGCACGTGGATCCAAAAATTGTCATACTCGTACATGACTAAAGTTAGTGCTGTTCTAATAGGTTCAATCATATAATCTTAATTTTTTTGTACTAAATTAAAGCAACTAAACTAGTATTAAAATTCATTTAAAACATACCGGATCTGTGTTTGGCATAAATGGCGTTTTTGGGTTTCCTCCTAATACCAAATGATTAAACAGCTGACACATTTTTAAAGGGAATCCTTTGGTACATAAGACATTACTTGTTCTTGCTCCAAACTTATTTCCTGGCTCAAAGTTAATGTATGGAATATTATTCAACATTCCCGCAAAAAGCTAAAAATAGAAAAATTTGCATCATCAAATAAGAAGTCAGGATATAGAAACGAGAAATTGTCTAGTCTCATGAAAAAGTCATATTTTTTTAACTATCACTTTTTATGCATAGAAAATTAACAAAAAATTAGATTTAGATATCAAAAATTAATTAATTCCTACCAGATAAAGTGGGGCAAGTTGTTTCACTGGAAATCGAGGATTTGCAAAAGCACCAGCAGTTGACATCAGATGAGATTGGATGATTTTGTTATTATATTCTGGTCTCATTGATAAGAATACTAAATCCTGTGTCGTAGCTTGACTATGTCCAACATAATAGACCTTATCACTTCCCGATAATTTCAATGTGTAGTCAATGAAAGCTGGTAGATCGTACACGCCCATTTCATGAAAACTAAATCTCCAATATTCAATAGATTCAATGCTCAGCCATTTATGTGCCATTGAGTATTTACTACCACGAACATTACCAAGATACACGTCATATCCTTCTTCAGAAAAGTAAAATCCAAGTGAAATGTTTGGTGTGTTCAGATAATACAATGAATTTGAGAAGGCAGAATGCATCAGAAATACCGGCTTTTTAGGTCCTTTATCAACTTTTGGCGGAATTCTATGAAGTCTAAGAATATATCCATCTTCTGTTACAACCTCATGTGCTGTACACATAAATCCATGACTTTTAACAAAATTCGTAACTTCATCATCTTTGAGTAAATTTGATGATGTTGAACTAAATAATGCACATACAAATATGACTAGAATGTAATTCATCTTAGTCTTACGTCTGAAATTGTTAAGCTTTGACACCTGACTAAAACTTCTTTTCGAAAGAGAATGTTAAGAATCCAAACTTGTTTTCCCATCCTATCATCAATTGCAAACTTGTTTTATTCTTTTATTCACTCATTTAAAAAAACGTGAATATTTACACTTTATATTGTGATGGTCATTGTCAAGGAATCAATATGTGCTAGCACGAGACTTTCATTGACAATCTAGTAGGATTTAAAAATTTTAAGTTTGAGTTTTTTTAAAAAATCTAATTTTCTATTGAAATGGAAAAATTTCTTATTTATCGTTTATAATTTTATTTCGCTAGGTATTGGCATTAGAAATTAAGTTCATTTATTTATTTATTTTTTTTTTCTGATCTATTAATTATTTTTGCAAAATAAAAACGATCAATGTAAAACGAATGTTAAAACTTGGTTAAAAAATATTTTTGATAGAACTTAGTTTCTGAGTGAATTTATTGAGAATTTTTGAAAAATTCATTTATGATTTTGGACACTTTTTCGATTGCCCACTTCTACTATATTCATCAAATGTTTGAACCAAGTATTTGTAAAGTTTTTCACGGGCATCGCGAGCAAATACATAATCCATATGATTGTAATCTGGTATAATAAAATATTTTTTATTCGGAAGTTTAGCTGCAACGAGATCGGCATCCTAAAAAATTAGATTTTTAAAATTTTAGTTGATATTAAATTTTATGTAAATCTACCTGTCTACTATATAATGTATCATATTGTCCTTCGTATAAGTAAACTGGTGATGTGATTTTATACAAAGGATAATCTGGTGGCGCTGCTGCTCCGTACACTTGCAAATTCTTCAAAGTTCCATAATCAAATGGCCGAAATCTTTTACTATAAAACGTTTGCATCATGTGGTTCACTAATTTGACAGATGTGTGAGGCGACAAAGCAGGAACGATTCCGCGATAAATTAACTACAAAAAATTATTATTATAATTATTGCAATTTCTAAATTTCAAAAAATAAACATTAAGTTTAGTGACTGTTGAGTAGGACAAGATATGAAAAATTTAAATGCATGTTATGCAAATGCATGTCCTCGATAATTTTATAAAAATTTATTCTTTATTTGAAACTGCAAATTCTAGTTTGGCGTAAATAAATTTGCATTTTTTTAACCCGTTCTTTTTCGCGAAGAATCTTTTGATTTTGTACCTGATGATTATACAATGCAGGATCAAAAGCAGAAATTCTTCAAAAATTGAAACAAGTTATTTGCATTAAAAATGCACTTTTTTTGAAATATTTTACTTACTGGATCAGTATTTGTATTGAAAATTTTTTCTGGACTTGCACCAAAAAAGATAAAGTGTACAAATTCGCACATATCCAAACGAATGTTTCGCGTACAAAAGGCAGAACTCAAAATTGACAAAAATTGATTAATCATTTTGAAATCAGCATACGGAAGATCTCTGGCCACAGTTGATGAAATAAGCTGGAATGTGAAACATCGATGAAAAAAATTCACGCTTTGGCATTTGATGCAGATTATATACCGTATATAAAGGAGCTAGTTGTTTAATAAAAATTGGTGGATTTGTATAAGCACCAGCAATACCCATTAAATGACTTTGTGCAATTTTGGCATTGTATTCAGGTCTTAATGATAAAAAGACAAGATCTTGTGTTGTAGATTGACTATGACCAATATATATAACTTTGTCACTTCCCGACAATTCCAATGTGTAGTCAATCATCGTTGGAAGGTCAAAAATTCCCATTTCATGATAACTAAATTGCCAGTATTTTAATGAATTAGGATCCAAATATTTATGAGCTGATGAATATTTACTTCCACGAACATTTCCCATATAAACTTCATATCCTTGATCGGCAAAATAAAGTCCAGGTGCTACATTTGGTGTATTAACCCAATACATAGAATTTGTAAATGCACAGTGCATTAAAAATATTGGAACTTTACATCCTTTATTGTATTTTGGATATATTCTATGCATTCTTAAAATATATCCATCTTCTGTCACAACTTGATGTGCAGTTGCTGAATATCCCAGACTCTTAACATATCTTACAACTTCATCGTCACCAATTTGTACAGACAAAATTAAATTTAAATTTAAACACACAAAAATTAATAAAATGAATTTCATAATTATTTGCTAGAACGTCCAACACACTTAAAATTTAACAATCGACTGAGAGAATTTCTGTCTTCTAAAATGCATTATGACATTCTGAATAGAATGAATAAATTTGCATTAAAAGAGTCGAAACGGGTATTTCCTCCTGTAAATTTGAGCATATGCTTTGGTTATACAGTTTGGCTATAGATCTTCAGGGTCGGTGACAAAAATGTATTTTCCCTCAATTAAAATTTATAACATAAAATAACTTTGATTCTTTGAAAAAAAGATTGTTAAAAAAAATTACTGGGGGACCTCGATTTGAGTAACTTCGATTTGAGTAATTTCGATTTGAGTAACTAAAGTGCTCCCATACAAAAATTCAAATTTTCTTTTTTTAACGGTCATTTTCCATACATTTCGATTTGAGTAAATTCGATTTGAGTAGATTTTTTCCGGAACCAAACAATTACTCAAATCGAGGTCCCCCAGTATAGACAAATTATTATTTTCTTTCATAAAGCGCCAAAAGTTGGCTTTTATTGTATTTAAAAATTAATAAAATAAAAAAAGTTAAACTCTACATTACAACATTTCAACAAGTTTTTGTCTAGACAAAAACGAATCGATAAATTCCAAAATAAAGCCATCACATCATGATATAAATCAACATATTTTGGAGAATTGAATTTCTGTCATGAAATTTTTTTAACTTCACCCCTGATCCAAAGCATTTTTTTTTTTTGCAATATTTTACATTTTTTTTTGTTTGGTTCCGGGACGTGTTTTGAGATTGAACAAAGACTCTCTTTCGTTTAGATAGATGAGGATAAATGAATAAGATAATTTTTTGGGAATGTCTCAAATAAATTCTATTTTTACAGCTTTCCCATTTATTGATGAAAAACATCTTAATGCAATTAAAATTTTAATTTAGAAAATCCTCAAAAAACTTAAACAATTAAGATTGATTATCAAAATATAAGACATTTTCCCCTAAAAGCGTTTTTAACACTGTAAGAATTCAACTCAAATGTTAACTTCTATTTCTTTTTATTCTGCTTCTATTAACTTTTAAATTTAAACTTTTTTTTTTCCTTTTCTATTTTGCACTCTGCTATTTAAAAACGATATAAGGAAACAACTTTCTGTATGATATATTTTATTTCTAAAATACTATGGAATATGAAACAAATATATATCATCAATCTGATTTTAGAAACATTTTGGTGTGATAAATATGAGAAAAACAAAATTTGCCAATAGATTTCAAAATATTTAAATCAGAAGTGGACTATCAATAGTTTTTTATTATAACGTAAAATAGACGAAATATTAATTTTTTATACTTAAAAATTAAAAGGGGATTTTTTTTGAGTATCATTATGAGTAAAAAGTCCCAAAATAAATGTAATCAGAAATTTAGGATATTAAGCAAGATTTTTAGTCACATGCTATTCAAATCGCAATCTGGTTTCAGCACGTTTGGAAACTGAAAAAAATTCTTAATTAATGCATTCAAAATAAAAGATATATGCTGGTTTATTTGATGATGAAATCATAAAAGTGAAAGGAATCCATTTATAGGAGCTAAGATTTCTTTTTAGATTTTTGGAATATTCTTGTTTAGATGTTTTTTTAAACGATTTTAAATCATAGATAAAATCAATAAAATAAATTCTTTGCATTAAAAATAAAATTTTGAATAGATTTGATTCTTACTAAAATCTAAAACCATTTTATTTAAATGGAACTTGTTTTTTTTTTTCAATTTATATAAAAATAATTTTTTTTTTTTTTGGGATTTTAAATAATTTTTTGCTAAATCGTTTGATTGTCATCAAAAAATGTTTATTTGTATATTTCTTAATTTTATACAAAATTTTAAAACTTTTACTATATTGTTCTAACTTTCAATAATTTTATCTTCCACATTTATTAAAAATTTCATTTTGATATTGGCGATTTCCTTTCTCAAATTCTCGATGCATGACTTTATAAACTTTTTCTGGTGCATCTCTGGCGAAAAAGTAGTCCAGATGATTATATTCAGGTAGTAGTCTGTAGTGTGCATTCGGTAGTTGTGGTGCAAGGAGATCAGTGTCCTAAATAAAGTAGAATTAAAAAATAAAATAAAATTTTGTTTTCATGGTGAATCAGATTGCACAAAGAAAAAAAATGTCTCTAAATTAATTTAAATTTAATTCTGCTCCTAATTAAGACAAAAAGATAATATACAAAATTGCAAATTAATATTCAAAAAAATGGAAGGACAAACTTGAAAACTTTTTGTTTTTAAAATCATTAAAACAAAGTTTTTTATCAGTTTTTTTTACCAAAATAAACTTTATCAAATTTCCTAAAAATTTTTAACCAAACTTTTCTGAAGCTTACCCTTTTAGTAAATACTCGATCACGTTCACCAACATAAAGATAAATGTCCGATGAGATATTTTCCAACGGATAATCTGGTGGCTCACGAGCTCCGTAAATTCTCAAATTCTCCTTTGGTCCATAGTCAAATGGTCGGAATTTGCCACTAATTGAAGATTGAATGTAATGCATTAACTGTTGAACACTTGTTCGACGTGAAAGTGTCGCAGCAATGGTTCTGTGAACTGCCTTGAATTAAATTTAAATTAATTTACCCTTTTCATATTAAATATTTTTTATATTTTATAAAACCGAAAAAAATCATTAAAATTTTTATGGCACTCACCGGATCAATATTTGGTCTAAAAATGCTCATAATTGTTCCACCCATTAGAGCAAAATGAGTCCATTGACAAATTGGTATTGGAAACTTCTCAAAACATGTTAGAAAATTTGATGTTGAAGCAAGTGTATTTGCTGGTCCAAAATTCACATACGGAAGATGTATTGAAATGTCTTTGATCATCTGGAAGATAAAGTAAAAAAGCTTATAAAAATTATTCAAAAATGATGTCCTACTCAAAAAAATAGCCTTTATGACAATCTTTGATTCTTGAACAATTAAAATGATTTTTTCCTAATGTGAAGTTAAAAAATGAAAATTACAGGATACACAAACGCCAGTGCTTTTGGAATTCTTGCTGGATATCTATAAGCTCCAATAGTACCCATCAAATGACTTTGAATAATTTTCTTATTATATTCTGGCTTCAAAGACAGCAGCACCAACACTTCAGTAGTAGACTGACTGTGACCAACAAAAAATATTTTACTACTTCCAGACAGCATCAATGAGTAATCAATCAATGCAGGCAGATCATAAAGTCCCATTTCATAATAACTAAATCTCCAATAATCAATTGATTCTGTATCGTATTTTTTGTGATGCAACGAATATTTATTTCCACGTGAATTTCCCATAAACACTTCGTAACCTTCGTCAGCAAGATAAAATGCAATGGACACGTTTGCATTTCTAACAAAATAAAATGAATTTGTGAAACACGAGTGCATCAAAAATACTGGAATTTTACATCCTTTGTTATTTTTTGGCGCAATTCGATGTAATTTTAGAATATATCCATCTTCGGTCTCAACTTTATATGCTTCCGATTGATATCCGTGATCTTTAATCCATTTCACAACTTCATCATCCTTAACTCTTTTGGATGATAATGAACTAATTTTTAGACATATAATCAAAATTAGGAAACTATAGTTCATTCTATTAAGCACGTCTTTAACGTTTAAAATGCATTGTCCGACTGAAACGAATCTAATATGATTTGATATGCAGCTAGATCTTCATAAACTGAAATTTAGGGGATTTTTTTTTGTGTTCCTCTACGACTGGTTCTATTTTTTATATCTATCAAGTTTTTAGTATTTTTAATGATTGCATTTTATTTCCTTATATCAAGAATAGATTGCTGGTTTTTTCTAGTCTTTATGGTGATATCTTTTTCTAGCATAGTGAATCAAAATATGTATTATAATTCATTTTGCTAAAAAAAATTGAAAAATATGCGCTTTTGTCACTCTGTACTCTCATTCCTTTCAAGAACTATTGACTAGATTAGAACAAGTCTTTGAAATCTTGGGGGTGGGGAGTCAAATCATTTGCTATGAGAAAATCTGGCTACGCATCTTCAACTAGTTTTCGATTAAAACAAGAATATCACATTTTTTTGCAAATCGTAAATATATTTTGCTAGTATGTAAATTTTTTTTAAAAATCAGTTTATTAGCATATTTTATGCATATTCAAGACTATAAATCTTTAGACAAAAAAGTTCATCTTTTTTCTACATTTTTGATAAATTTCATTTTGATATTCCTGATTTGCTTTCTCAAATGCTCGATGCATAACTTTATAAATCCTCTCCGGTGCATTGTTGGCAAATAAATAATCAATATGATTATAACCTGATATTAGCATATAGTGAACGTTTGGTAGCTGCGGAGCGAGAAGGTCAGTGTCCTAAATTTAAATAAATAGAAATAAAAAAGATTTAAATTTTCAATATCAAAAATATTTGCATTTACCGGCAAAACCGGTGACAATGGTAGGAAATTAAGGACCTTGAAATTGTCAGAAATGATTTAGAGAAATTGATTCACTTTTAAAGTAAGTCGACCTACTAAGAATGCAAGGATATTTCTATAACTCAAGAAACGTGTTCATATTTTTTTGTAAAGCAATTTGCATATGAAATGCAAACTCAAGTGTGATGATTCAATCATTTTCTGAATTTAAATTTATCGTAGCTACGTAAAATTTAACATTTGCATTCAAATAACAAATAATATTGTACAAAATAATATCATCTCCTTGTCATACCTTTTTAGTAAATACACGATCATAATCGCCAACATAAAGATAAATTGCTGATGAAATATTTTCTAATGGATAATCTGGTGGTTCAATAGCTCCATAAATCCTCAAATTCTCCTTAGGTCCATAGTCAAATGGTCGAAATCTACCACTGATTGCAGTTTGAACAAAATGTAAAATTTGCTGAACACCTGAGCGACGTGAAAATGTTGGAACGATAGATCGATAGACGGCCTTAAAATAAATTATTTGAAAAATATGAAAATTTTTAAATTTTGTCAAGTTTGAGTTTTAATTCTCTGAAATTATTTAGATTCCTTAAAATCTAGAATTTCCAGCTTAAATGATCAAAAATTAATACAGTGCGATCAAATTTGTAAAACCAAGTTCCATCAAACTCACCGGGTCAATATTTGGCATAAAAATGCTGTTTGGATCGCCACCCAAAAGCATGAAATGCGACAGTTGACATAAAGCTAGTGGAAAATTATCCGTACACAAAATTTTATTTGCCATAGCTGCAATTCTATTTCCTGGTCCAAAATTCACATAAGGAAGATTTTTTGCTATATCCTTAATTAACTGAAAAATAAAAAAAAAAAATTGTGAATATTAAAATTTTATCAGACAAAAAATTCAAAAATATTACAGGATAAGAAATAGCCAACATCTTCGGGATCCTTGGAGGATTTGTATAAGCACCAACAGTTCCTAACAAATGACTTTGAATAATTTTCTTATTATATTCAGGTTTTAAAGACAACAATGTTAAGACTTCTGTTGTTGCTTGACTATGGCCAACATAAAAGATTTTGTCACTTCCAGACAACTTTAATGAGAAATCAATCATTGCAGGCAGATCATATAATCCAATTTCATTGTAACTAAATTTCCAATAATCAATTGATTCTGTATCGTATTTCTTGTGATGTGTTGAATATTTACTTCCTCTTGAATTTCCCATAAACACTTCATAACCTTCATTTGCAAAATAAAATGCAATCGATATGTTCGGATTATTTACAAAATAATATGAATTTGAGAATGCTGAGTGTTTTAAGAAGACAGGAATTTTACATCCTTTGTTATATTTTGGTGCAATTCTTTGCAATTTAAGGATGTATCCATCTTTTGTCTCAACTTTATATGCTTCTGATTTATATCCTTGTTCCTTAACCCATTTCACAACTTCATCATCCTTAACTCTTTTTGATGACAAAAAACTAAATTCCAAACAAATTATCAAAACAATCAAAATATAATTCATTTTTTTTATCGAGCACGTCTTTCGTCTTTAAGATACAACGATTGACTGAATCAATTTAATATGATTCATTCTGCAAATTTTGATATCTTTGAATAAAAAATAATAATTCGCATTTTAGGAATATTGATAAGTTGTCTATCAAAGACATGTTCAGACTGGTTCTAGTTTTTTTTGCTAGTTTTCGGTAAATGATTGCATTTTGTTTACACATTTCATGAATAATATGCAAATTATTACTAGGATTTGTTATTTTCAAGATTTGTTTTTTGATCTTCTTTAATGAAAATGTTTGGACAGCAATTTAATGCTTCGAGATTATGACTGTATTGAAATTTCAGAAATTCTACTTAAAATTATTTTTGATGTTCAAATTGTTGTTTAATTTGTGTTTTAGAATTAAAAGAAGAAACATTGTGGAAAATATTGATTTAAAACCGACTAGGTTAATATCAATTAATTTCGTTTTGTTCCGCCATGAATATAAATTTGTTAAATAAAGGATTATTATTATTGTGGAAAAATCCTTAAATTTTTTAAAAAACTAAATTTTCTTTTAAAAATTTTAAAATTTAAATAGGTATCAATTTAAAATCAATCAAAGTCAGTTTTTGCAGTATTCATGGAAACAAAAAATAAATGCCAGTTTTAACAGTATAATGATTTTACAATCTATCTTCTATAAAAACAAGAACAAACAAATTTTTTTGAAAGAATACGGAAGACAGATTTTATGTAGATAAAAACTTAATGATTCCTTTTTTATAGCATCCTCTATTGCCTTTTTGTCTTTTGAAGGATGAATACTAATTTGAATGTCACTAATTATCTTGAGGCTTATGATTTAAATAAGCTATGATTTTATGCTAAAATTAAAAAAAAAATATTGTGCTAAAATGCTAATATTTTTATTAAAATTTAAAACATAAAAATTTGTATTAAAATTCCTTCAAATTAGTTTTTCAATCATATTTTATGAGTGTGTGTCAAATTTTGCGAGTTTTATTAAATTTTTGACACCGGACGTCAAACTGCTGATAAAGCTATAAAACTTTATGTTTTGGAAAATTGTAAAATGAATTTATGGCTGTAAAAATCATCAAAGTTATTTTGTTTCGCATAATTTAATTAATATTGCACATTTATTTCCTTCTATATGAATATAATGTCAAAATACTTCATTTAAGCATAAATTGGAGCATATCTTTGTACAAAAATTCCCTTGCATTCTTTCCCAGCATCACATCAAGATGATTAAAGTCAGGAACAATTTTATAAGCTCTCAAATGAGGTAATTCCTGCGATAATTTATCAATACCACTTTTATCAGTCAAAATATCATTTTCAGCATGATAAAGATAAGTTGGAGCTGACACATTTGATAGAATATATTCCGGTGGTGTTGATGAGCCATAAACTTGTTGATTCTTATCTTTATAATCATATCTCTGAAATTTACCGGTTTGATAGAGTTGAAGGTAGTGCATTAGCTGTTTTTTGCTAACCTTCGGTGACATAAAGTGATTGAAGGCTTTGATCGCTTCCTGTAAATTTAAAATTTGCATACAAAAATGTAATAAATTAAATTATGGAAATTTTACATAGATTGAATTAAAATTGGCAATTAAAAATCATCATTTATAGTCGCATCTACTCACCAATGATAATTGTACTTCATTTTTATTTTGTCCTGCAAATTTGCACGTGATTGCCTTGTAAAGTTTGATTAATTTTTCAGGATTTTCGCCATTACGTTCTGATAGTTTTTTGGTTAAATTAAGAACCGGTGATATGTCGAATGTGTCAAAATATCTTGACAATAATCTCTGTAAATAAATTGCATTTTTTCAAGGTTTTAAATATATATATATCTAACTAGGAAAGCAACTTTTGTCAATAACCTCAAATAAGCCTTAAATACCGCGAATCATTTCTTTTTTTAAGACAAAACTAAAACTTCTTTCATAAAGTTTCTTCGTAACATTGAATAATATAAATTTGCATAGACACAGATCAAGGAAAAGTTCAGAACTATTTTGCTTTAAAAAAGAAAAACTGCTAAACATCCTTGAGAAAAGCAGTTTAACAAGATTTTAGAAGCTTAAAAAAACAAAATAATGAATCTTGAAATATTCATAATCATGAATATTGCCAATAAATATCAATAACAGGAAATTGCTTTAGAATGATAACACATTCAGCTGTTGGCTTCATTAATTTTTGCAAATCGTTGCTATTTACAATTTACTATGTGAATCAAGGATGTGGAACTGATCAAATTGATTTTTGATGATTTTTGATCATTTTTGATCAATTTGTTCAGTTCCACATCCTGGATGTGAATGAAATAAATAAAGGTTTCTAGAAATTTCTGAGAAAAAAAAAATCAATTTTGATGTAAGGATGGAGTTTTAATGGGTATATGGTTTCTACCCTCTAATTTAGAAATTAGAATTTGCTTGATTATTCACAAAAAAAGTGTAATTAACAGTCAATATCAAGAAGAAATAAAAAATGCATTTTTGTACATGACTACAGTAAATATTCTAAAGACAATATCCAGGTATCCAACAATTCCAGGCAAATTATTTCAGTTACCAATAATTTCGACCCAAAAATTTTTGTTTTTCGATTTCAAATTGTACAGTTTGATATCCTATAAACTAGTTGAGACCAAAAAAATTCACTTACAAATAACATCCTATTCCAAAAACTAAGCGCAATCGTTGTAGCACCATCCAGAAATACAGCCGGTGCCATAAGATGCAATTGTGATATAAAATTATTAAATTCAGGCCTTGATGCTAACAAAGTCACGGCAGTCGTGCAACCTTGCGAATGTCCAATGTAATTAACTTTCGATGAATTGCTTTTATCAATCGAAAATTCGATCATGGCTGGCAAGTCGTAAAGTCCAATTTCTTCCCATGAGAAATTCCAAAAATTTTTAGAGTTGTAAGGATGTTTGACATGTTCTTGACAGTATTTTGAGCCTCTTGCATTACCTAAGTAGCAGTCAAAACCATTGTCAGATAAAAGATAAGGAAGAGCAACTTTTGGTCCAGTTGCAATGTAATCTGCTGAATTTCTGAATAATCCGTGCATTAAAAAAACTGTTCCTTTATATTCGACATTCTTTTGTGGTAAAATTCTATGAACTGTCAAGATATATCCATCTTGAGTCTTAACTTGATGTCTTTCACCTCTGTAACCAGCCCGACTGATCAGTTTTGTAACTTCATCTGGCTGACGAAAAATGTTCGAGAAAAAATTCCTCACATGGCAGCTAACGAAACTGTTTGTACTTAAAAATTTCACTTTCATTTCTTTTTTTGTTGTATTTTTTCTTATTTTATTGCCAAATAAATAAATTTACTTAAAAAAAGTTAAAAACAAACAAAAACTAAAAACCTAAATTAAAAAAAAAATTTCTCTGAGCACAAAAATTGAGAATGAAGATCAAGAAGTAAAGTTTCGAGAGTTTATTTTGACAATTTTTTTCTCTTTCTCTCTCGTCATATGTTTTACGAATGACCTTGTGATAAGTTAGAGAAAAAAAGAGTTTCAATGTGCCATAAAAAAATGTGAAAACGTGATCGAAAAAAGTTTATTGGCATTCTTTTTTTTTTTGGTTTTCATTCATTGTTGTGCAGCTTGACATTCAAAAGTTTATTCATTTTGTTGCATAGAGCTTACGATGTAGTTGAATACAATTTTGCGGGAATGTAGACCATAATTAAAGTCACAGTGATTGTAGTTCCGTATTGTTCGGTGTTGTTTTACATTTGGAAGTACTTCGGCGAGACGTGTTATGTCCTAAAAGATATTTTTGAGGGAAATTAGAAGGTATTGTTAAATAAATGCAAATAAAATTAGGAGTCCATATTAAAATAACGACTTTCAAAAATTCGAAAACTCATTTTTACGAAACCATTTTTACGAACTACTCATTTTTACGAAAAATTTTTCATCACCGTTTCATATATTTTTTAAATTTTAAAAAACCGTTTGTGCAAAATTAATCTTATTTATGAATTATATTACACTAAAACAACTTTAAATTGTTGCTTTTGAGAAATAATGATTAGTTTTTACAAGAACTATCAAAATAACATTGTTTTCTTTGAAATAGTTTCAAAAATAAAATTGATTTTGGACCAACGGTTTTTTAAAATTTGAAAAAAATTTGAAAGGGTGGTAAAAAACAGTAAAAATTTTTCGTAAAAATGAGTAGTTCGTAAAAATGGCACTTCGTAAAAATGAAGTTTCGAAAAATTGATTTTCGTTATTTTAATATGGACTCAAAATTAGGATTAAAGTTAAGATTGACAATTATAAGACAAATAATTAAATTAAAATTTCAACTAAGACGAATTAAAGCTAGTGGGTTGATTAATCTATCAAAGCTAATAAATCCTAATTTTCTCATACTTCCTTGTCGTCCTCAAATATCAACTTCAATATCAACGAAGCCAGGAGGGTTTGGGGGTCAAAATTTTAAGTTTTTGTTACAAAAGAGGATCAAAAATCCAAATTTTTAATGAACAACATAAGTAAATGAGCCCTTATAAATAATCCAATTACCTTTTCCGCCACTAGTGAGTCGTCCTTTCCGCTATAAATGTAAATTGATGCAATTACATTCTTCAAATCGTACTCAAGTGGAGACGATTGGCGATAAATTACTTTATTTAATGATTGATAATTGTACTGTTGAAATTTACCACTCTGGAATTAAGGAAGAAACAATTAAATATAATAATATATTTTATTTCCGATATAGATAAAGATAAAGCCAAATTGAGCCACCGAGAGTTGTGAGGTTCGATTCCCACTCGGGTCGAACTATTGGGAGAATTTCTTTTTTTCAACATTTTTTTCGAAAGCCAAATTACTTAAATTAGTTTTGAAACAAAATCAGTTTTAAAATAGAATTGAAAAAGGAATGTTAGCAATTATTTATGAAGTTAGATGATTTTACAAAAATTAAATGTTTAGATTTTTGATGGTAAGGGTAGTAATTATTTAGCAATCAATTAATAAAACATTTTTTTATGTTTTAATGTATGAATTTATGAAAATTGATATTCAGACAGGGCCCCTGTCACAGGGACAGAAAATTTTTAAAAAATGTCATAACATTTTTTCATTTCAACTTATTCATTACATTCAAATTCCTTAGAAACATGAATGGGATCGATTTTGACTAGAAGTGTTGCTGTCTCTTATTTTAGCTACTGCCACTAATTAATAAATACTTAATAGCTAGAAACCCAAACTACAAAACATAATTCACTCTAATACTCACATGATAAAGCTGAAGAAAGTGATGCAATTGTTTTGTACTAACAGAATGTGCCAAATGTTTAATCAGTGTCGGCACAACTTTTGGATCATATTCAGTCCCATTTGTATTATATCCACAAACCATAAGGAATGCATTCGAACATGCACCAAAAAATAAAGAATTTTTTTGACACAAAAGTCCAGCTACGAAGTCGACAAGCTTCATGATTTGAGTCGTCGATAGAAAGTCATATGCTTGATATCTTTCCACAAAGCTATTAAATTCACTTGACAGAAATCTGATGAATGGATTTGGTAGGTTATTCATGAATACAGCTGGTGCCAACAAGTGTGCTTGAATTATTTTCAAATTATATTCAGGTCGTGTTGACAGCATGACCATTAACGACGTTGCACCTTGAGAATGTCCAATGTAATATCCTTTTGATGAGTTTGTGGTTTGGAGCATAAAGTCAAACATCGCAGGCACATCATAATGTCCAATTTCATGAAATGAAAAATTCCAATATTGCTTTGACTGCGAACTCAAGGTTTTATGCCCTAAGCTGTGATCATTTCCTCTAGAATTTCCCAACCAACAATCGTATCCATTGCTCGACAAAAGAAATGCTTGTAAATAAAAAAGGTATTTTTTTTGTGTGTAAAGATTGGTCAATGAAATTAAAAGGTGAACCCCAAATGGTTGTTGTAAATTAATTTGGTACTTACGTAATGCTGTATTAGCTCCAGTCATGAGGTAATCAGCTGCAGTAGCAAATAAGCCGTGCATAAAAAAGACTGGACCTAATGGTTGTTTTTGTGTTTGCGCGCGATTTTTTACTGTAATTCGATGTAGTTTGAGGCGATAAAAGTCTTCAGTCTCGATTTCGTATGATGAACTTGAATATCCAGCTGAGTAGATCAGTTCTTCCTGGGGATTGATTATTTTAGGAATTTAGAAAATATTTTTCTTAAATTTTGGTATTCTAAGTGAGAAATGGACTAAAAAAATTTTGGAAATTATCTGTCCCTCCATTTAAATAGACCATCGAAAAGAGACAACATCTTGACTTATTTCGATGTCAATTCGACCGTTTGGCATTCAAGGCATTAAAAAATGCAAATTTTTAAAATAAACCCACAATAAGTCTCAACTTTCGTATCCAAATTTCATAAAAGCACTCAAAAACCTCCAAATTATTCACATTATTCACACTTAACCATCATCAACCACTTAATACTCACAACATCATCTCTTTGCACTTTCCCATTCACCATCGAGCAAAGCAAATAAATTTGAATAAATATGAAAACTTTAACACTCAACATTTTTATTTCTTTCATATCGATGAGCTGAAGATGGACTGATGAATTCAGCTGAAATTCGAATTTACTTACTCTCTGTCAAGCCATTCACAGAAAAAAATAAAAGTTTTTTTTGGAGCTTAATTCATGTTTAATTATTAGAGTCATTATGCACGATGATAATCTTTATTGCTTTTTAGAGAATTTCGAAAAAAAAAAGTTTGGCTTTTTTTTCGGGCATATTCGTTTTTGTAAATTTATATGCTTTGTTATTGCTAAAATGAAAACAAAATGCTGCTTTAGTTCCACTTAATAAAAGAAATGTTTTTGTGATTGGAGTGGTCTTTTTAGTGAGTTTAAAATTTACATGAAGTTTTGAAATTGAGAGAAAGAAATGGAGAAAATTGAGATATATATGGTGTCATGAGTGTGAGGAGATTTTTTTTTTATTACGACATTTTCGTAGCTTCTTGAGTTAGCAGTTGTATGTTGATCTGAGGATTAATGTAAATTTGAAATAATTATTTTTAGAAATTTTAAATCTAATGACTCAAAAAAAGTTTTAAGGCAAAATTCTAAAATTGAATTTAATAAAAAAAAAAAAAAATAAAATCCAATCTTTTATTTCCTTATTGCCTCATAAAAAAATGGAAAAATTAGTTCTAAATTTAAAAACTCAAATTTCACAAAATATTCTTTCCTAAATTCCAAAAACATTCGAAACAAATCCAACAAAATCAAGTCCATCATTTGTCATAGCTCTGCTTATTTCGTTGTACAAAACTTCTTTCCCATTTCTACTCAACAGCAGATCATAATGATTAAAGTTTGGAATGAGTCGATAGAATTTTACAACTGGTGCCAAAACATTTCTCAGCCTTTCCACATCCTGAAATAAAAATTTTGGAAAAATATGTGCTTGAGAATCCTTCGCACTCATCATGATCACTTACCAATCTAGAAACCATCAAATCCTCCTGAGCATGATAAATATAGACAGGAACTTGAACATTTGTCAATACATATTCTCTAGGAATATTTCGTCCCTGAAAGCTTTGGAACTTTCCTGACTTATAAATCTGCAAAAAGTGTAGAAATTGTCGAACACTTGCAGTTGGTGACACAAAATTGGGAACATCAAGTAACACTTTTGGATCAATTTCAGTATCAACTCGATTCCTTCCAAACAAAAATTCCCACAACCGAACGCAATACTTTAATCCACCAGGAATGGAATTGGAACAATAATTATCAACAACTACCTTAGTAAAGTCAATTATTGAGAAAAAATTATAGTTCCGTAAAATTTTCGCTGACTCAATGAACTCATCAGCACTAAATGATAAAATTGGATGTGGATAATCCATAAAAGCAATTGGAGCAAGAAAATGCGCTTGAATGATTTTTTTGTTATAACTTGGTCGCATTGACAACAAAGCTAAAAGTGCTGTTGCTCCTTGATTATGTCCTACGTAAAAAAGCGCTGGCTTCTCTGTCAAAAAGAGAATGTAATTGATGAAGGCTGGTAAGTCCTGCTGTCCAATTTCATCGAAACTAAAGCGCCAAAATTCACGTGAAAGTGGATCGAGGACTTTGTGCTTCATAGAAAATTTACTTCCGCGTACATTTCCTAGAAAAACGTGATAACCTTGATTGGCTAATTGATAAGCAAGCGCAATGTTTGGTCCAGTGATTACAAAGTCAGCTGATGTGCCAAGAAATCCATGAATCATTAAAACAGGACCTCGGCGTTGTCGATTTTGTTTTGGGAAGATTCTATGCAATTTTAGGATGTATCCATCTTCAGTTTCAACTTTATGCAATTCATTCTCGTACCCGGCTAATGATATTAAACTAATCTGAATGTGACGAAATATTTGAGTTAAAAATATACAGCGTGAAATTTTGCATAAACATACCACACTATCTTGACGACCAGTCATTAATCCAGATTGACAGTTTACGGTTTTTAAGGTCATTAAAATTATAAACAGTTTCAACATTTTTATGGACATTGTTTGTATTATTTACTACTCTGTGGTTTGATGATGAATGAATCATGTACGGTGAATATTCTAGAATAATATTTCGAATAATTTAAATGTTGATGATTATCGATGAATTTTTGGAGGAAATTTTGGAAGTAATTAGCTGGGAATCCCAGTTGTGGGATTATTCATAAGTTAGGTGTGTTGCAAATTTTTTAAAATTGAACCATATATTTTTTTTTAAAAAAAAAAGATCATAATTTACCATGCATGACCATGTGAGCCTATAAAGCTAACATAGTAGCTTAAATTCAAATATAACTTTATCTAAATAAAAATTCATTTCCCTCACTTTTTGATGACTAAAAAACTAAAAAATCACAAAATTCAAATTTCTTCTTTTTCATTTTTTTTTATTCCATTTAAAAAACTTCATGTAAAAATTTCTCATATTTTTTTCCTTAAAATTAATTTTGATATTTAATTAACTTTTTATTTTGATTTCTTATCATTTTTTTGACCTATCTAGAAACCTTAAGGTTTGATAAACATTTACAAAGTCACTTTATATTTCTAATAAATTGCTCAAAATATTTTCAATTTTAATTACTACTTAAAATATATTAATCTAAAATATTTAATTTCAATACAGTTAAATTCAACATAATTTACCTAAACAGTTAGCTAATCCGATAAAGGTGGGAAGTGATGTGCGTTTAAATTTTGAAAAATCTTTTTGAATTTCTTATATAATATTTTGGTTTAATTTTGTAAGTTCATATAAAATTTTGAAAATTTCTATTTTTAATCTTACTAAAATTTTTAAAAATTCGAATTTTAAGAGTTTTAATTTTTTTTTTAAAAAAAATTCATAAAAATTAAAATTTTTTAACTTTTAAAAAATTAAAATTTCTCAACTTTTAAAAAATTAAAATTTTTCAACTTTAAAAAAATTAAAATTCCTAAAAGTTTAAATCAATTTCAAAATTTTTTTAAAACTTCAGAAATATTTTTAAACAAATCGTAAATAAATACCATACCCCATCCCACCTTCATAACGGATTCATATTTAATGTCATTAATTGTCTTTTCTTATTAAAAAAATGGAATGATTTCTTATTGCAGAATAAAATGAATGGACATGAAAAGCACTCAAACTTTTTCAAGTGACTTATTAAAACATAAACTATGAACTATAAACGAAACATAAAAATTGTTTTCTTTTTTGTCATATCACATATTTTGTTAATTCTTACATTACTAAGAATATTTTAATTTAATTAGATTTCTTTCTGCGTTTGCCACAAAATTGGTTATCGTAAAATTTGGAGAACTGAATTTTGAGGATTTTTTAAAAATATTCATTAAATTTAATGTTTTAAAACCCCCAAAATTCAGAAAAAAAGGCTTTTCGTTTCTTTGAAGGCATAATTTCCATGAACACATCTAAATTATTTTTTGTAAATTTTTTAAAACTCTGTCTCAAGTGGCTGACTATGACTTCGATTATCAGCTGATAATAAATTCATTGGCGGTGCATCTTCATCGAAATTAGTTTCAAGTAAAGCTTCAGATTTTGATCTATGATAAGGTTGAGGTGGTGGTGGTACAGGTGGTCTTTGTGGTGGCTCATTTGATGCTTCATAAAGTGTTTTTGGTCGACCATATTCGCTCTTTGGAATAATTGATTCTCGTGGCTTAATAGCCTTCATATAAGAATCTGGTCGTCTGATATCTGGAGGTGGTGCAATAAATGCATCAGGTCGTCTCACATTTGCACCTCCATTTCTCTCACGTGGTTTTGGTGGTGTGAATGTGAATGTATCAACCTTTTGGTCGTATGGTAATGTACTGGAATTTGATATATTCGAGGGTGGATCAGGACTTTGTGGTGTTAAGAAGCTGCTATGTCCAGAATTAATTCTTGGTGCTTCATATTCAGGCAATCGATGCTTAAGTTCAGTCAAAAATGACAAATTTTCACCTTTTGCTCTTATTGGTAATGTGCTAGCATTTCCATAATAATCAGAACCATACTCATCATTGTCATTATCAACTTGATGAATTATTGGCGTATCTTCATTAATATTTGTGCTGACTGAATTATTTCTAGTCGTATTTGTGTAAATTGTTGATGTATCTTTAAATCCATCATTTCTGTATGACAACTCAAAGGAATTTATGGCATCAACAGGTGGAGTTGGTGGAACTCCATATTTTGTTGTTGGCTTTTGAGCTGTTGGTGGTGAATAACGTTTTGTTGGTTGTGCTGAGTATTCATTATAACGAGTTGGATTTGGATTCATATCATAATCTCCGTAACTTGTTTCTGAGCTGAGTACTGATTTGTCCATTGAGTCGATTGATCCATTTGACATCATTTTCTTGTAGTCAGTTCCAGTTGATTTTGAAAGACTTTCAACTGATCTTCCGTTCATCTGAAATGTTAATAAATTTGGAGGTTAAATTTGGATATTGAAGGAATTAAAAGCTACAAAACTTACATATCCTCTTCTTCTCATAGAACTTTGTGGATCAATCATGTTAAGACTTCTCAAACTCTGACGAATGCTGTTTCTTCTTTGCAATCTCTGATTATGTCGAGCTTTTGATTTCGACCACCACAAATATCCAATACAGCACATCATAAAGATTAAAACAATGAATAATGCAATTACACTTATGGCAACAACATCAGCTGTGAAATTGAGTGGATTGATGATGATTTTAGGATCGATTTCACAAATAAATGCATTTCTTTTGCTGCATTCCTCATATTCGACTGATCTGTAAACGAATGCTGTACATCTGTCGAGGAAGTCGTAGTCTTGAACCCATACGTGCTCAGCGTATCTAAAATTGGATATAAAATTAAATTAAATTATTGTTTTTGAATGTTTGAAGTTTCTTTTAGAAATTTAAGCTAATAAGTTCCCAATTTGAAGAAATTCGACAAAATAAGCAGCAATGAACTTTAATTTAATATAAAACATTAAAAATTGAGAACTAACCTCAAATGTTGCATCTGATGTTGAAGATACAACATCAACTCAGCTGTATCATCTCGAACAAAAGGAAGTGATGCATTGTCAGATCGACAAAAGTCTCTAGCTTCATAGAAAGTCATTGGAGCACCAACATACATATAACATGTATCAAACACAAGAGTCCATCCAGGTGGACACTTTCCTCCATCTAAGATTGTCAAGTTGTTCATATGAAGTGGAAGGTATTGAACTTCGAGGAGAGTTGGATCATCTGAAATTGAAATTTATGTAAAATTTGTCTTGAAAATCCATAAAAGTCATAAAATCTCACCTGATCTATCTTTAATTCTAGAGCTGACAGCCAAGGTCTCATTCCAATTCCAATAATTATATGTAGCATCGATTTTAGTCTTATATATGTCTCGTGTGCTGTATTTAAAAGATTTTCATAATTAATTTATGTCTTAATTCTTCTAATGACTAATAAATACCTATTCCAAAATTGGACTTCAAATCTGATTAGCGATACGATATGATAATAATTTTTATTCATGCGATAAATACGTCATACGATGTTAAATTATTCAATTTTGATTAATTTTTTTTTTGGGATTGATGACATGCAAAAATATAAAAAATATTCAAATTTAGTTATTTACGTATTCAAAGTAATTATTTATTATTATCTACTGAACAGGGTCATATGGAATTTAAAAATTAAAGTAATAAAAATTTTTAATGATTAAACCTACAGAATTAATACGTAAGTAGCAAAATTTCAAGTATTCAACAAAAATTATAAATCTAAATTTTAAAAATTTAAAATTTTTAACAATGAAAAAAATTAAAAAGTTTTTAAGAAAATAAAATTTTTCAAAATCATCGAAAATTTTTAAAAAGTTTCAAAAACATACTCACAGAGATCTATTAACCGTAATCATTTCATAATCATTGTCAGGATTAAAGAAAATATTATCCAAATAACTCTGTCCAGCAGTTCCAGCAACAACTGTTGTTCTTCCTCTCCAATCAGTAGCTACATTACTATAAAATCCATTGTGAGTTGTGGTTTGATAAATTGGCAGCCGAACCTTATCAAATCCGGAAATTTCAATAATTCTTCCACCTTTGTTGCTATGGACGTAATTATAACTAAAGTTTGACACAACTTGACGCAGTACAATGACATCATCGTATCTAAAATATTTTTTTTTGAATAATTAGTAAAATTCATTAAATTGTCATTATTTAACGTACCCAGCCATATTTTGAGTGAAATAATTTTTGTAAATTATAAATTCCTGATAAGGTGATCCGTGCCTTCCTTCAGTATAAAGTGACGGCCGATTCTTATTTTTTGTGAACAAATTATTGTTTATATTCGCTCTTATTGATGTTGCTGATCCTCTCGAGTCTGATCTTACGTAAATTCCACCTTGATTCTCTTGAACTAAGTTATTCCTGAAGAAGAATGAATGCATGTTTTGGACGTCAATTTTAATAGCTGATTCACATGTTGAGAAGTTTCCATAAAGCTGAATACAGTTGTTCATGATTCTATTTCTTTCGAGGGTTAAAATTGGTGACACTTCACCTGCTGATGTGTATGCTACTGCTGATCCTGTTGTCTTTTGAATTTCACAATTTGAGATGTTGTGCTGAGCGTCACGACCTGAAAATGTTGAGGTTATTAAATTAAATTTTTTTTAAAAAAAAATTTCAATAAAATTCATTAATAAACCAAAATCTCAATACTCACTAAATCCAATAGCGGAAATTGGCAGCGTCACAACCTCAGCAATAAATCCATGCCTAGCTGGAGCGCCACTAGCAATCAATCGAACACTTAATACAGATTCAAAAGTCTTGAAGAGATCACGCTCGTTTTCAGAATTAGCAAGGACAGTTCCAACATGTTTGGCAGTCAAATTGTAAATATCACCATCGAATAAATGAATTGAGTCAGGACGTCCGTACTCCTTTGAATGATTAAACAAATTAGATTGAAGTAAACGGAAACCAAGTGGTTTAACACTGAAAGCACTTTTGAAGATTTTGACACAGTTGACAGGATTGTTGTCGTATTTGTAGTAGACAAGTACTCGTTCCTCAATTGTTATGACTTTTGAGACATCACAAATATCGATCATTGAGAAAATATTATAAGGCAAATCCAAGTTCTTTAATGGTGTAAAACTTGACTCGTCACTGTCTCGTCCCTCGCCAGTCAATGATATTGCATTTATTCCTTGACCAAGACTCTTATCGATATTGATTAAATTTAAATGCATTGAGCCACGCGGTGATACAAGATTTATGCCATGATATGCAGAGTCCATGATGTCAACAGAACTAATTATTGGTGTTTTTGAGATTGCTTGAATTGCTGGAGATTTCTCACCATGCAGCAATCCTGCTCGTTCAAGTGTAACAAATTCCAAGAAACTTTCTTGCTTCCTTCTTGCATCATGTAATCGATGATCACGTAACCTATCCTCATAACTTCTATCCTCAAAATCAGAATTTGCAAATCTAATTCCACCCCAATATGGCTTTGGATCAATGTCACCCAAACAGCTCACAAACACAAATGTATCATCCCAATGACACTCATGTCGACGACCATAAAGCTGTCCATTTAATCTCTCGGGACATAATTCCATTCGTGATTCATCACCATGACATTCGAAGGGCTCAACCCATGACCATATTCGAGTTAATGAGTTTGTGTGATATTCAATTCGTCGATCGTGACTGAAGTAGATGTTTAATGGATCAAATCCGAGTTCTCGACATACGACTTGCTAAAATGAGAAAGAGATTGAAATTGGATTAGTTTGAAAGTTGGAGGATTTTTTTTTATTTTTTGAAATGATTTGGTGATTTAAGGTGTTTAGTCTTAGTCAGTAGGTATGGTTAAGGTTAAAACTTACAAAATTATCAAACTTACCGCATTTCTCTCAGTAAATCTCCTATCACAAATTGGAACCCATTGCAAAGTTGTATGATTGAAATATTCCAAAAAACCTTCTCGAACTTCCATATTTTCAGGTCCCTCAATTGTGCAATTCCTATTTGTACATAGCCTGACAGAATCTTGAATAACCATATTCTCAATTGACCTCTCAACTCGATTATATTCCTCAGATGACTTCATGATTGGTTTCATCGTAATTCTCGATACTTTTCCACCTCTTGCATTTAATGTTCCAAGCACAAGAATACCGACATTTGGTGCAAATTCCAATTCAACTCCACCTCCGATATTCAGTGTCACATCTGGCATAATTGTCAAATCTCGTTTTATGACATATGGAATTTCTCTTTTGTACAATGTTAAATCTTGATATAATCGTCCTCCAAGATTATTGATATCTGGTGTATGATCTTCAGCATAAGATGCAGACAATGATCCATAAATATCATTATCTATTAAGAATGGCTTCCATATTGCCTCAGCATGATTATTCCAATCATCAAAGTCGAAAATTCTCTGATCAATATACTTCGGATCACGTGAACCCCACCAATTTTCAGTTGCCTCAAGGAAATTACCAAGTCGTGCTGATTTGACGCCAGCTACAAGATCATAATCCTGCTGATTTCCACTAATTAAGTTCCTAAATATTTGAACTTTTTGTACGCCACCAAAGCCAATGACGCATGTTGGATCGATTGGATTTGTTCGTGTACCTCTGAAGAATGAACGACCACCTGGAGCTAGTCTTCTTTCTTCATTCTTATTGTCTTGAAGTTCATTATATCTAAAGACTGCAAATACTTCACCAAGAATCTCACTCTGTGAATCGGAATTAAATTCAACCATGTAACGTCCAAGATTTTGTGAAATTTTATTTTCCTCAATTTTTAATTTCTTTTCCATACCACGGAATGCAATTAATCCATTTTGGCAGTGATTGTCAAAAAATTTATTTCCAGTTATATTAATCTCGGCAAAATGTCCATCAATGACAATACCAAACTTATCATTTCGACTCCATGTGTTGTTGCCAAAGAACACTGAATGTGTGAAATTTTCATTATATTGCCAAACATACGGTAATGTTATTTCCATTCCACCTGCTGTATTTCTCTCAACTGATGTGTCTTGAAGAACATAATGGAAGAGATTATTTGATGATCGTAAATCCTTTGAAAATTGTCTAATTCCACGTCCATTATCTGCTATTATTGACTTATTAATGTGAAGTGTGATTTCTGATATGTTGCTGACATGAACATCCCAGAATGGTGAATGGATGAAGACTGCTTCCTCTTTATTATAGCTAATTTCACATGACCTCATCAACATTGACTCATTTGCTTTTCTCAGGAAGTGTTCACCCTTTTCGCCTAGGAATCTATTGTAGTAAGTAGCCGTAAGTCCACGATAATTATTCTGAATTTTCGTCGATGTCATTAAAAGTGTTGGAACTGGACCTCGAATAATTCTATTATAAATTGTCTGAACAGGAGCTGGAATTGAACTTAAAGTCAAAACAGCACCACCAAGAGCACTTTCTCCACTTTTATATTTTAATATAATTCCATAGCTAGTCGTTGTCAATGGAAAGACTGACAAGTCTCTTTTAACTTGAAAAATGTCACTCTTTAAATTGCCAGTATGAGAATCATAAATCCAAATTTCTTCAGTCGATCGATTTTCAATTGGATTTAGAAGTTGAATGCCAATAACGTAACCAGGCTGACAACGAATTTTTATTGTCTGTTCTTCATCTTGTCCAATGACTCGTTTTGTGACTAAATATTTCATTTTAAATTGATCGATATCAATGAATTCAGTCTTGCTGGGAATTTCTGTTACTGGATATTCAAACTCTGTGTCTGGTGCTAATTTAAACCATCCAGCAAGTTCTCGTTGCTCATAAGCACCAAAAACTGGATCATGACTTACGCCTGCACCGCGATTATTTTTGATAATACTTCCGTGAACTTGTAGGCCGAGTTGCTTTAAGCTGATTCCATTGCCATAATTATTAGAGAATTCTGAATTTCTGACATTATTGACAGACGTGCCACCAAATATATCTGAGTATATAACACCAAGTCCATCATTTAAATTCTCAACAACTCGAATATTCTCAAAATTATGTCTCGCAAAGTCCATTTGAATAGCAGGCTTAAACATATTTGTTGCATAATCTACAAGTCCTGCCTTCTTGACTGTCACATACTGAATGTCAGCACGATCAGCTAAAACACCAAATCTAACACCAGCCCATGCACCTTCATAGCATCTAACACCAACATCCATTTCATGTGTACAGGAATTCTCAAATTCATTTTTCTTTTCAAATCGACACTTTGTAATGTCTGTGTCATGTTCTGTGCATCGAACATTAGACAATAAAATTTCTTCATGAGATCCAGCACCAGGAATTTCATTTCTTTCAAGTCTCCAGTCATTTGGATTTAATGCTAAGCCAAGTTGATGACAGACTAGAGCTGCATTGATAATATTCCAATTATAGTCACAAACTGTACCCCATTGTCCATCAATTTGGATCTGAAGACGTCCTTCATGTTCAGATTTTCCACCAAGAAGTCTAATTGGAACTGGTGGTGGTGAATTGTTTGGAATTGTTGCTTCTGTTTCTGCTTCAAATTCTCCTTCGTTTGTTAATGCTTCGGTTGTATCATTGATCATGACAGGCTCTCTTTTGAGAGTGAACATGATGTCATCTGGTGCTGTTCCTCTAGCTTCCAATTTTCCAGCAACCATCATACCAACACTCGGTGCAAAATTTAAGATTGTTCCACGTTGTAAAATGAGTTTGCCGCCTGGTCGGATGTTGATGTCCTTTTCAACATCATATGTTCCACTTGGAAGTATCTCCTGTCCATCAACTTCTCCTCCAATTTTATTCGAATTTTCTGTGTAAAATCTTGGAATATAAGTCTGAAATTGATTAATTAAAGTCGTGCCTGGATTCGAGTGATGCAATAAATATGGCAAATATTCAATTTTAGCTAAATCATATCGATCTTTACGATGAAACAGCCGCTCAAATACAACATCTTCGTCTTTTGATCCCAGCCAATTATAAGTCACGTTTAAAATTTGACTCTGATCCGTGACTTGAGAACCAACTTCATATTTCGAATCACGATTATAAATTACATTTCTAAAGATGTCGACATTACTCGATGATATAACAACTGGTGCAGCTACACGCGATCGTGGATTTAATCGTCCCTCGCCATTCATTCCTTCATTGCCTGTTGGCTGTGATTCACTATCAAAATGACCGAATGGCTCTTGAATTTTATTGTTTTGAACGAAATTTCTTGTGAATAGAATTGAATGGATTTCTCGGTCTGTATAGGAGTTCAAGCCAAGTGATGCAACATAGACACCTTTATTGCGGAGGAAATAATTGTGTTGTACGAGGAATTTAGCAGGTAAAGTTCTAAAAAGGTCATAAAATTCAACATATTGATCGTTCCTAATAAGTATGGCACCATATTGACCAAAATAGAAATGATTATGCTCAATAATTCCATCAATATTTAATGCTGGACTGATGATAATTCCAATCTTTTTCATATGCTGAAATTCATTATGTCCAATTAATAATTTCAACTTCTTCCCATCCTGCTTGTCAAACCAACACGTCTGTATGTCAATTCCATTCGATAAACTCTCATTGAAGAAATTTCCAGTCACATTAACATAAAAATCACCACAATAATTACCATGCAGGATGCCAACCTCAAGATTTCCAATGATTTGTGAATATTCAATTATTGTTGTTTGATTAATTGGCAAATATTCAGCTCTATCCTTTGTGGTTTGATTAAGCCACACAGCAAATCCAAAACCGTCATTTCGACTCAATGAACTTCTCGATACATTCTTATGTCCACCATAATATGTAATATTGACGCCATCACCATGATTGAATATGATTCGACTACTTGTGACATTGACATCTCCAGCACCGCTTGTTACATGCACGCCAGCGACATGATTATTATTGCTCACTTCACTGTGATGAACATGCAACATTGATCGCAAATTATCGACAGCAACACCGCGTCCTCCATTGTCAGTAACAAAACTGTTTGTGACATTAAGGTCATAAGCTTTAAATGGACCGGCTGTGACACGTAAAAATGCTAATACTTGACTCCTCGGATGTGCTTTGAATCTCACAAAAATTGTTTCCTTTGTGCTAACAACACTTTGTACTCGAGTATAGTTCCTTACAGACCAATTAATTAACAAACGATCATGTTCAGTGTGTCCATCAGTCACAAGAATTTCAGCTGTATCGTTGTTCTTAACGACAAAATTAACAAAATGCACAGTTAATACATAACCAGGTTGTGTTGTAAACATTTGACTGCACTGCTTTCCCGACGATGCAAATTCACTTTGTTCCACTTGCAATTCAACTGGATATGTTTGACCTGCTGTTATGGCAAGTGTACAAAATTCACGAACATCACTACGATCCGTACGTTCATCAAATCTGAGATCATGTCCAACATAACGAATCCCATCAGCTCCATTTTCAACAATATTTGAATTCTCAATCATTGCTGAGCCATAACTGGAATTGACAAAAACACCAAATCCACGACTACGACGCACAGTAACTTCATTAAAATGAAATGATGATTGTGATCGCGTAATGTTAATGCCAGTGAATGCAGAAAAGTCAATATTGACATGATTGAGAACCGGTGGCACTCCAATTGACTCAATTGCTGCTGTTACAATTCGATTCCTTCCGGCACCAGCACGAATTATATTTACATGTCTTAATTCTGACTCCGAGACATGATCATAGATTGTATTTCCATTTGACAATGCACGCGTTGATTCAGCATTTACGAATCGTATACCACGCCAATGAGTTGATGCTGATTCAAGTAGTGGAAGACATTGCATGCCGAGATCATTGTGATAGTCACAGACACCTGAGCCGAGTTGATGACGATCCCATTGGCATTCGAAAATTGAATGTTCAGTTCCTTTGCAGTCTGGTTCTTCGAGTGACAGACGAGGCTGGTGATTTTGAAGTCTTTCGATCCAATTCCAAAATCTACCTCCTTGGAAGCCCATTTGACGACATACTGTCTCGTAGTCTGGAATTGTCCAGCTGGATGAGGAAGAAAATATTGAAATTTTTTAGATTTTGGATTAAATTTTTCAGTTTTTTTTTTCATTAACTGCAAAAGTTGAAGGAAGATGTACAAAATAGTACGGAACATAAAGACTGTTCAATACAACTTACTTTCTTGAATTACTGCACACTGATCGCCACTTTCCATTTACCATCAACTGCAATCTTCCTTCAAGTGGAGATGGACCATCTACAAGTCTTGCTTTTAAGTCTTCTGGTGTTTTTGGTGCACTTTCTGAATATCCAGAATTTGGCTGAGATGTTAGTGTGATGGCCTGTTCTTTTTGACCCTGCAAATAAAAGAAAAAAATTTATTTAATTTTATGCTTCTTAACTGAGAAATTTTTAATTATTATGAAATTAGTGCTTTCACTATAATTAATTTTTTAAGCAAATTTATTGCTTAATTTCTGCTCATACCCATCGCGCATATCAAATCTACTGCAATAAAAGCAATTAAAACAAAAGTTTTTTTTTATGTTCTTCTTAAAAATTTTACAATGAATGAAACTGAAGTAAGATCGCGTAAATTCAATTAGTAATTCTTATTTCACTAAGCTTTATTGTTAATGAAAAGAGAGAAGCATATTCCGTTTAATTGGTGGATGACATGACATTACAATACTAGTATGAAAATTACTGAAAAACTTAATGATTCTTAGAGACGCATTTTTGTCTGGGTTATGGAATGGAAAGTTAATTGAGTGTGGAGAATTTGTTGGGAATAATTTGAGATTCGATTGCTTTTTAAGGAATTTTTTTACCAATTACAATAATAGACAAAACAACCGAAAATTCAATATAATGAGCCCCTCACAAAATTAACCAAAATTTACAATTTAAAAAATTCTTCAAAAAATTGAAACTATTAATTAAATTAAACAAGTTTCTTAGAATTGCATAAAAAAACAGCGTCAAAAGTCAATGTTTGTTTAATATCATCGTCGTCGTTAATTATGGTCATACACATACTTTATAAGAACAATGGAGATTACTGTAATAATCTTACTGACTAAATAAGTTCAGAGAAAATGTTTAGCATTCATAATTGAAGTCAACACGTGCTATGTTTACTTTTCTTTATATTTTCATATCGAGTACAAAGAAGTTATTGCATAATACATTACAGCAGCTTGCTAGATATTTTGATAAAAGTCATGGCTGTATCGAGTATAAATTATCATGGAATAATTACAAATTTTGCAGTTGATGATAGAAATTCGATAGAAAATGAAATCATTAGGCATTGTACTGAGTCTAATCAGCATAATCTGTATAATAGGCAGTAATGGTGAAAATAATCGCTATAGTAAGTCATGCTTTGTTAGATATCTTCTACAGACAAATCAAATTGATGCAAAATACAAGAATTTGATCAAAGAAGCCGAAGCATCTAAAGAAGAATGTGAAAAGGCAGTGAATTTGACTCTCGATGCCATTCGAACAGCATCAAAAGAACCATGCATTGCTGATTTTTTGAAGAAGAAAGATGTTGCGGAAGTTTTATTGAGGAAATTTTTATTGCCACAGTTGGACAATGGAGACGATCAAGTTGTAATCTTTGATGATAAATTCACAGAATTTCGAAGAAAAGTCGTTGATATTTCCTCAGTCGTCTGCAACAATCCAAAAATTTTCCGACCAGACGTCGCAAAACTCATGCGTGAAGCAAAAACTCACAAAGAATCCAAAGCACGTGAGCTTAGATGTCTCGAAATTTACATTAAAAAGCCAGCAAATCAAATTCTCACCGATGATTGCAAAAACGTCGTCGATTATGTCAGAAAAGATTTTTATGGGAAGATGGATAGTGACTTGAAGGCATCATTTGCAGCACCAAATGATCAGCTGTTGAGTATGGAATGTGTCAAAGAGAAAGCGGAACAATTTAAAATGTTTGAACGCGTTTTCTTCTTTGTTGTGCTGTCAACATCGCGAGATATGAATAACAAGCAGATAAATGCAGTCGCAAATAATGCTGATATTGCTATAAATAGTTCTCAGAAGCTCATTTTTGAGTGTATGGTTTGATATGTGGTGTCTGGATGGAAATAAGGCATGGACACTGTTTTATGATTGTAATGATAAATAAAATGAAAACTCTGTTAGAATTGAGATTTGAACTCATGACTTTTATATTGAAAATCAGACAAAAATGTCTAACCCTTGCAGAATTTCGTAAATAAATTCCATCAAGTTCATCGAACTTTTTGTACAGCTTTGTACTCATTATTTACATTAAAACTATTTATTACTTAAATAATTGCGTACACACAGAAATAAACGTATCAAATTATTGTTATTAGATTTCACGTGACGATAGATTTTTTTTTTTACTATTTTATTATGTCTCGCATGAGAATTAAATCTAGTGCCATTAAACTGTATAAAAAACTCAATTCTAATGAGCAAACATTTTCATTTCCAGACCGTTTTTTTCACTGCTTGTAAAATTCTAAACATACATGAAGCATGAAATGTCTTCTTATTCTTTGTGTACTTGCGTGTAATTGCCCATATTTGATTGTATTTGTCGTTACCATGTCTGCAGAATGGCACAAAAAACAGCTGATCCGAATGAAAACACGTCAACGTCATTAGTCAAATATACAATGGCAATAAATCAATGGAATATGCTTTTTTGGAAGTCATTTCCAGTCATACATTGTTCTAGCTCATTGAATTGTTTTGTTTAAGAATGAATGAAGGAGAAAAGTCGGTGAATGGAAAGGGGGTTGATTTGGATGTGATGTGTGGTTAAAAATTAGATTTTTGGTATTTTTTGAAGGTATAGTTGACGAATTTTGATAAATTTCGATTTTTATTTATTGTAGTACATTACAAGCGACTACAAATTTCAGTGACGTCACTTATACCCAATCCCAAAATGAAAATTCATTGACAAACGGAAATCTTATTTAAATTGCGTGTTGATTTGAATTTTCGTACAAATTTCCCTTCTTACTCGGTTCACAGAGCTATGAAATTTTTAGATTTAATATTACAATGAATAGAAACCAAAACAAATTGATCAAAAAAAATTTAAAAATTTTCATTCAATTGAATCGTAATTAACAAAGAGAAAGAAAATATATTTAACTGTACATTTCTCTTTTATTGATTTCTGTCAAGTGAAGCAATTTCTGTATATGAGTATTGTTGCTGGATTTATCTTATAAGAAGACTATTGACATTTTAATGCACTTATTGTATGAAATTTGTTCTACATAAACTAATGAGGTTGAGGAAGATTAATACTTGAATGGTTTGTGGTTTTGTGGATTGTGGTGAAGCGCATTTTATGGCCTGGTTTAAAAGTTCAATTGTCAATTAAATTTTAACTGATTTTTACAAAAATCATATCCATAAAACTTTAATTTTTGGTTTAGTTGAAAAAACCTATAAATTCCCTAAATAATGAAGATATCATTTTTATACGACACTTAAAATTATTAGAAATTTTTCATTACAAATAAGATGAAAAATATTGATATAAGCATTTTGCAGATGGGTTACTATAAAATTAAATTGTTATAGGAATAAAACCGTAAATTGATATTACAAAGTTGGGTTCAAATCCCAAAGAAAAATTAATTTCTCCACGTTACTTGATGATCTTCTTTTTGCTTTTTGTAATACGATTCTAATTTTAATAATATAAAAAATTATTTTTTTTGAATCAAGACAAATTGCTCAATATTCAATATTGCTCCATAAAAATCCTCCGCACAAAAAAATCAACTCAGAAAAAAAGAGAAAAGGTCAAACATACAAATTATACACATCTACTTTTAATTCAATTAATTCAATCTTCATTTTTTTCGAGCAATCGCTTGAAGCATTTAGAAACATTTTGGTGCTTAGCGTTGTGTAAAATTTTTACAATGAATTCATTCATTTTGGAATGAAAAATGATGGAAATTTTAACAGTAAAATTAATGAGATAAAATCTGTTAAAGTATCACTTTCACGAGTTGAAACATTCTTTACAAATGTTTTGACTGACGGTAATTAATTTATTTTCATGAAATATTCAAGAAAAATTTTATTTTTCATAATGAATTTTTGAATTTAATTTTTTAAGTCACGATTTTTTTTTAATCGATCTTATTATTCTTAAAAAGCTTGACTGTAAGATGATCATGACTGAGAATCTTAACAATGAATTTTAATCCAAGTCAGATTCATGTCATTGTCATAATTTCTTATTTTTGGGGTCAGAAGTGATGTAATATTTAAAAAACTTATTAAAAATTATTTTTTTTTTTCAAAATTTTTAAACAAATTTTTCAAAATAGTCAATTTTCCAAAAAAAAAGAAAATCGCAGTCAAAAATCTTCAATATCATTCTCAAACAACCCATCCTCGATTCCGATGAGAAATCTCTAACTGATCATGAGCATGATGACTCATGATTTATGAGCATTACATTTTTTTCATTTTTACTTTTTTCTAGCTGAATGTGTGTGAATTGTTGTGTTTACAATTTCTATGGTCGCTGCATAATAATGACTATTTATTTTACGTAATCACAAAAGCAGTAACGAGTGCGAGTGTTTCAGTTTTCTATGTCAAAGCGAAATTGTTCATTCACTTTTCAATAGTTTGTAATTTGTAATAATAATAACAATGAAAAGCTGATGATAATGTTAGAGGGTGTGCTAAGGGGGTCAGTTGAGAAGATGAGATTATACCTGAGATTATAATTGAAATCATTTTATATTGTGGAATATGTTCTAGTTTTACTAAAACTAAGAAAAAAAAATCTTTTAAGATCAAAAATTATGCAAATGACTAATTTATTAAAATTAATTTAATTTTTAGCTAACTTAAATCAAATAATGAATGAGCATAAAAAAATCCAGGAAAAAACTTAAAACATTATTTTCGAAATAAACTTTTAAAAAACTGTTTTTAACCATTTTTAAAGAATTGTTCAATTCATAATTAAAACCTTAAATTTTTCTTAATTCATAGAATTTTTTATTTAAAAAGTTTTATTTCTAAAAAACACCCATTAGCACACCCCAAATCCAACTCCAACAACATTGCCTATGAATAAGCATTTACTGTCAATAAACACATTTAAAATTCAGCTTGAAAAGAAATTATCATACTACAAAGATTGCACACACATATTTTTAAAAAAAAAAACTCATTCATTCATTCATAAAAATTCACAATATTGTGCACGAAACGGAAATAAAAGAAGCAAAAAATAAATTGAAAGTGAAACTCGTCCAATTAATTCTAATTAGTCGTAATTGTTGATCTGTCGAAAGGTCACAATAAGTCTTGAGATTAAGACGAAAAAAAAATCAACATCTATTCAGGCGTTGACATAAATTGAACGAAGATTTTGCGATTTCCAAATGTATTAAATGAAGTTTATTGGATTGTGACATAGATTTATTGTGGAATTGACATGAATTTTTTTATAATGCTTAAAATGCATTTTTCGACATGATTTTTTTTGTTTGGTTGCTGACACAAATTCTGGACATCTTTTTATAGATTTTTAGAGAAAGTTGTAAGTCAATGTGTCAAAGCTGATAAAAAAGAGAATTTTAAGAACAAAATCAGCTTATAATGTCGAGTCATTGATGGCTTATGTCTAACTTAATATGCATAAAAAGCTTAATTTTCTCTCATTTTATGCAGCACAGCTAAAAACCAGTTTTTTTTTCTTTTTTTTTATTCCATTTCTATTTTTTTTTTTTTTTTTTCAAAACTGCTTAACTTTCCGTAAGAACTCATTTCAGGGTCAACGTTCTTTTACCATTTCTTTTTGATATTTATGTTCTCAAACTTCCATAAATAGCGAGCATAATGAATTCTATTCTTTTTCGTGCCCTTTCTTGTTTGTTTGATTTGATCCACACGAGGTAATAAACCTTCATGTTTGAGCCCGCAATTCAAATATTTTACTTTCTAGACATCACCTAAAGGCATAATATTAAGGTTTTAAATTCTATTAAGAATGTAAGGTGGCTTCTCTGACTTCCTGTTTTCAAAGGTATTTTTTCACTTCACTACACATTGGCATGCATTGTCTTTAGAACATGATATGTACTTGATTATTTTTTATTATTATTCATATTTTTGTGTTGAATGTGCTCGCAGAGTTGGGGTGCACAATTTTTTTGTGAAATATGATGAATTTGTTTGGATGAAATTTAAACGTTAAATTAAAATTTCGTTTGTTTAGGTTATAACTGTGGATGTTATGTAAATATTATTTCTGATATTTTAGAATATTAGTAGAATTAAAGAATATTAAAATATATGGCTTTATATTTTGTATGAATGGAATGATTTCTGGGAATTCTTTTTTTTTTTAATTTGATCGGTGAAATTTTTAATTAAAAAATGTTAAACAACTTTTAATGAATAATTAACTAAAATTTTAAAGATAATAATGTAATAAACGGAAAAAAATGTCTAAAATTGGAAAACAAGGTTTTTGAAAATAAATTGAAAAAATTTTGTAATTTGACATGTTGACATGAATGATGTCAAATGCATCAAACACATTTTTTGAAAATTTGTTTCTTAGGTTTAGGTAAAAACATTTATTCTATTAAAAACGCCATTTATTTTGAGACCTCTCAAAAAAATTGTATTATCCTTTCCCGATAAACGTAAAAACATTTTTTTCCGATCATTAAAGCCTTCAACTATTAAAATATTATTATTTAACTACTCTAATTCAAATTCCACATAATTTCAATTATGTTGTCTGCCTATGCCCCAATTACTCACATAACCTCAAAAATCGTTGCATTCCCAACCCTGAAAAATTATTCAAATGCATAGAATAAAATTCTATCTTTAAAACTCATCAACACAGGTTATTTAAAGGAAATCGAAATGCACAATTTTTTTATTCCCATTCACCATGAACCGTCAGTGCAATGTCAATTGTTTGCCGATAATAATAAAACAGAAACAGGTTGAATGTATGCCGGCTTCCGGAATGTCATAAAATGTACATAAAACAAGTTTAATTACGTATATGTTGATGTTCTGGCATTTATGTTTGTTATATCAATCATACAACTCATAAATAATGCAACTAAGTTTTAAGTAAAATTATAAAATTTTTACGTTATGGAATTTACTTTTTGTGAAGCGAAAATGTTATTTTTGCCAGACAAAGATTGAAATAACAATGAGAGTTTTTTTTTTTTGGAAATTTGTAATGAATACGATAGGAGGCAAATTGAATTACTTTAGCACTTTTTTTAACAATGAAACAATAAACTTAGTTTTTTAAAAGAATTATCTTTTCGGATTATTGACTGTGGATTGCTGGAAATTTTATTTCGGATTATTGACTGTGGATTGTTGGAATTAAAAAAAAATCAATGAAATTTGGTAAATTTTTTGTGTTCTGAGTTGAATCATTTTTGTAAGCAAAATTTATAAAATTATTTATCTTAAAAAAATTTCAAATCAAAATTTTTTCATAAATTTTGCATTTTAAGTTTTTTTTCCAATTTTATCAGCTTATTGAAATTTTAAAATTTATCCCAAAAAATTAAAACTCAAATTCTACGTCTAATAGTTTTACCATAATACAAATTTCAATCCCACATTTATTTACTTTTCTTAACTGCCCAAAAGATTTCAACGGACAAATTCAACTCTATTTGTTATTCAACAAGTGCTCGGTCAACATTACTTTTTAGAAAAGTCTGTTCGTGTCTTGAATGTTAATGAACGATTACCTTTTATGTGAAATTATTGAATTATTGTCCGATTTTTAAGGAAAACTGATTTTTATGGCAGCGTTGATGTAATATTCTTATGAAATATGAAAAAGGAAGTAAGAAGGTTGTTTGACAGTTTAGAATTAAATTATTTAATAAAATTGTGGTTTAAATTATTGTGATCTTATTTTTTAATTTTGGAGTCAGTTTAGTTAAAAGAATTTCAATATAATTTCTTTATTAAAGATCCATTAAAAGTTCTTCAAAAAAGTTCAAAGTTTTATGAGATTTTCATATTCATCATTGATTTTTGCCATAGTAAGCAATTAAAAAATTATAACGACTAAAATATAAATCTAACCACAAATTTTCACATAATTAACAACCTTAAAGTTCAAACCGCATCCATTAAAAAATATATTTCCTATCGGAAATCCCCTCAAAGATAATAACTTAACGACACAAAAAATCCGTTACAAAATTCTATTTCTATCTTTAATTTATTGAATGAATCATTTTGTTTTACATTTAATTAAGTTATTGCTTCCATCTTACTTAATCTTATTATGTGGCTCTTTAGTGAATTACATAAATTCGTTAAATTGCTAATGGTCTAAATTGGTATGAATTTAATTTTATGCTAACTTTATAATAAGCTACAATTTAGTGTGAGAGAGAAAAATTATTTTTATGAATGGAAATTTAGTTTTTTTTGGCAATTCTTTTGCTTTAAGTATTGGAATTTATTGAGGGTAAGTTTGTGAGTTAGGTTCCCAGAACCCAAGTTTTGGATCTAATTCATTGAAGTTTCGAATGATTTTTGAAATTAACAAAAATTCAATGTATAATGAAGCCACAAAAGTCTTTTTAGGTATTTTTAAAATTTATAAAAGACATCATTTGTGAACGACCCCAAAAATTCAAAAATGTTAAAAAATCTCAAAAAAAAAGAAAAATATTCTTTTAGAAAAGTTTCTCCAGCAATTTCCTTTAACCAAAAGAATAGTTCACGTAATTAAGAAATTTAAATGCTTTGCAACATAAAACAATAAGCAAATCCGTTCACAAAAAGTAGCAAAAACAAAAGAAGAAAAAATTCCATAATCATAAAAATTAACTCATTAAGCACAGCTCATTTTATACCGACTACCGACATTTCGAAATTTGTCAGTTAATTACAATTAAAAATTTGAAAATAAAAATTGTGAATGTGTTAGTAAATTTTTTCACCAATTTTTATTTTCAAGAAAATTTGTCAATTAAAGCTTGTTAATATACGCTTTATCGATTAAATGATAGAAAATTCGTCTAAGAATGCAATTGATTTAATAAATCAAGATCCAGAATGGAAAAATGCAAAAATATTTTGATTTTAAAATCTTTGTTTGTTTACAAAATTTTTTGTTTACATTTAATTTCGAAGTTTTCGAAATCAATTTCGAAAAACTTCGAACTGAAGTGACGGTAGTCGGATTTTATACACTATGGATCTTAATTTCATGTGATGATAATTTCATCAGTAGCAACATTTTTTTTTCTTGTTCATGAATAGAGGAAGATTACAGTTTATTTAATAAGCAACAATGAGCATTATTTTGCGATCTGGAATATGCCGAAAAGGAATTTCTTCTTCTATGTTAAGCACTACTCGGTTGGATTGAGGCACGATATGGAATACTGATAAGCATAAAAATATTGTGCAAGGTGTTCAGTTTTTGAAATTTTTATTTACTTTTTAGAATAAAGTAAATAGTGAGGCACTTGCTGTGTCAAAATATTTTTTTTTTCTTGTGTGTTATCATTTTTACTATGTTTAAATGAGTAAATGGGAGCAGTTTAGAATTTTTTGGAAGTTAAAGTGATGATGGGGTTGATGAGCATTTTTTGGAATAATTTAGATGCTATTTTGTATATTTTGTAATTGTTTTTTTGAATAAAAGGACTTTTGAACGCAATTTAATACCTAAATGTAGAACTTCTGGGTCGTCCACTTATTACGTAAAGCTCTGAGGGGGGAAGGGGTTCAAGAGTTTGCTACGGTCCATTGTTTTTTGGAGCTAATTCTTTTGTTATAAACCTTAAAAATCGGGCAAAAAACCCGAATTTCAGCGTTACGTATTAAGTGAACGGACCCCTATTAAATCAATTTTTGATCATTTTCGATTAATTTTTATCATTTTTGAAAATTGCTGAAAATTTTAAGATTGATTGGATCAGTTGTCTACCCCTGGATTTATTACTAATCTAGGAAAAACACATTTATTTTCAAAATTATAATTACCCATGCTTAATATCAAGCATAAAGACAAATCATCAATACCACACTCATACCCTCCAATACCCTGCTAATTCCACCAATATAACTGATAAGATAACGATAAAAACGGCGTGGGTATGGCACATTCTTGTCGTATGCATGAATCATTAAAAATTTCTACTTACAATAGCTTTTAATTGCCCATGAACTGTAATTCCAACCATCGGTGCAAAATGTATTGTTACACCAGGTTTGATTGTTAAAACGGCATTTTGTAGAATCTCTAAATCTTGTCGCAATAAATATGGACTTTCACTGAGATGTAACGTCTTCTGTCCCGTTACTTGTCTCTCATTAATTTCCGTAAATTTTGTCGACGATGACTCATCATTTGTTGGGATGTTCTCAACCTCATTATTAATATTTAAATTAATATTCTTCTTTTCATCAAATTCACTATCGATACTGAATTTATGATGAACATCAATTGGTTCATATATGTAGTCACTATCACTATTATGATTTGTATTTATATCACTAACATCATTTTCGTTATTATTATTATTATTATTTATTATATTCGGTTGAGTTATAAATTCCACATCATTTAGTTGACATTTGTACACTTTTATTGTGTTTAGAAAGTAATAAAAGAGCCAAATTTGAAGAAGTGTCTTGTAGACATTTTTTAACTTATATTTTGGCATTTTTGATTTTATTTTTTTTTATTTTTCACTATTTTCACTCAATTATTATTTTTTTTGTATTTTTATTTCACTTTGTTTTTTCTTTCACTTTTGTTAACAATTTCTAGTCATAATTATAATCGTTGTGCTTCACTTGGTAGCCTGTAGATAGAGAAATAGATATAAAGTTATTATTAGCTGGTGTATCGGATTTTAGTTTTTTCTTTTAATTCTATAACATGAAAGGTCTTCCACTGACTGGCTGACTTATCTAAGAGGTCAAGGAAAATTGATTTTTATTAACTTGTGAACATTTCTTTTTCTTTTCTTTATTGTTATGGCTGTAGATAAAATAGTGAGAGTTTGTGAAGTAATTTATTGTTTTTTTTTTTTTGTGGGTTTTTTGAAAATGAATAAAAAAAATATTTTTCAATGCTTACTGAAAATTTAGTTTTGTTCAGTATGATTTTATTTTTTTTAAATACTTTTGTTTTAAGAATCCAAAAATTTTAAAACAAAATAAAAGAATCTAAGTTTACTATGAATTGTAATGATTTAATTTTTGAACTTCGAAATTTAAAATTTATGTAGAGATTAAAAAATTGAATTTTAGTGTCTGAAAGATTCTTATAATTTATTAAGTAAATTGTTCAAAATGAACATCTAAAATTAGCATCAAGACTGAATAAACTTATTAAGCAATCTAAAACACATTGTCAAGTCTAAACGTAAATCTTAAAATTCCTGAATTAATTGCAAAAACTAACAAAATGTGTGTTAAGATGTCCGGCTTACTCATACTTTGTTCTTAAAAAAATAAATATTCAAATGAATGACAGATATTAATTATTTAAATGAACTTCCGTTGAATTTACAATATTTTCTATTAATCTTTTTGTTTTATTTTTTCCATACATACGAACAGATTTTTAAGATCTTTTACGATCAATGTCTTAATTTTTAAAATTCTAGCCCATGTAACCAAATTATTCCTCATTTATTACATTGATATTACTTAGGAATATGAATGGAATATATTAGGTCTATTTTGGTTACTAAGAAAAAATTCCAAACCATTAAAATTTTTATTTGATTTTAAAAAATTTAGCATTTAAAACCTTTTAATGCTACCTTTTTTAGGTTTGTAAATATTCTTATAAACATTTCAGAAAAAAAATATATCTTTCCAATAGTTTCATCCAACAATTAGTTCTCATTAGAAAGCATTGCAAATCTCAATAATTTCTTCCCGTATTCACACATTCATGATTAATACTAATCAAACAATTACGTAGAAAATTAAAAATATTTGTCACGCTCTAACTTGCTCTAACTTAATTGTAGTTATCATGTAAAGCTGATGACTAATATGTAGCAAGCACACTGCTATTATCAATTCGATAAGAGGAACTTAAACAATATTAAAATTTAAATCTAGGCGTGCATGCGGAAGCAGAGGCATTTTTTTGCACTTCCACTTGTTTTTTGTTGTTCTAATTTACGTGATGTTTTGTGTCATAAGCTTCCGTTTGGATAGATTTGTGTGTCAATTCCCAGGGTGCTGAACTGATCAAAAATGATCAAAAAACAATTTGATCAGTTCCACACCTTTGGTCAATTCTTTGAAGAGATATAGAATTTGTCAGGGAAGTATTTAGAGCTAGGCTTTGGAGTCATAAGCTCCCTTAATTTAGTGAAAAATGCAAAAATTTAATCTCAAGCTTCAAAATCTATAAAATTTCATTAAAATCTCATTGGAAGCACAACTAAGCTGCAGTTTACAATTTAAATCACTTTTCCTTTCAATCAAGCATACATAAAAGTTGATTTTATGCAACAATCATCATCATCAAGTGTTGGACGACGCCGAGATATGTGATCATATGAAATAACAACTTACACACATGTTTTCCAAGAAAGATCGCCAAGATAACTTTCTTTACGTATCGAGTAAACTTTATTTTTGTGTACGGCAAAAATACGTGAATGAGTCAAGTTTCAGTCAAGTTTTTGCTTGTATTGAAAACTGGTTTTGAGTGTTTTAGATGTAAGTTATAAATATAATGTGATTAATTATGATGTGGAAGTAATGTGTGCGAAAAAGTATATTCTTCAATCTTTGTTTATTGCCTTTTATGAGATATGTACTGCTTACTGGAAATTGTGTCGATTGCAAAGCTCAAGTATATGTAATGAGTTACAAATTATTATTAAAAAATACATTTACAGATGTTGACGATTATTTTTATTTTTTCTTGTTTTTGTGTACTCAAGGTTGTAAGTTATTTAATTTTGTGCATATATTTATGCAATAAAATCGAATGTGGTGTTTCCATATTGAGTGTTCAGGTGATTAAATTCTCATTATTATGGGTGTGTTTAGACTAAGTATTGTAGATGTATTTTGAATGAATTTTAGTTAGAAATCATGTAAAAATTTTGATTATAGCATTTCTAAAAATTTTAAAGGTTTAAAAATTTATTATTTTATTTAAATTGCATTTTAATTTTATTTTAACCAAATTCAACTAGTTTTGCACATTTTCTTGTTTAAATTCGACTTAATTAAACCAAATTTGAATTTATCCGGCTGTATTTGGCAATTGCACTATTTTTAAATAATTGACAAGTTTTACTTCAATTTGAATTTAATTTTTAACTATCCCTTTCATTTATGACTAATCTGCACCTATGTCTCTCACCAAATCCCCTAAAATATTCTTAACATCACTCACTAAATCCACTAAACCTAGCATCTCTGAACAGCTGTTTTGTCCGTTAATTTTTTAGTTAAAAGGCCCTCAATTTTTGAAAAAAATCAAAAATTCAAACCTTTTTTTACATATAATTCGACCAAGAAAAAATTCGTTTTTGCAAAATTAAGTACTTTTCCTACGCTTTTATTTATTTTAATAATGATTTTTCCATAATTTCAGCCATAAAATTTGATATAAAAACAATTTAAACTAATTAAAACAAGTAGAAAGCATATAAATCTTGATTTGTTTCTTAAAAATTTAACGGACAACTTGTACTAAAATAAGGTGTACTAATGGGTTTTATTTTAGAACAAATTCAAATTTCGCACGTAACGTATTTGTTCAGAGATGCTAGCACTAAACCTTCTTTTGTTCATTCATATTCCTATATCTCAAAAAATTGTAAACATTTTTTTTTTTTTTTTTGTCATACGTAGACGTCGTAAATGAGATAAGCAAACACACAAAAATGAACGTTTTTTATTTTTTGTAGACGTCGATAATTCCTATAAAAAGCTGATGACTCAGTCTACATGGATTTTAATTTTAAAAAAGTAAAAATTTCACTCAGCTGTAACCTTGATGCATTTTTAATTCTTTGTATGGAAGTTAAATTAACATTTGTGCATTTTTAATGTCTTTTCTTTCTTCTCTTTTGCATTATTCTTGTAATGTGGAAATGTGAGCAATTATTGTTGGATGGATTCTTATTAGTTTCTAGTTGATAGAGTATGAAGAATTTATTGTGAATGTGTTTTGCAATTTAATGTTAAGAATGTGAGATTTAATGAAGATTTTAATTGAAATTTTGGAATTATTTAATCAAAAAAATTTTCTTATTTAATATTTGAAAATTAATTCAAAAAGCACCTAATTTAAATAACAGTTGCTTAATAATTTTGATTAAAGAAAAAAAAATTCTTTAATCCATAAAAATCTACCGTAATTTAACTCAAAACTCATCCAATCCACATAATTTTCCATCTATGCTACAAGAACATAAAAATATATTCTTATTATGCACCAAGTCACACAATGCGTAACACACAGACAAGAACTACGTGCACCGTATGTTGAGAAGAATTGAGTATAGAAATTTTGGGAATCAAAGCGTGAAAATTATTAAGAACCATAAGGCTGTATGGTGTTTTATTTTTTAAGGTCAAAGAACTTCTTCTTCTTAACAATCGAGAATTAGAATATCATGAATGGGAGTAAATTGTTGTGCACTGAATAAGGTGAAATTTTGGAATTATAGGTTGAGTTTTTAGAGGTTATGTGCTCTGATTCTGTGGAAGGGAGTTTTTTTTTTTGAATGGCTGGTAAATTTTGTGGAGTAATTGAGATTGATTGATGCATTTTGTGGTTTTTATAATTTTTGCAATTTTTCTGTATTGAATGCGAATGAAATTTATTAAATTTTTAAATGAATTTTCGGTTTTATTTTTGTATTTAGAATTTGTGATGTAGATTTGTGTTTTATTTTAAAATTAAAATTTGATACCAAAATTTTGAATTTTTATGAATTGTTATTAATTGCGAAAATATAATTCTAGTTATTTAAAGAATGGTTTTAACTTTTTTTATCACACTTAAATGATGAATTAGTTTTGTCAGAATTATTTTTAAACGTTTAAAAATCTAAATTTCATTTTAAAAATATTTCACGCAAATCAAATTTTTTTAATTCACAAAAAAATTAATTAACAATTGTCAACTTTTTATAACAAAACTCGATCTCATGTCACACTGGTTTCACAATATCACTTTATTTAATTTACTTATTTACATTATATATAACTTAAATGACTCATATCTGATGATATTTTGTTTTTTCTTTTCTTTTATTTCTTTTATTGAAATTTATCTCATTCAGATTTCTAACTTACAACTTATTTTTTCCGCAATTTATACGTTATTCTATAACAGCACAAGCTTAATTAACATATTTTTTTTTTTTTTTTTTTGCTTCACACACTGCACGGAATCTGATTTTATATAGAATTAAAATAAAAAAAAAAAAACTTTTTTTTTTCTCAACGATGCTAACTTAAGCGAGTCAATTTACAAACTGGAATTTCTGTACACAACTGACAATTTTACTTTTTGTTATTTTTGACTCAAAAAGCACAAAATGAAATGAAGAAACCGACTTAACGACACACAAACGTTCTCAATGTGTTCTTTATTATTATTATTTTTATCTTCTTTTCTTTCTCTTATAAGAATGTCTTCGTAATTAACATTTCTCTCTCTTCTTTTAACCTGTGTGTGGTTAACATAAGGGGCCTTGGCCGTAACGTATTTTCATATATTTTTTTTTTCTCTATATTTAAGTTCACTTTATTTCTCCAATTGATTTAAATGGGTTAAAAATGTTTTTTTGAAATTATCGATTTTTTTTTTCTTTTTTTATTAATTTTTATATGTTGCGAGTGATTTTTGACAAATGTAGGTAAACATTTTTTTAATGAACACGGAAAGGAAAAAAAACGTTCAATTTTATCGATTTTCAATATATGTTGTAGTAATGAGTGGCACTGTAAATGAGGCGGTTGATTTTTTCTATGCATATGCAATGGGTAGCAACTTAGAGAAATTAGTCAATTTTGAATTTTATGCGTTTTTTAAAATAAAATTTCAAAAATCATTTGAGTTTATTTTGTAAAAGTCGAAAATCTTTTTTCTTACACTTTTTAAATTTTGTTTTTCGAAAATTTTATTTATTTTCTTTAATTTGATTTTATCAGATTTAATGAAATATTTATCAAATTAGTAAAAAAATTTAAATTCCTTAAATTTATAAAAGTAAATAAATTCAAATTCTATATTGATTGAAAGACTAATTTTTAGTAATTCAAATATTAAAAAAAAAAAATAAAATAAATATAAAATTTAAAAAAATTATGCTTATAGGTAATTAAAATTGTTGATCGAGCCACTTTTTTTAATTAATCACACTCTAAATATTGTTCAAATAGTTTTTTAACACATTTATTTTTTATATGAATATAATTGCAATTTTTCAACAACATTTAATCAAAAATTCCTCAAAAAAGTTCACTTCCCTTTCATCAAATGTTTTTGTTTAAAAATTTTTATATTACTCACTGTAATTCACTTTAACAACAATAGAAAAACAACTAATCGATAATTTGCGCATGCTGTTGTGCCTTGTAAGTGCATACAAATTTTTCTATTCACAAATTTTATGTGCAACACAATTTTTCATGTCTTATTTTTTATTATTTTTTTTTTTTTCATAACTCGCACACCCAAAAAAGAATAATTCAACCTGTTCGTAATTAAAAACCACAGCGACAAGTGCTATGTAAGTGATAAGCTATCGCACTTTTGATAACAGCAAAAATATGAAGAAAAAAAATTCTTTGTGATAAGTTTCACAATTTTTTTTTAGTTTCATTAAAGAATTTTTTTAATACACAAAAAATAACATTTTTTTCATTTCTTTTGCCATAAAAAATTCGTTATAAAAGAAGAAAAAAAAGCAAGCCAGTCAGCGTCTTAAACAAAGGTGAACATATACAAGATGAAGTCAAGAAAAAAAGCTTACAAAATCAAATAAGATTCCAACTCAATTTCTCACTAAAATTCTTCACTTTTCACTTCCATGCCGTAATTTTCCGACATCCACGATCGATATTTAATACAAATATGGAAAAATTTTACATAATTTTCAGGAAAATAGGGGAAAACTAGTTCACTATAATAAAAATAAAAAAAAATAATTACGACTATTTTTTTCGGTTGTTCGTCGGGCGCGGTTGAAACGTAACTAACCCAACTGTACATTAAAGCGATTGGAAGTAGAGAGAAGAAAAAAAAAAGTTTTTCGTTACGGCTTGAGTGTGGAGTGTGAAAACTACAGACATAAGAGAAAAAAAAACAAGTTTCAGTCACATGGCACGCTGTAAAATAATAGCAAAAACGTCATTTAAATTCCCTCATACCACCTCAATTCCTCTCATCCCAAGACACCTCATGTGTATCAGTGCAAACAAAGTTGTTGGAAAAAATGCACAAGACACGAACACATGCATGCTTTTCACCTGAGTTCTTGTGTTTGTGGTTGACTGGACATAAAAAACATTTTTTTTTTCTTGTATTTCATTTTATTTTATTTTATTTTGTTTACTAGACAAGAAGCTTTTTGGAAGTCTTGCAGTGGAAGGTAAACAATAAAAAAAAGCTTCCAGTTGCATGACCTTGCATGCCTCTCACATCTCGTCTAATAAGCCAAACTGATCGAATACTGGAAGTGTATTTTTGATGATATTTTGCACTTTTGAATTTTTGTATAATCGTCGCTTGAATTCAATTGCTTTTTCGGTACGTTGATGTGCATTCTCAAAGCACGCGTCTGGTTCTTCGGACTTCATAAGCGGCATGATGATCATTGTTGTTGGAAATGCTGTGAATTATGATTATGGGTGGAATAAGTTTTTATTTCGGCCTCGTCGAAAAAAAATTCTTCGTCAGGAACGCACTGTTTTTATCAAATTACTCTACTTTTTTACAGAGTTGGCAAAACGCCAGGCGTCGGACGCCAATGACGCCAAAGCGTCGGACGCCGAGCGGCGTCGGACGCCAAAAAAAAATTTGGCGTCCGACGCCAAAAGCGTCCGACGATTTGGACGCTGGGCGTCCGGCGTCCAAAAAAAAAATTTTTTTTTCTTTCTTTAACTAATTTTTTCGCTTTTCTGATGGGTTTTTCATGCCAACAAAGAAAATCAACGCGAAAAATCGCTTTTCCAAGGGGTTTTTCATCCTAACCGAGAAAATCGACGCGAAAAATCGCTTTTCCGAGGGGTTTTTCATACCAACTAAGAAAATCAAGGCAAAAAATCGCTTTTATGAGGGGTTTTTCATCCCAACTAAGAAAATCAACGCGAAAAATTGCTTTTCCGAGGGGTTTTTCATACCAACTAAGAAAATCAACGTAAAAATCGCTTTTCTGGGGGGTTTTTCATACCAACTAAGAAAATCAACGTGAAAAATCGCTTTTCTGAGGGGTTTTTCATCCCAACTAAGAAAATCAACGTAAAAATCGCTTTTCTGAGGGGTTTTTCATACCAACTAAAAAAATCAACGCGAAAAAACGCTTTTCTGGGGGGTTTTTCATACCAACTAAGAAAATCAACGCGAAAAATCGCTTTTCCGAGGGTTTTTTCATCCCAACTAAGAAAATCAACGTGAAAAATCGCTTTTCCGAGGGGTTTTTCATCCCAACTAAGAAAATCAACACGAAAAATAGCTTTTCTGAGGGGTTTTTCATCCCAACTAAGAAAATTGACGCGAAAATGGCTTTTCCGAGGGGTTATTCATCCCAATTAAAAAAATTAATGCGAAAAATCGCTTTTCTGAGGTGTTTTTCATCTCATCTAAGAAAATCGAGGCGAAAAATCGCTTTTCCGAGGAGTTTTTCAGAGAAAAATAAAAAAAAAAATTTTTGGACGCCGGACGCCCAGCGTCCAAATCGTCGGACGCTTTTGGCGTCGGACGCCAAAAAAAAATTTGGCGTCCGACGCCGCTCGGCGTCCGACGCCAAAAACGTCCGACGCCGAGTGGCGTCCGACGCCAAATCGGACGATTCCAACTCTGCTTTTTTATAAGAAAACATATTGTTTTATTATTTTATCTTATGTATTTCTTTGATACAAACATTTTGATGCCTAATTTGTATAAATACGATGCTTAATTTCGTTAAAAAATCGATTTTAATGAGCGTTCCTGACGAAGAATTTTGAGGAAAAATAAATTTTTATTTTTAAAACTGTCAATATCTCTGCAGTTCGTGCAGTAATTTTCAAAGTTTATATGCCAAAATGTGTGTAAGCTCCTGCTTTATAAATCCTAATATTCAAATTAATATTTAAAACTGTTAAAGCGTGAAAAAATGCAAATTTATGTTCAAAAATCTGTAACGGTCGCCATAAATTTGAATTTTTCAGTAGACAAAAAATTGGAAAAAATTTAAATTACTCTTGATTTAAGCAATAATTCATGCATTTAAATACATGAAATCAAAATTTAAGTTTAATTCTATAAGATTTGATGCTAAGGTCATCAATATCATAATGATTTGAGGTGTATTTCATAAAACGAAAATTTTATTAAAATTTGAATTTCAAAAAACCGTTACTCTGATTTCCTCAATTTTTCGGCGAGGCCAATTTATTATTGATTTTTTTTTTTTTTGTAATTGATGGGAAGAAATTGATTTTTTGATGAGAATTATTTTGTTGATTGATTATTTTTTATTTCAAGGTGTAAGATAGTTGCTGTACCTTAAAAAAAAATTAAATTTTGTAAGTATTGAGAATTCTAAATTGCTCACCAAATGATTCTCAATTGATTATAAAATATTTAAATCTTTCAAAATTGTCAAGATGTCATTTAGAATTTTCATACGACACCTCACATTGGGACATTTTACTGTCATTTAATTTTATGCTGCTAAGGGGATCACTCATATTTTAAAAAATTAAATTCCATTTGAAAACTGTCTAATATTTGACAAATGAACATAAATATTAAATTAATCTTTTGTATACCCAAATATTGGCTCCCATGAATTTACAGGAGTGTCTCTAATAATTTCCCAAGGACAATTTTATACCTAACAACTATAACTCCTTACAAATCATATTCAAACTTCTATGCAACACCACAAGTACACATACCTTGAACTTTTTCAATCAAAAACCCAAAATAATCATAACAATGAAAATTATTGAAATTCAATTTACCATAAAAATATTTCTTCATGACCTGAACCTGAAAATCATGAAGCGATGGAAATGCCGATAAATCACAGTTTAATTTCACCAAAATATTCTTCAATTCATAATAGTAGTATTGACAGAGATAAAATATTTTAGTGTCACGAATCTCGTCTGTTGATGAAGAATAAAAGAAGTACATTAAGTCGATGGCTGGGTGACCAATAGAACAGAATTGAAAGTCAAGCTGGAAATGAAAAAAATTAAAAGATTATTTTCGTATTGTCATTTGTTACCGAGGAGTAAATGGTTATGTTGTGGCTGTCATATGGTTGCCATAATTTGAATTAATTCTATTCATCAGAATCATTAAAAGATTTTTTTTAAAGATTTCAGCCAGTGATGGTCAATTTTTTTTTGGTTCATGATAGCACTTAGATTCAACTGATCTAAACAGCTGTGCATAATATTCAGTCATTTATATCCAAAAAAAATCTTTAACCTATGAAATGCTTTATCATGCACAAAAACAGTGAAAACTTACAATGATCGCATCAACTGGAGATTTTTCCTTATCATATTTAAACATCAAGTTGTTAATCCACAAGTCACTATGAACTAAGACTTTCAAATCTCCCGGATCATTATCTGAGCATCTGAATGCCTTCTCATACATGAAATTTTTCAGTTTCTTCAATTTCTCACAGTACATCTCATACCCATCCCATGTGCTCACTTCTTCAATTAAAACATCCATATTTGAGCTAAAGAAATCATGGAATGCAGACGTCTTGCGTGAGAACATGCCAACATCATAATTTTTAAAGATTTTTGGATTTTTCTCCATACAATGGTATGAAGCTGCATGGAATCTTGCCAATTTTCCTAATGCAAGCTTCAAATGCTTCATATCAAGGCCTAATTTTCTATCAGCCATGACGAAGCCCTTGACTGATAAATTCTCAAGAATGAGGGCATCTCTAATGCGATCAACAGCAATTGCCTTTGGAAAAATATTTTTATCTTCTTCAATCGTCCTCAAAATTGCCTTAAATTCAGGAAATATTTTCTGAAAAATATCCATTTCCTTTTCTTGGACGTTGTAGCTTTCTTTGCCTAATTTTTCACATGCAAATTCAGACAGTGGCATCATTTTGAGGATATAATGTCCCTTTCTTAATGTTTCATCGTCTGTCTTAATCAAAGCGTCAATACTGTACATTGAACTGGCATATCCATCTCCAACTGCACCAAATGGTTTCACAGTTATGTTTTTGACTTGAAGCTTTTGATTTTTGAGAAACTTTTGAAGAACATTCTCGAGATATGCGATTGACAGCCATTCTGGACCACGAAATTGTGTCAGATAAAATTCTTTCATTTCTGACTGCAAATTTTCTTGATTTTGTGTGTCGATTCGCACTTGAGACATTTCTATAAACTTGAATAAAAGGAACTGACTGAGGATGACTGAGATTTTCCATTACTTATATTATTCGAATCATCTAAGCTTATCATGCAATATCAGCAGTAGCTAAGCCTTTACAATTTGCTTAACAAATTCTGTAGTTTATTCAAAGGGGTCGCAATGTTAAAAATTCGCCAACTTGGATTAAAATTTGACTGGCAACAAAAATTTTTGATTTCAAAAAAATTTTGTATGAAAAGTGAGAAAGTGTGCCGTGATGAGAGAAAAATCAAAAAATGTGTAATGATTTTTTATTCTTTTTTTCTACAATATTAAGCTTTTAAACGAGAGTTGGAATAAGCCTTATCACAGAAATGGCTTTATTTCCAAAAAATATTGTTTAAAACCTTTGAAAAATCAAATTTAATTTTGACTCATGGCATACTTTCTAACTTTCCATACAAAATTTTTTTAAAATCAAAATTTTTTGTTGCCAGTTAAATTTTAATCCAAGTTGGCGAATTTTTAACATTGCGACCCCTTTGAGTTTATTATTGAAACGTGGATTGAGGTAAATATTGAAATAAAAGATGAATGAATGTAAGATAAATGTCTGGTTTTGAGTGAGGATGATAGGGTTCATGAGTTATTAAATATGTTCATTATTTAATACTGAATGACTTTGTGGATTCATGTTGAGTTGATGTTGATGTTGTAAATTGGGTCAGTATAATTAATTGCATTAGATACTTCAAAAAAAAATTATCTTTCAACTTTAAAACTAAATTTAATAGAATCTAAAAGATTATAAATGATATTTTTTTTTCTGAAATTCAGGGTTAACAAAAATTTAATATTTAAGTTTTTTAAAAAAATATATATATATAAGAGTTTTCAAAAGTATTTAATTTATTTAAATTAGTTTTTTAAAGTATTTCTCTAAAAAAAATTTAAAATTCATAAATTATTAAAACCTAATCAAAATTTTACATGCCAAGATTTATTGAATGTGAGAATTTTTAATCTTTATATTTATGATTTTTGAAAATTTATAACTCTATAAAACTCTTTTCATTTTTTTGTTTTCTGAATGTAGAACTAATTTATTTAAGTTTTTGAATAGTCTTTAAGTTTGTTTTTTTATATCAATTTAAAAAGCCTTTTTTGGAAAAAAATAAAATTGCGGTAATTATTAATAAAAATATTTTCTTCAAAAATTCATTTTAATAAATTTTATATGACAAAAATATAGGTAGACAACAAAAAATTAAAAATTTAAAAAATTATAAAAACATATTTTAGAATTCTACCTAATTTAAGTTATCAAAAATAAAATCAAGCATTTAAATTTATCAACAACAATTCTGTTCTAAAACAGTTCTAAATTGATTATTTACTCCTAAAATCTATGCAAACATGACGCCACCAACAGAAATGAGAGAAAGAAAAGTTTCTCTCCCGCTACCTAAACATTTCTCTCATAAACCCCTGACAAACCGACTCATCATCTCATATCGCTTGGATTTTTCAAACAGTGAAGACGTAAAAAAGTTTATTCTAAAATTAATTAAATTAATTAAGTGAAAAAATCTCCAGAATTAATTAACTTCGCTACGGTAAAACACAACTCAAACACTTCCAAATCGTTTATAAGCTTTCTTTGCCCAGCAAATTTTTGAAAAAACTATATAAATACTACAATAAAAAAAAATTGTGCCTTGCTTGCTTCCAAAGAAAAATATTTTGTTGTTGCTGTACTCCGGCCGCCATTTTGAATTTTTATTATTGAAAATCGTCGATAAAACTATCAAGACGTAATTAAATCAGACTAGAAACGCTTAAAAAGTCACCTATAAAGTAAAATACAATAGTTAACTGTATCAAATTTTCAATAATATCGGTAAATTCGAATCTACGTTGATGACCTGAAAAGGGTATTTGCCTCGCCTATTTTTTTCTCAATACCGACGATTTTCGCCGTATATGAAAGAAATAAGAATAATAATAAGAATTTACTGTGCATTAAATTCGCGTCGCAATAACGTATTTTTTCATAAAGATAAGAAAAAAAAATGGCTAACAAAATAGAAAGAAAATGCTGAAGAAATCAAGACACAATATCGTTTAGAAAATAATTTTTAAAACGCCTGTATCAAGCCTGTAAAATCCATTATTTTAGCATTTCACTATAATTTTTTTTTATATACAAAAATATCAACATTAACTTCAAAAATCCTTCAAAAATTTTATTTAATACTTGCAAAAAAACCTTTCGACTTTTCACATGGCTGTTTTTATTAAGAATTTTTGTTCTTTTTTTTATGAATGATTTCATGAATCTAAGAAATTTTCACATTTTTATTATAAATGTGTGAGTGAATGATGCCATCATGATGGTTTGAATGTATTAGTGTGTAAACATAAAGACTGAAAAAAAAAATATAAATCGACGTAGTGAGAATGCGTGAGAGAATCAAGTGAAAAAGTATTAAAATTTATTGAGAGACAGGTTGAGAATATATTTAAATTAAAGAACATTTCTGCATGCTTTTTTTAATATTGTGATCGTCTACGAGTTATTTCACACCTATGCAAAATATATATATATACATTAAACTATCTTCTATATAAATATTTTCAAATCATAAATGACAAATTTTTTTTTCTTCCTTTTTTTCTTGTTGTTGGTTTGAGTAGTTTGAGAGAATTTTTTTGAGAGTTATTTTGTAAAAGTTTGTAGATGCTAACATTTTTTAAGGATAATTTTTCTTCCAAAACTGTCTTAAATCGCTATTCTAGTTAAATAGTCAGTTAATTACTATTAGTTTAGTGAATTCAAATTAAATGTTTAATATAATTTAACACTTCCTCTATTTTTCCTATCAAGATTCAAGTTTGCTCCCATAACAATCAACTTATTGAGGTTTTATTGAAATTTTTCATAAAAAAATTCACATTAAATTTCAAATCTTGTAAAAAACATTTGAATATTTTTATATATCATTAAAAAAAACATTAAAACTTTTAATATAAACATTGAAAATTTTATGTAAAAAATTGAATTTTTTTAAAAAAGATTGAAAAGTTTTAAAAAAGATTGAAAAATTTTAAAAAAGATTGAAAATTTCAACTAAAATAAATATTCAAAAAATTTAATGTTTCTCATTAGAACAAGAAATATTTAGAATCATTCTAAAACATTAAATTCAAGAGCATTAAAAATTATTTCAAAACATTCTCAAAATTCCTCATAAATCATTCCAAAAACATTCAAACCAACCACCCCTAACAAAAATTTCTCTTATAATTTTCATTAAATGTCAACAAAATTTTAGTTTGGCTTTTGTTTTATTTATGATTTTTTCTTATTACTTATCTTATTATTATTATTATTATTTGTTGGATGCCTAGAAGTACTTTTTATATATATATATCATATATACAATAATAACAAAAAAAATCACCGACCGACGACTGTGAACTGAAAATGAATGAAATTCTTTGATATAAGTTTAAAATGCAAAATGTTCAAATGCACATAGTCTAAACATAAAATGCCTTAAAAAAGAGCCTTCACTTCAGTCACATTCATCGATTGATAATTTAAAATAATTTTGTTGTTTTTATTAACTACGAAAGTTTCAACATAATTTATTATTCTCAAAAAAAAAAAAAAAAAATTACCGTAAAACATAAAACAATGAACATAAATCGTCCTAATCTCTACCATACAAAAAAATTTCGCTTTCTACAAATTCACAGTCCAAAAAACCGACGTACACTTCACGCATCGATCTACGGAAGCTTCCTACGACGACGACAGGCACTAAATAAAATATATAAAAAAAAATTATCACATAAATCAGCAACAACATGTCTAGCGAACGTGGCACAAGAGTTTATGTCGGCAACTTGACAGACAAAGTTAAGAAAGAACAATTGGAAGAAGAATTCACAAGATTTGGAAAATTGAATAGTGTGTGGCTTGCACACAATCCACCAGGATTTGCATTCATTGAATTTGCAAATAAAGATGAAGCTATATCTGCATGTGACTCCTTGAACGGGCAAGAATTATTGGGATCGAAATTACGCGTTGAAATTTCAAAGGGTAAGGGTCGTAGTAATTCACGTGGTGGTCGTGGTGGTGGACGATTTAATGATCGTCGCGGTGGCGGTGGATTTAGACGCGATGGGGATCGTTTCAGTGATCGTTCAGGAGGTGGTGGTGGTTTCCGTGGACGCGGTCGTGGTTTCCGTTCAGGTGGATCGGGTGATCGTTATGGTGGTTCATCAGGAGGTGGTGGTGGTGGACCACGAAGCGGTGGCGGCGGATATGACCGTGGTAATCGTGACAGTTTCAGTTCAGGTGGTGGTGGCGGCGGATATCGTTCATCGGGTGGTGGATCATCAAATCGATTCCGTTCACGAAGCCCTCAAGGAGCACGCAGATTTTAAGCTTAAGATTTCATTATAAAAAAAAGGAATGAACCTTAGATTGATAAGATTTTAATGCATTAATTTTTTTCTCTCCACAAAAATAAACAAACAAAAAAAAAAAACAATGAAAATTCAAAGATTTAAAAAAAAAATATTATAAAGAAATTACTTCCCAAAAAAAAAAGATATAAATGATTTATAATAAAAAAAATTATGAAAAAAATGCATAAATGTACATCAAATTCACGATAGAAAATTATGCTACACAATTTAACAATAATAATAAAATAAAATACAAGAAAACCAGTAATATTTTATGAAAAACTACTCTCACCCTCCCTCAGAAAAATACAAAAATAAATTGTGAATTAATTTATATTAAAGAATAAATCACGCAAAAAAAAAATCGAGATTGTATTAACGAAATCAATAAAGATGAGATATAATTATGTCTTCGCTGCATTAATTTAGTAAATACTACATAGTGAGAATAAAAAAAAATCTTTATCTTCGATGAATGAAAAAATGAAATGGAGATGAAATTTGAATACAAACATGAAGAAGAAGAAGAAAAATATTTATAATAAATATTTATACGTTATTTTGATGTGAATTTCTATCTCAACATACTCAGCGTTTGAATAAAATATACATATATGGATTTCTGTGAATTAATTTATGTGTATTTTTTATTTAAATTCATCACAAACTCACACATAAATTCATTTAGCCAAATTTGATAAGAAAAATCCTTGCGTTTAAATAAAGAGAATTAATTTTCATTTACCACCAAAAAAATATGAAAAAAGCTACACAAATGTTTGACTTTTATATTTGAATTTTTCAAGTTCGTTACAGTTTTTTTTATTTTATTTAATGTTGCAGAGTATTTTTTGGTAGGTGTTAATATGTGCAATTTTAGAAGAAGAGGTAAGAATTTTGTGTTTAAATTTTTCTCGAATAATAATGGGTAGGCTTTCCCGATTTCCCGGTCCCGGGTTTTTCGGGACCAAAATCCAAAAATTAAAACTGTTGTATAATGAACGATTTAAGTTTTTTGAAAGAAATTTCAAATTTAATTTGTTTAGTATTAAGATTATAATCATTTAAACACAAAAAAATTGAAAATCTTTCATTGATGCTCAAGATATTCAAGTTTTAATTTTGGTCCCGGTCCCGGAAATTTTCCAAAACCGGGACTTTGGGAAAGCCTAATAATGGGTAATTTGAAATTTAAACTAAAAATAAATAATATAAGAAAAGTTCAATATAAATTTTAAAATTCTTTTTTATCTACATAAATATTTGAGATTTTCAAATTTTGAATTACAGAATGTTTCGATCTAATAATAATAATATAAATCCTTTATTTAATTAATGAAATATTCGGCGAAACATTATGAAATTATTCTGTCGGTCTTAAATCAAATGTTATTATGAATTATAAAGGTATAGTTGCATATTGGAAAGCTTGTAAAGCATTGAAGTATGGTCGAAAAATGTTTCGAACTAAATTTCAGATTTTTAATCTCAAAATTCTCAATTGTTGATTAATTTCAGAATTATTTGTATTCAGAACATACTTCACCAAATTAATTAAACTTTAATTTCCATTTCATTCTTTAACAAAATTATTCATTGTCTTTTTCCTTTTCTTGAAGCTAAGATCAAATTTTCACAAGCTCCTCAAAATAATTCCTAATTAATGAATCAAAAATTCAGCAAAAATCCTTGAAAATCAATCAAACTTTTCCAAAATGTCATCTATTAAATGACAAGACAGTAAAACTTGGCCAACTTGCGTTCACTTATTACGTAACGCTAAAATTCAGGGTTTCAAATCCCCCCTCAGTAACGTATTTAACAAAAGAATCACGTGTGAGAACAAAATAATGTAACAAATTCTCGGACCCCCTTCCCAAGAGCGTTACTTAACAAGTGAACGGCCCCAAAGACATTTCACGTCATTTCTTTCATACGCAAAAAAAAAATCAGACAACTTTCTGCCCACTAAAATATTTAAGCAAAAAAAAAAGCTTTTCATAAAAAGTTGCGTTGGCTATGAATAAATAAACAAACACAATTCAGTCATAAGTTTCAAGTAAAAATAGTCAATAAATATTTGTTAGCCATGTATGTATTTATAAAAATATCCGACAGTTTTTTTCATCTTTCTGTTCATTTTGGAAAGCAAAGCTAAAAGTTGAATTGTGTTGTGTCAGCATGAAGCTCATAATTTTAATCCTAATCAAATGTATTTTGACCTATAATAATTATGAATATTTACATTAATGTATAATTAATTTGGAATAAGTCGGTAAATGAAACCAGCAATCGTAATTAATGAGCATGAATATTCGATTACTGGTGGATTTGAGATTCTTTGGATAATACTTTGCACGCTCCGAGAGAATTTAGCTAAATTGTTAAGCTTTAATGTTGGAAAATGATAAAATTTTTTTGTAATATTTTTATAAAATTATTATTATTTTTTTTTTTGAATTTTTAGGAATTTGAATTTTTTTAAGCAAATTGAGAAAAATTGGTTTTAAAAAATTTGAAATATTTTTCTGAATATTTTTTTTTATCAAGTTTTAAAGCTTTTCATGGTTTTTCAATCTAGTGAGAATCTATAAATTCTCAAGTTTTTTTTAGTCTAGTTTTAAAGATTTTCATTGTCCAAAATATCACAAGTACTACAATATTATCTGTCAAATATCATCAGCATCTCTTATTCATTCATCTATAAACCATTCAGAATTTCTAATAAAATATTTAACTTGCACTTGGACGTCATAAAGTCTGTAAAAATTCATTCAACACGCACATTTTTCTTCCTTATTCAATTCCTCAAAAAATTCCTTCAAAGCTTCTCAAATGTTTAAAGCTTTAAAAATGAAAAGCTCGTTAAAAGCTCAGGCAAAAAAGTTAAACTTTTTAACTCCTTATCGTTGTAGGAAAGGAAATATGTTAAAAGGTCCTTGCTCTGTTATCGTAATTTTTCTTAATGATTAATATCAATCAGACATCAACATACGGATCATTATAATAGGTCAATATTCTTCTATAAATGTGCCATGCTGCGGTAACATATTTATGCTTTTAATTCATGATGGCTATATGAATAGCAAACGGACTGTGTAGTTCGTTTGAATTTTCGCCTACTGTCATTTTGTTAATCAAATATTTAATAAAATATTTTTACTAAAAACGGAAACACAATAATGTCATTCATAATAATACATAGAATGGCGTTCTTTTACGATTGTCCTAAATTACTATCGTGTTTCACTTTGTGTACTGTATTTTATTTAATTTTTTTTTGTAATGTCATCATCAAAAAGTAAAGCATTTTATCACCTAATGATCCAAATATGCATGATGCAAAACTGAAATTTGATGAATACTTCCTACTTTGCTTTGAGGGATAAAAGCTTGCGTGGAAAAAAATAATGAGGCGTAAAAAAGGCTCTAAATAAGATTCTTCTAACATCTGCTCAGTTATTTCTGCAACTATTCATTTACATAAATTTGATTCCATGTGAATCATCATTGTAATATCGTGAGACGGGGGGTGTGTTGTGTGATGGGAATTTGAATTTTATAATTTAAATTTAAGCTTATGAACCCAACGAACTTTTAAAAAAAAATCAAAAAAATTTCCAAATTTTTGAATGTTGCAAAATTTAAAATAAAAATTATGTTTTTTCAAAAATTAAAAAATAAATAAATTTAAGAAAAATTAAAATTATATTATATTATATTATATTAATTATATTATATTCATGAATGATTTTTTAGGCCACATACTTATGACATCCATTTTCCCCTCTTAGGTGCGTAGCCAGGGGAGAGTTCAAAAGGGCCCAGACACCTCCCTCCCTCCTTCAAGGAAAAATTTCTTCATTTTGATAGGATTAATGAGGGAAAACACACTTGAACCCCTCCACCAAGTTATTTTTCCATACAAAAAATTTTTTTGATCCCCCTAGAAAAAATTTTAGGCTACATCCCTGTCCCCTCTTATCACAGAATTTTCATATGTAGGTACCGAAAAATTCATTTTGCATGTAATTTCCACATAGATTAAAATTCTAAATGTTTTTTTTTTTTCTTTTTCTAGTCAAAAACTGATCATTAATCAAAAATCAATTAAAGTTATTATTCATTCAAGTGATGCTAGGTAATAATGCCAGAAAATATAAGGCCAGGTGCATTTTTAAAATATAATTCCAGAACATAAGGCCAGATATACTTGTATGTGGCATTATATTTTGCAATTGTAAAACATAAGTCCACATACATTTGCTTCTGGACTAATATTTGTGTAGTGTAAATATAAGTCCAAGTAAATATTTTCATTAAATTTTAATTAATTAATTAATATTTTAAAAAATTTCCTTCCAATTCCCACCAACAAAAGCACATCATCCCCCTGAAAAAAACCATTTTTTTTTTCATCCTCACAATCACAATCTCAATCATCTTGCGCATCTCTTAAAAAAATATAATACATACAGTAATATTTTAATGGTAACAGAAATCCGAAAAGTATGTAGTATGAAGCAACAGTGTGTCGCCTAAATATTTTTTCCTGTTCACGCTATATGAGACCGCTTTTTTTTCCTTTCCTTTCAGTCAAAGTCTTTTTCCTCATCCGAACACATTCAACAGTCTATAAAAGAAAATGTGCTATAACGTTTCTGTTTCAGAACTCTTTCAACCAGTTGAAGCGTAAGGTGCGATCACAAAAAAAAATATTAGTGAAGAAAATACACGAAATAAGAAAATTTAATTTTTTTTAATTGCTAGAATTATTTTTGTTAAATATAATTTTTAATTTTTTTTTTTTGTGGAATAAAAAAAAGTTTTTTTTAATTGATAAATAAAAAATAGTAAAAAAATGGCGAATGTAGATTTATTAATGATCATCCTTATCATTGGATTAACAAATGTCCATTGCATGTCAATATTAAAGCGTAGTGAGGAACGCACTGATAATAATCTCGAGAAAGTCGATGAGTCGATATACAAAGTAGATTATGACGTATATCCGGTAAGTTGAGTGGTGATTTATATGAATGTGATGTGCTCTTATAAAAAATATATACATAAATTGTGCGTATAGTCAAGAATCTCCTACACATAAAAAAATATTCAATTTATTTTTTTTTTTGCTATACAGTTTAGAGAAATATAAAAATTGATAAGGGAGAGAAAATTAAATTTTTTTTTTGTATGTTAATAAATTTTCACATATGCCATGTCGTGAGGCTAAAGCAATAAATCACATAATTGGACATGCAAGGTTTTGAATTCATTCTAAAGGTGTAATTTCATCTGCTGTCTTTTATACCGAAAATAAAGCATGCGTTCTATGATAACCAAAAAAAAGTGTTGAGTTCTTTTACCTGTTGCATCTTGTTGTGGGTGGGATTTTGGCGTTTTTATTTGTGAAGAGTCAAGGAAATTTTTGGGATGAATTATAAGAAAATTGTATTTGGAGATCAGACGTTATTGTTGAGTTGAGGGCTTTTGGGAGGCTTTGAATTGAATGATTCTCATGTGAAGTATATTTTAGGGTAGATAAACTTTAAAGTGTTGCTAATATAATGTGGAATAGGTCAATTATACAAATTTGGAATGAAAAATGATAAAAAGAGATTAACAATAGAGTTAATCACATTTTTTGTTAATTTAAGTATAGAAAGTAAAGTGTTTTTATTCGGTATTCAATACTTTACAACGTAAAAAAATATTTTTAAAGGCTTCATAAAAAATTGAAAGCTTTTAATATTAATTCATCAAAAAATTTAATAAACTGTGCGAATTTTTTTAAATTGAATTAAATTAATTAACTATTAAAAACTGAAATAATTTTTTATCTCACTATTTAAGCCTTAATTAATAAAGTTAACAACTAATAAATTCAAAAACATTAAAAAACTAAACAAATATTACTTTTTTTAAATCAAATAATCTCTTGATAAACCAGAATATTTCCTCCACAAATTGTGTTTATTTCTCCCACGACCTAGTAAAATAAACCTTGATAGTAAAGAATTTATTCTCCATATTTACAGTCTGATGCAAATAATGTATGTTAAAAATAAAATCCTAATTAAATATGAAAAGTTTGAAAGGTTAAAATATTGAAGAGGATTATATATTAAAATATTCACAAAATTCGTCATTTGTAAAAATTTTTGTGAGATACCCCATTAACCAAAAGTTAGTATACAGCGAATTTGGAGTTAGTTACAAATTTTCTATATATTTGCTTAACGCTAACTTTTGCGTCTAGACAGGGATCTGCGCAGTCCTCCCATGTAGATAGTCTACAGCAGCTAGTCTACAGACAGTCTGTACACTTGCTTTTAACTATCTACTTTAAGAAAATTTTCGAAAAATTTGACACATATTATCTATATATAGCATGTTAAAAGCCAGTTACATTTAGATAGAATTTAGATAGCCATTGAAAGTTAGTTTAAATCATGCTTAAATCGTGTTGCAAAACCTATTAAATTCAGCTGAAATTTAAAATTTTAAATAAATTAATGCATTAATTTATTAAATTTTAAAGAATTACTTTTATTTTATATTATGTTTTATTTAAAAAATAACAGAAAACATTAAAATGAATAGAATATGTAGCTGCAAAATAAATAATTAAATTCCTGAAAAATGAGTAAACATGAATTAATGCTGGAAATAAACAGAGAAAAAACAGAAAAGCTTAATACTGAAAACAAAATTATTAATAAATTATTGATTCTGAAATGCAAACGTTAATAAATTAATAGTTAAGTTGCTTAAATTTCAAATAATTGATACTTACTTTAGTTCACAATCAACTTACACGATACTTAAATTTTCCAAAGTTTCCATATATCACCTAAATTCCATGATTTTTATGTAAAATATACTTACATTATAACTTCACTTAGTTTAAATTTCAATTTTAGCACCAAACAACACTTAAATTAATAAATTTTAACTTTTTTCTTTTCTTTCACCTTATCACTTTGACTTTTAAAAACAAACTAAAAATTCTCATGTGCGCACTTTCTTAAAAATTCTTAATTAAAGATAGATGTTAACTATCTGAATTAAGAAAGTAATTTTGAACTAGCTAGAAACTAGTTAAATGTAGATACTACACAGCTAGTTGTAAAAGTCTTGTATAAGATGTTCTAAAAACTTTCCAACTGCAGAAAGTATTTAGTTAGTTCTTCAAAGCTAGTTAAAGATATGCTAAGAACTAGCTATTTTTTGATAGATTTTTGTAGAAAGTGTTAAGAATTTCTGGAGTTATAGTTTAGCAAGCTTTTTACTAGTTTATAAAAAGAAATACTTTCTGCGTAAAAGAACGTTCTGCGTTTGGTTATTGGGGATAGATAATGTATGTAATTTGTGATTTTTCATTCATTTTGTTGTATTGCTATGGAGATTATTACTCATAGTTTATTTCATTGATAATTTATGATGAATTGGATCAGTAATTTTATTTGATTTTAACTTTTGTTTAAAATAAATATCTTTGAGAATTTTAAAAGATTTCGTGAAAAAAATTATCATTTTTGGTTTAAAAAAAAAATAATAAGGCTTCCGCAGATTAAAATATTTAAAAATGAAAGATTATAATATTTGTATGAAAAATTTTTAAAGATTATAATCTGCGGAAGCCTTGAAAAAAAAATATAAAAAAAATTGTAAGTTTTAAGTTTGCAATTTGATATAATTGAAAAGAATCTCCATTTTTAACTTAAAACAGTTGATGAATATACACTTTAAAAGACAAATATCGAATCTTAATATTTTCAAATAAAAATTCTTTGTTGCTGCAAAGCTTTTATAAAATAATAAAATTACTGAGCAATACTGTCTAATTATTACAAATGACATTGACTTTAATACTCACTTAATCAACAATAATAGCAATAAAAACACTAATAAAATAATTTGCTGATTAGAAATACCATCATGCAATTTTTTAATCTTTGCTACTGCCAAAAAAAACCCAAAAAAATAAAATTTTCACCACAAAACAAAATCATCAATAATAAATAAATGGGAAATTTTTATTGCTAATCTTCAATTTTTTTACGAATCTAATGGATCAATCAATTATTAATAACAATTTGCCGGTTTATGACAACATATCAATAGCCACATAATGGATTGTCCATCCACACATTCACACTTTTGTGTTAATCGTGCCGGCAGAAAATTTTTTTCACAATCTAACGCTTTTCCAGTGAAAAACAAAATTATGAATATTTTCATGTTAAATAGCGTGACGGCTCAGTTTTCCATAAAATAATTCTCATTTTCACAGGAATTTTACGCAGCTTTATTTTTTGTGGGGAATTTTTTTTCGGTGATTCAATTTTTTCATGAAATAATACAAAATAAATTAGATCAAGAGGACCTCCACACCATCAATGTAAATATAGCAATGCGACGCAACAAGTGATGAAATGTGATCATGAATAATTCAATCAGATTATTTTTGACACACATCGAAATGCGTTCTTGCTGACCGCACTAAAGTTCAATGTTCTAATTTTGGATAATGGAAATTTTTATTCATTTTTGGGGGAAATTCCTTTTTTGTTACTTTTGAGACTCAAAAATAAAATCCTTACAAGCCTATTGATGTTTTTGTCATGACAAAAGGTTATGAAGAGTTTGTTGATGTGTTGTGTGGATGGAAAAGTTTTGGTTGAGTTTTGACAGTCAGGGGTAGATTAATTTTAGTATGAAAGGGGTATTTACTGTTTTTTTAGACGATATTATTTTAAAAAATTTTGAATTTTCATGAAATTATAAATTATCACACGAAAAGGTCAAAAAATCACCAAAAAATAAATTTTAAGGCCTAAAAATTCATAAATTTTCTTATCTCAAAGATCACCTCCCCTAGCATTCTTCAAGCAAAACTTTTAGACCAATTTTCATTTTTTCCTCACACACTTCCACTCAAGGCATAAAATAAAATCAAAAGTAAAAGGTTAACAGCCTAATGATGTGTTATCCTGATTCAGACATAAACAAACTCTCTTTAGCTATTATTTTGAATAACAATACATATTCATTCATTCATTCAACTTCGAAGTATTTTTAGAGAAAATTTGTTAGTAAATGAGGCATGATCGAGGAGATGCGTGGGGGACTGAGTCTATGTGTATGAATATTTTTGGATTGAAGAGAAAAATAAAAACAAAGCTTTGTTGAAATGTGAATAAAACGAGAATTAAGAAAAGTTTAAAGATTTCGTGGAATTTTTAATGAAAATTCTTGAGACATGAAAACATTTTTTTTATTCATTTAAAATTTTTAAAATGAATTATGATATTAAATTGTTATTAAGTCACTTTAAAATGTCATATGAGGATTTTAAATTTGGAAGAAATATTTTATTGAAGTGATTTTAAAGTATTTTCTCAAGGCTTCCGCAGATTATAATCTTTAAAAAATCTCATACAAAGATTATAATCTTCAAAAAATCTTCACACAAAGATTACAATCTGCGGAAGTCTTGTAGTAGTTTCTTTATTTGAAAATTGACTTGCTCGTCGAAATTAAATTTCAGATAAATAGCAAATATTTAAGAATTTTCCATCGGTACTTTTAGGGGAAATATTGTGTAAAATTTTATTTTTTTATTTGTGAATTTAAAACTCAACAATAATTTTTATTTCAACTTTCTGTTCAAGTTTCATACATTTGGAAATTCGAATTTTAAAAACACATCAAATTTATTTAGAATTGATGAAATTAAAATCTTTTTACATAATTTAAACAAAATATAACCTAAAAAATTTCTAATTTTAAAATTCACATTTATTTCAGTTTGATCATAAAAATTTTAAATTTCAAACTTGTGTTCAACTAAATCATGAGCTAAATTTTAGTTTTGTATCACAGGGTCGTAGCCAGGGGGGGTTTTTGGGTCAACCCCCCCCCCCTATTTTTACGAAGTTTATACGAGATATTATTGAATTTTTCAGATCTGAACCAAAAAAAACGTCGAAAATAGCAAAATCCTCCTCTCAAAAAAATTCCTGGCTACGCCCCTGTTGTATCAAACATTCTCTCACAAAAGTAGAAGAACACTCAAAAAAGTCATGATCCTCTAAAATGGTCAAGGTTAAATTAGTTCAAAACAGAGTCATGACATTTGCTCTAAAATATTTTATAAATAGAATCACACAAGTTCGGTATTTTGATAACATAGAAACCATAACAAGAATAAGATCATTGCGTTAAAGAAGAAAAAAAAAACAGTCAAAAACCGTCATAATTTCACCTCAATAATAAATAAAGTGTAAACATATTTTCTTAGAATCAAGGATGTGAAATAAATGTCACCAAAGGTGTTGATAAAGTTTAGAAAATTTAGTCAGAAGTTTGGAAACTTTTTTGTTTCTTCATTGAACGAAATGTGAACTTATGAAAAATTTTAAACTAAAATCGGGAAATCTGTTTGAGAAAAGCTATGCCAGGTCTATAAATTTTAAACGGCTCTTCTTCGTAAAGTTATGGAAAACTTGTGAAAAATAATTCACAATAAAATTTTATATTCAATTAACAAATGAAAAATCTCACATTTTTCAGTAAATAAAGTCATAAATATGACATCAATAAGCAATTCTCATAGCTCAAAAATTAAAAATAACAAATTACAAAATTTATTAGAATTCTCATTCTTCAAAAGTACATCTTTAATAATCACAAACTTAATCATCTCCAGATAGTCTTTCCAAAGCGCGCTGCAATGCTCCTGGATCGTCTTATGGTCGCCCTACATCACGCATTAGAGGATGACGATCCCAAGCAACTTCAAAAAATAAATGAATTGTATCGACATGGTCAATTGCCACAAATAACTCCAACATCAATAAAACCAAATCTACAGCCAAAGTATTATAAAGGTAAAACAGACTCTGATGCTTATTATGGATATAAATTGGTAAATGGACAAGCAGGTGATTTAACATACTACTTTTCTAATTTGATTTTTATATATTGGTGTTTATCGTGATATCGTTTTCGTTGATTTTTTTATATCTAAATATCACTCACTTTTATTGATAAAAAAAAATTCAAAATTTACTGTTTTTTTTTTTCAAAATCAATACACGAGACACAACTTAGTATAGACAATTAATACACATATCATCCACTTTCCATTTTATTACAGACTTCGAGGGATCGCATTTTGTGAGCTTTTTAATTGTCAGCTTTGTGAAATGACATTCCTGAAGTTAAATGATTTTTTTTTTCGATTGTTTATTGAGATTTTGTGGTTTGATGAAAGGGTTTTGTAGTGAAATGGGTTTTCTTAAACTGCAGGGGGTCCTCGATTTGAACAGTTGTTTTGTTCGCAAAATTTTCTATTCAAATCGAAACGTATGAAAAATGACCGTTAAAATGAAAATTTGAATTTTTGTATGGAAAAATTTTGATTATTCAAATCGAAACAATTCAAATCGAATCTGTTCAAATCGAGGACCTCCTGTATGTATTCCAAAATTGCATTAAACAATTCATATGTAAATAACTACAAGTAATCAAAGATGTAAAGTTAATTACATCAATTGTAGGTTCAAATCATTAAAAATTCAATAACTTAAAAATGTTTCTTCGTCATGTCAAACTTTCTTTTTTTCTTAAAATTTTTGTTAATTATTAATTTTTATTTTATTATTTTTAATAAATCATTAAACTATTATTTTAACTAATTTAAGAAATTTAACTTTTTTTATATATTTATTTACTAAATTGCTTTTATAAGTAAATAAATATGTAATGAAATAGAAGAATCTTAATAATTTTGCAAGATGTGAATGGGTTCAAGTCCCAAAAATTATTAAAAATTTTGTGTATAACTGTGTCTCTTTTTTTTAAAATTATTATTATTTTTTAGCGCATTTTTGCAAAAAATGACGCTTATAGTTTCACTTTGTTCGGCTGGCTGGCTGGCTGGCTGGTTCAAGGCTGTATGAGCTCTGAGATCTCAGAAACTAGACATAGTTAAGAGTTCTGTTATGATGAATTATCTTTCTACTATCGAGTTATTCCGGCATCGCTTATTAAAAAATCGTTAAACGATCTACAATTCCTGTAATCAACGATTTAACATTATATAAGGAAAAAAATTGTTGAAAAGCCCTCGATAAAAATTTGAATTTTTTTTGACCGTTGGAATTTAAAAATTTTTTGACCGTTATTTTTGGTCGAAATTTTTTTCTTTCTTTTTGAAAGGTTTTGTATTTATCATCAAGAAAACAGACTTTTCATGCATAGAGCATGCTAGAAAGACGGAATTTAATGGATTCTGTTATTATTATACAGTTTTTTTTTCATAAAAATTGTATTTTCTTGCAGGATTTTTTTGATGATAAAAGAAGAATTAAGGGATTTTGTAATTTAAAGCAATTTCTATTTAATCGATTTCTGATCGCTGCGACAAAAATGCGCTTAAGTCCCTCGATTAACAACACGAGGACTTTGAACATTTTTTTTTAATTTTTGATGATTTAATAAAGAAATACTTTAACATCATCTAATTTTAAAATCATCAAGAATATCATACCCCATAGCTTACTACAAAGCTCTTGTCTCAAAAACTGATCTCAACAAAATGTCCTGACCCCTCTCGAATCCCAATGTTAATAAATATTAAAATTTTTTAATCTTTCCATTCGCCTGACTCTTAAAACAAAGATGATTCAGAAGATATGGAAGGAAGATCAATGGAATTAGGCCTCCGAAGTGGTGACTACGACAGCGATTTTCCACTAAACGATGACTCTGTAATTATCAAAATTTACATAATAAAATCTCTAATCTTAAACAGCTCATTAACTTTATTCATGATTTTCTAAGCAGATGGACTTACAGCGAAGAGGCAATTCAGCGGGTCCGAATCAAGGACATGTTTATTGGCGATGTTATTTCAACGCAGTGACTTGCTTCTAAATTTGAGTCAGATGCAAAAAAATTTTAACAAAAAAGTCTCTTTTTAAACAAAAAATTATACTCAATCCTCCCATTTTCTATTTGAATTTATCATAAAATGACATTAATATCCATTTGATGAAGAAAAAAAACTGAAGTTAAAAACCTGACAAAAAAAATGTTGAAACATCAAAAAAAAAATTAACAAAATTTTCAATGCATTAATATATTCTCGATTATAATGGTTGTAACTAGTTAATGCAGTTAATAATAATAAAAATGACTATTAAAAATTGTGGAAATAAATCAAAAAAAAATTTTGTGCAAAATCATTTTCCATTTCATTTAAAAATAGAATCAACGTGCGTTGGATGCCAAAAAAAAAGTTCAAAAGCATCATGACAAGATAATTTCAAATTAAAGCACATCGACTAGCTTTTCCAACATCTAACGACATCTACAAAAGCTTTTAAACTCGATTCGAGTCCTTGATAGGCGCAACATGTCACGGATACATCCACGCAACAGATACAGCAAAAAGCTATGACGTCATTGTGTCAATAATTTGCTGAGCCTTCTTTTGTATGGAGTAGAAAATCAACGAATGAGATTTATTTCTGAATAAATGACGTCGCTTTGGGTGAGATCGGTGAATGATGAAGAAGAAGACAAATTTTAACCTATTTTTTTATGCTCAGTCGAATTTGATGAATTGCGACGCATTAAATAGTTCTGAGAATGTTTGTAAAATTTATCACTAAGTTGACATTTTTTTTTCGTTGTTTGTTTGATGTCTGTTTATGTTTGATATTTGACGTAAGTTCAGTCAAATGAATGAACGCGTTGGGGTGGATCAATGAAAGGATATTTATCATTCGGATCTTAAAAAGGATGATGAAATGTTTGTGAAAATTGGAATTTTTTTGGGGTCTTTTTAATTGTTTTTTGTTGATTTGGTGAAATTTAATCATTAATATAATTTTGTATATTTTCTAAGTGATTTAAAACTTGAATCATTGTAAAGAAATTTAGTTTGATATTTCAATTAAATTTTAAAATTTAGACGATTTAATTATTTTGTCCTTTGTTTAAAATTATTAAAACAATTTTTAAATTTATTGAAATTTCAACTCTTTTGAAATGGATTAAAAAATATTCTTTCAAATCAGTTCAAAATTTTATTTTATTTTTCTTTTAAAAAAAAGTTGTAAAAGTGTTTTTTAAAGTTTAAAATTTAAAATTTTGTAATTTTTTTAAAAAAAAAAGTTTATTAATTTTAAAAAAAAAATTATTAATTTTTTTTTATATATTTTTTCTGCTAAAAAATTTAATGTTTTTTAAAAATCACGTAAATTTTTAAAATTAAAAAAACAATAATAAAAGTTGTGTTTTTTTTAATTTAAAAAACTTATTTTCAAAAATTTTTAAATTCTAAAAATAAGGAATATAAAAATGTAAATTAAAGCGATTAAAATTTTTTTAAATTACTTTTTTAACCTACAACATCCTAAATAACAAATACTCATTTTAAAAGGTTAACGACTAATTAATGACTTCCAATCAACATAAAAATTTAAGTCCATTCTAATTCCTTCATTAACAGACAATATTAACCATCAACATTACAACTTCCTCGATTTTCCTCTCAGTGTGACATCACAACAAACAAAATGGCTTCATATAATCACATTCATTGAATAATAAAATTATTATTTTTCTAGGAGCCTTAAAACAACTTATAATTTGTTTATAAAGTTAAAATAACTTTTTCGTAACTTTCTCCTGAATCCTTTTCTTGGCATTTAATAAAAGATGTAGATTTACCCCCGCTACTCATCTCAAAACATTATGACATGTCAATATTTACATTACAATTTCTTTTATAGATATAAATGTGAGCAAGGTTGGATATTGTCCTTCAACAGGAATAAAATTTTTTTCATAAAAATAGAATTTGCATTTTAAAGTTATCGTAGTAATTTATTTATTTTAAGATTGTTTTATTACTTAATTCTATGTAATTGCCACTTTTATAGTACTTAAATTCAATAAAATGAATTTTTATAAATAAGTTAATTTTTTAAACATTAAAAATCTTTTTCAAAATTTCAAAAAACTTTAGTTCATATCAGGGGCGTAGCCAGGAATTTTTTTGAGGGGGGGGTTTTTGCTACTTTTGGACGTTTTTTTTTGTTTTGGTTCGGATCTGAATAATTCAATAATATCTAGTATAAACTTCGCGAAAAAAGGGGGGGGGGGGGTTTGACCCCTAAACCCCCCTTGGCTACGCCCCTGGTCCATATCTCAAAAGATCTTTAAAAATATTTCACAAAATGGTGAAATTTTACAGAAATATTGACGCTTTTGTACCTTTTTTCTATAAAACAATCATTAAGACATAACTTCTGCTTACGTAATCGTGTACTGATAATATCATAAAATGCGTAGGCAGCGTAGAATTTGTAAAATATGTAACATGATTCTTCCATTAACTTTTTTTAAAGTCGTTAAAATGATTTGTTTAATTTACTTTTTTTTTTGTTTTATTTCAAAGTAAATAATGTAAATTAATTTTTAAAATTAAAAAAAAATAAGAAGAAATCTTAATTTTTGCATTTACTAAAAGTCTGCTATTATTAATAAATTTAAACGATATTTGATAATTTATAAGTATTAATAAAATATGAATAAATTAAAAATTCATTAAACTCAAAACATACTTAAACATATGCATTTATGGAATCCTTTGATGTAAATAAATGTTCAACTCTTGGGGTTAATTTTGAGTATGTAAATCAGTTTCACACTCTACCAATTTTAGTCAACAATTGCTCACCTTGTATCTTAATTTACAATTTTTTAGTTATTAACATTTGAAAAAACATGCAGTTAAACTATTTTAACGATTTTCAAAAATTAAATTTACAAAAATTTAATTTTTTTTAAATTTATTAAAGAAAAAAATAAAATAAAAAATAAAATAATTAAATTCACATAACTTTATTAAAATTCAACTCACTTTTTCAAAAACAAACTTTTTATTTTTCTAAGAAAAGAAGTCATAAACTTTAAACTTTACTCACATCATGCATAGGATTTAAATGAGAAGTTAAAAAAAAGCGAATCTCTTTTCGAAAGCTATAAACACCACAACTAAGAGTAGTAAGAAAAGTCAATTAAAGTTTTTTATTGAAAAATTTACATTTCATTCATGCATATATGAAAGTTTTCATAACTTTTATTTTTTTTTCTTCTTTGCATGACACATTATGAGTGAATAAAAGAAGGTGAGAAAATTTGCAACAGAAAGAAAAGAAATGAAAGAAATTTTACATGAAAGTTGAGAGGTTTTTGGGTATGGAGCGCATTCATTTAAAGATTTAAGGATTGAACAAGATATCAGAGCAAAAACACTATTTTCTTGGGATTTTTAAAGGAGTTTTGAGATTTTTTTGGGATTATTTGAGATTTTCTGTAATTTTTTGGGATTAATCCCAATATATAAGTGTTTTGACAGAAATATTAGCTAGAAATTTATGACAGACAATTACTTTTATTTTAAAATATCTTGAAAATATCTTAAGATTTTGAATCATTTTTTTTAAATTTTGAACAAATTTTTAGGCTCAATTTAAAGCATTTATTTTTTTATTCACGACAAATGTTACTAAATTACAGAATTTAAAAAAAAAATTGATGGACATTCTGACAAATGTACATAAAAAGTCAGACCTGGGACAAAAATTAACTTTTTTTGAGGAGAAAAATTGCATCATTTATTATTACACACACGTGACTGTTTCCCTATGATGCATAAAAGAATATGCTAAGGAAGAAATAAAGCAACAAAAAATAAAAATATTTTCTGGGGGTGGCATTAAAATTGTTGACATGAATCAAATTTCAATAAACGTCACACTTCTTTTTCTTCCTTATGTTGTGCATGTTTGTTTTTCTTATCGTGTAACCTCAAAATAAGATTTTTCCTCTCCTACTACAAGAATGTAAGTTATAAAAAATTGGAAAAGATTCATCATGTTCCGGATCATTGGAGATCTAAAAAATACAATGGCGGGAATTTTTTTTTTTGTGTTTGACTTCTTTTTATTCATCTGGCGGATGCGATGATTTGCATTTTTAATTTTCTTAACAAGAAAGTGATGTTAAGCGGTAACCTCAGAATATTTTGTGGTGATGAATTACAAATTATCATCCCGATGACATGAGAAATTCATCATTGAGCATTCATCCTTTTGGATGAAATGGTTTTGAAGGTCGGAGATGGATTTTGATTTTTTTGGGATTTTTGAGGTTGATGATTCTGAGAAATTATGGTTTTGGGTTGAATTTTTAAACATTTTTGTGTCATCATACAAAAATGGTCTTGAAATATTGATAATGGAATGCTAATAAGTATGTATCAGATTTTTAATGTGACAAAAACGATGATTTTTTACAAATTTTAAAATATATTAATTATATGGTATTATACTCTAAAAAGTAATAAATATGGACAAAAAAAATCTTTCGATATATCAGATACTCTGTGAATGTCTTCACATGTATTTGTTATTTCAGGACCACACACATCATACATTCAATCGATACTAAAAGAATCAAATATGTACAAAAGAAAATACATAAAACTTTTCTTTCTTTTTGTGACTCTTTGCCTTCAATCATCCTTTCAATTAGGCTGACTAAAAATATGTAAATTTTTAAATTTCTTTAATAAAATTTTTATTTTAAATTTCATTTTTTTCCATTTTTGAAATTTGAAATATAATACGCTACTTTTATTTTTTAGAAAACTAAATAAAAATTTCAAACATCCAAGCAAATAGTCATCCCCTACCCAACTCGTCACAAATGCAAAATGAGACAAAATTTCTTGAGAAAAAGAAATTTCCATTTCATTAATTCACAAACAGAAAATTTTTTTGAAAATTTTATCATTTAAGGTATTGCTTATTTGTTGAAAGGTAGAGCATGAATAATTTTTAGTCAAACGACTTTTTATTTTTTTATATTAATTAATTTTAGATTTTTTGGTTGGTGAGGGTTGATTTTTTGTGAGAATTTAGAGAGTGTAGGAAAGTTAAAAATAGTATTTTGATGAATTTCAGATTTAAGAAGTAAAATTAGACAATTTTTCATGTAATTAAAAATAAAAACTCTCCATCAAGTCAATCCATCTTACTAATTGTTCTTTACAAGTTTATGCATTTGAAGCTTTCATTTTCCATCAAATTTCACAATTTTTGACTTGGTTACATCTACTGGGGGACCTCGATTTGAGTAATTGTTTGGTTCCGGAAAAAATCTACTCAAATCGAATTTACTCAAATCGAAATGTATGAAAAATGACCGTTAAAAAAAGAAAATTTGAATTTTTGTATGGGAGCACTTTAGTTACTCAAATAGAAGTTACTCAAATCGAGGTCCCCCAGTATTTTTATCTCGTCATAATTATCCACGAATGAATCTGCACTTTTTTTTATTCCAATCGATGACATCAAAAATATTTAACGAGAAATTTCACCATTGACGTGATTTTTTTGGTGCACACGCTTAACCATAAAAAAAAGGTGATAACTGAAAATTAATTAAATAGTTTCCAGGATTTAATGAGTATTAAAAGGTGATTAGTGCCAACTGGATTTAATGAATGTTTTCTTAATTCCATAGCGCATTTCTTCCGTGTGATACTAAACAGATGTAATAATTTTGTTCTGTTTCGCGTGTGTTGTTTATTAGTGGCTGTAAAAAGACCGAAAATTTGATGGAACTGGAGTTTTTTTGATTATAGTTTTAGGCGCTTTTTTTAGATTAGATTTTTTAGACGGATTTCAATTTTTTAAGTTAATCTTTTTTAGAATTTTAATTTGATCTATAATTGCATCAAAATTTTAAAAAACTTAATTTTCAGCAAAAAGAAGTTGGCTGACAAGCAAAAATACCCCAAGAATTATTTTACAAACAGCATTCAACGAAAAAGCTAAAACCGCAATAACTTTCAATGAAAATCCGTTTGAGTTAGTCCCCTAAATTAGTCATTTGGGATAATTTTTTTTGGGAGTAAAAAAACAAATTTTCATTTTTATTACTGCAACACTTTTTTCCCATATCGCTCATTATCGTTTAATTTTTCTTTTCGGGCCCCTTTCATTTACTTTTACGACCTTTACGATGCTATGTGATGCGAAGTTTCTTTAGAATTTTTTTTTTCCTTTAAGGATTTGATAAAAGTTACCTCAATGTCAGTTATGCGATCAAATAACACACGTGAATTCAAAACATATGTAATGAAAGATTATTGTGATTGATGTAGTTTAATCACACGATAAATATCAATTATATAAAAACAATAACAAAGCTGTATGAAAAGGAAAAATTCAATTAATGAAAATATTAAATGTGTGTCTCGGAAGGTAGGTGAGAGAATCTTTATGACGCCGGTAAATAATATCGAAATTTGAGGTAGGTATGGATGTTTTGTAGCATATCGAATTGTGTTTTGGAAAATTTTGACTCAATATTTTAATTTTTTAATAAGAAAATTCTTTAGTATTAAAAAAAATTTAAATTTAATTCATTTAAAAAAAGTTTTAATTTAATTTATTTTAAATTTAAAATTTGAAAAAAAAAAATGTACAAATAATTTTTACTCAAATTTAAATTTTCATTTCTACATTTTCAATTTATATTTTTTTAATTTTCTTAATTTACAAATCTTAATTTGTATGAATTTTTAAAAAATATCTATAAAATATTTTCTATAAAAATTCAAAACGATTTTTGACAAAGTTTGCTTGAAATTCAAATTTTATTTTAATTTAAAACAATTTTGAATTTATAAAAGAAGCAAAAGGAACTTTTGAAATTTAAAATTAAAAATTAAATCAACAAAGTTTAACTTAAATTATCAGCAAAAAAACAACATACCAAAAATTAAAATTCATCTCATGCTAAATTCACACCACATCCAAACCAACCCCCATAAAAACCATGCTGATCATTAAAAAATTCACATGTTTCGATGACGTCAGAAAATTGTGAGTAAAATAAATCGGTGAAATGTCTAAGTATGATTAATAATTTTATTAAATCCACGTTAATCCACTCAAATGATAAGTTGAGTACAAAATAAAAACTAATGCAACTAATGTACTTCAACGAAGCTTCGACACACGAGTAAATGTGTCGTTTATGTGTATGACGAGACGATACGACATGCGAGAGAGAGAAAAAATGTAACGAAAGTCACGCGCAACAGATGATTTTCATTCGGAGTAAAAAGTATGATGAAAAAAAAAGGAAAAGTAAAAAAATATTTTTTTTTTGTTCTGTCGCACAACGGAAAGCGCTCGAAGCGTAACTGTATAAAAACGTTAGGCTCTGCAGTGTATCAAGTAAGTTGTTAACCAACTGTTGAAGTGTTAAGTTGTGGAAATTATTAGAACAAAAAAACACCGACAACAGTTTTATAAATTCCAAGTCACAAAGTGATAACAAGTTAAGTTAGTGAGAATAAAAAATAAAAATTTATTCAGTCAGTTATCAGAAATAATTATTATGTGAGTAATGATAAATGAATTTTTTTTTTAGATTTTGGGGTTTTTCACAAACACTTGATTTACTGATAAAGTTCCAATGAGTTTAGTGAATTTTTCTAGGAAATTGAGTTGATTTTATTGTATTGTATTTTTCTGTTATGTTGGATAAGTCAGCAAAAAACATTTTGTTGGAGGATGAAAATATTTTCGACATAAATCATGTCAAGTGTGGCTTCTCAAGGGTGACAATTGGGTGCAGTTTTGGCGGGAAATTGTGAAAGATTTTAACTAAAATAATAAATTTTTAAGCTTTAATTTTAAAAATAACTGTTATTATAGTTTTGATACGAGTGTAAGTATAGTAATTCATTTTTAAGGCAAATTGGAACATTAATGCTAAAATTTTGCAGTTCAAAGCATATGAGCTTGATTTGAGTCAATTTGACACTAAATAGTAGCAATTTAAAAAAATTGTAGCAGACGTAATTTAAGCTTGAATCTATGATTCAAACTTCAAGTCAAAAATTTTGTTAAAATTTATTTAATTTTTTTTAAGAATTAGAAAATTAATTTTAGTCATAAAATTGTCAAATTTTCATTCAAAAGCATTAATATCACTCCAAAGCTTTTGAATTTTCATTTCATTTAAAATTTTTTAACAGATTTTTAAGATCAATTTAAAATTTTAGTAATTTTAGAAATATAACTTTTAATCAGAAAACTTAAATTTTCATTGACTAGTTTTGAACTTTTTCGAAGAATCTTTAAAAATTTTAATAAAAACACATAAAATTTCCTTTTTAGTATCTTAAAAAAAGTTTATAATTTTTTGAAAAATTTTAAATTAATATAGTTCTATTTAGCAAACTTTCTAGCCACCCCAACCATAACCCCACATCAACACCACCACCAAAAAGAAATTCCATTGTATGCCTATCAAACTCCATAAAATATTTAATAAAACCACGGAGAAAAGGATCTTTTTCTTTATAATCTGTGGCATTTCTATCCTCTAACATTCAAATAACTTTATCATGGGATGTAAAATTAAAATTAATTTCAAGTCATTAGTATGAATACAAAGGACTTAATTTTTTATCTGTGTGTTGCGAAAATGAAATTGTCTTAACGCAAAACACTGTCAACATGTGATTAATTAGATTAAATAATCAAAAAAAGAGAGTAAAGCGTAAGACATTGTTGTAATGACATTTTTACATCAAGTCATGCTCATACGGTTACACTGGAGGTTCATCTGCATAGTTAATTAAATTTCTTTTTTTTTTCTTGTTTTCTTTGTCACCTTTTAAAAAATTCATTAACATTAGATAGATTTCATTTTTTGTTCTCTGTTATTGTTGTTGTGATGTTTGATGATTAATCTTAGATGCATGAGGAGATTTGGGAGGGGATTAATGTGGTTTTTGAGTTGCTTTTTTGCAAAGTTTTGGGTTGTAACTTAGCCAGTTTTAATAATGTTTGAGTTTAGAGGGATTTTTGTGCTTATGGGAATTGAAATCTTTTGGGAATATTGTAGGAGAGCTGGTGGATGTTAAGTTAGATATTTTCTGTAAATTTTAGACTATTCATGCAAAGAATATAAGCCAATAATTGCATATCAAATCATTAGTACAAATCTTTCATAATTTTAATTAATTTGCTTCAAATTTTAATCCTAACAAATCGAAAACTTCATAATTAATGTCAATCCATCTCTTAACTCATCCGTCAACTCCGCATTAAAATTTCGTATCCAAAAAGTTGTAAATTTTCAATTCAATAATCCTCAACTGCAAAGACATAGTTTCATATCTCATCATGATTCATCCCAATTAGGAATTGCACATCATTAATAATAAAATTTTCCTTCCCAAAAACTTTTCATCTCTTCTCACATCCACAATTATTTCATTACAATATTATTTCAAAAAGTTCATTCAGGTTGAAAAAGCATTAATTTTTGATCAAATTTAAATATCAAAAAAAAAAAAAAAAAGAGGAAAAAGTTTTTTTTTCTCATCAATTAACTTCTTTTACTATCTCACTGCTTCTAGGTATTTATTCAAATTTTAATATTTGAATTAGAACTTTTTTTATGAGAAAATTTCTAAAATTATGAAATAATAAAAAATTTTTTTCTTCTTCCACGTGTTTTAAAAAGAAGTTAATGATAAAAGTTTTTGATTAAAGTTTCCTTTTCGATTGTTGTTGATAAAGCAACAATTATATGTTAGATATAGATAAAAGGAGAAACTATGAAAACTTCTTGAGAAAGTTTGAAGACCGAGAAATTGTGTGATGAGATGTGGATGTTATATGGTTGTAGTTTTGTAGTTTGAGGGTTGTTTAACAAGAAAATGGAGTAGTAAATGAAATCTGAGCTCATTCTAGGCGATTTAATGTGAGATTTTGGCGGTTTTAAGTCCTTTTTGATTTTAATTTCTCAAAGCTCGATTCAGGGGCGTAGCCAGAAATTTTTTGAGGGGGTTGAAATTTTTTTATATGGAACGAAAAATTTTGGGGGGGTTTTGGGATTTTTTTTTTTCAAAAATCCTAGCAAATTGAACCCTAGCTCGAGTGCATCTATGCATACCACTTAATAATGATTTTCTGTAAATTTTGAAGCATAATTTTATAAAACATGGCAAATTAGGGAATTTTTCCATGCATAAATTCTAGCTTCAAACTAAAAATAAAAGCTCTTAAAATTCAAAAAGTTCCAAAAATTATTATTATTATTCATAATTTCATTCATTTATCACCAAAAATTGCATTAACTTTTCTTCCTAGAATTCACTTCATCAATAAACTTTTTTGACACAATTAATTTATCGATTTGCGAATTTTATTTTTTTATGATTGCAACCTCTCAACCAGATGGCATATATTCCTATGTACTTTTGTATTTTTCGGTAAATAACACACAAAAAAAAAATATTCTTAATGTATTTTAGCAATCCCTCAAGTGAAACTGACTCACTGAGCTTTACGGCCTAATTTAGTGTGTAAATATATTGTATGATACACACATACAGAAATTCCCTCTGTTATAATATTCGATTACTGCCTCTTTTTTTCTCCTTCTTTCTTTAATAGAATTATTATGATTATTAAAATATTAGGCCAAGGAACGACCTTCATAAGAAATAACATTTTTTTTTTGTTACATTTTGAGGAGGCTTTTAAAGACATTTATGAATCCATATGGCTTTCTTGTTACTTGTGGCAGATGCTTTTATCATGTTCATTAAGAAATTTTGTTTATTAGAAAATCTTCTTCTAGTTTACATTATTTTAATGCCACGTGGAGTATCTCAGTTTTTATTACCGGATGTTAAGTAGAATTTTTATTTTAATATTTTCTGTGAAAATTTTTTAGTATTGAGCTTTTGGTTTTGTAATGAACGTTAAGAGGTACATGTAATGATTTAAGAGAGTACAGCATCTGATTTTGAATGAATTTATGACTGGTTAAAAATTTGAATCAACAATAGAATTTTCCAATTTATTTTCTGTTTGGAATAAAAGGTTCAAGTCTAACATTATTTAGTGTCTAAAAAATTTAAATTAAATTTGTCGAAAAGTCACCAAACAGACACAGCATTCATATATAACTTAGACTTAAATTGTACATTTTATTATTATTTCAACTTAATTCAATTCAACTTACTAACTTATATAAAATTAAAACATTGAAATTCTCATTAGTTTTTAAAGAATTTCTCCAAATAATCCCAAAATAAATTCCAATGACATGTCATGCTCTACACATAAATTTAAAGCCCAACTTTTACCAATATTGCATGATTATATCCTAAATAATTAAACATTGCAGCCGAAAACCGAAAAAGCTTTAAAAATTTTTTTATGACGGTAAATGTTCCCTTTTCTTTAAGGCACATTGTTCATAAAATCCGAGAATATTTTCCATGGTCGTATGCCGTGTGTATAGAATTTAAAAAACGGAGAAAAATTGAAAAATAAATTTTTCCACATGCAAATGATAGAGAGAAATCAAAAAAGGGCAGAAAAATTAAACAAACATGATATGCGGTGGTCAGTGGATGTATCCATGTTAATTCAATTGACTTCATAGTTGTACAAATGTATATATACATTCAGAAAAATGTTAGAGCTTACAATACATGTATAATTGATAGATTTTTTTTTCTATTTCTCATGAAAAACGTGAGGGGTTGAAATGTTTTAAAGAATTTTGAAAAAGATGTATTGTAAAATTAATTCCATTTCGATTATTTAAAACTAATTAACTTCCATTGATTCGAGCATAAAATTTCATTTCTTTGAGCCTCTTTCTTCAAAAACAAAAATCCTTGACATTAACAAATTGGCGCAAAAAAGAATTTTCCTTTTTTTCATTTAATTAATCAGCACAAAGATCTAAAAAAAAGTCTTTCCTATAATAAAATGCCTATCAAGAATAAATTTTTCATCATATATCATTTTGTAATTTAATTAACAATATCATCATCATGCAACAATATAACACGATGACTAAGGAAGAATTTTCTATGAAATAGAAGATCAGAACATGAATGAGAAACTTTGTGTTGCGCCTTTGAGAGAAAAATGAGAGTAAGGAGAAAGCTGTGATAATTGTGTTACAGTGTGCGTAGACTTGTTGATATCGTATGACGACTTTTTATGTGAAAGAATTGGGGAGGTTGAGGAGTAAGAGGAATTAAAATTGGAATTTTTTAAAGATTTTTTAGTCAGAAATTAATGAAGTTTTAATTTTTATGGTTGTAACTTTAATTTCCATTGAAAATTTCTTAAAAAACTCAAAATATTTTTTTTCCCTACAATTCAACCCCCGAAGCTCAATCCTTTGAGTAACACAATGACTGCGAATTTAAAGAAATTTATTCAGTTTAACAAAAATAAAAAATTTACACGCCTTCATATGTAAAATGTCAATCTAAGAATAGCATACTTTTTTTGGATATTTATTCTGTAATTTGATGGCCATTAATAGTAAAGAGAATGCCGTCGAGTGAATTTTTAATGAGTTTGTTTAGTCTACTGCTTTACTATCGAGCTAATCATAATTACTACAAAATTTACTTTATCGTATTTTTTTTGCTTGTTCATTAAATTGTTGTAATAAAATTTAATTATTTTAATGAGAATGCTGACGACAATGTTGAAATTATTAGGTGAGTTGTTAGTACGTCAATTTTATGTCGTCAACTTTTGGAACTGTCTTTAAATTATTTTGAGAATTGCTATCAATTGAGTTCTAAAATTTATTCTGATTTAAATTGCTTAAATTAAAAGTAAATCTTTTTGGGGCTTCTCGTTAATGTCTTTAAATCATAACCATCTGAAGCCTTTAAATAAATAATCACAAAGCTTTTAGAATACTAAAATTTCATGAAAATTTCCATTTTAAAATATTGATGGCTTCATTTTATTCAAATTGCAACCTCAAACACACTTAGACTTGAAAATAAAGCTTTCAAGCATAGATGTAGATTTGGGCAGTAATAAAAAAGTTTAAAAATATTTTGACATGCTGATACTGCTAAAACTATTAACTTCAATATAAGTTTTCAATATTTTTTCAAACACATTAATAATGAAATAATTCAGACGAATTTGAAAATTTTAATTAAAAACGAAATTTGAGTAAATAATTTTAAAAACTTAAGTAATTAATTTTAATCTAGTGCCAAGCTTATTTTATAGCCTAAACTTTGTTTACATAATTTATTTATATTTTAAAGCTTAAAGCTTTCTTTTAGGTTTTAGTTCTTTTGAAACAAAAAATTTAGATTGATTTTGAAAGCTATTAATAAATTCTTTGCTGACAGCTACTATACAGACTCAAAAAATATTTAAATAAATAATCATCGAAATCTCTATAATATCACATACCACAGCAATATCACTCATCACGCAATTCCATATTATAACTTTATTCAAAGAAGTATTTGATGTGGTTTTCAATAAAACTTGTATCACATTTACATTGAATAAACCAGCAAATAAATCTATATTTAAACTATTCTAGAACTTCCCACAAAAAAAAAACTGTGATATTGTCAGATATAACTACAGAATTTTACGACTTTATAACATGATATTATTCTACCTTTACTGATTCAATGTGTCCATCAATTTCATCACAAAAAAAAGAAAACGTCATGAGTCCTACATAAAATGCAAAACTAAGTTAGTCAATGAATTGTGTTCTTATTTTTGGAGAATTTCGTTTTAAGAAAAAATAAAAATCTGATGTAATTCATGTAAAAGGAGCACATTGTACGCATATGAAATTACAAATGCGACTTCTGCAAAAAAGAGTATCCCTTACTTAGATCTTTTTTTTTTTTTGTTCATCCCATGTTTAAATATTTATAATCAGCTTTGTAAGCAGATGTAATTCTGGATGGTTGTTATTTTGTATGTTTTTAAATATTTTATTTAAGCAATTGATGCTGCTCTTTTTATGGGGTATGATTATCTGTGATGATTATTGTTTTGAGTGGTGGGGGGGAAGGGTTTGAATAATTAAATTTAATAATTGCAAAACATAAATCATTTTCTTAAAAACCAAAAAAATATTGAAGAATTTTTGATAAAAAAATGAAAAAGTGTGACTCTAATTATTGGGGGTCTAAAAATAATTTTTTAAATATTTTTCGAACTTTTCCAATTTTAAAAAAATTAATATACATCAATGAAGCATCCATGAAAATTAATATTAATTCTATGAACAATTAAAACCAATGAACAACCAATAAACATGCAATCAACTGTCACATTCATACAATGCATCCCAAAAATAGTCTCAAAATCTACAAAATTATTTAATTTCTCACAAATTTCCATAACATTTGACTCGCATGCATTGATGTAATTCACAACAATTTCTATCCTTTGACATTTCAAATGCCAGACACTAACCAACAAAATAAGCACAAAATTCTCATGGACAACATGAAATCATTTGAGTTAATGAATAATATATGTTTATTGATAAAGTCACTACATTATTTGGCAAGTAGTAAAAGAATTTCTGAGCTTCTTATAATTGAAAATCTCAATAAGGAACACAGCAACAACAACAACAACAAAAAAAGAGTCTTTTATTATGCCACATTTGTGTTTATGCACGAGTTGTGAATAAATTATATATGAATCAAAAATCAGCTGCCAATGGCATTTTCCTACATGTTGATTCTGTCTTTTTTATTAGGTATTTCAAAAAAAAAAAAAAAAAGAATATAAATATAAATTCTTTCTGCACTTTGGGGGTTAAGTTTGGTTCTTATGAAAATAAATTCAGGTCATTTTTTGTATGTTTTTATAGACAAAAAAATCATGAAGTTTTGTGTTTAAATTAATAACATCTTCTGTGATTTTCTTATAAAAATAATAATGATAACTTTTGCAATCAAAATAAAGACGGAAATATTTTTCATCCTTTCACAAACTTCTTTAGCTTCAAATAACAATCTTGTCAGTTGCCTTCACGAAAAGTAAATTTTGCAATTTTGTTTGGCAATTCAAAACACAAATTAATAATTGATTTGATATGTCATGTAATGAATTGAGATTGATCTGAAGTTATATAGAGCAATAAACTTATAAATTAATGAAATTTTGATTGAATATTGAATATTAAGAAGGGGGTAATTTGAGGTCATTTATGAGTGATTTGAAAATTTAATTTAATTTACAAGTAAAATTTTATTAATTTTGTATTGAAATTATTCTAAATCCTGACATATTTTTCGAAAATTCTAAATAGAAAAGATTCCGTCACAGTCCTTAAAAATTTTATCATCACTTACTATTTCCAAAATGAATCAAAACTAATTTTTCAATAATAAAATTTAAGATACAACGAAAAAAAATTTTACAAAAGATTTCAAAAATTACCAATAAATACTTTTCATGCTGACCTTTCAGTTTCTATGATGTAAGTCATTGTTGATCTCATTCAAAGGTGATTTTTTTCCTGTCAATCATAAGAAAATTTTACGAGAACCCACGCTGTTATTTATTATTTAGTATTATGTGAAAAGTTCAGCCTGATTAGAAGCCAAACAACTGACATCGTGGTCGATCTGTTGCGTAAGTTTGGTAGCAAAATTTTAAAAAAAAATTTTTTGTTTCTTAAATTTACATAACTTAATTGTTAATTGTATTTCCACGCTTTTATAGAATTGGAAGTTATAAAATTAGAATTGAATGTTAAAAAATAATTAAGTTAAAATATTATTATACACGATTATGAACAGAGGTGAATCCAGGGGAGGGTCCAAGGGGGTCCGTTATCCCCTTCGAGGAAAAATTTCTTAATTTTTGAGGAAAAAGCATTTGGACCCCTCCTAAATTTTTTTCTTACATACAAAAAAAAAATAGGCTCCACATAGAAAAAATTCCTGGTTATGCCCCTGATTATGAGGTAAAAAGTCGAACAGAATTTTCTATTTTTGCTACGTAGTTTTGAGAATTTTTTCATGAAAATTTCTTAGAAAAGTTTTAGAAATTTATAGAATTGAATTTATTAGCAAACCTTAACAAATTTTATTAATTTAGAACAATAAAACTAAGATCTAATCACAACAAAATCATCAACCTTATAAAACCTATAAAAAGTCAATTCTATCTCAAAAAATACATAAAAATAAACAACAGCACATTCACTTCAATATCACAAGTGTGACTCATTAATTCTTAACATCATACAACATTAATTACAATGTCTAAACGGTTCACGTCACTTATTATATGACGATGATGATGATAATATGAATGCAATAGTTGAGAATTAATTTGCATTAAGATAATATCACTGCATATGGCGATGAAAATGAATTTAAATTTAGTCAAGTGTAAATATTGTCGTTGATATTAACACTCTCTCTTTTTTGTCATTAAGTGATGAGATGTGGGGGTTGGAGTATGGAGTTAAATGCGAGGTTAAATGACTTTTGGATTTAAATTTTATTTTTTTCAACTGGGTTAGTTTTTGCATTCTTAAAATCATTTATTAGATTATTTTGCTTTCATTCAAAAATTTTGATAGAAATTTAAGTATCGTCAGCAATTTTTAAACTATTGGATGATACATTTAATACTAGTATATCCTGAGGATTTCTAAAATTATCCATCTTCAAAAATAAATCAAATTTCACCTTTTTAACTGAAATTCTTAACATATGCTCCTCAATATCCAGAACATCCTTCTGAAAGTCATATAAATACATCAAATTTACACATATCCCTAACACCCTATCCTTCCTATCCAGATTATTCACGGGAAAATTGATACAATTCATAACATACAAAAGAAACTTTTTCCATCCTTTCTCATCGCCATAGGACATCAAAATGAGTGTGACTTTACAGCTAATAAAAGAATTGAATAAAAAGAAGCAAAAAAAAAAAATGTTTCAATGCTTGGTATAAAGGACAAAAAAGTATCAAAATTAGCATATCAAATACGAGTAACTCCATTGGATGTTGAGATATGACATGCATGTGACATATTACGTCTGATAATAGTCTCAAGGATGTATATCAATAATATTCACAATAGATCATGTAGGCATCACATGAATGAGATCATTCAAAACAAGCAGCACATATAAAATATGTGTAGAGGATATACAGAAAAATTTTATTAAATTTAATAATCGTGAATATGTAACATTCATGTCGATAACTCTGTAAAAGAGGAAAAAAAATTCAATTTGTTTTCGGTTCTGACGCAATTTTTTTCTTTACTTTTTGCTGAATTGCTAAAGGCTTTCTTCTTTCGATGACGACAAGGACTATTGGTCTTTTGTATTATTTTCATAGATTCTGTGTGCATAGGAAAGGCATAAACTAGATTTTCTATTCAATTGCCATACTGTCCCACTTATACATAACATCTACATTGTTGTGGCAGTAATTTGAATCCCTTGTGGATATGAGTAATTTTATTATCCCTGAATTTTGGCTGATAATCAGTAATATATCATGAATTATGTGTTTTTTGACTGAATCCAGGATGAAGTAGCTGATGGAATTGATGGTTTTAATATATCATTTTTGGGGTATGTGGATGAATTGTTTATAAATTTTTGAATTCAAATTGGGAGCATTAAACAATAATTTTATATATTTTTAAATATTTTATATGGGATTTGACTTGAATTGTGGGGGTTTTGATGAAAAAAAAATATTTAAATAAATTATTTAATAATAATAATAATATTCCTTTATTGACAATGTGAGAATCATGGCGGAACAAAAAGAATATAAATTTGATATTAACCTAAACGGTTTTAAATCAATTGTAATAGTAAATTATTTAAAAATATTAAAAATCATTCGAATTTTTAAGGATTTTTCAGTTTTTTGTTTGACACCCATCCAGCTCCCCTTTTTCTCACAAAATAAAAATTGACAAAATAAAAAAAAATCAAAATATATAAATAACTTAATTAAAAATCAATAAAAATCAATTCAATTTATTAATTTAGTGAAAAATCTTTCATCCCTTGAATTTTTTCCCTGATTTTTTCATTTTATTTTTTTTTCAAAATTAATTTATCTGGTCAAAATCAAAAATCAATTTTCGACGATTAATTTTAATTCAATTGAAAAAAAAAAAGTCAATTAAATTGCAATATTTTTTTTCTACACATTTGTTTAATTAAATTTACTATTTAAATTCCATTAGTATTCTCATCCCTCACTAAATTGAGTTAATGAATGTGCTCAATGACTTTTGCATCACAGACTGGCTGGCCTTCATTATTTATCCAAAATCAACAATCTGCTAATTATTTTGATTTAAATTTCAAGGGACAGAAAAGAAAAAAATGTAAATAAAGTTGATTTTTAATATCTATGATGCAGATGTTATGAGATGGAATTAAGAAACGCAATTACATTAGAAATTCTATAAACAGTTGTGGCTTCTCATTCTCTTATTGTTTTGTTAATCAACAAAGAAGTTGGCGTGTAATATTGTTATTTAAAGGATTATGCGGTAATGTTTACATTTTTTATGAATTGTCAAGTTGGATGTAACATTTGATGACGAAGAAAATTTAAATATAATCTCAAGGTCAAAAATGTGCGTTGAAAATTTCAAAATTGTAATAAAATTTAATTTATGAGGTTTTTAAATTAATTATTGAGAAATTTCTGAACTTACATGCTAAGTCTTTTAAGTTAGAGATGTCTGACGAACACAAATCTACGAAAAACTTTTAAATCTTTTAACCAGAACCGGCACAATAAATTTTAAATATTTATGTTTTTTTTTTTTTCACTTTTCAAAGCTTTTTATGATCAAAATTAAAGTTAAAAGTTTATTTGAATTTAAATTGTTTGTTTATCCTCTCTTTAATTTGATATTTAGTTCAGATAAAGGATATGTTTAGAGCGAAAGAGATTGTAAAATGATATCTTGAATGTTTTCTTATTTTTAAGTCCCTTTTGTGCCATTAAGTGACAACATTTTATGGCATATTGTTTTGAAAATTATTCACAAATTTTACTGATGTTTGCTAATTTAGATTGGTATCAAGTTTCACCAAAAGTGCGTAAAATTCCTCAGCAAACCTCTTTTTTGAGGAGGAAAATGTAAGAAAAATTACATTTAATGTTCAATGACCTAAATTCTTTGATATTGGAATTCTTTTATGTTTTGATAATTTTTCACACCTTTCTGTTGGGTCATTTGAAACCCTCTAAGATTCTTTATTTTTTTTTCTGATATTTTCAATAATTCATTACTAACCAAACAACAATTTTATATCCCTAAAGTTAATAAATAATTAATTAAGAATCATTGAATGAAATTTTAAACCATTTCAATCCATAATAACTAATGTTCTTTTTCCTGCAATAAATGTCTTTATGGTTTATTTAAATTTCTGCCTTTAAGAAACTTTTTCTTTGGGGGTTATTCAAAAATTACGATTTTTTTTAAATTATTTTGAATTTAAAATGGCTCATGAATTTCTGACAATTCAGATATAAACCTAGATTTAAAAAATTAGAAAATCAAGAAAATTTATTTAAAAATTAGAAATGGAAAAATTTTAATTTTATAAAATTAAGAAAATTAAAAACTTTTAAAAAATTTTTAAAATACAAAAACTAAAAAATTGAAAAAAAGGTAATTAGTATTTAATAAAATTTAAAATTCTTCGAAATTTTTTACAAATTTCTTGTAAATACCTATAACTTGAAATGCTTTTCAGTTAAAAATTCTCAAAAAAATAATTTTATCCTAGATGTTATCACAAGGCTAAATAGCCCACCCAACTTATGAAAAATGTCAAAAACCTAAACATGACAAAAATTTCAAATCACGTTTTTATTACAAATTTATTACAAATATTGATATTTGCTACCTTTTTCAGTGGTCTTTATGATTATTACATGATCATGATCATTGACCGCCGTTGAATTTGAATTAAACTTTTTTTGGGAACCTTTTTTATTTCCCTTTGAAATATTGAAAGTGAATACTTTTTCCCCCATAATATTGAATATTTTATGCATTCAATTTTTCCTCATTCAAAAGTTTGTCTACGAAAAAAAAAACTCAAAATTAAAAGTTATTGCACCAAATTTATAAACACAGTTCATGATTCATCATTTGACGTGTGAAAATTATATTAAAGGTGTGTATGCGTAGGCTTGTATGTAAACATATATCTGGTATCTTTATCAGCAATCAGAATTACATTGTAAATATTTATTACAATTTAAGGCTGTCTGGGGTGTGAGATATCCCTATTGTACTCAATTTCCTCTAAAAAAGTTCACAAATTCTCAATAGTCATCAAAACTTCCGATTTTAAAATAACACAAACTTTTTCTTCTCATTACAGACAAAAAAAAAAAACATAAAAACTTTTACAATGGCAGTCATTTTATCATCAAAAATCCTTTTCTACATCTTCGCCTGCTTATGTTTAATCATGGCAGTTGCCTGTCGTCCTCAGAGTTCACTCGATAATCAAGTGAGATGACAATTTAATATTTTTTTTTTAATTACTCGATTAATTACATTACATATGCATTGTTAGTGATGATACAACGATAAAATTTTATGACACATTTTTTTATTGTTTATTTATCTAGGATACATCGGATCAGGACAGTAGTGTCGATATCAGACGTTTATATAATGCATATAATAACTACCCTGGAAACAATATGATTTCACCTGAGGAACGAATGGCACTTAATCGACTTCAGTATGAGATGATGGCTAACTATGTTCAAAAGTGAGTTTTTTTTTCTTGCGTACCTTTGGGATACATTTTCGTATGAATTGGATGGAATGGTGGGGGAGAAAGAGAACAAAGGAAGTTAACGAAAGATGATGTTCGAGTTACGGATAAATGTGATTTTCATGTAGCTTTAGGCTTATGTTTAAAGGGGATGGAATGTAATAAAAAAAAATTTTTTATTTAATGGTTAAAGAGTTGAAGGTGGTAAGGTGCTATGGATGCTCAATTGGTGGGTTTGTTTTTAAATTACGGGAATTATTTTTCTTTATTTTGTTTGCCTTATGAAATTTATTTTAAATTTTCACCACGTTTTTCTTAGTTTGCTTTCTCCTTGCTCTGTTTTCAAATCAATTTCCCATATAGAGCTTGGAACTGAACAAATTCATTTTTTGATCATTTTTGATTAATTCGATCAGTTCAAGATTTTTCAAAATCGTTTAAAAATTCGTTTCGGGGTTATTAACTCTTTTCGTTAATTTTTTTTGGAAGGCTGTGTGTCATAAATAAAATTTTCCGTATAAAAATTTAGTGAAACTTGCGAAAAGGTTTGAAAATTAATATTTTTTGATGGACATCATAAGTGAATAAACTACAGGGGATCCTTAATTTGAACAGATTCGATTTGAATTGTTTTGATTTGAATAACCAAAAATTTCCCGCACAAAAATTCAAATTTTTACTTTTAACGGCCATTTTTTCAAAGAGGTCGCAATCTTAAAAATTTGCCAACTTAGATTAAAATTTGACTGGCAACAAAAATTTTTGATTTAAAAAATTATTTTGATCATCACAGTTGGCGAATTTTTAACATTGCGACCCCTTTGCATTTTTCATACATTTCCATTTGAATAGAAAAATTTTGGAACAAAACAACTGTTCAAATCGAGAACCCAGCGTATGTGTTTTCTGATAAAAACTTGTAAATGTGTATAATTTCAATCTGCACCCACCCTTCTTTAACAATATTAAATCCATTCCATCAAAACTTAGTCCATAACCATAACACTTAATATCTCAATTCTTTATCTCTTTTATAGTATGCCAAATGCTGCTGGATGGTCACCGGAACTTTATCGCTCACCTGAAATCAAAAGACAAGTTCGCTACCGACAATGCTACTTCAATCCAATTTCCTGCTTCAGAAAGTAAATGAATTAAACAGTTCCTATAACGATTCTATGATTTGGTCCTCAAACAACACAACAACAACAGCACTGATTAAAATTGATAATGTTTTTCGCTCAAATCTTTCATTTTTTGAAAAAAAAAAATATTAAAAATAATATAAATCTTACCTCAAATCTTATTATATTTTATGTATTCAAAATCTATAGACATGACTAGAACTTTTATTCTTTCTTTTTGGAATACGAAATGAGCATGAACATGGCAGCTTAACTTAACATTTAATCATTTTTCTCTTAATTCACATGCATAATCTAATTGAAAAATAATTAATAAAAAAAAATTAATAATATTGAATTATTTATGTATTAAGGCATATAATTGTTATGAATTTATGAGAGAAGCTAACAATGTTATGCATTTGTCATTATTCAGCTGAGAGAAATGAAGCCATATTAATTCTTCAGAAATTTGATAAAAAAATATATATTGACATAAAAAAAATATTGATGTGTGATTCTTTCAGAACCGAAACTAAACCTAAACTTTTAGTCCAAAAAATAATTTTTTATCAAATTTCAAATTTAAATTTTGAATGAACAAAAAAAAAAAATAAAACTTTAATCTAATTGTTCTATTAATATTATCAATAAAAGAAAAATTGCATCTAATGATGATTTGTCTCCTTTAAAAGTTATTTAAACAAGAAAATAATAATATAGTCATTATGTCAATAAACCATCACGTCTATTGAGAGAAGAAAATGTCATTGTACAAAAAAAAAAAAAATCCGATCAACAATTAAAAGCATCTTCTTGTTATGGCATTACAAGTGGGGGGATCTTTTGAATTAAATATTATATAAAAAAAATGTTTAAACAGCCTTTAACGACATCATGAAATGATTTAATTTTAATATAAAAATTATTCATTAGTCGCCACCAAAAAAAAAAAAAAAAAATCAACAACAAAAAATATAGAGAAATGGATGTTGAAGAGGAATGTAAATTAATAAAAAGAATAAACTTTTCATGTCTCTTGTAAGAACTTATTCTGAAGAAAAAAAAAATATAAAAGTAATAATAATAAAAAAAAAAGAAGAAGAAAAAGTAATTTTTTTGTGGAGAGTTTTTCAATTTTTATTTGATTTTATGAATGAATGATATTGGTAGTACTTAAAAGTATTTGTACTTCATTACACTGGTTTTATTTCAGCAAGGATTTAAATTCACAAATTATTTTAATCATTTGGAAGCAATGCAACTATTATTTTAAATATATGAAATTTTAATCCAATTTTCCTCTGATTCTTAACTAAATAGGAATTTCTTTGCAATTTTAAATTTTGTTTAACAAAAAATAATGATTTTAAAATATAATTGAAAGTTTATGCTAATTTTGACTTTTTTCAAAATATTGAATTCTTTCAAATTTAATTTCTTTAAGAAAATTTTTTGTAATTTCCCAAATTTGATAATTTTTTAGAAAAATTTTGAAACTTTTGATTTGTTTGACAACTTTTCTTAAAACTTAATTTTAAAAATAATATATGAAAATCATAATCATGCTAAATTTCATGTAATATAATCTAAAATATTTTTTAAAATTATTTTCTATTTTTCGCACATCATAAAAAGTATTATTAATATTGTCAAAATTTGAAAAATTTAAAGATTACAGTATGGGGACAAAAAATTATGGATTTTTTTGAAAACCAATATTTTTGATCTGGTGCTTAATGCTTAGCAGATTTCGAAAAATGGTTAAAGCATGAAATGTTCCTAATGAAATTTGCTATCCAACGATGTATAATAGAAGCCATAACTTCCACACCTAATTAGGGTTTTATTTAATTTTCGTTTTTTCCACTTTTATTTTATATGAAAAATTCGTCACTTTTCCACATTATTGCCTGTAACTTTTGTTTCTTTCAACGAATCTTCTTGAAACTTTCACATTATGTTTATATTACTTAAAGCTTTATCATGCAGAAGTTTCAGATTTTTTGAAGCCTCTCTTCATGAACTTCCACACCTTTGATTAATGCTTGCATAGTATTTATTTGTTTTTAATAATTTACTTTAATTTGCATTTTATTAAATAAAACTATCAATGAATTTGATAGTATTTTGAATAAGCTTTCATTTGATATATAACTCATTACACAAACTTTTGTGGATTAAGAGAAAACTTAACAAATATTCAAGATGGCGGTCAATTTTCATGCAATTTTTGACAAAAATTATTAATAACTTTTGTAATTTTCATGTATATTTTAATGTTGATGCATATTTTTAAAGCTTTTATGTTCCTCTACAAGTTTCTAATGCATTATAAAGTTCTAATCTTGATGTAAACAGATATTTTCTGCGCTTTAATAGTGGAATGTTTTGAAAATTATCATTTTTGTCAAATTTTTGTATGGGCAAAATGAAAAATTTGAAAATTTTCTTAAAATAAACATTTTTATTGACTGCAATTGATTGATTATGTATTATTATTCAATAATATATCATTTCCAGTCAAATTCAACTCGTGGTTATTGCGGAATTTGGATTTCAATTTTCTCTCCATACAAAATTTATAATTTTCAAAACATTCCACTATTGGAGCGAAAAAAATATCTGTTTACATCAAGATTAGAACTTTATAATGCATTAGAAACTTGTAGAGGAACATAAAAGCTTTAAAAATATGCATCAACATTAAAATATACATAAAAATTACAAAAGTTATTAATAATTTTTGTCAAAAATTGCATGAAAATTGACCGCCATCTTGAATATTTGTTAAGTTTTCTCTTAATCCACAAAAGTTTGTGTAATGAGTTATATATCAAATGAAAGCTTATTCAAAATACTATCAAATTCATTGATAGTTTTATTTAATAAAATGCAAATTAAAGTAAATTATTAAAAACAAATAAATACTATGCAAGCATTAATCAAAGGTGTGGAAGTTCATGAAGAGAGGCTTCAAAAAATCTGAAACTTCTGCATGATAAAGCTTTAAGTAATATAAACATAATGTGAAAGTTTCAAGAAGATTCGTTGAAAGAAACAAAAGTTACAGGCAATAATGTGGAAAAGTGACGAATTTTTCATATAAAATAAAAGTGGAAAAAACGAAAATTAAATAAAACCCTAATTAGGTGTGGAAGTTATGGCTTCTATTATACATCGTTGGATAGCAAATTTCATTAGGAACATTTCATGCTTTAACCATTTTTCGAAATCTGCTAAGCATTAAGCACCAGATCAAAAATATTGGTTTTCAAAAAAATCCATAATTTTTTGTCCCCATACTGTATTTTAATATTAGTTTCTAATCTTTCCTCATTTGAAAATTTTTAAAATTAGCACAACTTAAATTTTTTAAATTTTTTTGGATATAAAAAACTTTTTTGTTTTTAATTTTTTTTTGTTTTTTTTAAGTTTTAAATTTGGTCTTTTAGTTTTTTCAATTTTTTTTTTTAAATTTTTAATTTTTTGGTTTTTTAATTTTTAAATTTTTTTTTGGATTTTTAATTTTTTTGGTTTTTTTAATTTTTTTTTAAATTTTTTGGTTTCTTAATTTTTTTAAAATTTTTTTGGATTTTTAAATTTTTTCAAATTTTTTTTTTGGATTTTTAATTTTTTAGCTTATAATTTTTTCAAAAATTTTTTTTTGGATTTTTAATTTTTTGATTCTTTTAATTTTTTAAAATTTTTTTGGATTTTTAAGTTTTTGGTTTTTTGATTTTTTTAACTTTTTTGGTTTTTTAATTTTTTTTTGTTATATTTTTTTGTATTTTCATTTTTAAATTTTTTTTTGCTATTGGATTTTTCAATTATTTTTTGTCCTTTAAATTTAAAAATATTTAAAAAAAATTAAAAATATTTAAAATTAATATAAAATATCACATTATTTGCACTTTTACCACAGAGAAAAAATTAATTTTAAAATTAAAATTCATAATTCAAAAATTCAAAAAATATGTCACCAATTATTGAATTACTTCCAAAATTTTAACTCTCCTCAATCTACAAAATATCACCTTAAATCCTTGCTGAAAGCAGTTTGAAAATATTTCAAACTTAATTCTTCGAGTTGACATAATCACGCATCATTTCTGGTGAGATGGTTAAATCATACCATCCCTTGTTATCATTTGCAAATTTAATAGCCTTTTTCTTCAACTCAATAATCTTCAATTTATCACCGACATTCCAGATTTGAGGGAAATTTTTCAAATTCATTTGTGCTGCTAATGCATTTGAACAATCTTCAAGCATCTTTTGATTTCCAGACTGTGAATAAAAGAGAGAAAAAATAAATGTCAATAAATAAGAATTTAAATGAAAATTTATTATGTAACATACCTTTGCAGCATAGATGAAAAGAGTTGCTGATGCTTCAGCTATCATTTTCATATTTCCAAGATAAATTTCAGAAATTTGATTCATCAAAGCAAGGTCGGATGGATCTGTAGATGGCAAATTGATTTTACCAATATTTGGCAGATCAATGCTTAATGTATGACTCATGCTTTCATCATCGACAGGTGGATTTGGACAATTTCCTTCACAACAACGTTCCTTAACAGTTACTTCAGTACGGTATGCTGCATTTTGTTCATATTCTGCGCTATGTCTGTTCTTAATTGCTTCCTTCTTATTTCCTTGAGCAATTCTTGCATTTTTAGCATCAATAATGTGAATTTGTGCATCAATATAGGCTTTGCGTAGAAGATCACGTCCCTCGGAATCTGAACAATTATCAAATTCTTCATCTGTTGCGTTCTCATCAGGAATAACTTCAATGTCAGAGCATGTATCAGAACGTTCAACTTTTGGTTCAACAGCATTTTTCTGAGCTTCTTCTTCGGCTTTTCTAGCAGCTTTTTCCTGAGCAACTTTCAAAGCATTTTCTTCTGCAGCTTTTTTAAAAATTTCAATATGTTTCATCACTTCAGTGTCGCCTCCAATTTTAGTGAGTTCAGAAAAAGCTACTTCAAGTTCTTGTTCATTTTTGCAGCCCAAAATTTTAGCAAGAGCATTATTCAAAACCTCCATAGCTTTTTGTCCTTCTTCGTCAATTGGTTTCAAGTCGATGAAAACAAAATCTTTTGGAACGTTGGTACTATGAGCAGCTTGATCTTGGTGAACTTCAACTTTTGTTTCTAAAGATACAACTGCTGATTCAAACTCAATTTCCTTTTCATCTTCAGTATCATCGGATTCGGTTTGTAGCTGTTGAATTTCTTGTACATCATCAGGAATGTCATCATCTGAGCAATAGTCAAAGTCTTCTTCATCATCGTAATAAACAGCATCTTTGTCTTTATTTTCGCGCATATAGGCTTCATAAAATTCCTCATCAAATTCTTCATCTGTTAAGGAACTGATGTCAGAATCAATAATAGTGTCTTGAGAAATTGGAACAAATTGACTATCAGAATCAGAATCTTGGCTTTCAAAATCAGTTTCTTGAGTACCAGATCCAGTTTCTTGGGTTGCTGATTCAGTTTCTTGGGATTCAGATTCTTGATTTTCTTGGGCATCAGAATCAGTCTCTTGGGCAACAACTTGTTGAACCTCAGCATTTTGATTCTCGAACTTAAAAACTTCATCTTCAGAATCCATAATTCCCATCAATTCTTCAAAGGAGCTTGTCATGTTTTCAGTAACTTTTTTTAAAGCCTCAAATGCAACTTTGATATTCTTAGCTTCTTCTTCCTCTTCCTTCTTCTTCATTGCTTCCAAAGCATCATTAAGTCCTTTTAATGCAAATGCTGGAATTTCGTCGCTCAACTTCAAGGTATAGAATGAGACTCTTGGTGTGATTTCAAGCAAGTCTCCTTCTTGGACGGGGATGTATTGTTTCATTTCGTACTCAAATGTTGGATTTAAGATGGAAAAAAGTGGTGATGACATGATGGTTCCGTCTGTGGGAGGAATGGATGAAGGTGTTATTAATTTTTTTAATTATTTTACAGCTTAAAGTTTCAAAAAAGATTTTAAGTGTGTTGGTTTGTGTGTTGCAGGTACTTTTGGCAAAAATAATTTAACTACTTTAGCACTTAAGTCAGGTAATAACAAAATTAAGGATTTAAAAATAATAAAAAATGCTACAATGCCATGAAAATTGACAGTTGAACCAAAATAAAAATCAAAAATCCTCAAAAATTACCAAAACTCACACTAAACTCCCACAAAACCCTCAATATACACCCTCATCAAATCACTTACCTTTCAACAAAATATCAAACTTGAATGTAGCATTCTTATCAAAATTCATCTTATTCAAGACAAATTTCGAGACAACGAAGATGTTGTTTGTACCCCAACTGCATGATGATAACTGCAATGACCATGTTGCTCCGGCTTCCATGAAGTTTACTTCCTTAGATTTAACGATGAAATTTTTCTCCCAATCACTCTTAGCTAGAATGGTTATACCCCATTCGAGTTCAGAAACTGCAGAAAATTCTTCAACATCCATTGGTTGAAAAACCATTTTCAATTGCTTTTTTTGTCGATTCTTCTTTTCACTTTTTTTTTCAATTTTTCTTTTCAACTTTTTTGTTTAATTTTTTTTTTCAACTTTTTTTTTTTTGATTATTGTTACTTCTTTAGTTGTTGATATGTCAATTAATCAAGCTGTAATATTTTTTGATTAGTTGTTGATAGATCAATTAATCAAACTGAAATAATAAATTTAGATACATTTGTTTCCCTTTTTATACTCTAGAGGGCGTGCTCAAATTAATATTATTGTTTTAACTAAAAGGATAAAAAGTTTGCCAACTAAATTCAAAATTTCAGATAACGGTTATAAAAAATTTAAGTAAAAGCTTTGTTTGTATGGTGGTTTTGAGAGCAAAAATTCAAATTTCAAAAAACCGTTGGGGTTTTTTATTGAATAAAAAAGTTTTAATAATGTAAAATCAAAATAACAGTTTCTGAAATCGTAAAAAATGCAGAATTTATATTCGAATATTTGCTATTAAAATATGATATTCATGAATAAAATAAAAAAAAATAAATCATTTTAATAATTATAAATTTTTTACATTTTATTTGCCACTTATTTTTTTTCTGATATAACATTAGCATAAATACTGATTTAAATGAAGAAGATTTACTTGTTTTTTATTAAATTTCTTATGTATGACTTTTGAAAATTAAACAAAATTAAAGAAAATTGTTAAGATGGGATACAAAGAGCACAAAATGTTAAATTTAATTTGGTTTTTTAATTTAAATGAAAAGTTAAATTTTTCAATCTGAAAAGCAAATTGTTTTATTTAAAAAAGAAACATATTTAAGCATTTTGTGCTACTCGGTAGAATTTGAGCAAAAAACATTCAAGTAGGTAAAAAATGCAAAAATTTCAATGCATGTTTTTCTTTAATTTTATTACTTTGTCATTTTTTGACTTATATTTTTTTTTGGATTAACTTGCAGGTCAAAATGATTGTTTTTATGTTAAAAAAATCAAACCCCCAAAAAACTTTCTCCTTTTTTAATTACCTTTAATTTACTTTAAAATTTAAAGGTGTTTTTAAATAAAATTTAAGAATCATAAAAATTAGGAGGCATTTTTCACCAACTTGAAATATTTAACATTTATGATGAATTTGAAATTTTGAAAAAGGCACTATATTGCATGAATTATTTGTCTTTTTATAAATTTCCTAAATATATTTCCTATATAAGTTTAACACTAATAATAAAATAATAATTAATTTCTTCATTATATTCTTACAAAATTACAATTGCATCGTCATTTCTTTAAATTTTTTTAATAATATATTTAAATCCTATAATAACATTTTTAATTAATTAATAAATAACATTTTAAATGATATTTTGTTTTTCTTCTCTCAGTGTTAAATTGACTATTGAATTATATTTATTTAATAGCATAATCCTAAACATGATAATTATTAATCTATAAAAAAATTAACAGTTCTTGTATTAAGTACATTCCTTAATTTTCTAAAAAAAATAATATTAATCATTAATAATGCAAAAATATTCAAAAAAGAAATCTAATCAATATTTTTAATATTTTTTTTATATATTATCACTTTATGTTAGTTTCTGTTAAGTCAATGAATCAATAAAAAAAAGTCAAATGAAAATAATAAAAAAATAAAATAAAATAAAAAATATTTTGGTGGGATGAATTACAAAAGATGATGAAGAACCGTTATCAAAATTTGACAGAATCAGCACTGCCTGATAATTCACGTGGAATTGTCATTTTTAAGAAGCTCTTTGAATCAATTAAATTCTCATCACCACCATTTGATGTGATGTTCATTGAATTGCACGATGCACAATTGCACGGCTGATTGAGTCTTTTTAGTAACTTTGATCGGAGCTTAAGTGCTGGTCCAAGTTTCATTCCCAAAATATTAATTAAATGTTCTTCTGTTAGCATCATTAAGCCTTCACCGTCGATGCTTTGCTCTCGGAAATTCTGCAAATGAACGAGAAAAAAACACAGAAAAAAATTAACTCAAATGCGAATTGACTGATAGCCACGTGCCCACAGGGGCTTTATCACGAATTGTCCATTAATTTCTTTTCGCAGCCTTCTCTCTTTTTTCTTTATTTTTACTACTTTTGCTTCTTCATTCTTAACTGCAATTTTCCCTTCAACTTAATTCACTTTTTTTTCTCTGCTTACTTTTAATGCCTTGATATTTTTTTTTCATTCTGTTTGAGTTGCTGCTTTGGTCAGATGCATTATGAAATACACAAGTATGTACCATTCACAAGATCAAAATGAGAAAATAATAAAATAAATTAGCGAGTTGGAAGAGATTATGCGTGTGATGTGGATGGATAAAGCGAATTTTTCGACTGTAAGCGGAACTTATCCAGGAAATATTTAAACTAGGATTCAAAATTAAGAGTTATATCAATATTAGCATTTGTTTATTTGAATATGGTAGAAACATTTTAGATTTAAAAAAATTCAACTAATTTTTTTTCTTTTTATTTTTTAAAAAAATAAGTTAAATTTTTTTGAATTCAAAATTTTCTAAATCCCCACCCCCCCTTCCTAACCTGGCCGAATAACGAATTTTTTATATTATTTTGGATTTTTTTTAAGGAATTAATTGAAAGCATTTCATGACAAAATTTATATGCAGTCTTTTGCAAATTTTTGACCCCTTCCCCAATTTTGGAAAACGGAAAAATGTAATTTCGGAAAACTTTATGAAGAACGTAACAAAATCTTAGACCACTCCCCCCTCCCTAACCGTTACTAATTTTAAAGAACGACCCTTTTTTGAAGGAATTAACTAAATTAAAAAAAAAAAACAGTTGAACTCTTAAGCCAAAAACTACCATCCTTCAAAAAATAAATCCAATGCAACTTAGTTCTCAAATTTACAACCAAAATTCTTCCATAAATAAAAATCTTGAAACGAAAAAAAAACTCAAACAAATTAAAATTAATCAGCATTAATAAAAGATTGTCAAATTTCATTCCCATCAGCTTCAAGAGTAGCACACAACACAACAAAAAAATACAACATATTCAATTCTAAAAGGTGTGTCTCTCAGCTACCTACCAAATTAAAGTCATCAATATTTTCTTTCTTTCCAATCTCGCGAAAAATTTCTCGCCATCAAATCAAAAATCAATTTACTGCCATGAACTTTCGTGTTATTTCTTCTCACATTTCATCGCCAACATTAAATTAACATAAATATTAATTTTTTTTATAACTCCCAAAAATAGTTTTGCTAGGTATTAAAAATTAACTCAACAGCCTTCAATGCTAGTAAGTTTCAGCTACAACCCTAATCAAAACATAATCAGCCCACCAATTAAGCATAACTTTTGTCATTCATTGTCAGACATATGAAGAAAATAACACCCAACACGACGCCTTAAATTTTATTATTTTATTTCATAACTCTTGTATTCAGTGCGAGGATGAAGCTTAACATTTTTTTTTTCTTCATATTTTATTAATTCATAAATTGTTTTAGTGAAGAATTCTCTTAATAATTCATTATTCATTACGATCATGTGGTATTGTCAACATGTAGCGACTAGTAAGTAATAATAAATAACATTACAATTAAAACCGGTCGTGAGATAACATAAGCAGTAAAACATCGATCACAACATAAGATGATGAAGATGATGGAGAGTTAAGAAGAAAAAAAAATTAAATAAAATCATGAAGTAGATGATGATTGCAATCGACAATGAGTTAAAATTAATTAAGGCTTTTGCAATGAGTAAAGTACAACACGGCTGCATAGTTTTCATTCAGAAAATTATTATTGTTGTGAGGATGAATTTTTATTTTCAGTCATTATCGGGATTATTGGGTTGGTGAGATGAGTTATGGTTGATTTATGATAATTTGTTGACTTTTAAAATGTTATTAAAAAGTTTCTATAGTTAACTATCCTTTGTAGTAAATGCGTTAGATATTTGAAGTATTTTGGATTTATGAACTAATTCTCAAGTTTCTTAAAGGCAAATTCTAAGATTGAATCATAAACTAATTCAATCATTGAACTCTTTCCGTTTCTCATGATTTTTAGCCAAAAGAATTGATAAGCATTGAGTTTGCTCTTAATCTTTGAAACTTAGCCTTTGATTTTGAAGCATTGATTTAATCTAGCATCTCTGAACAAATACGTTACGTGCGAAATTTGAATTTGTTCTAAAATAAAATGTATTAGTACGCCTTATTTTAGTACAAGTTGTCCGTTAAAATTTTAAGAAACAAATCAAGATTTATATGCTTTCTACTTGTTTTAATTAGTTTAAATTGTTTTTATATCAAATTTTATGGCTGAAATTATGGAAAAATCATTATTAAAAAAAATAAAAGCGTAGGAAAAGTACTTAATTTTGCAAAAAAGAATTTTTTCTTGGTCGGATTATATGTAAAAAAAGGTTTGAATTTCCGATTTTTTTCAAAAATTGAGGACCTTTTAACTAAAAAATTAACGGACAAAACAGCTGTTCAGAGATGCTAGGATTTAATGATAAAGCTTTGCTTTATATTGAAGCTATTCTTTAATTTTTGAAACTTTTTTATTTTTGCTTAGGTTTGCAATTTTTCTTTGTTTTGAAGCATTGCTTTATTTTAAAACATAGCTTTATTTTGAAGCAAAGTTTTATTTTGAAGCATTGCTTTATTTTAAAGCATACATTTTGAAGTTTTGCTGAATTTTGAAGCGTTTCTTTATTTTAAATCATTACTTTATTTTGAAGCGTAGCTTTATTTTGAAGCATTACTTTATTTTGAAGTTTTACTTTATTTTGAAGCCTTGCTTTATTTTGGCGCAAAGTTTCAATTTGAATCGTTCCTTTATTTTTGAAGTAATGTTTTGTTTTCAAACACTTACTTTGATTTTGATTTAAATCAAAACTATAATTTTTCACATGCTAATGTAACAAATTTCAAATTATAAAAGCTACATCCACCACTATAATCATACCCCCATCATAAATATATAGAACCTCTTTAAAACCCTCCACAAATCAATCCATCAACCAAAACCACTAATAAACAGTAAATAAATAAGCCTAGCAAGAGTAAGCATAAGATATAATTAAACATAAGCTCCTACAAGTATATCTATACGCAATATTATATTTCTATAGATCATATACACAGGTCTATCATCATTCACAATCGCTTGGCCACAGAGTGCGAGGTGAAAGAGAGATAGAAACAAAGATAAAGTATTATTGCGACCAGTAGCTGGAATGATTAATTGATTACAAAAGCGTTGAATGGTGCGTCCAATGGTGCTTCTGTAATATTTCTTCTTATTATATTATCTACCTATATACATTTTTTTTCATATTTTTTTTACATTATTATTTTCTATATATCGTATGATAGAAGCAAAAGAAGTGGAAAAAATTGGATATTAATGTTTTCGCATTATTGTTTGCTGATTATGAAGATTAAAGAAATTTTTTTGCAATTTTTCTTTATTTTTCTCCTCTCATTTCTTTATTGTCTACTCATAACATATCTCTCGGCCTTTATTGTATGTACAACACATTTTTTTCGGCTTAACTCTTTCATATTATAAATTTTTAAACAACTTGTGTAATAATAATCGACAATGATAGGTATGTATGTTATGTTTATTATTAAACACTATGTTTGATTACATGAAAGAGAAGAATTATGGCTAAAAAAAATCTTTTACTTTAGACAATATTTCATTCATCATTTCTGATTCTTTATACGAGTTTTTTTCCTTTTATGTTTTTTTTTCGCATTATAATTTCATGTTTTCCAGATCATCATCATCATTATTATCATCATGATGTGGAGTCCGATAAATAAATTGCATATACTCAAATTGACCTTAAAATATAGTCACATCAAGTAATCCTACTCTTATAAAGTGCATGGTTGAACTGGAATATTGAAGTGGTTGGGTTGAGCGCAGTGTCTGATTTTTGATGCGTAGTTGAATGAGTTAAATGATTTTTTTTTGCATGAATTAAACAATTTTGTACAAAATTTAAAATTTTTAGGGGAAAATTAGGTTTGCAATTTTTATTCTAAAATTAATAGCAATGATTCTAAAACTTTTTGGTTGGACACACATTTGAAATTACGAAAGAAAATTCTAGTACCCTAAAATTTATTCATGATCTTTTTCCGGCAAAAAATCCCAAAATTTGTTTAATAAATATTATAAATTTAATCAGATTTGTCCTAACTTCAATTGCTACTAATTTTCACATCTAAAGTCAAAATTAACTTCCAAAAAACCATCAAAAATGCGTTAAAACAACCAAATACCTTCTCCAACTCCCCATCAAAAATCCTACAACTTTATTCATACATTCTCTGAGTATGCATACATCTCCGTCCATACGACTTTTATAAAAAAAAATTCATTCATATACAAGATAAGAATTATTATGTACAATATAAAAAGAATATGAGGCATAAAAGATATAAAGAGAGTCGACGATAAAAGAAGAATAAGAAAACAAAAAAGATTGCATGACATGCACATGCACCTTAGCCAAAAATGATATGTGTATGGAAGCCGTCAAATTATGGATGTAATAATTCATAAATTACGTCATAATATGAGCATAAATCATACTGATATGTATGTTTTGATATCGTCAGACAACAACATCATCTGTAGACTCATCCCCCGACATTCTATATGCTATGATACAGCCTCGCAATTATTTTGCCATTTCTCAACCAGAAGCAATGAAAAAATGTTTTAAACAAAAAAAAAAAAAAAGAGTTTAAAAATAAAAGGTTAAAAAGTAAATTGTGGAGATGAAAGAGAAGGAACGAAATGATGGCAATAAGGAGTACAAAAAAGAATGAACAGAGTTAAACAAAAACAGGCAACATTAGGGATGATAAAGTATGCATGAAAGGGGAATTGTCCATTCGGAAGGTAATTATGTGTGCTACGGATCTTCTTCTTATGCTTAATATTAAGTTTTATGCTCTGACTTTTATTTTTTAGTGTATAATAAGCAACAAGTTAAGAACTCAAAATGCAGACATTCAATCACTAAAGTATGTAGGAAAAGAAATTGCACGCATGTGCTGCAGTGTTGAATATTTGGGATGGATGGATTTTTTTATTATTGAAAATTTAAATTTAATACAATTCAAAATTTTGAAGTTAATTTTTCGAATTATTCAGTGACTAATGAATTTTTCATTGATATAATTTAAGTACAGGGTGTGGATCAAATTAATCAAAAATGATCAAAAAAATGATCAAAAATCAATTTGATCAGTTCCACAACCTGACAATTTAAGTACAGAGTGAAAAGTAATTTAAATTGAAAAAAAAAAAATAATTTTTTAAAAATTCCAAAACTTCAAAATCAAGAAATTTAAAATTTCTAAAATGTCGAATTTTTATGCATTTAAGCAAGTCAAAAAAAAAATTGTCATTTCCAAAGTCTCATTCAAATCATCCCAACACTGCTTCTTTACAAGCTCCACACTACACTGATTGCATGCATAAGAGAAATACTCAGAATGTCGCAACATATGCACGCAAAAAATAAATAATAGAGAACTTTGCTCTTTCAATTCACTTCTTACAAGGAGCCGTTTTATTGAGGAAGTGATGGTGACATTTTGTCTGTTTAAACGGAGGTGTTTGTTATGACAATATGAATTCTTCTTTTTTTTGTGAATAATTAAATAAATTAATTCAATTTATAGTTTGTTTGACATATTAAAAATTCCAATTTAAATAGATCGGACTGTTTGTCAAATATAAATTAGATCAGTTGAATTTGATTAGTGATTCAATGTTGAAGATACTTGGAATGTCTTTTGAGAGATGAGATGATTTGTTGATTTTATTGACTGATGTGATGGTCATGGTATGATTTATTATGGACTATGAAGGACATTGTCATACTTAGATTAGGATGTAATTAATTAATAAAATTTAAAATTTAAATTATTTTTGTATTCAAAAAAAGGTGCAAGGTTTGTATGTATGTGGAATTACAGAAGATACGGAGAGTCTAGACAAAAAATTTCTCAGATTACAACACGACCATACGATCGGTCAAATTTCAAGACATACAAAATATGTAGAGTAAGTACATAAACAAGGTTGAATAAACTGATCATAATTACTTTGACACTTGAAATTTGATAAGTAATTTTAGTGTCTAGAAGCTTCCGGAAAAATGTATTTTTGCTGGATTTGAACTAAATTTTTCCAAAAATAAAGACGTTCAAATCAGAGCTCGAAGTCGAGTCGAGTTGACTCGAGTCGACTCGACTTTTCCCAAGTCGACTCGAGTCGACTCGGCTGATTTTGATTTTTACGAAGTCGACTCGAGTTGAGCCGAGTCGACTCGAATTTTACCAAGTCGACTCCGAGTCGACTTGAAGTCTACTCGAGTTGCAAAAAAATATTTTATTAAACTTATTCATTTTTGATTTCTGATTCCGCTTGTGAAGTATAACATTTCATACAAAAATATTAAAAATTTTACTTTTTTACTAATTTTAATTATTTTTTGATAAAATATGAAGCTTTTCGATAAAATATGAAATTTTTTGAATATTTTTCCATTTTTACAATTTAAATGATGATTTTTTCATAGTTGAGAAATAGAAATTTCCGAAATTTTCATAAAACTTTTGAATTGTTAATATAGTTTTTGCAAAATATGGATCATAAACAAACTTCACTTTAATTTCATTTAAAACTATCAAACTCTATTAAATTTGATTCAAATAAATAGATTATGCAAAAACTATATTGATAATTTAAAAGTTTTATGAAAATTTCGGAAATTTCTATTTTTCAACTAAGAAAAAATCATCATTTAAATTGTAAAAATGGAATAATATTCAAAAAATTTCATATTTTATCAAAAAATAATTAAAATTAGTAAAAAAGTAAAATTTTTAATATTTTTGTATGAAATGTTATACTTCACAAGTGGAATCAGAAATCAAAAAGAAATAAGTTTAATAAATTATTTTTTGCAACTCGAGTAGACTTCGAGTCGACTCGGAGTCGACTTGGTGAAATTCGAGTCGACTCGGCTCAACTCGAGTCGACTTCGTAAAAATCAAAATCTGCCGAGTCAACTCGAGTCGACTCGGTTTTGAGTTGACTCGAGTTGACTCGGAGTCGACTTCGCCTCATCGACTTCGAGCTCTGGTTCAAATCAAGCATTAATGACCCAAATTTAAGGAACCAAGTCAACATGACTCTAAGTTTCAAATGCCATAAACGCGCTTGCGATTCTAACCTCAAAAGTTCCTGTAAAACCTCTTTTATTCCATAATATTTATAACAAGAAACAGAACACAAGAAGAACTCCAACACCATCCTACCAAATAACAACAACAATAATAATATTATTGCATAAAAGTTCAAGGTTAAGTGCGGTAAGTAAATGTATAGTAATGTTTGTTTCTCTGCTATACATGGGCAATCAAAATCTATTCAAACTCCCCTTCCTTTATGCATTCTAAATAGGAAACCCACGCATCTAAAATTTTACACAAAATAAAAAAAAATTGTTTGTTTCTTAATGAATATTAATGTTTTCGGTACAAAAAGAGATTATTGAGGAACATGATTTTTATCTTTCGACTTTTAAAAGCTCTTGTTTTTACATCGTTTCGCTCCACAATTTAATCGATTTTTATTTTTTTTTTACTTTTTTATTGTTTCTAACTATGCTCTGATTAGCATTACAATGTTTATGTTTTCAATATGAACCACAAAATGTTGAATTTTATTTCTCCTACGAGAAGTAAAATGAACATAGTATAAGCGGTGGATTTGTGGTTAATTTTAGGTTTAGAAGGCGCATTATTGATAAGAATATTTTGTCGAAAGTTTTCCAATTAAAAATCAAATAAATTGGAAAATCAAAAAATTTGGAATATAAAAAAAATTGGAAGATTAAAATGTTTTGGAAAAATAAATTTTAGAAAATTAAAAAAAATTTGAAAAATCAAGACAAAATTTAAAAATTCAAAAAAATTGAAAAATTTGAAAAAAAAAAATTAAAAAATTCAAAAAAAATTCTTTTCTTAAAAAAATCCAAAACTAAAAATTATTCGGGTGTTAATTATCAATCTAATTTTTATTGAATTTGTCTTTAAATCAACTGTCCAAAAATTCATATAAAAATAATTAATTGACAGCCAAACAGACAGAACACCATCCATATTTATATATTCTAACCCTCAGCTAATAAAAATAATAAAAGTAGTTTGTTGAGTATTATTTTTTGTTCAGCATAAAAAGTTAGTGTTTTAAAAAATGCATTAAAGAAAATTGGAACAACAATTGCGCACAATAAACATTGCCGGTAGCACAAACATGTTACATTCAAGTGATAAGACAGAAGAAACTTTTTTTGTTCATTCTTCTGTATTTTCCCTCTTTCTGCCATGGCTCAACACAATCTTTTGTGTATATGGACTGGCAATTTTTCAATCAGCAACCATCAGTAGTGAGGAAGAATATTTTTCAAGCAGCATAATAATAACATAGTAAGTATGTATGTATGAAGGATTCTCCATCATATTAAATGGCTGTAGAACAATGAGAATGGAAATTATTAATGAACAAAGGATCAAATGTTGCATTGCATCTTGGCTGATGGCAATGCAAAAAAAATGCAGCAGAATGGAAACAGAATGTAACAATTGGGAAAGGAAGATTGTGGCCTGTGTGACTTTGTGTTATTACGTGAGGAGATGAGAGAGAAAAGGAAGAAAAATAATTTGATGAGGCGATGGAATTTTGAGAGAATTTGGCGCATTTTTTATTAATTTTTAAGTAAATTGACTTTATGCATTTTTTGAGCTAAAATTAAGTGTTTTGGGTACATTTTTTCCGAAAGTTTGGTAAATTTATGCCTGACGACTTTCTACCTGATTTATTGAATCTAGCTGCCTAATTTTAATTAATTATAAAAAATTCGAGTATTTTTCAATAAACTGAGCGTCAAACCTACAATTTTTGTCAGTCATCGATCAGAACTTACTCATATTACCTGACTCATCATCCTACAGGTCAAAGTGCGTCCAATATTTCATCACCTCTCAAAATTCCCTCACCATCAAATAAAAATCTCAAAGAAGGAACAAAAAGAGAAAAAAAAGATCAAAGGCTTATTTTCATCCAAAAAAAGAGGAGAGCCTTCAATTGCTGCTTTACACAACAACAGCAATCTTTCCTTCCTTCTGAAAACGAGAACAACGAAAAAAATATTTATATAAATTGACCTGCATCACCTTTCTTATATTATTATATTTTTTTTTACTTCCATTTATATTCCCGTCCGATTCAATCGATGATTATGTGCATTTTTCCTGTATTATTGCCACTTACACATTTACTGTGTATACAAAAACAAAAAAATAAACCCTTTTATGTACCATCATCATTTTCGTGGCATTTGAAATTTTGAACAATGCATAAATGCCTTGTCGTTGTTGTGCCTTTTCCGCCTCATCATTATTGTTTGCCTATATATGAATGTTTGTTTCTAACCTTCATATGGAGTAGCATTTGTTGTTTTTTTAAAAATGCAACGTGACGGGTCATCAGTGACTAGTATGGCAAAAGGCACAATATTGCAGAATGTGAAAATCAAAAAACAAAAGGTTGAAGAGGAGAAAGAGAAAAAAAAAAATTGTTTTGAATGGACGCAGCAGCAACAGCAGCAATGTATAAAAAATCATAATGATGTATAAATGTTTAGGAGGCGAAATAATAAATAATTGAGCCCTAGAGCTACTTGAACATGCTTTTTATATTTTCTTTTGCTGCTTTTGTTATATTTAATTCTTCTCGTGTGTTTGCTCCTCCATTTTCATACCGAAAAATGAGTGAAAGAGTTAAATAAAAAGGAGGTGACAGGGTTGGAGTTTTTGGAAAGCTTCTGAATTTGGAGGGAGGTAAAACTAGTTTAGGTTGGCTTTGTTTTAACTAGAAGGATCATGATTTAGTCATATGTGCTTCAAACTTTTCTATGTTATTCACACCTGCTTAATTAAGCTCTAAATTACTTTATAATGCCAAAAATAGTTCGTATCAGTTTGATCATTCGAAATAAAGCCCAAAACTCATCTTAACACCACTTCAGACCCCAACTCTGATCCATCATATCAAAAAGTAACAAAAAAAGATTTCTTTCACATCAAACATGATCTTCTTCTGTCTTCATTCCCTCCTCAGTTCATCCCAGTATTGCGAAAGGAATTTTTCAGTGGCCCGCAAAAAAAAAATAAAATAATTGTTACATGTTTTATGTTTTAGTTCTCCCGATTGATTCCTTCTTCTTTCAACATTCTTAACTGACTTTGATGATAAATTTTTGATAGTGAAAAGAAGGCAAACTTCGATCTTCTGTGTTGTTTTAAATAAGTATGATGAAAAAAAAAATAAATTTTTCTAAATGCCGTTGGCAAAAAAAAAAATATTCGAAGAAAAATAAAATAAAATGAAAAAAAATTTCATCAGACACAATACGAGAGAAAAATATAAATATTTTGTATATAAATAAAAAAAAAATACAAAAAGAATTCTAAAATGCGACCTTAGCTGACTTATTTTATTTTGCAACAGAGAGACCTTTCGCCCTTCGGGGTATTTAAAATGAACGTTAATAATGATGGCAGAATGAGGCAGAACCGAGAATTGAATATAATGAAGTTGAAGTCATCAAGGCAGCATATAAAGTCTCTTTTTATCTTGCTTCTTTCTGTGTTGTCTTATCAACATTCATCGCATGCTGCATAAGATCTATTATTTGTTATTCCACTGAAAAATGTACACAGCCAGCAACGAGTTGAAAAAAAACCTAAATATTCCTAAGAGATATGATAATGATGATGATTTTTTTAAGAGTTGGAAGCGCATTTTGATCATTGTTTAATTTTTTAAAATATTTAACGGACCTTCAGAATTTGAATTTAAAAAAAAATATAATAATATTTTGAAAGTTTACTGAAATTTTAAAATTTAAGTTTTTTGAACTTAAAAATTTAAAATTTTTCAATACTGGGGGGCCTCGATTTGAGTTGACTCAATTTGATTTGTTTCGATTTGAGTAACTAAAATGTTTTCATACAAAAATTCAAATTTTCTTTTTTTAACGGTCATTTTCCATACGTTTCGATTTTAGTAGATTTTTTATCCAGAACCAAACAATCACTCAAATCGAGGTCCTCAGTAAACTCAAATTTGAATCGTTTTTCTAAATATTTGTAAATTAATCTTAAGCCAGTCAAAATGACCATCCAATCCACAGCTTTTCGAAAATTTCAGTACTAAAAAATTGCACACTGCAGAATGTGGCATCGGTAGTGATTAAAATAAATATTATAATGGAACATTGAATCTTAATCCAGCGGTATATATGCCAAGGGGATTTTTGTGGGCGTCAACTCTTAATTTCAGACAATTGTCTAACAATATCAAGATTCAAGAGCACAAAGGTGCCCGCAAGTCATCATCATCATTGTCCGATAGGTTATTCTTACTTTTTTCTTTGAATATTTTTTTTTTGTGTAATCTAATCTGAACTACATTCATTTAGTTAATGCCACTAAAATACCACTTGTACTTGTACGGGATATAAATCTACACATCTGCTACATAACGTCCATTACATTCAATTAATTAATTAATTTAAATTTTTCTTCTTATTAACTTACTTAAGTTCGATAAGAATGTTAAATGGACTCTTTTATGATAAACGATTAAAGCAAAGAAGAAGACTAAATTTATACATTTTCCGGTTACCGTACCAGCAACATTTGACCACTTTGAAGATGCATCAGAGAGTAAAGGAAAAAAAATATAAAATTATTGCCATAACGATAACATAAAGCAGCATGATGGAGCATAAACACGCAGAACCAATCAATAAATGGAAATTTGTGACCAAGACATTCAACATACATGTGTAATCAATATCAATCGATCGATGCGATGGAATCTGGTTTTTCTTCCCATCATTCTAAATGAATCTATATGTTTTTAGTACTGGATTTTATGAATGGCATGGGGTTTACGGTTTGTTTTGTCATTTTGAGTGAGAATAGTTAAAATTTTTTAAAAAATCCGTTAAAATTGAATTTTAAAAATTATTGAAATTCTAATTTAAAAAAATTAATTTTTAAATTTTGTTAAAACCATTAGAATTCGAAATTTAACAATAAATTCAAACTTTTAGAAAATTAGAAATGTAAAATAGAAAATTTAAAGCTTGAATAATATTTAAAAATTCAAATTTAAGAAAACCGTTAAAAATTCCTGTTCTATAGTTTTTATCAAATTAAATAAATTAAAAAATTGCGTTTGCTTCCAACATCACCAACTATCCACTTCCCATCATCTCCTTCTTTCCATTTCTATCCATGCATAAAATATTTTATTCCATCTCTATCTCCCCCTCTCACTCTCAGATTTCTCAGACTCAGTATCATTTTTTATACATTTTTATTGTCAATGACATTGGACATGCAATAATAGCCAAGCATAAGCATAATAACTTTAATGAGAGAAGAGAAAAAAGGAAAAAAAAATAAATGAAGTGCAGGTCAATGATCGTTTCAGGTCGCGACCTATACATCATCAGAAGCCAGGCTAGTTGTTGCATTTCATTAAATATCGCATTGTGTGTGCAATCATTAATAGTAATCTTAAACCGTGTAATTTACACGCTGATTGTACTTGAAAACATTAATAATGCAAAAAAAGCAAGCAAAGACTCAAGTGAGGAAATTTAAAGAAAGTCTGGTGATGCCATGACGCGCAATATCTCTATAATATATGTGGCGCGATGATAAACATCATAATTTTCCTTGTGTTAAGAATTTATTCATGTAAACGCAATTGCAAATTAATCAGCAACCGAAGAGAAAAGGAGAGAAAAAAAAGCGTAAAAAAATCTTCGCACTACTGCTGTTGCTGCCGGAGAGACCTCGTAAATGTATTAAAGATTTATGAATGCACAAAATAATGCATGTTACTGTTGCGTTGAAAGCAAGAAATACGAATAATAATAATGATAATGAAAAGAAATGCGAAAAGATCGAGAAGTTTGAGGAGAGAAAATTTAAGAGTACACCTTCAAGTACCAATTAAAGTACTCTAACTGAGCTCGTGCTAATCACCTATCGTCAATTACTACACTCATTCGAAGTTGTTTGCATACATTTTGTGCAATGAAATATGAAGAAAAAAATAAAAAAATAAAAATAAAAAAATATGTGTATTTTAAAATGGAATTCAGCACAATTGTGAACACCAACAGCTACTTGAGATTGTGTTCTTGTGAGCTACGGACTGAGTGAAGTAGTCTGATTATAAAATTTATTGGGGTGGAGAAAAGTAGAGATTTTTGATTGTTTGGAGGGATTTGAACGCATTTTTTGAGGGTGATGATTTTCAGGTGCTGATTTTTGGAGTTTAGGTAGTTTTTGAATTCTTGTTGTTGATTAAATTGAGTTTAGAGGTTAGAACTAATTAATGTTCTGCAGATGATGGATAATAAGGTAAATTAAGACATATTTTTCTCGATACTTTATATTTTTGTCAATAAAAAGAATTCTTTTTTTTATGATAACTATCCAAAAGTATGGTAGAGTTATGACCAGAATTGACTCTAGTTTAATTTATTATTTCTTGGGTACCTTTAATTAGGAAGCTCATATTTAAACACAAATTTACCAGCAAACTATTCATGAGTTTATTTGAGAAGAAATATTAAATTTACTAGAATTTGTAGAGTTCCAAGTTGTAGAACTTGTAGAGAGACTGTTCCCTAATTAAGTCATGTATGATCTAATAAAAAATTGAGAATTTATTTATTGAAAAAAGTTAAATTAATTCATCGTTCAATTATGATTGCTATCCTCATTTTATTCCAGCATACAAGTTTGTCAAAGAAGTTAAAACAGAGTTCAGTTCATGAACCAAATTAACCCACATCCTTTACATTGTACAACATCCAATTCTCCCCAGTCATTCAAAACCAAACTGCAGACTTAATCTCATTACCTCATCATACAAACTAAAAAGAAAAATCTCCACAAAAAATACTTCCCGCTTCTTATAAACACACTTATTTTCTTCTACATATTTTGATGCCATGTTGTGTGCAAAATGCAAAAAAAAAAATAAATAAAAATAAAAATTAACCGCACCATGAATAAAATGAAATGATGAATTGCCATACAAACATGAAATGAGTGCTCGTAGGTAATTAATAATGAGATTAGAGCACTTTCGTATTAAAAAATACACATATTCACTGCGATATGCATGCATACATAGTATGGAGTGTAAATTTGCTTCTTATTTTTTATGAGCTGAATATGAGAATAGAGTGAATTTTTATGGTCTCAAATGGCACTTCCAACTCCTGATGATCATCATCTACACTGCTGCTGCTGTTGTTGATGATTATGGGAGTCACTTGTCTTTTTTTATATATATTTTATTCTTAATATTTATTGCATGGAAATTGCACCGTAAAGTTAGTGAAGTCTATGAGTAATGAACTGCAGAAAGGTGCAAATGCTCATACACAGGCAATAATGTAGAAAATAAAGATAGATAGATAGAAAGAGATTTAAGTAAAGTAGCAAACCATGACCAATGGAAAAATTGCATTTTTTTTTATTCATTGAATAATCTTGTTAATGCTGTTAATAATGTTTTAAAATGTAATAAAAGTAGTCAGATTTATCAGTTGGACAGCAACTAACAAATGAATTTGAGTTTGAAATTAGAGATAATGGAAACTGGTTCGAATGAGAATTGGAAGCAAATGAGGCGGACTATATTTTTTTGGAAAATATTTTCTTGGAATGGAATTTTTTGGAAAATATTTTTCTGGAAAAGGAATTATTTGGAATGGATTTTTTGGAATTGCAGTTTTCTGGAAATGGATTTTTTTGGAAAAATTTTATTTGGAAAATAATTTTTTGGGAAAATTTTATTTGGAAAATAATTTTTTGGAAAAATTTTATTTGGAAAAAAAATTTTTGGAAAAACTTTATTTGGAATGGAAGGTTTTGGAATATAATTTTTTGGAAAATTATTTTATTAGAATGTTTAAAAACATGCTGGATTTTTATTAAGGATTTAAAATTTTCCATCAAAATAAATCAAACGTTCCTATTGATAATTATATACAAGTCACTCATAACGGGAAACAACTTTTAAATTTATTGTTTTGAATCATTTTCCAGGTTACTGATCATTTTTGTAGATTTCCAGAAGATAATGTACTCTGTTTTGGCCTCATTTAATTTGATTTTTCCAGTCATGAAAATAATTCTGCAAGCTATTGATTGTTCTTGCCCGACTACCGTCACTTCATTTCGAAAATCTTCGATTTTTAACTGATAAATTTCGAAATGTCAGTAGTTGGGTTCTTGCCAGCTCCGATTTGATTGACTTTAAATTTGTTCATGACGATTCGACAAAATAGGTAGTGTCATCTGCATAATTAGTCAAATAATTTCAATGATTCATCTGAATTTTAAATAAATACTAATTTTTTTTAAACATCCTAATAAAATAATTTTCCAAAAATTTATATTCCAAAACTTTCAATTCCAAATAAAGTTTTTCCAAAAAAAATTTTTCCAAATAAAATTTTTCCAAAAAATTATTTTCCAAATAAAATTTTTCCAAAAAAATCCGTTTCCAGAAAACTGCAATTCCAAAAAAATCCATTCCAAATAATTCCTTTTCCAGAAAAATATTTTCCAAAAAATTCCGTTCCAAGAAAATATTTTCCAAAAAAATATACTTCCCCGCAAATGAGGAGTCAAAATGATCAATCAAAAAAAAATGTTGAATGACTTGATTATTATTAGCATAATTTATCGTCAAAAAAAGGCTAAATGGCCAAGAAAAGAAGAAAATAAAGTTAACGAATCAAATCAAAATCAAAGCTCATCTCGCAATCTGTTACGAATCATTTTGATGGAAGTTGTTTTGTGGGTTTTGTGTTGAATGGTTTTGGAGGGAAATTATTTTGGCAGTTTGGGGGTCTGGGATTTAATTATTTTGGAAATTTTGAAAAATCTTTTTTCGTAATGAGCTTTAATTATAAAGTTTAAATTTGTATTTAAGAATTTTAAAAATTTTCTAAACAATTTTAAAAATTTTGAAATTGATTTTTTTTTAAAAAAAAAATAAAATTGAAAAATTTTTGATATTTTTTTATGAATTTTTTTAAACATTTTAAATTGATTTAAAAAAATGTTTTCAATTTAATTGTTAAATAATATTTACCAATTAATCAATAAAGCGCCTTAAGCTTCTTAACATAATGTATTATTTTGAAAAATTCCCGTGAAATAATTTTTAATTCCACTTGCTGTCTTCAAATAAAAATTTCTCTCAAAATTACAACAGCAAAAAGAGAAGAGATTTTTCAACAATAATGGACATTCATCGAGCAATAATGGCAATAACTTTTACTCACTTCCTCAACAATTCACACAGCAGCCAAAGCCCGTAATGGAAGAGATCAAGTTGATGAAAAGAATGAGAATTGAAGAAGATGTGAACGATGTTGAAGAAAAAAAAAGTCAATAGAACTTTTCTTAGACTCGAATCGCCAATGGAATAAAGAAATACGAGAAAAATTTAATACCGTTTTTCTTTCTTTATTTTTCGCATTTAAAAAAGAAATATGTATAGGAAAAATTGTATTGGAATCTGGATGATGATGATTCTTTTGCATCCATTCCACTCACTCAACTTCATTCATTTTTTTTTGTATTTCATTTTTTATGAGTTCATTGATGATGATCTAGTTTAACTGTTAAAGTCAATCGGAATCACAGATGGTTGGTTGATGATGCACACAAGAGATTCTTCTTGATGCTACTTCTACCAACTTACTGTTGTTGCTATATTGTATATTATTAGTGAAAAACGGTAATGAAGGCAGTGAAGATTGTAAGTTTGTGAGGTTTTTGTGGTTCAAAAGCGCAAGATTCGAACCTTTGATGAGATTGAGATTTTTTAAGGATTTTTGTATGGAATTTATAAACTTCACAAGAGAATGTTTTCAAGATAAAAAAAAATTTAAGTTCGAAGAATAATGACTTTAGTTATGGAAATTAGTGCTTGATCTTCTTAATTTTATTGTTTTGGAAAATTTTGGTTAATTTCACAATAATTTGACAATAATTTATTAAAATTCTATAATTTGATTTCTACTAGGAAACGAACCTATAATTTATTTCATATTACTAAAAATAGACAGCCAGACCAGATGTATCCATTACCATCAACTCCCAATAGAAAACCCTCCATCTCAAAAATTCCATGAATCAACAACTGTGATGAGCATTGTAACCACAAAGTTGTGGCTCACTGAAATGGAACAGGTTACATTAAGATTCCTTTTTTTTATACATTTTATTCCTTCAAGCATCTTCAATTGCGTGTCGATTTGGCATATAATCATTAACGTTCTGCTTCTTTTGCATGCATTTTTTTGTATTAATGTGAAGCTATCCCCAAAATCCATCCCCAAATTTATCGGCCGATTATCGGCCGACAAATTCTTTTGCTTACGTATATCGGCCGACACGTATCGGCGGTCTTACGTGCAATTTATCGGCCGATTTTTGTCGGCCGACATGTTGTATGCAAGTTTTTCTCTTGCATGCAATTTTGAAATATCGGCCGATTTTGTCGGCCGACTTTTTTCTGACACTTAGGATTTGAATTCGTAACCTTTGGGTGCAAAAAAAAGAAATTCTAATCACTAACCACTTGAGCTATTAAGGTTAATATTATTTTTGCTATTATATGGCTAAAACACTTATATAAATTATTACTTTTTCCGTAAATATAGAAAATAATTATGTGAGTATTATTCACTAATACATTTATACTTTTAATTATATACTTCACAAGAATCAAAAAATTTAAAAATCGGCCGATTTTTGTCGGCCGACTTTTTTTCAAAACTTGGTATTTAACTTATCATTTGTTGAAAAAAATAAACTTAATCATTATCTAATTAGTTTAATAAGTATAATACAAATATTTGCAATCAAAAGAAAAAAATTGGATTCGTCTAATTGATTTATAATCGTTTAGTTATTAGATTTCATCATTTTATCTCAAGAATGCTTAATCAAAAGAATTTTATTGGACTTTGAAAATTTTGTGATCTGAGAAATGATATTTAATTTAGATTTTTTGTTGATATACACACAAAACAGCAATTTTTGAATTTTCGTAAAAATTTTTAATGTTCAAAATTTGAGTTTGGTTACATTACATTAATAATAACAATAATTCTTTATTTTAACCCATGATATAAGTCAGAACAGAAAATAAGATATCTTGATATCAACTTAGTTTGTATGCTTGACTCTGTGAGTTAAATTTTAATACAAATTTTTTTATTGAATTTTTTTCTTTTGATTGCAAATATTTGTATTAGACTTATTAAACTAATTAGATAATGATTAAGTTTATTTTTTTCAACAAATGATAAGTTAAATACCAAGTTTTGAAAAAAAGTCGGCCGACAAAAATCGGCCGATTTTTAAATTTTTTGATTCTTGTGAATAGGGATTTCAATCCCGGACGGTTTTTTCAATCCCGGGATTACGGTATTGAAAAATCGTGAACCCGGGATCCCGGGATTAAACCCGGGATTGAAATTAAACAAGAATCAGATTTAAAACCACTTTTTTGATGTCCAAAAATACAAAAAATAAGTTATTCTCATTAAATTTGTGTATGTAAATTGTTCTAACTAATTACTCAATCAAATATTTGCTTAAAATTTAATAATTTAATTTCTTGAAATTGTCTGAATTTAAAATCTCCTAATTTCTTTTAAGCTACATAGCACTTTTTTATTAAAGAATTGAAAATTAAAGAAAAGTACCTATGTATCAAATTTTCATAAAAAGTATGGTTTTTAATACTTTATCACTTCAGTGATATCAGTGCACTGATATTGTGGTTTGAAAAAGTTGAATAATACCTAATTCGAAAATGGAAACAACAAATTTATAAAATTTTAACTAATATTCGACAAGCATTGAGAATTGAGTTGAAAATTGTTCTACAAAAAAGATTCATAATTAAATAGAAATGTTTTAAGTAAATTACCTCGCCCCTAAATTAAAATCAACGATTTACCCGACTACCGACACTTCGAAATTTGTCAGTTAAATAGTAAATGTGTTTGTAATTTTTTTCACCATTTTTAATTTTCAAAATGATTTGTCAATTAAAGTTTGTTTATATACGCTTTCTTGATTAAATGATAAAAAAACGCTAAAGAATGCAATTAATTTTGATGAATCAAGATCCAGAATGAAAAATAGGGATAAATATTTTGATTTCAACATATTTTTCATCATATTTTGATATTTGTGGTCATTTAATTTCGAAAAACTTCAAAAAGAAGTGACGGTAGTCAGCGATTTACATTTTAAAAGAAAATTTTAGTAATTTCAGATGTTTTTTGATACACTTTTACGAAAATATGCCGAAAATATAGAAAAATAAACATTTTTTGACTTCAAAATTTTAATTTTTTTTTTAAATCAAGGAAAAATTTTCAAAATGAATGAATACCGTAAACCCGGGATTGACAATTTTTCAATCCCGGGATTACGGTATTGGAAAATTCGGTCCGGACCCCGGGATCCCGGTTTTCGGGATCCCGGGTTTGAAATCCCTACTTGTGAAGTATATAATTAAAAGTATAAATGTATTAGTGAATAATACTCACATAATTATTTTCTATATTTACGGAAAAAGTAATAATTTATATAAGTGTTTTAGCCATATAATAGCAAAAATAATATTAACCTTAATAGCTCAAGTGGTTAGTGATTAGAATTTCTTTTTTTGCACCCAAAGGTTACGAGTTCAAATCCTAAGTGTCAGAAAAAAGTCGGCCGACAAAATCGGCCGATATTTCAAAATTGCATGCAAGAGAAAAACTTGCATACAACATGTCGGCCGACAAAAATCGGCCGATAAATTGTACGTAAGACCGCCGATAGCTGTCGGCCGATATACGTAAGCAAAAAAATTTGTCGGCCGATAATCGGCCGATAAATTTGGGGATGGATTTTGGGGATAGCTTCACATTAATTTTTTTTGTGATGTTCTTTCTGATTTCTGTTGTTTCCATAAATGAGAATCGTTTGTAATGAACTCATTATATCCATAACCCCTCACTCAGAAATGATTAAAATGTGTAATTTACTTCTCGAAAAAAAAACGGCTACAAAAATTAAATAAAAATTAATCACAACAAAAATCTTTGGCTACAAAATTTTCAAAGCGATTAATGATTCGTGATTTTGCGATAATTTCAAACTAGACCAGTTCTTTTTTTTCGTATTGTTAAATGCATTAAGGCACTATATTAGACTAATAGGATTAGAACTATAACAGAATCACGTAGTAGATAAGTTTCTGCTTCTTTTTGACGACTTAATAGGTTTAACTGATTTACAATCACAAGTAGCAGCCGTTTTGATTGTTGTTATTTGCCATTATGGAATTTTATTTCAGATATTAATCTGATTCGGAGTTTGATAGAATGACTTTAAAAATTGAGTTTATATGGAGCATGTGTGGCTGGATCAATGTCCAGTTGGGATTAATTTTGGATTTATGACTTGTGCTTATTTGATTTGTTTGGCGTTAAAAAAAGTTTAAAATTTTAAAAATAATGCTTTAGCAATAATATTTCTATTAAATTAAAATTATAAAAAAATGAAAAATTTTAAATCAATCTTTAGAAAATTAAATTATCTAGATAATTATAGATCAAAAAATAAATTACAAAAAAAAATCATTTTTTTTTTAAATTTAAAAAAGAGCAAAAATGCAATAAAATTAACCCAAGAACATAATTGTACTATAAAATGAGATTCGAACTCATGATTCTCGAAATTCAGAGTAAAATTTTGGAAATTTTGTGACTTATTTAACTTTACTTAAATCACTATCAGTTCACTTAAATTCTTTTGATTTATTTTTGCAAAAAGACATATAAACATCACATCAATTTCAACTAAATACACACTTCCCATACCAAAGAATCAAACTAGATAATCAACCCATCTAAACATAATAATATTTAATCTTAACCACAACATTTCCCATAAACACATAACATATCCACAAGTAGCTTTTCATCAGCCATAAACTTCAGTTAAACTTCATCAAAATGCATTAAAAAAGATCTTCATAAAGGCAGTCAAGAAGAAGAAAACGATAAAAGTTGCATTATTATATGCAGCATGCTAAGCGCTTCCACATTTAATTTTGAGGAAGATAGAGAAAAAAAAGATGCACAATGTAATAGTAAGTAGAAGCAACTTTGAAAGGTCATCATTATTAACATTTTTTTTTTCTTCTTCATTTCTTATTTATGACAAGCAAAAAAAAGCACATTTCTTCTACAGCTGGCTGACGTTCAAGCTACAGCTACAGCTTAGACATAAGGAAAAGTTGTTAATATCGGTGATTATGAGATGGCAATATATGATCATTAAACGATATTTATGTGTGATAGAGGAGGTAGCGGGGATTTTGATGAGTGAAAATTATACCGAGGATCAATAGCTGATTATTAGATATATACATAGTGCCTGTCAGTCGCAATCGCTTAATTTATCAGACACTTTTATTGTTGACATTTTCGCACATCGTCATTGTCTTCATGTGGCTAATGTTAAGGCAGTCATATAAAAGTCACAGATTAATTTGTAGAGGTTGTAAAATGGGAGCTTATAAAATGTGGGGTTCGTTGGCAAATGATGGTCAGTTTTGAATGTATTATTGAATTTTTAAACTTTGTTTCAAAATTTTCTTAGTGCTTCAATTAGAATTTTTAGATTTTTAGAACTACAGAGGGTCCCCGATTTGAACAATTGTTTGTTCCAAAATTTTTCTATTCAAATCGAATTTTTTTCAAATCGAGGACCCCCTACATATCAAACAAATCTATGGATCCTTGATTAAATATTAAACTAATCTTCAAAACTATTTTATACCTCCAAATTAACCTCTATCCTCAACACCCAACCCACAAAGCAACCACCAATCAATTGAAATTCCGTCAACGAAACCAAAAATGTAGCGATTTTATAAATTTAAATAAATTAGACTTTCTGATGATAGAGGACATAAATGTTGATACAGATTTCTAATGATGATCTTATTTCTTCTTGTTTTCTTTTTTTTTTCTGCTCGCGATTTTTTAAATTGATAAAAAATTTACGATTTTTTTCTTCTTATCGATCGCAATAAAAACTCTGTTTTAAGAGCTACAAATCCTGACTGCAAATTGATTTTTGCAATATTATGAGCATTTATTTGCAATAATTTGAATAAATTTATTTAATTTTGTTCCAATTTTTTTTTCACTGTTTTATTTGAGCTAATCTCGCGTGTTTACAGACTCTTTATATTGAGTTGTATGTTTATTGCAGGAACTAGGATAGGTGACAATAAATCAAACAGTTTTATGAGCCTATTGGAATGGATTTTAAATTATTCAAAAAAAAATTTTTTTTAATCTAGATTTTTGAAGTTATTGAGTTGTTAATGGTTATGGGAATGAAATGGTTTTTGAATTTTACAAGATGAAATATTAAGTTTAATTTTTTTGTGGCCACAAAACTTCAATAAAAAACTAACACACTTATTTAAAAATTAAACTAAAATGTCAAATGTCTTTAATATGAATAATTTACAATTTCGAATGGCCCAATTTTTTTGCTTTATTTAACAGAAGAGATGTCCACACTTATTTTGTATATTTTACATATTTCCAGAGAAACAAACTGTCTCTAAAATATACTTTTAATTCAGATCATTTTTCATTTCAAAATTATTCCATTTTTTGTTTTGTTTTAAAGAAGAAAAGTCACAGGTGAAATTTTAAGTGGATTTTTAATATATTTGCATTTTGTGGTTCAGACTGTAAATCTTAAGCCCGCACAAAAAAAAAATATTGAAATAAATTTTGAATATATTACAAATGCAAGGATTTTGAATATGTTTTGATTATAATCTAGAAATCTTAATAGATTAAATGAGTCATGATGATTATTATTTTTTTTTAAAAAACTAAGAATCAAAAATAGATGAACTCGCAATTTGCATGTTAAAATCGAAAATTCTAAAAATATGTCGAATATCTGGATTGTTAGAAAAAAAAATTTTTTATGAAATAAAAATATAAAAATATTTTCCTCTTTTTTAAAAAAAAATAAATAAAGCTAAAATTTTTAAAATTAAAGATGAAAATAAGCACGTTTTTAAATCTAAATTTTAAACAATCTGAAAATGTTACAATTCGTTTTAGGAAGTTGAAACTAATTAGTTTATTGAAAGTAGATGCTGAAGATTTTTTAGAATTCTGATGCAATTATGCCTTTTCTTGAAGAAATTAAGTAGCTTAAGATGCTTAAATCTATTAATTTTAAAATTTAATATAAATTTTTAGATCCAAATTATTTTATTAATAATGAGCAAATTGAAAATTTGCATTCAACAATTTATGAAATTTATCCATTTTCAGGAATATTTTGATAAAAAATTTTAAAAAATTATTTTAGAATGCAAAAAATAGGGTCGTTAACTTATGACGTCAATCAAAATTTTTAGACCCCCTCCTTCTGTCACAAAGTTTTCATTAAATAACAAATCCTATTGTTGAAAACTGTCACACAGCCTCTGACCCCCCACCCCCTCTAAAAATCGGACATCATAAGTGAACGACCCCAATCTCCTTTTGTTCCTCAATTAGAGTTCATACCAAATTATTCCTCATTAAATCAATCCAATAATCAAAAACTCAATAATATCATTGCAGTCACTATATCTCCACTAATAACCATAATTACAAATCATAGAAATATCTTTAGTCCCAGAATATAATCCCCTTTTGAACCCCGTATCACACCTCAATACCCGACAAAGGCAATAATTGAGTCCAAAAAAATTACACTCTATTAAATAATAAAAATTACATGCAATTTAGAATAACTGCAAACTCATTTCAAGGAAGAGTCTTTTGTATTCTTTAAAAAGTAACACATTGAAAAGAAGTAAGTTGAACAAAATAAAAATAAAGAGTTATATTAATTGAGATAGAGTATAAGAAGATTGAAAATCAAGTTTTTCAGCCTCGCCATGTGTCATTTTATCATGTCACTCGAGCGGTTTCACCATAGGCGACGAGTGTGAACAGGGAGCTGCTTTTATCTGTTTGAGCTATATATAAACATATATATTGAGAAGTAATATATGTATGTGAAGCATAATTTATATCCATCGTCGTAGGCGCAAACTCTAATAAATTGATACCTATCATAAACTCATGTTGGTAACATTTCCTAGCTTTTGCCCAAGGATTTATGAATACACATTTTTTTTTCGCTGTACATTTGTGACAATCTGTTCGAAAGATATGTATCATTTGAAGTTGTTGGAACTGAAGCTGATGGGGGTGTGTTTGTGAGTGATGTTTGAATTTTAAACTTATTTAACCTTCTGAGACCAAGGCTCAGACACTCATCAGAAAATTGTAAAATTGTACAATTTTTTCCAATTTTCCAATTTTTCAAAATTGTAAAAATTGCAAAAAATTGTACAATTTTACAATTTTTGTATGGAAAAAATTGCAAAATTGTAAAAATTGTACAATTTTTACAATTTTTTTACTGAAAAAATTGGAAAAAATTGTACAATTTTTACAATTTTCTAATGAGTGTCTGAGCCTTGTCTGAGACTAAGTTTCTTCAATTATTCCTTAAAATTCAGGGTATAGAAGTGTTGAAAATGATTTTAAATTTGATGAATCTTACACCTTGAGCAAATATTTAATAAAAATCAATCTAATTTTACAGGAAAATTGAGAAGATCTAAAATTTTAACAAATTTTGATGCCTTTTGAAAATGACAAAAAAATAAGGATCTACAACTTTAAAGCACAAGTTCATGGATAATTTTAGAATTAGTGACTTAAAAAATTTTTTTGATACTCAGACTAAATATTTGGTATACTTGGATAGTGATCAAAAAACTAATGACCTTCCTAATTTTATTTCAAAACCAAGTATTATTTTCCGGTACAAATCCTCTCTTTCCTCACTAAAACCATGACACAACTCCTCATCATCCCCAATCAGAAAAAAATAAAAGAATCCAAAGAAGAATTCTAGCCAAGCAGGAATTCTTCAATGGCAAGGAGACCAGAACCAGAAATCTATACATATTGCAATATCTCCAACCTTACTCAATGTCATTCCTACCAAGCATTCTCGCATGTTATCTCAATTAACAGCACATTCGAGAAGTGCAATAATTTGTTATAATGAAATACCGCATTCACAAATATCTCCACCGACCGACTCGTTCTATCTCAATGTTTTTGATAAATGTCATTTGCATTCTAATTTAATTGAACAGTTTGAAGTAAGGAAATTTTTTTTTGTTCTCTTTTTTTCGCATATATATATTTATTTATTTGTAACCTGTCGCATTCAGGTATGGAAAATATTTAATGTCAACGTGCGGGGCAGTTTGCAGTTGTCTCTGTCACACATGATCATTTGTTCGCGTGAATAATCTGTAATAGACTGACTGGAGAAGAAATGGAGGAGAGAAAATAAAAAAAAATTCTGCGCAATTAGCTTTGGCGACAATTTATTTGTATGGTTAATAGTTGGCAATTATTTAAGTGAGAAATTGAACTTAAGCTCATGTTTGGATTTTTAGCGCATTTTCCTCTTGGGAAAAGGACGCTATTGTCCGCACTTTGTCTGTCTGTCTGTCTGTCCGTCTGTCTGTCTGTCTGTCTGTCTGTCATCGCATCTCCTCCTAGGGATTAAGCTTTTTTGATGCGGTTTTTGGCTTAAAATATGTGTAGTATGTCTGGCTACCATGTAACCAAAAATCAGCACGAATGGTCACTTCCTCTGCTGGAACCAGCGTAAAAAGTGCCAAAAGGCCATTTCTTTGTATGTGTTAGTGTGGTCGAATGCACTAAAATGTTGACTTTTCAAAAACTCAGCCTTCCTAGGTTCAAATCCCACCAATGACAATTTTTTTTTTTGCTTTTTTTGATACTTTTTTGATTTCTTATAACATATAATATTGAATCATGTCATAATTTTCCATTTTCACAATTTTCCCGAGTTTTTCCGACGATTTTTGTTAAAATTTTCAATATTTTTATACAATTTTCATAGATAATTAATTTTTTTATATATATATATATATTTTTTTTAATATTTTAGTTGTTTAGTTTTCTATTTTCATGGATTTTTAATAGTTTTTCCGGAAAATTTTGTGAAATTTGAAAAATAATTCACTTTTATTAAAAAAAAACTCATCAATATAAATAATCAATTTGTCACATGGAAATTTCAAAAAAAGAATAGCAGTGGCGTAAGTGGTAGAGTGCGCGACTAATATCATGAGGGTCATGGGTTCAAACCTAGCCAGTGACCAAATACTTTTTTGGTTTTTTTTTAAATTCTATTGTATGTTGCATTTATGTTTTTCATCTATTTTTTTTCTGTCAATTTTATATTTTTGGATAAATAAAGAATGGTTATAGTTAAATATTTGGCTTTGTACTTTTGGGGTTTTAATTTTTTGTTTATTTACTGATCGCGGGAAAATGCGCTTTCGTCGGTCACGAGTGACCACGTTGATACTAGTTTTTCATTGGAGCTATTGTGTGCTTTGTTCTGGTTAATACTAGGTGCATTTGCTAGTGATAAAAGTTGTAATTTGATTTCAATTATATTACTTATTATGATTTGTTGACAGTTGTTTAGCTCTAGGAAATTGTAAGTTTGTAGCTAGCTGTGATGGTAAGAATTGACACTGATGCTTGATTTATGATGTATAGATTGCAACTAAGGACTTAATTGAGTCATCAAAACCATTATTTTTATCAAAAAAATTATTCAAAAAATTTTGAAAACACCCCAAAAATTTCATAAAACTCATCCCTTGCAAGCAAGCCATACAAGCTTCTAATACCTTTAATATACTCATTCCATTACATCTCTTCAATCTGACCGGAGAGCTTTAAGCAAATGTGTTTATAGATGTAATAATAATAAATTAAAGTTAAAGAGCACCCACGCAATCTCAATCATGAATTGATCAAGGAGGAGTGCGGGACGGACAAGTAAGTAAGCAGAGAATTGAGAATGAAAAAAAAAATTTATAGATATTGTCACAAAGAAGCTGTGTATAATCCCCATTCAATGATTTTCTTATATATGAGATTATTAATAATAAAAAAATGCGCTAATAAAGATTGAGAATATTTTTTCATCATGTGATTAAGTGAAGAATAAAATAAAAATTATCGCTTTAAGGCTTTTAAGTATCATGGACAATTTGTAATAAAATTCAAATTTTGATCATAAATTATAACACAAAAATATAAAAATAAAAAAAATTAACTCACCTTAACATATTCAACGCAAATTGCAATGCTTTCAACAAAACTGCACACTTCATCCACATTCCATGCATTAATTTCATCAATTTTCATTTGGCATTTACGTGTTGACTGTATTGTGGCTGTTTGCTCACTATTATTACTTGTTGTACTACTGCTACTGGACGATGAAGTACTAAAACCTGATGTTGACGTTGTTAATTGATTGTTTGTCGTTGTGACATTGGGCGATGTTGCTTGCTGTTGACGTTGTGCTTCCGTCGTTGTTGGCGATAATTTGATACGCTTTGCAAGTGGTGGCGTACTTGATGAACTGAGATCAAGTGGTGATACACCCGACATTGTTTGATTATTGTTATCATTTATTGGACTTTTATATGGAATATTTGTTGTCGTTGTTGTTGATGATGCTGATGGTACTTGTGAGCCAATTGGTGGTGCAGGTGGTGATCGTGTTGAAAGTTGATGAAGCGCTTGGAGATTTGAGAGGGCGGGGAATGGATTAAAATTATTAAAACTACCTAAATTTGGCATCTGTGTTGACGTTGATGGAAAATTATTGAGGTTGGGAAGTTTACGCGGCTTGTCGGCGTCTTTAATTAATTTTTGCATTTCTGCTTCTTGTGCTGCTCTCGCCTGTATGAATGATGACAACGATTAATTAATAAATATTGTGAGGTCAAGCAAGATATTTTTTTTGAGATTTAAAAGTGGTAAATTGAGGCATTTAAGACTGTTTGGGTGGATTTGAGTGGCTTAATGGTTGGTTTGCTGAACGAATGGGTGACTGACAGGCTGGTTGACAGTTTGAATGGATTATTTTGTGACAGACACAGGAAAATTCACCATGTTTTTTAAACATTTTCAAGCTATTTCAGTATAAAATGCGCTTTAGTCACCCACATAGCATTTCCAACTTGCCATTCACCCAGCAAAAAACTCTCATAAAAGAGAAAAAAAATCTCAAAAAACGATGATAAATGAAAACACTTACAAGTAGCACCAATGCCCTCGTACTTCCCATATCGAGCATCGGATTGAAAATATTATTTTGATTAAATTGAAGACTTGAGAATAAAGATGTGAGGAGATTTTGATTTGATGAAATCTGTTGGATAAACATAAATAAAAGTGACATTTTAATGTGAGGCACATGATATGGAAAGAAAATGTTAATGTTCAAACTTACTTGTGGAGGCGAGCTTGGCTTTTTGTCCAACGTTGTTGATGTGTCGCGATTTGATTTGATTCTAGAGTCCATAAATGTATTTTTGGGTGTAGATAAGCTGTAAATTGTGAGATAAATAAAATAAATAAATTAATAATGGATGAATTGAATAAAGTGTGTTTGAGTCGAAGTCAAGTTGCAGCTTTTTTTTTGAAGGGGGGAAATTAGATTATTTTCATTTTAATTGGTCATAAAAATTAAAAAAAAATATTTGACAAAAATTTAAAATTTAGAAAAATAATCTTTTTTTAAATATCAGTTTCAAAAATTAAATAATTTAAAAAAATAACAAATAAAGAATTTTGATAAAAAAATAATTTCTTGAAAGAAGTTGAAAAGTTTGAAATAAGTCAAAAATTTAAAGCAATTTTTTTCTCGCAGCTTTTTCCCCCTTCAAAAAAAAATCTCCAATCAATATACAAATAAAGTCATTCAAAACCTACTCATTGGAATTATTATTGCTATTATTGTTATTGTTATTATTATATTTGGCAGCAAGTGTTCTCATCATGTCAGAATAATTAAGTGGCGGAAGCTCTGGACGTTGTGTATTGCCACCGTTGTTCCCATTCCCCAGATGTGTTGTCGATGCTGACAACAATGAATTGATATTTGGATTACTCATCAAATTATTTGGTTGTGCTGTCTGTGGCGGTGTTACTGTTCCAATGTGATTATGTGACTGTGGTGTTACACTTCGTGGTCTATAAATGACAGAAAAAAAAGAAGTAATAAATGAAAATTTATCTGTTATTGATTTCATTATTTTATTTTTTTTTCTGTGTCGAACATGCAAAAAAAAAATTAATTTGTGCAAAAAAATTTTTGGCTGATGCGACAATCACAAACAATATAAAAAGTGATATTGGGTGAGACTCGCGCTCTCTTTTTTCACAATCGTCGTAATATGTCTTAAATATCAAGGTCAAATCATATTGAAAAATTAGTCGAGCATTTATTTTAGCTTCTCTGCTTTTGCTGCTGTTTAACACTCATTTTGATAAATGATTTGGATAGACGCAGTCGTTCAATGAAATTATTTAAATTTAAATTTATTGATTTATCAAAGAAAATTAATTTCAATGACAGGGAACAGAGGTAAATTGAATGCGAGAAACAAAGAGATGAAAAATTGATGTTTTTTGGTGTGGATGGTGATGGATTTTAGCGCATTTTTTGGTGATTATTGATACATTTTCAAAATGTTTAAAATATTTTTTGAATCATTTTATTTTCTTTAAATTTATTTAAGCATTTTCAAATTTCATTTTAATTTTAATCAGATTCACTTCCTTCTTTTTTTATTCTATCGTATTCAAAGAATGAATCACAACCAATTGATTCACCAAAGTCCATTTAAACCAAATTCTATAACTTATGATCCGTAAATCCATGCCACACAAAAAGTGCAGCTAATTCTTCACCTCATACAGTTAAAACTGAAGACAATACCGGACAATACCCCAACCTTCTTTGATAAAATGCGTTTTGAAAAATTGGCATTAAAGATAAATGTGAAAGAGTAATTAAGTAGCGTGTATAAAAGTCACAATACAAGAAGTGACCGTAGACCGTATGAGAAATATATAAGAAAAAAAGAAATAATAAAAAAAAAATGTATTGAAAAAAAAAAATGAACGGCAGAAAAGTCGATTCTCATAAGAGTTCACCATTGAATGATGAGAATAAAAATAAAGGTAAGAAAGAAACATAATGTAGCGATATTTCTCATCATCGCATCGTTCATGTAAAGTATTGTACAATTGGCTTCGCTAACTGAAAATTGATTTTCTTTATGACCGTCGATTGAATGAAATTTTATTTTTTGTAATGAAATGAAATGAAACAATGAAGGAGGAGGATAGGGCAGTGCTAACAGTGAAAGCCATCATCTCATATAAGCTTTTCATGCTATATGTTATCCCATTCATTCACAGAACTTGACGGAAATCGAAAGATTTAAATGATGGTACAGTTAAGAAGCATGTCGAATTTTTTGAGCTTCTTAAATGATTGAAAATCATGTGGAAAATATGCGATATTGATTTGTTTGTTAGCTGGATTTTTTTTATGTGAGGAGAGTTTGTTTGTTGGGAGGATGGGTGGTATTGAGGTTAACTTTGTAAAGTTTTGTAAATTATTTGAAAGTTAATTAGATACTTGTTTTATGGGGTGTCAATTGGTAAAAATTTATCAAGTTAACTAAAAGTTCGATTTCAATAACTTGAAAAAATATTATCAACTTGATTTGAATTTAATCAACTTGACTTGACTTGACTTAAATTATATAAACTTGACAAAAATGTCATTATTTTGACTTTACAAAAAACTGAAAATTTGACCATAACTCTCATAAACTTGGCCTAATTTTATCAACTTGACTTTGAAACATTCATCAGCTTGATCAAAAAATTCATCAATTTGATCAAAAAATTCATCAACTTGGTCAAAAAATTCATCAACTTGATCAAAAAATTCATCAACTTGATCAAAAAATTCATCAACTTGTTCAAAAAATTCATCAACTTGATCAAAAAATTCATTAACTTGGTCAAAAAATTCATCAACTTGATCAACTTGATCAAAAAATTCATTAACTCGATTGAAAATTTATCAACTTGATCAAAAATTCATCAACTTGACCAAAAATTAATCTACATTATCGAAAATTCATCAACTTGATCAAAAAATCATCAACTTGACTTTATCCTCATTAATTTAACCTAAGCCCCGTCAATTTTTTAAAGAAATGCGTTTTAAATTGTTCTAAACCTAAAATTTGACCAAGATACTTTCTACTTTTTTTGCACGGCTGATAGACACCAGCAAAAAAAAGAACAAATCTTCCATCCATTCTTTATGGGAAAATGAATGTGATGTGCCGTAAAATCAATTATTGGAAATAAAAGACTAGAAAATCACTCACCTATATATTGATAAATCGTTGATTAATGGTGGACTAAGTCTCTCAGTTTTTACAGGTCCATTACCATTTGTCTTATTGCCATTATTAATTCCATTGCTTAACTTACTCAACGACGTAATTTGACTAAGTTTTTGTGCCGTCGCTGGTGATAATTGACCATTTTTAATAAAGTTCATATTACTATCTGATGAGCTTTTAATAAGTTTATCGCCAAATGGACTAACAGCGGTCATCGGCGGCACACTATTATTGTTAATCACCAAATTACCATTATAATTATTATTATTGTTGTGTAAAAAATTTTTGTTATTATTTTCAATTTGTTTATTGCGCTCATTAAGCATTTTATCAACGGAATATTGGAGTGTATTGTGAATGGGTTTTCGTTTGGCGCGAGCATTTTTGTGATTTTCACTGTTACTCAAATTACCGTTCACCGATGCTCCATGTGGCGATATTTGTAATGATGGTGATGAGGCAGTTTGAGGCGATGATTCTGATGTTATTTCACCTGTAATTGAAAATAATGTTAAATTATTATTTATTTCTTATTTGAAAATCATCTTCATGAAGCTCTTTTTTCTAATTTTTCTAATTTTTTTCTGTCGAAAATTGTAAATGATTTAAATTAAACTAAAAGTAAAAAAAAATATGCCGCTGAGCACTCAAAAGCTATTTTAGAAATCAACAAATTGAAGCAACTGAATTCTTAACGGTTAAATGAATGAGTTTAGTGTTCTTAGTTAGTTTGAACTTTAATTCCCTTTTTTTCCTCACATTTTTTTCACTTCATTCATTTTACTATAATAAAAAAAAAAAGATTATGGACGAATAAGAAGAGGAAATTCCATTTATAATACAACAAAAATAACAAAAAAATTTATGAAACAATGGCACTTTTTATACTCTATACTCTATAGCATAATTATGATGATTACGGGCAACTATAAGAGTAAACTAATGTCACATCATTATCATAAAATTATCAATTTCTCGAGTTAATACTTGGACTTTTTTATAGTTTTTAACAGCACAAATGGCAAATATTATAAAAATGTATGATTTCAGGGATGAGGTTTTGTGGACTTCCATGCTTAGATTTAATCTTTTTTGGGATGTTTTCGATATTTTAAATGTTAATTCAAACTGTTTGAAAATTCTCATGTGATTAATTTTTTTTTTTAAATTAAAAAAAATTATAATACCTATTTAAATGAATTTCAATGAACTTGAGGACCTTTTTTGAAAAAAAAAATGATACAAAATCTAGGCACAAATTTTTCAAAACTACCAAATATTTTTTAAAAATTTCAAAATTTTCAAAAAAATTAAAAATTAAATTTTGAAATGATTTTTAACTATAAGATTTTGAAATTGAATTTATTTAAAATAATATTATAATTACTATTAATAAAAAAATATTTTTAAAAAAATTAATCAATGTAGATCAAATCTCAAAAATTACGGAACGTTTCACAAATCTCAACAATTTTTCATTACCGAAATAGCCCAAAAATTAGAGAATTGAATTTGAAAAGAAATTAAAAACTCCATTAACAATTTAATCTACAATCAACCATCAATTCCCAGCAATCATCCCATAATGCAAGCATTTGTTTGCCCATTCTTCATTCATTTAACCCCAAAAGTTCAAATCATTCGACATACAAAGTAAAAATCTATTTTTTGCTATGAAAAAAAATCTCCATATCAAGATAAGATTAACCCCATGGCAAAAATTAAAGATTCAAAGCCAAAAAGTCACCCAAGTTCACAAAATTCACATGGAAGTCAGTTCCATTGATGAATAGACGAAGAGCAAGGCAAAAAAAGAAAAAAATATGTAATAAAAGATTGTGTACGACTTATAAGGAAAAAGTCTTCATACAGCCAAAGCACAGCACAACATTCGACACCGTGCTCGATGTCAACACAATTTAAGGTTAGGTTGAGGTTAAAAGCAATAACAACAACAACAAAAAAAGAACAACATGACAAAAGAAGGCAATTTGCATTCCTATCCTCGCCTTCAACCATTGCATTTTCAAAGTACACTTAACTGACTTACAATAATTGTGCAATGTAAATAGGTGTCGTTGCCAGATCAAGACACATTTCAAATAATCCCTCGAGCAATGTGCTCACATATGCTAATTTATATTCCGCGATGAATTTGTGCCAAACGAATAAAGAACAACAAATAATGAAAGAGAGAACAACAACATTATTTTTTTTCCATGCATTTTTTTTTTTTGTGTCTTAGTATGGTACGAGAAATAAAAAATTCCTTTTTAACTTTTTTTTGGTGCATTTGATTTGTGTCTTGTTGAGGTTAAGGTGGTTGTCGCGATGGTTTGTCGGTTTGGTTGGAATTGGAATTTTATTTTAAGTTTACAGCAATGCATGATTTTTTGCAATTTCAGTTCTGTCAATATTAAATTTAAAATTAGATTTGACAAATTAGATCTAGCAACGCATTGGAATGCAGAATATGAAAATTTTTTCATCAATTTTTTCGCAGTTTAGAGGAGTTAATAGGAGTAATTAAGAGAACTAAATTGTTAGAGTTTGAATCTTAAAATGCAAAAAAATCATGAAAAATTTGGGTCTTTCAAAAATAACAATAATATTACAAAAATGTTCAAGAATGCGCCTCTAACCCCACAAACTTCAAAAAATTCTCAACAAATTCTTTTTGTTGTCGCTCAATTTAAATTTTTGTAGGTGTTAAAAACATAAAAGATTTGGGGGCCGTTCACTTATTACGTAACGCTCTGAGGGTGGGGGGGTCGAGAGTTTGTTACGGTCTATTGTTCTCGCACCTGATTCTTTTGTTAAAAACGTTACGGAGGGGGGGGGGGTAAAAAACCCGAATTTTTGCGTTACGTAATAAGTGAACGGCCCCTTGTATGCAAAAATTGAAAAAAAAAACTTATTTGTGCAATGTTTTTTTCCTCTCTGTCGCTTGCCTTTAATATTCATGTGGTGAACTATCAAAATTGTGAAACGAACGAAGCAAAAAAAAATTGTATAAAAAATATAAATGAAAAATAAAGTGAAAAACCTGTCACACGCTTTTTTTTTCATACAAAACAATTTGACGGATAATGTAGTTTGGCACATGAGCCATAACGCATAAAGGCGCAAGCAATGAATTACATTTCATTTCTCCTTTATTGCGCGCGGCTCTGCACGATTGTCGCAATTTATATAGCCTGAAAGAAGTGACGAAAGCTTAAAAAATATAAAAATTATTATTTTCATGTAATAAGTCGTATGAGTGGCTTTTTTATGTGTGACTACATAATTTACAATAACGCATCAATTTCTGTTTTTTGTTTTCTTCTTTTTCTGTAGTAGGTATTTAAACTTTGTGTTTATTCAAACAATTGGGCGTTTTACAGTCAACTGACATTGGCGGGATATGAAGTGGATAATTTACAACTTTGAAATGTGTTTCATCTGTTAATAGGATTTTAAATATATTTTATTACTGTGATGTGGAGTGTCATTGTAGTAATTATTCAATGATGATGCTGTCATGATTTGCAGGGTCATGGTTTGAGGAGTAAAGTGGGTCAATTGGGGGTCAAAGAGGTATGTTTGGCAAATTATTGCAAAATTTAACTGAATTCGGTCTTTTTATGCCAAAAAGGAAAAATTTGTTGTTTATTGATGAGATTCGAACTTAAGTCGGCGAATAAAATTAATCTAAAATCATTTAACTTCCTCATGACGATCATTAACACTTTTAAAAATTTTCAGTGATATAAAATTTTTCAATTATTTTACAAGAGGTCAGAGAGGACTCAAAGAAGGGTATGGACTCAAAAATTTGTGATACTGAGCTTTAGAATTAAAAGTTTAGATTAAAATATTCAAAAGCTGCATCAACATGCCAACAATAACAAACAATTCAACTCCAACTCAACACCTAACTTCACACATTACCTCCTATAATTGAAAAATAATCACATAGATGCACACAATATTTTTTTTTTGTTTTCGTTTTATACTCATGCTATTGATCCAAGCTTCAACTTCAATATAATATAATTTTTTTTTTAATTTCCCTTTTGCTCCATTGTTCATTATATTTATACTTTAAATGACACTTTGAGTATCGAGAAGAATGAGAAACGAGAATGAACTTTTTTTTTGTGTGCGCACTCACGAAACCACAAAAACCCCGACGGTTGCTTCCTGTACGTATTGAAAAATAACTCCCAAGTGATGCTTTTCATCTCCTTCTCTTTGTTCATCGAAACGTCATGTCTTGTCATTCTTTTGCACCCAAAAGCTGCAGCATTGTTGCAAATGTGATGGATTTTTTTTATTTTATTTTATACTTCATTCAATAACGTCTTTTTAATGAACTTCTTCTCGTCAATTTCTTCTCAAGCGGTAGAAAAATGTAAAAAAAAGAAATTGCTAGGTGCCAAAAAAATCAGCACAAACAAGTCTGTTTTGAATGATCGACCACGAACTTCACTATGTTGCAAAATATATATAAAAAAAAAAGATTTTTGCTAACATTTCCACATTTTTCTTTCTTTTTTGAGGTTTTCCGTCAGTAACTACTTGATATTTCTTCAGGCAAACAAAATACAAAAAGAAGGAAAAAAAACTTTCTCGTTGGAATGTTGAAGTAATTTTAGACAATAAAAATAGACAGTGGCGGTAGAAATGGCAGCAAAAATAAATTTCATTGCTAATCATTTTATTACTTTAATCGTCAGTCAGAGATCAATTGTCTGACTCTATTTCACTTTTTTTTGCTCTGTTGTTATGTCCAAAACGTATGCACACATGATTTGCAGAATAATGAGCAAGATTTTTTTTTCTTATTTGTTGAGTTGGAAGGAAGTTGTTAGAGGCATTGTTTGGTAAGTTAAGTAGGAGATTATTGGGTTTTATTATAGAAATGGAAACTAGGCAATTTTTAAACATTTAACCTCAAAATAGAGCTGCAGTTTAGTTTGCTGCAAAAAATTTGAAAAATTAAAATGTCTTAAAATCTGCAAAGATTTCAACACCGCCCCCATCCTCCCCAAACATTTCAATCCAATACCACCCTACATCCACTCATCCATTCATTCAATATAAATTCCATTTCACATTTAAATTTCTCTCTCCCTGAATCAGGAATTTTTAAAATTGTGGCATATGCTATACAAGAAGCAAGCCAAGCAAGCACAAGAAGTTGTATGCTACCCATTCATAGTGCTTCTGGAAATGAGATATATTTTCCATGATATAATAATTGTTATTCAGTATCGCTAAATGTAATCTCTACGTAGCTTATATTTTTTTATTGTTATTTCATTCCACTTGAAACAGCCTTCCATTCAATAAATGCTTAATATTTCATTATTTTTTTTTCTTCTCTTCATCTTATGCCTTATTTTTTTGTGTAGTTATTTATTATCTGCTTCTTTTTGTCCGCATCATTGCTATGCCTGTACCTTAACTGTGCGCACACAGCACACTATGTGTGCAACTATAGTACACAAGGAGTTTACCCGAAAACACATCAAGAAGCCATTCGGTTTGATTGGCTGCTCTCTGGCTGCTTTATAGCTTCTGGGTTAAAATGTAAGCATAATAATAATGATTATCAGAAATGTTTTTTTTTTCATTCTCTTTCTTTTTTGCTCTTTTCGTTATATTTCGCGTTGTACATTCATTCTTTTGCACTCGATTCTGTAACAATTGAAAAAACACGACTAGTGACAGAATGTTGTGAGCTTCCATGCTTTTTTTGTATGATTCTTGTTGGTTTTGATAATGTGATGATGGGGTGTTGGTTTGGAATTAATGTGAATGGTTTTTTATTAAAAAATGCTGGGGATTGATTTAATGTTTATAGCTGGTCGGGTTGTTCGAAATATTTTGAAAAAACAGAGATTGTTTTCCAGGGTGTGGAACTGATCAAATTGATCAAAAATGATCAAAAATGATCAAAAATGATCAAACAAAATGATCAAAAATGATCAAAAATGATCAAAAAAGATCAAAAATTATCAAAAATCAATTTGATTAGTTCCACACCCTTGATTGTTTCAGTAAATTATCAGAAAATGAACTCTCATGATTATTTTGTTTAGTTTAAATGGTAATATGAATTTAAAGGATTTAAATGCTTAATACACCTACACACCTAAAATTCAATGGATTACTTAAAAAGTGTCGATAATAATTCGAAAAGAACTACCCAGCACTTAATCAAATTAAATTATGTAGCAATAAATACTTTGAATTTATTGATCATATTTTAAAATTTATTGCTTATGAGAAATAAATGTTAAAAAATTTACTGAATTTTTCAAAAATATTTTAATAGCTCCTCTATTTTAAATTTGACAAGAAAAGCTTTTAAACAAAATAAATAATGGGTCGTTCAATTAGTACGTTACGCAAAAAGACGACCTTTTAGGCCCCATCTGGAACTGTTACAAAATCCTATGGCCCCCATTCCTCCCAAAAAAAGCGAACGTATTAAGTGAACGGCCCCTAAATGAACACAAAAATAATCCAATTTTGCACGGAAGACAAAACCAAAACAAAAAAAAAAGATCTCTCCAGAAGAGACAAAAGCAACTAAGATGAAAGGAAGTAGCAGCAACAAATAAAATGTAAAAAAAATATATATTGGAGAATTAGCATTTGCCAACGTGCATCAATTTCATATCATCTTGCCCCGCATTTAAACTTCACATTTCTCATCTCTTTTCATCCCGATGCGATACGATTTACGTCATCTTATAAATAACAATAATAATAATAATCATCATCATCATGAATGCATTAAATGCCATACGAATCATTTTCATAAAAATCCATTCACTTTTCACTCTGCTTGTCGCTCGATGAAAATTATTTTGATGGATAGAATGGCATTAAAATTGCAGAATAATAGAATGGTTGGGATGATGCTCATTGTTCAATCAATTTTTTCTCTCTTCTATTTCATTCCCATTACGGTCTATTATTATTATTTATAATATTTACTTATAATTGACCAAAATCACATAGGAAAAAGAGTAGAAAAGCCACACACATATTACCATGAATTGATCTCCATATTTATCCAATTTTATATATATTTTTTTCTAATGATGTATTTTATACATAACATTTGACTTCATTGCATAGACCCCGAATGATGAACATAAATGAATGAAAATGATACAGAATATTAAAATAAATTGGTAATTTATTTACTAAAACAGGTTGACATCCGTACGAATGCTGAAGATGGGAATGAGAAGAGAAAAAAATGTTTTTTTGTTGTTATTGTGCTTTGGTCTCTTGTTCATAACAGTGCCGCCTCTATGTTCTCCAACGTTGTGAGCAATTTATCATCGACATTTTATCAATTCAGCTCGATTTAAGTTTATTGTTTCAACATGCGTATAATAGCATTTATTTTTGTATTGGTGAGGTCTATTGTGGAGGTCAGATGGGTCAGTTAGGTCTAATTAGTTTTTGAGAGAATCCATCAAAAGATATAGAAAATTTTGAAAATTTTTTGCAATTTTTTTTTTAAAAATTTAAATTTAGACAAAAATTTTGAAAATTTAAAATTTAAACAAAACTTTTGAAAATTTAAAATTTAAACAAAAGTTTTGAAAGTTTAAAATTTGAACAAAATTTTTGAAAATTTAAAATTTAAACTAAAGTTTTGAAAGTTTAAAATTTGAACAAAATTTTTGAAAATGAAAAAAAAATAAAATTAAAAAAAAAAATTGAAAATTTAAAATTTATACAAAATTTAATTTTGAAATTTTAATTTTTTTTTAAAATTTTAAATAAAAATTTTGAAAATTTAAAATTTAAACAAAATTTTTGAAAATTTAAAGTTTTAAAAAATTAATATTTTTAATTTTTTTACAAGATTTTTAAACAAATAAAAGTTTAAAAATTCAAATTTTATGAAAGCTTGTCATTAAATTTTTAAGAAAGTTTAAAAAAGAACGTGATTTTTATTTTTACGAAAATTTTTGAAATTTCTTGAATTCTTACTATTTTAATTTTCATAAAATTTCTAAAAATTGATTCTCATTATCACTTAGTACACATCATCCTCGCACAACTCCCACCATTTATGCATATATAAAACACAACTGCTTATGCGTATCAGCAGAATGTATCGAATGTATCAACGTTGACCTTTCTTGTAGCTTGATTCTTCCAACTCTCATTTGACCATATAATAATTTTAATTTAAAAGCGCGGAGTCCACAGCCGCAAAAAAAAAGCAAAAGAAAAAAAAGTCAGCAGAATGAAGTAGGGAGCACAAAAAGGAGAAGAGAAAAAAGAGACATAAAAGTCATGGACAGGGTCGAACGTAACGAGATCATCGGGCAAATGACAAGATCATTTCAATCATGAACCGGTTAAGGAATGTTTCTCATCTCATTTATTTTATTTCTCTTTTTTTTCGTGTATTTTGTCGTGTATGACTGAATCACTTTTTTTTTGGGTTTTGTGATATTTTCTTCTTCTCGTTAGCTTCATTCTTGATGGTCAAAATGTGAAGCAGAAGAATTAAAAATCAGATGAGATTCCACAGCTATGAAATCTGTCTTTGCTTTTAACGATTTTTTTATTATAATTTTTTAGTTGTCTTCTTGTGGCGACGTTTCACTCTCTTTTTTTCAACATCAACTCACTTTTTTAATCACAGAAAAATAAAACCTAAGGAGAATAGAATTTTAGATGGGAAATGCTTGTGATCGAGATTCTTTTTTCCCACGCATCGAATGACAAGATTTGTTTTTGCGCGGTGAAGATTTGATACACATATTTATCGTCAGTATCATTTTCTGTATCAATAAATTTCCATCGAAGAAGACACAAATGTTTATTATTAGTATTATTATATTTCAGGAAAGGGAATAAGAAGATTTTTTTTTAAGTCGCATTAAGTACGAATGTCAATTTATTTTGAATGAATAAATTTTGTGGTAAATGAGGAGAGTGAAGGAATGAAGCTATTAACTTCTGTTTAAATGGTAGCAAAGGTGCAGTTTTTTGCTTAGTTTGCATAATTAAGTGATTTTTTTTTCAATTCTTTTAATAAAGTTAAAAGTAGATTTTAATAAAGTTAAAAGTAGTTTTTAATAAAGTTAAAAGTAGAATAAATAAATTTATCAAAAAATGAGCTTCGAAATAAAATTGAAATAATTTTAAATAAAATTAAAAGTAGATATTTTAAATTAAGCTAAATTAAAAATTTTAAACCAAAATAAAAATTATAAATTAAATTAAAAATTCTAAATTAAATTAAAAAGTTTAAAATAAATTAAAAATTTTAAATTAAATTGAAAATTTAAAATAAATTAAAAATTTTCAATTAAATTTAAAATTTTAAATTAAATTTAAAATTTTCAATTAAATTTAAAATTTTCAATTAAATTAAAAATATTACATTATGGTAAAAAAAATTAGAAATTTAGAAATTTTGTATTATTGAAAAACTTAAAAAAATTCACAATCTTTTTGAAAATTCCTGCTGTAATGGGACAGTTTTGTTATTCTTTAAATGAATGCTTAAATATTTCTGTCTAATCCGCAAATCCATTTCACCTTCATTTGACATCACAAATTATCCAATCAACCTCACATCCATCCATCCAAACAACCCCCAAAGCCAATGCAAAAAAAGTATAAAAAAACCACTCCAATTTCTTCTCATTCTCTGCATGAATAAAAAGCTTACATCACAAAAAAGTTATCAACCTGCCAACAAAATTGACTTTGTTAAGCACAAACAAAACAAAAAGGCAGCAACGTTGATTGTTGACAGTTATTAAGCCATTTATGATCATTTGCATTGTCATTATGTCGCTCCGCTTTCTGCATCTTTTTTTTGCGGCTTAATTAAATCACGAAAAAAAAATTTATTTTTTTTTATTTTCCACCTCATTATGATGAAATTATATTTTTTATCACGACTTACAATAGTCGCTTAGTGTCTCATTTCATTCAACAACTTCTTTTCGATCACCGCATAGAGCAGTGAGCGTATAAATGAAAACCTTGACATTTTTCATCATCATCGAATTGGAGCATCTTCAGCATTGCTTTTTATATTGAGCACACCGCTTGATTTGACATTCCTTTTAATGTCGTTCATATATATTTTGTGTCTCAAAATTTATTAGTAAATTTAATTTTTTTTCTCCGTCCTTTTTGTGTGTGACCGCATATTGTGCCAAAAAACCAGTTTTAATAAGTTTTTTTTTTTATTTTATTTTATCATCGACAAAGTTCAAAGCAAAATTGCCTTATTTTGCGTTTCATAAATTGCTGATGTGATAATTAACATAAATTGAAGTCACATGAAGTATCGTTTTACTGTAAATTTTTTAATTAAGATAATTTAATGGAATCGTTTGTGTGTGTAAATAAAAAATTTGGGTTCGCAGTCAAAAAAAAAGTGTTTAGTGATTTGTGTATTATAGCTACTGAGTACATTAATTTTTGAATTGTTTTGTTGAAATATAAGCATAATTATACCTCAAAGTTATTCGTCATTAGTCATGATAGACAAGACCGAAAAAAATTTCATATCTAAAGGCGAAGTAAATAGCTGTACGTAGAGAGTAAACCGCTACTATTTAACATGACTATGACTTGATGATATATTTAAACAATCAGATAAAAAAAAGTAATGATTAATTTTTATTGCAATTGCTTCATCATTCCATTTCATCGTAATTTTTACGTTTTTCATTTTCAAATTACTTTTTTAACTCTCGCGTTGATTGAATTATTCTAATGATTTAAATAATTTTATTGCTTTCAGAACTCGACCGCTGAGGGTAATAATAACTGGATAATTATTAAATTTATAGGAGATATGCTGATCATGCCGAGAGACACATGTGGATGGTGGTGTTTGAGGTTTTTGGGGTCGTGGATGGGATTTTCAATTTTAAATCGAATTTTTGCATTTCAAATTAGAGTTTTTAAAATTTTTTTCCTGTTTTGTCTTTTTTGGGTAGAAGCTACACATTTTGACAATTTTGTCACTGCACTGCAATATTTAGGTCCTGTGAAGTCACTCATGTCCTAATTTTGTCCTTAATGAATCATAAACTACAATTTTTTCCGATTATCATATTTAATTTAAACGACTGCATTTCTTCAATTTTTAAATACCCAACATCCCTCTCTTTTCAAATTTATACCCAAATTCCTATAAACATGAACATTTCAAGCCCAAAACTATAATCCATAGACAACCACAATAATCTCCACATCTCCAGCTCGGTCAACACTATCCACACATTTAAATGGAATGCGAATATTAAATATAAAATTTTTAAAGGTTTTCATCGCTAATTCCCAAGCAGATAATATATGTAATTTACTTAACAAAAATGACATTATCATTTGAATAAATATTTAAATAAAGTTTATATATATTTTTTTCTTAACTCGACGCTCAATGAACTTGCAAATCGCATCAGATTGAAAAAAAGCTTTTAATTCTTGGTATAAAAAAATTATATTTTTTCCTCTCTTCTGCGGTTAATTACTTTTTGATTCAGATAATTATGTGCCATAAAACTTTATGTGCATGCATAATCTATGTCGCTGTTTTGGTGCGATTATCAAAATGAATAGAAATTGTCAAGAAAATGAAAATTAATTAGTAATTTTCTATATATGGAGGAATGGATATGCAGGGGTGGTAGTTGGATGATTGGATGGAATGATTATAAAGTTTATTGTAGAAAAGTGAGCTCAAGTTTTGAATTTTGTAATATTTTAGGGATTTATTAATTTATATAGACTATAAGCTGTGAATTATGATTTAATAAGGGACATAGAAGTTCATTTTGACTTATTACAGTGGAAGTACTCGAATTAAAGTAAAATGTTGATTAAATCCTACCAACCTATCTTAACGATCCAAACAATTCATAATTATCACGTCCTCCTCAAAGATATCAACCAACAACCCACTCATCACCCCTGCATCACACACTTCTAGCTCAAAACACAACTTCATTCTCCTTATCACATAAGAAATGGAATTCACATTGTGTAACTGATTTTTAGATCACACGAGCAAACATTTAATATTTAATTTTTTTTTGCTGCCTTTCTACACTCGCCTTTCTTTTCGTTGTGCTCTCTATCTTATACATATATTAACGATTGACAAATCACGAACTTGAAAGCACTACTCTCATATTTTTTTTGATGACTAATGTAAATGACCTTTAAGTCGAGTGTTTCACATATACACAAATATTGAGGAGAAGTGAGCAAATTACGAATTCTGTAGAAAAAAAAGCAGATCTTAATGAAGGCATAGCGAAAATGTCGAGAGCGAAACGACGATGAAGTAAGAGCAGAGAAAAAAAAAGTCGAAAGGTTTTGACCTTTTTTTTCCTTCTCATTGTGCCTGTTTTATGAATATCAACGAGGAGGAAACGTATTAAATTTACATGAGTCAAATATTTCTTCTTCACAGCTCTGTTTTATATATTTTTTGTAAGTTATTTTTTTTGGAGGCTCAAAGTGACATGAATATGTGATACACGATATGTAAAACAAACGAAAAGCATTCAGTAAGCAATGAACTCAAGTATTAACGGAAGGTGCTTGTTGTGACTTCGATTGATGAGCTTTTTTGGATTTTGAATTGTAAGATTTGTTTTTGGAAATTATTGAATGAATTGTGCAGTTGTGACGCCTGTATGGAGGTGGGGTATGAGTTTTGGGATTTTTAGTCAAATTTGATGTCCCGAAGTTATCCCGAAGAATGAGATTTTGCATCCTTTCCACATTTAATTTTAGGTACGAAATAGGGAGCCACGGTTCCCAATCCACAACTTCGAAACACTCAAAACTAGATTTTCCCACACAATCATATAAAAATTGATCCAAAAATTCAAATATTTGATCTACATCATTTACAAATAACCCCAAAAGGTGCAAATCACTGCCTTTCAATTTTTTTTATAATCTCTCTTGATTTTCAATGAAGTCCCCTTGAGAGGATAAATATATTATTTTTTGGAAAGGATGAAGAAATTCGAGAGGATCATTAAAAATTCATTAATTATTATTATGCAAATCCAGAGGACTTTTATAACTTTTGCTGAGTATTTATCTTTAAAAAATATTTCAATGCATTCAAATCTTAAAAATTGAAATTAATCATCATATAACACGACAATCCAATAAACTACAAAAAAAAGTCCTCAAACTTGAACCCTAAAACTCATGACACAACACATTCTATTTTAACTTTTTTTTTATCGCTCAGCCTTGGATTTCTTCTGATTTCCGTCGGGGTCAAATTCATTAGATTTGATAAAAAAAAAAGTTTATGACTGGCTGGATGATAACATAAATGAAACAGAACTTTTTTTTCGTGTCGATTAATTCATCAAAAAATTGTTGTCGAGTGAAAATTCAGGAAGAATAATAAGGAAGTAAATTTTAGAAAAATAAAATTCTTATTGATTTTTGGAATAAAGTAAAAGGAATTGTAACTTAATAGTTGAGAAAATTAAATTTTAAAACATTTAACTTAATAATTGATAGCTTTATAGTGGTTTGAGTGATCTACAAAATTAAATTCCCAAGATTGAATGAAAGTAAGCTTCATTGATGATTTTTGAGGGCTTAATTCAATAAACATTCAAATCTTCTTAAGGGATTTACCACAAAAATTGATGCAAATCCATTCAAATCTCATTAAAAATGCCGCAAAAAATTAATTGCTTTTAAATTTGTATTAAAATTTAACCTAAAATGTGATTACTAATGAATAATTTGAGATTGAGCAAGAAATGCAAAAATAATGTCAAAAAAATAATAAAAAAAAAAATTATGATTTACTGAACCCCCAAAAAAAATCGATCCTTACATCTAAAACCCATTAAAAATCTCATAACCTCAAAAAAATCAACCTCGATGACAAAAAACTCTACAAAAACATTTTTCTAAGGACAGTTCACTTGAACACAAAACTTTCATCACCGCAATAAAAATCAATGAATTTGCGGCATCGCACATAAGGTGTGGTCCATCATACATACGAGAGACAATACCTTATACAATAGTAATAATCATAATGTCAATTAACATGTACAATGATTGTTTTAAGGTGCGCGAGAGAAGATGAGATTGAAGAATGATAATGACACCATGAAAGTGTCATTTTTTATGAGTTCTGCATCAAATGAAAATTCTTTGTAAGTATTAAGTGTAAGAGAGTTCAATGAACAGGTGAAAAGTCCAACGCAAATGACGCTTCTGACTGATCTTCAAAAAATTATAAAATAAATAAAAAAATAAAATGTGAATGAGAAAAAAAAACTTCTCAATCGGAGATAAAAGTGCAAATATATAAAAAAGATATTTTTTTTTCGCGCTCTCCTTCTCACTACTCTTTTATATATTTTCTCTGTTCTTAGTGCGGCTCATCCGCAATTTAATAAAATCGTTTGCATATTTTTACAATCATAAATTCTTTACTTAAATGACTTCATTGCCGTTTTGTGTGTGTTTTGCCATTCAAGTGATACTTTTTTGTGATTTTTTAGTACATTGTTGGTCTGTTCGTCAGCTTTTCTGTCAGTTCTGCGCATCTAACCCTCTAGCATCTTTAACAATCTCAAATAAATTTGATCTTTAAAATATTTGTCTTAATCCATTAACTGATCCAATTCCATCATTTGTGTTGGTGTGTCTTCAATATGTGCCCCATCGCACGATATATTTCATCCAATTTCCGACTTTTTATTGTCCCCATCAATAAAATCAAAACTTGATATGCAAATTTTCTTTAGCTGTGCTTTATTTAATCCTAAACAACATCTGACACATTTTAGACTATGTTTCGGATCTCTTTAGCTCATCCATGATAAAATGCCATCGTTTTCTTTCATCTTTGTTGGACTTTATTTAAATTTTTTTTTCTTCTTTTAAAAATCAAAATTCATCTCATTATGGATTCTTTGTGCTCGCTGATAAATCGCGTTCACATTTTTAATTTAAAATTTATACTAGTGCGATTTTCACTATTTAATTTAGTAATTTATTTGACATGAAGAAGTTGAGTTGATGTCTATTTTTTTTGTTGGTCATATCGGGTGGGTATTGAAACAATAGATTATTGGGAAGTTTGAATAGACTTTGATTATTGGATTTGAATAAGAAATTTCAATGGCTTACGTTACAAGCAGATTATGGATTGAGGATTTCCTGTTTGTAATAGTTTTTGGGAAATTTTTAAGAAAAAAATTTGGTTTTATGAAATTTTTTGTTTTTAGAAAATAAGCTCAAATTTATTTTTGGCAAAAAAATTTCAACTTTGAAAATTAAAAAAAAAAAAATTAAAGAAGAAAAACAAGAATTAAAAAATTTAAATATCCTATTTAAAAATTTAAAATTTAACATGATACTTAAATTTTTGAAAAATTTTTAAAAATATTTGAAAAAAAAATTGAAAAAAAAAAATATTTTTAAAAAATAAAAAAAAAATGTTCGACGAAAAATTTAAAAACTTTTATAATCCCAAAAATTTAATGTGTCTTTCTAAATTTAAAGAAAAAAATAAATTATCTTGAAAAAATTAGCAGAATTAAAAATTAAAAACTTATTTTTCAAAATTCACAAAAAATTCTTTATCGAAATATTTCACCATTTTAGTCGTTATCTAAATTCTCTATACCTACAGTTTTTCTGTTTGAGAAATAAAAAAAAATCTAATCGCTGGTCAAAAAAAAAGTTGATAAAAAAATATTTACGATTAAACCATAAAATTCGTTCAAAACTCAACAAAAAAAATCGTTTACATTCTCAAACTCGCACACCCAATAAAACTACAATAAAAATATATTCGAGATCAAAAATGTATTAAAATGGAAAAAAGACGAACTAATAAATTATATCTAAATTGCCTACGAAAGGTAGCATTTTTGAAGTTAAACAAGCTTTTACACTTGTTGATGGTTTTTTGTTTGAAATTTCATCTTCAGAAAAAATTATCAACCAGAGAAAGAGCCAAGAAAGAGAGAAAAAAAAAAAATTGAATATTTAATTTGAGAATTTCCTTAAAAGTCCAAAAAATTATTCCACATGGTCGCTTTTAAATGTTTAAAATATGTAAAGTCACAAAATAAATTGCGTGTGTTATTGATGTCGATTTGTATTAATTCATTGAATAAACTAGATTTTTTTTTCATAGATGACTTTGCCCTCCGCGTAGAAATGACATTAAGTTTTTTTCTCGTGATAGCACCGAACATAGTTCAATTTTGTATCTATACAACAAAAAATTTCTGTTCTTCTTATTTTTCAAAATTAATTTTAACTGTTCGACTGATGAAACACCCTGCGTTTCACCTTTAGCAAATTGCCACATAAACACAACAATTGTTCTGCTTTTTATCACCTTTTTATCATTTTTGCTATTGTTGTTGTAATATTTGTATATAAGCACAAAAAAAAATGCGAGGTAGTCAACCACATGCTCAAAATTATCATGTCTCATGATTGTATGGGTGATTGGCTGAGAGATACATGATAATAGATTATTAAGTTCATATAAAAAAAATGTTTTGTTCAAACATATCATTGCTTAAACTAAAACATATTGAGCCTTGGTTTTTTTCTTCTTTTTTTTTCATTTCATTTCGTTTGAAGACGAGAGAAATAAAATTAGGCTACACATTTGTTCCTCATTATTATTGTTGTTTCGAAAGCGAATGAACACGATCAGAAATTTATGTGACATTTTGGAAATAGTGCGACATTGCTTTTAGCACGTTTTGGTGAACTTTTGATTAGGAATGGTGGGATGTTGGTGGCGTTTTGAGTGTTTAAATGTTAAATGGTATTTTGGACTATTTATTATAATATTTTGCACATTCAATGTTTAATAGATTATAACAAAAAATTAATTTCGTATAAATTTAAATTCAAGTTACTAAAATGTTTGAAAAATCAGGAAAAATCTAATATTTTAATTTAGCTACCTAGCAAAAATACATTTTTTTTTTTCATTCTATTTTTTTTCTCAGAAAAAAATAGTTTGAGAAATTAAAGTTTTTGATTTTTTTTAAAAAAATTTTAATTTAAAAATGATTTGAAATTTTTAAATTCCCCAAAAACAGATTTTTTTAAAATTTATTTTCTTTTAAATTTTGCAAAAAAGCGCCTTAAACCCGAAAAAATCCAAATCACAGCCACAAAATTTTGTCATACAAATTAAAAACATAACAAAATTGATATCAACAGTTAGGAAATTTTCATTTCTTTTATCAGAAAAATTGATAACGAAAAAAAAGACGCCATCCGCAAACGCTTCTTTAACCACGCATTTGTGACGACTTAAACAGCCAAAAAATGAAAAGAAAAAAAAATCCAACAATACGAAGCAAAGTTGAATGAAAAATTTGTGTATGGACATATTTCATTATGGAAATTATGATTTATACTACAACAGAGGATTTATTTCAGTATTGATTAATCTTCTCGCTGCTAATTTCAATTTAATTAATTGTTATGCGACACGTTGGCATAATTACATGAAAATACAAGAAATACAAAAATTTGAAAGTGAATTTGAGCTATCAATATCATTTATGGAGTGCTTTAATCTCCCTCTTTAAAAATATTTATGCCAAATCAAGGTAACAACTCATTATTTCATCTTTAATTAAGAAATAGTTAAACAATGCAATTTTATTCCATTCTAGTTTTTTTTATGTAAATTTAATAGAAGTAACAACGACATGGGGAGTTAAGATGCTCATCTCAATTAGTCATGACATTATGTGAGGTACACAATTGTACATTAAAATCATGTAAGCAATTTGCTTGATTCATCACTCAACAGCAATTTGTGTCACTCACGAGAAAATCATAAGCAATAAAAAAATTCTTTTACAAAATTAAATCGTTTTTTGCTCGCGTTTTTTTTTTGTTGAATGATTTGTGTTGTATTGTGATTTTGTTGGATGTTTTTTTTCTGCTATTTGTCAGAGTTGGATAGGATGTGGTGTCTGACAGAATTGTTTTTAGAAAATTTATTCGGATTTGTAATACAAATGTCAAATTAAGTAGTATGAACAGTATAAAGAGTGAATTTAAACGATAGAGACAGAATCCTAGCTCAGACTAGTTTTTGAATTTAAATTTAATATCGACAGCCAAAATTTCTCATTTTTCAATAAAAAATCTAAAAATCCCTTCAAAATTCAACAAAAACTTGCAAGAAACTTAGGAAAAGTTATTTATTGGGCTGGTTTCTTGAGCTACCCAGGGCTACCTCCCTATCCTAACCTACCCTATCTAGGTCTAGATAGGGGAGGGTAGGTAGGTAGCCCTGAGTAGGTCAAGAAACCGGCCCCTTATCTATAATTTAATGAAATAAATTCCAAACAAAAGAAAATTCTGATGTGCGAAATTCATGTTCGACAGACTTATCGAAAGTCTAGGGGTATTCAAATATGTATATTCGGAAATTGAAAATTCAAAAAATACATTACGCTATTTTTGAATTTAATAACTTTTTTACATTTTTTATCACTTATTTGACATCATTGTAGAACTAAATCATGGTCTCAATCATTTACTTTGATAAATTCTTTGTGAAAATGGTTTAATTTAAATTTAAATTTTTTTGAATTTTCGAAAAAGGGGTATTTAACTTAGAATTTTGCATTGCAGACAGACAAAAATATCATTTTTGCACATTTATTTGCAAACTGTAACGGACACAATGTTTAAATTGCACAAATCAGAGAAAATTTGCAGAGTCTTTGTAAATTCTAAATCCCCAAAATTGACACCCCTGTCAATGACTTTCAAACTTTTAAAAGCTAATTTAGTTAACACCCAAAAAAACTCGATAAACCTCCGTATCAAATCAAATTGAACGTGATTAATTCATGTGATTTCTTCAAGCACAGTCTCATTTTAAGCAGAATAAAAATTAATTTCATCAACACAGGTGATTGTTGTAAAGTTGCCAAAAAAAATCAAATCTAGTTTAATTTTGCCATTCTCGTCTCTAAAGTCACGACCCCCATCTCTGTGACTAAACTTCACGAACTATTCATATTATTTAGATCTAATATTGCACTTCTCAATCGTGTGCCAAAAAGGCAAGAAAAAAAAAATAACAACATTACAAAATAGCGCACATAATATGAAAAATGAAAACGAGATGAGAGTGAGAGCTTGTAAAGTCAGTGAATGAGTAAATATATAAGTATAAAAAATCTTAATTCATTTTTGTTGTATTATGCAAATTATTTCATGAGATTATTTTCGTTACAGCTGACAGATTATGTCATTAATACCTTAACTCTTTCATTTTTTTTTCTCGTGCAGAAAAAAAATAAATAATTTATTTATCTGTGACTTATTTTGGAAATAATTTGAATGAATGTGAAAAAACGATTTTTTTCTGTGCCAATAATTATTCAATGTAACAATTTAAGCGAATAAAATCAATTCATCTGTTTAGCACAATCACTTAATGCCAGCGAGTGGTCATCACAATTAGCAGATTATTGGCAACGACAAGCGAGTGCCAATTAACTTTTTTTTTTGCTTTCCTTCTCTTTCTGTCTCATCGTATTCAGTCACTCGACTCTCTTAGTCATATATCTCTTGACATTTTTATGGCATTTTACACAAACAGTTTATGCGTTCAACTGACACATTTTCCTATAATGACATTCAATTAGAATTATGATGACCCTTATGTGTGCTGAAAATGTTATTTTTTAGTGCTGAATTTTTTAATATGAAGTGACTTTGATTTGTCTGTTTGTCTGTCTGGTTGACTGTTAGTCTTTTAATCTATAAACTTTACTATTTAAATTAATGGTCATATTGTCATCTGATTGACCAAAAATTTTCTATTCTATGTGCTTATTTGAATTTATAAGCCCAACTTCTTTAAAATGCGCCATCCAGCCACACACCCTCGGTCATCAGTCTTAACAACTCTCTCAGATGACATATACACTCACTCTATATGCGCATGAAAAATATTATAATAACTAGTGTGTATACGAATGAAATAAATTATAACTGAATCTTGCAATGGCAGGTGAAGCGCAAAATACCCGATCGACCTCAAAATGAGCAACATTTTTCTTCTTCTTATTTTATTTCGATGTTCTGCTCGTAATAAATGAATAAAAAAAAGTGCAAACCAATGCGACATTTTACAATTTTATGCCTTTTAACTTTTTTTTTATTTTGTAAGAACAGAATGAAAGGGAATGAAAGAAAAATTAATTTTAATTTAACGATGAGACGATTTCGTAAAAAATAAATAAGAAAAAAATAGAGATAGAGTGAGGGAGAAAGGAAGAAACGAGAGATGAAAGAGGAATTAAAAATATTTGACCCTCATTCTTGGAACCTTTCCAACCGATCGAAAGTCTCGACGACTTTTTATTATTATTGAAAAAATTTCAGTTCAAAAAATTAAGAAATAAAAGAAGTTCTGATAATTTTCATCAGAATTAAGGAATTTGCTATACAATACAAAGTTGATGGTCATCGTGAACAATGGCAAACGTCATGACCCTTCAACCGGTGCTTTAGTGCTGAAACAACAATGATGAGGAATTTTTTTTTGCTCTTTCCTCTTTCTTTCTCTGTTTTTTATTACGGAGGTGACCGAGTAGTATATGAAGATCGGATAATTTTATTGAAATAATTTATGATTTTTGTTTTAGATTTTTTGTCAATAAAATTATTATTGGAGTTTAATAAAAAATTCAACAAGGGGTATGTTAGAATATTCAAAGAAATCTCAGGCAGACACTTGATTGTGTATCAATATGTTAGACAAAAAATAGCTTTTTAGAAATACATCAGCATATTATCTTTAAAAACTCATTGACCTAAAGTCTGGAAGTTTCCATTTTTTGAAATTTATCATTTCTTGTCATAAAATTTAAACATTTACATTTTTGATTTATTTTAAGCCCCAAAAACGCGAAATTTTTAAATAATTAAACATTTCTTTCTTACCAAATATTGATTGATCTGGTGAAAATTGAGCAGCAGGAAAACCTATAAAAAAGAAATAATTTTGAGTTAGTTTCGAAAATAATTTTTACTAGATTTTAAAGAATGATGAAAATTATTGTATGATATTGATTATTGAGGTATATCTTATGTATTCGGTGTCTTTTGAATATTAAGTTCAAAATTTTATTGACTATTTAGTTTTGACTGCCAAACTTAAGTTAATAAGAAAAGTAGAGCAATGATTAAAGAGGTTTCGCTCTCAAATCTGGAATTTCTTCAAAATCATCCAAAATTCTTTTAATATCCTCACTACATTGTAGTGACTGCACTATTAACATTCTAACCATAAAATTTATCAAACAAAAATTCCAATAGAATCAAAACTTAATTAAAATTAAATTATCCAAAATTTTTGTAGTAAAGGACATTTTAGTGACTATATCATGAACAATCTAAACATCAGATCCAATTAACAAAAAATTCTAATCAAATTGACCCGCATGTACATCTCGGGCCACTTCACATGCCCCATTGAGTTTAAAGAATGAACATTAAAAGGAAGTTGAAACAGCACTTGATGAAGAATACATATTGACACGACCCGAAAAAAAGAGCTAAAGACACAGAGTGCAAAGTGTGTAGACATAAGCATAGAAGAAAGAATCTACCTGTATAAAATGTGACACTAAAAGATGTACACATACAGGCTTAAATTAAGACATTTTTTACCTTTTACCTTCTACATTTAACTGCTCTTTTAGTCTGGTCACACAATAATATTCTCATGTTCAAATCGTACTTTTATTTTTATTTTATTTTTTAGCGCATTTTCCCCTTGGGAAAAGGACGCTATTGTCCGCACTTTGTCCGTCCGTCCGTCTGTCTGTCTGTCTGTCTGTCTGTCTGTCTGTCTGTCTGTCTGTCTGTCTGTCTGTCTGTCACCGCATCTCCTCCTCAGGGTTAAGCTTTTTTGATGCGGTTTTTGGCTTAAAATGTGTGTAGTATGTCTGGCTAGAGCTGGCGAAAAAATCAGCACGAATGGTCACTTCCTCTGCTGGAACCAGCGTAAAAAGTGCCAAAATGCCATTTCTTTGTATGTGTTAGTGTGGTCAAATGCACTAAAATGTTGACTTTTCAAAAACTCAGCCTTCCTCGGTTCAAGTCCCACCGATGACAATTTTTTTTTTTAGCTTTTTTTGATACTTTTTTGATTTCTTATGACATATAATATTGAATGATGTCATAATTTTCCATTTTCACAATTTTCCCGAGTTTTTCCGATGATTTTTGTTAAAATTTTCAATATTTTCATACAATTTTCATAGATAATTACTTTTTTTATATTTTAGTTGTTTATTTTTCCATTTTCATGGATTTTTCATAGTTTTTCCGGAAAATTTTGTGAAAATTATAAAAACTTACACTTATATAAAAAAATCATCAATATAAATAATCAAATTGTCACATGAACATTTCATAAAAAGAGCGTCAGTGGCGTAATTGGTAGAGCGCATGACTACTAATGTGGAGGTCAAGGGTTCGATCCTAGCCCCCGGCAAGTTATTTTTTTGCTTTTTTTATTTTTTTTAGATTCTATGTCGCATAATTTTTTTTTTTTTATCGGTTTTTTTTTTGCTGTTTAAATATTTGGCTTTGTACTTTTGGGGTTTTAGTTCTTTGTTTATTTACTGATCGCGGAAAATGCGCTTTCGTCGGTCACGAGTGACCACGTTGATACTAGTTTATATATTTTTATCTAAACAAAATTATTCTTTTTAGTGTCTTATTTTACTTCTTCATCTCATGTTCTCTTCTGTTATTTCTCATTTTATTCATGTTTTTTAAGACCTTTTGGAATGCACTCAACACAACTTATCGTATTTCATGTGTTAAATACCGTGCATACAATCTCTTTAATCAAAATTAATAAACAAACAATAAATTTAAAAAAAACAGCACATGTAGAGGAATTTAGTCGCTCTCGACAATGAAAATTGCTTATTTTGGGGATAGTAGGTAAGTGATGTTAAGGAGGAATTGGGAATTTGTTTTATGATTTTGTATTATTGATCTTGGGAGTTAGATGAGCAGTAAAGTGCATTTTTTAAGAGGTTATTGATTAGTTAGTAATTATTCAGCATCCTCGAAATACTCTTGGTGCATGGGCGGAGATAACTTCATATTCTTAGATTCATTTAAATGAATAAAATAAGATTGAAATAATTTTTTATCCAAAAATTTAGTAACAGACCCTTAAACCCTTTTCCTGACAGAAAATGTTGTCTAGAACTTAATACTTTACAATAAAAAAAAACCTAACCATACATAATACTGAAAATTTAGACCTATCTAGACTCATAATATATTACTCTGATTCCAAACCTTCAAAATTTCCCTCCCGTCCTCCAAAAAATAACTTACATCACTTCCAATCTCTCCCTCATTCACCATACTTGCTACTCACTATATCAACCTGACATGCATGCATGAAGTGCTTAACCAAAATGAATTATAATGTGAAATAAAGGAATTAGACTTTAAAATTACATTAATAGACATTTTGTGCAAATATCGCAATTTCTATGCAACCTATTCAGGTGTGTGGTATTTTTTCTCTCTTTATTCCTTATTTTTTACATCGCGACTTTTTAATGGCATTTCTATGAAAAATTATTTTCTTTTCTTTCTTGTTCGATTCCTTAAAGGCAAAATAAAAAGACGCTTATCGAATTATATTGTGAGAAAATAAATGCAACAGCAGTTTAATGCTACTTTTCTTCAACAGATAAATTGATGGTGAATGGTAACAAATTGATTTCATAAGCATGTCCTTTACTAAAATACATTTTTTTTTTTGTTGTTTAATTATTGCCAATGAGATATGAGAAAGGCAGAAAGTAATGTTGTGGCTGTGATAAAAGAGATCTCGAGTTGATTTATGACTGTAAGAAATGAAGATGCCATCGATAATAATAATAAAAAAAATAACGAAGAAGTGATGAACACAAAATACATACAAATGCGGATCTTGTAAAAGATATGTGACATGTCTAAATGTTTTTATTCGATTGGCTTATTAATGAGATTTTTTTTTAATTTGCCTCTGTCGCTTAGTTCGATGGATTTTTAAGGCTTATTTTATTGCGGGGATTTATAGGGTGTACATATGTGATTGGATTTTAAAGAGATTAAAATTTTGGGAATGTCATCGATACATTTGGTGCTTAAAGTTCGATTAATGTAGTTTTGGGTGGGAAGGAAATTTTTATGATCAAAGTTTTGAGGTTTTTTGAGGTGACACTGATAAATTTTTTTAATGATTTTTTTTACATCAGTTGTGAATTAGAATCTAGTTTCTAACACTAAGTAAAATTTTGAAAATTCGATGAAAATTAGCAAAAAATGAATAAAGTAACTTAAAAAAACTTGTCAAAATTTTTCAATTTCTAGTAGATTTCTAAGAAATTTTACTTAAATTAAGCTTCAAAAAAAATAATAATAATGCAAAATTCTTTCAAGATCTTATAAAAGTAGGTCAAAAAATCAATCAAAATCCAAAAATTACTAAAAATTCACTTAAAATTCCATCACAAAAAAGTTCACACTCGAACCATTAATCCCCAATTCAACTCATTGAAAGAACTGACATTCACACATGACAAATTACATTTCGTGTCACTAGACAGATAAAACACTCAATATCTCATTGGATTTATAATTAAGTTGAGCCGTAATACGAGTGATGAAACAACCGCAACAGTTGGAAGATCATAAATCTATTGTCAATTCGCACCAATGTTCTCATTTTCTTCATCCTCTCTGTATATCTTTTTTTTTATTTAATTAATAACATTGTATGGGTGAATATACACAATTTTTCATCAACAACTATCAAATGACCTAATGCTGACAATAAAGGCCATCAAACATTACGGAATATTTTTTTTAAGCGTCTGCTTTTATTCAGAAGCTGTCGATTTTTTTCTCTTTTTTCTTTCTCTTTTTTACGTTTGAAGATTTTATTTGTGTCTTCCTCTGTGGCATCTTCATTCAATTATTCATTCAATTGTGAGGTATTTTGATGAACGAGAAAAGGTGTTTAGAGGAAGTTTGATGATGAGTGATATGGGATGGAATTTGGGGGAATTTTAGAGGGTGTATTGGTATAATTATTGTTATTTTTTGGCACAAGTTACTTAAAATCAATTTTTTAAAGAATTTTTCAGGAACGCTTACTTCTTTATGACTTGAAATTGTCAAAAATTAAATTTTTTTAATAATATAATTTTTAAATTATTAAAAATATTTAAACTATTTTTAAGTAAATTCCTACCGCCACCCCTGCAAATTGACATGTCCACTACCAACTAAACTTTCCAATAAGCCACAAAAAATGCCAAATCTTTCAAATTAGACATAAAAAAAGAAGAAAAAAATTTTTCGCACCCAATCAATGCCTCAATAATTTACAGCAATTCACATTTTTTCTTCCAAGATATGAGAATCGGAAAGGAAGGTGAAAGATTGAGGCAACCTGTAGAGTCAGATATAAATTAGACGAGAGGTGAAATAATGAAAAACAAGAGTAATGAATTCATCTTCATTCCCTCCCGTTGATGATTCCTCTCATTAAATGGACCAGCTTTATTATATCGATTATTTTTTTTTTTGCCTTTCTCTGCTCATTCCATAGTACTCAAAGTTCAATGATCATCATCAATTTACAATTCATTCAGATATTTTTTTTCCTCCTTCTTCTTATTATTATTTTTGTTCTCTTATTTATCTGTGTGAAATGAGAGATTCTTTATTATTTTCTTTCGGACGCTGCTGCTTTATATTTTGTGTGATTTTTAATTTTTTTTTGGATCGGAAAGAAAATTGAACATTTTCATTGTAAATCGATTAACGGGTGATTTCAACTCGAGCTTTAAATCTGCTTCATTCTTTCACACACAATATACATATTTTATGTGTTACATCAAAAAAAAGAAAGAAATGAATATCGAATGGGCAGTGAAGTGAAGAAGCATTCGCAATTAAAATTTTTGTTTTATTTTCGGTTAGTTGGATTGAGTGAGAAAATTTTTTTTGAGTTTGTTTTATTGGATTTTGGTGAGGTGAAATGGGGGTCAGAGGTATATTTTTGGTTTTTGAGGGATAATATCATTATTTTGGTGGATTTGTGGCTTAATTGATCGTGGTAAACTTTCGGTTTGAAGGAGCTGAACTACTTTGAGAGCATTTTAATGTGCTGAGGGGCATGTCACTAACTGGAGGTATTTTTTACTATATTTTATCGTCTGTGATGAGTTCAAAGTGCCTGTCCCTATTTAAAGGAATTTTTATGGTTCTTATTTATTAATTTTGAATCTACAATTCCAATTCCACCTGTTTCTACCTAAACATTCAATTCTCATTCACCATATCAACCTCAATAAATCAGAATAGTTTCTCTATGAAATAAAATTCTGCTTCAATTTTTTTTATTATACCCGACCTTCTTTATCGCAAAAAAACACGACTTACGTAGAAAGTCAATAGCTTCCGCGTTCGACTATCGGGTCAGCAAAGCTTCGCTTTGCATAAGTTTGAAGATTAGGATTCCATCGGGTCAGCAAAGCTTCGCTTTGCATAAGTTTGAAGATTAGGATTCCATCGGGTCAGCAAAGCTTCGCTTTGCATAAGATTGAAGATTAGGACTCCATCGGGTCAGCAAAGCTTCGCTTTGCATAAGTTTGAAGATTAGGATTCCATCGGGTCAGCAAAGCTTCGCTTTGCATAAGTTTGAAGATTAGAATTCCATCGGGTCAGCAAAGCTTCGCTTTGCATAAGATTGAAGATTAGGACTCCATCGGGTCAGCAAAGCTTCGCTTTGCATAAGTTTGAAGATTAGGATTCGATCGGATCAGCAAAGCTTCGCTTTGCTTAAGTTTGAAGATTAGGATTCGATCGGGTCAGCAAAGTATCGCTTTGCATAAGATTGATGATTAGGACTCAATCGGGTCAGCAAAGCTTTGCTTTGCATAAGATTGAGGATTAGGATTCGATCGGGTCAGCAAAGCTTCGCTTTGCATTAGTTTGAAGATAGGATTCGATCGGGTCAGCAAAGCTTCGCTTTGCATAAAATTGAAGATTAAGGCTCAATCGGGTCAACAAAGCTTCGCTTTGCATAAGTTTGAAGATTAGGATTCCATGGGGTCAGCAAAGCTTCGCTTTGCATAAGATTGAAATTTAGTATTCCATCGGATCAGCAAAGCTTCGCTTTGCATTAGTTTGAAGATTAGGATTCCATCGGGTCAGCAAAGCTTCGCTTTGCATAAGTTTGAAGATTAGGATTCCATCGGGTCAGCAAAGCTTCGCTTTGCATTAGTTTGAAGATTAGGACTATCGGGTCAGCAAAGCTTCGCTTTGCATAAGTTTGAAGATTAGGATTCCATCGGGTCAGCAAAGCTTCGCTTTGCATAAGTTTGAAGATTAGGATTCCATCGGGTCAGCAAAGCTTCGCTTCATGTGCATATTCACACCGTTCCAAAACTCTATATCGGGTCAGTAAAGCTTCGCTTTGCATTAGTTTGAAGATTAGGACTATCGGGTCAGCAAAGCTTCGCTTTGCATAAGTTTGAAGATTAGGATTCCATCGGGTCAGCAAAGCTTCGCTTTGCATAAGTTTGAAGATTAGGATTCGATCGGGTCAGCAAAGCTTCGCTTTGCATAAGATTGAAGATTAGGATTCGATCGGGTCAGCAAAGCTTCGCTTTGCATAAGATTGAAGATTAGGACTCCATCGGGTCGCAGATTTAATTTTTTCTTATATTTTTATTTTTTGCTAATTTTACAGATTTTAAACCATTTCAATGAAATTTTGATTGAATTTAGATAAATCTGAGACTTTAATTTCATTTTAAATTTTTTAAACCAACTACTCGGATTAAATTTAATGTGAACGCTCAAACCACTAAATCAAGCTCGATTTGTCAAGAAATGTACGTAAACGTTGAAATAAGTCAGAATATGTCAAAAATGATCAATTATAAACAAAAAATCTAAAATCAGTCGAGTTGGAATAAATTTAATAAAGCTGATTTTTTATAATTTTGATTAAATCCAACCACTACCAATCAAAGCTCATTAAATTTTTTTTCTTCAATTTTAACTTTATTTAGCTGTTTTTAGTAATTTCTAACCATTTTGTAAAAATTTCGAGTGAAAAAAGTAAAATTCATTAAATTTCGAAATTTTAATCCTCGCACATGGATTAAAATTGAGTCGGGATTAACTCTTAGAAGGCTCAATTCTCCTAAAATTTAAATTTTTTAAAAAACTGTTTATTTCATAAAATTCTTCTATTTTTTACCTTTAATTTGATGTGTCATTCATAAAAAAAAAGTTTTGAAAAAATTTTGAATGAGGGGGTTTTGTGTTAAATCCGATGGATTTAAATTTAAGCCAGTTGGATTAAACACATTTCATGCTATTTCTCAACAACAGTAGAGTTTCATGCCAAGCGACAAAATTTCCCCCACACTAGACCTCCGTAGCTTTCCAACGATATATAATTTATTACATTTAATGTTGACCTGTGAGCGGCATGATGGGGACATTATTTTGCGAAGTGTAACTAATAAGGAAGGATTAAAATAAATCCGACGGATTTAAACTTTCAATTAATTTTCCTGACTCACAGTTTAACCAAAGTAGGTCATGTTTGGTATCGTTGGAAAGGTAATTTTAAGAGCTATTTTATAAAAAGTATTTCATCACAAATCTTCCCCACCCATGACCACCAGACCAACCACAATTTTTATCCCTCTTTGAAAAACCTCTTACATGTTCTGCTGGGTCAGGGTCAGGCTATAAAATTTGGATTTTTGTGCCAAAAAATTCTAAAAAATATTTGAAACATTTAAAGCACCAGAATTTTTTCATTTTATTGCTGTTAAAAAAAGTTATAATAAAAATGAGTTTTCTATAGGTTTTGTATGGAAAACTTGTAGATGGCACCACGGTCATAGATTAAATTTTTGGGTCAAGCGACAAAATTTCCCCCACACTAGACTAAAATACCTAAATTTTGAGATATGAACCATTACCTCTCGACCAGATAGGTAAGCAGTATGAAGGGGACAAAATTTTCAAAGTGTACTAAAACAGCTTCCGAGCTTGCGCGGAAGCTAATAAAACACTCAACTTTATATTTTTTTAGCCGATGACGGAATTACGTTGTAAAACAATCACGTCGTTGACATTTTATCGAATTATCAAGTCATGCACGCATACAATAAAGGCCGCAAAAGTCAGTCACAAGTTCAAAATACATAATGAGCTAATAAATATTTCTCTTTTTTCAGAGTTTCTTTCCTCCTCATTTTTTTTTATAATCAATAATATCAATGTACACAATGGAAGGATATATTTAGTCGGAATTCATAATGATTAAGGTCAATGCTTGGACAAATTTCATATGAATTGGGATTGTTGGGGAGATTTGGAAGTGATGTCGAATTTGAAATAAAAATCTAATAAATTTCAACAAAAATTCTAAGAAAATCTGAATTTTTTGGGGACGAGAGAATGAATTACAAATCATTTGACATCACCAGTCAACGAACCCACAAAAAGAAAATAAATTTTTATGTGGAATTAAGCGATGAAATAGTAAATTTTATTAAATGCGCATAATTTCGTCTCATCATGTCACCGTGTGTAACAGATTAAATATGTAAAAAAAATTATAGACCTAATATTATTCAAATGACTCTTAAAATCTATTCATCGACAAAGGGACACAGATAGTATAAAAAATTATGAATAATAATAAAATTCTTCTTAAATAAATTATTCATTCAGAGCTTACGTCTCAAATTACAGACCGCGCATCAGATAGATATAAATTCTAAAACTAAGGTGACCATCGCTGGCCAAATGTCAGATCGATAGAAAACCTACATAATATATCGGATGGACGCCAAAAGGCGATATGAGGAGAAATATTGAATTGTAAAAAATTATGTGCTATGAATAATTCAGTTGAAAATCAATTTAGCTAGAGTTGAAAGTCTTTTTGGAATGGAATCCGTTCACATTTGTTTTAAAAAAAACACAAATCGAAAGACAGAGAGAAGGAAAGAAAAGACATATTATTGAATAAAAAGACAGACAAGAAATATGAAGAAAATAAAAGAGTGTAGCAAAGTGGATGTTAAGTATGATATATGGGATTAGAGTAGATTTTTGAGTCAAGAGATCGAATTGTATTCATACCGTGGATGGTTTAGGTATTTCCGATAACTTTTTAGGATATTAAGAGATTGAAAGAGGTTCAATAGTTTAGAGTTTATCTGTTAGGGGATCTGTTGGACCGTCCAACTTGGACGCAGTGTACACTGATATTATTTTTGAGGAGCAGTTTTAATAGAATTTATGGTTAAATTACTTTAATGTAAGCTAAATTGAATTTTAATCTAATTTTTTTTTTATGGTCATAATCTTACCTATATCTGACTTAGTGGAACTATTCCCGAAAGGCACAAGTCGGTTAATCGAGATTAAATCCTGCACCAAGCTGGAGTGAGGCCAGCACTAAGTTGGAATACAATTTAAACCGGAGTGGTGCTGGCCTCTCTCCTGCTTGGTATTGGATTTGACCTCGATTAACCGACTTGTGCCTTTTGCGATTGTTCATTTTTTTAAAATTCAAATTTAGCATTTTTTTGTATGAAATTTAGCTTTATTGAAAAAAATTTTAAAACTTCCATAATTTTGAAAAAGAATCATTTAAAAAATTTTAAACCTCAAATTTTTATAAATTTTGTCTAACCTCAATTCTTTATACTCCAGCGGTTTGACTATACATAATCATCCTCATCAACCTTTATCAATCAGATTCTCAGATTCATTTATTTTGAATTGTATAATTTGTTCGGATGATATTGATATAAAAATATTTTACATTTGATAGTTCTGGCTTCAGGTGGTATGGATATATGCGAAAAAAACATTAACATTAATTCTCGTCGATATTGAGACGAGTTAAACGTAAATAATTTAATACGACACTGTTGTGTGCTCATTTAATCAATTATACCACGCTACTACTGTTCGGCTTCTCACTATTTATTGTATGTATTTTTATATGAATTTATATGTGAAGTAAATGACAATCTTTGTGTGATACAATGTGTACGCAAAATGGTGCAAATTTATTTTAAAGAAATCACCGTAAATTCCTTAATCTCAACAGCATTCATTTTTTTTTCTTTCTTCTACAAATAATTAATATGTTCTCTATATTAATGATACTGGCGTGAAAGCAAGAATGAAAGAGAGAAATAACCTTTAATGAATGTGGATTATATGAGAGGAATTAAAAATATGTTAACAACGTGGAAGATATTAGCCATAAAAAAATAGTGCTGCACGAGAATATCATTTAAGAGTTTTAAGTTTTGTCGTGACTTTACTTTGCTTCCCCCCTCCACCAAAATAAAAATTATAGAAGAAAAAAAAACTACCGCAAACTCATCTTCAACTTGACCGTTTACCTATCATAGAGTCGATAAATAAATTAATTAACATCTCCGGTCTATTGGCTTGATATCCATATTTATAATATACACATATTTTTTTTATCTAGCTTAACAAAAAAGAATTCCTACGAATTCTTGTCTTCATCTTATTTTACACATTTGACCAGATCAAGAAATCGGGCAAAGAATCACACAAATTAAGAAAAAAAAATTGAAATTCGATCGACGATAAGCTTATTTTTAAGAGCGATTGGCTCATTTTGTATGTAAATTTTCCCGCGGTCATTTATTATCAGACATAACGATTAAACTTTAATTTTTTTTACCTCATCTTGAAATAAGTAATTAATTCTTGAAGATACAGGGTTGTGATGATGCTTGGTCTTGATTTGGATTGTTTCAAGTTAGGATTTGGTTTTTAGGATGATTTTTTTGAGGAATTAATTTATTTTGAGACTGAATTTCACTGTTTTACTTTCACAATTTAATTAAAATTTTTTTTGGGTGAGTTTTAAAATTGAACTGAAATTTTTGATTATTTAAAGGTTCCTATGATGATTTTGTTAATTGAAAAAATTTTTTGCTAATATTTGGTTGCAAAATAATAGTGAATGATTACTGCGATTAAGTTTCTGTCAAAATTGTTTACTTGGTAAAAATTGACGAACTTTTTGAAATTCAGATGCAGAAAAGCATTAAAAATTTTCAGCAACCTCCAACTCTGCACATCCCCATATCACCAACTCAACTTTACATTCGCTTCTCAAAAAGACTATTTCATGCCATCCACGAGGAACGAAATTAATATGCAAGCTGGACATCACAAATCTACAGCAAAAGTAAAATCGCTGTCATTAAAATTGGCAAGCAAAGTAGAAAGGAGAATTTTATTAAAAAATAATTTTTTTTGTTGTTTTAATTGCGATGAACACAAAAAAAAATCATAAAAAATTTATATTTCTTCTCTCACTGTGCATGTATGCTGAGCAATCATAAGCTATATAACTGTTGACATATCATTATGTGAATGTGTTAAAATCTCTAATGACAAAGTTCGATATCATAAAAAAAAATATTTTTTTTAGTGAGTGCAATAAATTTTTGGCGACCGTGGAGAGACTTTTTGGGCTCTGATTTTTATCAAATCTTGTAATATTAATTCCTTTGCGTTCGATAGAAATATTTTCAGTCTCTAGATCGCTTGACGAGATTTATTAACAAAACAAAAAAATAATATAATAAATATAATATATATTTTTCAGTCATCAATTTAATTTGTTTAAGGTCATCACAACGGTTATTGGTTTGCTGTTGTGTGTGCGCACAGCTCTGTCGATCGAGTTTTTTTTCTTCTCATTTCTCGTTCGCCTCCAACAAAATATGAAAAAAAAAATAATAAAATGAAAAGGCAAACCGATATACACGACATCCACATCATCCACAAATGCGATATATATAAATATAATAATAAAATTGTTTGCTTTTTATATTCTCAAATCGTAAATATTGTGATATGTGGAATGATAAATTAGAACAAATTGTTGGTATTTAAAAGTCATGCTCTCATGAGTGTACTCAGTCACAAAAGTGAACTGAACTCAATACGACGATGATGATAAAAAAATAAATTTTTATATAGCTACTTCGTTGAAGGGCAGTGATGATGACGTTTCTATTAAATGAATTGATAAACTTTTTATGTACACATATATGTATGTATGATGATGATGATGTTCTTTACATATCGTATTGTAATAAAAAAAATAAATAAAACTGGTGTGAAAGACTCAAGTTATTTGAATTTTATGATTGGGGAGCATTTATAGTGTGAAAAATTAATTATCAATAGACTGATTGAGGCTGGTATGAGAGTCGTAATATTTTTTTCAAAGAGCTAGAGGTCATTTGATATGTTTGAAGAATTAAATGAAGCATTTTGGAGAATTTTCGGAAAATTTTTTTTAAATTTTAAAAAATTTAAAAATTTTTTAATTTTTTTATTTTGATTATTTTTAAGATGAAAACTTTAAAATTAAATTTTATATAGAAAATGGTATAAAAATTATTTTAATGAATTTTTTTTAAGACTAAAAAATATTTTTTTAAAATTTTTGAATTTTTTCAATGTTTTTAAATTTTTGATTTTTTTAAAATTTTCAAATTCGAACTTTTACAAAATATTTATTTTTTTTGCAAAAATTCTTATTTTTTAAATAAATTAGGTAAATTCTGTTTTTTTACAAAAATTGAGAAATGACATTTTTTTTAAAAAAAAAATCTTAATTTCAGACGGTTGAAAAAAAATCAGAAACTTAAATTTTATGTAAATTCTCAAATAACCCCAAATACCGTAAACTGATAATTGATGACAATTTTTTAACATCCCAACCATCCACTCTCAAAAGCAAGCAAATTCTCTTAATAACCGTCCCTCAATTCCATCTTCAATCTTAAAAAATTCACATTTCATAATCTTACTCATTAAGTTGTGTATATAAATATTAAAAATAATAAAAACATTTTTTTAGCCTATATCTGCATATTTTCAAAGTTTTTAATTTATACTTTAAAATAATGACTACATTCCAATGCATTACAAGCGGAGTAAGTAAATTCATATAAAATTTGCCAGTTTATTGCATAAAGAAGAGCAGAAGCAAGAAGTAAAGGCAAAAAAATGTGCATATAGTAGCTCGAGAAGTTCATTCTAAAGAAAAAAATTCAGTTTCAGAAAAAAAAAATATCGTGAGTTCACGAGCACATTTTCCACCTGATATTAACTTTAAAAAAAAAGATATTTAATTAGTTTTTAATTTCATGGCGTTTCGAAAAACGGGTTTTTTGTGGTATTTTTCTTTTCTTTGTAGAATTTTTTATTTTTCATTTCATGTAATGCCATACAATTTTGCATTAAAATGACTTCATTTCACCCCTCATCAGCATAAGTTTTTATTATTAAATCATTATTGGAGTTAAGATTCCTGATAATTATTTTTCTACTTTATTTTTTGAAATGTTGGAGGCTTAAGTCATGTCAGATTGTCAATTATGAACATTCTAGAATTTTAAATTTGAATTCATCTAGACCCCCTTGGACCCTCCCCTGGCTTCACCTCTGATCTCAAAAATACTCCCAAATGATTTACTAAGACCCCAAAATATCGCGTAATAATCATGACGCAATCCCCAGACATTAAGATTACACAAATTTCATCAAAACTTAAACAGATGACGTACATCGTCTCAGGTGACACTTGATCTTTTGCAACAATTATATATAAGTAGCTGATAAGATTTGTTTGGACTAATTTTAGAAAAAAAGGTACTTCAAATAGAAAATGTTGCAAATCATGTAGTAAAGTTCACGATACGGAGAATGCGTGTCTGATAGGAGATAAAATGAACAGACTTAAAAAATTATTTTTTGATAAGAATTTTTTTTGATAGCGTGTGGCGAGAAGGTGATGGTTTTTCCAAGGGTTGTAAAACTTGTGATTATGAGGTAATTACTGGTTGGTTGTGTTTAGTTGAGATAATTGATTTTTGAGGTTTTGGATTAAATTTTATGTTGCCATATCTTTAATTTTATTGAATACAGTTAAATAACGTCCAAAAAATCCCAAAAAAAAATCAAAATCCAACCCCATAGAATTCTCAATTTAACGATTCTTCCTCAAAAATCTCCAAAACACCATTATATGACAAGCTCATACCAAGCGATGACATCTCTATGACTACAAACAATCTTCACATTTTTTAATTAAGATTCTTTAGATATACAAACAAAAAATTATCTAGATGAATAAAATTGAATAAAATTAGCCTCGTAGGCAATCGAGTGAGAAGATATTACTAATTAGATATTAAGAGACCTGTTGTGCAACTGTAAACCTCATTTTTGCGTTTAAAAAATTGAGTTTAGATTCCTAATAGAGATTGCAGATCTTTTTTAGAATATGGACATTCAAACTTCCAATAACTTCCTTACTTGTTTGCGCATTTTCTACTTTAATGTCTTCATCGCGTTTAAGCATCATAATGGAATGAAATAAACGCAAAGTTATTAATTTATATATGCATCATGATGATGATAATAATAATGATGATGACGCTTGGTTCTAAAGTATTAATGATCATCGATTTTCAAGTTTAATGTCTTTCAAGAGTGCAATAAGTGTAAAAGTAAAAAGTGCACGAGGGGCATCTCCTTAAACGTTCAATCAACTTCCAACCAGCTTCACAATAGCTTTATTTTCATTCTTCTTCTCATCTCACTCACTCTGTCATTTTGCAACAAAAAAAGTATTAAATAGCGTTCATAAAGTCTCATAAAACAGTCGACGCGTCATTAATTTATAACATGCCATTAATTACAGTCCCATTAAGCAAACTTAGCACCGTAGTCTCTCTCTCGTTGGAATTTTTACTCTAAGTTAATTTAAATCATTGACTTGTCATGACATACATGATTTCAGATTTATTTTTGTTATGTCCATTATTATTGATGGAAAAATTTGCTTTTCATTATTAATTTTTAATTTTTTTTTTTCGTTGTTCTTTTGATAATTTTAGTGTTTGCAAATGCGGTTGTCAAGATGATTGTTTTTTTAATGGTGATGATTAACAGCTTTCGAATGGTTAGATTTGTTGGGAAAGAATTTGGAGAAAAAAATAATAATTTTGAGGTTAAGTTGAGAACTTTGGCTAGGGGTCAGAATGAATTTTTGACTTTATTCTTAAAAAGCTTTATAATATTTTTTAGTGAATTTGCACAATTCTGTTCAAAATTATGCAATTTAATTTTCTAAATTTTTTGTTTTGTTTCCTTAAAAATTTTTATTTTTTAAAAATATAAAGCTTCTTCTTTTCGTCAGTAATAAAACAAACAATAAAAAAATTTACTTCATTTAATTTAATTCCGCATTAAAAAGTCGTGCAAATTAAAAACTTCAAAAAAAACCTTCACGTGAATTAAAAAAAAACACCCAAAACGTGAACTTAAACAAAGTTTTTTTTTTCCTCCCAAAATTTATCCAATTACCTATATATTCTGCAATTTTTATGTGCTCTGCAAAAAAAATAAAGCTATCCACGCGAAAAACAGAATCTCTTTTCAATCGATTGTCAATGAACGAGTTGACCCCGTTGTGGATGTAAAATAAAATAATAAAAAAAATCAAAAATTAAAATGAAGAAGAAAACTTTTATTTTTTATTGGAGCTCAATAAAAGTCCATTTGGGATGATATCTTAATACTTAATACTCTCTTTAAAATACATTTTATATCGATGAATAAAATAACATGTTTCAGTTGCCCCGAAAAGTGTGTATATTGTGTGTAGTCCAGGTAGGAATTCGTCGACGTTGTTTACTTTTTTTTCTCTTCTTGTTGTTGTCGTCATGAATTTTTTGTTTTTGTAATTTTATTTGTGTGAGTATTGTTGTCGTGCTGCACAATATCAAATAAAATTAAGTGCTGTTTACTTTTGTAAAAAAAGACACAAAATAATAAAAAAAATTCTAAAAGCTTCTTTTTTACTTTGCAGGTTCATTGAAACTCGACGCAACCTTTCGCGATCATGATTATTAATAAAAATGAATTATTGAATGACATTTTTTTCTTAAAGATTTTATTGGATTTTATTGTGATTGCGGATTCTAAAATGGGATTAAGGATGACTGTTTATTTTGGTTTGGGGTGTCTAGAGATTATTGAGGAATTTCTTGGTTGTTTTTGTTGAATTGTTGATTATGCTTGGGATTTGAACCTAAAATTCTATCAAAAACATAGCAAAACTTTCCTAAATCCACTCAGACCATTTAGAAATTTAGCAATCCACTTAAATCTCAATAAACTCTATCCACATGATCACCCTAAAAATTTTTAAACAATTCCATATGTAAATTTTTTACACAAAGCCACGAACCAACCTGTCGATGTCTTAATTTTAACTCAACTAAATTGAGTATGGAATTTTTTTTCCATACAAAAAATATTTTTTTTTTATATATATTAGCACCATATATTTCTTAAGCATCATCAAAATAAGCAACAATATTTATGATCGAAATCCTATAAAAAAGTCACTTTTATGATACAATCGAAATGTTGAATTTTTGGTCCATAAAATATGTCGCACCATTAAAAAATATATTTATTTTCATTTTTTATCATTTTAGAACGAAATAAAGTTACAAAGGCATCCAGCTAGCCACGTAAAATGTTGATCATAACAGTGTTGGCAAGCCGCCGGGCGGCCGCCGCCAAGGCCGCCAAAACGGCGGCCGCTGAGTGGCGGCCGCCGGCAATTTTTTTTGTGGCGGCGGCCGCCACTGGCGGCGGCCGCCAAAAACGGCCGCCGTTTTGGCCGCCGGGCGGCGGGCGGCGGATTTTTTTCATTATTATTTTCCTTTTCTTTAATTATTTATACTTGTTTTAAAAGAAAATGAAGGAAAATAGTGAAAATTTTTAAAAAAATTGTAAAAAATTAAAAAAAATGAAAAATTTGATGGAAAATTAAAAAAAAAATATATATTTTTTTGGTCAAAATTATGAGAAAATGACAAAAATGAATGAAAATTGCAGAAAATTGAAAAACTTGAAAATTTGGGATGAAAAACCCCTCGGAAAAGCCATTTTTCACGTTGATTTTCTTAGTTGGTATGAAAAACCCCTCAGAAAAGCGATTTTTCACGTTGATTTTCTTGTTTGGGATGAAAAACCCCTCGGAAAAGCGATTTTTCGCGTTGATTTTCTTAGTTGGGATGAAATACCCCTCAGAAAAGCGATTTTTCACGTTGATTTTCTTAGTTGGTATGAAATACCCCTCAGAAAAGCGATTTTTCACGTTGATTTTCATATTTGGGATGAAAAACCCCTCGGAAAAGCCGTTTTTCGGGTTGATATTCTTAGTTGGGATGAAAAACCCCTCAGAAAAGCGATTTTTCGCATCGATTTTCTTAGTTGGTATGAAAAACCCCCCAGAAAAGTGATTTTTCACGTTGATTTTCTTGGTTGGGATGAAAAACCCCTCAGAAAAGCGATTTTTCACGTTGATTTTCTTATTTGGGATGAAAAACCCCTCAGAAAAGCGATTTTTTACTAAAAATTTATTAAAAAAGAGTAAAAAATGATTTTTGTCGAAATTTATATGAAATTTTTCATCAAAGTTTTTAATTTTTTATAATTTTCATAAAATTTTTTATTATTTTTCACATTTTCCTTCATTTTTGTTTAAAAAAAATTGATTAAAGAAAGAAAAAAAATAATTGAAAAAAACTGGCCGCCCGCCGCCCGGCGGCCAAAACGGCCGCCGATTTTGGCGGCCGCCGCCAAAAACGGCCGCCGCCAACGGCGGCCGCCGCCGAGCAGGCCGATTCCAACTCTGGATCATAATAAACTTTTTTTTTCTTTTTTTTCATCTTCTCCTCTCACTTATGAGATGAGATGAGATGAGAAAGAATGAACATCAAATGAAAAAAAAAGTGAGTAAGAGATGTCGATGAAGCAGTAAATAAAATGCTGTAAAACGACATGTCACTAAAATCACCATCAACTTTTCATTTTTCATTTTTTTTCGTGTCTTTGAGACATTAAAAAAATGGCAGGTGGAATAATTTTTTGACAAATTTACAGCAGAATGATGAAGAGGATGAAATTTCATACCGCATTGAATTTATAATAAGTTTGACGATCAGTATGACTAGTTGTTGACGATACAGCGAGGTCAAATGAAATAGCAAAGTCCAATTGTCAAGTGAGACTCAACCTGCATACTAAAATCGAGCAAAAAAAAAATTAAACTTTTTTATGACCACCTCGTGAGTTTTCTGTCGTTCCTATGTATTTGTTTGTTCTTTTACATTTCATTTCATTTCTTTTTAATGAAAAGCAAACAAAACAAAAATTGAGTTGTAAAATTATTATTTAAAAAAATATATAATTCATTGAGAACCTTTTGCCTAGCGTTCATTCAATTCATAATGAATTAAAAAGATTTTTTTTTTCATTAAGAAGTTCAGCGAGCGAATAAAATTTATTTTTTGTGTGATTATCGTGTGAATTTACACAGTGACCGTAGCAGTTAATGATGAAGAAGAAGAAATTAAATGGAATGAAAAATATTTTTGAAATTTACTTTTTATGATGCTTTTAAGTCAAAGAGTAATTTTGTTAATGAAAAATTAATGAAAAAGGTGGAATAGTTAATTGGATTGAGGGTCGTTGTTGGTTTTAGGAATGGAATTTGGGCGCATTTTTTGAGTTTTCATAAATTTTTTGAAAAATTGAAAATATGCATATTTTTTTATAAAAAAAGTAAATTGATAGTCCAAGGAGTCCTCAATTTGAGCAGATTCGATTAGAACAATCAAAATTTTTCCAAGAAAAAATTCAAATTTTTTAAACTCCACGGAAATTTTTCATACATTTTGATATGAATAAAATTTTTCTGAAACAAATGAATTGTTCAAATTTAGGACCCCCTGCAACAAAAATGCAGAAAATAATTCAAATTAATCAAAAACCAAACAAACTCTTCAAAAATTCTTAAGAAAAATCACAAAAAAAAATCATTCAATTAAGAACTTCACACCTCTACACACAATCGCAACTCGACCGCAAAACTGACACAAATACAAAAGAGTCAGTTAGAGACGACAATTGCTGAGTTGACAGTGCCTATGACTTTAAGAACCGAAAATGGTGATTGCCAGCCGAGGTAAAAAAAGAGCTACATAAAGAATATAAAGGCGACGATTAGAAAGAAAAATATTTGTAGCATTTCGATGGATGCGACTCAAACTGAATTAATAATTAGCACAATAGTGTGGCATGACTATTGAATTGTAGTATGAATGAGGAATGAGAAAAAAAAACTGTAAAATCAAAAGAATGAGTTGTTCGAACTAGGAACAGAAGCTATATTGAATAAAATAAAAAATGAAAAAATGCCACATAGTAGTCGCGTAAGTTCCTTAATTGGCAGTCGAACTGGACTAAAGTCAAAGCCTTCGCGACTACTTCAATCTTTTTATCATAATTTAAAAATCCTTCCAGCCATTATTCGTTATATTTCATCTAAGACTGTGAACCAACTAGACTATATATTCAATTCATTATTCTCATGCCCCCACACATGGTTTCGTGCATTTCTCTCTCTTTTTATTTATGTATAGCATAGGCATAAATCAGCATGCTATAATTAACCATTTAAATTCTAATAAAATGTTACCAGTAATCTTTTACATATAGCTACCATTAATTTGTAATCAATTTCATTTGATCGCTCAAAAAAATTGTTTGCACATTTTTTACTGTTCCCAATTTTTTTTCCTACAGTTTTTTTCCTTATTGTACTCAAATCTCTTGCTTACTCTCTCTCTCTCTTACTCTTTTTCTTCTGTCGAATGCAATGAATAAAAATTATATTGTTTAATGTTTTAATTTGCTTCCATTCTGCTCTGGCCTCTTGCACCGCGCACATTCCCGTGTACATACATATTGTTATTGAGATAGAGTGCAAAACTAGTATGAAATTATATTCAAATGTGGGATGTGCTAGCGCTTTTTTATGGTAATGAGTATTTGGCTGTTAATTTGTAGAGATTTTTGTTGTAAAGAAATGCGAGTTGAATTTAATTAGGGATTTGGTAGATGATTAAGATGATGTGGTGATTATTGAGAAATTAATGATGGATTGAGGGGATTATTGATGGAATTAATGGATGGTATGGACGATAAAGTAGCATAAGGTTAATATTTTTTGAGATTACTGAAAAAAATGCTGAATAAAATTTACAAGACCCCCATCATCATCTCCACCAGACAAACTGCACCTTAATATTCATCAAAAAACCACCTCAACTACAAAAAAAAAATTGAGAGAGTAAAAAGGAGTAAAAGGAATGAAGATTATTGTTTGGTGATTACGACCTGCAAACTTGCATAATGAATATGGGATTTATATAAAAAACGCCCACAAATACGAGTCGATTTACTTGCATTTCTCTAAATTACGTTACTGATAAGACTGGTCAGAAAGTACGTACATGAGTATGAATGAGGGGAAAGAAGATCACATTATAAGAAAAGGTAAAGAATCCTAAGAAAAAAACTGTTCCATTTTAGGTTTTAATACAACTCTCAATGACTTCTTGATTGTTGCATGCTGTCTGTCTACATATGGCATAGGTGCCTTCGACCGCAAACATTTTTTTTTATTTAAAAAAATTATGTGTGTAAGAAAAAAACGGAAATGAGATCGAATGCAAGAATTTTTTATATTTTATTTATTTTTTTTCTGCACATAGAATCGAGTTGATATGAGATAAATAATAAAATTCCTATGATATGCTACATATACAGCAATAGCGGATCGCATAACTCATTTTCTCCTCAAACATCATCATGAGAGTGCCTTACATGAAGAACAGAACTAAAAGGTTTATAGAAGAGGAAAAAAATGCAAAAAAAAACTCGATATTGATTTATTGATTGCAGCTTTAAAAGCTATCATAATATGAGAAAATTATAGAATTATAGACGATTTTCTGCCAAGTCAAATGGTGGATGTGTTTGTAAGTGATGTGGATGAGAAAGCTGGTTTTGAATAATCATGAATTTTTTGGCGTCTTCTTTATATTTTAGGGGTTTAGAAATGGATTTTTGAATTTATGAAAATTCATGACAGCTCTTAAGGACTAAGGAATAAATTACCCAATTCCATTAAATTTTACACTTTGCACATACAAAACTGTCAAATAAACCTGAGTCCTGAATTATTTTATTTCAAACTCTAAATCTTTCAAAAATACCCCCATCAAACTTATAACATTACTAACTCATGACCCCCCATCAGAAATTGGTAGAAAAAAAAATCGTTATTTGTTCAATTGCCAATCGATTGGCCTCAATGATCCCCGCTTTCTTTAACACAATAAACAACGCACCACTTTGTTAACGGTCAAATGTGTACATGAATGTTGCGGCAGCAGGCCAGAAGAGATATAGAAGAATGGAATTCATTCGGTACATATGAGTTCTTCAATCGATGATAATTACAATACGAAAAAAAAATAAAAGAGAAGAAAAAAATAATAATTGATCTTCGGGCAAGTTCAAAAACAGTTAGCAAAAAAAAGAAGTACTTCTTTTAGTACAGCAGTTCAAATCATAGAGAAAAGATAGAAAATAAAAATAATGTTTCAAGTAATGATGAGATTACAATTGGCACTAATGTGAAGCAATCATTTTCCACATAAACAGCAAATTAATCAGAATAAACGAAAAAGGTCTTTATGCGGGTCAGATCAACACACTAACGTCATTATTTTTGAATAAAAAAATGCGCACATTTATACCATATCTACAAATACATGTGAGACCTCGCCGTTAACCCTCCAATAGTCATCGCACAATCGATAAACCTTTGACATCAGAACAACATCACATTTTTTTTTAAATAAAAAAAGGCAAGCTTGCGGGTAAGCAAGTAAGTAAGTGAATGAGTGTAAAAAAAATCGGCACATCGTCACGTCCACATAAATGAATAATGTACATTTATAAAATGGGAGAGAAAGATGGAAAGGATGAGGTCGAGAGTTGGAGCAATGATTATTCCCCAATTGTAGGTTATCGCATGCATAAATTGTATAGATGCTAACGATGAATTGTGAGTAGCAGACGAGTAAAATAAAATAAAATCAAAATTAAATTGTGAATGTTTTGAACATATGTGGGAGGTGTAGGAAAATTGGGGGTGCAAAATTTGTGAAAAAAGGATTTTCGCGCCAAAAATATTGGGAAAGAGCTTGAAGCCTTCCTTAGAGAGGGTGACTTAGTTTCTCTAGTTTTTATACCCAAATTCTTTTGATAATCTCTTATGGATGTAATCAGGAGAAAAACAGAGTTTAGGAGTAACTAGGTCCTTCCTTACTATAATTTTTGTTATTTGCAATAATTTAAATTTCAAAGAGTCCGTTCACTTAGTATGATACGAAAAAATCGATTTTCAAGACCCCCTCACCCTCCGTTTCCTCTAATAAGTGAACGTAGTGCACTAAATTGAATTCCACACTAAACTATTTAATAAAATCACTTTAACTTTTAAGTTCCTCAATCATGATTCCATTCCCAACTAGTCATCAATTTCTCTACATTTTTCACATTAAAAAAATCTGCGTCTAAATATTGACATATAGAAAATGTTAAACGATTCAATAAATTCAATTTCATTTTTGCGTTCTGTTCCGCACTCTCGAGACAGCAGTAAAAAAAGCGACAAGGCACAAAACTGCATCACAGTCACATTGTGTGAATAAATCATTCTGGAGTGTGCTCGCGCTCTGGTTTCTCGTTCTCCCTGGCCCGACATCTACTCTACCTCACCAGTTTACTTTGCTTTTTTTATTTTTGTTTCATGTCGAATATCGTAAGTAATTCAATAGCATTAGCTCGTGTGTATCAGAGGCAACTCTGACTTGGCAAGAATGTAATTTATTAATTTCATGCTAAAGTATCGTTAATTAAACTATCGGAATTATTTATAAATATTGTGAACTTTTTCCTTGCTCTCTCGCATGCACTTTAATGGTTGTTCAATTGTAACAAATTCCTGTACACAGATGAAGGCAATAGCAGCAGCAATAAACTTTAAAAATACTACAATATATAAATATATATATGTACATACGTTCCAATATCTTTATGAAAGGGTAATTTGAGTTAATAAATTATTAATTAAAAAAAATCTTTCTCCTTTACTTATTGCAACAGCGTGTGTGAGCTGCGCAATTTAATAATGAAATGAAAGAGAAATAAGAGATATGTTCGAGACATGAAAAATGGGAATATTCATTCTGTTTTTTTTTTTTTTTTCTTCCAATTGAGCATCTACGGTGATAATTTGCGTCCATTTCATTTCTTTTAAGAGATGAAAAAAAAAAAAATAAGTTGTACGCACCCATATGAAGAAGATTCATTGAATAAGTTTTAGCCTTTTGTCATATGGAATCATTATTTAAGATAATAAAGAAGCATCTTACGCGAGTTTTGTGCCACACACATTTACAGAAGCGATTTATTTTCGAATTTTTAGGTTTGAACGGAACTGATTTTTTTTTTTTGGACTGAGGTTTAGCTTTTGAGTTTTCTTTGCTAAAGAATTTTTTGTAGTCAAAGTCAGTCCACCTTGTCTGTCTATAGAATTTGCATTTATTATGATCAATTTCTCATACTGCAATCTTCACATCATGAAATTTTCTGCTTATTATTTTATAACCAAACTACTCATTTCAGCTAAGGATGGCAACTAGAACATTCCTCAAATGTATGCCAAATATGAATTTTTCACCACATCGACACAATTTCCATTTAAATGTAGGAACTAAGCTTGTTTGATAAAAATTTCATAATCGACATCAAATGCACATTTTAAAGTTCTCACGAAGAATAAATGCAATTTTTAACATTGAAGTAACATAATAAAGAATATGGAGCATTCGATTTTAAAATAACCAATTTTTTCATTTTAAAAAATTTAAATAGAAAAGTTCTAGTTGCTTCTATTGCCAACAAGTATCCTGAAAATTTAATGAATATTAATGCATTTGTGCAACGCTGATGTGGCTTATAAAATGACTTGCATAAAGTGTGGGAATGCTTTAACCCATCGAACCTAATTGATCCTTAATAATTCAGAAATTTTAAAGCAGCTTTTATCGTGTCATGATTTCTAACAACTTCACTTTATTAATTATTTAAAATATGACTTGGATGAAGTTTTAATTTATTTTCGCTAAGTTGGCATAGAATTTGTTGATTTAATAAAAATTTTATTCTTTAACGGTTGAAAAAAATTCAAATTTTCTTCGCTGAATTTAATCAGGATCATAGTAGCCAATTTCGTGTTGTACTTTTTTGCAAAGGGGTCGCATTGTTAAAAATTCGCCAACTTCGATTAAAATTTGACTGGCAACAAAAATTTTTGATTTCAAAAAAATTTTGTATGGAAAGTGAGAAAGTGTGCCGTGATGAGGAAAAAGTCAAAAAATTTGTAATGATTTCATATTCCATTTTTCTACAATTTTAAGCTCTTAAACGACAGTTGGAATAAGCATGACCACATAAATGGCTTTATTTTCAAAAAATATTGATTAAAACCTTTAAAAAATCAAATTTAATTTAAACTCATGACATACTTTCTAACTTTCCATACAAATTTTTTTTTTAAATCAAAAATTTTTGTTGCCAGTCAATTTTTAATCGAAGTTGGCGAATTTTTAACATTGCGACCCCTTTGCTTTTTTGTGATTTTTTTTTTTTAATTTTTAGTGAATTTGTGTATTTAAAAGAACTAAGATTGATTAAAAATCATGCGGCGGCAGTTGTGAAAGTGACTATTAATTTCAAAAACTAAAGTAATGTGAATTTGATGAAAATCATTTAAAAAATTACCAAAAGTAATAATCCAGCAACAAAATCTTCAAAAATCCACCTTCAAGCCCATGAATCACACTTATTAAGAAGCCAGGTGAGTCTTTATGCCATATTTTCTTTAGTCTATGAATTATTCATTAAGAAAACAAAAAGTTTAATAGTTCGTGTCTAATTTTGAATGTTTATTGGAAACTTTGCAACACTATTGATCAATTTCGTTGCTTAATTTCATCATAAATAAAATAATTTACCCAACTATGATCTCATTTGATCGAACAAACCACAATTAATCGAAACAAAAAGTTCACCATCCATTGAAATCCAAATCAGAAGTTCAATTTACACCATTGACTTAATACGACAAGATTGTTCATTTTTGGACATCATTTGGATCGACTGTAATAATTTATAAATGAATGAAAATTACCTCAGAGACTAAACTATTCATATGATTGAGAGTCAGAGAGTTGAAAGTTAACAATAGGTGTGCTTCACGCGCTCGCCCACATAACGCTGACGATATTCGACCCCGACAACGACATTTGTACGTAAATGAATGAGATATAAAAAGGTAATGTAAGTGGTTAAAGAAGAATGAGCAAAGACGTGACAATGTTAAACTTTTTATTATATTATATATTTATTTCGTATTTATAAATGTTGTGTGTCTCTCTCTGTGTTCATTTCCAACAATTACAATGTTAGCTCATCGCCACAGAATTCAATCGCATTATATATACAGGGAGAATGTCAAATAGTTCAATGTTTAGATTATAATTCTGACATTTTCGTTAACCTTTTCATATTTTTAACTTCCACGCATCGCGTGTAAGTTATTGGTTTCACTCAAAATGCCCATTTTCGAGTTCACTATGTTCCCACCACTTTTACGAGAAGTTTTTGGTACCAAAATGTGCGTCTCGATGAGTAGATTCATAATCTACAGGAATTTTTCAATTTAAAGGCCATTAAAGGGGTCAAAAAGCCAAAAAACTGATTTTTTCGGTCATAAAATTTTGTAATCGGGGTCACAGCTTCACCATTAGACTTTCGGGAACTGATTCTTTTGCCATATGATCAGGCAACATAAGCAATTGGGGGAATGGAAGCTAACTTTTTGATATATGCACAACTTTATAGACCTTTGAACAGTCAAAGTAGGGCCAAAAAACGCTCAAAATTGACCATTTTTGGCACCGTTCTCGTTTGTATTAAGCTCAAATTGACTAATTCAAAAACCATTTCGGGGTATTTATGTCTAAAATGTATAGGCCAAGTTTCAGTCAATTTCGTCCATACCTGTGTCCACAAGGTCCATTTTTCGTTTTTTTGGGTATGCATGGCAGGATGAAGTCATGAAAAATTTTTTTTGGTCCTAATGGTCTCAAACAACCGATATACAACATAATTAGTCGTTTTTTACCAAAATTTTTATCTTTTTCCTAAAGTTTTTAACTTCCACGCATCGCGTGTAAGTTATTGGTTTCATTCAAAATGCCCATTTTCGAGTTCACTATGTTCCCACCACTTTTACGAGAAGTTTTTGGTACCAAAATGTGCGTCTCGATGAGTAGATTCATAATCTACAGGAATTTTTCAATTTAAAGGCCATTAAAGGGGTCAAAAAGCCAAAAAACTGATTTTTTCGACCCAAAAAATTTTTTTCGGTCGCGCTAACGCGCGACCTCGAATAATTTTAATAAATATATATTAAAGTTTTTTCAGCAAATTTCATAACTTTCATTTTTAGATTTTTTATTTTTTTTAATTTCAATGTGTATGAAATTGTACTTTTAAGGGAAGTCTTGGATATGGCAGATGTTGGTGGGGGTTGTGGATGAGATGTGCTCCACTCCACTCCGTTCCACTGCGCATCATGCTTCGCATGATGCTTGTTCCACTTCGTTTCGTTCCGCACATCTCATCCACAACCCCCACCAACATCTGCCATATCCAAGACTTCCCTTAAAAGTACAATTTCATCCACATTGAAATCATTTCACGACGAGTTGCAAGTACACTTTTTCATAGATTTTTCTCTACTAATTTAAGCTAAAAAATATAAGCTAAATTGTAAAAATCATAATTTGTTTTAAGCATATATTCTGTAATCTGTCTATGGAAAAAAAAAAAATTGGGAAGGTGGCGTGGAAGTTCGTGGCTTTCTACGTAAGTCGTGTTTTTTTTTTTTTTCTTTTCCTTTACTTTACTTTTTATTTCATTACTTATTATAGAAAAAAAAAAGCTGAAAATAATAAAAAATATTATTTTCATCATCATTATAATCATTTGCATGTATACGCGAAAAAAATAAAGGATGAGAGAAAGAGAGATAGAATGATAGGTTATAAAATGTCATCGAAAAAAGTAAAGTTCTATCCACAATAAGCAGGCATTATGTAATGCCTTTGTGCGGGTGTATGAAGTGCAATAACGTCAATCGTATAACGATGCTTATTAGGTTCGGTTTAAGTATAAAAATTTATATGCAGGTTATAGCAGTAATACAAAAGGTGAATATTAAGGGGCGTATGTGTCAGCAATGTTAATTCAATTATTTCAAATACTTGCTCATTTTAAATGGGCGAAGTGGAAGTATGTGACAGCGTCATAACCTTTTTAGCTTGATTTTTTAAAGGATGGGTTTGTGTGGGAGTTTGGCTTGTCTTTAAGTAAACACGATTTATAAGTTCTGATTAGCTTATAAAAAGCTAAAGTTCAAGTATCAAATAATTCAAAGAAAATTCTACAAAGCAAACAGAATCGACAAATTTTCCTTGACATTTGCTTTTTCCTCATTATTCTTTATTTTTTTACAATTCAATGAAGTACTGACGTTAATACCTTTTTAAAAATACACACAAATTTTTCTATATAATCCAACAATTGCCTTAATTTTTAATACATGAATATTTTTTCGGATTTTAAACACCCAAATTTTCACATTACATGGCGTGTATAATTTAAGTTTTAATATGATTAATCAAAACCACTGTTTTATCATAAATTAAAATTAAATTGATGTGTAAATTTTGTTTCAAAGTAAACCCCAAAAAATGATAAATAAAATAATAATACAACAAATTGTTTGTCACATTTTGAAATTCTCTCATCAACTGGTGCCAAATTAATTTGTCAAGTCAGGCATAAATTGATGGTTGGTTATGGTGTCGAAAATGAATGGTTTTAATGTGATAAATTGCTTTGAAAAAAAAAACTTCAACAAGTTTGGATTTAAATTTAAGTTTGTTTTGGTAAATTTTGAACTTTTGAATTTTTTACAAAATTTTTGAATGTTTTACATTTTTTTTTTTTTAATTTTTTTCATCAAGATTTTAAAATTCTTTGGTCAAAAAACTTTGAATATTTCACAAAACTTTTGAATTTTTTTTATTAAAACTTTTGAATTCTTTATCAAAGTTTTTGAAGCTTTTTATTAAATTTTTTGAATTTTTTTATTAAAATTTTTGATTTTTTTTTTAATATTTTGAATTTTTGTATTAAAATTTTTGAGTTTTTTTTTATCAAAATTTTTAAATCTTTTATTAAAATTTTTGAATCTTTCTTTTCTTTTAAATTTTTAGTTTAAAAAATGTAAAATTTTTGTCTTATTTTTTTAAGAACTTTTTTTAAAAATGCGCTAAAAATCAACAAAAAAACCCCTTCATACAATCCTACTCAATTTCATTATTCTTTCTTGCCAGATCCACATTGTATTTATTGTTTTTGCTTGACAAACTAATCGGATGAATGAGGAATGGCAGAGTTCAAGCTCATACAAATATGGGCACTGTATAAGTATATTTCATTTATATAGAACAAATATAAACAGAAATATCTGATTCAGAGAAGAAAAAAAATTAATAATACTTAAATTGTGCTCTGCAGATCGCGAAAAACCACAGAAACTAGAATATTTTTATATATTTTTATTTTACTTGAGTAAATAATCTTTGAAACAACCTTGAGATCCGCTTTGACTTTGGCCGTCAACCAATCACGCCATGACTTTAAACATCATTCTGTTCCATTAGTCCATATTTTTCAATAAAAATTCACGTGGTGGTCGAGGCAGGTTAACTTTGAAATTTAATTTAATGAAAAAAAAAATGTGTGTTGTTTTTGAAGGGATTTGGCTAGAACTCAAGAGTCAGATAAGATATGAGGTTATTAGAAAAATAATTAATTTTTTTTGTGATAAAGAAAATTCTTGAAAATTAATGAAATTGCGGTTGAGGTTCAGATTCAGTTGAAATCATGATTCTGATAAATTTTTTTGGTGGTTTTATAAAAGCTTAATTTGTAGTTCTAAAGTTCTGTATCAAAAATGTGGCAATAATGAACAATTTTCAATTTTAATCTCCTTGAAAAATTAGAACCACTTCAGTTCATGTCAAGATATAAGTACATTATTAAACCTTATGCAACAGGTGGTTAAATATTAGAATGTTTTGAAAATATGCTTTGAATTAATTTCTAGGTTCATAGATGACCTGAATTGGAATATTTGAGGTACTAGGTACTCTTGAGGTCTGACTCTTTTTAACCATAAAATTCTCTCGATTTAAACTCAACTAGCCCAAAAAAAAACTCGGCAAAAGTTTGATGACAAATGCAATCTTCAATTTAAACTACAACCATTAAGACTCCATACCTATATCATTATATACCTTGTCCAAACCCAGCAATAATTCAAAATTGACCCACCTTGTCACTATATAATAAAATAAACGAGATTTTTTCTCTTAATAAAATAATCTACAATATGTCGATTTATCAACACTTCCATTAAGGTATCTGCCTCTTAATACAGTCAATATCTCTATCTCTCATGAGACACTGAGAGATTATTCATCGTATATAATGTCACAAGCAATAATTCGAAGAATTTAATGTTAATCTTCTCGATAAAAGTGTGCGAGAAAAAAATGCCATTTTCATTACATCGATGACGTGTCAGTGACATTTCGATAGAGCATCTCATCTCTATGCACGTGACGCATTGAGAATATTCTCAAAAAAAAGTATCAGCAATTGAAATTACTCTGAGTATATACTCGAAAAAATACACCGACTAAGCTAAAGAGTCAATTTTTTATGAATGAAAAATCTTTTTTTTCTTCCTCTTCTTCTTTTTCCCATTCCACGACGAAGCCGTTTCATGAATCGTTAAATTTGTAAAACATTATGACTATCCATTTCCGGTATGAGTATTAAGTAGGTTCCAACCGAAATGGAGTATTGTTTGATTTTTTTTTCCTCCTCACATTCAATTGTACATTATCCACTTTGTCGTTTGTGTTTTTGTTTTATTTCATTACATTGGGGAGACGTGCGAGGTTTTTGGGAGACTGGAGGTCATGGTTTAGTAGTTGATATATTTTTTTTTGGGATTTATTTCAAAACTGAAGAGAGTATGAGACTCAATTCTATACCGAGCAATTTTCACAAAACTTAAAAATATTTAAAAATGTAATTTAGCTCATAACCGTCACTACTGCACACCTCCAATACATAATTTCTATATTATTACTTCGTCTTATTCCCATCTAAATGGTATAATATTGTGTCGCAAAGAAAAGTGACATGAGTAAGGTATTAAGGTCAAAAGCCACATAAGAGAACGTCTTATTGAAAAATACAGAAGAAAAAAAATCAATAATCAATAATTCATCGTGCTGCCACGACAGCTGTACGATATAAATATATGTGTTAGATTTTTTTTTGCTGAATAAAAATTTCTCATATTGACTCACCTGATTGATAACACCAAGCTGGCCAAACAACGGGCGCTTCAGTATCTAGTTCCCTCATGTTTGAAGAGTATTTTTTTTTACTTTATATTTATAATTTTTTTAAATAAAAAAAATTTTGTTTTACGTAGATGTGTCACTTATTAACACATTCACTCGACTTGAGTTCTCTTTACAAGTTTTTAATTTATCGCTTTCGATGTTGTGTACAAAAAAAGAGTCACCTCACGGCTCTTTAGGTATTTTTAACCTTTATATATATTTTTTGTTATTTATTTTCTTCACTAGTAAGCAAGTGTACAGTGTCGAGCACTTTGAGTTCACTAAAATTTTACTTTTTCTTATTCTTATTTTGTCGTAGCTTGAATTTTTTTTTTCACAACAGAGCGAGAATCGCCTCGACACAGAAAAAAATCCCTTATCGTATAACTTTTTTTTTATGTAGTTTTTTTTCTCCTCACTAGCTCTTATCAGTTCAGCAGAAACAAAACCATACACATTAATTGCACTTAGAAGAAAATCACGTATTTTTTTACTCTTAATTGCTCTTTCACGGAGGTTAAGTTCGACAAATTCTCACATATAAGTTTTTATTTATTTCTCTGTTAAGATTGAGGAGCTCGAGTAAGTTCAAAGTTCAAAATAATTTTTTCCTCGTTTTACTTGATGATGATGATGATGGTGGAATAGGTAGTCAATTCACTTAAATATTGTTAAATTGCCTTTCTCAATTTTCACGAATTCTTTTTCTTTGGACGATAATAATTGTATATAATTTTTATGTATTTCCACTTCTCACTGTTACTGCCGCTTAATTATTTTTTTTTGCCTTGTTTCACCTCAGCCTTAACTATAAAACACAACAAAAAAATATATTCTATGTGCTTATGAAAATTCGTGATCTTTCAATTTTTATTTATTTTAATTTTTTTTGCTGTTGCTGTTGTTTTTGCGCGCGGGGTTCGAGTTCAATCACGAAGGTCACTTGCAAAGTTGAAATAGTTAATTTATTAATTCTATAAAGTTTACCCCCAAAAATCAATTTATACGATTTTAAAATTCTTATTTTTTTTCTGTGTTACAAGTTCAAAGTTTAATAAATGTAAAAATAGTTAGCCTTATTGAGTCACGATTTGTTATTTTTAGACACTAAGTTATTTCTAATTTCCGTTCGACTTTTACCGGACTTTTATTTTTTATTTTTTTAATTTATTTTATTTTGCACAAATTGTGTAATGTGTCAATTGTCACTTGATAATGTGCCACACACATAAAAGAACTTAAATTTTTTTTACTTTTTTACACTCAACAATATTGATGATAATCCATTAATTAAATAAAGTAGCAGCTACTTCTTTTAACTCCTTTTGATTCCAGCTGTAAAAATACTTTTCACTCGTCATCGACACTAGACCGACTCAAAAGGTTCAATTGAAACTTCATCAAAAAACGTTAATCAATCATGTGTCAAAAAAAATATATTTTTTTTACTCTCTATGTGTACATGTGAGAAAATATCATACAAAAATCTTTATTGTGTGAATGATTTAATTTTTATTATATATATAATTTTGTTGCTGTTGCTCTCTTCCTCGGGGTCGAGCGCGGATGATTGTTATGTAGTAGTAGTTCATAACACCCACATTTGAAGTTCGTCATATGCGACACTCTTATTTCTTTTTTTCATATATATTTATATATCGTTTATTTATCTTTCAAATTATTTGTCACAAAAAATATTAATTTCAGTTCACAATTTTTTTTTTGAGGTTCTTGACAAAAAGTAAATTTATTGTTGAACGAAAAAGACAACAACACAAAAAAAATTAAAGTTCAGACGAGTAAACAAAAAAAAAATGATTTTTTTTGCTGTCGCAAACAAAAAATAAATAAAAAGTATAATGAAATCTTTAAGATATCATTGCCATTTGTCAGCACTATCAAAACGGCGAGAGCGATTTTAAAAAACCGACGTTCTGTCGCAAAAGAAAAATCAAAACTGAAAAAAAAACCTTTAAACACTTTGAAATTTTTTTTTTCTATGTCTTCTTTCACTTTAAGAGAGCGGCTGACTTGAGAGTCATTATGAACTCTCTCTCATGCTCTCGTTTATGACTCTCTATAAAATATATACACAAAAAATATGATAAATAAATACACTTGTGCTTGCCACTACTTTTCGTCCCAGTTAAACAGAGTTTTGCGTGTTTTTTTTGGTTATGATGATGATAAAAACATCTTTTTGGAAAGTGTCATTGATTTGAGTTTTGGGTGGTTTAAAGCGCAATATTGAAATATGTTAGCAGGACATTAGGATCTTTTCAAAAAAGTAAGAGGATCAAGATCATTGGGGCCGTTCATTTAGTACGTTACGCAAAAATACTATTTTTGACCACCCCTTCCCTCCCCCCCCCCCTGTTACGTTTTTTGTATGAATTTTTTTCTTTTGTTTGACCTGTTACATAATCCTAGACCCCCTCCCCTCCTTCCCCTAAAAAAGCAAACGTACTAAGTGAACGACCCCTTTTGAAATTAAAGCTATCGAAAAAATGCAGAAAAAATAATAAAAAACGCTCTAAAATTCTAAAATATCCACTAAAAAAATTGTTGTTGTGCACACATAATGACAGAAAAATAAAAATTTTTGGCAAATTTTCTGAAAGTTGACAATTATTTTGTATGTAAAAAAAAATCCGTTCAACTTCGATTTTTATGATTTTTACCCCGAAAAAGCTTTGAAAAAATTAATAAATTTCTACCCTGATTTCTACTCGAAGGGGGGAAATTTTTGACTAAGACCTTGTTAATAAAACATTGTTAAAAAGACATAAATTGTGACAGAATCTGACCCTAAAAATTTGATTTTCCATGCACATCAATCACAAACGATCCCCATTCAGATGATAGCAATAAGATCAACTTCCATTCCTAAAACAAAGACTTAAATGTATCTCCAAAAATTAAGCCATTAAAGAAGACTTAAAAGACAATAAATTTCATTGATCTTCTACCTGTAAAATCATGAACCTGTAAAATAATCTCAAAAATCACCAAAAACAAGTGCACACGAGAGAAAAAAAATCCATGAATGAATGAATGAAAGACAACTGCTTCTCAACAAGCAAATCAACCCGAAAAAGAGACGTGAAAAATTTTGATGAAAACGGAACTGTTAATGCCTAATAGAAGAAACTTATAATTTAGTTTCGACCAATTTGAGAAAAAAAAAATAAATTATAGCGTATCAAAAATTTGTCAGATTTTATAGCTTGATTGACATTTTATTCGAATCAAGTGATATTTCCTCGTAACTACTAACTGTTGATGCTTCTTTATAACACCTTAATTAATTCAGACTTTTTTTTTCATCATCACATCGATGAATCTCTTGACTGACGATTTATATTGTATGTGGATATAATAAATTGGACGTAAAAACATTTATTATTACTTATTTCATTTTTTTTTTTGAGGCTGATATATTTTAAATTATGCAAATTTTTTTTTATATTATTATTTTTATATTTATGTCTTTTGTGCGATTGTTGGTTTGTGTGTGCACAAATATGGCAAAAAGCAGCAATCATAAAAAAAATATATTTTCAATGCGATTTACCTGGGTGAGAAACACTGTTGATTCAATAAAAACAAAAATAAAGGCAGGATTTTTCACTATGATCGTTCTCGGAGTGGAATTTTCTCATTATTCTCACATTCTCAGTCGCTTATTCTCTCTCTTTCTCAATTTATTGTAGTTCCTCTCACATGAGCTTATAAACAAATCGTGATGATCTCTTGAATGTGAGACCTTTTTGTCATTGCACTATGCACTTTATATCACATAAATTCGTCATCAATTATTTATTGCTATGGGGAAAAAATCTACTTGTGTGTGTATGTATGGGAATGTTGAATGTATATAAATTTATGAGAATTTTGCAATCTACATAAAAAAGTATATATTGGCGAAAAAAGAACGAACAATTGAGTGCGATTATAAATAGAACTATTTAACCCTCTCAGGCGACTATGACCCCGCCGCGACTCGACATATAAAAATATGAAAGTAAGAAAGAAAAAAAAAATAAATCTCAAAGTGCTTTCTGTGTTACTATAGCAAGAATTATTTTTAGAAATTCGTCGCACTTCTGTGAATGCCTTTCTGTAATTCTTCTTTTATATTTATGGCATGTCGGAGTTTTTCATCACATGGTTGAAGAAGAAAAATACAAAAAAAAAATCAAATAATAACAAGAAGTAGAAGATGAGAAAGAATATTTTAATTTCTTTTAATTCACTAGTTTATGTGGAAAGCTAAAAGTTCAATGATGGGATGCGAAATATTAATAAACATTTGATGAATCAAAGGAATTAGTGCGCGCACATTTTATATACACATCGCAGAACATTAAAAAGAAGTTTTCTTATTTGTGCGGTCATAAATGCTTTGTTTAGGGAATTGATGGGGTTCATGGGGAGTAAGACGCATTTAAAAAATAAAAAATTTTGAATTTTTGAACCAAAATCACATCAAGTTAACTTAGAACACATTAAATCTAGAAAACAATATAAAATTTATCTAAATTTCTTCAAACCAAATCAAAACTAAAAACCCAAACAGACAAAACTAAACCAGATTTACAAATCATTTCAATAAATTTCCTGCAAAAAAATCAACTACTGACTGACACAGACAGTCCAAACAAATATCGAACGATGACTTTTAAATTAAAAAAATTAAAAAAATTAAAAAAAAAATCGCAAAACAAGAAAATTGAAAAAATATGTAACAATTGAATCGAAAAGATATTCAGCTTTATATGTCTAGTTTGTGAGAGTCGAGAACTTAACGTTGAGAAAAAAATTTATGAGTAAATGAGAAAGGTTAAGGAGCAATGAAAAGGTCAATAGAAATATGTATTTAAAATGAGAATCGAAAAAGGTCACGAGTTCAAAAAAATTTTTTTTAGAAGAAAACGAAGAGAAAGAGAATGAGAGGGTTTTTTTATGGATATTCATAATTTTTTTTTTTTTGTTATGCTGATGAAAGCCAATACCCCCAAAAGGTAGACGAAAGAGGTTCCAATTTTGAATGTTTAGATTTTTATCTAAAGGCAATAAATTCATTCTAAATTGCTGTCTGTTACCTGACTTAAAATTGAGAACATTCTGAAGTCAAATGACCTCGCCATAATTGGAGTATTGATGCTGAAAAATTGGATGATTTTGTTGATGTGGATGAGAAAATTTTAGAATAGTTCAAGATCATTTAGCGGAGATGAGTTGAGGTTAAGTAAATGATTAGAAAAGTTTGAAGTTGTTTGAGGGCTTGAATTTGATGGTGGAACTGAAAATTTCTAGTCAATACACTATTAGCCAATTTAAACGATTTAGTCTTAAGCACATTCTAAATTTTTGTATTTTAAAGGGTTATTTCACTAATGACGTCCATCACCCCTCCCCTTTTCTGTTGCAAAGACTTCAAACAATAAATTCTATTACTTAAGACTGTCAAAAAGTATCGGAACTAATTAATCATAAAAAATTGATAGTAAAATGTCGTTAAAAATTTAATAAAAATTTTAAAACAAGAATCACAATTTTAAAGTATTTGCTATCTAGTTTGATATTTAAATTTAATCAGAACATAACAATTAAGTAATTTTAAAATACTAAAAAAATTTAGTATCATAAAACTTCATCAATAATCCCACAACTGTCCTTCATCTTACTGCCAAAATAATCAAAACATTCTCTCGTTCCCGACTCACATAAAAAAAACTTCAAAAAAAAAACTGTTTGTAAAAATTTTCATATACACATTCTGATTAGTTTGTCATTGAACTTTTGATGCTCATATGAGAAAATAAACGAACGTCGAAGGGTCAGCTGGAGTTCAGGGAAGTTTAACAAAGATCATCATTTTTTATTGAGTCTGATTAATACAAAAAAAGAGAGAAAAATGATTTTTTTTTCTTCACAAATTTTATTTCTTTTCATACAATATTTACAAATTTCTCTCTGTGTCTATAGATTTGCGACTTGTGATATTTATTTATTCACATATTTTTTTGTGTGTCTAATAGAATGTTTGAAGAAAATTTTTTAAATAGGCACATTTGTCATGTCTTTAATGAGGCACTTTAAAAATATTCAAAACCGCAAAAATTTATACATTTTTATTATTTTATTATTTTTTTTTTACATCATGAGAATTTCTTTGACGTCGTCTCATATTGAAACGATGCATTGTACGCGATACATTTATGTAAATAATCGAAATATACATGTTCATCGTAATTGCGGAGACAAAACCAAATTAATTGATCTCAATTCCCTTATTTCCAATTTTCCAATCTCTCAAATCGTTTTTAATAATACATATATTGGCTTATTTGGTTCAGCGTGTATAAATAGTGTGGCAATGCTATTGCAGTTATGTCTTAGCTGATTTTTTTTTTTGCTGCAGTGGAATATTGTCTCGTTGTTTGGGTTGTAAGGTTTTAATGTTGAAGTTCATATATTTTTGAGGACATTTTTAGTAAATTTTGGGATCCATATTTGGTATTTTTTTAAAATTAAAAAATTTTTGAGGATATGTTTGGACAAAACTAGTTTGATTTCCTGATTTTATTCAGCAACTAACTTTACTAACTTTAAATATTGTTATGGTCAATAAATCAAAAATCATACGACTATGGCCGGGGGAGTGCCTGGGATCAAACCTAAATATTATTGAACTTTTCAAATCCGAACCAAAAAAAATTCGAAAAGTAAAGAATTTCCTGGCTTCGCCAATAACTATGGCCTTACAGATGCTCATACCTTACAAAAAATCAATTCTCAACCAAGTTTCAAGTTCATCCAACCTCATAACTGCGCTCACATCACTCCATAATGAACTCAAAGACCCTTTCCAATTTTTCTCTTCTCTTTCAATAGTTTTGCATCTCGATGCAACAAAACTTCACTTACATTGTTTAAAGTCGATGATAAATCAATAAAAAGCAATTTAATTGTGATGTCGCTTTACGCTACCCCGCTATCCAAAGGCTTGATGTCTATATGCGCCGATTTTTGTGTTTTCATTCTATATCTCTCAGCTGCATATATATAAGTACATATAAATTCACTCTTAAACAAACAATTAAGGATTCCGTCCGATGCTTAATTAAATTGTTTGAATTCAAAGTCATCGACATTTTAACGTTCTCTTTATTTTCTTTGTGGATTATTTTTTTTCTTGTCTAGCATAACATAAGAAAAAAAAATTATGTTAAGTTTCACGTTTTATGCAATTGTGAGCACAATTATGAATTAATTGCCGCTAGTTGAAACTGCACAATATATTCATTTTTTTGTGTTGTTTCTTTATCTTTCAAAAACATGCGATGATTGCAGATATGAGTGTGTGGGGTCAAGTGGAAGGAAAATGAATAAAAAGGTTTTAGGAGGGTGGGTTTAGAAATGATGTAACTAGAGTATTTAGATTTTTGAGGATTTGCACCTCAGTAAATAGAAGCTAACTTGACTTTAAAATCGCTCTCGTTCCTTAAAAATTATAATCTTGAGGAAATCTTCCCAAAAATTAGTAGAATTTATAGTCAGTTAATGCTCGAATTCCTTCCTCATTCTGAAGTAAATAATTAGAATTCAACCTTTTTACAAACAAGACTATACCAATTTAAATGAAAACAATAAATCATTAGAAACTTGACACCAAACCCAGAATGACCCCATCTCTCATATCTTGAACCACATCTTCGCATAATTCTTATTGCACAGAGATTTATTGGCTGTGGTTTCTCAAACGTTAAGTACTCATAAAGCCGCAGTTAGGTGAATCTATGATGCATTTCTGTTAAGAATTTTTTTTAAAAATATTTTTATTATTTTCATGCTCTTTTGGATACATTAACAGACTCCACAACCATCAATTCATACTAATAATGTTTCCATCTTAATTAAAAGGTGCTGTTAGATGTATGTTGCACTTGCATTTATGGATTTGGTCCACAGCACATGTAGTTAGATTGCAATTAACTGCATCTTCGGTTAAGCGATTACTATGCTGTGCTTATCATCATCGTCGCAATGTAATAATTTAAACCTCATTAGGAAATGACTGAAAACCATGAAAACTTAGTTCTACTTTTTTTAATAAGTTTTTTAATCTTAAGCTTCTTGTTTTTGTGAAATGCAGATGCATAAAAAGGTGATATTGTTGGCAGTGTAACTGTCATTTTGTTGCACTAAATTGATTTTTAAGATTGCTCAATATGATAAAGAAAAAAGTTATTTTTTATTTTATTTTATTCAAGGCTTCCGCAGATTATAATCTTTAAAAAATCCCATACAAAGATTATAATCTTTAAAAATCTTTCATACAAAGATTATAATCTTTAAAAATCAAAGATTATAATCTTCATACAAAGATTTTTTCAAGATTATAATCTTCATACAGAGATTATAATCTTTAAAAAATCTTCATGCAAAGATTATAATCTTTGATTTTTAAGGATTATAATCTGCGGAAGCCTTGATTTTATTTTATGCAATTTAAAAAGCAGGTTGACAACGTTTGAAATGTTGATCAAAATTTCAAAATGAAGATTTTCTCTCTACGATTGTCCATGTCGTTTTGATGTTACGAGATCTTTTCATGTTATTGAATGAATTTTGATAAAAATCTAAGTGGCATTAAAGCGTATCGTAATAAATCAATTTTTTTTGTGCTTTTCAATTTAGTGGATTTGGTTATTTTAGTAAAAAAAAATGTGTTTACGATTTGCAATAAAATGTTATTGATAATAAAATATTTTTGGTATGAAGTTGTTGGACATTTTTTTGCTGATTACTCAATGCATTTTATTGCACTTTTTTAATTTAAAAAAAATTTATTTACTAGTTTTGATCTGTAAAAGACTTTCAAAAATTCAAAATTATTTATTTATTAAATCTTTTTCACTACTTTAATTTTTTTTAAAAAAAAAACTTCATCCAAAATTTGTTACAACCAGGAGGAGGGTCAAAAATGGTCAACTTTGACGTTAAAAATTTTAAGAACGACCCCCAAAACTAATTTAATTAATTATTTTTGAATTTTTTAAAATAATGTGATTTCTTTTTGAGAGTGTTTTTTGCACTGTTCCTTAAATTATTTAATAAAATCTTTACTTCCAAATTTAATTTTCTAAAGTTGCTGAAAATCCAAATTTTTAAAAATAAAATAAATTCTTCAATAATACAAACACAAATAACTCATCTCGTAAAAGGTAAGCAAAATTTTTGTCATCATCTTTATTATTGTTTTTAATAAAAAGGTTCTCATCATTTTCTCCTTTCTCAAAGGCACAAAAATAAAACACTTCCTTTTTCTTACTTTCGTTTATCAAAAATCTTTCAAAATGTTTGACATTATCACATAAAAATCTGTTTAAAAATTTTATTTCTCCTCGTTAGATAAAAATGCGCGTCTCATCGTGTCTGGTTTGTATGGTAAATATGATGAATTTTTTATGAGAGAAAAAAAAATTGGTTAGTTATGTCATTTTTAATGGCACTCTTAACATGATATTTCCATAAATCTTAAATTATTTCCTTTTCTTCATTTCGTTGATAAGTACTTTAAGTTACAAAGTTAAAAAGTTTTATTTTAATATATTTATATATACTTATGTCCAAAAAGAAAGATTAAGTAGCGATATAGGCAGCTATGAAAAAAATATGCAAAAATAATCCTTTTCTATGTCGGAATGTCATAAAAATTCTTTTTATGATCTTTGTCATTAAAATGGATTTTTTAAATTGACGACGAATATGAACTGGGAACTTCGAAAACGATAATTTGACCGGCATGCTTAAATCCAACATTTTCGACACCGGCAACAGCCTCAATTGACACTTTTCTTGGCTTTCCACCTAAATTAACGGATATTGTCGATAAAACGTTGACTGGAAGATCACGACCAGTAAAGCTGTAAAAAAGGCACAAAAAATAACGAATTTTAAAAATTTGAATTTTTTTTCTCAAAGCTTACAAGCTTAAACTTACTCAAGATATTTCTTGCACACATGTCCAATAATCTCTCCAATTCTATCCTCCTTTAGTTGTGTGTGTTCGCCTTGCAAGTTGACGATCAAGTCATTATTGTGATGCGAATGGAATACGATCAATTGATCTCGACCTGGCGATACTGAAATACTCGTGATCTCCTTAATCGCGATGGTTCTCTTCATATTCTTGAATTTATTTTTGGCACCATCAAGTTTATAAATTGCTGCGTCTGTCACGATTATAACACGATCAGCTGACTTATTACATTTATTGAATTTCTTAACGAATGATGAAAATATGATTTTCTTATACTGATCGGTATTCTTAATATTATTAACACTGGCATTATATGATGAATAATTTGAATTTTCTGTTGACATTGCCAAATAGTTGCCCATCCATTTTCTTTCTTGTCCCCAGAATTTTCGTCTCTTCTTGAGTGCCGTTGCTGTAATAATTTGCAGCCTTAATTGTGGCCATTCACTTCGTGGATATTTCTTTAATATCATGCTTGCACGCCAATTTGAAAATAATTTCTTCAAATGCACTTCAGCCTGACGTCCAACGAGTGGCGGTGTTGGCCATTGAACAGACTTTCCAAAATCACGCATTCGTTTTGCATGTTGGAAGCGTTGTGCAAGCACGGCAACATAACTACGAAGCTTATATTGTCGGTAGGCTCTTATGATTGTTACAGCTGCCTTCATCTTCTTGTAATTTTGTCGTGCAATCCATCCACGAACTTGCTTCTGTAGGAAAATTATGATATTTGGAATCATTTCATTTCGCTCACGTTCAAGTTGGAAAAGTGTTCGGGGACTACGAATGAAGACTTTTGTATGTCCAAATTTACAGTCATTTAAAAGTCTCTTCTCTTCCAACAACACACGAACACCTTCTCGTTCTGATGGTCCTCGGAAGTTGGGCCATGTATATTGTGACAACATTTTATATCTGAGCAAGAATTTATCATATCGTTGTCTATGTACGAATCCTGCACGTCTTACACGCACATTCTCGAGTAATCCTAAGTATCTTACTTGATGTTCAACTCTTACGTCATCGAATACTGTCGGCGATTTGATATCGTTTGGTTTAATACATCTCACATAAAATGGCTCTTTTGATAACAATGTTTGAACTAAATCACTCATTGATTTCATGAAAATTGTACCGGCTGTTGGTGGACGTTTTGTAATTCTTGTTATGTCTTGTGCACCTTCAGGCCACATTGATGATGTTATTTTATCTTTTGAGTTGAATAAGAGACGCTTAAAATCTTGGAAAAGTGTATCTTTATTCTTCTCAATGAATCCCAAGATTGAGTAAACAACATCACCAGCATAATGTCTAAAAAAATAAGTCATGAAAATTAGTTAATATTCAAAATTATAAAGAAGCAATCAAGTGACTCACGTTATACGAAAATCTTGCTTATGTCTTAATGCCTTATCCATTGGCTTTAATTGACGACTCGTGTAATGTTTGTGATGAGCTAATTTCTTATCCATTGCCTCTAATAACATCTCATCATTAACTTTACCCACCGTTAGGCACGCTTCATCCATTATCGAGATAATACCTTTGTGCGGTGCTTCAACAAGATCACAAATTATTTGGTTATTAAAATAGTCGACATTTGTCCATGCGATGCCTTCACGTTGATATTCTTCTTGTTCTTGCTTTAGGACAAGTTCAATGAATAATTGTTGAAGTTTTTCGTTGCAGTAGTTGATGCAGAACTGAAATTAATTTTAATTGAAATTTTATTGAATTTGATTTGGAATGTTTTTGGATGTGAATTGAGAATTTTTTGAGGGTATCGAGTAAGACAAGTATTCATGTTTCTTGGTGTATTTTTGAAGTAAAGTAAATTTTTTGGCTTTATTGGGGTTTATACTATTTAATAGAAGTCTATAATTCAAACATATTTTTGATAACCTCAAAAAATTCCAATCCTAATTTACTTTCCCACACCCCACATACCTGTTCAAAACTATTGCTGTCAAAAATCTCAAATCCATAAATATCGACGACACCAATAACAAAATTATATCGCTTTGCGAGATTTTTATTTGGTACTTCAATTGCTTTGTTAATTCGTTCAACAATCCATTTAAACAGACGCTCATAAATGGCCTTTGCGAAAGCATCACGTCCATACTCAGCTTGCGATTTATCATGTTGCTTTTTCATTATGTCACCATGTGCTGCAATAACGCGCTGCGTTAATGCAGATGAAACTTCAGCTTCTGTCACCATTAATAATTTCGATAACGTCTTTAATTGATTTTTATTTGTGATGACAATTTCATCATCTTGAAGTCCAAAATTAACATTTCCCAAATGAAGAATGGCAGCGACTGTACGCCAGATTGTATTAATTTCATCTTGTGAAAATCCAAATGCTTTAAATGCTGCCGATGTTGCTTTATAGTCATTTTTCTCTGAGAGTGTTTCCGTTGATCCTTGATTCGTGTAATGATAATTTGATGGATCACGTGTCAAGTCGAGTTGTCTTAACTCTGCGTCTGATGAGCCACGAAGGAGCTATGTAGATAAATAAGGAAAAAAATAATAAAATTTATTAAAAACTTGTATCTTGCGGTTATAAATCATTATATTGTCATAATTTAATACTCATTGAAATTGAGCTGGCTGAATGTTTTTTGCGAACGATGAAGTTTAATAAATTTTAATCGACACGATATTAATTTTATAATAACAGACTTGTGTGGAGATTGTGATAAAAGAGTAATTGAGATTATTCAGCATGTTTAAAGACTGAATCATAAAATGTACATGCTAATGACGTAAATTTAGCAAAATCTAGTAAAATCTCGTAGAATATAGTGTATTTTGGAAACTAGACAAAAAAAATTCTTGAGTTCATTAAAAAGTTCATAAAAATAATCTAGAACGGTAACCAAAATTTGGTATAAATTTAAATTAAAATTACAGCTTCCAACACATCATAAAAACTAACCCCAGACCACACACAATTAATCTCAGACCACTCAATCTCTGATTCATACTCTAAATTTCGTAATCATTAAGTAAAAAAAAATGTTGATAACTTTTAAGTATTTTAATCTCACAGAACCGATAAGAAATAGCACGTTGAAATAAAAAGTTTCATTTTTTTATTAGTGACTTACTTGATAAAAACAATGAAAACTTCGTTCACCCTCTTGCTGTTGAACAATTCTTGACTTCTCAAGTAGGAAGTTCGTGATGATACCACCGACTGGATCGTGTTTAAAGTCAAACTCAATGTCCATGTATTTACCGAACCTCGATGAATTATCATTACGATTTGTTTTGGCATTTCCGAATGTCTCGAGGATTGTGTTTGATTGAATCAGAACATTTTTTACTCTGAAATAGATTTATGGGATTATTTTCGGAGGTTTGGTGGGTAGATGGGGGTTAATTAAATGGGGTAGCTTTAATTATGTATCATACTCTTTAGAGCTGAAATTTGAGAATCATAGATCAAAACTGAATATTCTACCCTAATACTGAGCTACTCAACTTAATCAACTCAAATTTCCTTCTAATTCCATGTCACATCCTACAAACTAGTTTTAATTAGGAAACTAGACATCAACTAACCTCTCAATATCATTTTGCGAATGTGCATTTGTAACAGCTGCAATATATTTCATAATAATCTTCGATGCTTCAGTCTTTCCACTTCCCGACTCTCCCGAGATGACAATGCAGGTATCTTTATTTTGTTGCCTCAAGTCTCGATAAGCTGCATCAGCAATCGCATATATGTGCGGTGGATTTTCAAATAATTCACGATTTTTATATTTATTGATATATTCTTGACCATAAATGTTCATGGAACGGTATGGATTTACAGATATTGCAACCTCACCAATGTAGGTGTATATTTTGCCAGCTTGATATCTTCACAAAGTTGATAATATGAAAATATAAATAAAAGGAAATGAGTCAGGCATAAATTGCATATTTTTCATGTTAAATTAGTGTCAATTTTAATTAAAATTCTAAACAATGAAGGAAAGGAAAGAAAATTGCTGATGTGTGATAAATAAAATGCTGTTTGTTCATTGATAAAAAAAAATCGAAAAGAAAGAATTTTTATTGTCTTGACATTTTTCTACTAAAATGCCATTGATATCATAATTTTTTCATCAAAATAATATTAATAGTGACGAATGACAGCTGTAATGAATAGATAATTTTTTATTTTTGTATTCTCCTTGACTGGGGTGCGTCATTATGCTTACGATTGTTCATTTATCTGTCTGGTGTATATGTGTATGGATTGATGTAAAAGATAAGCGAATGTTCAAGAGGAATTTGAAGTATATTGAAGGCTAGTAATGCTTTTTAATTGAGGTTTTAGATGTTTTTTTTTTGTAATTTGTTATGAGGTTTGATAAGAATCTTGTTGTTTTTTGTGGGGTCTTGGGAAATTTGGAAGGTCTTTGGATTCGAAAAAAATTTTGAAAAAAAGAAATTCACCTAATATTTCGACTCGAGTGGGAATCGAACCTCAAACCTCTCGATTGCCGGTCAAGTGGCCTTTAAATGTTCACTTTGGATTAAATTGAACTTTTTGTTTCGATTTCTGATACATTAATTACAAAATTAGTGGAAAAATTAGTTAAAGTGTACCTTAAATAAATTCCTCATCAAAATCCAAACCACAACTAAATCCTCGCTCATTAACACAATTCTCGAAAAAGATCATCTCCAATTAGAAGACAATAATCCCATGTCATGAAATCTTACAAAAGATTCATTTCAAAATCTTCTCATTCAATAAAAATACACTAAACAATGCAATCGTAAGAGGTATGACCTACATTAATGAAGCCAAGTGAACTTATGTTTTCATTATTGATGCGGGCTTTCAGAGATAATTAATTCTCGCATATATACTGAACATCGTCGTTTACCGCAAGTTGAATGAAATGTTGTTGGAAGTGGATGGTTTTTTAGAAAGATGACATGGGTTGACGTCCTCACTGGTGTAGTGTCTAGACTTTTGAGTGATTGCGAATACTTTAGAAATGTCATTGAGTTATGAGATGGTTAAGCGGTTGAAATATTGGTTTTAAAGAATTGTTTTTTTTTTTCTAAGAATTTGTCATGTTTTTAAATTGCCATAAAAATTACGAAATCGCTAAAAACAATACACTCAAGTAATAAGTTTCATAACTTCCTGGAAAACTTTACAAAAATCATACAAGATAAGAAACGACTCTTGATAAAAAAATATACCTAATTTTAGATTATTCCACAATTCTTCTCGTAAGCACTCAATTGGCCAAAAAAAAAGCACTCAACAATTTAAAATTCATTCACACCTTCACGTCACCTTTCATGCATATCAGCTTTAAAAAAAATATCACAAAAACAACGACTCATAACTCACATTCAAACAATAACCCTAGCAAATATGTGTCCAAAAATTTTTTTTTGGTTAAACAAACGTCAAGGCTGAAATTCAAGTCAACGACTCCTCCACAAAAATTAATATTTATTACACAAACAATAGATCGATGTAGATTACGCATTATTTTCGATTTTCTGATATATAAATTGGGTAAGGCATATTATGATCAACAAGTTGAATAAAAATATTATTTCATAATTTATAATGCAAATATTTTGTTGGTAAATATTTAAGTAAATGAAGTGAAATTGAGATGTTTATTACTTTTTTTGGTGAATTTTACTTGAAAAGTCCAGTAGGAAGGATTTCTAAAACTTAATTTTAAAATTTTAAGTTCATACAAAAATTTTGTTCAAATTTCTTTAATTTTATTTTCCATTTATTAAATTTTTTGAATTAAAAGTTTTTTTAAAATTTCAATAAATCGATTTGAGTAACCAAGGTTTTTCCCATACAAAAATTCAAATTGTCCATTTTTAACGGTCATTTTTCATTTATTTTGATTTAAGTAGAATTTTTCTGGAACCGAATATCACTAAAATTATGATCCCCATTACACCTTTTCTTTAATGTTCCCCCAATTGCTTCCAAAAAATAATCTTCTTTAAACCAAGAAAATGTACGATTCTCATCTTCAAACAAACGAAAAACATTAACTTAAACAGATAATAATAATGACCAAAGCTTCACTTCCATTCTATGTTAATCACACTGAGAATTAATTAACAAAAAAATTCTTCCTATTTGATTTAATCATCTTCACTTAAAAATTATCTCTTTAGTCGTTGTTTTATTAATAAGCCTTTTTTATTTCTGTTAAAAATGATCTCACGACAGAATGAATATTAATAACAGCACAAAACATTGCTGAATGAGTCATTAAACCTTAAATCATTTGTTTATTTTTTTTCTCACTCACAAAAGCCTATAATTTTCACAATTAACCGCTCTGAAATTATGTCACATCTAGCGTGTAAAACATGAGTGATAATTTAAGTCATATCAATTTGTTTGACACACGACTATAATGATAGATCGGAACTATCAAGTTCATTGATTGTAAAGTCGTTTTTTTTAATTAATTTATAAACTTCCCCCTTGGGAAGATTTCTGGTTTTTTGCTTTTTTGTTTTATTATATTTTGTTTACTTTTTTTCGTGTGTGCGTTTTTGTTGGTAGTCGTTTGGATGTTGTCCAAAACATGAATGAAATTAACGAAAAGTGCCGTTAGATTTCAGCAGTCAGCTCATTCATGATGGTTTATTTATAAATAAACAACGAAGATTTTTTTTTGTTGCTGTTTGGTGAGATTTTCAAGTTTTTTAATTTTTGTAGCCAAAAAGGCTGACAGAAAAAAAAAATAATTTTTTGATGGAAATTTCCATTGAGTATTGAGTAGTGAGTGATTAAAATTGAATTAATTAATTGATAGATGACAGGTGATTTGTTTAATGCATTTTTGTGCTACTTCTTTTGCTAGCAGAAAAAAATTAATAATTATTATGTGTCATGAATGGAAATTTTACTGCTCAATTGATGGTTTGTTTATGTATTCATTACCTGTCCATCATAGCTAGTTGAATTTTTATAGTTGAAATTAAATGCAAAATAAAATCAAATTTTCACTTTTTATGAGCATTTTTTTTAACATTATATTTTTGCTAATGACTAAATCAGTTACTGTTTTTAACGATACTGAGAAATGGGTGATTTGAATTTCTAATCGTTAAAGTTGAGAAATTTTTTGCATAAATTATTGAATTATATTAAATTAAACTATGCTTAATTTGAAGCATATTTGGCCTAAGTTTTTAGTTTTTGAAATTCCTCGAATCTTTGCAAAAAAATTCAAAGCACCTTAAAAATATTTAAAAAAATTCCTTTTTTTAAGTCTCTCGTTTTGAATCAGTTTCAATACTAAATCACAAAGTATAGATCAACATTAAAACAATGACAACCCAAAAAAAAAATCATAATCAGCTTACAGTCATCTTGACGGGGCATTGCAATTTGTCAAAAGCGATCAATTCATAACTCTTAAAATCTCTTTGAATTTAAATATTATCAGATCTATTATATTATTGAGCAATGTGGTTTGTAGTCAACAGAGTAATGACAATGAAGAATATGTGAGATCATACTTAAATAAACCGCATTGTTGACAGTTGTAGTCTTGAATACTAAATTGTAAATTGAGTATGGAAATTTTCCATATTTGGAATTTATGACCTCATGTATGGAGGGATTGATCGAACTTTTGTAGGATTTATTGATTGGTGACTGGTCAAGAGAAATTTGAGAAGTGAACTTATTTGTTGTTGTAAAAATATTGCAAAAGTTTGAAATTAAAATTTGTTTATTAAAAATTTAAAAATAATAAAATTAATTTTTTCAAAATATATTTTTTTTAAATTTTAAAATTCTAGAATTTTTTTAATTTCTTTAAAAGCCAGATTAAGTTAAAAATTAAAAAAAAATTGAACAAATTTTAACTAAAATCGTAACTTTCATCAAGTAGAAGACAATTTACAAGAAAAGAAAACAATCTTCTGAAAACTCGGTTAGTTGATCGTCTTACTGAATTATTTAAATCAACACAACAGCATTTCCATCCCATGTTCCCAAAATCATCACTTTACGCATTTATCTTTAGCTAGAATCACTAATTTACAGAAACGAATGCTTTACTACACTAAACTAGGTCAGACAAAATAGATTCATAAAAAATTCCAACAAATTAATCTGTCAAGACTTAATTCAGATTATGCAAGCCCAAACACCTCCAAAAATAAATTTTCCATTAAATAAAAACCTCATTAATAAATCGGAAGGAACGGAAAATAAAATTTCATAATCAAAAGAGGAAAAATCTTTCAGTGAAAATTGTAAAAATGATGAAAGTTTAACACCTTCCGGTCCCCGAAAAAATAATACGAAAAAAACTGCCATAAACAAAACGAAATGTAAATCCAATCTGAACATCATGTATTTATAAAAAAAATTATGAAACAACATTGAATAATTTAGTAAAACAATTTCATCTGCTTGTATATTTTTTTTCACTTCTCTTTCTCATTCACTTATTCCATCTGAGCAGAACAGAGAGAATTTTTCCTTTCAGAATCATTGAAATTGAAAATGTATAATAAAATAATAATAAAAAAAATTCTTGAATATTAATTAAGTGTGTAATCGCAATTCACTTTATATTCAATTTTGTTCATAATGCAGGCAATAAAGTGTGTAGAGAAATATTACATTATGCAAATATTTTGATGAGTATTGAATATCATTAGCATTAAAATCAATGCCTTATTTTTCATTGATTACGATGAGTCATCGACTTTTTTTTACTTCACTAAATATATGAATGAGACAAAAATTATGAATTTTTCGTATGCGTCATCGCCTATTAAATAATTTTTTTAATAATAAGGAAAAGTTTATGATGTCAGAATTTTGACTGTATGACCAGTCAGTCTATTAGTCTACGCAATTTATTCATGCGCTATAATAAACCTCCCAACAGTCTTCATTACTGAAATTTCATTTTCATTATAAAAACAAAAAATAAAGCAATTCATAATAATAACATTTAAAATGCAATCGAAATTGGTTAGTTCGATTACGTCGCCAGACAATACTTGAAAAATTATGAGACTGAAATGAGATCAATCATTTCAAGTAAAACTGGAACGATGAAAGAGAAAGAAATGAAGAAAAAATTGCGACATTCCAGTTTTTTTTCTTACGTTAATAAAGTGAGCAAAAAAAAGTAATTCCTCAAATAATTTCAGGGGCCGGTTTCTCCGGTGGTGGTACGGTATGGTAAGGTATGGTACGGTATGGTATAGGTATACCAGTGGTATGGTATATTGGTATGCCATTGGTATACCAGTGGTATACCTATACCGTACCAGTATACCATCGTACCATACCTGGTGTACCACTGTACCATACCACTGGTATGGTATGATGGTATACCAGTGGTATACCCATACCATGCCACCGTACCAATTTACCATACCTGGTATACCACTGTACCATACCATTGGTACGGTATAGGTGTACCATTGGTACAGTAAAGTGGTACGGAAAATGAAAATATAAAAAAATTACTGTACCAATGGTATACCTATACCGTACCAGTGGTATGGTACAGTGGTACACCAGGTATGGTACGATGGTATACTGGTACGGTATAGGTATACCACTGGTATACCATCATACCATACCAGTGGTATGGTACAGTGGTACACCAGGTATGGTACGATGGTATACTGGTACGGTATAGGTATACCACTGGTATACCAATGGCATACCAATATACCATACCACTGGTATACCTATACCATACCGTACCATACCTTACCATACCGTACCACCACCGGAGAAACCGGCACCAGAGCATTAAGTATACCGGCTTTCAGAAACAGTCAATGAACACGCCATGCCGTGAAATATAAAAAATTTTAATTATTCGTTTTTAAATATGATAATTGTCTGTATATAATATGCCTTTTTATATATATTTTAAAATGAAGGCTTTTTCCGTAATGAAAAATTAAAAAAATGAAAATATATTTTTTTTTTGTGTGAACAGAAAATAAATTAAGAAGCTAATAAGAAGAGTTTGCAAGTTAGAAATGCATTTGTAAGCAGAATTGAATGAAAATTTAGAAATATTTAATTATTTAAGTGGCGGTTCGCTTAGTACGTTACCTTCCCCCCTTGTTACGTTTTTTTTGCATGATCTGTTACAAAATCCTTGACCTCCTCCATACCCCCTAAAAAATGAACGACTCTTTCGAAATTTGAAAAATTTGAGCTTTTTGAACACAACCCCACTCAACTCTTCATCGATAGGACTCAAATGAATTTTTCAATCAAATATTCTCACAAATAATAAATTTTCTTCTAATAAATCAGACAAAATGACACCAATAATGTAAACAAAATAACATTATCAAAAACTTTTCAAGAACCATGTTAAATTTATCAGCATACACCTGCGAAATGTTGTAGTAAGTTGTCATTTATTTTGCAGTGCAAAACCACCTGCTTATTCATTGTCGTATCATTCATGAATCACTGTGTGTGATCATCACTAAACTAAGGAAAGTAGGATTCGATCATCAATGTTTTGAATGATTTGAGTTGTTTTGATTACCTCAGACACTTTTTTGTTGAATTTTCTATGAATAATAATCTGTTTACGAAGAATTGTCGCTCTGCAAAATAATCTAAATGAATGTTAATTAGAAAATCTCATCAAAATCTTATTTTTGTGTATTTTATCGAAGATAACATCACTAGAAATGATATCATTGCCGAAAAATTCCAAATCAACGTTTAATTATCTTTCTTAATCATAATCGTAATAAAATGTGAAAACTGAAACCAAAAAAATAAAATTTACGATTACTATCACGAAAGTTATTTGCTCTCCCTGTAGATTGATGTTTTCCGACAGTCTTTGTCGCAAGTATATTAAATGAAAATTTTTTTATTATTTAATCAAAGATCTTAAAATCTTTAAAAATTCATAATTTTGTATGCGATTTTTACGGTCAATAAATTTTTAATAGATGCAGTTTCCGCGCAAAAGAATTACATCTTTTGAGAACAAAATAGTTTATTGTGAGCAAATGTGATTTTTTTTTTTTTTTTTTGTAAAATAATATTGTGAGTCATATCAAATTTGCTATCAGCATGTGCAGTATCAGTTTCCAACTTCACAGCTCTAAATGTGATCTTTAAATACATTTTTATGGTTTATTCAACTTCAGATGGAGCTATAAATATGTATAGTTTTTTCAGATTATTGTCTTTTTGGATTTAAGTTTTTCTGTGAGGGGGATCATGTCATATAATCTTGGAGACTTAAAATGGAATTTTTTGTGTATCTATTTTGGTAAATATTGTAGAAGAAATTAAAACATTTAAGAAATTCTAGAAATATTTTATGAAATTTTAAACTACTTTAAAGAAATGTTTTAGAATATATTTTAGAAAATAAACCACATAAATATAATTAAATGAATAAGATTTGTTTTAAAAATAAAATAGAAAAAATTTGTCACCTAAAAAAATTTTTAAAACATGAAAAAATATAAAAACAAAAAATTCCGAAATATAATTTTTGAAAAGTAAGTCGAGATTTAAATTTTATTTAAAATAAAGTAAAATTCAAAAAAAAAAATTAAAGTTTTTGCAAAAATTCTTGATTCAAAATTCAAAAGTTTAGAAAAATAATAATTCAAGTTTAAAATTATTTTCAAAAATATATAATTAATTGAATTCTATACAGATCTAGCTTCCTATTATTTTCCTAGTCACACATCCAACAAACCAACAATATATCAAATTTCTTTCAACAAACAAAAACAAATAAGAAAACACTTTGAAAACTCATAGGCTCATTTTAATTTTCATTCATTTATCCATTCAAAAAAATGTTATTTTCTTCTGAATTTATTTTTATATACACACTTCACTGCGATTGAAAGAGAAATATAAAACATTGAGATGGATATAAGAAAAAAAAATGTATAAAAAAATTTATGACTCATCTTAACTTTAGAACCGCAGAGAATGAGAAAACGGGTTTGCTGCCGACTCCGCGCGTATGGAATAAAATAAATAATCGTGTTGAGAGTAAAATGGATTTGACGATAATCTCATATAATTCGACATCATCATTATTGGTTAAGACGAATAGCAAATAATTAAATAAGTTGAATTGAGTCGATTTGTGAGATTGAGCGGAAAGAGCCTTGAGTAGTGAGCAGTAATGTGATTTAAGCACATGGTTAGGGTTGTTCTTAAATGATGACATAGATTTTGAAGGTTTAGCAATTAAAAGTATAGAAAATAATCATTTTTTGAGGATGTTCCTCAATAATTGGGAAGAGTAGCTAAAAATTGAACAACTGACGTCATTACTGAATGTTTCCCACAAAACCTCAACCAATGTAAGTGAACAATTTATTAAGAATAAATAATACACATTCATGACATCATCATTGACTGATTTATGTGAAATCTCTTTACTCATACGAAAAGACCTCAAGCAAAATGCCCTTTTTTGCTCGATCGCCATTGAAATCTTTTAGAGTCAAGTAAAACGTGAATTTGTCCACAAAATGTGAGTTGACGATTCTGTCACGAATGAGAAATTAAGTTCATCATATTTTTTGCTTTTATTTATGTACTTGTGTGTATACATTTTTTTTTCAAAACCCGTTACGGTGCCGTCTCCGAAATTAAATATAAAAAAAAACTAGACCTGCACTTTCTTTCTCAGCTGTTTTAAACAAATTACATTATGTATGATGACGTTGGCATGAGCCAAATAAAAACAATTTCACTTAATGGACTAAAGCTCTTCACTCATCAATCTTTCCATTCTCGTCTGCATTTTTTATGTTTGCTAATTATTTGTGGGTGTTGAAGTGTTTTGGGGGTCATTTTGGGTGATTTCTTTTGGATTTTTAAGAGCAAATTTTTTGGAGTTTAATTTTAAGTTTTTTTTTTTTGATGAAATAAGTAAAGTATTTGGGGTACAAAAAAATTTGTAAACTAAATTTTTGCATCTTCATCAAAATTGAAAAAAGTTTTTCTTTGCAATTTTTTTTTTGAGGATCAAAAGATTAATTAATTTATGATAAGAAGAATTTTAATTAAAACTAGATCAGTAGTCGGCTCATTAAATAATCAAAGAAATGCAAGTTTTCATTCAATAAGTTTCCACTTTACTATTATTTATGTAACTAAGTATGATAATCCAATTGACACAATTTTTTATTTCCTTATTTATCATTTTAAGTTGTCCATGGAAATGCAGTTGTCTGGTCATGCAAAATCGTGAATATATTTTTTTTTTGAAGTTTTGGAAGTTGCTAATTATTTTTTGTAAAGATTCTACAATATTTCAAGGGCTTTTGCAATTTTAAAATATTTTTATGAACAATTTGAAGCTTCTTAAAAAAATTTGCAAAATTCAAAACTTTAACTTCAGCACGACAAAATTTAAAAATGGCCACAATAAAAAATTTTCATGAATTTATCATGCACGCCACATTTTTAAATAAAGTGAACATCTGTCGTTCTCAAACTTTATTTTAAGTGCCAATCTTCATTTTAAAAAAATTTTTGAACATTGTCAAAGGCCATTGCTCCTTTAAACTGGACACTATCAACATCAAAAAAATGCGCTCATGACACATCAACTACAAACAGCAATTTCTTCCCACTTTCTTCAATTATTTTCTTTCCTCTTTGGTTAATTTCATTTTTTTTGCAGCACACAAAAATAAAATTACCACTCCCGTATATTCCACACATACCTTTTTCTGAGATTTTGCATAAACTTGTCCAAAGTGATCTCATCCAGAAGGACGAAGTCAAATACACCAACTTCTTGTTCTCGCATCGTCATTTTTGGTTAATTTTTATATTTTTTTCTTTCTTTTTGCTTCTTAAAAAAACTTTTTGTTGTTGTATAACGTATGAATATAATAAATAAAAAAAATATATATGTGAAGTTTATCCAGAAGGTTATGAACTTTCCAGTGTACTACTTCTTATATTTTTTTATTATTTTTTTTTTCTCCACTATTTTCAACTCTCTATTATTATTTTTTTCTTCAATATTTAAGTATTACAGCAATAAGGAGGAACCTTCACCGCTAGGTATCACAATGCACACTAATGTGCCACAGGCACTTGCTTTACTATTTTTACTCTTTTTTCACACTTTTTTCCACCTTTATTGATTATTTAATAATTTGATAAGATAATATTTAGAGTTAGTAAAGGAAGAAAAACATTTGTAAAATAAAACAATAATACACGGGAAAAAATTTAACAGATGGCAAAAGAATTTAAATTAAATGAACATTAACAATACAAATAGTAATTAATAACTAAAGTATGCTCTTTAATTCTACGATCTTTTTTGTGTATTTAAGCTTCACATTAAAATTTTCATAATTGTGTGAATTTTATGATTTTTTTTTCTTCGCACAAGTCGAGACCAACGACTGAATGGAAGGCGATTAAGAGAGAAACTGAACAATGTAATTCTCGTAAAACAGCACAAAATAAAACATAAATAAAGAGTGAGCAACTTTTTTTTAACTGAATTTTTTGAGCATTTTAGGGATGCAGTTACCGGGAAATTGAAAGTTTTGGGATTTTGGTAAATTTTAATGAAAAATTTTTTAACCATGGACTTAAAAAAGTTGATTTAATCTTTTATATTTGAGAAATTAAAAATCTTATGTGAACATTTATAAAAGTTATAATTTTTATGAAATTCAACAAATGCCGGTTCGTAAAATTCAAAACAATACAAAATGAAATGTTCTGAGTGAGCAACAAGTATTTCAGTAGAAATGAAAAATTTCGAATCTTACCATGTGCTTAGATTTAACGGATTTTTGTATGACTCAGATAAAATTTTCTTTATTTTACTTCAATAACTTTATTAGTCTTAATTTCATATTCAATTAAAATTTTTTCATCTTCTAGAAAATTTTTAACTAAAAAATTATGTCAATTAAATTTTCTAAAGTATTTATACTACACAAAAATTATTGTAAATTAATTTTTCTTGCAAGTTTTTTCTTAAATTTAAGTAAAAATTTAGTTTTCTTTATATTTGAAAATTTTCAAGTTTTCTTTTAATAAATTCATCTTGAAATTTTTTCATACTAAAATTCGTTTTAAATTTAAAAACGTATAACGATTCTTAAATTACTTAAAATTTATATTTTTCCATAAATGAACTTAAAATTAAACCTTAAATCAAAACATTGAAATCAATTATCCCCATATCCAATTGAATTTTCATCAAATTTCCAATACATCCACCTTTAAAACTTCACATAAAATTCCATTAAATTCAATTCTTCGTCACAACCATGTGTTGATAATATTCATTAAAAATTTACAAACAAGCTGCCCTTAGCTTTTAATGCTACATGAATAATTAAGTTGGGATGATTTATGTATTACTGGAGCAAAAGTTAATCTGTTTTGGACTTTGTTAAATATTTACATAACTTATCTTAATGGAATGAATCAATTTTTGGATATAATCAATTGAAGATTGGGATTTGAGTAGGTTGGGGTGGTGGGAGGGGTTGGCAACTTGGGAATTCGAATTTATTTTACGTATAAAATTTCATATATTTTCAATTTTTAGGAGAAAATAGATGAGACTAAAATATAGTAAAGATGTTATTAAATTTTGAAAAATTTAGTAAAATTATATTTTTCTATTTATAAATTTTTTTTAAAAAAATAATTATTTCACACCCTTAAGAACAAAGTTCCTTGCATCTCAATTCAGATTTTATTCTCCTTAAAAAAAAGTTTATTTGCGCTCCTCGAACTTCATGAATGAAATTAAAATTTTATAATAGGTAGCTGCCTCAAGAAAAATGCGTAAATTGTTCTCGTACTCGAGTTTGTCTTGAGAAAGTTGTATTTTTAGGATTTTATTTGTATTTTTTTATAGCTTGTTGGAATGTCAATTGTATTTTACTTTGAATACTTGAGATCCTTAAGTCATGCGTAAATGTTTCTTGGTAAAATAAATTTTATTTTTGTATCTTTGATGTCTGCAGAGGATTTATGTTATATGTTTTGTGATGCTTGGTCTTTAAACTTTTAATAATGACTGAATGCAATGAAATAATTTAGTTCTCATTGTAAACTAATTATTTTAATATTTTCTTGATTTTTGTCACTAAATTATTCATCATTAAATTGAATGTTTCCATTAAAAGCTTATAAACTTTCAGATGCACATATTCTCACGAACATAAGTGTCATGAAATCAAAAGTTTTAGTTCTTAAAATTTATTGTCAGTCTTGAAGAATATTTTGTCATGATGAGATCTGCATCTATAGTAATTTATCAAATTTCCAATTTTTTTGTCATTCAATCAGCATCACAATGCTTTGATCGTGCAAAAGGAATGATGTATAAAATGCCAACCACCTGGAATGCCGATCTCTATGCATTTAATTTAGTTGATACAATTGATAAAATAACTATGTCGGCATCATCCTCAAGTATTGAAATGGTTTTGCATTGCAAAAAAGCATCAATTAAATATCTGGAAAGTGCTGAACAAGTAGCATTGAATATATCATGTGATGCAAAAGCGATTTGTAGTGATGAGTGTGCGTCTGAATGTCTGCAGATTTATGAAAGTAATAGAGATGCTCACATTATTTCAAGAAAAGTTTCGAACTATGCACATCAAAATTATATGATCCTACAGCAGCGGATTTTTGTTGCTAACATGAAAATAAAATATTACATTAGCGTTTTCGCTTCTGATTATAATGTCATGTTGAGAAATCATTTTAAATTCATGAAGGTGATTGAGTTGATTTTATATTATTCATTTAGATTGAATTTTAAGATTTCTCTTTCTTCGATAGGTTTTTGATAGCTTCAACATTTCAACAAACGATATAATAGTCCGCTATCCACTGAGAAAGAATGCTATTTGCTATTGTCCATTAAGTCACATAATGAGTGAATACGACGAACGATCACATATCTACATATATTGCTTCATAATGATTATTCTATTCATCATATCAGTTAAATATTGCGTTAATTATGTGAGAAATAAACGGAAAACTACTCTTATTGTTCCAATACAATAATAAGCCACAAGGGATATAAATGAATGAATAATGGAAAACTATTAAAAGCTCTCCCCGCATAAAACGGAAAATTATTTCGCTTGAATTTTCTTTCTGTTTTCCGTTTTGCTTTATTTGGTTTTCTTCGCCATAATATAGAAATTATGATACTGTTAATGCAACAACAATCAACCAAATTCACATTAAATTTTCTCTTTTTGTGCCTCACAATCTCGCAATAAATATGCTACGAGTGATAATGTAATAATATAATTCTCACATGTATTGTTGTTATTAAGGACAGAGTTGTTGAGTTTGATTGATTTTTCTGCTATAAAATTATGTCAAAATTAGAGGCGTAGCCAGGGGAGGGTCCAGGGGATCTGGAACCTCTTTTCGAAGACAAACTTCTTCAATCTGCTAGGGCTTTTGAGCAAAAAAGCATTTGGACTCCCCTAAAATTTTTTCTTTCATACAAAAAAATTTTTGTTCCTCACTAGAAAAAATTTCTGACTTTGCAGCTGGTGTAGTTTTTTTTTTGTAGGTAAGATATAAAATTACTGTTAAAATGCAAATTTTATCAAATTGTTCAAATTCGAATTGTATGAAATGTTGCTAAACCCAGTTAAACCATTGAAATTTAAATTTTACAAAATTGCTAAAAATCAAATTTTACAAAACTGTTAAATTAAAATTTTACAAAATAGGAATTTTAAAAAAATAAAATTTTAAAAAACCATTTAACTAAAATTTTGCAATATCATAACAATTCAAATTTCACAACACTGTTAAATTCAAATTTTTCAAAACTATTAATTTAAAAATTTACAAAACCGTTAAAATCAGATTTTACAATACCGTTAAAATTAAAATTTTAAAAACCCGTTAAACAAATTTTAAGAAAAATCGTTAAAAATCAAATTTTACAAAATCGTTAAAATTTCATTATACTCTCAATTAATGAAAGTTTTCAAAAATTTTTATTCAAATGATCATTTCCCGAATTATTCCGTCAAAACACCAACACTGAATACAAGTCATTGAGAGGATACAACGAGAAAAATTCTCTATGAAATATAAATGCAATTTTCATGAAGATTCAGAAAGATTTTTATGTATATCGTGAGTACATAACATTTCATCATGAACAACACAAAATAAAATCAGAGGAAAAAAAGAAAAAAAATCTCTTTCATAAAATTGCGTGTTTATGCATGAAAAGCACGTGGCATTTGCTGAGAAAAATCTCTCCGAGAGAGTAAAATCCAAGCACATAATGTTTTTTTTCTGTGAGATGAGAAAAAGCACAGTTTTTCATCGACGTCAAGCTGTCTGGACCAGAAAAAAGGAAAATATATTCAGTACAAGTCTTCATTCATTTCCTCGTTGTCGATGTGAGCGGTCGGACTAAAAGGATAAAATTTTTAAAAGTACCATAAATTAAAATTTATATTCAGGAAATTATAATAATAAAAAAAATATTTTTTGTTTAGTTTTTAAGTTCTTTTGTGTGATTTAGTTGCCTTTATGAATGTTGAATTTTTTGGAATTAAAAAAATAACATTAAATAAATTTATAGTGTTCAATAATTGTATACAGTGCTGAATTAATGGAAATTGTTTATAAAAGTGAAATAAGGAATAAATGTTGAAATGAATATGAGGAAAGAATTACAATTGTTCGAAAAAAGCAGGGAAAATAGCCGGAAAATATATAATAATTTAAATTAAAGGATTGAATTAAAAATGTGATTTTAAAAAAATAATCTTACAAATTTGTTTTAATCCATATAAAAAAATTATCAGATGAAATTTTTCTTAGAAAATTTAATCTTTTTTTTTTAAAAAAAAATCTCAAATGAAATTTAAAAATTTTAGGACAAGAAAACATTTGTAAATGACTAAAGATTTTTTTTTTCTTAAAGATTGATTTAAAAAATATTCAACAGTTTTTCACTTAAAATATTTTTTGAGGACAAAAATGAGAAATCGGAGAGTCTTAAAATTTATTAAAAAAAACTAGAATGATGTAAATTTTTTGATTTTGTCTAAATTTCTAAATTAAGTTAATATTATTATTATTTATTTTTTAATTAATTTTTCTTAAACTTAAAAAATTTGACTTTTTTTTTTTACTGCAGTTTAAAATTTTTTTTTAATTAAGCAAATAAACAAAATCTTGTACAAAAAACGGGTGGAAAAAAAAATACTAGCATAAAAAAATTTAAATTTTGAAATTCGTCCAACTATTTCCTAACAAAAGCTTATTCATCATCTCACAACTATATCAAAAAAATTGCTCATATGTGTGACAATTAAAATACATATGTTCATAGCATAAGAATTGTAATTCAAAATTACACAGCATAAAAAAATCCTTTCGTGCGTACTCAATTCGTGATTAAATATTAATCTCATGACATAAATGGATGAGGCATAAATTTTACCGGATATTATTTATCATGCACATGAGTGATTTATGTTGAGTACAATAAGATATAAAATGGAAAGAGAATGTTGAATAAAATTTTATTTGTAATGATTTTTGGAATTGTTAGTATCAGGATGTTGCAGACTCTGTAATTATTTGGACAGTCAGTCAGACAAAACCACAAAATTCAGTTTTCCCATACTTTACCCAAGGAAAATGTTCTTTCTCAGATCATGAAAATTTTCACGAAAAAATTTTTTTTTCATGTAATTAATTATTTTTTGTCTGACAATTTCATCTCCATAACATTATCCCATCGCAATTTTCTGTACATTTTCCATTAATGACTAAACAACGCTTCCTCATTCTCATTATTTTTCGGAACTTTATTGTTATTGCTTTTAAAGCTTTCTCTTGACACACACAAAAAAAAAAGTTTTTTTAAAAAAATATTTAATGCAAGCAAATTACTTGGAATGCTTGTGGCTTGAATTATTTCCCTCGAGAATACTTGATGCTGACATTAATTATGGATGTGAATGTCATCTGACTTAAAATATTTATCATGTTCGTCAAAATCCCGCATGACTTTGCTTACTTTAAACTTTTTTTTTTTTCTTCCTCCTCACTGTGATTCTTTTTCACTTATTTTTTTCTCTGTCTCTGTGCATCTCATTCAGAGAAGAAAAAAAAATATTTTTTAAAAGCTTCTCTTCATCATTTTTCTTCTTTATTTTTTGAAGTTTGCATGATTTTTTTTTTTGAGTTTACTGGTTCGTATTTTTGTTGAATTATTTGTGAGTTTTTTGAAGTTGTTTGGAGTTGTATCCTTCAGGGGTTGCTTTTAAGGATTTTTGGTACATTTGCTTTTTAAAGGAGTTATTATAATAATTTTGGATAAAACAAAATTTAAGATAAGTACAAATAATACAAAGGAAACACATAATTTAATTATTTTAAAAATTTAGAACTAGCCTAACGAACATTCTGCAAAAAAATTAAAACTTTATTTTTTGATGCAAGTATAAGCTGGAAGTTTTTAAAAACTGATTTTTCATATTTCTTATCAATAAAGAGATATTTATCCAAATCTAGTTCAGCAATTTTTTAGAGTAAAGAGAAAATCAATCCTACTACAGTCAGAAAATATCTGACTTTGTAAAATTGTTGGAAAAAAAATCCAGCTTAATGTAAGACCATCAACGATCCATCAAAGGGATACGTTCGCTTTTTAGGAGGGAGGGGTGTCTAGGAATTTGTAACGGGTCAAACAAAAGAAAAAACTTTTAATACAAAAAACGTAACAAAGAGGGAAGGAGGTCTCAAAAGTCGGTTTTATGCGTAAAGTACTAAGTGAACGGACCCCAAAGTAAATTGCAAAGCTTTTAAAGCATCAATTTTGTCGTAATCATCAAAATTCTCAGTATTTTTTAATTACCATTACCTTAAATGCCAATTTGCAATCACAATCAAATCAATTATCAAAGTTTCAAATATCATTTCATCAATTTCAAATTACTCTCACAAACATACACATCAGCAATTATTTCCAAAAAAAAAAAAAAAAATCTTTAAAGCCTTCCAAATGCCAAATAAATTAAAGACATTCCTCATCAAAATCATGACAAGAACAAATCTGAGATTGATTTACTACCTCATGTAAAATTCCCATATAATCTCGACATCAAGGACAATCCCCTTCAGTTAAACTCTGCCGTAACATTTTCCATCTTCTCAAATTGTGTATTTTTTTGCGAATTACAAGTAATAAAATAAAATAAAATAAAAAGAAAAATGCGAATTTGATTCTCTGAAACACAAAAGTCTCATAAAAATCATTGAGTTGAATTTTATTTTATTTTTACTTTTTTTTCCACATAAGTGAAAAACTTTTCAATTTCTTTCTCATTTTGAACGAGAATAAAATTGACAAAAGTGAAAAAGAAGTTTTCAATTTCAAAATTTTCGAATTTTTTTCTTGAGATATAATCAGCATTTTGACATAACTCATTGATGCAAATAAGAAAAAGGAAATGAAATGATAAAGTGAAAAGGGTTTGAGGGCACGAGGAAAAAAAAATTAGAAAAAGAAAGTTTTTTTTTTGCATGCTGAAATTGAAATTTTTTTCTCTTTTTCCTGACAATGAGATATAAAATAAAAACTAGCTTGAAGGTAGAGTTTGATGATTGATGAAGGCGCATTTTTTACTTGATGGATAGATTTTTTAGAAATAGTGTAAGGCAGACAGCCTCACAGAAAAATCATCTAAAACAGACAAAATGTTCAACTTAAACTTGAAATAATGACAAATTGCACATGAGAAAAAAATATGAAAATCATGAGGCAAAAAAGGAAATTGCGAGTAACAAAGTGATAGGCAGAAAGAAAAATTAAATTACGGTCACTTAAACACGTTTCCACAATTTGCTTTTAATTCGAAAGCATTTTATTTCACATTCTTTTGCGGCTTTTTTTTCTCTTCTTATCTTATACATCCCCTAACTCTCCTCCTTTCCATCCTCACCGACCTTACACTTAATGATATTATTATTCTTTTCTCATTGTACAATACATTGTACACTATACACTTTGTCGTCATCAAAGCTTGAATGGGAAAGAAAAAAAAGCATGAAATGCATGAAGAAATGTCTCCAATAATTGTTAATGAATGTACTCAAATGCTTTCGCAAAATGAAGTGGCATGGCTGAGATTGTTCAAACAATAAAATCATTGATTGTCAGCAAAAATATATTTATGTGCTCGAAATGAATCCTCCAAATGATAACAACGATGTATTGTTTGAAAAGAAATGCTGGCAGTGTTGGGAAATTGTGGTGGCAGTAATGGTTAGTAGCACAATAAAGAACTAAATATTTTTTAAGAAGTTTTATTGACCAGAACTTAAAAATAAATTGGAAATCAAATTTATCTTTACAATGGTAGTTCGTCCATTTTAATTAATTTCTAAAGAATACTGTACTCTTAAAAAATATGATTGAATTCTATTTTTGCCATAAGATTACAAATTTCTACAAATTTTATTACATTTTTTAAACTTTATTTATTTGTTCAAAATAAATAAGTTTTTCAAAATTATAAATTCTTGAAACTTACATCGTTAAAAGTCGTGAAAAATTTTTAATCCTTACAAAATTTATTTTAAATTAAATTGAGGCAGTTCTTGATTTGAATAGATTCAATTTGAATAAACGAAAATTTCCTGTATAAAAATTCAAATTTTCACTTTTATCTATCATTTTTCACACGTTTTGATTTGAAAAAATTTTATGTGAATTTAAAAATTTTGAAACTAAACAAGTGTTCAATTCGAGGACCCCCTGTATGTTTTATTTCTTGAATTTTAGAATGATTTAGTTTGATTTCTGATTTATAAAACTTTATGATTTAAATAAATAATTCTTAGACCTGCCAAAAAATGCATCACAACTAAATATCAATTTATAAACTTGAAATCACTTTGAACTTAACCCTACAAATCTTACAGAATCGATAAAGCTGTCATTAAATCAGCCAGACTATATTGACATTTTTTCTGATAAAACAATCAATTTTTCCATTCATTTAACAAGTCATTGCCAACTCTGATAAAGCATAAAACAATCTCTTCGGCATCTCATTTTGTCCTTATAAAAATATTTTTTCTTATAACAATGAATGCAAAAGCAAGTCAAATGTTATAAATATATATTTGTACTAAAAATAGATAAAAATGAGTTGAAGTGAAATATCAAGCAGAAAAAATAATAAGAAATGTCCTCACCGTTGCTCATGGTTGACTCAATGAATAAAAATGTTGTGAATGAAACGGAATGGAAGTGAAAAATAAAAAAGAATAGAATAAAAATCATGAAGTATATCATAGATGTGAAGAAGAGTATGAACATCAGATGGATAAATTATCTATGCCATTTACTAAATTTATTGCTACTTTGTGGATATACTTCATCCTCATCATCGGTTAACAGCAGCAGTAACAGCACTAATACAAGCAGTATCAATATCAAAAGTAATAATGTCTTGTTGCTTCAATCGACAATGTCAATCGTTCAACACAATAAATCGTCAATGACAAGCATATCAAATGACATCAGCAGTGCCGATTTTATGACATCAAAAGAAAATTTTACGATCGCATCATTTAGCAACAAGAATCGTGAGATGGATTCAAATAACAACAATATTAAAAAGGATTTTAATCAAAATACAAATAATAATAATAATAATAATAATAATAATAATAATAATAATAATGTAGAGTTTGAGATAAGCAGCACATATCAAATATCGAATTTCAATGAAAGCAATAAAAGTGAAAATAGTATAAGTATGAGACGTATTGATAAACGTGGTGGACCAAAGCGTGTTAAAAATTTATTAAAAAATAATACAAATGTGACAAAAGTTAACACAAGTGACATTACAGCTAATAATGATGAATTTAAATCATTTGTACGTGATGATATTTCTTATTATGATAGCATCATTAACCAACCAAATCTATTTAGTCGCGTATCACGTGCACCTCAAAATGCCAAGAGGAAAAAATTGAAAAGTGTCATAGCAAATTCTATAGATACGAATGTCACAAAGCCTATCAAAGTCTCGCTTTTGGGCTTATTTGAATTGACGAGTCGTGCTGGTTTGAGAATGGAGGGGAAAAGTGAATTAGCTGCTGCCGAGCTTGCTGTTAGGCATATTAATGAACGTGGATTATTGGAAGGATATACGCTGGAATTGATGACAAATGATACACAGGTAATGGATGTGCCAGTCATTAAGTAATTATCGTTGATTAAGAATATTTTTTTGAAATTTTGGGTTTTTTGGGGGGTGAGATGGGTATGGGTGTTTTATGAATATGGACGAAATTTGATTAATTAATGACTTTACAACTTGTTGAATTTTTTGTGATAAATTTTTTTGAAAGGTTTAAATTTAAAAGATTAATTTTGCGCCATTATAATTTTGCATTAATTAAAATCAACTTTGATACCAAACCTACATCATTTCTTCAATAAATTAAAAACAAAGCACCAAATTCAAAATTTTTCACTAATTTTCATAAATATCACTTTTAATAGAACCACCTGAAGCAAAAAATGTCGCTAAAATTATCTTCAAACTTTTCACTAAATACACGACAGTATTTATCTACACCCATATATTGTACATCATCTTCCCCTATCACAAAACTCTCGTCTGTGATGAGCAAAAAGGAGAAAAAAAAGAAATCTTAATTTGTCTCATTATTTTATCTTACACGCACCTTCCTCGTACTTAATTTACCATCTCTTACACATATACCGTCGTGCTCGTAAAGTTGACTGAAACGAAAATTATAAAACAAATTATCTGGAATATGATTACATTAAGTTAATTAATAGGAAATTTTCTGCTCGTGATTTTCGAATCGATTTTTTTTTTCGTTTCTGGAAAGCTCCCCTCTTGTTGTCATTATGCAAAGCTACTGAATGAGAAAGAATAGAAATTTAACTTGCTCATCTTTACAGACGATTTTGATGAAAATTATCAAGATAAATAAAAACAGACAAGACAAAATTAACAAAGAAAAATTACTTCGATGAAGTTCTTGAAAATTTTTTCAATCGTCCTGAGTGGTTTTTGTTTTCAATTGAATATACAATCGGTTTTTAAACTCAATTATAAGTTTTTTTTATTATTCATGATTTCTTATTTATGATTTATTCAAGGAAGAATGGTTGGTTTTATAGTGAACTAGTTTTGTTTTGTTTTGATTAAAAGAATGGAAGTTTAGTTTATATTAAGTCACTTGACTCAAGTGTATTAAATTTGAGAAAATGCATTTCATAAGAAAGTTATGTTGAGACTGAATAAGTTTGTATTTTTTTTTTTTTTTATTTATTGAATTTTTGAAAAACAATTTCCAATAACTGGACAAATATTGATTAACTTCTCGTTAATACGTATTTCGACGCAGTCTAGCGTCATCTTCAGAACTGTTGTGAAAAATTTTTCTTCAATTTGAATTCAATGCTCGCTGAGATTTTGTTTTTGGTTAAAATGTAAGAAAATTTTCTTAACAATTTTAACCAAAAATCGATGATGTTGGATTGAGCAGCTTCTTTATTTGATCTTGAATTCCCAATTGTTGAATCAGATGTTGTTGTTTTGACTCTTCTCAATGAATTTGCAGTCTTCTAAAATTTCTCACTCGTTGAATCCTCAACTTTTTGAATTGCAATGAACTTTATCGTTGTTCGATGTATTAAAATCAAATTTTGTTCATTTTCTATCCAGTTTTATATATTTATTGAATTTTTGAAAAACAATTTCCAATAACTGGACAAATATTGATTAACTTCTCGTTAATACGTATTTCGACGCAGTCTAGCGTCATCTTCAGAACTGTTGTGAAAAATTTTTCTTCAATTTGAATTCAATGCTCGCTGAGATTTTGTTTTTGGTTAAAATGTAAGAAAATTTTCTTAACAATTTTAACCAAAAATCGATGATGTTGGATTGAGCAGCTTCTTTATTTGATCTTGAATTCCCAATTGTTGAATCAGATGTTGTTGTTTTGACTCTTCTCAATGAATTTGCAGTCTTCTAAAATTTCTCACTCGTTGAATCCTCAACTTTTTGAATTGCAATGAACTTTATCGTTGTTCGATGTATTAAAATCAAATTTTGTTCATTTTCTATCCAGTTTTATATATTTATTGAATTTTTGAAAAACAATTTCCAATAACTGGACAAATATTGATTAACTTCTCGTTAATACGTATTTCGACGCAGTCTAGCGTCATCTTCAGAACTGTTGTGAAAAATTTTTTTCTTCAATTTGAATTCAATGCTCGCTGAGATTTTGTTTTTGGTTAAAATGTAAGAAAATTTTCTTAACAATTTTAACCAAAAATCGATGATGTTGGATTGAGCAGCTTCTTTATTTGATCTTGAATTCCCAATTGTTGAATCAGATGTTGTTGTTTTGACTCTTCTCAATGAATTTGCAGTCTTCTAAAATTTCTCACTCGTTGAATCCTCAACTTTTTGAATTGCAATGAACTTTATCGTTGTTCGATGTATTAAAATCAAATTTTGTTCATTTTCTATCCAGTTTTATATATTTATTGAATTTTTGAAAAACAATTTCCAATAACTGGACAAATATTGATTAACTTCTCGTTAATACGTATTTCGACGCAGTCTAGCGTCATCTTCAGAACTGTTGTGAAAAATTTTTCTTCAATTTGAATTCAATGCTCGCTGAGATTTTGTTTTTGGTTAAAATGTAAGAAAATTTTCTTAACAATTTTAACCAAAAACAAAATCTCAGCGAGCATTGAATTCAAATTGAAGAAAAATTTTTCACAACAGTTCTGAAGATGACGCTAGACTGCGTCGAAATACGTATTAACGAGAAGTTAATCAATATTTGTCCAGTTATTGGAAATTGTTTTTCAAAAATTCAATAAATATATAAAACTGGATAGAAAATGAACAAAATTTGATTTGAATAAGTTTGATTCAGAAGTTAAAATTTTTCAAGTTTAAAAGTTAGTGCTGAAAACTGAAAAGATTTGAAAAACCTTCAAAAAGTCGTTCTTAAATGATGGATTATAATGTTAAAATTTTTTTAAAAAAGTAACAAAAATAAAAAAATTTTTAATTATTTACTGGGATCGAACCAGCACCTTGAAAATTGTAACATAAAAATAATAATTTCTGCACGAATTGTTTAAAATTTTGAAAATACGGACAAATTTGCAAAATATGGGAATACGGGACTGTCCGTTGCAATAATCGCAGATGGTCATTTTATTCATTTTTTTTTTTGTTTTTTAAAGCTAAAAATCAGTTTTACGAGAAAAAAACAGCTTTTATAAAATTCTTGTGAAATTAAAAAAAGCAAAAAGTGCTTAGGCCAAAAAAACACAATTTTGAACATTACCATTAAACGATCCCTAACAATTTATAATAAAATTTTTCTTTCAATAGTCATTAAAATCTTGAAGTTTAGATCGCTGTTTGCACCCATCAAGCTCTTCAACCAAACTCCAGCAAAAACTTTAATTAAATATTTTTAATTATTATCCTTTTATACTTCTATACTTAATTCTATTCTGCATTATTCAAAAAAAAAAAGGCGAAAAAACAAGTCTTTAATCTTTCATCCCTCATTTAATAAACTTCATTTCTTCTTATAAAATTTCAAAAAATAAACTTTTTACGATGGCAATAAGTAAGTTTTTTATCCTTACACAATTTCTTATTTTTCTTCTTTATCGCATGCAAAAAAATAAAATAAGAAGATTTTCTCAACTATATAAAGGTTCATTGAGCAAAGGAAAAGTTTATCCATATATATACATATACACACGGAGTATTACAACTAGCCCATGATATGGGATTTGTTTGAACAGTTTTATTTTACATGAACTACTGTAGTTTTCTATTAGTTTACTTTGTAAGATACATGATTACGTTAATATCGTAAAAAGTTTTTCCTTCTTTATTTTCTACTCTTTTACTAGATTTTTTTTTATTTGCATTGTAGTCTTCATGCCCTTTTTGTGATTATTGTGTACTGATGTTAGACTAGGGATGAAAAATTCTTTTGGTAGAATTTCAATTTTGTCTACTAATTTTGAATTTTTGGTTATTAATAATATTATTTTTATTTTAAAATATATTTTTAAACGTTTTTACATTTTTAAAGCACTGCATATAAAATTTAATAATTTAATCTGAAAATTAGAATTTTAAGAATTCGAACTGAGAGTTTTTCAAAAAAAAAAAATCAGATCCAATTTTAACCAAAATCTCGTAAACTATCCAACCCTTGAACTTTTGCCCTTCTTTTTCCATACAAAATCATATTATTAGCTTTAATCCCAAAAGACTCTCAACTCACTCGTATTATTATGAAAAAAATTTGTAATGAAATTAAAAAAGCTTAACTTTGAATTTAAATTAACAGAATGTGACTGATTTAATCTCAAACAAAGCTCACAAACATAAAATATAAATATACAAAAGTAGAACACAGGAAATAAGTGAAGCGCATAATTTGCAATTTATTGATTTGAATGTGAAATTTTTCAATCAAAAATTTTATATTAAAATTCAAGTCTTGTACATTGATGCAAATTGAAAAGTTATTGACTTTTAAAAAAGGGGTTGTTTTGGGATTGGAAGGAATTTAAAGATTATTGAATATTTTGAGTTGAAACAGTTCAGTTGTCGAGTTTTGTGAATGAGGTTGAAAGCTGAAAAAAATTTAAAAGTTTTGTTTTAAGAAATCTTATTTTAGAATTTAAAATGTGCAAATTTGAAAGTTTTAACAAAAATTGAATTTCAATTATAAGTTCTTCAAATTTTGATTCGAATATGTAAATTTTATTTCAAAGATTTTTTTTTTAAATATTAGCTTCCGCAAAAGTTTTCTTTTTTTTTTTATTTTAATAGGTATTATAATTATTATTATTATTTTTTTTTTTTGTAAAAAGTGATAAAAAGTAAAGTTTATAAAATTTAAAATAGTTTGATTTTTCAAAACATTTAATTTTTAAGTGACATTTAATGATTTAAAAAAATGTTCAAAATACCTCAAAATACATTTTAAAATTAAAATATTTTTTTTTTTGAAAATAATTCAATTTCCTAACTTTTTTCTCAAGTCCAAGACCTTAATCATGCCAAATGTTCCGAAATCTCAAACAACTTTTGTATAACAAATCAAACAATATTTTTAATTAAACTCATCTTTCACTTTTTTCATCCCAATTCAAAAGAACAAAAAAAGCTTTATAAATTAAATTGACACCCCGATTTCCTCGATTTATTTCAATTTCTCAGATTAAAAAGAAAAACTTTGAAAAAAATCACAAAATCAATTTTAACTTTATGAAACAGTAAAACAGAGAAGAATAAGAAGGAAATTACAAAAGAAAAAGATGGAAAATTAAAACCCATGTCAATAAATTACTCCACTAAGTATCTTCCAATCAATTAAAATTTCATTGTAATTTGATATCTAACATCCCTTTTCACATTTCTTTATTGCTTTATTTTTAAAATAATACAAAAGAGCTCATGAATTACAGATTCTTACTGCATAAAAAAGGAGAATTTATGCTGTTGATAATGAGAAAGGAAAGTCATGCCAACCAAACCAAACCAGACCACCTTCTCTTGATAATGAAATCGATAAACTTTTCCTCCTTTTTTTTTGTTTCTCTGTGCAAGTCTTACAAGGTTAACAAAGGTTCTTTTACAGAGAACATCTCCTCTTTTGTTACTCATTTGATACAGTCAACGGCAGATAAACAATATTTTAATAGACCCCAAATGAGATATTATCTTTTGTGCCTTCATACTCACAGAAAGTTGAGGACTTTTTATGACTCATTCACAACATGAGAAACTGATGTAAAAGATGTAAACTTTTAGTGCATTTGAGCGGTGTTTTAGGGAAAAAGGGTCTTTAATGTTGACGAATTTTTCTCTGTATTTATAACTTTTTTATAAAAAAATTTCCGTTTATATTTTTTCTTAAAAATTATTAAATTCTAAAAAAATTATCAGCTTGGACCTAATAGTTTTCTAAATTTTATATTTCCTTTTTTTCTTTTTGAATTTTTTAAAAGTTTGTCTTTTTTATATTATCTGAATTCATTGACTGAAAAATCATACAAATATTCTAAACTGATAGATTTGTACATTTGTTCTTGCTTTTGTACAAAAAAAATTAAAAAATGCGCTCCGCAATCTGTCATTCTTAACAAATCCATACCAATCCTCCCATTCATGACATGTAACAAGTTGAAATATTCCACTATGACTTCACTTCATTTATTGCCTCATAAAAAAAGAAATTCTTAAATTTTTCATAACAGCAAATAACATTTTTATCCTCGCGTTCATATTTTTTTTCACTCGTGAGATTCCCATTTTTCACCATGTGGCATACCACAAATTTATCGTGTTGTGTAAGGGTAAGAATTCTTTCTCATTTTTTTTTTCAAACTATCAAGTCGTACGCATGTCATAATTTTTATTTAAACATCTAAATTGCTATGATATCTAAAAAATATTCTTATGATATCTCTCATTCCTCCACAAGACGTCACATTACTTTATGCCATGTTGAATATTTCTACATAAATATTAAATTTCTCTTTCTTTTGCGTTCTTATATACATTCACAAATGAAGTATAAATGAGTTACGTTGAATTACGTCAGCAGTATGATGCTTGTGAGCTTCTGAGTAAAAATTTTTCTGAGGTTTCTTATTTTGCCTCGTGAATATTTGCATATGTTTTGTTATCTTGTTATGTGCTTAAACACATAAGAATTATGAGATGATGTCAGATGAGGAGGATGTTCATAAATGATGTTTAATACTTATTTTGTGGGTTTTTTTGGCTTTGATTTATGGTTTTTTAGCTGCAAATTAATAAATTTGAAAGTATATTGAACATGAACACCTTCATAAAAGACCTCAACCGCTTGAGTCCCTAGACTAAGGTCCCCAAACAAAAATTTTAAATCGAAAATAATTAATTAAAGAGGTTTCAAACCTCTTCAAACTACTTTCTAGGTTCGTGGCTAATATAAAATTTCAAAAGGCTTTCAAACCCCCCCAAAATCCAATTCAACACATCTACATGATCCTTTCCAAAACAAAAATCTTTTAAATCGATCATTCAACAAGATACAAAGCAAAATCAGACAAAAACATTATAATTTAAGCTTTTAAGCTTTATTAGGTTTAATTTAAAAAAGAAAATTGCAAACGAATAAAATGAAGAAAATTGACTAAAATTTTCATAAAACTCTTCTTATTGCTCCCTAAAATGCTGTAAAATTGAGTAATTAAGTGAAAAGTTGTTAAATTTTCATCATGAAATGAAATGGAGCGCTTAAAATGATTATAATGTGAAGCATGTATAAAAAGAAAAACTTTTATGGTCTGTCAATCAAATATTGTTTGAAACATTTTTGGAATATTTTGATGTGTTAATGAAGTTTAAGGATTTCTTTTTGTATCTTGTTTTGAAGTAAAATGTCTCATTTGTGAGCGGATGCCATAAAAATTGAGAAATATTTTAATTAATTTTTTAAAAAAGTTTTATGAATTAAGTTAGTTAGATCCTTCAGAGTTGATATTTTTTTTTTTTTTTTTTAAAAAAAAGTTTTAATAAAAAAATCTTTTAAAATATTCTAAAAAATTGAAACTTCAAATTTGAAAAAGGCAAAACTATAAGCCTTCCATTAAGTCTGCTTAATTTAATTCCAAGAATTCTCAACCCTCACCATCAAATTTTAAATTGAACCTCAACTAAAAGTTAGTCTCTCAATCTACAAAATCTCTCCTTTTTCATGAATGAAAAATAAACAATTTGAGAAAGAATTTTAAAAGAATTTTCTATTACGTCAATTCTGTTCATTTAATTCTTATAGAGATATTTTGAGCATCAACAACATTTTAATTTTAAATTAGCTTTTTGTGAAGCTGATGAATGAATGAAATTGGGTTCATTCAATGGAAATTTTATTGATTAAATTATCATCTTAATGGATGGAAAAATCTCATTTTGTGTTATTGTTTATATTGAGATTTTATAGGAATTTAAATATTTTAGAGAATCTTTAAAATTATTGAAATTTAACATTTTTTATCAACAAAAAAAAAATTAAACTTTTAAAAAAATAGTTGCGGATGAAAAATTTTGTTTTAACTTTTTTTCAACTCAAAAAAATTGTTTTAAGTTGAATAAATTTTTATAAATTTACATTGTCTTTCACCTCAACAAAAAAGTTAACTTTTAAATTTTTATTTTGAAATTCTTCGAATCAAAAGAACATTAACATCATCCTCATCACGTATTCATGAACTTCATGATAACCACCACATGCATAAACCAACAACAAAAATAAAATGAATAAATTTTTATGCAAACGTATTTCTAAAGGTGAAAAAAACAAGCAAAATTCACCGAAAGAATCAAATTTCAAAAAAATGTTTTTCATGAACGGAACCTTAATTTAATTGAACAAGAAAAACAAACATTTTCTTCTTTTTTAAATGAAAAAAATATTTTAATTATGAACTCAAACATTACAATCCCTTAATGCGAAATAAATTTTTTGCATGACTTTCTTCTTAGCAATGAGAAAAAAATTCTGTAATAATGCCTGACTTCGCAGAAGATCCATGACCGTGCTGAATGAAAATTTAAACAATTAATAATAATTTATGTAATATATTTCTGTTAATTGCTTTTTGTTGATAGATGAACGAAAATAAAATTTTTTTTAATCTTATCAAATTTTCTGTTTTTGCTTACTCAGCATGAAAATTCGTTCAACAGAAAATAAAAAAAAAAATTGTTGATAAATTCTCTCTCAAGCGTTTATTTTGATTGAAGGTATGAGAACATTTTGTAAAGTAATTGATTAACGTCATTCAATTGAATTTCATGGGAAATGAATTTTAAAAATATTTTATGGGTGTTTTTCAGTATTTTTATGTCAAATTAGGATATTTTTAAAGATTAATGAAAACATTAATTAAGGAAAAAATTTTTTATCTTTTTGCCCACTACAAAGTTCGTTGGCACATTTTTTTAAAATATTTTCAATTTAATTTAAAAAAAAATCTTAATTTTATTTCCCATTATATTCAAAAACACCGTAATTTAGCAGATCCATTAGCAAAGCAATATCAAATTTTATATTAAGTAGATCAGTATAAGTATTCGTTAATCTCAAATTATATGCCTTATCTTGAACCCCATTAAAGAGATATTTTTCCTCCATTATTTGTTACAATCCAGTTACAATCTCAATAACTGTTTATCCATAAAAAAATTCATATCCATGCACGTTAACCTTCAAAATAAATCCACAGATTTTTTTCATCTTAAAAAAATTAATATCATTTTTATTTCCATCCCCATCCAACCTCACCACTTTCACTCTCTTTTTTTCATCTTATTTGATTTCTCATATGTGATGTTATTTTATTTTTATTTTGTGATAAAAATCCACTCTCAACTCACATAAATGGAAAATTGTCTGTAATTTTTCTCTTTCATGTTTGAAGAAGCTTATTTGTCAATCTTGGTTGTTCTTCTATTTCCTTCTTACCACATTCATTGCCTTATTTTTTGACTTTTGTGTTGTTGACTTAAGATGCCACTTGGCTGCCTTAACTTATTATTATTTTTTTTTGTTATGTGTGTGTTTGTTATAGCTAAAATAAATTAACTAACTTTTCATTGTTTTTTCGCTTTTTCTTCTGTATTCGTCTGTTTATCTTTTTCTTTCTTTTTTTGGTTTATGTTTCTGTTTGAGGGAAGTTTGATGTGTGCTTTTGGGTTGATGTGACTTTGGGAATATAGAATACATTGGTTTGTTTGAATCGAGCTTAATATCATCTTATAATTTAATTTTGTTAGGTTAAGGAGATAGATAATACAACTTGTCAGAGATGAAGAATTTTCAATATGAATTTTCGCTTAGCCTGGGGGGAGGGTTAAGGGGTTTTAACCACCCCTATTTTTGGGAAATTTCTTCAATTAGCTAGTGTTTTTTGGGAAAAAAAACTCAACACCTCCCCCCCCCCCTCCTAAATTTTTCGTTCTATATAAAGAATTTCAAACCCAACCCCCTCAAAAAATTATCTGGCTGCATCCGTGGAGGGTGGATGAAACCTTTATGCAAAAATACTCAAGAAAAAAAAAATAAAAAAATCCCTAAGATTAAAGCAACTCTGTAATTCTCATCGAACCCCACAACTGCTAATCATACAAACAAAATAATTTTTTTCTTGTTTATTCCCTCTCACATGTGTACAACATTTAATAACCTCTCGAAAAAAAAACAAACCAAAAAAGTGTGATGCAGGAGTTGGAGTGGATCGATTTTTTCATGCAATTTATGCACAAAATAAAACAAAGATGGTTATGCTGCTGGGCTCTGCATGCTCTGAGGTTACAGAAAGTTTAGCAAAAGTTGTTCCCTATTGGAGTATGATCATGGTAAGTTCATGTATATGTGTGTGTGTGGATAAACAATTAAAACTTTATGCCACATAATGTGACATGTTAATTAACTTTATATTTTATTTACATCTATTTAGGTGTCATTTGGGAGTACAGCACCGGCACTAAGCGATCGAGAAGAATTTCCATTCTTTTTTCGTACAGTTATGCCTGATTCAGCACATAATCCAGCTCGTATTGCATTTATTCGACATTTTAAGTGGGACACGGTAGCGACATTCTCACAAAATGAGGAAGTACACTCGTTAGCTGTCAATGATCTTGTTACGCAGCTCGAACGTGCAAACATATCGTGTTCATCGACATTAAGTTTTAGTGAAATTGACTATAAGGACCAATTGCTGCTGTTGAGGGTAAAATTTTGTTTTATTGTTACACAAGAGGTGATTTGTGTTTTTGGGGGTGTGTCAATAGGATGATTCTGGGTATATTTGAATTATTTTTTTAAGGGGACATAAAAAATAGATTTTTGGTAGCTTATCTGGTACGTCCGTACCCCTGCACTTAGTTGAATTTTAAAAGAACAATTATCAAGATATATGGAAGCAAGAACAAGAATATACGAAAAAATAGGTGCATATAGCAAAAAATAAATACTTATGACCCATTGGCTCACCCTCCAAAAATATATCAAGACAATCTTAAAACAGATTCAAGAACATCATCAATTTGAGCGGCCTCTCATAAGCTCATTGAACTCTCAATTGACTGTGATTTGTCGAAGAAATCGTGAGCTTTATTAGCCTGTTCAATGAACATTTTCATTCATGATAATATTTCCTATGGGAAAAATAGACAATTTATTTTAATGGTGTGTACGTTTCGAGTATCTCAATAACAAGATTTTTTTTTATTTGCATTCTTTACCTTCTTATTTTCTTTAAGGTTATAAAAGAAGATGATCTTAATGTTAATTTCCATAAAACAAGCATTGTAATTTGACTGTTTGCATTTATGAGGTTTAACATCATCACCAACCCTCATCCTGCCTTTTTGTTTTTTTCCTCGTATCTTTTACTTCCTTTACGATTAAAATTTTTGAGCTTATAAAAAATTCATAATTATGCTGATTTCATATAAAAAAGTTTGCTGAATAAAACATCAACAAAATATATTATTTTTTATATTCATTCCCTGTCGCTTTGTAATGATTTCCGGTGTACGGTGATTCAGTTAAAAGTTTATCTCATCTTTTTAAGAGATAATTTTTTTTTTATTATAATGATTTAAAATGCTTGAAAAAAGGTTGAGTTTCAACTAAATTTGTGAATCATGATAGAAGACAATTGATATTGAATCAGTCTGACGCTCATCATACTTTGTTGTACCTTATTTAGGGTTAAAGTTAGCAGAACTTTTTTGATTATTATATGGTTGAAAATAACTCATTTTGTCCATTTTTAAAATCATATTCACACCAAATTTTCAATTTGGGTGAATATATTGCTTTTGAGTAAAACTGAAAACCACATTTTCTAACTTGCTGCTTCAGGATTACATTTTTAACTCATACTGTCTATGGTGGAAAGTTTGTGCCTGAAAATACCAATCTAACAGTGAAAACCGCATCTCATTTGGTGCTTACAGTCAAGAGAAATCGCAAAAAAACGCATCTATAACGATAATGGGTTTGACTCAACTAGTTTATCCACGAAAAAATTACAGAATAAATAAGAAAAACACCAATAACTTTGAAACTATGGTATATTAGAGTTTCTAATTTTTGTATTATATATTAAGGTTAAAAGCTAAGCAAATATAACCTCTTATTTATAAAAATATTCTTTAGTTTTTGAGATATTTCAGCTTTTACATTTCTTTTGAAAACATGATTGATATTGGATTATATTATTTAAATTTGAATAAATCGTTGTTTTCTTTGAATTTAAATAAACCTTTAGAAAATTAGCAAATTTTACAAAATTTATAAAATATTATTAAATGCGTTGAACTGATGTAGGGTTTTAAACAGAGACCGAATTTTATAAAAAATTAAAAAAAATTCCGAGTTTTTATTTTTCAATGAGTACAATGATTACTAAGTTTACTCTTGAGTTTTTTCTCTAAACCAATTTATTTGCTGATTCTCATACAAATTTCTGCATGAATTAAGCAAAAATTTAGAACCTTATTAAACATGTTGGATGTAGCGGAAGAGCTTGGTCACAAGGATTTGGACCCCCTCTCTAAAATGTCCTGAAACGTCCAGAAATGAAATAAAAATTTTTTTGGTCAGTTCCAGTCAATAGGACATAGCCAATTTCTTGTGTTTTGAGTTTTGAATGACTTGTCGTCAAAACTATTGTTCATTATGTACTTGGTTGAGCGAAGCTGACAAATTTTTACAAAAAGAAATTCTACTGGTGGTGTGAATATACCCATGAAGCGTGATCCGCTTCATTACTAGTTTTAATAATGGGATCCAAGATATATGTATATATGTCTTCTATCTGGTTTATACAACTGAGCGACGACCATGCGACGAATATAGCTTAGTTGAGTTGCTCAGTTTTTTGTATTGAGAATTTGATAGTGTTAGTGATTTTTTTCAAAAATTTGAAGATATTAAAATTATAAAAATTTCAGTTATGTTAAATTAGAGCAACATAAAATGCCTTTCATCCTCATACTTACCAAAAGACACTCTAAACTCTTTCAAACTTTTTGCAAGTCAATTGAAATAAATTGAAAAACTATGTGGGTGGGTGGACGTAAAAAAGTAAAAGGTAAAAAAAAACAATTTTAATAACAACGATCCCTTTTTGTTTTTGTGCTTATTTCCTTTTTGAATAGCACATTATTTGATCTCTATTATTTGATAACTTGTTTATCTGCATTGAATGTAGCACTTTTTTAAAGAATATATTCATTTTTTAATCCTTATAATCTTATCTTTCTGATACATATTTAATCACAAAAGACACATTGAAAATTAGATCAAAATTCAGAAATATTAATTAAGTTATTCATGTTTAAATTATTCACTTGGGTAGATTTTCTTCTTCTTTTGGTTCAAGCTTTTGCTTTGTCGTCCTTTTTCAGATAAAGTTACTTTGCTTCGTTTAATGGGGGTTAAACATATTCTGAGAAAAAATTTTGTTTGAATAAGAAGATTTTTCAACCTCTATTGTATTAAAGAGCTTTAAAGAAAATTGTTGAATATTTTTTTGTATGTTTTGCCATTTTTCTGTAACTGTTTCAAGAAGGGGTTACATAGCATGACATAACAATTTGAATATTAAAATTTTGATTCAGCAGTAAAATGTACAAAATTCCTAGTCCACAATCGATAATTTCAACAAAAATTCAACATAACAACTTAGATTCGCTCAACATATTCATCCAATTATTTTCAAATAACAATCATGAATTGAAATACTCGTATCGTAATTCTCCATATCCTAACAAACAAACATGGACAACACAACACACAAAAATGTCCGGAAATGTTTTGATGTTTTCGACTTTATCCTTTCTTTCATTTCTCTTCTTTTTTTCTGCTTTACTGTACATCAACAGGATTTGGATACAAGAATAATAATTGGAAGCTTTTCCTATGAAATAGCAGCAAAGATTTTCTGTGAGGTAATCAATAAGCATGAAAATTTCAATAAAAATGAAAGAAGAAAAGAGCAAAAGAGAAGCGGAAGAACTGAATTTTTCTTTTTTCATGCTTACTTTTTTTTTTGTTCCTCAAATAAAGGAGTCAGTGTTGGATTTCTTTGATTGAAGCAACTAAATGCTTGAACTTCCTTAATTAAGTTGTGTTTTTTTTTTGTTTTGAGGAATAAATTCTGTTGCTTTTGAAAAATTTAAGCCTTGTTAAGTTTTAAAATATTTCAAAAAAAGACCCTAACAACCAGTCTCAATACCACCAACACTGCAAACTCATTTCATCTCTTTTTCGAGAGGAACAAAACTTTTATTTCATCATTTCTTTATTTCCAAGTTCAAGTCACGACTTTCATAAAAAAAAATTCTTCCTTTTTGGTCTTCTTTAAAGGCATATCGATTAGGAATGTATGGTGCTGATTATGTATGGATACTACAAGAGTCAGAGAATAAATCATGGTGGGATATTGAAGAAAAGAATGATTGCTCTTTAAAGCATCTCCATGCTGCCATTGAAAATGTGATTATTGTATCATCATTTAATCATATCGTTGGTGATGAAAAGTCTATTAGTGGCTTGGTAAGAATATATTTTTTTTAATTCACATATTGTGTTAAATGAATAATAAAACTGCGGTGTCATGATGTTATACAGTATAATCCTCTTTGTGAATGTATCCATTATTTTTATTTTTATTATTTTTTCACCTCAGACAAATGCTCTATTTGAAAAAGAGCTTTCAAAAATGAACGTAACAAAGCCATTTTCTCGCTTTGTACACACAACATATGATGCTGTATGGAGCATAGCACTAGCATTAAAAAGTGCTGAACAATTATGGCGGAATGAGTCGAGGATGTGGGGCGAGAAGAAAAAGCTGAAACGACTTAATTCATTTGACTACAATCGAAGTGATTTGGCGGAAGATTTTGTGAAGCAGTTTGGAATGTTGAAGTTTAAAGGGATATCGGTAAGATTATGTTGAATTTTGATTGAAAATTGTGCAGTTTTTGATTTAAAAAACTGAGTAATTATGTTCAGAAAATGAGCAGCTAAGTTCAAAAAATTGAGCAACTAAGTTCAAAAATTGAGCAACTAAATTCAAAAACTGAGCAACTAAGTTCAGAAATTGGGAAACTAAGTTTGAAAATTGAGCAACTTAGTTCGAAACTGAGCAACTTAGTTCAAAACTGAACAATTAAGTTCAGAAATTAAAAAGCTGAGTATTTTTTATGTAAAAATTTAAATAACCGAGCAACTATGTTCAGAAATCGGGCAACTTAGTTCAAAAACTAAGCAACTTACAAAAAATAATCCAGAACCTCCTCTTTTTGTATTTCTAGGGTCCCGTAGCATTCGACGGCAACGATCGCATCGGCATAACAGTTTTTCAACAAATCCAATTCGCAAAACTCCAACCAGTTGCTTTATATCATCCAGAGACTGAATTTTTAGATTTTAACTGTCCATCATGTTCGACAATCAAATGGAAAAATAATGTTGTTCCCATAGCAAAGCGTGTATTTAAGCTGCGCTATGCGACAATATCAAAATTTGCATTTTTTACTGTGACATCATTTGCAATATTTGGAATAATTTTATCATCAATGTTCTTGGCATTTAATTTACATTTTCGAAAACTTAAGTAATTATCGTGTTTTTCAATATTCATTAAGTCTCTTACGTGACATTTCATTAATGTTTTTTGATAAATTATATTACTCAACAGATCCATCAAACTATCGAGCTATCGACTATCCAACATCACGGCTGTTGGATGTGTTTTTGTTTATGGTGCTGTAATTTTACTTGGCCTCGACCACTCAACACTTCCATCATCGGATACGGCATTTCCAACAGTTTGTACGGTAAATTAAAGCATAACAATGGCAAATCATTATGAAATATTTGTATATATGTGAAGTTTTGGTCCTTTTTTTTCTATCCCATATCGTCGTCTGTGTCAGAAAGTTTTTGATTCCTTTTGTTGGCTTTTCTGAATGGATGAATGTGTCAGACTTGTGTGTATTTTTTGTGTCAAAATGTGTTGGATATTTTTGCTGATTGTGTTGAGAGATTAACGAGTGGTTTGTGAATACAAATTGAGAGAAATTTTTAAGAAGTAAATTTTGAATATTTTCAAAAACAAAAACATTTAATAATACAACAAATTTATTTTTCAATTATTAAATATTGTCAATTCTAGTTTTAACTTTTGGTTTTTCCGATTTGATTTTAAAGAATAGTAAAACTAAAACAATGAATAAGTAAATCATTATTAACAAGCAAATTCCGATAATTATGTTTCTCTCATTGTAATGCAGAAGCCTGACGATTTGAAAATAAAGAGTTATTGAGACGAGAATTCCAAGTTCAACAATAGAAGGAAGAATCATGAAACGTTTTCGCTAAAAAATTCAGTCGATAAAATTAAAAAAAAAATATTTTTTATATTTTCTAATTTAAGAGAATGACTTTGGAAAACTTACTTTCTCAATTCCTTTGATCAGAAAATAGTCAATTGATAATAAAGGTAGACCAAAAACAAAAACCAACAGTATAATTAATAAAAATGCTGCAAAACCAAATAATTCTATTAAAAAATTGTTTAAAATATATTTAGGGTTTAATTGAAAAATCTTAAACTTCCTAACTAATTATTACAAATTTTAAAAATGGACACTTACCAATTATCATCTGAAAGAAAGTAGTGTCGGACAATTTAACTGACTTCATCATAATAAAACCTGAAATCAAAAGAATAGTTATTCCTTTGATTATTATTCCAAGCCTAAAAAATTCATAAAATAATAATCACGTTTTACTGCTTAAATAATAAAAATTACCATCCATACACATATCCTCCAATTTCTAACTTTGGATTGCGAAACTTATCCAAAATACTCATTTCGATATATTTTTAAATTTTCTAATAAAAGCTATAATTTTAAATTAATATTATGCTGTGAATTTCAGAGGAATAAGAATTAATAACTCTAAATTAATTTTTGGTAGCTTTTTATCGCACTTAAGTACAACTTATTCAGAATTTTATATGAATGAGCATTAATAAAGCTGATAAGTTTTACAAAAATCTAATTACTCATAGTGCTCTGAATAATAACTTTTTGATGTTTTTTTTATTTTATTTTCGTCTAGATTTGTTTCATAAAAACATAACCTACAAGTTAGTTCGTTATTTGCCATTCCTATCCTCCTTGAAGTAAAAAATTCATTTAACTTATTTGCATTAACAGAGTTCAGACATGAAAGCAAGTTCTACAAATTCATGTCATAATAAAAAGCAAACACGATACAGTAAACATTCAAATTGACTTTTATCTACTTTCTCAATTTATTCTCCTTGTTAGCTTTTTTTCTAGAATTTATCTCAAAATTTTTTTCCTCACTTCTCTTTCGAGTCATTAGTTCAGGTCACTGAATTTTGATTTTTTTTTTCCTTTTGGCATGTAAATGTATTGGTTTAAAGAAAATCTCTCTTTTATCATTTAAATTTTGTTTATAGAGCATTTTAAAGCGTCGATGATCAAGGGAATTAGAAATTCTGAAAATCATGTTTAGATTTTCAATGTGTCTATTTTATTGAGAAGATATTGGAGTATGTAATTGAGCTATTGTGAAGTGAGGTTATTAGTTGGATGGGAGTACACAAACGTCTATAGATTCAGTCATTTAAGAGTTTAATTAAAGTAGGGATGGGCACTAAAATTCTAATTTTCCTTTATTTTAGTAAAAACTCTTTAAAAAATTAGAATTAATTATCTTGCTAAATTTCATTGATGCAGATTATCTAAAAATTTGCATAACAAAAAAAATAAGATTTTTAGAGAGAAAAGTTGTAAAATATTATCGTTCAATAAACCAAGTTTTAACCCCAAAACCTGTCGATCGTCACCCCTCTTTTTCCAGATAAATTCCCTTAAATATTATAAAATCAGCTTACTTTAACTGCTCCAGTATTATTTTCTATAAATCCTTCCACTTTAGTGTATCTCTTTTTACATGTTAATCTCATACTCACACTCCACATGAAAAGAGGGAATTTGAATTTTAAATTTCCTGCTCGGTTTACTTTAAAGCATTTATGCATGAGAGAATTCTAAGTACACTTCTATGTACATTTCATTCACTTTCAATCTCGTGCACGAGAATCTTATTTCAGGAATGAAAAGCTTGAGCAAAAAAAAATATTTTTTTATTCGACATTTAAACTTGTTTTCATTCGATAAATAAATATTTTCTGAACATTTATTTTCATGTCAATTCTGCATGAAATGAGTTATGATTTTTTTTTGATAAATTTATATATTTTTTCTATTCATTTGCTGTTTATTTAGGCTGTCTAAATGGACAGCTGTGACGGAGACAGTTTTGATATTTTTTTATGAGAATTATTTTTCGAGTGAGTTAAAGTTTGTGATTTTAAAAGCTTTTGGCTTTAAAAAAAAATTTATTTTCGCATAATATTCATACAAATATAATCATTCAAAAGCAAGCAAATCACTTCAAGCATCTCAATTTACATAGCAAAAATAATATTCTCTATAATTTTTTTACAAATTGAATATTTTTTATCAAGATCAAAAGGAAATAAGATAAAAAAATGGAATAAATAAAATTGTGTCAATCCCACTCAAATGACATCAGTGACGATAAACTCTAATTTTGCTTTTTTTTTTTGATTTTTTTGATAAATTTTTGAAATGTCACACGAGTTAAATTCTTTATTTTTTCTTGGAAAACAAAAATAAAAAAAAAAAATTGAGAGAAGTGATTCTTGGAATGATGAACGAAATTGAATTATCTGTTAAAAAAATACGTCGTATTATTAGCAAATAGAATCTGGGACGTAGTCAAGGGTCACTCCTTCCTCTCTCTGAGAGTTACGAATTTTGTGAACCTCAATGAAGAATTAAATAACACTGTCTTTCTAAAGTTTTGAATAATTTTTTAACCATTTCACTTGAATTAAAAGTCTAGAGTACGTCTGCCACACATTTCTCTTTAAATCACTTCGAAAATAACAAAAACAACCTCAAATGTCATAAATTTCAGCCACATCCACCTCCTACACCCCATGACATTTACTTCCACGACACGTGAAAGTTCACAAATATCCACAACAAATCCTACAAAAGTCATAAAAACTTAACCTTATATCTTATGATTAACGACACCAACAATAATTCTATTGACGTAAAACTAGGTATAATAATAAAAATAGTCTAAACAATACTTTAGTCCCACAAAACAGACAAAAAAGCTCTTAAAATAGATAACCAATACAAGCTACTCGATGTATGTCTGTTTACGTCAATTTACCTTTCTCTCCTTTTTTATGTGTAAGAAAAGACGGTATCAAGGCAAAAATAAAAAAAAAGGTTAAAGCAGCATCATGGTAATGATATCTTTCTCACTCGCAATGCTTCTCGTCTTTGACAATGGAAACAAAAAGATGGAAAATTTTTCTTTTTCCAACGTCACGAACTTGGTTTACGGCAGGTCATAAAAGATGTAGAATGTTACCTACTCGAATTGTTATGTGAGGTATAAAGACGATTGTAGTGCATACGACCGACCGAAAATTTTTATTTCGGCCGAAATTTCTGCCAAATTTTTCTTTTCGGCCGAAATTTCGGGTAAATTTTTTTCGAAAATAAAATAACTTTTTACATATAAAACGGCTCAAAAAAAATAAAAAGAAAAAATAAGAAAGAATTGACCCGAAATTTTGACCGAAATAATTTTTTCGGCCGAAATTTCGGTCGGTTGTATGCAATACGCCCTTTAAAGACGGTTTGTTGGAAGTTTTGCTAGAATTATGCTAGAACCAATCATCGGTATTATCATTGAATTGCATTCATTCGAAAAAAAATAACCTAAAAATTGTTTACTATTGATTAGCTTTTACGTTATTAAAAATGCGCTAATAACAATTCTCAACCTCTGTCCATAACATTCTCATTCAACTAAACTCCAACGTCACGAAGGATTTGTATCTTAAGTGAAAAAGAGAAACAAAAAAAAATTATTAATTAATGTCTTTTTCTCTCTTTTTTCCTTTTGTTTATCTAACCCACAATACAATGTCATTAATGTCCGCAATAACAACTTTTCCCATTCCCTCCTCCCATTTTCTCATTTAACAACAGGCTCGAGTCTATTTACTGTCAGCTGGATTCTCGCTTACATTCGGTTCAATGTTTGCCAAAACTTACCGTGTTCATCGCATCTTTACTCACAGTTGGGGCGGAATTTTCTGTAAAGATAAAATGCTCAAAGATACGAAATTAATTTCCATGGTTTGCTGTCTGCTGCTGGTCGATGCTCTCGTCGTGACATTTTGGACACTTTTGGATCCAATGGAGAGAAATTTGAAGAATTTAACAATAGAAATAAGTCATACAGATCGTTCAGTCGTTTATCAACCACAGGTATGTAAAGTTCTAGTTATTAAAGTAAGTCTTAATTAAATGAGAAATTCAACCGACAAAGTTCATCAAATAAGATCAAAATTAATTATAATTATATTTTTGCATGAGCATATGAGTATGGGAATAAAGTAGAATTCAAAGAACCATTAATCATGACAGATAGAATTTCCAATTCTTCTTATTTACTCGCTTGTTCATTTCATTTCCCTTTTTTTCATGTATAGTATCAGTTAGAAAAAGGAAATGATGTTAAGAAGAAGAAAAATGAATGAGAAAAGAAGAAAATCCTTCATGGTAAAGAATAAGAGTCTGTCTTTTTGATGTACATTTGCATATGTACATAAATTTATTTTACTCGAGTGTGAGGATTGATTTTCTAATCTAATTTAACAGAAATTGCATTAAGGATTAGAATGAAATGGGAAAATTTCTCGGAGGGGAACTTTTAGATCTTTTAGATAGCTTTGGAATTTGCTACTAGGTTGAGTGACTAGATTTTGAGGTTTAGATGCATAGCTCTAATAATACGATGTCCACAGATAAAATAAGAATGAGAACATATTAAACCCTCCTTAATAAGTTCGAATCCCCCAAAACTACATCATATCGCATCCTCACAAACATGCTTAAATTCAAATAACAAAAAAGTCAATATATGCAGCATAAAATATTTAAAAGCTCAGAAAAAAAAACTTGTTGATTTTCTCCCTTCTCTGCTTCCTTTCGTTCATTCAGCAGTCTAATTCAACTACTTTTTACATATTCAAGCTATCCTTTGCAACTCACTCACAAATGAGATTTTAAACAGAAAATGTAAAGAAAAATATTTCCTTGAAGGTTTTCTGACACTTTCAGCTTCTCTTTCTCAGTTGTGTTTAATGTTGCTCATTCCAATTTTCAATCTAATATTCCACACTCAATATTGCAGAAAATAATAATAATAAAGGGGATCTTGATGGGGAGAGACGAAGAAATAAAAAAAGAATAAAAGAAATTGCTATAAAATGCTTTGAGAAAAAAAAGCAATCTGAGAGATGTGATTACTTTTATCGACATTTGTTCAATTTTTATGTATGGGGAAAAAAAGATGACTGAATGAAGATTTTGCCAGATTTCTTTAAAAAAATCAGAGCTACACATAGGTTTCAAAATTTAATAGTTAAAATGGGATTTGAACCCAAGTATTGAATAGCAGAGTTTCTCTATGACCATCGCTAATATTTATCATTTTCGTCCGAATTGACAATATGATCTTTAAATAAAAAATGCAGAGCATTAGCAAAAATAAAGTTTAGTTTGAATCCAAAAAATTATATATTTTTTTATTTTTTCAAAAATTATCAATTTTTGAAAATTATTTAGATTAAATTATCCTACAAAACTTTATTTTCGAGGCAAAGATTTAAATCATATCGGACTCCCTCTTGACTTTACTTCTGATTTAAACTAATAAATAAATAAATCTCAATACATGACGCACACCAATTAAAAATAAAATATTGTCAGCAAAAATATATTTTATTTGTATTTACTTCCGACTCGAAAAAAATTCACACATCAGACCTTAAAAAGAATCATGAAAAAATCAACAAAAAATCTCACCAAGGGAACACGTTTGACTCTAGTATTTGATCGAAAGATATACAAATATATAGTTTCATGGAAATTGATGTGAAGGGAAATGAAAATTGCTTGCAATATTCACATTATTTCTTTTTTTATTCCTTTCAATATAATTGCACTTCATCATCATATACAAACGATACAGCTGCAACAACAAAAAAAAGGAAAATATGAAAATAAAAAATATTTTTTTTTTCTCTTTCTCTTTTTCTTCTCGTTTCCTCACAATTTAGGTTGAAGTTTGTCAGAGCTTGCACACAAAGACTTGGTTGGGATTTTTATATGCTTATAAAGGATTGTTATTGGCAGTTGGTGTATATATGGCATGGGAAACGAGACATGTAAAGATACCAGCATTAAATGACTCTAAATATATTGGATTCTCCGTCTACGGTGCTGTCATAACGAGCGTTAGTGTTGTAGTTTTAGCAAATTTACTTTCGGAACAAGTCACGTTAGCTTTCATTATTATCACATCAATAATTTTAACATCAACTACAGCAACATTATGTTTGGTCTTTTTGCCAAAAATGAATGATATATTTAACAAAGGTGAGTCAACAGATAAATAACTTTGTATGCATGCATAACGTTTTGTTTTATATTTTTGTGATGAGACATTGGAATAGCTTTATCATAATAATTGATATTTTACTTATAATAATTGGTATTTTGATATTTTCTGGATAATATTTAGGGTAGAGCAGGAGATGAAGTTATAAAACATTTAAGCCAAATACACAAAAAATTATTAAAATAAATTAATTAAATTAAGTAAACTAATAAGAATTTTCTTCAATACACCTAAGGTTCAAATCCTTAAAAAAATTGATGCAAAAATCATTGTTTTCGATAAATGAATTTCTTTTTATTATTTAAGAATGAATTAGTATTTAACTTCTTTATTATTATTATTATTTTTTTTTTTGCAATTAGAAGTACCAAATCACCTAACTAGTGCTGTTTTAAATCCCTACTTTTTATAAACACTAGAAATTAGATTATTAGAAAAAAATGACAAGATTTCTTCACAAATTCTATGAATCACAACCCTACAACATTTTTAAACATCCGAATCTAAACGAGCTTATTCATCAACATACATTACAAAGATTTTCTTTCCTTTCATGTCATCATGTCTATATGTGCATATCATATAATTTTAATTCAATTTCATAAAATTAAATTCTTGCAAATGAGGTAAAATTGAGCATGACTTTAATTTTCAAAATTGAAGACTCCATTGATAATTTTTTGAAGCTTTTAATGTGAAAATTACATTTTCAATTTTGTTGATTACTTCATGAACATACGATTTAATTTACTGCCTCCACCTTGTTGATTACAGAAATTCAAGTAGATCCAGTTATTCATAGTATGGGTTTAAAATTGGAATATAATACAAGACGGTTTGCGACTGACGATAAACGAGAATTGCAATATCGTGTTGAAGTACAAAATCGAGTTTATCGTAAAGAGATGGCAACACTTGATGCGGAAATTGCAAAGCTCGAGAAAATGTTGGAGAATCGTTCATCATCCACATCATCATCACAAGTTTCAATGATACCGCATATTAAGGTTTGTTAGACTAAAAATTGTGTACTTATTGTTAAGATTTTCGTTGTAAAAGTTGATTAAAATTAAATTCTATTATGTCATATATTTTTCATCGTGTATGTACGATATTCTCTCATGTCATGTCCGTAGCAACATGATGTACGCAATTTTTTTTCCTTATACTTCACATTTGGGCGCATTTTCTGAAGGAGAATGGAAGCATTTTTAAATCTATGTCAGATTGTATGGGTGACTTACAGAAAGGTTGTTGGAAAATTGAATTTTCTGACTGGATGACAAGTTGAAAGTTTATATGTAGAATGATGCAAAATGCAAACTCTTATGACACAATGTCTTTTAAAGAGATGCTAGTGCTGTTGAATTGTTAAAGAGTTAGATTACTATGAAGATGATTATATGACAAGACATTTATGAGGTTGAGATTGTCATGAAAATGTGAAACTGAATGTCTTTTTAAAGAGTTAATATGATTTATTCAGTTTAAAGCTTCAAATTGAGGCTTCAAAATTAGTATCAAATTTAAATCAATTTTAATTTGGCATAGGTACTAGAATTACTGTCTCAAAAAAAGAAAATTCTTAAGAATTGTATACTGTATGCAGTTTTTGTCATGACCTGCAAGATCTGTCATGGTACAAATCAGATTGCCTCTCAAGTACCCAATTCAATATTTTTGGACAGTCTACAAAATGCGCTTAATCAACCAATTCAACATTAAAATTCCCAACCTTCATACCATTTAAATAAAACATAAATCTATTTATAAACACAAAATTTCATTCTCTTTTTTTTCTCTCACACACCAAAAAACACTCAGCCTGAGATTGTGATTGACGAGTCATCAGCTGATATAAGCACTGGAAAAACACCGAGACCGAGTATTTCTGGTACATTACCGTTGCTATTGTTATCAGTCTTACCGCCTGTGATTCCGAGAGCATCATGGCCAAATACAGAACATATGCAAATCCCCATGCGACGATCTGTCTGTTTCAGTTCACAACCACAAATGCGAAATGATGACACAAATGGTATTCAAATGCCAGCAATAGATTTACTAAATTTACGCTTGACACAGCAACAGAATGCAAGCGAGAGAAGTGGAATTTTAAATAGAATTAGAAATCTTTTTGGTGGTTCGAGAGCGCCTAGTCGTAAAACATCAACAGCATCATTGGCACCATCACACATAGCGAATGCATTAAAATCACATATGAATATGCTAACGGGTTTATTGCCAAGTACAAGCTCATCATGTCATGTTCTCAACACTCCTAATTTACCCGAAAAAGAAATACTTCGACGTCAATCATTTGCTCACAGTGGCAATGCCATTAATTCATCTAATATTGAAATTGTTGAACCGGAATTAATAAAGAGTCGAAATCGACGAAAATCAATGGCTTTTACAATAAGTGCACATATTGAGAAAACACCGAATGTTGAAATTGATGAGGTTGAGGAGAATGAACATACGGAACCACGAGTTAATTTCATTTTACCCGCACGACGACGTAGTTCCATTATACATCAATACTCACAGCCTACCTTACGAGAACGTGTCAAAGGCTCTCCACGATTTCCACATCGAATCGTGCCAACGAGTAGTCTTAATGCTCTCGAGGATTCATTTATAAGTAAGTTTTTTTTATTATGGATGTTTGAGTGTTCTGTTTTTATTTGGGATGCTGGGAGAATTTGGAAGTCAGTTTGACCTGGTTTTTAATGTATTATTTTCTGTTATTTGATTTTATTGGAAATTTTTACTATTCATTTGTATATGTTCAAGCCCATGAAACCTAAACATTCCATTCATTTTACTTTGAAATCAATGGAAAATCGAATGTCCTATCTATAATTTCCATACAAAATTTTGATACATAATAAAAATATTACACTTAAGGATAACTGAAGGACGCATAAGTTCGAATCTCAAGAAAAATTAGAAATTTTGTTCTAAAATTGATTTTCTCATATACTTCACAAGAGCATTTAGTAAAATTTTGTATGGAAAAAATTTATAGTACATCAATGGAAAACTCGATCTTCCATATTTTGTATAGATTCTTAGGGAATACGTCGATCTTCCATTTGGTTACATGGGAGGGATTCTTGAGAAGCTTTTTTTTTTAAATTTTACTAAAATATGTATAGACCTTGTAGGTTCCAATGTGATTCTCATTTTCATAAAATATCACTTCAGCTGCATATTCTCCAGATTGAGCAGCTACCAATGGAAAGTTTCCCACGTTTACAGTGTAGCCAGTAACTGAGTAAATTCCCTAAAAAATAGAATTAATTGAAATGTGAACAATTTTGAATAAAAGTAAAAATACTGACAGGTGTTATGGGACAATTATTTGCAATATCCTCTGGAAAGTCAGTCATTGAAGCAAATTCTGGATAAAAATAAGTATCTTTTGCTGTAAGATTACAGAACGGTGAAGGTTGAAGGTTATATGGTAAATACCGATATTCGCCACCTAAAAATATTGCAAATTAATTTTAAATAAAATGAAAAATAACCTCCACACTGTACGTAGAAGCTAATGAAATAAAAAATTTAATCAATTTATGACTTGCCTTGTTTTTTCAATACTTTAATCTCAAGGTTACAGTTGTCACCTAGATTCATATTGAGCGTTATGTTACCAATAAACGATCTAGTCTTGTTCACTTTCTTTATTTTAATATCCCATTTCATAGAATCTGGAGCCTCAAATAAAACTTCTAATCGATCCAAAATGACCTCATAAAATGTCTGTTGGGAATTTGTTGGATTCTAAAATATGATTGACCGAAATTCAGATTGAAATTTAGTTTTTGGTAAATGAATTTTTAAATTGCAAAAATAATTAATGATTAATGATTTTCGTCCTTTAATTTTGATGTTTTCGCTATTCAATTATGTTTTTATTAATCAAATATTCTATCATTAAATCCTCAAATGCCATTAAAAAATATCAATAAAACCTGATTAATAATTACCATATTGTCAAATGCAAAATTGAATCCAAAAATAATGAAAATTAAAAAAATGAGAAAAAACTTTTTCATGACTTATTTTTTTGATTGACTCAAATAGTGTTTGAAAATGTTATGAACGTAGAACTTTAAAAATGTTTCTGTGACACTAACTAATATAGTAAAACCTCCAATTAAAAATTTTAATTAGAACTTTTTTGCAACCTTGTTTTTGTGCTATCAAAAAGTATCATATCAGATCTGTAACGATTAAATCTCTTAGCACATAACACACTTTTTAAAACAATGGGGAAACTTGATGAAAGGAATTGATTTATTCTGAAAAAATTCCACTCAAATTAAGTTTATTCAAATCAAAAAAATCACAAAAAATATTTAGTTACATTAATATCTAACATCTTTGTTGATCATCTTAATACACGTGTAACGAATATTGCTCACATATTACTAGGTGCTATATACTTGACTACTTTATCCATATTTTAAACATTATTTACGTATGCATAGCCTCTGTAAATTGCAACATGTTTGTCATTTTTATCAAATAAAAATTCGACAGCATATTCTCCCGATTGAATGGCTGTTGTCGGTATATTATCTAAATTTACAGTATATCCATTAACAGATATATTTCCCTAAAAATTAAAAGATTTACTTGATTAAATTTTTATAAAGTCAATTTATATCTAAATTGTAAAATATCTTGATTAAAATACCACCAAAATTTAACACTTATTGAGGAAGATTTAAACAAATTTCATAGTAACCAGATATAAACTATCTGATGACCACTTTCTCAATTATTGATAAATTCTAAACTTACAGGCGATAAAGGACAGTTATTTTTGATATCTTCTGGATAGTCAGAATTTTTTGCTAAATCTGGATAAAAAAGGACGTCTTTTGCTAAAGATTCACAGAATGGTGAAGGTGGTACATTATATGGCAAATACCGATACTCGCCGCCTACAAAATTCAATGAAAATGTATTATTTTATTAAAAAATAGTTAGATCTTAATAACCTTGCTTCTTCAATAATTTAAATCCAAGATTAAAATCATTTCCAAAACTAACACGATTTTCGACATATCCAACAAGAGCTCTTGTCTTGCTAACTTTTTTAATCTTCAAATGCCATTGAAAGAGCTCTTCTGATTCCAATACATTTTCAATTCGATCCAAAATCACCTCAAAAAATGGCATTTTTGGAGTATTTATTTCCTAAAATAAAAATTAAATCTTTGATTAGCTTTCAAATTAATCAATAAATAATTACTTTAATATTAATCGCAGAAATTTCACAAATTAATATAAAAAATAAGAGAAATATTAATTTTGACATTTTTGATTTTTTTAATGTTGTTCAATCGAATTTCAAATTGATTGTGAAATTAAAAATTGTTTTAACTACACGTGTGGTTTAAAATGATTTTATCATCGTTGATTTGGTAATCTTATTGAATCGTTTTAATCGAATTTTTAATTAATTTGATGACAGTATCGTCACTTAAAAATGCTTTTCATTTAGCATTATCTGAAAGCTTTATCAACCTTATTTTGAAAATAGTACAGTGAGACAGCCCCACAGACAATAAATTATGAATGAAAAAGGAACGAAAATATGTGTTTTTTCTCTTTCTCAATGTCGACTCCTACAGATGGGATAATGGTCTTAAGGGCATATATAAATATATAAAAATAGACTAAATGGATGGCAAACGATGAAAATCAATCCTTGCTGTCCAAAATTTATTTTCATTTTTATGTGCTATTCCTTACCTTTTTTGTTTAATATTTCACTTCCAATATTGACTAAATTCAATTTTATTTATATTGACAGGCAACAGTAAAATGTGTACAAATAGCAATGAACAAATATCACCAGCAAAATGGAAATCAATGGAGGAAGAATCACTTCATATGACCAGTAATAAAACACTTGCAGTACATCTGCAGAATCTCGATAAAATTTCGATAATAAATGATAGTAACAAATTTGAAAACATTGAATGTATCGATGAGGAAATAATTCACAGTCCCAATCTCAATAGTGACGATATTTATGAGGTTATGTGAAAATCTGTATTTTGAGTGTCCCTACTACAAACATAAAAGCAATTCAAATGTCTTTTAATATGTATTATAAACGAAAAAGAAACCAAACAAAAGTGTCCCATACAACATTTTAAATGTACCTTGAAATTATTTTTTCTACAATCAATTTAAACTTTTTCTTATTTTTTGAATTTTTGAAAGATTTTTTGGAAGGGATGTTGAGTTTGGAGTGTGTTTGTGGAAAATTTTTGGCTTTTAAAAAATCAAATATTTTTGTCAAATTTAGTAATGCTGTAAATGCTGGTTTTTGGGGGTTTTAACGACCCCTCTTATTCGAAAATTTCTTCAATTTGTTAGGGTTTTTTGGGCAAAAAATCCCAACTCCCCTAAAGTTTTTGTTCCATACAAAAAAAATCACCCCCCCTCCTCAAAAAATTTCTGGATATGCCCCTTACTGAAAATTGATTTTTTAATACCTAATTGAAATATAAATTTGCTTTAAATTGTGTAAAAACCAAGAGATAAAGCTTTTTAAGTTTTGAAGAAAAAAATAATTTTATCTTTTTCTAAGAAGAAAATGATTTTTTTTTTTATTTTTTTTATTTGTTTAAAATATACCAAACAATAGACCACATTTGCTTTAATAATAAAACGAAAACCTTTACATATTAATTCAAATCCATCAAACAAAAATCTCAAATGCCAAGTTTTCCATCAATAATTCTGTCAATTACTGATTGAATCTCACGAGTCAAAATCATTTTTATTTATAATAACATAAACATGTTTCATTTCAATCTTGTGAAAAATTTACATTCCGTCAGTGCTGTAATATTTCACGTCCCTACTGACACACAAAAATCTCAAACATTATCCACCATAAAAAGTACTCCAATCTCAACACAACTCCCAAAAGAAAACCTAGATTTATTTTGATATATTCCATTGATCTGTGATTGTTAAGAAATGGCTATAAATAGTTAATGAAACGAAAAAAATATAAATAAAAAAAAATCCCCATTATGTAGTTCATTCATCTCAATTATCATGAATGATGAATGAAAAATAATAAAAGTAAAATAATAGGAAATTATGTCAATCCAATATGTGTATAATGAGAAAAGAAAATAACAATAAAAGTAATAATCAAAGATACATTATCTTATAATGATGAATGAATGAATGATTTTTTTCTTCCTTTGTGTTGAGGAAGTGTAGTAAGTAGAGGAGTAGGCAGAAATTGATAGTGGAAAATCATAAAATTTTGAGAATTGTCCAACTTTAAATTTTACAAATTTTCAATCAAATTAAAGAGTTTTTGAAATTTAGTACCCTACCTGCCACCCATCCTGACTACAACCCCCGACAAATCAACTTCAATATACAAAAAATGTATTTTTATTTAAATGAATCTTATGACCAAGAAAAAACTTAAATAAAGTTGTAGTAAAGATTTTCCTTTTTTGAAAAATATTGTATGTAAAATATATGATTTAAATGGAGAGGAAGCAATAAAGGATGAAAAGAAAAAAGTAGAACCGGAAATTTATTTCTAACGTAAAAAAAAATCCATATTTTTCCATCTCTAGAGAAAACGAAAAGAAAACCTTCAATGTTGATAAGATATCTTCAATCTTTTGTAAGGTATTTACAATCAAGTCAAGAAGATTAAAGAGTAAGCAGATGTGTTGGTAATAGTTGGATTATGTCTTACAAGGATAATGATTATGAGATGTTATCGAGAAAATTGGACGAGAATTATGAGGAAATAAGGAGGAAATGTGGGATTATTTTGAAAGAAAGCTGGCTTGAGTATCCGGCTTGAATTACTAAAGTATGAGGGACCGGCTTGGGTGGAAGTTAGTTAGAGTTTTGAGATTGAATAAATATGAAGCCTTGTAGGTTTAATTAATAATTTTTTTGAGTCTCTAAAATTTATAAAAAATTTTTTCTTCTAAAATATTGATTCATTGAATTTTTAATTTTAAACAATTTTCAGTATTTTTTACATTTTAAATTTTAGATGTAGACACAAGAATTTGACAAAACTTGAAATTAGAAAAAAACATGAAGTTTATAATTTATAAAAATAAATTTAATTTTTTTACAATAGGAATTTCTACTAATTTTATTTTAAAACTTCTTACTCCATCCCTGACTCATAACTTTGCATATAACTAATTTCTAGAGAAAAAGAAACTTCATGTTGATAACATGAACAATTAAACTCATTACTCTTGTATTTAATATTCATAAAGTTTTCTATGCATCATCATCATCTAACATGCAGAAAGAAATGTGTTCAAGTTAGTTAGATGAAAATCAGAATAAAAATAAAAATAAAACTTTCATAGATACTCAAACAGTCAACAAATGTATGCATATATATTAAATTATATATTCCAATGCTGCATACAAAATCTTTCAACATGCATAAAAAGCAAGCTATAAAATTTTTCTTTTTTTACAGGTTTCAACATCAAATTAATGTTTATTTTATTTATATCTGTTCCACACTTGGCAACGACATAGATACTTTTTTCTTATTCTTGTCTTGACATTTCTCAAGATTTTCCTTGCAAATCTTCTTACTTTAATTTCTCTTTATTTGTGTTTTAAATATCAAGTTTAAAAATTTTTACTTATTTCTCATCAGAGCTATGCATACTTAAAGGGTTTGTATGACAAGAAATTTTATTGCGGGGATAATTTTTTTGCTGTTTTTGGGTCGAAAAAAATTTAATTCTTTTTTAAATTTATGGGGACATTTCCAAAGTTTGAATAATTTTGTTAAACATAAATTTCTAATTTTCATAGAAATTAAAATTTAATATTTGACAAAAATTATTTGATAAGCATGATGGAAATTTTTTTTTTCAAAAAATGTCAAAGTTCTTATAATTAAGGTCTTTATTAGACTAAGTACATCAAAATTTTAATCCTAGATGCACTCTAAAAAATATTTTGAAATTTTTCACCATGTTCTTTTCTCTTTGGTTCAACTTCAATAATTCTCATTGACATGTCTGCATTCCGCATATCGCACCGCACATTTCTTCCTTCCGGTTACAGTCAGTAATTATATCAGCTACAAATTTACAATAATTTAATTCGAGGGTAGTTGAATTACAACAGTGTTTGCCTCCAGCAGCTGTAGTCCTCTTTTTTCATTATGATTTACACAAAAGAAAAAAAATCACCGAAAAAATATTTAAAGTTTACAAACCATTTACCAAAAAAATGGCAATTAAAACGAAAGAGAGCACAATTAAGTGAGATTGTTTGATTTACATTTTTTATGTTGACTCATTAATTTTGATCCTTACGAGTGGAAAAAAAAATAAAAATATTTATCTCACGAATTAATTTGTTTAATAAATTTTAAAAACCTTTATTCGTGTATTTATGGAACAAATATGAGATGTTCATAATTAAAAGTGTCTGTCTTTGTGATACAATTTATGAATTGTCTAGGTGAGTTTTTAATTAAAATGGGATCTTTGTTGATAGGAAATGAGGGTCTAGATTTAAGGATTTCTTTACAATTTAATTTAAGATTCAAATTGTTAACATGGATGCTTAATAAATATTTACTTAATACTCAAAATCCCAGAAAAATTACAATTTAATTTTCACAAAACCTCTCAAAATCCATCCACGAAATGTCCCATTTGATACAATAAAAAATAATCAATAATATAATTTTCCAGAAAATCATAAGAAGACATTAAAAGCTTTCCAAGCAAAGCTTCAAGCACCCTCAAAATAATGAAAATAAAGAGAGAAAAAAACCTAATTCCATTTAAAAATATACTGATGAGAATCTTCTTGAAATGAAAATTAAGTGGCCGACTGTAAATTTATTTTTCAATAAGTGTAAAATGCTCACAACCGAGTGACTAAATTTGTTCTTCTTTCATCACATCTCAACTAACTGAGTTGGTGAGACGAGCAAAAAAAAAAGGAAAAACTCAATTATGCGAATATCAAATTACTAAGCATTTCATTTTGATGGAATTTTACGCCTCACTAATACGCACCAAACATTGAGCCTCCATCAACTTTCATTTCCTTTTCATTTTTCAGCCACGGAAACAGTCTAAACAACTTTATATATTTCTAAAGTTTACTTTTCTCACTTCACATTGAAATGTGAAATTTTTGATAATTAAAACGCGAAAACTTAATTAGAATCGTATGGAAATTGAAGGAGAAGAAAACAGTCTTTTGAAGACTAATTCGTATTTTATGTGAGATGGAGATGAATATAAATGAGTGATTGATAGGGGAAGAGTTGGTAGCTTCCACACTTTTTGGTTGGATAGAAGCTTTACAATGATTAGAAATGGAATTGAATATGATTAAAAGGTAGAGTAAAATTGGTACTGAATTGGAATTTAAAATTACGTATCTTCAACACAATTTTTATTAAACTTTATTTTTAAACTCAAAATTTTCAAAAGCTGTAAAAATGGATGATAAAAATAATCAAAAGTTAATTTTTTTATCAAAATATTTGATTTAGTCTTTGTGGTATACACTTAATGGGGGTTCCATTTTTTTTGCATGGAAGAAAGGGGTCCAAATGCTTTTTCTTTAGATGAAACTTGATGAAAAACTTTAGATGGTCCGGACCTTTTTGGACTCTCCATTAGTTATGCCCCTGGTTTTATGACATAGGAAAGAAATTTTAATTCCAAAAAATGTGGTATTGTACTTTCAAATACATTAATGACCTCATAATACGAGCACAAAAATTTGAATTTCTAAATCAAATCAATTTAAATAGAATCCTTCTTTAAAAAAACTTTTGGTGTAGATTCAATCCTCTTTAGAATTCAATTCATCAATTACATCCCACATGGAAGTCACTTTTTTACGTGTGTTTATTTTTAACAAAAATGGCAGAAGGTTGTGAAGAAATCGAGAATCAAATAACAAAACTCATTACGTGAATTATGTAAATTGATGTAAATTTGTTGAAATAAAATCTACCTTTTTTCCGACTAAGAAGAAAATCTCTATTATCTTTCATTTTATGACACTCAAATAATTTATATTTCAAGTTTCTTATTCTAGAATATTTAAATATGTTGATTCAAGCATCACCAGCATGTAAGTTTGTCTTCAAAAATTTTTATCTTGATGACATTCATTAAGCGAAAATTGCGTTCAATTTGTTTCCATTATGAAAATTTTTCTTTTTTTTTTGTGTCGAAATAAAATAAAATAATAAGGAAAGATTTTTATTTAGACTTTTATCGTAAAATGAAATTACTTTTTAAGTATCTAAATTTTCATCTAAAGAAAATCATTTCAACAAGAATCGAGTCAATTTTTTTCTTCTTTAGATTCTTATTTTTTCCGATTATCATTACGGTTGGTTTAAGTTCGGGTCACTTGTATAGCTATGCATGGGTTTGGGACATTTGCCCACAAACATTTGCCCACTCGACATTTCCCCATTGACATTTTCCCAATGGTACATTTGCCAATTGGTACTTTTCCCCACTAGTATTTTTTCCCACTAGTATTTTTGCCAATTAGTATATTTAACCATTTAAATTTTCCCATTGATACATACATATACCCACTTAAAAAGCTTTTAATTTTTGATATTTATTAATAACTAATTTGAATTGCATATTACTAAACAAAGTTGGAAATTTTTGGAATAAATTTTCTTGGAAATGAATGACCAATCAGAAAAATTTTGAGTATTTTTTAAATAGAAATTTGCAAAAATTTTAACTCCGAAGCAAATTTGAATTTAATTGAGCCATCTAGACAGTTAAATAACTAAATGTTATTAGGTAGAGCACTAAATTCTACATTGATGTCCTTATATCTTGTTGCTACATGCCTTAATTAACAAAATATTTGTCTTTTTCTGAGCACACACTATTTCAAAATTTGTAACTGTAAACTTTCATTCCAAAAATTTCCGTTTTTAAAATATCCATATAAAAACTTATTATTGTTTTTACATCCATTTTACTCTCCTCTTTTACCGTGTTTAAAATGCAGTCATTAAAAAGAAAAATGACAAATTCTCTTGATATCAGTGAAATAGAGCGACTGTCAATATATCTGCTATTATTGTAAGATTTTATAAAGTTGGTCGGATTATGAGTGGAAAGCTTAAAACTCTGGCTACAACATAAAATAAAAGTTTTTATCGTAATTGTAACAAACATAGAAAAAATGGCTTCAATGTTAAAACAACCACCTATCCGGGAGTTTCCTAAAAAAATTGATGTGTTTTTCAAATCTTAATATCTTTAAGAGGTTTTAACAAACATTTAATCAAAAAGTATAAAGCAATGGTTTAAGCATTAAAACTGTCATTTAAATACATGCTCATTTTCAGTTTTCGAAAATTTAAATCGATTTTGACCATAAATGTTGAAAATTAAGTTTTGTAAAATACCAAAAATTAAAAACCTTTTAAGTGGGCATATGCATGTATTAATAGGAAAATGCAAATGGTCAAATATACCGATGGGCAAAAATACTAGTGGGGAAAAATACTAGTGGGGAAAAGTACCAATTGGCAAATGTACCAGTGGGCAAATGTACCATTGGGAAAATGTCAATGGGCAAATGTCGAATGGGCAAATGTGTGTGGGCAAATGTCGGTGACCCCTATGCATGTGTAGTTAATATCACATTATATCCATTATATCAAAAAGAATTTTCTCTTATGCTTATTTTTATTTTTACCCTTGAGGTGATGTTTTAGGTTTTTTTTTTCAAAGATGTGGATTTAAATTGTATCATTTGAAGATTTGAAGAATTGATTTTGATTTTTTTTTATTAAAAAACTATAACTCAGAATATGTGCCTTTACAAATTAAGGAAAATATAGTTAATTAATATAAATATTTTAAATTTTTTTAATTTTTCAAATTTTTAAATTTTTTTTAATTTTTAAAATTTTTAAATTTTTTTAATTTTTTGGCCTTTAAATTTTTTTAAAATTTTTCTTCGAATCAGAGCTCCAGTTTTTAAACTTTCAATATTTTTATTTTCAAAATAAACATCGAATTCTGACGGCATCATCACACCATTACATATCCTGTGAATATAAATGTACATGTCGAATTCTGTTTTCGTATTCATTTCTAGTTTGTTTCACATGTCAAGGTAAACATTTTGGTTAAAATCTTTAAAATATGTGCGTATATATGTTTTTGAAAAAGGATATTTTTAGTCTATCGACCTTTTTTTGTCATTCAAAGATTCGATCCTTAATGTTTTATAAATTGAAAGTTTTACCATCTTTTCTTTAAAGAATGTAATTTTTTGGGATTTATTTGAAATTTTTATGAGATTAAACTTTCATTTTATAGTTCTATATTTTTTTTTGTATCAATAAAATAAATACATTAATCTTCTTTGGTAAACAAATAATAAATTTTTAAATCCTATTTATACAAACTCTTTTTTATTCTATACAATTTTGCAAAGCAAATAAAAAACTAATTTATTATTTCAACATTTAGCATAAAATGTAAATAGTTTGCCTTACAGAAAAAAGTTCTATTTAATTGCGAAAAATATGAGAAAGTGCCTGCTTTTATTAATTTTTAATGAATGTTTTCTCTTCTCAGCTCTTATTTTCTCTCTTATTTGAAGTGAGGAAATAAATTAGTTTTGTAAAGTTGAGCAAAAAGTGTAGCATTTCAAATGTTTGTGTCAATCTGAATGTCTTTGCTGTTATTCTAAATTTCAAATTTTTAAAATAAAAAAAAATTTAATTTTTTTAAAAAGTTTTCAATTTTAAAAAAATACGAAATTTTTAAAAATTATCAATTTTCAAATTCAAAGTTTTTAAAATTTTAAAAGAAATAAAAGTTAAAATTTATTAAAGAAATATTTCGTTTTGAAATTTAAGTTAAAATTTTAAAATGCGCTTTAAGTTAAAATCAAACTTTTTAAAAATTACATTCATTCTGGAAAATGTAAAACATCATCTCAAAACAAAAAATTATGGAAAGTATCTTGAAATTAAAGTAATATTCATTCAACAACAATTTCTTCCTTGCATAAATCCTCGCATTAATTTCATTTTCGCTTGACTGACATTTTGATGAGTTTTCAAGTGCTTTTGTGTCTTTAATTACTTTTTATTCAGCAGGTAGATTGTTAGCAATTTAACCTTTACCAAAAAGAGGAGGAAATTTTTTTTCCAACTTTCAAATCCTTAGGATTCATTATTCATGCTCTTAATTAACATCCAGGTTTTTGTAAGTGAATCAGGAACACGTAAAGCTTTTGTTATACAAATTTATATCCACTGAGTTTCATGAATATTTTATACAGTAAGAAATTTGATATTATGTCATTTTCTGGTTTGTAGATTTCATGTACAGCTAGGGTGACCAGAAGTTTTTCGTAAAAATCCGGGACATTTTCATGAAAATCCGGGACATTTTTAGTTTAACATCATAGGGGTACTTGCACCTTACTTAAAGTGTTTATTATCATAAATCGAGATAAATCAAGCAACAAAAATGCAAAAAAGTATGAAAAGTAATGAAAATTTGCATTGAAAAATTCTCAGTTATGGGCTTGAACCCGTGCCTTCAAAAAGAACCAAAAAATTTTCAAAAAAATTTGTACATGAAATGTGGTTTTTTTACAATTATTTAATATTTTTCTTGAGATCTTTTAGAAAGAATTAAGAGTTGATGATTAAAATTTACGAAAAGTTAATTTGTGATCGAACAAACCTAAAATAAACTTTTTTCAAAAATTTTCGAAATTCCGGGACATTTTGATGCTCTGCCGGGACACAGCAGCTCGAAAAAAAGTACAGCTGTGTCCCGGCAAATTCCCAGCAGATGGTCACCCTATGTACAGCGGAAATGTTGAACAGAACTTATTTAAATTATTTTGTCATCACCAAATAATATGGTTTAATGCTAATTTAACTTTGTGTGGCTTAAAAACCAAACAGATTTGTTAGTTTGCTACAATTTAAATATTTTGAAGCACATATTGTGGGATATGGTAAGTAAATTATTTGTTGAGGTGACATTTGATACTCAAATGTACAGAACTTATTGCTTTATAGCAACTTTAAAATAAGTTTGATGTTTTTAATTCTAATTGTTACATTTTGATGAAAATTAATTTTTTCAAAGCAATTATTAGTTTTTGTCTTTTGTCAATAATGCTTGAAATACAATTTTAGTGCAAATTAAATAAATTAAATATCAATTTATTTTTATAATAATTCATTTTTCAATTAAAGTACCAAATTAAACTTAAATTAAACTGTGTTTAAATTAAACTTAATACATTTACATTTTTAAAAGAAATTAACTAAATATGAAGTTAAACTAAACATTAATTAAAAAACTTTTAAGTCACAAGAGTGTTGTGAATGACTAAAACTGTTAACGCCACAAAAACCTCAAAAATACCTTCAATAATTTTTCTAGAATATAAATACTTGTTATTACATGTTTAATATCATACTACTGATAAATGTCAAGGTTTGGTCACTCTTTTGAGAATTATTTTGTTTTTGAATAAATAAAAATATTTCAATTTAAATTATCAAATAAAATTTTTGAAATTTAAGTCTGAAATGCAATGATTTTTAGAAAATTTCTTTATTTCAAATTTTCAAATTTTACTATTTTAATTTTTCAAAATTTTAAATTTTCAAAATTTTATAATTTTAAATTTTCAAAATTTTATAATTTTAAATTTTCAAAATTTTATAATTTTAAATTTTCAAAATTTTATAATTTTAAATTTTCAAAATTTTATAATTTTAAATTTTCAAAATTTTATAATTTTAAATTTTCAAAATTTTATAATTTTAAATTTTCAAAATTTTATAATTTTAAATTTTCAAAATTTTATAATTTTAAATTTTCAAAATTTTATAATTTTAAATTTTCAAAATTTTATAATTTTAAATTTTCAAAATTTTATAATTTTAAATTTTCAAAATTTTATAATTTTAAATTTTCAAAATTTTATAATTTTAAATTTTCAAAATTTTATAATTTTAAATTTTCAAAATTTTAAAAATTTAAATTTTCGAAATTTTTTATAATTTTAAATTTTCAAAAATTTTTATAACATTAAATTTTTAAAATTTAAAAATTTTAAATTTTCACAATTTCAAAAATTGTGAAAAAAATGAAAAAATTAAATTTCATTCTACACCTTGACAAACGTTCAAAATGTTCACAAAAAACAGTGTTGATTAAAAATTCATGAAAAAATCAATACCATTAACATTAAATTTCCTTTAATTATTTTTTTAGTAGCACGTCAAGTGTTTGAAAAGCAACAAGGCTAAAAATATGAGAATTTAATTTTTTCTCGCGACATTGACAGAGACAAATTAAAAACTTTCAAAGCACATTTAGACTTCAATTAAAACTTTTTATATGCCAATAAATTATGGAAAGCATCTTCATTGCTATTTTCATGTCAAGCTATGAATATTTACAATTTCTATTTCATATTCTAATTCACTTCCTTGACATTCATTTCAATATTTATTTCGAACTCAGTGACGAGACAAATGTGAATAATTTAAATTTACTTACATTTGAGGATTTAATATTTGGATTTGTCGTATGGTTCTGTGCATGCATTATGTCAGTCATTACATTTACATTTGAATTATTTGTGAAGGAAAAATATTTACAACAAATTGGATTAATTTCACTTTTAGAACTTTTTGAATTTTATATTTTATTCATTTTCAATGGATTCGGAATTATTCGAAAGGAATTGAGAGTGCTTCTTTAGACTTCAAAGTGGATTTTGGACTTTTCTGAATATAATAAGGTTTTCTGTGAGTTGAATTTTTGTACAATTTTGAAGATTCAGTGCAAATTCAAATTAAAAAAACTTAAGAAATTAATTTTTTAAGAAATCTTAAAAATATTTTTAATTTTGCTTTGCTGGCTTCTATTTTATTTTTAGAGTTCTATATCACTGAATATACATTTCTCCAAAATACATATAGTGTAAATAGTGATAAAGCAAAATATTTTGATAGCTCACCACGAACAAAATATAAATAAAATAATATAAATTTCTCTTGTTATCTCAAAAAATAGCAAAAAGGAACCCGATAAGTGTCTCCAGTCAACAACAAAAATATATAAAACTTCTAATTTGTTTTTAAAATTTTAAAATTTTTTTAATTGTAATTTTATTTTTTTTTTCTATATTTTCACATTTAAAAAATCAACTTTTTCAAGTTATTTGTCTAAAATAATTTTTAAAAATTTTCAATTTTTTTTTCAAAATTTTTTGAATCAAAATTTAAGCTAAAAATTTAAAACTTTTAAATTTTTTTTTTGTATTTTTTTTTTTTTAAATCTGTTCCAGCATCAGTATTCACAAAATTCATAATATAATAATAGAACATTTTTTTATCTAATTTATTTGACAATAATAAGCAATGTGATAAAAAAATTACTCTCAGTAGTTAAGTGACTCTCACGCTATCAAAAAGTGTGTCATATATTAATAAATGTATTTTGTCAAGAGCTAAACAAATTCAGATAAAAGGTGCAATTTAGTCAGACTTTTACGAAAATTCTGCTCACTTATCCGAGAAATCACCAAGGCTTCCGCAGATTATAATCTTGAAAAAATCCCATAGAAAGATTATAATCTTAAATAATCTTTCATACAAAGATTATAATCTTTAAAAATCAAAGATTATAATCTTCATACAAAGATTTTTTCAAGATTATAATCGTCATACAGAGATTATAATCTTTAAAAAATCTTCATACAAAGATTATAATCTTTGATTTTAAAAGATTATAATCTGCGGAAGCCTTGATTTTTCATAAAACGACATGATGAGAATAAATTATGACATGCAATGTGCTTGGGAATTTTTCTGACGAGAGGGCGAGAAAAAAAATCAACAGTTTAGCATGATTTGCTTCTGCGCTCATCTACAATAACAAAAATCATCTGATTAATGTTTTTATTTAAAAAATAAAAATAAAGCGAGAGAAAAGTTGCCATGAAATATTCTCTCTACAGCTGTTAATCAATCAATTTTAATTTAAAAGTTTCTTTATGTTCGTGCACTATCAATTAATTATGTATAATATAGTTAAAGTGTTCAGTTAGTCACGAGTATTTACCTTGAATACAAACTCTTAGTGCAGATGACTTTTACATTAAAATGTGAAAAATTTTGAAAAGTTTAAGGTGAGGAAGATTTTTTAAAGAATTTCAGAGTTTAAACTGAAGTTTCTATTCAACAAATTTTTTGGTATTTGACTTATAAACCAATAATCTATAATATTGGATAGGGGGTCGTTCATAAATGACGTCCAAAATTAACGGTCATCTTTTTTTAAAAAAAAACAACAGAATTTTCCGAAATTCTATTGTGACTTAAAATTAGAAACAATTCTTTTTTTCTCAAAAATCAAAAACATCAAACACATTTAAAAATGTTTAAAAAAACATTCAACTAAAGTAGTTAAATCAGATAACATTTTTAATATTTTTACAATTAAAATTATTTAAAAAAAAAAATCTTACAAAAATTATAACAATAATTATTTTTTACAAAAATTTACGCATTTTACACATTACAAAATATTTGAACATCCACTTTAAAGCAAATTTTCAAGCTTGTATATTAAATCATTGATCCCTCACAAGAACACACTCACATGCCATAAATAAACAACAAAATCAATAATCTAAATGAAAATGCAATTTTCAAAATTGAAAAATAAGAAAAAAGAAATTCATTTAGCAGTGAAAATTTAAAGCGAAAAGTCAAACAGCAAAAATTCTCATCCATCATATTATTCGTGATTCAATTTTCTTTATTTTTTGGTTCCTAACCGCGAGCATTTCTATTATCCGAGGTGTCCAATCTCATCTAAATTAAGAAAAGGCACAAAAAATCTCATCTTTTGCTGGTGTCACAAAAAATCTTTATATTCGGATTGAAGGCTTTTAAAATTGATTTTTGAGGACTTTAAGAAAAATTCAGTCAAACTTTTTTACTAGATTGTTGATTAAAATTGTTGCGCTATCTGTGTCCTTTCCATCTGACTTAATTGCACCTAAAAAACTTCCAAACAATAAAAAAATTAATTAACATTCTTAATTATAATGAATTTTCTGAAGGAGACAAAATACTTATTCAAGAAAATGAGTAATGTTGAGGATGGAATAGAGAAGTGTATAAGGGTTGAAGAGAAGACAGAATTGCCAGAAGTTACCAAATCTTCAACAGTTTATCATTTTGATGAAGATGATTTAAAGAAAGGAACGTGGAAAAATTGTAAAAAATGGATGATGGAAAATCTCATGCTTTTAACAACACTTGCTGCTGTCATTTTTGGCGTTACTGCAGGTATTGTGGATTTTTTTTTTCAATGAATATAATTAGCAACACGTGGTTCAAGATTCCAGATTGGTAAAAGTTGGAAAATTTCTTTTGAATATTTAATTTTAAAAATTGTGAAGAAAATTGCAAAAAACATTCAAATGCAAACTTCACAACAACAAAATTTTAAATTCCATCAATTACCAATGAATAAAAGCTTTACAAACCAGAGATACCATCCTAAATTAGTTCCATCACAATAACTCCAACACAATTCTCATTGCAACAATCTAATAAATAAATTACAGGGGGTCCTCGATTTGCATTGTTTCGATTTGAACTATCAAAACTTTTTTATACAAAAATTCAAATTTTCATTTTTAACGGTCATTTTTCATACGTTTCGATTTGAATAGAAAAAAATTTGGGAACAAAACAACCGTTGAATTCGAGGACCCCCTGTACACAAACTATTCAATCGATGTAATCGTCCAATTACTCTTTTAATAAAACAGAAATAAATTCAATCTTCTTTCTTTCTTTCCATTTAATTCCACAACAACATACAAACAACAACATGGAAAAAATATATACACAAACATGAAAGGTTTGAGCTTACGAGAATTTGACTTATGCAAGGACACAATAATTATTATATCATACCTCGGGGAGCTTTTTATGAGAATTTTAAAGCTCATGATTCTTCCGCTTGTAATTGCAAGTTTAATTACGGGATCTGCATCAATTAATGCTAAAATGAATGGAAAAATTGCACTAAGAACCTTTGTGTATTTTGCATCGACGTCACTATTTAATGCTGCTCTTGGAACTGTTCTCGCTATTTTCATCCATCCTGGTAATCCTGAAATGCATAGCGAATTAGGTTTAGCATCAAATAAGGAAAGTGTTAATTTAATGGACAGTATGTTGGATATTGGAAGGTTAGTAGACTATTGCGGAGAGTTGTTGAGTAAAATTTGGAAGTAGCTGACTGGATTTTTGCCTTATTTTTGGAGGATGTATAAGCTATCAATAGATAGATCTATATCTATCAATAGATAGATCTATATCTTGTCATCTATCTCAACAATTCTTCCTCCAACGCCCACAAAACCCAATACATTTAAATCTCATCAATTTCCTTTTAAATTTTTCTAGAAACATTTTCACCGATAACATTTTCCAAGCATCATTTCAATCAGCATACACAAACTACATCCCAAAAAAACTTCCATTTGAACTCAATGACACGGACACAGTAAGTGAGACATCAAAAAAATTAATTTTCGTAAATGCAAACCCTGTTACGGAGCTGAGAGAAGAACAAGAAATGATTCCCGTCGTACAATATCGATCTGGCACTAACATGCTGGGTATTGTATTCTTCTGTTTAGTTTTTGGCACTATCTTGGGAACAATTGGCGAGAAAGGTCATGTTGTCATCAACTTTTTTACTGCCGTCTTTGAAGTGATTATGAAAATGGTCATTCTAGCATGCGTTTGGCTTAGTCCTATTGGCATCTCGTCCGTGATTGCTGGGAAAATTTTAAGCGTTGAAAATCTCTCGCTTGTCATCTCACAGTTGCTACTATTCATCATAACTGTCGCATCTGGTGTTTTTCTGTACCAATTTATTGTGCTACAAGCTATATATTTCTTAATTGTCAGGAAAAATCCTTTCAAGTTTTATGGTGAACTCGTTCAACCGTTACTTTATGCTTTTGCTTCTGCTTCCAAGTAAGCACAAAAAAAATCTTTTTTTTATATTTTTTCCTTTTTTCTCGTTTAATGTGATTATCGTGGTGCTTTAGTGCATTTTTAAATGGGAAATGTTTCGTTTTGTTACTTAATTGACAGCTCGTCTGTCTGTCCGTCTGTCTATAGATAGAATTATTAATTTTACTCAAGTTCTGGTTCCTAATTTATTCTTACTTTTTAATTAGAAAATTTATTATTTTTAGGAATTTCAAGATTATTTTTTGGTACTATCATGTAGCAGGAAAAACAAAAAATTTTAATTTTTGGCTTTACTTACGAACTAACCTCAGAACTTCCTAAGAAGACGTGCAAAATAATTATCAAAAAAACTCACCCTACTTCCTCTACATATGACTGATAATAGTCTTTTTTGCTCATTCCATCCTGTCTTTTAATTCTTTTATTTTCCATCTCATCTCATTTAGAACAGCAGCATTGCCATTAACATTTCAAGTATTGGAACAAAAAGTGAATATCGATAAACGGATTACGAGATTTATTTTACCGATTGGTGTATTGAATATGGATGGTACGGCATTGTATGTATCTGTTTCAGCAATTTTTATTGCACAAATGAGTTCGATGAGTTTGGGATTAGCGGAGATTATCACAGTGATTTTGACGTCATTTGCAGCATCAATGTCTGTTGCACCCGTACCGTCAGCTGCACTCGTTTTACTCGTAATGGTATTAACATCAATAAATGTGCCACTTCAGGACGTCACATTACTTTTTGCAATTGATTGGTTTGTGTAAGCATATTTGAATATTTTTTCTCTGTTTTTCTATCGTCCCACATGTGAAATTTTCTATTTTCTATGAATATATTTTTTTCCCATTACATTACAATTCAGTGACCGGATAAGGACAACAAATAATATGTTGGGTGATTGTTACACTTGTGCTGTGGTCGAGCATTTGTCAAAGACAGAATTAATGGAATGCGATGCGGTCAACAGCTTACCAAACCATAATTCAACAAAATCTCGAAATAATTCAGTTCCAGAATTGATTGTGGTGAATGTTGAGAATAGTAAGAAATAAAATTAGGAATAAAATTGGCTTGTAACGATGGTCACTGGATGAATGATAAAGAATTTTATGCTTATTTTCTTTATGGTTTAGTTTTGGTGAATTTATGAGACTGGAGATTTTCATTGAATCAAAAATTTTTAAAATTAAAAAAATTTTTAAAATTAAAAATTTAAGGAATTATTTTCTTTCTTTTTGATATTAAAAAAATCAATAATTCAATATAAATTTTCATTGGGAGAATGAGCTCCACAGCAATATAAAATAGTATCTAAAGCTATACCAAACATATCTGCATAAAGCTACAAGCAAACTAAATTAAAAGAACCAAAAGCTGAAATAGAAAATTTATAAAAATTTTACAAGCCTTTTCAATTTGATGAGTGGTCAGATGTGAGGACCCTTTTATCCAATTCTATGACTTCATGTATAAGAATCATTTCTAAGCCATTTATGTGATTTATAGTATGTAATATAGTCCTAAGGCACAAAATTTTCCACATTTTGTGTGAATTGTAACATATTTACTATCCAATAAGAAGTAAATTATGAATTTATAGATGATATTGTGAATAGTAAAAGATGAGAGAATTTTGAAATAAAATTTTAAGTAAAAGATTATGAAGAAAATTAAATACGAAAAATAAAGTTGTATGAAAATTACTATTTTAAGTGCTTCAAGCACATTTTATGATTATTTTTAGTTTCAATCCTAAAACTTATTTAAGTCTTCTTGTTTCTTCCTAAAAATCTGTAAAATAAATTTTCTGATGCCCTAAGAACCTGAAATTATTAAATAAAAATTAGAATATTACAACCTTTTTTGAAATTTAATTTTTTTTATTTTATTTATTTTTTTCTTCTCGCTTCTATCTGTGAAAATTTTTCATCTGACTCTTTTCACAAAAAAAAATTAAAAATTTACATACATTTTTCTTTTTTACTTTTAATACAAAAGTCGATTTGATTTACACAGAGGATGCATAAAAGTTTAAATTACATTAAAATATCATTTATATTACAACAGTACTTTGAATTTCTTGATATGGGTTTTTTTAAAAGTTTTGCATTGCGAAATTTTTTTCTTACATTTAGGAGATTTTTTTTGAAATATAAAGTCGAAGTTGAGTAATTGTAAGGTAGAGTGAATTGAAGAAATTTTTGAAATGTATAAAATTAGGGAATTGTGTCTAAAACGACACAAAACTAAAGAATTCGAGATTCATTCTCTTCCAAATATCATAGAAATTTCATAGCTCCAACAGCATCATTAATTTGAGTGTCTTACTGTGAATTTTACTATTTTTCAAAAGAGTCATTAATTCGCATTAAAATGGCTAATTTTCATCATCTGTGACACCTCAAAAATTCCTTCAATCCACCAGAAAAAAAAATTAATTTCATTCAAAAATTTTTGATAGTAAAAAATTCGATTTCATCAAAAATTTGTACAAAAATTAAAATTTACTTTAAAAAATCATTTTGATGATTCACATTCGGACGGAGATTTTTTTCAAAAAAAAAGAATTTATGGCTTCGCTATTTTTTTAATTTCTCTTCTTTTTAAATATTCGTTCTCTCTAATATCAACTTCTATTGCTAGTTTTTATTGATTTTTGTGTTATTTAAATTATGGCTTATTTCAGCACGCTAAGCAGTCTTGTTTATTGATCAATAAAAGAATCTAAAATTAGATGGTTTCTCTTATAAAAAAGGAAGAAAATATGAAAATGTAGAGAGAATTTCTTTTAAATAACAAAAACTTATGATATTAAATTTGATATTTCACATTTTTTCTTTCTTTTTTTTCTGTTTCTCGTTTTGTAGAAGAATTTCTAATGTTATAGTAATATACATGTACACATATGTATAGCGATGAAATTCAATTTATTATATGCAATAAAATTACTGCATTCAGTTCTATTTGATTCTCAATTTTACAGATTGTATGAGATTAAAAAGTCATATATTTCTTTGAGAGAAATTTTTTGTTAGAATGAATGAAAAGAATTTAATCTTTTGAGAAATTTTAAAGAAATTTCCAAAAATTCAATTCTGTTAAAAATTGAAATTTTAGGAATTTTAGATAAACACAAAAATTTCGAAAATTCAAATTTTAGAAATTTTAGATAAACACAAAAATTTCAAGTTGAGGAAAATCAAAAATTTAAATTTAAAATTGAGAAAAATCAAAATTGTTATAAATTTTTCTTAAAATTTCATTAAGTTCATTATATGCATTTATGAATTTAAATTCATAAAATTTAAAAATATCTTTTTTAAAAAGTTTTAAACATTAATTTATTAATGAATAATAACATTTTTTTAAATATTTGTAAAAACGTTCATAAATTTAAAGTTTGGAAAGTTGAAATATTGAAATTCAATATTTAAATTTTTTTTTAATTTAATTTAAAATTTAAAAAAAAATTTAAATTAACTAAAAACATAAAATATTGATTATTTTTAACAAAAACTTCCTTAATAACCTCATACAATCCCCAAAGAGAATCTCGAAAGAGCAGAGGAAAATATTTTTATTTTCATTGAAATAATATTAAAAAATATTTTGTACATAATCACCCGCTACACTCTCAGTTTTCCGTTTCATTTAAAATACGTCTCATTATTTTGAGTATTTACAATTTATTTTCAATAATTTCTAAAGACTTTTATTCACTTCCTCATCTAACGGCAAGGATGCAAATTTATTTAATAATACTAAAGGCACAATTGGCATTCCATTTATTTACAATAATTGTTCATATCATCAAAGCCTTATAGGTTCACTTAGTTTTTTTTAGCACTGGACAATTATTTATAATTTTCTGCATTGTTTTAAATTCTAAATTAATCTTAAATATTATCATTTTAAAAATTCTAAATTATTTACATTTTTTTTATTCTGTCTTTACGTTCATTTAAAATATTTTTTTTTTTGTGCATTCCTCGAATTACGAGGCAGTCAGAAATATGGAATTTTTTTGTTTACAACACAGCCCGAGAGTTTAATTATATTTTAAATCCGTTTCACTACACCTTTTAATTATTACGGAATATAAATTTACATTTGATGTTTTCGCGGTTGCGGTTGTTGCTGTTGACGAGGTAATGAAACCAGATGATGACCACCCGAGACATGTGGTGATATTGATGGAGACCTCGTCGCAAGTGGCGATAAGGATGGTGAAAAACTCGGTGACATGGCTGTTGATGTATTAAAAACTCCCGTTGTGTCGTGACTAATTGGTGAACGTGTTGAACGAGGTAATAGGAAATGATTTGGTGCTGTTGGATGATGTGACATATTTCCACGAGCGGAAAGGACAGGCACTGAACGTGGTGCGACATTTGTTATTAACGGTGGTATGTGCTTAATATGTAAAGCTGATTGTTTGCTTTTGGCACTTGATGCTCCACTTGCTCCACTATGTACTGACATTGAGTCGTCTTTCAGTCTTGCAATCTCAGAGAATACGTGAGCTAATGGTTGATATTGAGGACCCCAATCGAGTAAATAATCCCAATTATAACTACCCGTCAGTTCCTCTTCACTATGAACAATTGAACTAAGTGATCCATTCATTGATGGACCTTGTCCGACAACTACGGGAACATCACTATAATTACTCATCATTACATGATCTACAGTCGTTCCAATTCCTATACTACCAGCTGTCGTACCTGCCTCATCTGCTTCACTAGCACGATCACTATTACCACCAGTGACGTCATTTAATTTTGCATAAATAAGATTTGTTAAATCTCCATCATTTGGCTCCTCATCGAACATGTGCAGTGGAAGTGGATGATGAAGAATTGAATCTTTGGTACTACCAAGTCCCATACTCTCAGAGCAACGTCTCGATGAATTTGATGCATTTCCAGTTGCGCCCGTATCAACGATTCCCAATCGTGCCAAATATTCTTGCGTATTATGGACAGACACGTCTGATAATCGTCCATCATGAATTCCATCACGTAAACCTTCATTTATCATTCGAATTTCTTCATCCTCTCCATCATCCTCAGCTGAACCTCTTCCACTTGACCCTGACTGTTCTGATGCTGACAGTTCAGATGTTGTTGCCGCACCCGAATTTGAACTTGCTGTATGTGGACCGTATGGTGGTATTTCATCATATTTTGGTGGTGCAAATTGACCTGCACCACTTGAACTGCCACGTATGGGAATTGTGTCAAATGCTGATGGATCAACGTAACTATTTGAATTTCCGACAGCCTCATTACTAATACCTGTTTTTGCTACATGCTTATGGCGACGATTTTTCATATGTACAAATGCAAAAATAGCAGCAAATGCTAATACAAGAAATAGAATTGTAAGTATAAGTCCAACAGCCCATCCAGCAATTCCACTTGAATCATCACCATTCATATTGTTCATATTACTTGCCAAATTTGTTCCTGGATCAGCAAGTGGATCAAAAATAATCTCAACAACTGTCATATTTGTTAATGAGCCTTGTCGTCCTGAACTAGCTGTAACAACAAGACTAACATCACGTCCAGATTCAAATGCAACACCAGAATCAAGTTTTTTCTTAATCATCACAGCACCCGTCGTACGATTCATTTTAAAGTAAGCATGTTGTGTTGTTAATTGATAAACGACACGTCCATCAGGACCACGATCTCTATCTGTTGCTGTAACATGTCCAATAATGTGTCCAATTGGTAAATTGTATGACGGACCGAGAATAAATCGATATGTTCGTTCGGTAAATTGTGGACTAAATTCATCACGACTGTCAATCATAATTTTGCATTTAACATTTGTCGACTTGCCACCAACATCCATTGCTCGAATGTCAAATAAATATCGATTGCGTTGTTCGTAATCGAAAATGGCATTTGTTGTGACGACACCCGTGATTGGATCTATTTTGAAATTCTTCCATGAGTCATCACCGTCACTATATCCATTTGATGGTAGGATTGTGTAATTAACTTTTCCATATTCACCAGCATCTAAGTCAGTCGAACGAGCTGTAAATACACTAACACCAACTGGCTCATTCTCACCGACAAATTCAAGATACTCATGTACGGGAAATTTAGGTTCGTGATTATTCTCATCCTTTAGATTAATTGACAATGGCTGTAATGAACAATGTGGTATGACAGCTGAGTCACATGCACGTACAATGAGTGTATAATTTTGTATGCCAGTATCATAGTCTAAATGCTTGTTTACAGATAAAACACCCGTGACAAGGTCGATCGAGAACATACCAAAATCATTGCCCGATGTGATATCATAGACAACCTCAGAGTTTGGTGTGTTTGGCTGGTCGTTATCTGTGGCAATAATTTTCATGATACTATATTTCAATGGTACAGATTCACTCAATTCTATCTCATATTTATTTGCTTGAAATACAGGCTTCTCATCATTTGCATCCTCAACAGACACAAATACATTAATAATACTTGAATTGTCCTCTTTATGCATTGTTGACGACTGCATACCAACTTCCATCATTTGAATACGTAAATGATAATAATCATTCGTTTCACGATCCAATGGCTTTGTGAGGATTAAATAACTTTCTGGATAAGTTACTTCAAAGGCACCATCATCATCACCCGACATAATTTCAAAGAATATACCATTAAGTTCAGTTAAGTCTGCTGCAGCATCGATAGATAATAGCTTTGTCACAATTGTTCCTCTCGGTGTATTTTCATTTATTGTCGTACGATATTGATGCTGCAAATATTGTGGTTTTATGTGATTCCTCGAGTTGATGTGAATTCGTACAGTTGTCGTTGCACTTAGTGCTGGTACTCCTGAGTCTGTTGCTATCACTGTCAATTGAATATCACTTTTGAGTGGTCTCTGAATTTTTGATAAATTTGCATACAATATTCCCGTCTCTTCACCTATCGTAAATCCCTGTATTGAATTTTTGATTGAGTATCTGATAAGTGAATTCTTCTCGCTATCTACATCGGTTGCATTAACAGTCAATATTTCTATATTGGCATTTCCTGTTTCATCTAAAATGTATGAAAAACATAAATGTTTGTTATGTGAGAATATTTTACTAATCAACTAAGAATGATTTGGGGGTGATGTCACATGAGAAATGGAATGTTATATTCCATCAAAAAATGTAAATCCTCAAATTTTTGGATTTAAAACCATTTTTTTAAGTACGCCATACTCAAAAAATTTCCTAATCCCTTTAAAATAAACTAAGCTTTTTATTAAATTCCTAAGTACTAAAAGCTACATTTTAATAACAGACATCACCTTCCAAACAACCTTAAAAATCAATCAACACACTACCTGGCAACGACGAATGATAAGCAGCTTGCTGGAAAATCGGATAATTATCATTGACATCTTTAACACGAATTGTCAATGTTGTTTGTGCAACATGAGCTGTATCCGATGCTAAAATCCTCAATTGATATTCCTGCCTCTCCTCATAATCTAATGGCTTCTGTAGAATGACTTTTCCGCTGAATTTATCAATCGAAAAGATTGTCGTTGCAACATCATTTGCATCCTCAAAGTCTGTGTTGTTATGAAAACCGGTCATGAAGCTGTACGTGATGGCTGGATTGGTGTCAACATCATTTGCAGTAACTGTCGTCAAAACTGTCCCAAGCTCCGTTCCTGTAATTTATAATCATTCAAAAATTATTATTTATGAGTAATTTTATGTGCGGATTAATTTTTTTTATTTATGAAAATTTTTTTTTAAAAAATATCAAATTGCATAATTTCCTTCAGGCTCAACTAAAGTTAATGAAGAAGAAGATGAGGTAAGAAAGAGAGAAAAGGAGAGAATTTTGAGAGAGGAAAAAAATATGGTAAATATGTGAAGTACCTCATACCATAAACGGGACTCAGCGCAACATTCATTCTCTTATATATAAGGCCATACACACACTCACGCATTATTCTCGCGAGGCAAAGAAACTCGATGATAAAATGCCGATAAAAGTATGCAAAAGTTGGAAGAAGAAGTCAGTCAGTCGGGACGCGACAAGCAGAAGAAAAAAAAGTATGTATATATAAAGATTGGTGCCTCGCACGCCGCAACAAAAAAAAAACAACAGAAAAAAATGGTTATAAGAGAGACACACAAACAACATTTGAGAGATGAAGCTTAATGCATTTTTGTTGCATTGCGCCAAACTCACATATTCCACACACAAAACATTATCAAGCATCATAAATTTAACAACAAGATCGTTAATGTCATTTTTGATTTTGGAAGCACCAAAGTTTTTTTTTATATGTTTAATTTTGGGTTTTTTTTTTCTTTGTGGTATAGAAAATTGTTGAGGTTAAAAGATTGAAGCAGGCATTACCTTGTTGTACTCTTAGTTTCTTTTGGTTTTAGCAATTAAATGAACAGCTTTTGTTTGAAAAATATTATGAAAATTAAATATAATTTTTTTAAGGGAGGAGTAGAAAAAGATTTGAAGGAAATGCGACTAGTTTGATGATTTTTCAAATTTTCTAAAAATTGGATAGTTAATTAATTACCCAAATTAAACTAAACAGCGCTTCTTTCTCACATGAATGATTCTTTATGATTCCTCAACAAAATCTACATACTTCCTCAAAGATGTCCAACAGAACTTTTCGATCAACAACAACATCATACAACACACAAAAGAAAGACAGAAAAGAGAAAAAAAAAGTTTCCAGCTCTTTATTGAACATGAATGAAATATTGAAAGATTTTAAACTACAAAACATGTTACATTACTTACAAACAGTTTCAATTTTCAATCAAGGATAAAAATAAAAAAATGCATTGAACAATTTACACCAACAATTCATTTTTCAATTCTGTAACATGTCGTCAAAGGAGATAAGCCAAATACAAATGGTAACATCGAATATAAATCAATAAGCGTGAAAAAGAAGAGAATAAAAAATATTGAAAAAAAAATGTATCAGATGAGAAAACCGAGTTGAGTTTCTAACTCTTTCCTCATACTCGTTTATTCAATTTCATATATTTACTCGTATGGGAAAAAAAATTCCCTAAATCATATTCGTACACTATATGATATGCTACGGGTGTAAATATGCATATATAGAAAGGAAATTGTAGAAATATAGAAATATTAAATTTATATTGATTTATTTTCAAGTGGAAAATTTTATGGTAAATGTGGATTGGAATCGACCTTCGATGATGTTATTTTGTACATTCGTATTAAGACCTGAAATAATTTTGGTGGAAAAATCGATGAATTGAAATTATCCACGGATGGAAAAATCGATGAAATTATTGAGTGGAAAAAGTGAGGTGAAAGGTTGAATGTTTTTGAACTTCTGTGCTTGAAACGGTATGGTTGGTTTGGGGGGAAGTGGGGATGACAAGATTGTGTAGATTGAAGATGGAATTATATGACTAGTTTGGAATATGATTAAAGAGTTTATTAGCTTGATAATATATGAAGAATAGCTTTAAATATCAAAAATTCCAGCCTGTACAATGCTACTTCAAATTTAACGAGTTTATCTGGCTAAGATGCTAATTTAAGTGAAATATTTGAAAACTGTTGCTTGTGAAGTATATAATTTCATACAAAATTTTCAAGATTTAGAAAATTTACTTTTTGAGACAATTTTGACAAGAATCCATATTCACCAACAATCTCACACACGGAAGCAGATGTACCACAAATCAATAAAATTATTGAGCAGAAAAAAAATATTTCTCAATTTATTACACATTTACTCTTTACACAAAAATAAAATAAAATAAAGAAAAATTTCACCTACCTTCGCTCACAGTAATGCTTCGAGGTGGAAACGTTGGTTGATTATCATTAATATCAACAACGTGAATACTAATAGTGGCAGTGCCTGTCATTTGTGGCACACCCTCATCCGTAGCAATAACTTTGAGTCTATAAATCTCACGAATTTCTCTATCAAGAACAATATTTGTCTTAACAATTCCACTAAATGCTGGCTCAATAATAAATGCATTATCATGATTGCCGTCAACAATGTGATAGAGTACACGAGAATTTGCACCTTGATCAGCATCATGTGCAGTCACTTGCATCACAAATGTTCCTTTTGATTTTCCCTCCCACACAGCTGCATTGTAATGTTGTTGCGTAAAACGTGGCGCATTATCGTTTTCATCTTTTAATGTAATGTAAATTTCACAATATCCATATAGTGATTGTGCACCTTCGCTTCGTGCAACGACAACTAAATGCATACCACTTCCGCTCAACGATGGATTATTAACTGTATTTTTATTCTGTTGATAACGTTCAAAATCCAATTTTTCAGCATTAAGTACACGAATTTCACCGCTTGTTGAGTCAATTGAGAATATTTCATCCTCATTACCACTGCCGAAAGCATAAATAATCTTATGACTCTGACGTCTACCATCACTACGGACAGCATTAAGTTGTGAAACGAGATGTCCAGCCGGTGTATTTTCCATCAATGTCACATTGTAAATATCTTTTTGGAAGCGTAAAACTGGAAGGTTTTGTGGTACGTCACCTACACGCAACTCAATTAAACCCGTTGCCTGTTGTGGTGGATTACCTTTATCACGAGCAATTACTTCAAGATGAAGAAGCTTTCCATTTTCACTTGCGAGACTTTGTGTTGCACTTAGTACACCAGTTGTTGGATTTATACGAAATTTACTATTTGCACCGTCATTTGAGAGACTGTATACAATTTCACCATTTGTACCTTGATCAGCATCAGTTGCTGTGACTTGTAACAATTGTTGACCAGGCTGTACGAGTGCACCAACTTGTGCTGTAAATGGATATTTATCAAACATTGGAATCTGATCGTTAACATCATCAATAGTTATTTGAACTGGCACACGCTGTGATCTTGCATCGTATCGACCACCATCCGTTGCTACAACCATAAAGTTGTAAATGTGTTGACGTTCTCGATCAAATAATCTGCACACAAAAAAAAGAAGAGAAAAAAATAAGGAATAAGAAAAATGAAATTATAGAAATAATTAAGAAACGATTTAAGAATAAGAAAAAATATTTAAATAAAGTTTGGAGGCAGGAATGAATAAATTTATTTAAAGACTTGATTTTCAGGAGAGTTTTTATTTTATTATTTCGCGATGTGTATAATTTGGTAAATCACCAGTAACATTAAAATAAATTATCTAATAAAAGACGATTTTTCAAGTATCTGTTAAATGCATGTGTGGGGATTGGCACACTGAATGAACTTGAATACTTAATTGATAAAAGATTGAAATTTTAAGAGATTTAAAAATTTTGAATTTTTTTTAATGTTTCAAATATGAAATGATTCAAAAAACTTATTAGAAATCTAACCAAAATCTATCAAATCCAGTTTCAAACCCCCAAATATCCTCTTCAAATTGCATTTATAAAAATTACACATTTTTATTTGCAAATGTAACAACAACATCAACAACAACAAAAAACAAGAAATTAAAGGCGAATGCAGTTGAAACACACAAAAAAAAGAGTATTGAGTATAAAAGAAAGGCAATAGGCAATAAAACGTTTATAACATCCATTTAAAATGGTGTTTCTTTCTGTCGATATGAATATGAAATTGAATTTTCGTTTTATGAACATGATGGCAATACCGAAAAAAAAATGTAAAAAAAAAAATAAAGAATAACAAAATCGAGAGTCTTTTTCACGATTGTAATATTGAAGGCATTTAATAAGGTTATACCATGGAATTCTTTTTGCTCGTTATAACTCATTCACGTGATAATAAATCATCGCAACACAATTTTTTCTCTCACTCTCTGTAGTCGTTGTCTCTCTCACTCACTTCTTTCTCTCTTTCTTTATAGATTTGCTTGTGTTTTAAGAGAAATCTTTCGCATATAAATAATAATAACTTGCAAATTGCAATGGGTTTTGGTGAGTGAATGGGATTAGGCGCTGTTTTTGGATGTAATATTTGAAAATTGGGGGACATACAATATTGAATTGTAGGTTAAATGGGTACTCAAAATTGATCAGAAACTTTAAATCTAGCCATCATTGGGTCATCTTGAGTTGCAAAGATTTTAAACAAGATAAGGCTTTTTCATATTTTATTCTACAAAATCTATGGGCCGCTTTCACTAAGGTGGATAATCCTATCCGAAGATTATCCTCTTTTTCGATCGGAGGATAATCCACAAAATTTTTCCATGTTTAAAATTTTATGAAAAATTAGAAAAAGTTATTTTTAAATTCTTTTTAAAAAGGATTATCCATGGATTTTTTACAACCCAACCAGCTCATCATAACTCATATTCCTTCCCTCATAACTCATATTCCACATAAATCCAGCATCAAAACAATATTTTTTTTTATCTTACTTGCTAAAGTTGAAATAAAAAAAAAAATAAAAAAAAGGGAAAAATGCATCCTTGACTGCAGCAAATAAGCAAGCAAGCAGAAAAAAAAAAATAAAAACCAGCAAGCAATATGCATATATGTACATATTATCTCAAATATACATCGATATATATGAAATTCTGGTGTAGGTGGGCGTGATGTTGTAACTTGTCGAAAGCGAAAATGATGGACTTTCATATTCTCATTTCTCAATTTCATGTATTTTATTTCATTTATTATGATGTATACACTCATGTATGTTCATATCTTACAAAAATGGTATGTTTATCATCATCCATCGTCGCTGCTACAAAAAAAAAAAAAATACCAAAAAGTATACTAAAGACAGATATTTAAGAATGCACGAAAGCAAATAATTGCATTAATTAAAGGCGTTGAGTGGCTGAATGATTAACATGAATCTATAAATGGAAATTCTCAGAATATCATCGAATATCACATTTGGCATCGTATCGTAATGAAATTAAATTGAAGACAAAAAGAAAAATAAATTTTCATTGAATAAAATCGATATGGAAAGTGGCTTATTACAATTTATAGTACTAGTATAATGCATCATTGGGATGGAGAGTCGGTGGGGTCGTCCATAATTGAGATGACTTCCAAGTTAGTTTTTTTTAAAGCTTTCCTTTTTCATGTCACAAAATTTTATCTAAAATCACTTAACTTTTATTTTGTGAGGATTCATTTCTAACTTCACAATTGACATCACCTACAACCAACCCTATAGACTACGAATGCCTTCTTTTTTCCACAATTTAATATTATAAAGATTTATGACATAAAAACAGCATACTTTTATTTTATTATGTTTATTTTATGAAGTCATTTGCAAGGTTTTGATCTCTCACTCACTTTCCCCATATGCAATTTTTTTCGGCTCTTTTTTTTATTCACACAAAAAAAAAAGTGTACAGCGGAATGAAAAAAAAAATCCCATTTGCCATTATGCATATCTTTACCTCTTCTGCCCTTTTATTTTGTTCCTTTACCTTTCGAACAACAAGTCGTTTAGTTTCGTTCGCTGTGTATGATTCAAGTAAGCACTTAATGCTCTTTTATTGTAATTAAACATAAAGTGGTTGTAGATGTATGCTTTGTGTCTTTTTAACGGCGATCAGTTTGCTTGTTTTTTTTTTTAAATATATATAAAGAAGATTGGCAATGTGATGAGTCAGATGCATTCTGATGACTTTCTGGATATTTTTCTTATTTTTAACTTTGGAGTGTTAGTTGCTGAACTAATTCATGAATCCAATTCATCCTCAATCAACAACAAAAATTCAGAAAAATCATGAAGAATCCAAATTGTTTGCCAAAATAAAAAGAGTTAATGCTGCTCTATAGAGTGGATAATTTAGCATATTTAAGTATATGTTTATAAATCGTTTTGTGTTGTAATTTGAGTTGTTCTCCATAGGTATACACAGGTACGTGAATTGAAAAGGATTATAATAGCATCAACAACAACAACAAAAATATGAAATACAAAAAAATAACGTACTCTGTTATTAACTATTGAAATTGCCCACTGTACAGCTAAATAATATAAATTTGTTGTTTATTCTCAATTATAATAGAGACACATACAACAACAACAATAAAACTCCTTTAAAAATTCATTTTTTAATCAATTTTTTGCTAATTAATTGCTTGTTAGATTTTATGAGTATTTAAATATGAAATATCTGTGCTTCAGGTCGATGGGAAACCTAGTCAGCAGTTGCCCGTCATCACTGACTATATTTACTGCCAAGAATCCATTAATTTACTCAGCAATAAGACACAAAAATAGCTTTATTGGTAATTAAATGTCTAGTTTAAAATCAATTGCTCATTCAAAAAGCGAGTTTGTGAGCGAGAAAAATATAATTAATTTTATTTGCTAAATGACTATCCGTCAAATTCTAGTTAAAATGAAAAAGAAGTAGTTAGCATGTTTGAAATGCAACAAGGTGCATTTAAATTAAATTTATCTAAACAATATTTACTTGACAGTCACACAAAAAAATTTATATTTGTTATTATTTTATGTCTGTGATTTGAAACCCTTATGTCACTTTTGAATTGATTTAAAATATTTTTTAAAAAATCAATTTAATTTGCAATGAATCTGGAATTTTCAGAATCTTGAAAACTGAAAAATATAAAAGTGAAAACGATTAAAAATCTTTAAAAATTTAAATTATTTTGAATGCATAAAATTAAATTTTTAAAATTTATTTCTAGTGTAAAAAGAGATTGTCTAAAAGAATAAAAAAAAATATTTAAAAACTTTCAAATTTTTGAAAATTTTAAATTTTTAATTTAAAATTTGAACGTTCAAGATTTTCTTGAGAAAATTATTTTAGTTAAATTTTCAAAATTGAACTTTCTTGCAAAAATTGTAAAATTGTAATTTAAGGTTCAAAATTTTTAATTTTTGTGAGTTTTTTAAGTTAAAAAAATTAATTCATCAAATTAAAGTAATCAATTTAAAAATAAAAATATAGAAGAATTAAAAAAAAATCCTGATTTTAAAAAGCAGTTTTTGCATGCAAATTTATCACATGGGTCAATAGCAATGATAGAAAAATATAATAAAAAAGCCTTTAAAAAAGTAAAATAATTTGAAAAGCAATAAAAATGCAACGCAGTGAAAGGAATGTGCTATATAGTTGAGTAATAATTTACCAATCTAATGAGCTGCCGCTCCAAAGCCGACTCATTTGATAGAAGAAAAAAAAATAATATTTAATTTTATTATGACTTTTTCCATGAGAAAGACACACGGCATTTTTAAATCGTTTTATAAAAATAAGTAATTTATATTTTTGTTGAAATAAAAATGAAAACTTTTTTTTATATAAATTTCATTTTAGTTTTATTTTATATTTTTTTTTTTATATTATTGATCACTTTGGACATCCCGCTGCTATTGCTGTTCGCAGTAGCCAAACTTACAAAACCCGCCAAGCTTAAGTTGCAAACACGATCGCAGCAAAAAAAAGAGAGTTATATAATGACTACGACAAGACCTTTATATCTTTTCAGCATAGCCCGAAGAAGTAAAAATATAAAACTTCTTATTTTTTTTTTTTTGCAACTCTCCCGTTTATCATACAACAAAAATCTATAAATGTCGCAGCTAAAAGAATCAGTTGCTTATTTATTCAAGTAGATTTATCATTTTTTTTACATTTTACCTGGACTTGGCAATTGTTCAATGCATTAACTCTTTCATCGGGATTGTATTAATGCATCCAAATTACTCATCGAATCGCAATCAATCCCAGAAGCTTTAATCATATCGTATCATGATTAAGAGTGTAATGATGATTGGGTAGCATTGAGTATGAGGATGGAGTATGGAATGGGAGGGTACTGATGGATTTTTTTTTTCAAAGATTGATGCTGAAGAATGTGAGGAATTGAGGCTGGGAGGATGGTTAATAGAGTTGGAATGTTAGAAATATTGATTTTTTTTTAAATTCAATTTTGAAGATGTTTTGCAAATTTTTGATCTTGAAGCTAGATTGAAGGAAAAATTTAAGCTTTTATTGAATTTTGAATTTATTTTACTTTAATTAGCATCTTAGAAATGATTTCAGACCTATTTGATTGATACATGAGCACTAATTCTCTAAAATTTCATTACCTAACATTAAACTTGACCTACAAGTCAGACTTTCTCAGAAAATTCTACTATTTCTCTATTACACGATCCAAACTCCACAAGCAGCACAAGAATGAAACAAGAATTTAAATTGAGATCATAAAAACTACGCATTTTTTATTCACTATACATTATCCAACTGATTATGATGATTACTATCTTTTAAAGTTCTATTCCAATTCAATCACATAAAGGAAATTCAAAAGCTGATTGCCCTCGTTGCATTATATTTTACAACAAGTACCGACTTAAGAAATATTTTTTTTTATTCCATTCTTTTCAACACAAAAAAAAGTTCTTGAAAATGTGAAAATAAAAGAACTTTTGTGACGTTCACGGTCATCTGCTCTATTACTGAATTAATGTATATTTATTTATTCATTTTATAAGTACGTACATACATACACACCATCATCAGATGTGATGCTTTTGAACTATTGTGTTCCAATTTAATGAACATAAAAAAATTGTTATTAATAGGAAATTGCAAGCTAGACCTCCTACTCACAACATACCGTAACGACTCTCTCGCTTTGTGTGTGGCTGGATTCGAGTTCCTAATTGAAAATGTAATTTTTATTATGAAGAATAAAAAAAAAATTGTCTGGTTTGTTATTCATTTTATATGAGTAAGGCTATTTAAAGGCTTTTAATAGAATTCTAGGAGAACTAAGTGCTATTCTTCATCATTCTAGGTTGTGGTTATTTGCGACCATTTTTAGTCAAAGAGATGAATTGAGTTGTGTTTGGGGGGAGATGAGAATTTGATGGATATTCTTAGGTTTGAACGTAATTAAGTCAGAAGTCTAAAAATTTTACTATTGCAACTTTAATGCTTTAAATATTGAAATTCCTATCTACTTTAATTATTTTTAATTAGTCACATAATCGTACCAAAAATTCTTCAATTTTAAAGCTTTCTTCACCTTGCTAAACCTTCAAAGGTAAAGCATTCTAAAATGTGAAAAATCTTACACTTATCTCCTTACACAGTCCCCATCCCATCACATTCTCTCATCCAGTAAGGAAGTAAATAATGAAAAAAATACAATAGAGATAACAATTGTGAAATGTTGAACTATATCTTACTATTAATTACTCTATGTCCGCACGTTAAGCGACTACATTAAGGATGAAATCTATTCATTCTTTTTTTTTCTTCCCTCCATGCACGCTCATATATTCATTCAACAAACTAATGATATCGCATTTGAACTGTCACATTTAATTATGCAGATCTATATGTGTAAGAGATGTTGCAAGCAGTTAAGTTGAATTAATTTAAAGGTGTGCTTAACGCTTCGCGATAAGTCGAAAATAAAATAAAAATAAAAAATAACTTTAATATAATATAAAGCATATATGCTTTAAAGTATAAGAGAACAGGAGATTGAGGGAAAGAGAAAGAATAATTTTTTATGCATTTATCAGCCGCCGCCAGAATGAACATGAAGAAAAATGTTTTTAAGATCGGCGATGCCACTCGCATAATATAATGTAATATAATGATATACGCAGAAAAGAAAATGATACAATATCATTAATCTCTCTTATTCACTCACTCTATATACTCGCCTCCCTACGCCAATGTAGATATTCTTAAGATGAGCGGACTCTAATTCCTTTTATAGTAACTTAATGTCTTTTGTTCTACTGCTGCTTATGTTTTTATTTTTATTTTATTTCATTATTGTTTTACTCAAAATGAATCAATATGCGAACATTCATATTTTTTAATGCCTTACTTTAACTTTTTTATATTTTTATTTTTTATTATTATTTTGTGTGTGCATTATTTTTGTGCTGTTTTTCCATGTTGCGCGCAGTAATATGATTGAAACTAGTATAGAAGTTCTATAGCTATAGGCGGATTTTTTTGAGATAGATTTTGAACTTTTGGTAACTTAACCTCTTTTTTTTTCTCTTTAAATTAATTTACTGATTTAGAGAAATTAATCTTTCAGGATGGATTCAATGAATTTTTAAGTGAAACTAGCCCAGAAATTTATTTAAAATTCAGTCTCTACAAAAATTAAATCGGAAGTCATTAAAAAGTGTTTTTGGTCGATAAACCTAGTTAACACTTGAAATTTTTTTCTCAGTCAAGCTTAAAGTGCTAAATAAATTCCAGCATAATTGATCAGAATGAAGAAAATTTGCTATGAGGAGGATTGATGTCTGAACTTTATCGAAAAAGTTGAATAAAATGGTTTTGATGGAAAAAAGAACTTGAACCCTAACCTTACTATTTCTCTAAAAAATTTCGTACTTATTTGAAATTCAACACATTTTTTTTACCCTCCATATCTGCTACTCAAAAAAATTCTAGTCAGCCACTAGTTTTCCAGAAACAATGCCTTATTTCAACCACAAAATCAAGCTACAGCAAAATATACATTATACAAAATAAAATAAAAAAAAAATAGCAAAACGCCTATTTTCAATAAACTTTTGGATTGAATATAAAGAGAATGAAAAAAAAAAATACTTTTATCGTATGTAATAATAATAATAGAAACATACAATATGTGTATGCGACAGATGGCATAAAATAGAATATCATGATGTATTTATGAACATCAAACTATTTATGAAAATTAACAATGACTGCCATTGCGATTGTTGTGTTGAGACTGTTGACATGTGAATTATCATTTTTGTGTTGCGCGCAAAAAAAAAATTATTATTTTGCCATTTGAGACTTTACCGAAAATGTAAATTAGACGCACACATATTGTGGATATTATAAAAGCTTGCAGATTTTTGCGGATTGATTTAATTTTAGGTAGGAGATGAATATTCAAATTAATGATGTAGAAAGTTTTATTTTTTGAATTTTAATAATTTTCCAATAACTTTTTATTTTCATGTGATTTGAGGAGGATTTTATTGTGATTTATGAGTAGTGTGCTAGTTTTATGAAATGTTATAATTTTAAATTCGAATAATTTAATTAGCAAAATTTACTCAAGCGTCAATTTGAAAATATTTTTTCAATTGATATAAATTCAAAATGCATTCACATAAATCATAACAATCGTTCTGCATCAAATGAACTGTAAAATTTTACAGATTACAAATTAATTCTCATGTGAAGTAAGCATCAATCAAATAAATTAAATTGATGTAATGAATGAAGAACTTTTCTTAGTATTGATTAAATTTCATTACATTTATGCATGTTTTAATCTACAGGATGTGTTGCTTGACTTATTGATATTTGATTGAATATTTATGTGGTTTCTCGATCCTCTATTGAATTTAATTTTAGTAAGAAATTGAACTTAAACAAATTAATTTAATTAAATATTGAATTTTCTGAATTAAGTTTGAATGAAATGTATTTTAAGGACTTGAAGAAAGTTTTTGGATATGATACTTATATATGAAAATTGTACATCTTATTCATTATTAAAGACTAAAAATAAATTTATTTGTAAAATATTGAATCTTATAAATCCTTTATGAAATATCCACGATTAATGAAAATTCCATAAAAATTCAATACAAAATTAATTTCCTCATTCAAAAAAAAATCATAAATCATGAATCAATAAATTTAAATCTCATTTATCACATTGAATTTCACAAAAATTGAATCGAACACAAAAAAAGAAAAAAACCAAATCGAATCCCAACCGTCCACTTTCGCACTTCATAAACAGGCTAATTATTCATCGTACACATAAATTCTTTTTTTTTTCAATGATTTAATTGCCTCAACAATTCAATTATTTTCCGTATTCCTTTATCCATCCCCGGTAATGTTTGAATGACAATAATTGGCTGCCAGATGCAATGAGTGAAATAACATATGTGGAAATTGAATAATATGAAAAGACTTGGTTGAAAAAAAAAGCAGAGAAATATTTTTGTGCAATTGTATGTATAAAGTCAGTTAATTCAATGTGGAAGCCTTAAAAGGCCATAAAAATGAAATGAATTTGTCACTTTAATGGAAATTAATAAATTGTTGAGCAACACTAGCTGTGGACATTTATTTTTCTTTAAATTGAGTTCGAGTTGAATATATTAATTGCATCTTTTAAAAATTTCATCAAAGTGATGGATGGTTGGGGGTTAGGAACTTAATAAATCTTTGTTTGCAGTGTGAATTGTAATTGTTAAGTATTAAAATTTCAAGATATTTTGGGATCACTTTAATTATGGCAATAAATGTAAATTAGCAACAAATAAAATTTTGCTTAATCTGGAATTTTAGACCCCCCCTCCCCCTCTGTCTCAAAATCTTGATTCAAAAAAAAATCTATTGCTGAAAACTGCCATACATCTTCAGACCCCCCTCCTACCCCCCTCTGTCTCAAAATCTTCATTCAAAAAAATTCTATTGTTTAAAACTGTCACTCATCCTCAGACCCCCTTTCCAAACCAAAAAAATCAAACATCATAAGGGGCCGTTCACAAAGTACGTTACGCAAAAAATGACTTTTTAGACCCCCCCTCCCCCCTTGTTACGTTTTTTGTATAAAAATTCTTTTGTTTTGTTTAATCTGTTACAAAATCTTAGACCCCCCCCCTCCCCCCTAAAAAGCGAACGTACTAAGTGAACGGCCCCTAAGTGAATGACCCCAAAATCTAAATTTAGATGATTTTTTATTTAAAATCTCATCTCCCCCTAACATCCAAAAAATCCCTTTCACAGGTTGATGACTTCAAACTTTTCACGCTGTTTCTTCACTCAATTCCAAAAAATATAATTTATTTTAGCTTTACAAAATTAAAAAATGAAAAATAAAGAAATATTAAAAGTCATTCCGTTGTGATTATCTGTCGTTGAAAATATTTATATGATGGATTATGTACCATAAGTCAATTATAAATGTCATTCATTTGGTCTTGTCTTGAGTAAGTATATAGTTGAGCAATTACTCAACAAATGCGGCATAAAGGCAATATTTGCAATGTTATTATATGTAATTCGCGAATAATTCCAAGAAATCGAGTTTTTTTTGAGAAATTTTCGCATATATGATGAAGGAAACCTAACTTGTAATTTAATTTCCGTTTTTTTTTTTGCTTTTGCTTTTCTTTAACGGTAGAATTTCAATCTTATAATTTAAAAAAAAAAAATGAAATGAGAAAGGTTGAGAGAATTATTTTGTGTAATTAACCTGAAATTATTTTTTCGGTAACTAGTACAAGCTAACTAGCAATGTTGCTTAATGAGATTTTAATGGCGAATTATTTTGCTGCATAAAATTTTATTTTGACATGCTGACAATGAGGAATTGGAACTTTTTTTTCAAATATGTAATTTCCTTTCTAGAAATTAGATTTTGTTGATTCGAGTCTTGTTTTTTTCCGTGAATTGATAATTGTGGGAAAATTGCAAAATTGCTGATTCTAATGAGCGTTTTTTACGATGGGGTGTGATGGAGTCTAGTAAGTTTCAAAAAATATTTTTAATCTTTTTTGAAAGGTTTTAAATTATTCAAAAAATTGGTGCAATCAGAATTTTTAACGATTCTATTTAAATTTGTTAAATTTCTTTTAATTTTTTTTAATTTCTTTTAATTTTTTTTTAATTTCTTTCAATTTTTTTCTGCTTCTTATTTAATTTTTTATAACTTAATGTATGCAAAAAACCAGCCAAAATCAACAACTTCCACATCCAACACTTCCTCAATCTCAGATTCACACTTCTCAATATTTTTCACACCACTGGAACTTTCTCCTCATTCCATGTAATTCATTAATGTCGAAAACATCGATTAAACGTGATACAAAGACTGTTTATGAGTGTCAGGAGCATTCAGTATCTCATCATGCAGCACATATGTGAACATATACTTGAATTGCTTGTTTTTTGCATACTTGAATGTTTCGGTAGAAGGATATGTGTAGAATTGAATCTCTTGTTGATATCTCACACAATATTATTGACTTTATAGATGTAATTAATTTAATATATTTTTATGAAAAGAACTACCAAATAACAACAACAATTCCACAAACGATTTTTATCTACAAGCAATAAATTTTACATAAAACAACATAAATGCATCGCGAACTTTTTTTTCAACTGTTTTTTTTTTTTTTTGTTTGTTTCATATGAAATCGAAAGGCTATGGAAGGCATGTTGTATTGACACTGGCAAGCTATGGTATGGCATGACTTGTATGTAATTTTTATGGCCATAACTTTAGCGCTTGATCGTTGATAGAATAATTTGTGTTTTTTTTTCACATTTCTCGGCTCTGTGTACCTTAACTGCTCCTACGATTAAAGATCATTAACATAAACTTCACATGAGCTATGCAAGATATTGTGAAATATTTTTTTTTTCTTGGGTTATTTTGACTGTGATGTCAAGTTTAATTTTAAAATGTTCTTAAAATAAAATTTTCTTTTCAAAATTTAAACTATAAATGAATTAAAATTTTAAAAAATAAATTCTAATTTCTTATTAACAAATGAAATTTTAAATAACAATAAAAAAAAATTGACATCAATTCTGAACCACCCCCATCTCCTTTTCAAAATTACTTACTAATAGTCAACTCCACATATTCTGTCGGTCTTGTGCACTTCCAAATGATATGTTTCTATGATTGAAAAAAAATTTATTTATTTATTATTTATATTTTGTGCTTAATGTATGATTCTATCGCGATAAAGCACAAAACTAGCAATTCGATTTAAGAAACAAAAAAAAAATTAATTTCATATTATGCAGCATAGGCGTGGTGCTTTGACAGTTACATTTCAAATTAATTGTCCTAAATTTAATTCAATGTGCTCACTTTAATTACATATATAAGAAGTTTTTAATGTAATATGAATTACGACAATTTTCAAATGAAAATTGTAATTGACATTAGTGCTGATCAATTTGTTGTCGATATTTATGCTTCAATAAATGCCTTTACGTGATATTACCAATTACCAATGCCTATTTCTCATCACACAAAACTGAATTGCACGATCTCTTTTTTTTTCTATATATGCATTTATTATTATTTAAATTTGTCGGATTCCATTAAGTGCATATATTGCAATTTTTTAAAAATTATCTTGATGGATTATGTCGATAATGGACGGAAGAGACAGAAACATACAGATAGAGTGATTCAGTAATGAGAGTTGAATGGTAATTGGGTGATGTGGACGCATGCTTTAATTGGGTAAGTAAATTGATGTTGTAATGGGTGCAGTGCAGCTAATTTTTGAATTTTAATTGGAATGTCTGGTTTGGTTGAGGTCTTAAGAATTTTTGACTCTAAATTTTCAATAAAACTCATCAAATTCCATTAAAATTAACAAACTGAATACCTCTAGTTACCCAAACTGCAAATCCATCCCAACCATCAACAACTACAAGCTACAAACTAGAAATAAAAGCTAGATTTATTGAGAATAAATGATATATCTTGATAAATTTAAATCATTTTACAATTGCATTAATGACAAGTGCTATTCGATATTGTATGTTCATGTGCACCATGAATGCAATTTCATTTCAACATCCCCGACCAACTCGAGTGAGATTGACGTGTGGAAAGTCAGCAAAAGATGAAATAATGAGCAATGAATGCATTAAGTTCAGAATAGTACAATTAATTTCATTTTGTGTTTGTGTCAATGAGAATTTCTGGAAAAAAAACTGTTTTTCATCAATTGTTGATTGTACTTTTAAGAATCGCCGTCATCGACGTCAATATTACATACAATTTATGCAGATAATGTGATATTGTAAGAATGTAAGCGAACAAGTATTAAAAAAAATTAATTTTATTTTTAAGCAAAATGGCAGAAGATGAAGAATATTAAAAATAAAATTGATGAATCTGCAACAAGATTATCTGCGATGATGCATGAAGTAAAAAGAAGAAGTCAGACAATGCAACATTCAATAATTTATAATCATTCATTTCTTCACCAAGCTTGAGAGGCTCAAGTGCCAATTTATTTAATGGATTTCTCTTTCCATCTCACTCACGCAACGACCATGCTTCCCTTCTTTTCTTCCTTCTTTTTTTTGTGAATTAATGAGTAAGCATCTTACATCATTATTATTAGCGGCTGAGAAATTTACCATTAATTAATTTTTATAGAAGAATGTAAGAAAATGTAATTTTCATCTTGAAACACAATTAGGGGATAACTGGAAGTAGTCCATGGGGTCTTCGATTTGATCAGATTCGATTTGAATTGTTTCGATTTAAATCAAGGCTCAGACACTCATTAGAAAATTGTAAAAATTGCACAATTTTTTCTAAATTTTTCTGTCAAAAAAATTAAAAAATTGTACAATTTTAAAATTTTGCAATTTTTCCATACAAAAATTCTAAAATTGTACAATTTTTTACAATTTTCACAATTTTTAAAAATTGGAAAAAATTTAACAATTTTACAATTTTCTAGTGAGTGTCTGAGCCTTGATTTAAATAACTAAAAATTTCCCATAAAAATTTTAAAATTTTAATTTTTAACGGTCAATTTTGTTCAAATCGAGGACCCCCTGTATCGAGTATAAATTAGAAAATATAGTATTTTGCTTTAAAAATCAGATATCCACTCACCCCCTCTTATACATATGACATAAAACACAAGAAGTCATTCAAAAAAAATAATTTTATAAGACCAGATAACAACATAATCTCATTGTTTTGCATAAATATTACACTCAATTTGCAGACGATTGAGTTGAATGAATGAAATCAGACACAAACGAAATATGAAACATACAACAACAAAAAATATGAAAAAGTGAAGTATTGAACGAGAAATATATCTTGTGATGTCTGCCAAGTGATGCATAAAAAAGCAATGTCCTTGTTTTTCTCAATCTCATTTCTCGATTATAGAATGTGTAATGTTGTAATCCCATATCATATCATATCATATCGTATCTCTTCATTCTGTTTTAATAATTCTTCTTTTTATTCAGTTTTTCAGATTTTTTTTTTTTGTATTCTTTTAAAAATGCATTTATTTTGATTTACATGAATTTTTTGTTTCGATATGAAAATAAAGTTAAGTTAAAAATGTTTTTTGGGGCATTAAAAGGAGGTTGATGCGCATTTTTGGAGGTTGAATTGAAAAGCTAGTCAGGTAAATTTTTTTGGAAGTTTATGTGTTTTTATTGCAGATGAATTTGGGGTAATTAAGTACATATTATATTTTGGCCGATTTAAATTGCCAATTGAACAGGTAATTTTATTTTATTTATTACTTAATGACATCCACATTCGTATCGAGTTGTATTAAATGATTAAAAAAAATTCATTTATTTTATTATCAAATTTGAACTCCATTACGAGAAACTTGGCGTTAAATCAAACAAATTTTAAATTCTACCAATTAAAACATTGTGCCTAGTTTCACTCAAAATAAAATGAATTAAATTTTAACATAAAAAATACTCAATTTTACTTCAATTTAATTAACTTTGATAAAAATTTCAGTGCAAAGATACAAAATATTGAATTTTCAAATTAAATAAAATTAATTCATTTCCGATTAATTATTATTATTATTATTTTTTAGAATTAGAATTAGAATCCAATTTTCTAAAAAGACCTCAAAAATATGCTTCAACCCAAATTGTAATCATATTCACCCACCCCTAAAATAAATCTCAAAAATCCAGCACTAAAAAAAAATATTCATTCAATGAAGAGAGCAGAAAAATCTTTAACAACAAGCCAAAGCCAATAATACAAGACGAATAAATTATGAATTGGTAGAAAAGTTAAAAAACAAGAGAAGAATGAAAACAAAAAAAAAAAGTAACAAAAATATTGAATTATTATTAAATTTGGCTGTTGTACAGACACAAACTCTCTTTTCTTTATAATTTCTTCGATCTCTTCCATCTCCATCTTCAGTCATTTCGCCAATGTTGTTTTTAATTTTTTTTTCTCTGTGTTTCCACTGAACGGAAAACATGGAATTAAGACTTTTGAGAACAAAAAGTGCAATAAACCTGAACCGTGATATGAAGCCATTAATGAATATGAATAAAAAAAAGTTTCTGTTTTTTAATGGAAAAGAAGTAGCCAAAAATAAAAAAAAAAAATCATGTCGTCGAAAACAACGACCGTTGTGTGTGATGAAGGGAAAGTGTTAAAAGAAATTGATGCATGAAATGCAATCTTTCTATTTAATATTGATACACATATAAATTTATGCTCGACTCTTTTTTTTCTGGACTTCTTCTTCTTCCATCGTTCTGCGGCTCACATTCGTAACGAAATATTAACTTTCATTTCATTTCATTGATCCCGATTGAGGCGCATAAATGATAAAAACCACAATTCAATAAAAAATAATATTTATATGCTCTTTGCTTCTTTTTTTACTTTTTTTTCTGTTGCGTCCAGATTCACTTATGTATGAATGCCGGGGTTTTTTTTAGAGAGGAAGCCATTGAAAATGAATTTATATCTAGACAACAATAACCAATAACCTTTATCAAGAATTTTTTTGGGGGTCTTCTTGTTGTTTGTTTGGGGGACTTTAAGTGGTTGCAAATGCGATTTTTTTCATGAAATTCAAATTTTTTAAAAATTTTTTTTGGTGATTAAAATTTTTTTAAGAAGATTAATTGAAATTTTTTTAACAATAACTTGTAGCTAAAAAATTTAGTTTCTGGATCAGAAATGGACCCAATGTCACGAGAAAAAGGATTGCTTAGACATTTAAAATATGAAGTAGAACTAAAGGTTTTTTGTGTGATAGCGAGAAACTTAAGCAAATAAACGGTTCAAATCCCTAAGACCCAATTTAGTTTAAGAGAAATATTTGAAAAAAATTCGTTTTGTCCCAACTTCCTTCCTTGTAGCTCCATTTGAACTCTTAAAATTCTCTAAATATTGATAAATCATTTAAAAAACTTAAAATTCCCATCCACAAGACCCCCGTTTACATTCCACAAAAATAATAAACAAATAATAATAAAATTCAATAAAAAGAAAAAAATAACGAAAAAAATTGTGTATTTAATTTTCAAATGACAATTCGAAGCTTCCAATTCAAATGCGTACATAAAAAAATATTTTTTTTCTTCTTGCATTTTTATCCTCCTCGTCTACAGCTTACATTCATTGTTCAAGATCAATAGTAAAAAAAAAAATATCAAAACTGCATTTACAAATTATATGGAAACAGAAGTTATTGCCAAAATATACAATTTGCATATAATAAAAATTATTTTTTATTATTCCTGCATTTATTTGCTTTGTTACTTCAATTTATTATTATTTTGAATGGCAATTGGAGACATTGAAAAAGATAGCTGAAGACGTGGAATATTCAAAAGATTTATTTTTACATGCATTTAAATCTCTTCTTTTTTGCTGTTCGATGTTCAAAGTCTTTTTGTTTGCATATGAATGTTCAAATAAATTTTCATATTTTACGATTTATGTTGAGTTGAGCATTATTTCTTAGAAAAATCAATTTTCATTTATGTTTTTTGGAATTTCATGGGATTTTAGGGCGTAGTTAAAAGCTTTGAAGGATTTTGATGTTTCTATTAGGTTAGTTTGAGATCCGAAAGCTTTTTATAAAGTTCAAAGGATATATTGGTGTTACAAGGTACTTATCAAAATTCGTAGAGATCTCTCTAGGCATTAAAAGGAGTGGCAAAGCTTTGGGAAGTTTTTCAATTTATTAAAAGGTCTATCAAGTCGTTATATGATCATTTACAGCTTTTAACTCCCAACAAAGTTCCATTGACTCATTAAAAAATCTCATTCTACAAAATATTGCCAATTTTTCATCACATAATCCCACGAACCACAATCCAACCTCTTAAAAGCCTCACAACTCACAAAGTAGTCCCCATAAACATGCTCGTTAAGATAAAAACTCACACATTACCTCCGATAATGATATAAAATGCATATTTATATAAATAAAATATTTAAAATATTTCATAGTTCTAAAAAGACATATTTTAAAGTGAATTGATTGTGACACCTCCATTGAATCGTATCGCAAATATCCTTCAACATAATCACATGCACAAAAAGGAGAAGAGGACAGCAGAGGTAAAAAATAAAAATAAAATAAAATAATCATGAAATAAAAAACTCTCTCAAGTCACAAAAGAATATGCAAAAGGGTCAAATTATTGTTAAGAAATCTTGACATTAAGAAAAATAAAAAAAAAAAAAATAAGAAAAAACTTACCCGGCTGTTGTAATCAATCCGCTTCGATTGTCAATGTTAAAAAGCCATTCAGTCTCATTGGCGAGTGAATATGTGATTCTTGCATTAATTCCCAAGTCGGCATCGATAGCTTTAACTGTCAGTACGGATGTACCAATTGTCACGTCCTCGGGTATCGATGCAACATATTTTGCCATTTCAAAGCGAGGATCATTATCATTTTCATCTTCAACAATGATGGAAATATTACATTGACCTTGATAGGTAACGGGTGTTCCACGATCCTGTGCGGTTATTTGTAGAAAATAGCGAGAATGTGTTTCTCTGTCTAATGGACGTGATGTTAATTCGCCCGTATGCATGTCAATACTAAATTTATTGCCAACATTACCACCTGTTGATTTGTTCAATGAGAAATGCAAAAAAATATATATATACAGCATTAATACAACAACAACAACAAAAAATAACAAAAAAAAAGAGTTTTCTCATTAAACATAAAAATTGTTATTGAAATGTTATAATAAAAAAAAAATAAAGAATAAGAAGGCAATCCAAAGTGAATGCAGCACAATTTTTTTTCCCCGTTGAGCTTTGAGCTGAGGGGATTATTAATGTATCATTGCATAATAATATCTTGCCGATTGCAGTGTTGAAACACAGAAGCATTCATATTGACACATATTTTTACTCTCTTATGTTTATATTTCATGGACCTTATACATTTTATTTTTAATATTATATTTTTTTGTGAATAAAATTTATTCTTTTTTGCATGAAATCTTTCTTGCCTTTCTTTCTGCTGCTACTTCTTCTCATCGTCAGCACATAACAATTGTCATGATGGAGAAGAAATGGAGACAATAAAATGGTAAAAAAAATTGTTTTTTTTTCGCGATTGCTCTATTCGTAGATTATTTTAAGAGAGGAAAGGTATGTGACAACTGAAATGTGGATGGGTTTGGTATGGGTTGGTGGCGCATTTTTTAAATAAATTCTTAGCTTTTTTTAGTGAACTTCAAGAATGATGATTGGTTAGGAACTTTTAGGGTTGTAATTAAATATCATCAAATTTATTTGATTTAGTTTAAGTCGAAACAAAAAGTCAAAAATTGCTTGTTGAATTATTAGATTTTAAATTTTTTAATATTATATCGCTTGATCGTGTTGATATCTATTTGTATGAATGGATTTTACTTTCAAATAATCGATTTGATGTATTTTAAGTCGAAAAAAGTCAAAAATACTTTATAAAGTAACAAAATATCAATTTTTGAAAATTCTATTTGTCTGACTGGAATTCACCCCTAAATAATTAATATGATGGTTTTTAAGCACAAAATATGTTCCGTCAAAAAAATTGATTAGAAAATGAAAAATAAATAAAAAAGTTGAAAGGGTTCTAACCAAAGGAAAATAATTTAATAAAAATTTAATACTATGACTTAAATTTATGTAAATTTTTGTACTAAAAAAGCGAAAAATTTAATTTTCTAAAAAAGCAAAAAAATTTAATTGTCTAAAAAATGCTAAAATTTAATTTTTCTTGAAAAATAATCAATTTTATCGCCAAACTTCCATCCAGCCAATCCAAACCCCATCCAACCTCACAACATAAATAAAACTTTCAGTACATAATGCGCTAGTAAAAATCAATTGTGTATACTGGATTGAGGAATGAGAAAACAATTTCTAAGAATATTATGTCACGTTAAGAAAAGAATTGAAAAATAAAATGAAAAAAAAATGTTTAATCAGTTTGGGGCCACAAGAGACACACCGTATAACTATAGAAAGAACTTTACATACATACATAAATATGTAAATTGAATTTGAGAAACCGTTAATGCGGAAAAATGTTAATAGCAATTGAAGGAATGAAAGGAGAAAAAGCAGTTAAGCAAAAAAAAAAAAAAATGAGGAAATTAATCGATTCGAAATTCTTACCTGTAATACTGTACGTAATGTCACCATTAGGCCCTTCATCCAGATCTGTTGCAACAACACGATGTATCACAGACATCTCACTATTCTCAGGTATTGCAAGTGGATAACATGAGCCCGGTCGAAATTCAGGTGCATGATCATTAATGTCAGTTATACGAATGACAATTGTTGCTACATCGAATTGTGATTTGTAGAGCTTGCCAGATTTAGCATTACCATTCGCGGCGGTAGACTTAAATTGAGATGTCATCGATTCCATTACATAAATTGGCACCGTATAAAGGTCTTTTGTTTCGCGATCAAATGTACCTTTCGTCGTTACAATACCACGCAGGGGATCAACCGTAAAACAATCATCAGCAATGCCTTTTGGAATTTCGTATGTTAAATTTCCACCTGAAATGAAATGAAATAAAATAATAAAAACAGAGAGTGAGTAAATGAATATGAAATATTTTACAGTGTAATATAAATTACTATTAATCATGGAAATGGAATCGTGCAAAAAGAATGCTTTTTTTACATTCATAAATGAAGTCATGAATGTAGAAATGATTTTTTTTTTTTTTTATATTTTTTATTCTTCATTATCTCATTTTTGTAAGATATTGCAATTCATATTTTTTATATACATATTTAAAAACACGTAAACTACGAGATTCATTTGCAATACTATGGGATCGGTTGCATGTTGCGTAACTTTCAAGATTAATTTTCATGTAGTTTTCAAAAGGAATATTAAACTATTTAAAAAAATCCTAAAAAAAATTAAAAAAAATTAAATGTATCAAATTAGGTCAAATTCATAATATATATCACAACCCCATAACCCCTAAACAATCCTGGTACCCACAATCATAAACAGTCTTAATATCCAATTATAATAATTAAATTGTTCACATCACAATTTTTTGATAAATAAATACGACAGCAGAAATGATTAATTATGATAATTCAATTCACACTCTTATTTATTTATATCCACTGACATGTTATACGTAGGCAAGCAGATATGATAAAAATGTTTATGTTTTAAAATGTCTCTACTCTAATGCTACTGATGCTTTTATTGGGAAATGGTACACAACTTTGAGGATTATTATTTTCTACGGTTCTCTAAATTTTTAATTCGCAGCACCTTTAAATTTGAAAAATTATTTTGTGATAGCTTGAAAATTTTTCATGGTCGATATTTTAGTAAAAATTTGAGAAATCAAAAAATTTCGTATGCCTTTTGAGATTCTGCTGCTTTGGCTTAGGGCAGGAGCGTAGCCAGGAATTTTTTTAAGGGGTTTTTGCTACTTTTCGACGTTTTTTTTTTTTTTTTGGTTCGGATCTGAAGAATTCAATAATATCTAATCAAGTATAAACTTCGCGAAAATGGGGGGAGGGGGGGGGGGTGGGTTTGACCCCCAAAACCCCCTGGCTTAGGGTATCATTTGCTTTAGTTTGACAAACACTAATTTTCACAATAGAATGACTCTAGAATACCATGTGTAAGGACTAAGACCATTGCATCCTTAAAACCACTCAAACTTGTCACTCATCCACATCTTCATGTTTAACTTTGTCATACCAACAACTTTATCATCCATAAAGTCGTCTCCATTACTCGGAACTTCAACTGTATCTTACTCCTTCTTATTCTCCCCTCATTTTGCAGTAAAAACAACAAAATCACATACTTGCCATACTTGACATTTGACTTGCTGCTTGCAATTTATTTTTTTTTTTTTGTTGTTTTGTTATGCATATGTACATTCATACATAACGAATAATATTCTTCATTCAAACGCAAAAAAGAAGTAATAATCATGAAGAAAGAAAAAAAATGGTAGGCACACATAATATTCCAAGTATCTCCAAAGAGAGAAGTCAACAAGAAATGAAAGGAGAAGACAGAATACAGATCAGGCATAGAAAGAAATTATAGAAGATTTATCGTACAACAACAAAAAAAAAATAAAACCACCGTAAGCAAATAACCAAATTGGTAGGCACGAAATGTGCAACTGTTGCAGCCTTCTGAATTCGTATTTTGTGGCCGATTTACTTTTACATACAATATTCATTTTTTTTTTGATCTACCTTTGCATGTTGAATTAAGTTTAATCATTTTGTGCTTATATACATAATTAGGTTGCTAAACAAACTTTGTATTCTGTGCATTTCAATGTTGTTTTTTTTATTTCTTCTGTTGCCTTCAACACACAAAAATAATATAAATGAGGAATGTGAAGGAAATATAAAAGAAGTGTTGTGCATGTTTAACAACAGATAATACACAAAAGTCACTTATGAGAGCCGAAAAAAGGCAAAAAAATACTTGCACACAGAAATACTCTCCAAGCATATTAATTTAATTCAAAAAAAAGAAAAGATTTTTTTTTTCTTTTCACACTGAGCGTTTGTTTGCAGGAGTAAGCAAAAAAGATTTATGCATTTATTTTTGTGTTTTGGATGGAGTAGAATTGAGGTTCATAATTTAGGTATTTTTTTGTAGGGATCGTTGGGGATCAGGATGCATTTTTTGAGGGGGCTTTATGATAGTTGAGATCATAAAATTTAATTTGACTAGAAAGTTATTAGGAAGCAAGAAATTAAGTAAATATGTAGAATAAAACTATTGGATCCAGTTTTTCAAAATTAACAAAACTTTTACTTGAATTTCAAAAAAAAAAAAAATACTTAAAAATTTTTCTAGCCTTCAAAATTAAAATATATCCTTTAATATTCATATGTATGAATTGATTACCAAATCTACATTCTTTTTTCAAAAATTTACAATTAAGATCCAAAAATGAGCTAATAATTTTTTTTCGCAAAATCAATAATTGCAACCAATTATTTTCTAACAAAATCACCTTCAATTCATCAATCTAACTACCTTTCAACACCTCACATCCATAAAACATACACCATACCTTTTCATCACCAATTCATTGCCCAACATCATCCCATATATAGCACAAGAGAGCACCACAAAAGACAAAGTGTAAAACACGAGACATTTTTTTTAATTTTACATCACATTCCAAATCAGTGCCAAAAAATATTTTTCACCTTCCCCCTCCTCCTCAAAATTTCATAAGCAAAATAAGCTAACCATAAATAAATGCTCAACACTTGCGATGAAAATAAAAAAAAAAATGACAAGACATGCTTTGTGTTTGCGAAAGTTTCTTTGGCAAACTTTTTCATATTCCCTCCATTTGCTTAAAGCTGAACGATTCGATGTTAACTGGACATGCATTTATGCAGCGATCAACGGTCTTGATTATCTTTTAACACATCACAAAAAAAAATAACAATCATTATGATGAAAACATGTTAATTGAAATTTACATATTATTAGCAGACAAATGCCCCGCGTGCACATGAAGTGGATAAAAAAAGTTATGTAAATGATTTATCAAAAGGAGGGAAAAAAATTATAAAGATGAAAAGTTACGGGAGCAGATTTATGAAGATGAATTGTGTGAAAATTGATAACATATACCAGAACATAATCATGATTAAAGCTCAAGAAAAAAAAAATTATTGCCTTTAATATGATTTAAAATCCATTGCGCGTCTTAACGAGTGAAACAAGCCATAAGGATCGTGTTGTTCAAGGCACAAACAACCATCGTATCATCAATTGATGAATGTTTGAAGAAAACATATCCTTAGGCTTAGAAATGCACCTGTATTCTCCTATGTAAGCCACGGCATTCTGTGTCGTATTTTTTTTTTATTTTCTTACTCATCTCCTCTTTTACCCCATGTTTCATTGTTTTGCTTTTTCCTCGCATTTTAAGCACACTCGACACGTTCGTGAAGAGGCAGTTGAAAAAGACAGAGAGCGATGGTAGTTTTCAACAAAACAACATACGAAAAAAAAAATAATATTTGTACTTCTCGTAGTTATTCTTACAGCTGTGGTTGGAAGGATGGATGTTGTGGTAGGGGTCTGTTTGGGAATTTTTGGATGATGAGTCAGATATGTGGAAAAGTGGCTGGATGGTTTGATTTTTTGGATATAAAAATGTTGCATTAAGTTGCGAATCTGATTATTTGGTATTAAATTAATTTATTTAGCTACATACCAAATTATTATGCACCAATTAAATACTAAAGTAAATCATTTAGTACTTAATATAATAATTAAATCCTAAATTAATTTTTGTAAGCTCAAATTTAATTTTTTTAAGTTCTAAATTGATTGATCTAAGTTCTTCTTAACATAATCATCTAGTTTTAGATGCTCATCTAGTTTTAGATCTAGCTCACTTAGTTCTAAAAATTTTATTAAGTATTAAATCAATTTATTGAGATCCAAAATGAGCTGATAAGTACTAAAAAGTCAAAATCTAACTTAATGCGCTTTATCAACATTTGTTTTTTTTATAGAACTTTCTCCAAACTCCTTCATATCTCCATACACATTTCTTCATCTCAAACAACTCTTTTCTGCAATATTTACACTCAAGTGTGGCTTATTGACGGTGTACATAGCAAGAAAAAAGAATGGAAAAAACCTCATTCAACCATAATAGCTATGTTTCATTCGCAAACACATCATGTTACCTCAATTTGCTTCAGCTCTCCTTTCCATCATCCAATCATTTCATTTATTTTCCTTGCTGCTTCTCTCCCCCTTTTTTTCATATAAAGTTATTGCTTATCGATTGCTATAGTATGATTAAATTTAATATACCAATAAATTGTATTACATATTTTTGTTTTTTGGAGAGGATGAGGATGATTTACAGGTAGACTTACAATTTCTCTTGTTGCATTTAAGTTTTTTTCATTGTGTTGTTTTTTTATCATTTTTATTGAACTTAATTGAGCATTAAAAATCTCATTACTTTTTCAATTCATGCAGTTATTTTTGATGCTTCTTATCAGTTTGGATTGTTAGTGGAAATTTTTCTTGAAGTCAATTGGAGTAGATAGTTGATGATGATTGATGGGTGGATGAGGGGTTAAGTAATTGGAATAAGATGACTTGAGTAAGAAAATGTAACAATTCCATATTTTTTGAAGCCAATCTTAAATGTTTAAAATAATTTACTAAAATTTTTGGTTTTTTTTTAATAATTGACACCCAACCTTCTCCCTATTACCACCTCCCCCAAAGTAAATTAATTTGTTATCTAAATAATTCGATTATTCGAGTCAAAACTTAGTCATAACCAAGGCTCAGACACTCATTAGAAAATTTTAAAAATTGTACAATTTTTTCAGTCAAAAAATTGTAAAAATTTTACAATTTTTAAAATTTTGCAATTTTTCCATACAAAAAAAAAAAAAAAAAAAACAATTTTTAAAAATTGGAAAATTGGAAAAATTGTACAATTTTACAATTTTCTGATGAGTGTCTGAGCCTTGGTCATAACTGCATATTAACCTATCGTAGATCAACCTACTCATAAAAATCAATCAGTAGATTACAAAAACACCATTCTCCACCCCACCTTCACTAATCACAAAACAAAAAATTTATATCCATCTTCACCTTCTTGCAGTCATTAAAATTCAAATTCTGCCATAAAAATCACTCAATAATCAGCAGATTGTCTTCATCTGACAAGGTGTCAATATTTCTTTTTTTTTTTTTGCAACAGAAAATATCAAAAGACGATGATTATGATAGGAAATGATATCAAATTTCATCACGTGTTTATTGTGCTTAATAACTCATCAATATTTTTTTAAATGAAATCAAATAGAAAATTTATTGATAAAATATATTTTTTTAATGATTTGTATTGATTAATTTGAGATTTTGATTTTATGGATGTTTTTTGCGAATTTATTATATTTTGAATTTTTGATTAATTTGTGATGATTGTGCAACGTGTTTTTGAATATTGCATAATTTCAAGATTTTTGAAACATTTTTGAGGATTTGAAGATTTTCATTAATTTTCTTATCAAATTCAATGTCAAATCTACAACATTAAAAGCTTCTTTACGACCTCATAACTTACTTATCCTAACGGCAAATGGGTGGGACAACATTCCATTTAAATTAAAGGAAATGCAATAATGCAATAATTCAAGTAAAAGACTCGGCAAATGAACAAAGAATCGATTAATGTAAATTATAATTTTGCAATAAAATCTGAGCTTCTTTAAAATAACAGAAAATACTATTAATATGTACAAAATTTATAATTTGGAATCACTCCAATAATTTCATATTATGAGATAAAAGAAAAAAAAAATTGAAAATGTTTAAGATTTCATAAATTTATTGATTTGGTGCACAGCTGCACATTTTTCTCATCCTTTTAAGTTTCCCCCTCCCAAAAAATTTCATTCGACAATTCCATTCATAAAGAGTTCATTTTTATTGGAAATCAGCAGCAACTGCAGTACCAAAAAAAATTAATCTCATAAACTTTTGTTTTATTAAAATTATTTTACAATTTAACATTCATTGACAGTTATAATAATAATAAAAGTCATGTTAATATCGTAAATATAAATTTTTGGAAAATATGTGTGCAACCTTTAATTGCAAAGTCATTTAAAATTATCTTTTTGATTCTCTCTCTCTTACTTGCACTTGCTGAGATATTTTATTCCTTTTTCTTTTGTTACTCACTGCAATTTAAGCTGTGTTGTTTCATACCACAAACACACGAACGCTCTCATCATACGAAAGAATGTTAATTGGAAATGCATTATACACTGTGTATATGTGGCTGGTGTGTAAAGGAAGAATTAAGTTTGGATGAAAAGTTTGATAGGTGTTGTGGGATTTGGGCGCAGTTTTGTGATTAGATATGGCAACATTTTCAAGAAAAATTGAATTATGAATGAAGAAAAAAAAATGATAAAAATAAATTATTAGCCGTTCACTTATGACGTCCAATTTTCAAGCGGGATCTTAGAGCCTAAAAAGCTGATACAATTGAAATTTAATGTATTGTAATAAATTATATTGATACATATAAGTATGATGCATTAAGTCAAATCACAGAATTCATAACAAACGTTAAATAATGGAATATTTTGAATAAGAAGAACCTAATTTCATTTGAAGTCTTGGGTTCAAATCCCCCATTATGATTGTAGAAAAAAACTGATCACATATATGGGGACGTTTACTAATGACGTCCATCAGAAACATTGATTTTTAGACCCTCTCCCCCCTTCTCCCCCTCTGTCACAAAATCTTCATACAAAAAATTCTGTTGTTTAAAACTGTCACACAGCCTCAGATCCCCTCCCTTTTAAAAATTGGATATCATAAGTGACTTAGTACGTTCGCATTTTAGAGGGAGGGGGGGGGGGTTGGAAAAACGTAACCATTTGTAACAAGAAGGGGTGGGGGGAATTATTTGAAAATGTAACCTTCTTGCAAAACTAAAAATTTTAAAGTACATTTTACAATAGAAAATTTTACTTTGAAGTTTAGATTTTTATAATATTCAGATCATGTGAATTTAATTTTTGTGCGTTAAAAAGAGGTTCTTTTCGAAAGTTAGTTAAGTATTTTTTTTTCAATAGATATCAAAAAATAATAATTTCAAAAATCTTCACATCCAGTCAACCCAAACTGTCAATATCCTTAACACTACACCATAAAAAACTCTCACAAAATTACAAAATATGTTTTCATAAAGACGAGAGTGAAAAAAAAATATTTTTTTTTATTCATTCGCGAATCATGTTATGATGAAATTAAAGTGGATCTAATGGCTGATAAAATCATCATAGCTGATGATTTTCATTTGAATTAATAGCCATTGATGGTAGCTGTACGCGCAAAAACAATCCACTGATGTATACTTTTTGTGTATTTTTTTTTTTTTTCAACTTTACTTTACAATAAATAAATGATCACAGTGGTAAGATTAAAAAGTTCAAGTAAATTGATCCACATTCTTCCATCCGATACTTATATATACATTTTTTTTCACTGTTAAAGTCAGTGTACAATATATTTATATAAATATGTTCAGCGCATCCCATTTGTATTATTGGCTATAGCACTTGATCAAGTAACCCGTTGAAAAGGCAGATTATGGCTTGAACGATTAAAGTTCATGTATAATTATTGATTTATCTGAGTGGTTTTTGCTGTTCTTCATGCATTTACTTGATGATTGAGGCATTTAATTTTCGGTGTGTACATTCATAAAAACTACAATTTTTTTTTCTCTTACTTTCCTTTCATTCTTTCTTTTTTTTAATGTGCTGTGCTTTTTTTTTCTTCTTCAAACTCTACACTTACTTCTCATTCCGATGAAAATCGTGAGAGAAGCTCAATTAATGTACACTTTTATGATAGATTCTTTTCTTTACAGCATGTAAAATTATTAATTAAAAAAATGTGGCACACAACGCAATTTATTTATTTTCTTATTTCAAAAAAAAGGAGAAGAAAAAAAAAGCTCTAATATTGATTGAGTTGAGTGGTTTTTTAAGATAGAAATTTAGAGTGAGTATTTTTTTTTTCACTTTTATGGGATGTGAACTAATTTTTTTTCTGCAGATTTCGGAGTGATCTGATTGGAGGTCTTGTGAGTGTGTATTCATAAATGATGTCGATTTTCATAAATTTCGGAAAGAAGTTGATTTTTTAATACATTCAATTTTGTGGGTGGAGAATGGTCTAGGATTTGGTAACCGATCAAACAAAAAAGTATTTTTTATGCAAAAAACGTAAGGGAGAATCGGTTTTTTTGGGTAACGTACTAAGTGAACGTCCCTAAAGATTTTTGTATTTTTCCAAATTTTCAAGCTTTACAAAAAAATAATCAAAATTAATATTGCTTAAAAATTTTTCCCGACTCCACCTTAATGGACATTATTCTTGAATGTTCCTTTTAAAATCTACAATCTCAAAAATGAAATTAATTCCCAAAAAATCCTAAAAAAGACAAATATTTCACCGGTTTAAAATGATTGTTAACTTCAAAAAATTAAGATGCGATTTTTTTAACAATTTTAATTCAAAAATTGTGTCAGTTATTTAAAGTATGATCTTCTTAAACTAGATACAAAGAAATTATGCTAATCTGCAATTTAATTTTTTTTAATAATGCACTGAGCAAATATACTGTATAAATTTGTTGTGAATTGTTGTATGAACGTTATGTTCAATTAGTATGCTCGTGTAAGTTTGATTTGAATAATTAATTAACAGCAATTTAAGTATCTAGTGAAATTTAGCATGTGTTAATTGTAGGGAAAGTGATGATGAGGTTGTAATTAAAGCTCAGACAATCATCAAGAATTTTTTAAGTTTAATCTTTTTATTTTTCATCAGAAAGACACAATTCTATTTTTTTAATAAATTTGATTTAAGATCTTAAAAAGTTAGAAAATTTAAAATCTTTTTTAATCTATGTAAAATATTAAAACTTTTAAGTTGAATCTTGGATCATAATTTTGAGAATTTTTTAAAAACTTTCTGTTGCAAAACAAGAAAATTCCAAAAGCCAACCCAAAACCCCCATTTTCTTCATGATATCAACATTAATGTTGTCATCACAAAAACTCATCCACCAAGACACACAATATCTATCAAAAAGTCAAGCAAATGTGAATAAAAATTATTGTGTGTTGCTTTGAATTGATATTATACTCATCATCATCAACATCATCATCATCATCATAATTCAGATTTCCAAGTAAGCGCTTTTTAAAAACATTAAAAGAAAAAAATGAGCAATAAAAATGCCCATCACAAGTTTAAGATAAATTCTTTCTATCTCACTCACATGTTCCTATATATCTATATGTATAAAAAAATTCACAAACAGTTGAGAAAACTAAAAGATTATTGTTAATATCTTTAATTGGCATGTATTGTATTTTAGGCTTCAGAAATGTACATTGCGTTCTCTTTTTGATGGCTATGGATAGAATCAAGAGATGATGATTAAGAAGAAGAAAAACGCAACATTTGCCAAGATATTTTTTTTTTATTCGTTTTCCTCATCTTTATGTGCTTCTTATCCATTCTTAAAAATATATAAAAGATACTCAATAAAAAAAGAGAGAAATAGGAAAGTAGCAATTGTTGTTGTTGAATAGTATTTAATATGATTATGGAGGCGCAATGAAAGACGCAACAATAGGGTAGACAGTAAGTAACTTTATGCATCAACAAAACATTCCTTTTTGTTAATGACATCAATTTAAAAGATGAAAATGCAATGTCTTACATGAGATTAAGTTCATGTGACCGAGTAGTGTATGGTGATTGGTTGGGTTTAATTTTAAAAATTTAAAACATTTCAAAAATTTAAAAATCTATTTTTTTTTTAATTTCAAAGGTTTTAGTCTTAATTTAATTTTTAAAAAAAATATTGAATATTAATATTAATTCTTCTTTTTATTTATTGATTTAATGTTCGAAGTACATTTGATTATTTTTAACACCAACCTTATCGGTTTTAATTTAAATACAATTTGAATATTGTTTTGTTTGTTGATTTTGATTGTAATTGAAAGTAATTGGATGAAAAATTTTTAAAAAAACATCCTAATTTTTTTTAACTTATATACTAATAAAAAAAAATATTGAAACTCCCATCAAAAATTCAAATAAAAAAAAAATTTAAATCCCATCGAAAAATCCCCCATACCCTCTTAAAACCACATCTACAGCTCGGCATCATTCCTTATTGCACTACAGCAACAACAAAAAAAAAGTTACGATAATAAGAAGTTAATTCACTTACCATTTTCAATGTTGAAGGACTTGGCATTAACGCGTACAACAAAACTTCCAAGTGGAACATTCTCAGTGATGTTGGCATAATAGACACTTTCTAGGAATCTCGGAGGATTATTTGTTGATCCCTGAATAATTATCTTTACATTTACTTTCGTCTCTTTTGGCGTTGGCATTCCATGATCACTGGCACTAATAACCAAATTATATTTTCCACTAATTAAATTACTGACACTATTTTGGTTATTCGGTGTCTTTGAGTGTGACTCAATTTTCCTAATTAGTGGCTTTGCGAGTTCAATAAAACCATTCTCAGTATCAATATTAAATCTACCGTCCTCATTGCCACTAATGATGTTATACGTTATTAATCCATTGTCTCCATTATCCTTATCAACGGCAATAACATGCGTAACTAATTGACCGACTGTGGCTGAATCACTTAAGTAGACAACCGTATCTTTAGTCATTGGTTGTATAAATACTGGCACATGATCATTGATATCAATGATCATAATTCTAGCCGTTACTGATGTAGTTAGTCGTACAGATGCATTTGATGATTGGTCAGTTGCTGCAACGATGAGTATATATTCCGACAATGCCTCATAATCGAGTGATGTTAAGAGCGTCAATCCGCCAGTTAATGGATCAACAGCAAATGTATCATGTTCATCAGATGGCACTTGCTTAACAAGCTTATATTGAATTTCACTATTACTACCCGTATCAGCATCTGTTGCTGTAAAGTTATAAATCAGTGTACCAATTGCCGTATCCTCCGGTATCTCTATGGTAATTGGATCACGTTCCCAAACTGGTGCATTATCATTACAATCAGCAATCTCAACTTTAACTGTTACAGCTGAACTTTGTGGATTATTTGATGCACTTATGTCGAGTGCACGTATTTCCAATCGAAATTCACTCTGTTTCTCGCGATCTAATTTTCTAGCAACAACAAGTGATCCCGTATTTCTGTCCATATCAAATGCACCCGCAATAACGTCATTTGTGAGTGGTGTTAGAGAGTATGTAACATGTACACCACCAGCACTTGTAATCAGATTATCGGAATCGGAATGTTCTGATACACCAACGGAACCTACAACATATCCCACTGGTACGTCTTCTCGCACCTGTTTGGATGTAAAATAAAAATAGAAAAAATTATTATTTTTTTTTGTTATTTCTTCTTTTGTTTTACACACACAGACATTCTTATGTTCTTGCCTATATCTTCTCATTCACACAAAAAAAAAAAGAATACAACTAATGTCGTCAATTTCACATATTTCTTATTTTTTCTGGTCACTCAAACTTTAAACGCGACGAAATGTTTGATGATTTTTTTTTATGAAGTCATTTTATAATCTTAATTTAATAATTACGAATAAAAAAAAGGAGAAAAACGAGAAAGAGAAGAAAAAGAAACGAAAAAATATATGAATTTTTTTTTTCTGAGGCTTAAGAAAGTCAATCGCATGTAAGAAATGAAATGGAACTAGAGAAAAGATTTGTGAACATGGATGGACTCATCTATTATTATGATATCAATAAAAACTGCTTTATTTATGTCACATTTACGGTGAGTTGAAGTTTGTCATATTTAAATGATTTTTGTTTCTCTTGTGAGTGATTTGCTTTATTTTTTGGATGAAGATGTAGTTTTGTGGATGGTATTAAATTTGAATGAATTTTTCTTGACTTTTCTTCATAAATATTTGGAGGTAAAGTTTCAAAAGTAAATTATTTTATAAAAAGTTAATTTTATTTTGTAGCCTTAATGATAATCGTGAACATAATCCGAATTTTAATCAGATGGTGCAAATTCATGTTCGACAGAATTTTCGAATGTCTAGGGGTACTTAAATATGCATGTACGAAATTTGAAAAATTCAAAAAAGTACGTTACGCTTTTTCATGATTTTCAATTAATTTTTTAAGTTGATTATGTCTTTAATTGATTATATCTTTAATAATCAATCTTATAATTTTCTTTGAAAAACATTATGTAAAACTAAAGGTTTTCGAATTTTCGAAAAGAGGGTATTCAACTTCGAATTTTAAAAAACAGGCATACAAAAATCTAAATTTTGTAATTTTACTAGGAAACATTAACGGTCACTATTTTTGAATTTTCACCACCTGATTTTAATTAAGAGTCTAAATTGCGCTAAAAATAAGGAAAACATGCAAATAGATTATTTATGTAGGTTGTTTTGCAAATCAAAACAAAGTCTTAAATTGCATTAATGGCAACATATATAAACATATTACAAAAGTAAGGTTCGAATCCTATTCATTTTAGCCAAAACAAAGTGATTCCTTATTGTGAAATTTGTATTGAAAAGATTTTTTTTTTTTTTGGATATTAATCGCTGAAAATTTTAAATCTACTTTTAATAAATTCTAAAATATATATTGTATTAATAACTTTCATCATTCATATGGAAAACTTTCAATAATTTAATTCCATCTGTCAAAACCAGATATAAAAAAATTTCCATTCTATTTTTATCATCAAAAGACCATTTTAAAAATAGAAGATAAGAGAAGAAATTTTATTTAAATTGAAGCTTAGCTTTTATTATTATCTTCTTTATTTAGTGTAGAATCAGCTTCCTTAATTTTTTAAATCTTCTCATTCATCCCATGAAACCCTTTTTCTAAGCTTTTCAATTTTTTTTCTAATCTTATAATTCTTTTTATTTCATGCTTCTTGACAAAAGAGAAGGAGAAAGGGAACAGTAGTAGGATTGAGAGATGTTAAAGCTTTAATTTTTGTAAAAAAATTATTGCGCAATTCAGAAATACTTTTCAGAATTTTTGAATATTCAATAACAGATTGTTTTACTCAAACGGACTGAATCATATATCAACTACATCAAGATTAGATAAAGAGGGTCCTCAACTTACCATATTTAAATTTGATTTAAATTCTGAACAATTTATTTCGATCTCAAATAATAATGCAAAACATGATGAATTCCGAGACTAGGATTTCAATTTATTTGGCAGTTTATATTGTAACTTTAAAAACCAACAGACAAACCGCCAAATTCTCAAATTTATTCACATTTTATTCTTAAAAAAAGCCATCCAAAAATCCTCCATCATAATAAAACTGAGAAATCTTTTTAATGAATTCTTAAGAAAAGAAATTATGACACTATTACGAATGGAAAAAAAAGTATCAGCGCTAATTTGCCACCCAGGAAAGAAAAGAGTCAAAACCGCATGTTCATATCGACATACACTCACAAATACCCACACACAAAAAAAGGAGAGTGCAAGAGAAAAGAAAGAAAGCAAATTAAGACGAACAGAAGAAAAAGTTTTTTTAAAAAAAAAAAAATGCAAAAGGTGCGAAAAAGGAATAAATCTTTGTGGCTGGGCAAAAGTTCTCAATTTTCATTATCAATTCCTATACAAAACTTCTTCAACACCAACAAAGACACAAAAACAAGTAAAAAATTTTAATTCTAGATAGATAAAATGTTTGAGGCACAAAAAATGATCATTTCTGAAATATTTCAAGATTATCAACACTCATCATGCATTTGCAATGAATTAGTTTACCTTTCTGCAAATCGCAATGTTGGTAATGAAAAAAAGACTAAAGTTTATATAAATGTAAGAAGAAATTGGAATGGAAGAAGTAAACTGCTGGGTTGGAGGGTGGCATTGACGCATAATTTCTGAATTGTGTAAAACAAAATTTTTAATTTTTTGTGAAATTTGAAAAAGTCTTAATTTTTTTAAAATTTGAAAATTTTATTGTTTAGAAAACTAAAAAATTTTTCAAAAAAAAAATTATAGAAAATGTTCGAAAGTTCTTGAAATATTTAGAAAAAATAGGAAAATTACCCCCAAGACACCTAATAAACCCAACCTAATTGAAGAATCAAACAACATCCCAATTCAATAGTCCAGCCAAAATAAATTCACCACCAAATCCCCACCACATTCTAGAAAACTTTGCTACCAGAAAAACAGAACAAAAAAAAAAAAAAAAAAATAATAATAAAAACAACAGAGCAGTAATATGTACGGAAAGAAGAAACCTCACAAATGAAATACGCGAATAAAATACACATTGAATTACGGAGAGAATGATGGAAATAAAGAAGGAGAAAAAGAACATGATGAAAGGTATGAAAAAGGCAGCGAAAGAATCTCGAAATTCAGTTTTGTGTATTTTTTTTTCTTTTCTTTTCTTATATGTTGTTATATGTGCACACAAATGCCCTCATCGTTTTATGTATGAACAACGTAAAAAGAGTTCTTTTTGCTTCATTTTAATTCCCATTTATATTTTATTTCCCCATTTTTTGAGTGCAGATTTGGAAGTGGAGGGTGGTTGGTGGGATTCGCGGATTGTTTGACTGTCTAGTTGCTTGTTCAATCAAATTTTGATTTTTTTCGAGGATTCAAGTATAATTTTAGGATTCTAGAAACTTTCTCTTGTGAAGTATATTAATTTCATGCAAAATTTCATAAACTTTCAGATTTTTTGATTGCCAAAGTATAGGTTCAAATCCTAACAGTAGCAAAATCTTCTTTTTGACCAATTTAGTGACAATGCGCTTAACATTCAGCTACAAGCTAACTTCTTTACTGAATTTCTTTCCATTTCGCAAAAAGAACGAGATATTTGTGCATTCCTTATTCTTATATTTTTTTGGTGATTTTATTTTAATATTCGCTGACTTTTTCGTCGCACAAGAGGTTACCGAATTTTTTTTTTTCTTGCCTTAGCCTCGCGACGATGCCAACATGTTGTTGAAGTCGGTTTGAGCTGTTTGAGGATTTAAGAGAAAAAAAAGTAAAATAAAACGAGAACAATACTCTTTGCCACTGGCTGTAATTTCTCTTCGAATAAGAAATAAAAAAAATGTTTTTTGACAGTCATTCCTTCATAAATGAATTTATGATGTCATAACCTACAGATCGTTTTATTTAAGCAACAAATAACACGATTAATCACGATTCATGCGAGAATCACTTCTTTCAAGAAAAAATTAATTGCTTTCTAATTGAAAATCTTTTTTTATTCTGTTCTGTTTCGAGTTTCGATTTATTTTTCATCTCTCGATTGTGCCAAAAACAAGAAGAAATGTGACGAATTTTTTCGAGGCTATTAGGAGGCTTATTTTTCAATTTGAAGGTGTACAGTTACGAAAAAGGAAATAATTGGAATTTCACGAGATCAGTTGCAGCTTTTTGTGAGCGAAACTGGAATTGATTTTTGATGAGGTTTTCTTATTAGAATTTAGAAGATGGTACTAGATTTAATGTGTTGAAGAAAATTGGAATCAAATTGGAATTTTTTGGAGGGGTTTTGAATAGAAAATTTCATTTGAAATTGGAATTTTTGGATTTTAGTTTACTAATTTTAGTAATTTTTGAATTGAATTAAATTGAAACTTTTATTTTTTTTTTATATCTTTATAAGGAACTTAAGACGGGCTTATAAACATATTAAATCAGAAAATGGAGTATCTCGAATCACTTATATCACATTTAATCACCCAATCTACTAAGTTCTCAATTACTATCCTATCTCAACCCCACAAACCATCCAATAGCAACTCAAATCAAATCTCAGTTCACGAAACAAAAACTACACATTACACATCATGTAAAAGCATGAAAAAGAAAGAGAAAAAATTAAAAAAAGAAGTAAACAGGTAGAAAAAAAATCGCGCATTCTTAAAATTATAATTTCAAGAATTTTTCAATTAAACATTATTGACAAAAATTTCTTGCCATGTGGAGAGAAAATAAATGAGAAATAAAAGAGAAAAAGGGCAGCAGTTAATGTCTTGTGAAAATTTTTTTTTTTTTGTAAGTAGAAATTGGAGAAATTTTTGTAAACTTGTAGGATAAATAAATGGAGAGAGATTCAGAATATTATTGGAAGAATTTGAATTGTGGATGGGTTGGGCGCTGTTTATAGACTAGGGAGTTAAAAAATTTATAAAAGTTTGTTTTATTAGGCCAGACAAAGACTCTAGTTAATACAGTAGGGACATTGCATATGACTGAAATGTAATTAGAGGATATTAAAGTTTTTTTTAAGTATACCGAGACCAAAAAATGTTTATCTATGTTAACCATCAGTTCAGTATCGATTTTGAATCAAAAGTAGTCAAAACAAAGAATTTAAGTCAAAAAAAATTTCAATTTTAATGAAAGTCTCAGAAGCCAAGTTCAAATCTCACATTCCATACCACATCATATCATTCACAAATTATTCCCACACAATCCAAAAAAAATTAACATCAACTCACCCGAAACACCAAACTCGAACTAGTAAATGTTGGCCGTTGGTCATTTAAATCAAGAACTTCAATTCTCAGCACTCGAGTTGTTTGTTTTGGTGGTTTTCCACCATCCGTTGCCGCCACAGCCAAACGATAAATGGTATGCTCTTCGTGATCTAATGATACACGAGTACGAATTAGACCGGTGACTGGATCAATGGAAAACATTCCATAACCATAGCCATCCGAGTCACGGCCTTTTAAAATTGAATAGGTTATTGTTGCATTATGTCCATTATCACGATCAATGGCGCGAACTCGAACAACTTCTGTTCCAGCTGGCTGCTCTTCTCGTACACTAACAACATCTTCTTGTGGATCGACTATTTCTGGACTGTTATCGTTGACATCACTTACAATCACATGAACTGATACACGGGCACTACGATAAGGTGTTCCTTGATCTCGAGCTTCCGCAACAAGATCGTATGATGCTTTTAATTCTCTATCAAGTGGCTCACGAGTTACAATTTCACCTATGAAAATTAAACAAAGTAAGTGAAAAAAAAGAATGAGAAAATGAAAGAATTTATTTTGTTTTTTTCATCGTCAGCAAATCATGACTTTATTCACTAAATTAAGAGAAAGAAGGAATGAAGTACAATTTTTGATAATAATCAGATGAATGTACGGCAGCAAAGAACCACAGCTTTGGTATAAAGTTTGGTTCGGATCAAAAGTTTTTGTGACTATTTTGAGATTTTTTCCCAATGGTTGTTAAGATTTTATTTATTTATTTATTTTTTTTTTTTTTTGTTTTTCATAAAAGGGTTGTAATTTTGTAATTTAGCCAACTGTGATCAAAATTTCACTAGAAATATCTTATACTCTTCAAAATTTTAGTGGAGTAGGGGGGAGGGTCTAAGACTGCGTGACAGTTTTAAACAATAGATTTTTTTATTTGAAGATTTTTTGACAGAAGTCTAAAAATCCAAGACTTTAATGGACGTCATAAGTGAACAGCCCCTAACTGGGATCAAAATTTTCCTTAAAGTATTTTTTTTTTCATACATTTTGGATGGAAAACATAATTAAAAAATGTAGAATTTTTTATGCGATATTAATAATTTTCATTTCCTTAAAATAGTTGTAAAAATAAGACCATTTAGTTTCCGAACCCCACAACCCTCCTTACCAGACCAACAAATGACTTTTAATCGTCTTCTTCTTTCTTAATTCATTTTTGTGTGTACTTCACCAATGGTTCTTCAGTTACTCTCAAGAGTAAAAGTAAGCGACGAAGTAATGTGTATAATCTTAGTCGCACACAGTTCAGCACTCAAAATGGTAGGGTAGATATTACTTTATAAAGCCAACATTAAAGAACATGCACAAACATTATGCAAAGCATATTGAATTAATAGTCATTTTATGTATAAGAGAATAATGGAGGTTTTACAAGAATACTGAGCTATAGATGCGAGATGCAAGAATTTAACTGCATGCCAAACAAGACAGGGATGGAGGTAGGGGTGATGTATGTAATCAGATTTTGATAAGATTATAAAATTCTTAACTTGAAAAGATTAAGAACTTTGATTCACAAAAGAAGTTAATGACCCCCTAATTACCACCCATCCACCATTCCACGTATAAAAACATCCACCATGTGACTGCTTATTATTGAATTTAAAGGAATAAAATCGAATTAAGTTTCATTTCATTTTATACTTGTTCAATAATATTTAGGTATTTTAAATTGTGTAAAATTTTTTAAGTGTTTTGCGAATGAAACGAGGAAGAAAGAGAGAATCAGCAACATATAAACAAAAAAAATGGTAAAGTTGATGAAATGAAACTTGTTAGTAAACTTTAAGAAATTTGTAATCGCCATTGGACTTGACTGATACTTTTTTTTCTCTCTCTTTCTGTCTTTCTTATTCTCATTTTACATTGTTGCGCGTTGCTCTGTGTTTATAAAAAAATTAAATAATAAAAAAACAATCTATAAAGAAGGAAATATAAAGCCGTCGCAATTGGATTACTGATATGGTTTGTGCTCACACAAACATTTCATTTTCGCATTATTATTGCTCTTGCTCCATCCTAATAACATAATATATTTATTTATTTATTTCATGACTTTGAAAATAAAAACAACTTAGGGAAAAAAATTTCATAAAAAAATGTGCATGCAGAAAAAATGTTGAATGTGACTCACACCTTACGATATGTATGTATATTTACTTGTGGGTCTTTATATTTATGAATGTTTGCATACAATGTTGAATAAAAGAAAAAATATATAAATTTCAATTTTAATTAAAGAAATGATAAAGAATTTTTTCTTAAAATGGAGGTTTATTGAAATTTTGTGGAAGATTGAAGCAGGAATGTAGCCAAAATTTTTTTGATAGGTGGTTGAATTTTTTTTTTGTATGGAACGAAAAATTTAGGGGAGATTTTGAGATTTTTTTTTCAAAAAACACTGGCAAATTGAAGAAATTTTCATTTTTCTTGGTCGGACAAAAATTGAGGGCCTTTTAACTAAAAAATTAACGGACAAAACAGCTGTTCAGAGATGCTAGGGAAGTTTATTGAAATTTTGTGGAAGGTTGAAGATTTGAACGCATTTGTGAGGTGGATTATTGGAATTTGATTTTTTAAAACTATTTTTGTTTAATTTCATCAATTAATTTCGATTTAATTTCTTTGTCATAATGTCATTTAGAGTCTTAGTCATCTTTGTCATTTAGATGCAATATTTTATGCAGCATATAAACAACATTTGGACATTCAAAACAGGAGAAATGTGAATGGTTGAAACAAAATATTAGATTTAAATGTAAATGCATGGGTTCGAATCTCATTAAGATTTCAAATAAGATATTTGATTTAAAATTTGCCAAGTTTTTTCTTTTTTTTTGCAAAATAATATTTATGAACGCTATTTTTTGATGACTAACAATATCTCAAGACAAATTGCATAAACACTACAATATCCACTAAAAGTGCACTTAAAAAGCTCTGCATTAACATACATACATATCATAAAACAGGCAAATGTAAAAGCAAGAAAAAAAAATATATTTTATTTTTATATCTACAAAGAATGAAATGAAATTAATTAATTAATGCAGAAATCAGATAGAAATCGTTGCCTTCTTATTTCATCTCATAAAATATTCTAAATGCACTTCTGCCGTAAAATTGCCGCAACAAAAAAAATATTATAATATAAAATATCCGAGGCAGTGAGAGTCAAATAGAAGCCGCAAATATGTGGTTGTATGGATGAGAATCATCAATTGCCATTACTTGAATATCTTTCAGTCTAATTTGTTTACAATTCATTAGCTCTAACCAGTTGAAGCCTATCTATTTTTTCAACGTCAATTTATGCTTCGCAGAAGAAAAAGATAACTTTTTTTCTTCCCTTTCGTCGTTGTTTTTTTTTTTGAGTTCTTCTTCATCGGTCTGATCGCTTTGTTGCTTGCTTATTTTTTTTTTCCTTATTACCTTTAAAGACTGGTGAGTGAGATGAGCCAGATGGAGGCTTGTAAGTTGAAAATTGATGTGGGTGTTGAGGGGTTTGTGGAGCATTAAATTTTTATTAAATTTTTTGGACTCTAAAGTTCAAATTTATAGTTTTTTTTGAAAAATTCTGCATTTTAAAACAATCAATATATTCCATTTTTACTAAAAACTTAGCTAATGTATTTAATAAAATAAAAATTTTCATAGTTCGAATCCTAAAAAGTTCCATACTACCAAATCGTAAGTCGAATCCTTAATTATGAAGTTCGATTCCCAAAATAAATTTGATACTTAATTTTCTCAATATTTCAGCTTCAATCTGTTGAAATAATTATTTAACTAGTTTTAATGAAAAATTTGAAACTTTCTTCATATCGACAACCAGACATATTAAGCATCTACCAAACCCTTATGCCTCAAAATACACAAGTAAATTTTTCAAAATGGAATAAAAATGTATTTCTTTCAATATTAATTTTTTAAACAAACATACGGTAGGTAATCGACTATAATTGTTGGAATCTAAAAAGCATCTTCGAATAGTGCAATTGCCTTTTCAATCTTCAATTTCATTTCTCCTTTCTTTTAAACAAAACCAAATAGCCATTAAGCTCACTAATTCTTTTCTCGTCTGCTCTTTAATATTTCTTTTCCTCATTCCACCACATATCATCAGTCGCTTACACATAAGATGCATAGAATATTATCCCAAAAATTACAATAAAGAAACAAGAATGAGAATATTTTTCTGAGTGGCAAATGAAAAGAGTCTGGGTGCTGCTGTACTTTTCGGTGTCCGTCTTTTGATCATTATTTAATAAAAAAAATTTTTTTCGTGGTATAAAGCAAAAAAAAATTCATTTTAGTTTGTAAGTCAGTCGAGTTTATTATTTGCTTCCAGAAATTTTTTTCCCTCAAAACTTGTGTAAATACACTTCTCGTCAAACATTAGATTCCTTCAACTCTTCTTCTTCATCTTGCCTTTCTTCTCTCATTTTTTTATTATTTACGAAATAAAAATAAAATAAAAAGAGCAAACAAATCTTTATGGATTTATTCCATAACACATTGTAAGATAAAATGTATTCATACGCAGAGTTGGTATTGGAAGGATGATTAGAGGTGTGAATGGAATTTTTACACGTTTAGCTACTGATTGGGGTTAAAAAAGGGATTAAATTGTTGGTGTTATGTGTGATCAAAGGATTTTTTTATTGTGGTTGAAGGAAGTTGGAATTTGTTTGTTGTTGCGGCCTTTAGGTTGAAAAATAACACTTTTTGGGGAATCTATTAAGTTCTAATTGAATTTTCTCATTTTTTTAGGGAAATTAGGTATGGAGTCGTTTACAAATGACGTTTAAAGAGAGATGGGGTATAGGTTGGGAATAATATACTTAATTACTCAAAATTCTATTGTTATTTTCTGAAAAATAACCGTAAATTTTAGACGTCATTTATGAATGACCCCTATATGGTGAAATATTTCTGAAGCTATCTTCTGATCTTTCCAAAAAATATGCACCAAAAAACTCAATTATATTAAAAATATTTCCAAATCCCCCAAAATTGTCAACTCTGTGTCGCCAACACATCTAACATCGTCGACTTCTCTCTTCATTCCCCGTCTTGATGTCAAATATTGAAAAATTGAGTTAATAATTTAATTGAATCGAACCATCGCTGACCTCAAAGGTAAACGAATGTAATAATTTCATTCTCACTATAACAGCACCGTAAAAATGTTCTCGCAAGAACGAAAGAGGAAAAAAAATGAAATGCGACAGTATATATGATAAATTTGAGGTCGAAGAGCTTAGCTTATCTGTTGAGCAGTCGCAATATTTTTGCATAAACTCCTTCACAACTCGATAGAATCACTTATTTTTTTTTCTCAATCCATTCAGACATACAAGCGAGAAAGATGAAGGAAAAAAATGTAATTTAAATGTTTCACGATCTCATTTGCATTATTAAATTTATTTATTGATCGAAAAAAGTCAATTCTTGCAATAATAAATATTTTATTTTTCTCTTCGATTTCAACTCTTGTTGAAAATTTTTTTGAATTTTTTTTTTTGAGTTTACTGTATCGTAATTTTTATCTTAAGGATTTAATACTTTTTCTTGTACATTTTTATGAAGAATGTCTTATTGCGGAACCTTGTAAATCTTCTTTCTTACAGGAACGAGAAGGAACATGATATATTGGGAAAAAATGAAGATATTTTTTGGATGCAACAATGTTGTGTGGATGTTATGGGATGATAATAATATGCTCATTATTCACTTGATTTTCATTTAATTCAAGCATTTTTAAAAATTTTCAGGTCAAAATTTTGAACAAAAATTTAAAATCTTGATGCAAAGTTGACAAAATGAATTTAGAGATGTTCCAAAAAAAATCAAATAAATTCCCAAAAATTCATGAATTCATTACGCATCAAACAAAAATTCAATTGAAGCCTCAACACATAAATCAAGCTCTTATGATCATGAAACTAAAAACAAACTCATGTAATCCCCCCAAAACAAAATCAACAATCAAACTCAATAAAATCCAAAATAACTCCATTCTAATGGAATAAAAAAAAAGAAATGAAAACATTTTTATAATTGCCACATTTAGAATATATCATATAACACCCAACAGACTTTACCATTATCTTCGTGTTCTCAGGCTAGCAATATTTTTGCTTCAATCTCGCGTGCTGTCAATATATTAATATCCATAATACCAAGTGAATAAGAAAGAAATTGAGAGAAAAGGAAACAAAAAAAAATCTGCATCGAATTTCCATTAATCATAAATTCTCTTTCATGACTTTATTATTATTATTATTTGAAGGCATTTTTTAAGGTTTAGATTTCATTTGTAAAGTATTACCATTTTTTTTTTATTTTATTTTTTTGTAGATCAAACCTTTCTAAAACCTCAATTTAAATTTGATTTCTTTTTACTTTACTATTTTTTTTACTTCTTTTATGTGTGGATCATGGTTGGATGTATGTAGCTTTCGATGGATATCGAGAGATCGAAGATGCTGTGCGCCACAACTCAATCAACGTAAATTATTTGCTTAATGAAATCCATCTATTTTTGTACATTTTAGTTAGAAACTTTTTTGGGTTTAATTTTTGATACGTTTTGCATGATTTTTTTTTTCATAGTGTTGTTGGCTGGTCAAGAGACAAGGAAATATTTTTTTTGTATAAATTTGGTTTTAAATAATTATTTAAATTTAAACTATTTTAAAAATTTCATGAAAAAAATTTCAGATTTAATTTTTAATCACATTCATGAATCGCAGTGCTTCCAGCTCAAAAAGCTGGACCCCTTCCCCCGATTTATCTTTTTTTTGGTTTTAAATTAATTTTCCCTCTGAAACCAGCTAGATTCTATCTTTTTTAATTGTCCTGGCTCCGTCATGCTTTAAGTTCTTAATAATTTCAATAATTTTTTTATTTTGAACTTGAATCTAGTTCAAAATATTCAATATTTGTCATTTCTTATGACATAGATCTAACTTTTTTTGTTACAATTTCACAAAATAATTTTTTTCAAGTCACTTTATGCTGAACGTATCAAATAAGTTTATCAAAAATTGTACATAAATTCAAAATTAAGAAATTAAAAAAAAAAGTTTTAACTCACCAGAAATTGGATTAACCTGAAACGACGTATTGCTGGGTATCAAACTGTATCTAATTGCTGCATTAACATCCAAGTCCGCATCTTTTGCCTGAATAACACCAACAACAGCGCCACGTCGTAAATTCTCCTCAACAGTAAACTCATATGATGGACGTAAAAATTTCGGCTCATTGTCATTTGCATCCATAACATTAACAATTACACGCGCAGTAGCTGTTGCTGATGGAGTTCCATTATCACTAACCAAGACCGTTAAGTCATATCGATCTCTAGTCTCTCGATCGAGTGTTCCACGCAAGTATATCCAACCGCTATTTGGAAATATTCCAAATAAATCGAGCACTTCTGAATCACTCATGTTCTTATTTATTTTCTTTTGCTGTTGATTTGCTTGATTGCCATTTGCGGCATTTGCCAAACGGTAGGTAAGTCGTGCGTTATTCCCAGTGTCCAGGTCAACTGCATTAACTTGTAGAATCTAATAATATACAATGGGAAAGAAATAGAAATAAAAAAAAGAAGACATGAATACACAAGGCCTCAATAAATTTTCATATACATGTCCGTACGTATGTATATACATATTTTTTATTTTATTTTATTTGAAAATGGAATAAAATATCTATTGTATGTTAGAATATCGAAACTAGAGAGAGAGAGAAAGAAAAATTGAATGAGAGTAATAACATCAAGTTTTCTTAAATTTCACAAAAAAGAATTATTTTCATCATCATGAAAAGAAAATTATTTCAATTGATAGTCGACGAATAAATATTATTTTATTTCTTCTGTAAATCAACAATATTAGCTTTTATAAGCGTAGCAGTAGTAGAAAAAAGAAAGCACGACAATGATGCTGTAGATGATGATGATGATGATGATACTATGCCATCCATATTAAGAAGAAGTGAATAGATAATATCAAATAATGATATTTCATAATGAAATTATTAATTACGCTCCATATTTAGGTGGAAATTGGAAGACATTTATTATTGGTATTGGGAGGGACTGGAGTGAGGTTTTTTCTCTATTTTGAAGTTTTCAAGTAAAAAATAGAATATTGCCCGAAAGGCACAAATCGGATAATCGAGAGGAAATCCAGCCCCAAGCTGGAGTGAGGCCAGCACCACTCCGGCTTAAATTGTATGTCAGCTTAGAGCTGTCCTCACTCCGGCTTGGAGCCGCATTTCATCTTGATTATCCGATCTGTGCCTTTTGGGTTGGTGCATGATTGTTCATGTTTATTGAACCTAGGATTATTTTTTAAGGATTTTGAATCCCCACATCATACCACATTCCTATAGGATAAAGAATTAATATTGAAAAAATAAAAAAAAAATATTTTTTGCATTGACCTGTCTCATAACTTCAATTATTCAAAATAATAGGTTGGAATTCTATGTAAAAATTCATAGTACATCTACCAACCCAACATTCCAGCACATTAAACCCCATATCCCTATATCCCCATATCCCCTGGTCTTTCCACAAAAATTCCACCATCATCATCACAACTAAAACGTTTAATTCAAAAAATTAAGCTAAATATGGAATTCTCCCATAGAAGCACAATAAACGAGCCAGCAAAAAGGCAACAAAAAAAAATATGAAAGTCAATTAGATAGGTTCATCTTTCTTTTTCTGCAATCTCTATATGTATTAATATAACACATCATTTAGATAATATTTCTGTGAGCAGTAGAACATGAATATATCCACATACATCTTTCTCACTCTTCATTTCTCGCGCATTAACAATTTCGTGATGGCTCTTTTTCTTCGAAAAAAAAAATGTATAAAGAACTCCACAAAAAATGAAACATAACAGTATATATATATAGAAGAGGCAGTTTCTATGTTGTGTTAAAATTTTTTAGCTTCATGAGCCAGCATGATAGGAACCGTAAAAAATAGTTCACTAATGCCTGGCCATGAGAAAATGCTGACTCGGTGAAGAAATTTCAATGACTGCATGATATCATATACATAAGAAAAAAATAAAATTATTCTATTTCGATATATTGTGATCGTGTAAATTAATTCTATAGCACCGTGTATATGAGATACACACATATAGGACATGAATTACTTTTTCTTTTTGAGAATGCTCAAGACTGAACTTAAAGTAGAGTAATTGAATGAAATTTTTCTGCGATGAGCTGGATTCGTTGAAATTTAAAACTCCTTTATTCGCTGTAAAACAGTATGAGAAAATTATTAATGAATTTTTATGGAGGAAGTTTGAAGGAACTGTTAATGATTTTTTAATGTTGAGTATGAGGCGCATTTTGTTGAACTTATTTTGAATTATTGATTAAACTTTAAAGGTTTTGGAAATTATTTAAATTTTTTTAAACAGTGAGAGTTCAAGTCCTACAAAATTCCAAAAAAAATTTGAATTTATCTTTAACTTCATCTCTCATCCCCCAACCCAAACCGTCCCGAAATCCCTCAACAAATCTTAAAACATCAATATCCTTCAGATGCCACAACATTCACAAAAGAAGCATCCAACATGCATCACTGTTGCAGAAATGCAAAGAAGAAGTTGAAAAAAATATTAAAAAATAAATTTTACAAACAACAAAACATCAGAAGAAAAGAGAAATATATATGCATGCATTGAAATGTCTATTGTAGATTGATTAATTGATGATGAGGTCAAATGGAAGAAAGGAAAGAAGAAAATGTGCAACATAACATTACTTGAAGTCGTATGAAATTTGCAATAAATGTAAGAATAAGCGAGTAATGTGCATGTGAGGTTGATGGGGTCGTGGTGGGATGATGTTAAGTTTGAATTGAGATATTTGATGATTAGGTTCAAATCTTAAATGGAAGATTGTTAATTTTTGAGGAAAAATTCAAAAAAGTAGACATCACACCAGCACAACCCCCAACTTGAAGTCACCAGTAAGTCTTACATTTGTAAAATAAATTCGTTTCACAGCAGTGCCATTTTTAACAGATGTAAAATAAAATTAATTAATGTCGTAAGTTTAGGAAGAAATAAAAATTATCCGAAACTGTTCTTTAGCCCAAAGAACCCATGAGATGAGATTCCATTAAAGTTCAAACAATTTTTCTGCGCTTTATAACAAATCAATTAATTTCGTCTTCTGGCATTGCCTTCCTATGCTTCTTCTCATCCCATGCACTGCTGACTCTTTTTTTTTTTCATTTCTTCTCAATCTCTGAGAATGTAATTTTTATTTTATATATTTTTTTTTGTCGATGAAAAGACAAGATATATTCATAAGAACAAAATGTCTATTTGCATCTGATTTTGCATCATGTTTCACCAAATGACTATTTAAAAAACCATAAAATAAAGAAATATTGACAATTAAAGAATAAATGATCGTTCTTTCTGAGTTTAATTTAACATGATTGCATATGACTTTAGGCTTTGTCAATAATCCACTAACCATTCTCATGTGATTGAGTTGAGACTGATTGTTGCTGATGGTTGTAAGTTAGAAGCGCATTTTTTTTTGAATTTAAATGTTGAAATTATTTTATTTGAGAAAAAAATATTAGAAAAAGAATATCTAAAAAAAAAATATTGAGAATAAAAATCAAAACAGATAATTTTGCATTTTATAGGATTTGAACCTTATGCTTAGCTTAAAACCTTCAATAAATTCATCAATATTTTGAATTATTTTCCAAAAAAAGAGACGAAAAACTCTAATTATGATCAACTATCAAAGTTTCCTAAACCTTTCTAACCAATACCCAAACTGCCATTCCCAATACTCAACATTTCCTTTGCAATCCACCTCAAAAGTACTAAACAGTGAGTAACAAAAAAGTATCCATTAAAACTTTCTGTGCTCAGTTGCAACAAGAATAAAATTGAAATAAAAAAAGCATTTTTTTCTTGAGATTTCAATCTCTTTCCTTAATGAATTTGAATGATGTCATATAATTCATTTTGAATATCCACTCACCAAAAAAAAAAATCAAGGAGGAGGTAAAAGAATTAAAATTATCTCAAGGATCTTCACAATATTAAGATGGCTATCTTATAAAAATTGTGGTAATGCAACAAGTAAATTAATTTAAATGACAGAAATAAATAAATTTTTTTCTCATTTTCAATTCTTAATTTTTTTTTGTATTTTTATTTGTGAATTAGCACGATCGTTCATTGATCTTTTATGATGATTGAAATTGTGGGGGTTTTGCTGAAATTTTTGGGGGTCTATAAATTTTATTTTGATTATATTTCTTAATTTTTGGAAATTTAAAAAGTTATTTTTAATTTTTAATTCAATTTTCTACAATTTTTTAAAAATTTGAATTGTGAGTTTAAAAAATTAAAAAAAAAATCAAAAAATTATCAAAATTTCACATTTGAGTCGAAATCACTGCCTTACTCGAAAATACCTGCAACTCTCTCTCATTTTGTTTCGATAACTCTAATTTTCATCAAAAAAAATAATTTTAAAGTTGTTGTGAGGTAAAGAAAAAAAAATTTTTATGAGTATTTAATCGATATCTCATGCAGCTTTTACAAGCTCATTAACTCATAAAAAGCTTCTTTTAAATGCACATTAAGACGATCATTTACCTGTGAATTAATTGGCATTGATTCCAATACTTTGATAGTGTACTCATTACGTTCGAAGACGGGACTATAAAATAAAAATAAAAAAATAAAATAAAAAAAATGTAAGTAAGTTGGCAATGGAAAGGGTCTCGAGATAGATAAAAAAAGTTAAGATTTTTTTTTGCATTTGCTATGATTAACAACTTCTTACCTATTATCATTGACATCTTGCACCTCAACAAAAATCGTCAAATTCGATGACAATGGCGGTTCGCCTTGGTCCGTTGCCGTAACAATTAATGTATGACGTTGCGATGTCTCATAGTCGAGATGCTGCGATAATGTTAAATGGCCCGTTCGTGAATCAATATTGAAAAGATTATTTGATGTCAACATCGATGAAATTGAATTAGATGTGACGAGATTTGAATTTGACGAGAGAATGGATCCACCGTTTGATAAACGATAAGTGACAGTGCCACTTTTGCCTGAATCACGATCTGATGCTGAGACAACGTATAATGGCATGCCGAGTTCGAAATTCTCAGGTACGGAGATTCTCACAGTATTTGATTCGAATGTTGGTACGGAATCGTTGATATCCTCGATGTCAATATTCACCTGTAAAATTGTTAAATAATTTTTTTTTTTATTTTTTGTTTAAAATAAAATAAAATAAATGTGTATAAAGATTGAAAATAATGAGCATGAAATTTATTTAATTTTTTTTTTCTTGGTACTTTTCATTCTTTTGCTTTTCTTTCTTTATGTTCATTTCAATTGTCTTTCGTCACATTTTGTGAAATGTGTGAGCGACATTTTGAGTATTGAAATCAAAGAAACGAATGAAAAAAAAGTATCAAAAAAGCAGCGACTAAAGGAATTTTTTTGGATATCAGGGTGGGGATACTTGGTGTTGGAGACTATTTTTGGGGGTTTTTGTGGTTTATTTGAGAATTTATTTGGATTATATTATATAATTTTAATTAAATTGAAATTTATTAATTAAAAAGTGTTAAAAAAATTTTATTTGAAAGCAAATTTGTAAGAATAAAATAATTATCAAAAGTTTCAAAATATATTCATTGCACCTAAATATTGAATTTTGAAAACAATTTTTTTTTAGCGCATTTTTGAAAACTTGTTTTCAAAAAGGAAGCTCAATCATGCACTTTTATCGGTCGTTCGGGTCCCAATTATCTCTTGATCTAGACTTCGTAGCAAGCTCGGAATTGTTTTAATAGCTTCATTGAATGTTTTTATTCCCGCCGTTTATATTGAAAAGTCAAAAAACACTCATTAAATAGCTTAATTCATGGATTTTTTATTTCAAAAAAATATGTAAACAATGCAGGGCAAAGCTATGCTGATGATAAGTTTGAATTTTTTCTAACCGTTAAAAAATTTGAAATTTTTTTGACCGTTATTTCGGATTAAATTTTTTTCTTTTATACACCTTAATTAATTAACATTTAATTTTTTCATACAAAACAAATATAAGTGCGTTTAGAAATTTGAAAAATAATGGATGTGTTCAGAAATTTAAATTTTTCGCTGATGGAAAATTTTAAATTTCAAAAAACCGGTACTTATTTGCATTGAACATTATAAAAATCAATTTTAAAGGAATTTTGATCTTTAGTTTTAAACTTATTATTGAAATGCATTATGATTAAAGAAACAGCAATAGAGTTTTAAAACTCGACAGTCTTTTCTATTTAATCAATTGCTAATCGCTGCGTCAAAAATGCGCTGAAGTCCCTCGATATAAACGAGGACTTTTGTAATTTTTTCTATAATTTAATACTTATTTTTTTAAATTTATTTCAAATTTATAAAATTGAATATTATTTTTTTATTTTTTAACAAAACAAGAAAAACATCTTAAACCCAGTGTCTATCCCTAAATCCAAATATCCACTAACAAAATTCATCATCTTCTTCTTATTCCATAGGACAATTGCATTACAGTTGTTATTTAAATTATTTTCTCGATTGAAGCCAAAAGCAAAATAATTCGTTTGCTTAAAGAGAGAATTTTTTTTATTCGTTTGTTTGTTTAAAATAAATTTTTTAATGTGCTCCTGTCTCTTCTGTTACTGTTTGTTTGTTATTTTATATATTATTATTTTTTTTTGTCGAATTTGAATAACCAATTTTTTTTTTCTTTTCGTTTAAAAAATTTTTTATCTTTGAAAAGAAATTGTTTCTTTTCGTTTGTTGATATGCGATGAAGTATTTTTTTTTTTATATACATATTTTGGTTTGATGTCAATGCAATTTATATGCAGAATATTTCCACCATTTTTTTTTTTTTGTTTTTGGTGTGTCTTTTTTGTTTTTGTCGGACATTATTTATTTAGTTTTTTTTTTCTCTCCCTTCAGTTTTGTGTTCAATTGTTAATGCAACTTATTTAAATCCAAAGTTTCTTTTTCCATCGATTGCATTTAATTTTCAATGCATCATGATTCATGAAGGGAAAAAGAGACGCGACTTTCGCGAAAATGTACTTTAACAACTCGATTTTTATTATATTATAAAGAAAATATTTTGTGTGTACTGTAAAATGCAGTATGTACTGAATGAGGTAGGGACACGGAAGAAGAAGAAGAATGAGAGGAGGAGAAGAGACATACACAAAAAAAATATATAAGAACCAAAAAAAGAAAGAAATTTGTATTCAAACAGTGAGAGAGAAGGGCAAATGCTTAAACAAAACTATTATTGTCGTTTCGCTTGTCCTTGATCGCATCTTCTGGCTACTCTTTTCAGCTTTTAATACTCAACAGAAATTATACACGAAATTATTAGGTTCTTGCTACAAAATACTGGTATGGGAATTTTTTTGGGATTGTTAGTGGCGCATTTTTCTATTATTTATGCTTATTCTAAGATGGATTAATTTTTAAGGCTATGTAAGGCTTATAAACTGATTTATTCCTGAATCCAGGCCTCCAAAAGCCTTATTGTCAGATAATTATTTGGACTCATCAATATTTAATGACACTGACAACAATACACATGTTAAAGATCCAGAAATGATTTGTATTTGAATTTGAATTAAAATGCAAGAAATGTCCAAGAACATCATGGACTTATTTCTGCAAGGAACATATAAAATTTCCCAAGATTTCATACATTTTAATATTTAATACCAGTGTCCCGACTAAATCTACAACAATACAGACAGACAACCATTCAAAAATCATAAAAAAAAACTTCATAAAAATTCGTTCAGATAATAAATTCTCAAAAAACCACATTTAATGAAAGGGGACGACGTAATATGATATGATTCTTCTTCCTTGTAACATAACATTGAACAAAAAAAAAAGTATATAGACAGTAAATTACCTGAGTATGCCCATATGATGGCGGATCACCACTTGTTGCCTGAATATTGAGTAAAACTTGAGATTTTGTCTCGTGATCGAGCAAATTAGCCACTCGTATGTTTCCCGTCACTGGATCAATGTTAAAGAATGCATTCGGATCACCCGAATAGATAGAATAACGAACAGCACCGCGGCTTCCTGCAAAATTAAAAACAGAACATATAATTTTAATGATTTTGTGAAGAGAAGAAAAATATAAAATATAAAAAAAAAGATTTATTTTCACAAGAACTCAACATAAAAATTAGCTTTTTTAGAATGCCTTAATTAAGTATCATTTTGAAGAATTTATCAGCCGTCGATTTGCAAATGTTATCCAATATACGAATTGTAAAACGAAGCAAAACGAAGAATTAAAACAAAATAGTTATAAAATAAGAAAGACTGAAGATTCTAGGCGCTTCAATTCATTTGTATCGTTTATAGCCACATTCAGATTCTTTTTTTAAAGAAAAAAAGTCGTGCAAAGGTCGTAAAAGAGTCAAATTCAACCGAGTATCAGTTCTGTATTTTCGAGCTTCTCTTTTTTTTTATTCAACAAATCGAAATGGAGAGAAAAGAATGGAAATATTCAGCCTGCTGCTGTTGCTGCTTCAAAAAAAGAAGTAAGAAGTACTTACAATCAAGATGTGTTTATTATAATATTTGATTATAGACCTTTTAATGTTTCTTCATCTCTCTGTCTCACTCCAATCGCGTACCTCCCTAATATATCTCTTTTCATTATTATGGAGTGTACAGTACTATGTTATTCAGACTGTTCAGTTTAGCATTCTTCACTCTTAGGATGAATATCTATTTGAGTGAGTTTTAGTTTTCATTGTTAGCTGGAATTTGTGGAATTGATGTGCTTTTGGGGGTTTAGGGGTTGCATATAGTCTTTTCTGATTATTTTGTAATAAATTTTAATTATTTCTTTTTTCATTTATTTTTTAATGAAAGATAAAAAAGTTCTTGAAATAAAATAGAAATAAAAAAAAATATATAGTAGTAACTGCAGATCAAATATTTCACCACTTTTTTTCAGAATATTTATAGGATTTGAACCTTCAGTTATGCAATGAATTATTCAATATTATAAACTTTACAAAATTGCATCATGATCAGTAATAAGTATTTTTTTCTATGTTTTGTTTGACAGATCATTCATAATAATAATTATAATAATAAGGAAAAATTTTGTTGATCAAAATTTAACCGCAATTTTATTAAACTCAAAAATCAATTTAAATATCAAAATTGGATATTAAAATGCTTTCTTAAGTCCATCAACTTCTTTAGTTCTGCAAACTTAAATCATCACAGACTCACTTTAAAAATTAAACAGAATGCAACAAGATGCAACAACAGCAGAAGAGAGAAAAAAAAAAGATTTAAACAGAAATTAATTTTAAAACCTTTGTTTTCGATCCAAAATTCCCAAGAATGGAAATTGTGCATATAAACTAAGGTTAAATGTCTCTTTTTTCTCTTTCATTTTTTCACTCTTTTTTTGTTAAAATTAAATTATTTATTCACTTCTTCTTTTCACATCTCTCCTATTTGCTCTGCAATGTAAAGATATATATGCATATATGATTTATATTGTACTATAAGCGAAACACAATTCCAAAAATGTCTACATTTACCATATTATACTACCATCTTTCCATCTTTCTTCTTAGTCGCCTCATCAGAGATCGAGAAATAAAATAAAGATGGTAATGGTGGAGGATTTGAGGTTGTGGGGGGATTGGAAGCGCATTTTTGAAAGTGTAGATTTTTTTTTTTTTTGATAGACTTATTCAATGGCAAAGCCAAGAATTTTTTTGAAGGATGTTTTCGTACTTTTTAACATTTTTTCGGCTCTAATCAAAAAAAGTTGAATAACATCTAGGAAAATCTGGTGAGTACTTCGAGAAAATTAAGGCAGGAGTGACCCTAAAAACTTTCAAGATTCCATAATTCATTTTTAGCTATTTTGCAAAGGATGAGCTTACAGGCTGATAATATGGTGGAGAATAAAGTCTGAAAACCTGATAAGCTGAGGAACTGACGTGTTGACAAACCGACAGACTGACACAGACACAGCAGAAGAGAACGAAAGTTATTTTAAAATATTACTACTAACCCAGACGGACAAACCATCTTCATGACCACCATCACCCCTCAAATTCATCATCAACAATGCTATGTAGCAAAGAAGAACAGGAACAAATCATGAGAATGAGTATTAATGTGCCTATTTTTATTCCCTATTTAAGTGCGAGACTATCGTTGTGAGGGCATTGAGTATCATAGTCGTGTGGGTCAACAGCTCTTTATTCAATTTTATTTTTAATGAATGCAAAACATTCAAGACCCCATAGACTGCCTGCTTGTTATTGTTGTTGTTGTTGTTTTTTTAAAAGCCCTCCCGACAAGATAACAGAATCAGCTTCCTTTTCCATTCAGTTCTCATTTCTCTATCCACTCCGATGTGACTCTCTAATCAGGTAAGTTTTATTTAATTGCTGTATGAATAAAGCTCTTTTGTGTTACATTGCTGTGTATATGCATGCACATAAGGAGGTACAAAAGTTCAAAACTATGCCTATATTTGCATTTTTTGTTACTCACTCACTTACTGCTTGATAGTTTAGGTCTTTTTTTGTTTTGTTGCAATTATTTAAATTTAAAAAATAAAACTTTGCAATTTCTAATCTCGCTTTTATCTTTCAGTTTCTCCTTTGCCTTTTTTTCTCATTCTTGCCATTTTCACTCAAATTTAAGGCAAATTAAGAAGAATAAAGTATGGGAATATTTTGGAGATTATTTGATAAAAGCGCAGTTATATTGAATTTGAATTTAATTATTTTAGTGTGGAGGTCAGGAGTTAGCCACTTAAGTTTTGTGTGCATTGTGATTTTGGTGATACAAATCTTTGTTTGGATGTAGAAAGTTGGCATGACTGAGGAATTTAATTGTTGGAAAAGTCGAGGTGGTAATTAGGATTTAAAGAAAGTATGCTTTTGAAATTAATAGGAATTGAACTTACAACTTTAAAAACTTTTATCAAAATGACTAAATTGCTTAGTAAAAGTTCAAGAAAATCCTTTAAAATATGATCGAAATCTTATGAGAAAATTGCAAAAAAAGTATTTAAGGTCCACTAAATCGGTAGCACAAAACATCTCCAATAAAAAAATTTCAAAGACTCATGACACATGCTATACACAATAAATGCTTTTCAATCAAACTGATTATTGCTTAAATTGAAAATGAAGAAAAAAATACACAGAAAAAAACTCAAAAATGAAAAGATGATTAAGTGTGCAGGCCGAGTGTGTGCAGGCAGAGGAGAATTGAAACAAATGAAATAAAAAAATGAAAAAAAAAAAAAAATTATAAAATTACTCGACGAAAGAGCAAAAATTTTACACTTTACTTTTCATTAGCACCAAAAATATTTAACAAGACACCATAAGAAATGTTGAAAATTGCTCAGACACAAAATTTTTCGTTTCTCTGAAGAATTGCATACAGCATGAAGAAGTAAGACAACAATTGAAATAAAGAATTTCCACCTTTTTTTCCTCTCCTTTTTTATATGAAAATAAAAAAAAAAATATTTAGTTTTTATTTTATTTCATATTCATTGTCACAGTCAGAGTCGAACGGATAATTAAAAGTATTAAAGGTAAACATTTATGTCATCTAGTGCCTGCAGAAATGACATTATGCTTATTGTGTTGTATAGTGCAGTGCCAATTGTTCTTTTTTTTGCCTATTGTGACATTTAATATATATTATATTACATTATCATCGTATTCGTATATGTCGGCCTATTTCACAACAACAGAATAATTAAATCAATAGTCCAGAGTTGGTTGGATGGGTTGATGGGTTGATGGGTTGATGGGTTGATATGAATTTTTTAGGTAAAGATAGCTTCTAAAATCCAGATCAAGAAGTTGTAAAGGTTATGGCAGATGTAGTCATGAAAAAAGACAATTATAAATGTGTGCCTATAATATACCTCAAAAAACTAAATTAATTAAAACTAAAATTTATCTACATGAAGTTTAAGAGCATGTATTGAATTATTTTTTCATAGAACTAACGATTTAGGATGCAAGATTTTTTGAGCAAAAAATCAAAAACTCCCTCAACCCCCTAAATTTTCTCATACAAAAATATTTTTGACCCAATCAGCACACTTGAAAATTTTTAACTTATTCATACAAATGAAATACTTAAAAGTATTTTAGCAGTTTTAAACTGTTGTATACTAGTAAAAAAATAATATTTTGACCCATTTTATCATCAAAGATCGCATTAATGACATTACAGACTTAAATTTCTATCCTTGATCAGCTCATCCAGAAACTTAGATAACAACACTGCAATAGACGAAGAGAATGCTCCGCATTGACTTTACGAGAGGAGGAGGAGGAGGAAGGTAAAAAGGCACAAGAAGAATTATCTCAACGATAATCTGCATATATGCAAATAATAACAATAATATGAAAAAAAAATTCCATCTGAAGGATTTTTATATAAATTTAAATTTAAATTAATGGCAGGAAAGTGCATTGAGAGCTGGCTAGAATATCATTTTGATATTCGGTAAATAAATTATTGTCAACATTCGTCAGACGAATCGGTGGAATTGAAAGGCAGGCAGTCAAGACTCAGGTCTCATCTAATATTGAAAAGAATCTTTTCTTAATATTTTTTTTTTTTTTTTAATTCTCATTTCTCTTTCAATATAAAATAATATTTTTTTTTTGTCGTTTCATTTGAGGAATGGCACATGAAAAAAAAGCAGAACCCATTATTTAATGATCAGCCAGATCGCGATGTGTGCCTGTTCACTTTTGGGATATTCGCTAAGTCTGTTCATTCCGGGATGTCAGCGACATTGTCGTTATATATTTTGAATATTATCAGTCGTTTTAAATCTTTATTATATTCCCTTCATTGACTTCTTATTTTTTTTTTGTTGCTGTTGTTCCTTCCACCATCATGCTCTTTTTCCCTTCACACAGAACTTGTTGCTTTCCTCTCTTACTCAATTGCTTACTTAAATAAAAAAAAAGACCTTCTTGTGTGCTTCATTCTTTCTTCAATTCTGGTATGAAATTGCAATTTAGTGAGGACAAAATTAAACATATACTTATATTCACAAAAAGATGCCAATTGAATGGCAGTCAACGAGAATTTTCATTTTTTTTTCAAGTGAATTTTATTATTGAAATATGCTTGTTGGTGATGTGATTTGATATTCATTTTGGACTGGTAAATTTTTTGAAGAGAGGGGTAATGGTTTATAGTCAATTGGATTATGGGCAGTTCAGTTAGTTCGCTTTTTAGGGGGAAGGGGGTCTTGGATTTTGTAACAGGTCAAACAAAAGAAAAAAAAATACATACAAAAAACATAACAAGAGGGGAGGAGGTCTAAAAAGTCGGTTTTTTGCGTAACGTCCTAAGTAACGACCCCTTATGAAATGATTTTAGAAAATTTTATATTCTGTGCTTTTTTTCACTTATTAAGCTAACAACAGTTCTCTTCAGTTCTTATTCAAATGAAAAAATCACAAATTTATCCCATGAAATGCGCTTCCATCATTCATCACCCTCTTTTCACATGTCACAATCCAAAAGATTTATTTTGTTGAAAGACACAAAAAAAAATTCAAAAAAGACGAAAGAAAATCATCTATCAAATAATGAGGGATCCTCGGTGCATTTCTTTTTTTTCTGTCGCTGTTATTTTGAATCTTGAACAGTGAAAATTTTTACAATATTCAAATTTTTTTCTCCTTTTTGTTTATGTTGATTTTGATTTACATTTCTTTTTCTTCAAAAAAAATCTTTTATTTTCTTAAACAAATGAAAAAAAAAATATTTCTTGGGATTTTGGTTATTTTTTTGTTTTTATATTCCCTTCGATTTTTGTGACTTTGGCATCATCACAAAATGGATATATGTATATAAGAAGACGATCAATGTTGCATTGCTGAAAAGAATTGAACAAAATTGTCGTCTTTCTTTCAATTCTGTTACTTTTTTTTCATGAAATATATATTTATATATACTTATAAAAACAGTTCAAGCGATTTACTTTGAATTGATTGTCTTTCTTCTTTAAAAACTTCTTGATGCTGCTGTTGCTGCTGTCGAAAATTTCCAACTTCTTATTCATTTCTTTCCCTACCGATGCCTTTGCATTGGACTTAAATTTGGGAAAATTGGGAGATTTATAAGTTTGCAGATTGTTTGGAAGGATGAAAAACAAAATAATCAGCAAAAATGAAAAATTTTTAGGTGTAAAAAAATTTAAATTTTTAATTTAACATAACTATGAGATTTACATGAAAGTTAGAATTTATTCTAAGTCGTTTAAAAATTTGAATTTTTAAAAATACGTTAAAAGTCTATGATTTTAAATCTGTCAAAAGTTAAAATTTTAAGATCATTCAAATTAATAATAAACATTTTATTAAGTAAAACTAAAAACTGCGCCTCAATTCCCCATTCAAACAGCATCAGAATAAATTTCCAACTTTTTTCCCAAATGTCGTATTAAAAGGCCAGAAATTGAATGCAGAGAGACACTTCGCAAAAATATTTCTCGTTTTCGTAATTTTTATTTGTTTGATTGTTTTAACATTTCCCTTTTTGCTTTTCGCGCACAGCATAGCATTTTTATATAAAACTTATTTTTTTTTTTCGGTTGAGAACTTGCAAGTCAAATGCAATCTTACTTCTTTTTGGGCAAAAAAAAAACAGTCAAAGTACAGATTTTTGGTTGCCTTTTTGTTGATCTTCGTCTTTTTTTCACGTAAAACGTTTATTGGATTTTAAAAATTTAAGCCTCGAAAAACTGACAAAGAAAATTTTTCATGAATATTTTTCCAGTGGGAATTTTTCCTTTCATCCCGAAAAAAAAAATAATGCAAAATAATTTTGTATTCAATAAGAAATCTTTTTGGTAATTTTTTTAAGGGAAAGAAAAATAGTTCATAATTTATTTTAATTTCATTTCTTACTTTTCTTTTCTCTCTCTCTCTTTCAACACAAGAGGTATCATTGGAATGTTCTGGAGAGAGGTACATACAGAAACATAAAGGAAAAAAAATTGTACTTGTTTTAAGAAGGTAGTTTGTGTTATGGGTGATGCAATAGAGATTGAGAGAGTTGTAATGGCGCAGTTGCATGTTTTTTTTTAAAGATATTCATAATTTTATGCAAAATTCAAATTTTTAACGGATTTTAAATATTTAAGTTTTCAACAGTTTTAAAACTTTTGAATTTTTAACAGTTTTGTAAAATTTGAATTTTTAAATTCCTTTATAAGATTCAAATTTTAAAAGTTAATTAAACATTCAAATTCTGAACTCCTTTGGTAAAATTTAACAATTAAATATTCATCCAGACAACAGTCAACCCAAAATGACCTCTTGACCTCTCAATCCACACAAAAGCCCACCTTAAAAAATCAAAATACATAGTAATCTCAAAAATACACAAAAACAGCTTTAATTTTTTCACTCCCGAATTAAAAGGTACAATAAGTCCGTCCACAATTCCAAGAGAGAAAGAAAAAGGTGCACGAATCATTGAATTAATAATTGCGCGAATTTCTTTCTGTTCAGCACACAACAACGAGAGAAGAAAAAAAAATACAGAGTGCACAGATTACCATATTTAATTTCAAACATGGACTTTCGGGGGTCTGAGCAGCAACATAACAGGATCAATTTTAATGATCAATGAATCCCAAATACATTCTTTAATTTTTTTCTGTTCATTCCTTTCTTTCTCTCGCTTACTTTTTTTTCGATGCTTTTCTCGCATTTACTTTATGCCAAAAAGTCCACAAGAATTTATTTTGCATACAAGAAACCAATTAGTTTCGAAAGAGAAAATGTATTTTTTTGTCTGTTCTGTTGCTACTTTTTTTTTTTTGTTTCGGCAGAAAGAAGAAGTAACTGAACTGCTTGTTTTTTTTACGCGATGGGATTTTTTTTTTCTCTCCTCTTTCACTTGATGAGCGCGTTTGTGTATAAAGGTCAGGTGGAGGGAACTGCCTTGGGGTGATGATGTGATGATGATAATGATTTTGAGTGGTTTGGATTGTTATGAGATGGGGGATGTGGAAGATATGATATAGCGACATAACTTCAAAATTTAATTTGCTTTGTAAATGGTCAGATTTAAGGATATAATTTAACGTAGACCATTTTTATTTGAAAGGTGAGCTTAAAAACTACTTAACGCCCTCTAAAATAGACCCTAGTTTTTATTCACATCAAATTCCTAACACAAGAATCCACAACCCTCTAATCTAGCTTTCCACTCCCGCCTTTTTGTGATGCTCTTACTTCAATCCAAAGTCAACAACTAAAAGTCAAAAAATCCAACACAATTTGCTTAAATTTACATTCCCTTTCATACTAATTGATGATATTTAAATCTAATAAATACAATGAAAAGGCATTTCGCAGCATAAAGCAGAGAAGAAACAAAGGAAAAACCTAAAAGTCAAATTTTTATTTGAAAAATTCTTTTTTTTTCTTTAAATTTAAATTATTCATTCATTTCAATGTCTCATAAATTATTATTCATTCCGTCTTGAGAATTTTTTTATTTTTTGAGGAGAGACAGCAACAAAAATGGCATTTGCAAGAAATAACAAAAAAATAAAAATTGATCGCTGATAACTGATAAACGAGGGTAAATAGATATTAAATCGAGAGAATAAATTCTCAACTTTAAGGCAACAAAATATGCAAATCAGTGATGGAAATGAAAGCAAAAAAAAAAAAAAATCTTACCTGAATTGCTAGATGTTGCAGATACAGATCCAATGATTGTATTTCGTTTTGCATCTTCACGTACAGAAAAGTTGTAACGTGTGTGATCAAATATTGGTGGACGTTGTGATGAATCAATGATGCTGATAAAAACTTCTGCATCTTGTGCTGTTCTCAAGCCACCACCATCAATTGCTGAGATATTAAGTCGATGATATGGCTGATTTCGACTCGACAACATATTTGGACGTGCAACAAAAATTTCACCACTTCCACGATCAATACGAAATATTCCGGCATCATTACCAGCAACAATACGATATGTGACCGTACCAAAACGTCCTGAATCGGGATCACTTGCTGCAATTACAACAACGGACTCTGATGTTGGCGATGCCTCTCTTAATGACACATTGTATTCGCGTGGGTAAAAAATTGGCCTATTGTCATTGAGATCTGTAACTTGTATTTTAACTATTGCTGTTGTACTCAAGCCACCTGTATGGGAAAGAAAAATAATAAATAATAAAAAAGCCATTAGTCGAGTGTCTGCAATTACGAATAATTGAATTTTTTCAAGAATAGTGAAATGTTGAATGAATGGGGAGATGGTAAGGAGAGCAGATTGTCTAGCTGATGGGAAAATTTGGTGGATGGGCTAGCAAATTACTTGAGTTTTTGGAGTTTTACAAATATTTTTGATACAATTAGGTTGAAGAACGAGTTAATTTCATATTTTGTAGGATCTTTCATTTTTTTGAGGTTACAGGTGATGAACCTTGATTTGAACAGAGCAGATTTGAATAACCAAAAATTTTCCTTACAAAAATTTAAATTATCATTTATAACGGTCTTTTCTCATACGTTTCGATTTGAATAGAAAAATTTTGGAACAAAACAGCTGTTCAAATGAGGATCCCCTGTATACTTCTAAGGCAAGGGTAATTCTTGAATTTATGATAATTCTTGAATCCAAATAATATCACTCTAAGATCTGGATTCCAAAAATTTCATTCTTGGTTTAATCCAAAAATGCAGTAAAAATTCCAAAAAATGCGCCTTAGCCACCCAACAAATCTCTTCCATGACTTTCCAACTTGCTATATTTATTCTTCTCTATATACGGGCTTCGCCGAAAAAAAAATGTTCGTGAGTGACGCTTTGTTTTTCTTATTTTTCTTTTCTCACTTAAATGACCCAAATTTCAAAGTTATTTTTTCTGATACAGAATAAAAATCCCTATCTTTTGCTGTATATACCATAATTTAAAGTTTTGTAATTCTCCTTAAAAATCAATTTTATTAAGCGTCACTCACGAACAATTTTGAGGATTTTTTTCATATTTCGTCGAATACTCAATCGTAGATTATGAAATATATTTTTTTAGATAGGGAATTTAATTATCTATCGAATGAGTTAAAACAACTCTATTATTAAAGCTTTGATTAAAAGTTATGAACGAAAAACTGATTTAATTTTTCCAACGGATTTTTTTTATTTGAATTTTTTCAATGAAAAGTTTGTGTGTTAAATTTTAAATTAATAAAATATCACTTAATATTGATGCTAGAGCTGTAAAAGTATTCTAAATATGTTCAAATTTAAATCAATATATCTATATGAGGTCATATGGACAGAGTCCGCCCCAAAATCGCCCCAAACAAAACTAACACCATCAAAATTTTCCTTTGTTTCCGGTATAAAAAGTTTTGATAGTGTTAGTAAATTTTTAAAATTTAACGGTCATTTTCTTATATGACCTCATATATATATATTGAATTTAAATAATTAATATCCTCAAATCAAATTAATCATAATAAAATAATGAATCAATGAGTTTTTTAAGAAATAATTTTTTGGTCAAAATTCAAATATTTTTTATCCGTTGGAGCGAAATTCCTTAAAAAAACGGCGAGGCCCATACAATTTATTTTATTCTGCTTTACTTACCTCTATCTGTTGCGATGATCGGAAATTCATAAGAATTTCTCGTTTCATAATCTAAATCGCCTGAAATACACACTTCTCCAGTGTCTGATCGAATTTCAAAATCGCTTAGCTTCTTCATGCCCTCCCCAAGGGTATAGTTTACAATGGCATTTACACCACAGTCGAGATCAGTTGCTGAAACCTATGAGAAAAGGAAATGAAAATAAAATTATAATTTAAGAGATTTTTTTTTTTTTTTTTGTATAATTGAGAAATAATTCATTTTTGCTCGTTTTGCTGTGTGTCGAGCGCTTACAGGCGTGCTTTTATAGACTTTTATCTATTTTTCAATTAAATTATATTATGTATTTTTTTTTGCTATGTTTCCGTGCAAGAATCATTCACGAACAATTCTAAATTAAACAAATCATAAAATTTATCTATAGACATTTAATTTGGTTTTAAATTGATAAAAAAAAAATAATAATTCAGATTTTTTTTCCACTCTCCTCACCCATAAAGATGCAATAAAAAAGAATTTCTGTGGTTTTGGTTGCTCCCAAGCCTAAACAGCACACAAAGCAATTCTGGCATAATAAGAACATTTAAAGTATTCTTTCTTGCGATCGTTGTGTATTATTTTATTTTATTTTTTCGCGAAGTAGCCTTAGGCAATAAAAATGAGGTAATGTATTTTGTGCTGTAAATCTGCTTTTGATGTTATTTCGTATTTTGTAATGAATATTTTATTTTTTATTTGAATTTTTTTTTTTATATATTCTTTGACGCGGCAATTTATTCGCTCTTTCTCACTCACGTTAATTCTCTTAGAGTCATTGAATGACTGAATGACTGACTAAATGTGCATTTCGGGTGAGAGAGAGAGAGAGAGAGAGAGACCTCATATGAAATTTCAACACCATTTCGATTATTTATTGCCGTCTTGCACCAAATTGCAAAATATTTCTTTTTTATTTAGTTTTCTGTGGAAAAGCTACAAAAGAATGGTTTTTAATGCAGTATTTGTTGTTATTGACCGAGTTAAGGATTTTGGGGTTGAAATATTAGGAAGTAAGCTCAAATTTGGATATAATGATGATTTTGGATAGTATGTTCGTGGGAGCTCTAGTAGTAGTCATTTAATAAGAATTTATCTAGCTCTAATTAAGCATTTTCAATATTTTAGACCTACAAAGACATTTTAATGTCTGAATATGTGATTCTGTAGTATTTTTGAAATTTTTTGGAACTGCAAAATACTTTAATAACTTGCTATCTAAATTTTAAAAACGTATTAAAATTCATGAACCCCTAAAAAGTTTCAAGCCTGAAAAGAAATCCATATACTACTCGGGACTGTTAATTTTCTAAAGCTGCATATTTTGTCTCTATTCTCTTATTTATTGCCATTCAAAAACAGCTATATCGGATCTATACATTTATTTGTTGCACTGCCTAGCCTTGAAATAGAAATAAAAAACTATAAATTGTTGCCTTTTGGATATATGGCAATTCTATCTCACTCGCTGTAGACTTCATAGCGTCAAAATTACATTTTTATGATTTAATCTATTATTTTTTATGTAGCTTTAATCGGTTTATAAATGCTAAGGCACTAAATATTAAATTTGTCTTTTGGAATAGCTACAGAATGATTAAGATATTTGAAATATTTGTGCTTGTTTTATTTTTGCTCGAAACAATCTTAAATCGATCAGCTGAACAAATTTGGAGTTTTAAACAGAATAATTTAAAGTGGAACAAATGCTTATCATTGGCAATTGACTTAATGAAATAACGCAATTTTTTTTTCTTGTGTCTTTAATTGGGTAATAAAATCTGTCTGAATTCATTTTCTGATATGAACAAGAGACCACAAAAAAAAGAGTTTAACGATTAAAATCAGGGAGTGTCAGTGGTTTCGATCACGACCAAAATCAATCACACAGCAGTGACGATTGGTCAAACATGATCGCGATTTAATTAATTTTTATAGATTTCTTTGAATGATTTTTTTAAATGGAGGTTTTATGAATGCAGTTGAGGCATTTTATGTTTTTTTTTTTTTGCTTTTATTTGTATGGATAGATTGGTGATGGATGTGAGGTTTATGGGTTTTTAAGATGCGGATTTCCTTGGTCGCGGATTTTTATGGTGAATTTTTGAATTTTTGGTGAATTTAGGAAGAAATTTGTGTCCAATTTTGGAAATTAATGTTTAAAGATTACAACAGTTCCAAACAAATTCCATCAAATTACTAACCAACCAAATCAAAAGATCGCTCATAAAAGAATCTATTGGGGATCCACGATTTGAGTAGTTGTTTGGTTCCGGAAAAATACTACTCAAATCGAATTGCCTCAAATTGAAACGTATGAAAAATGACCGTTAAAAAAGAAAATTTGAATTTTTGTGTGGGGACACTTTAGTTACTCAAATCGAAAAAACTCAAATCGAGTCAACTCAAATCGAGGATCCCCAGTATTAGAATTCCAACAAAACAATGCAAAAAAAAAACCATCAACCACAAGCACTAAATCATAAGTTTTAATATAAACAGCAAAATAAAAATAAGAAACAATAAACAGTAAGATTAGGTGGCAATAAATAACTAAAAAATCTTACAGCATTTACAGCAACAGCAACAACAAATGAAAACCTCACAAAGCCAATCATCCCATCAATCAATTATCGATGATCATCAAGTAATGTTCAACACTTCAAAGACAAATACAATCGAGATGAGAGAGAAGGGGAGTAGAGATGATATGAAGCCCGAAGGAATCATTTAGACTCTCCACAGAATGCAAATTAACTAGTAGCCAACATTCCAATTTTCCAATAAATGAAAATCTTTTTTTAAAGCGTAAAAAATGTGTATCGAACGTAACGAAAAAAAAAAACAAGAGTTAATGACGCTCATATGGATAATGCATATTATCATGTAACGAAAAATCACCTGCATTTGCAGAAGGAGAAAAAAAAATTTTTATAAAATAAAAATCTGCCAGTAGAAGGATGGATTTAAAACGTGCACACACTGTGTATGTGCACAAAACAAAAGTGCAGTAGCAATTCCTTCGGGGAATTATTATAAAATAATATGAAAATGAAACATGCATATAACTTCGAGACCGTGGCAGTCGATCACTTGTTGATTAAAACAACGACTGGAAATATCGTCGTCTTATGGATTGTTTTACTTTATTATTTTCTTATTTTTTTTTTTCACCAACTTTATCTTGATTATTATTTTTTTCACGCAAATTTATTTATGTTTCATGAACACTTTCATTTGATTGAATTATCATTAAATTTTAATGTAATATTTTATATTAGACATTTATTTTTCATTATGTCAGATATTAAATTGAATCATTAATGAAAATAGAGTTGTGGATCAGTGTTGGGTAGATGGTGGGATGCGGTACGGGAATGAATTGTAAAACTGCGCGGAAGCTAGTTCAATTTTAAGGGAAAGTTTCATTTATTTTTCGCCACTGCTTTGCTGTATTCTAATTTAAATAATAAATCTAAATTTAATTCATATTGTCAATAATAATTTCAACTTATAATTTTTAAGTAATTACCTAATTAATTTTTAGGACAAGTCATCAATTTTTTTCGGATTTAAGTTCAAAATTTTTTGAAAAAATCAAAAAAGTCAAAAAGTTGAATTTTTTCTTTAAATAAATGTCAAAAAATGAAATATTTTTGGAAAAAAAGGCCAAAAATTTTTGTAAAAAATAATCAAAAAGCTCAAAAATTTTAAAAAAAAGTCAAAAAGCTAAAAAATTTATGTAAAAAAAATCAAAAAGCTCAAAAATTTTTGGAACTTGAATTTATAAAAATTTCTTAAATAAAAATTTCAGGAGAAATTCAATGAATTCGCCAGCTACCAATTTCATTTCATAACATCGTAAGAAAAAAATTACACTGAAAATTTATCAGAAATCAATTGTAAGAAAAAAAATAAATACTTATTTAATATTGACTATATTAGTCGCCTATTGATGCATCGATAATTGTCTATGAAATTATATAAGCATGAAATAATTTTTTTGAATTCTCTCTTTACTTTTTTCCTTTTTCCTATTCGAGGCAGAACCTGCTCGCACATATTAAATTTCGCTTTCAACTTATACACTAGTGTTGCTGTTGTTGACGATGGTTACTGCCGCTTCATAGTGCACAGTGATTTTATAAATTTATTTTCTATAAATTGTTTTTAATTCATGTAGTATTGAGAGGTAAAGAAGAAAGAAACATAAAAGAAGGCATTACTGCGTGTAAAATTTTTTTTTAATATGTAATTGAAAATAAGGAATGAAAGGTTTGATTTTGGGATAGTGAATTTGGCTGGGTAGGAATTTTTTTTACAATAAGATTTATTGAATTTCTGGGTTTAAATACTTTATGAATCTTTGGTATTGCAAAGGCTTTCCCGATGCTGGGAACGAGACAAGGATTTCCCGGTATTTCCCGGTCGCGTCCCGTCCTGGGTCCCGAATTTTTTACTGGACCAGGACTTAAGATTTACATAAAATATTATTGCATTAAATTCCAAATGAATGATTTTTTTCTAAATTATTTAAAATTTTTTAACATTTGTCTTCAAAATAAAGCAAAAAATCAAGAAGCATAAAATTAATTAAAATTTTTCTGAAATATTGATAGTCTAAGACTCGCATAATTTAAATTAAGAATAAGTTCATTTATGACTATTTTAATATTTTCAATCAACTCCTAATATAACCAGAAAAAATGCAGTTTTAGGAAGATTTTTTATCACATTATTTTTTGTAATCTGTCACATTTGATTAGGTTTCTGGTATTTTATTGCAGCTACATATATAGCTCTGATGATGATGAAGTGTTATTTTTTTGACAAATAATTTGAACATTTATTCATATTTTTAAAAACTTAATTTGACAACCTGTTTGACAATTTTTTTAATAATTTATATTTTTTAAGGTAAATTGAATGAAATTTGTGTTAAACTAACAATTAAAAAAAATCCTTTACTAACCTCAACCTAACTCTTAAAATCTTCCTTTAGTGATGCAATTCTACATCAAAAAATTCCCAACTTAATTAAAACAATTTCACAATGCATTCCAACTCGCATTTAACAAAAATCCACCTGCGTTTAGTTCCATCTCCCCATATCCCACGACATTTTTTAACTTTTTTATTTCTTCTCTTTTTATCGAGTTGAAAAAAAAAAGTTGATAAAGAATTTCTTTTTTTTCTATAATTACAAAACACACAAAGCATAGCACATGTGAAGCAATTTTTTATTGCACTCATGATCTTCAGCTACCACTTGAAGATAGGTGAATATAGGAGAAAAAAATGAGAGAAAAATTCTATAGCAGTCAAGTTCCATTTATTTAGTAAAAATAACATCACATCCCATTAAGAGTTATTACATTTGCGCAATTTTATGACGTTTTATGCGAATACTGTCATGGGGCATTTAAGAATCTGATAACGTACGCGTATTAAGCAAGTTGTTTCGCATTAATGGAATAAATAAAAAAAAATAAAAATAGTTATAAGGTACCATGAAGTATCTTGATATGGTAAATGCTCGTCTATAAGAGCGATTCAATCTAGGAGCAATGAAATAAATGCTTTATTGTTGGGTAGACAGAAGTTACATTTTTATGCCATTAAACCGGATCCACGCAATCATGCCAATATTGTTCGAACCAAAGTTAATTAAAAATTCGCTAAAAAAAATAAATACATATATATTCGCTCTGCGTGGCTTCGCATTATATCACGTAGGTTATATTAATTTCAATAAAAACATTATGCGAAATGAAAAGGAATTTATCTCTTGATTATATTGACTTCGGAATATAAATAGCTGTTCTTTATTTTTTTTCTCTCTTTTTTTTCACTTCGAAAAATCATCATTTCTTGGGTGGCTTTTTGAGCTAGAAATCGATTTTTTTAGTTCGACTAAAACTCAATAAAAGATAACAGAAAATAATTTGCACATTAAATTCCGTTTGATTGCAGATTTTTATTTTGCTACTGCTTTTAAATTAGTTTGCAAACTTTACTTCATTATATAACCACCCGACTCCCTAACCAAACACATTAAAAACAATATTATTTTTTCAAGGCCAATCGGCATGTCTTTGTCAAAAAGAATTACTAGAATCAACAACGAGAAATAAAAATTTGAAATTAATGAGGCTGAATTAGAGGAGAAAAATATTGTTATTCACATTAAAATGTCATCTTTCGGAGCGAATCATAAGACATACGGTGATATAAAATTAGATTTAGGTTACTCGTAAAATATAAGATTTTCTATGAATATTCAAAAATGATTAAAATCATCGAGTTTTGTGATGCAGAGTTGGGAATTTAAAAACTTTAAAATTTAATAAAAAAAAAAGTTAAAAAAAAATATTTTCAACTATTAAATTCTTCAAATTTTAAATTACCTATTTTGAAATTTTTAGATTTTTAAATTATTTTAAATTTTTTTTAAGGTTTTAATTATTGGAAATTTTTTAAATTTTCCGAAATTCTTAAAACTTTAAAATTTTTGGAGCTTTTAAATTTTTAGTATTTTTCAAACAATTTATTGAATTTGAAGGCGATAATATTTGAATCTAGCACTTTAAAGTCCATTTTCTTCAACTCTGCCCATCAAACAATTCTTTAAAAAGTTGAAGGTTAAATCTTTTTTAATGTTTATTTTTCTAGCAAGTTTTGCAGTTTAGATGACTTGTGCTAGTCATCAAATCCCATTTAAATTATGGCTTGCTTGTTATTGAAAAGAAATAAAAAAAAAGTTTTCAAGAACAGGAAATTAAGAATATAAAAATCGAAACTAAATTTTTGATTGAAAATTGATTTTAGAATATTTTTGACTTTAAATTCTTAAAGAAATAAAAATTCAAAAATTTAAAATTTCAAGCAACAAATTGTCAGTCAATTAAGTCCCATTAATGACAAAGCACATTTCTCAAACACAAAATCATTTAACACCCTCATAACTTTTGCAACAATCAGCTTCGTGCATTTAACTAACAAAAATATTCTGACTGCATGCAAATTAAACCTTGCAAATTATTCACAAGCAATCACATTCCTCATAATTTACAATTTATTCATAAGACACATCATCCAATAAAGCAACAATGTCGCTCGCACATGACAATCAATTTGTAGACATAGTTTGTTCTAAAATTAATAAGATATGATAAGATCGTTGACCATCATCATGACATAAAGCTTATAATAAAGTGAAAGAAATCCTTCTTGAATTAAATAAATTTTCTTCATTCTTTTTTATTTGCATATTAAGCATCGCTATAGCTCATATTTATATTCTTTTTTTTTATCGTGGGTGATACGAACAGTGTACGTACTATTTCCAATGAATATGCCATGTGTGTGTCGCTTAAGACAATTCACATTTCTCAGATATAAAAAAAAAATAAAACTTTTTTTATTACTTTACATTGCTTCTTGCTGCAACATGTCAAGTTTATCCAAGATGACATAAATTTATGATGATTTTTCATGTTGCAAATCAGAAATATAAAATCTACAAAATGTAATGGAATATGGGGTGATGGGAGGTAGTTAGGGGGTAAAAGATGATAAATAACTATCAATTTTGGCAGTTGGAATGGGAAAATTGTAAAATTCTAAGTTCTAAGTGCCTCAAAAGAACTGGAATGATTATTTGACTCCTTTTAGTTATAACCCCCCCCCCCCCCGACCAAACTCCTAAAGAACCCCTCTAGCTACATCACTGTCATCACAAGAACAAAACAAAGTTAACAATGTTAAATTCTAGACAAAAACATAAAAGTCCCACTGACTAGATACTGATATTGATTCGAAACGAAAAAAAAATTGTAAGAAATTGCAAAAACATACTGGACGGCAAATAGTATTCTTGTAAAGAAATCTTTATCGCATACACAGATTTAAACCTTTTTTTTCCTGCTTTCCTCATATTCACTTCTAGTTGTGTTACACGGGTTGTATTTAAATTCTGAACATTTCTTTTCTGTATCTATATATGTATATACATAACGATATGTGTAAAACTAAAAGTCTAACTGAAATAGTTTAAGCACAAAAAAAATAATAATAAGAACTGAGACACATCTAACCTTGAGTTGAATTGAAAATAAGTAGGTTTTTATTTCTCTTTACAGCATTTAAAAAATATTATATATGTGAATACTTTTCTTAATGTTCTGTTCAACATATGCATACAATATTGGAGAAGAGTGGAGAGTTGAAAAAAAAAAAATTAAAGAGTAAAGAAGGTTTTGTAGGATGGATTGTGGATGGTTTTAACGCATTTTACTTGAAATTTTGACTGTAAATTCTTTAAAATCTATAAAATGAGCAAGCAAGGCTCAGACACTCATTAGAAAATTGTAAAAATTGTACAATTTTTTCAGTAAAAAAATTGTAAAAATTGTCCAATTTTTTCTGTAAAAAAAATTGTAAAAATTGTACAATTTTTACAATTTTGCAATTTTTTCCATACAAAAATTGTAAAATTGTACAATTTTTTGCAATTTTTACAATTTTTAAAAATTGGAAAAAATTGTACAATTTTACAATTTTATGAGTGAGTGTCTAAACCTTGTGAGCAAGTTTTATGAAAAAAATTCAAACTTTTGAATAAATTTTAAAATCACAAAAATTTGGGACTGTAACTATAAATGGTAGTTAATGCAAGCATAACTGCAAAAAAACATTCGAAACTCAAAAAAAATTTTAACCCAAACTGAAGCCTAAACTTTACATTCCACACAAAAAATGACCTTCACTTAAAACAGTCCACAATATTCAACATGCAGTCATACATGTGGATACTCAAAAAAAAATTCTTACAATTTTTTTTTCTTCCTTCAAAACACACAAGAAAAATAAAAGAGAAAAAGAATATGAGAATAAAAAAAAATTGTTGAAAGGTATCATATTCTTCACTTCATTCTTTTTTTTAACTCTCCATTTACCTTCTTAGAATAAACGGCAGTGAAATTTTGTATTCAACTCTTGATCGCAATAATTTATAACTTGTAGTTTGTCCCTATCGTTATGTTATCATCAACAAACAAAACACAGAAAAAAAAAGTTTCTCGTAATGTTAAAATGAAATGAACGACAAAATATACAATAAATTGCATTTGGAAGGGAGACGAAGAGAGAGAATAAAAATATCATAACTGACACAGGACATTTTAAGTAAATTTTTTTTATACAAGAAATTTTGATTAAAATGATGATATAATGGCTTATATGAAAGATTTATTCTTCAACATTGATCTTTTTTTCTACCATATTGTAGGGGGGTTTGTTTGGATGTCTAGGGACGTGAAGGTGTTATTTAAGGGATGTGAAATGAAAAAATTTATGCTGAATTTTGAAATTTTAAAAAATGGACACTTCTAGTTTAAAAAAGTTAGTTAAAATTGAATTCTCAGTCCACTTTTATAAATTTAGCATTTCATTCACCTCAAAATTGAAATTTTTTCAATTTAATAAAATAAAACAAAAAACCAACCATCACCCCAAACATCACTTCCAACCTTCCCCCTATCCCATCTTATTCAGTAATTTGTAAAAAATTTCCAATAAGCAAAACCAAGAAAAACATTTAACAAGTCGCATTTCAAGTTGAAGGTTGAAGCTTCTAGAAATTCTTTTTGTGTTTGTGATAAGAATGAGTTATTGGTACCATTGGTGAAATATTATTGATTCTTATTAAATTGTATTGAATATTGAGGTATAATAAATTTTATGTCATGTGACACATTTTTTTTTCCTTTCATTTATGGCTTAATGTAAGTGCGGCATATTTTGTGATTTTAGGATGAATGTGAGATATGAAAGGAAGTTTGAGAGATTTTATTTTTGGTGCTAAAGTGCTTAATGACTTATTGAAATAAAAATTTTAAATTTATTAAGAAAAAAAAATATTTTTTTGAGGTCATTCGGTGTCTTTTGTGTCTGGAGATTTTGATTGCTTAATTTTGTCGAGTCTGGAGTGTGTTTTTGGGATGAGTTAATAAGTTTTAAGATGTTGCGCTTTGTTTTTTTCTCAGGTGAATTATTATAGAGTTTTGGGGATCAAAACATGAATTAATGTGAAAAATCTTGCATTTGATGGATAAAACCTATTAAATTGACATTTTGGACTCAAAAACTTCATACGTCAATGCCAATTGTCTATATTAAACTATATTTATGACTACCAATGCATTAATGTCTCCACAGAACTATAAACATTTCAAAATAAATTCACAATCACTCTATTTTCATCTATAATTAAAACTTCAACACACAAGGCACCTTAACCTACTAACAATAATGTCTTTAAATAAATCTCCAAGTCCTGTCTACACCATATAATTTAAATAGTTACAAAAAAAAATTGAGCAGAATGATTAAATCTAAAAATGCAATTACGTAAAAAAGTTCAAAAAAAAAAAATTTGTCGTAAAACTATTAAATTCCTTTCACCATAAACCCCACATATATTTATAAATATGCACACAATTTTGTTAACAATTTTTAATGGTTGAACAAGAATAATAAATTAAAGTCAAACATATAACAAAATTGTTAACCTTTTTTTTCTCTTCTAAATAAGTCACATAATTAATGAGTAAATTGCTTGAAATTTATTGCCTTCAAAACCTCAGCTCAGCCTCTCTATTAATTTTTGATTCGAATTTCAAATAGTTTTATAATTAAGAATTGATTTATTGCTTCAAGCTACTTAAATGGGAATTTTATTTTTGTTGAAATGGTATTTTTTCGTGGAGGATCTATTATTGTGGGGGGTTCTAGTTGATCTGGATGAAGCTTTTGATTGAAAATTTTGAGTGTTACATGCTTTTTTGGGCTTTGGTGACAATTATTTTAGTGTAACTTCTGTAAATTCCTTTCATTTTAAATCTAACACCTATATCTAATAATTCCACCGCCCATAACTACAAACACTTCCCTGATCTTCCATATATTCCACATATTCGCGGTAGTGCATTCATTCTTCTCAAGAATAACTAACTTTTGATACGAAACGTTACATTTCTGCTACAGTATCATTTATATTGATTAAACAGAATTAAAAGGATTTTTCTCAATTACATAATTACTATTGCGAGTATTATTACTCTTTTGCTGTAATTTATACCTGATAATTTTTTTTTTTTTTTATCTTTTCACATTTTGAAACTTATACGGCATAGCATATAAACATGTAATTAAAATCACTATAGATTGTTAATCTATAATATACATGCACATAAATGCAACATAATCTAAATGTTCTCACGCATAAATAAATGAAATGAATGAAGGATATTATAAATTACAATAATATTACAGGGATTAAGAATAAAAATATTGTTGGTAGACACACATTTTTAAGATCTTCACTTTGACATTACTGCTTATTATCAAAACATAATTAAATGGTGTTCTATATCTAGCGAGAGATCAACATCAACAAAATGACTGTGTGATATTTGACCAACACATAAGAGCTATCAGCTCACAGTACATCTATCCATATGTAAGTAGTGATCCGACTGTGTACAATTGCTATCTTGAGACATAGATTAATGATCTGAAGTATATTGGGATTTAGATTGTCAGATTGGATGTGTTGGCTGTCATTTTGAGTATATGATGTTGAAGATTAGAGAATGAGGTGGGATATATGATGTAGGTTAGTGTTTTGGTGGTATGAGTTGGATTTGATGGAATGAAGGATAGGAAAAATTTATGAAAATTAATTTTAAGGGTGTTTTAAAAAGAATTTATTGTTAGGATTCGAACTTAGGTCTGAGCTACTGAATTAATGCTTAATCTTATACCAAAAGCATTTAGCAAATAAATCAGCTAACTAGAGACATATAAAAAATTTAACAACTAATTTAATTCAATATTAATTCCAACAAAATGCGTCTTATCCATATCCACTTGTAACTAGTCTCCCCAAGCCGCACATTTTTGTTATTTCTCTCTCTTGCCTATTTAATTATAATTCGCATTTCTTTGTTCGTTTTCTTCATGATATTAATCTACTTTCAGAACTATAATCAATGTTTGAATTGAAATCTTGAATAGCCCTTGCCGTGTCTATATGTATCTATATACAACAGAACATACAGTGAGCTCCTCCGTCTGTCTTTTATCTTTTTAAACTGGATTATTGAAATCTGTTTTACAATTTTTTTTCATACCATACAACTACCTTCCCCTTTCGACTTCTATTTCACACACAAAAAAAAAAAAAACAGAATAACACAGAGTATAGTAAGTAAGCAGAGCACAAGAACTATAAGATAAACGATGAGAAAAAATCTCATTATGAGAATGGAATGCTATTACAATGAAATTTAATTTTTTCACCTATGAAAAAATAAAATATGTTGTGTATATGTATATAAATTCACATATGTAACATCAATATCAGTAGTAAGCAGCAGCCAAGTGAAACACACAAAGTAGTTGCATGTTGCAGAAAAAAAAATAATAATGAAGGATTGGAGAGTGAAAAGAAGTGAAAAATAATCATAAATTATATATCTTCTTAGTTTGTACACCACATATTGCATATTGCCGCAACCAACCGAAACTTGCTTGGTGGAAGGTTGTCTCTCACATTTCTGTCCAATCCGAAGCTATGCGCTTCATACGTCAATTTTTTTTTATTCATATTTTTTTCTCTACATTACAATTTATTGACGCACATATGATTTTATCATCATCTGCATGTGCATTTTTTTGTAGCCTTCTTTTTGAGTCAATTTATTCATTCATCTTTCCTTGTGTTTCTCTTCTTACTTTTTTTCTTTTTAAGCTTGTAATCGATGATGATACTCGAAATATATTTTCATTTTAGAAAATATTGACATTTATAAATATTTTGAGTATGTTTTAGTTTTTAAAATTGTTAAAGTATCTTACACTTTAGAATTTGTAGCTATAGAGCCATTATATCGATGTTTAGTCATAAGAAATTATAGAAATTAAAAGTGGCATATCGATAATGTCATAAAAGCTGATTTGAATTAAATTTTTTACCAAAATAGGTAAAACACGAGTTCGATTCCCAGTAGGACCTACACAAGTTAACCCATTATACAGCCTAAAAGCTTAATTATGCAAGACTTCTAAACCCGATACTCACACCCATCCACTCAGACAACAATCGAACTCCAAAACACCATATAAATAATAATTCCATTCATTTTCCATTTGCACTAATTGATAATGCAAATGAGACGAGAAATTAAGTTGACATTTTAAGAGAAATGGAATCTCCTTCTTTTCTTTTTGGAGAATCATAATGTCAATTAGTGAAAATTAACTATAAATCTTCATAATATACACACATAAAAAAATATTATTATTTTTTTCAAAGCATAAATCATTCTGGTGGGAGAGTGAGACAGAGACACAGGACTAAACGTTCATTCCATGGATCCAAAAAAAAAATAAATATAATATTGATGCTGCCTCTCAAGACAACAGAAGAAAAATATGAGATCCCATCTACTTTCTTAAGCGGATTAGTTTTGTGTCGACTCCTCTTTTAACATGTTGAGAGAATATTTATACAAAAAAAAAAGAAGAATACACGCGTTATAAAGTGCGAGAATTTCTTTAATATCATTTTCGTCTCTTTCCTCTAAATGAAAATTATGATTTATTGTTGACACAATCAATGGACCAAAAAAAAATATAATAAGTTAAATAACTTAATGAATTCGAGTGGATGGGTGTAAAGGGAATAAGAATGAGAGAATGTATGATATGGAGTGAATATTGAATTAAGTGGACGAATAAGTTCATATGGGATTGAGGAAGATATTATTTTTTTGGAGGTAGCAGAGCTGGTTGATGGAGTTTGAGTCATAGGTTAAGTATTTTGAGTTGAAAGTTTAAAATTAAAGATTTTAGTGTTCGTTGTTTAGATATTGATTAAAATTAATATAATTTATGAGTGAAAAATACACTCAACTTCCCAATCAACCACCAAATCCCTTAAAATATTCCCAAAACTCAATATCTTGACCATCCACAGCATTCAAACAAAACTGCAAAAAATATTTCCCACAAATTTATCAATACAGTTGCAATACAAATTCCAACCAGATTTCACAACTTCCACAATCCAAGAAAAACAAAGAGAAGCAACAAAAAAATAAAAAAACAAGCCAAAGATTCAACAATTTGCCAACACTGTTGAGAATTCGAAATAAAATAAAAAATCACAAAAGAAAGGTAAAACAACAGCATCTAAGATAAAAGAATTATGCGTAAAAAGTACATTTTTATGTTGTCAACAATTTTTCTTATTCCAATCGTCTCTCGAATCCAAAAAAAATAAAGAGTTGTTGATATCTCTCTAACGATGATTTGCCTGCTAAGATAAGCTCAATTCTTTCTCGCTTGCGCTTATATTCACATATATACACTTATTTATAAATAAATATTTTATTTTTTTTTCATATATTTTCTTACTTTTTCGATGAAAAGAGAAAGGATAATTAACTGAACATAAAATCGTGGGCTGACCATGGCGACCAAACAACAACCAGTACTTACTTCTTATTTTCTCTTCTTTTGTTTCTTCTTAGAAAAAAAAATGAAATAAAATAATTCTGGATTTCTCTTACTACTGACAATTCATTTCTTTCTATATTTATAAGTAAGTTCTTTTTTATAGTTATTGTTGTAGAAATCGATCAAATATTGTTATTATTTTGGGGTCTGTTGGAGGCCATGTGATGATTTTTTGAGGGATTTGTGATATTATTGGTGTAATGTCTGGCATTTCAAGTGATTTGTTAAAATTATATTCAACATTTTAGTCTGATCAGAATTTACATACTTCAAAAAATTTGATATTTTCAAAATTTTTCAATAATTAGTGCATTTAATGTATAAAGTACCTATAAAAGCTATGAAACTATATAAATTTACATAAATTTAAGTTTCTAGTCTATGATTCACTTAAAATAACAATTTTTCGACCCCCAAAATCATAATTTTAGATTCAAAAAAATTTAATCCACCAAAAACCACCATCAATACCCAAAACATTCAAATAAACCCACCAACAAAAGATTCTTCATCGAGACTTCTTAATGGAATTTTTAATAAATGAAGATAGCCAACTGTTGTTATTAGCAATATAAAAACAATAAAGACAATAAAGATAGAGCGCAAAAAACAATCTAAAACCTAATAATTTAGATTTCTTGGGTCTTTCATCTTCAAATATAATTTTTTTTCTTCTTCTTTTTTTTCTAGAATATGTATGTATGTCTGTCTGTATTCACATTAAAGAAATAAAAGAAAAGAAATATATATAAAATTAATAATCTAACCATCACTATAATTGCGTTCGTTTGCTATTGTATATTTTTTTACCAAGTCATGGAATCTTAGCATCTAATTTCAGCCTCTTGATACATTTAGTGCTATGACAGTGCATTTTTTTACACTATTGGAGTCATGTTGTAAGAATTTTCTATAGGAGCTGATTTTTATGAGTGTTTGGGGTGCTGGAGGGTTCTAGTTTTAGTTTGTCTGGTTGTCTGTGGAAGTGGACTAAAGGATGTGAAGTTTTCAGCGTTTTTGTGAATTTTATGACATTTTTTAAGGAAGTTTTGCATAGAAATTCAAAAGTCATTCAAAAAATGTACAAAAATATTCCCCAAAAAAATGCGTCTCATCCCAACTCACAACCAAAAAAAAGCACTCCACAAACTATCTTGTCTCCTTCCCATAGAAACATTTATTGAGAGAAAATAAATAATTTTTTTTCATTATATTCTTTATTTTATATTAATTTCTTTTCTTTATTCTCTCTAAAGGACGGGTGTCGAGTAATGTTTTCCGAAAATGGACTTGTTGTCTTATATATATGTACTTTCCCTATCTCACTCATTCATTCGCTTACTCTTACTTTATTCATTCCGGACATATATTGAATAAGTAGTAATTTTGTCGTTTTTTTCTTCTCTTCATATAAAATTTTTTTTTTGTTCAGAGAAGACTAATAACCAGTAATTTAATTCACATGTAATTTTGATTTTTTTTGTCTGTTGTACTAAAAACCAGAGATAGTTAAAAACAAAAAGAAAAATAAAATAAAATTAAGAAGCATTTCAACGCACATACACACAAAAAAAGAGTCAAAACGGATATTAAAATGTAATTTACTCGTTAGAACATTTTGGGATTTTCCTGTTTAAGCTTAATGGACTGATGAAGTTAAACAGCATATAAGAAGGGAAAAAAAGTTAAATTATTTATTAAAGTGGATAAAAATTGATGAAAGGGATTGAAATTGAAGTTGAATGATGCGCATTTTTGGATATATTTATGATTATGAAGGATTATGAAATTCATTAAATTTGGGAATTAAGAATTTCAAAAAAACTTATTCAATCGTTTACAGCCCTTCAAGCTTGATTAAAAAATAATTTATATATAGTTCAAAAATTCTCAAATTAAACTTTAGAAACTTCAATTTTATAAAAAAAAAAAAAAAAAATTCAAATACCTAATATCAAAGGTTGAAATGAGACATTCTAAACTATTCTATAAATTCAAAAAATTACTTCAAAATTCAAAATTGATCACCAAAATTCGGATTTTTATACATTTTAAAAGGAAGTGTTCGATCGCAGGTGTCAATAATTCAAAGTTAAAGTATTCAAAAATATTTCATATTGCAAATTAATTCATATTGACATTGACCTAAATGAATCTTCTAAGTGTGACAAATTTGCTGGTGGAGATTTTCTGATTTAATTGAATAAATATTAAATTTTTCAGACTGAATATGGTTAATTTTTGTAATTTTTCATTTTTTCAAAAATTTTGAAATTATAATGATCCAAAGTTAAATTATATCATTAGGAAATGAATTAATCAAAGATCAAAATATTTCTGTTCCAATTGCTTCTAAATAGGAAGTACAAAATATTTGAAAAAAATTATAAAATCCAAATTCTAAGCCAAAAAGACAATCTACATCCAATTTCTCCCCCATTCATTCCAAAAAATCAGCACTTAAACTTCATAGCCAAAAAACAATTTTTTTTTATAATTTTATTTTTTTTTTCTTAAAACAATCATCATCGTTTTTAATAATGCTACATAAAGTAATTTCATTAATTCTCATGAGAGAGGCCTTTGGCCGAAGAATGGATATAATCGCGCCCTCATCGTATGCAATATCCCTTTTTTTCTCTTGTCTTCATCATGGCCGGCATGACGAAGATGAGGATGAGAAAAGAATAACCAAAAAAAAATGACTCTTTTTTGACATTCTCGTGTAGTCATTTGAAATAATTTCTTTTAATTCTCAAGAACCCCAATAATAATTGGATGTGCGAGGATTCTTTTTTTGGGTTATTTTTTCTCAGTACCACAGTCAAATTATTTTGTTAATTCCGCTGTCGATAACAAGTTTTGTCTCTCTTAAAAGTATATACAATATAAACATATTTTGCTTGTGCATTTCGACGTTGTACATGATTATCCGTTATATATGTTCATTTCACAGGAACAACACCAAAAATTCAAATGAAATCTTGACAAAAAAAAAAAAAGATTGAAAAATTAAAATGTATTTAAAATAGTTTTTCTTAATTTTATTCGTTGTTGCACTTTGAATGATTTATTCAATTTCCGCATTTACGTTTTTCACATTTTTTTCTCCTCATTTGCCAAAAAGTTCTTTTGCATATTTTCGAGATTTTTTTTTATTTTATTTTAAGGCACAGAATAAAGAAATTCTTTGATTTTTCATTTACGAGTTAAGGCAGAGTTGTTGTTTGGGATTTTGATGGAATTTTCGTGAAATGTGATAAAGTTTAGCTAAATGAGATTTTTTTAATACAAGTTTTTGGTATTATTAAACTTTTAGACAAATTGAAGACTAGAACTTTCTAGTTTTAGAAAAAATCCTAATTTCTCTTTTAAAAAGAAAATTTTTGAGTTTATAACTTGAAAATGACAAAAGGTTAGTCACGAACTATGCAAAAACACATGTCATGACAAAGTCGACTAGTTTTTATATCTAAAAATCAGTCTATCAAGATTTTAATTTGATTTTAGAAATATTCATTTTATAAACTATTGAATTACTTATCAATCCATCCCAGCAACTAGAATGCTTCATCTACAGGTAATTATTATTATAAAGATTTGATTAAAATTTATTTTGACACACCTTTGTATGATTTTGATAACTTAGGCTACTAATGAGTATTACATCAGCCACAAATAAAATTAAAAATTTTTCACAAGCTCTCTCATCCCATCACCCAACCCTGCCCCCCAAAAAAATTTCACAAGAGAAAAAAAATAACCAATTCTTTTTGTTAAGCAAAAAGGTATTTAAGAAACGATGACAACAAAGAAAAACTGTCAATTGTAACTTTGATTACTATCAAATTGCACTGTGTAAGCCAAAAAAAAACAGGCACATGGGAGAAAATATTCAAATTTGGCAAAAGGAATTCCTTGACCAAGTACCACAAAACTTTACACAAAAAAAAAATCACAACACACAACGAGGCTAAATCTCATTGAACAATCTGCTTGTGCTTTAAAATAAATACTTTAGAATAACCTTTTGCTGAAAATATATATTTATATATACATTCTCTCGTAAAGAAAAGTGTTTAAGCCTATAGGCAAGAATCTCGATCGTGTACCGAAAAAAAATACATGTTTTCACCGCATCAGAAGAATCATTTCTTTTTCTGTTGTAATTTCTTTCTCTCGAAATTGTTTTTCGCCTGTTAAATTGTTCAATTCATGATGTGTGACATTCGATACTATAAAGCAATGAGATTGTTTTTTTTTTCTTCATTTCTCTGTGTTTTCATTCCCCAAACCCATCCACCTTTGATGCCGACGATATAATGCCGACCCGATGATATTGTCGCAAGAATAGCATTTGTAATAATTAAAGGCGAATAGAACGCGTTTACTTCTCATCATTTTTTATAGTTCTTTTTTTTTTGTTAAGTCTTTGTTTTTAAGCGGATTTTTTTCCTCTCGTAATGAAGATTAAATGATGAGGTTTGCAGTTTGGCTATTTGGCTGTTTGGGTGGCTGTCAGGCTAAAATTTTACTTTAACATTCCATAATTTCAGATTTATTAGGGGCCGTTCACAAAGTACGTTACCCCTCCCCCTCGTTACGATTTTGTATAAAAATTCTTTTGTTTTGTTTAATCTGTTACAAAATCTTAGACCCCCCTCCCCCCTAAAAAACGAATGTACTAAGTGGCCCCTTAGTGAAAATGATGTTATGATAAATGCAGCATGACTGAAATCGTATACAAAATACGGTTCATGAGATTTTTCGAAATTTTTCATAGTGCCACGACACATGGGGAAACCATCACTGTTCAAATCAATTAAATTAAAAATTAATAATTAATTATCAAGGAAGAATCTAAAGTTCAATATCACCAACCACCAAACAACCTCCAATCATCAAAAACCCAAAAATGCGCTCCAACCACCCCAAATAAATCACAATCTACATTAGATTCTCTTGTGTGTGTTATATTCCTTCTTCATCATCCTCGAATATTTCAATTAAGCGTTTCTATGTTGTTTTTTGTGTTATTCTTCTCTTTAAAAAAAATTATTCTACCATTATAATCCACGTATGAAGCGATTTTCACTTTATTAATCATTCTAAACGCTTTCAAAACATGAGACTATACATTTTTACAGTCTCTAATATTTAAAATCTCTTCTCTACCTATTTTTTTTTTTTGTTGGTGCTCGCTTGTATTAATTGACCAAAAACCATGGCTGATTGTATTATAAAATCATTAATGTCTTAACGTTAGACCTTCTTTCTTTTCTTCATCATTTCTTTCATTATTATATCTCTACACATATCTATCTGTTCATTTTCTCTCTCTTTCTCTTCTACATCTTGCTAGTTCATCAATGTGTTTTTTTTGCTTTTTCTTAGAGATAGAAGAATGGAATTAAAAGGGGGTGACAACTTTTTGATTGTTATCTGATTTAGATTGGATTTATTTTTGGTATGGTATGGGATTAGTGAGTCATAGTTGATTAAATGGTTTTGTTCCTCTAAATAAGTGACTATCGATTCCAAACTCAATATTAAATTAATGTTCAATGATTAAATATCATGTCAAATTGCAAAAGTGTTATTTTTCCTAAAATATATTCAATAAGTTATGCATCTAAGAATTTTGAGTCCAATCTCAAGATTACATTCCGCATGTCAAAAATTATATTGAATCTTCTTTAAAATTACAAAATAACCGATTCAAACTTCTTATTCCAATTATATAAATACCTTAATTCCTCCACCTGTCCCCTTTCCCAACCAAAAGTTGTCAACCCCCCCAAAAATTCCACCAACAAAACTTTAAATCTACACATCCATACAAAATACAATGTATAATTTTTTGTAGGTCTTAAGCTAACTTCCAGCTTAAAAGAATTTTTTTCTAGCCCACGGAGCATTAAAATAAGAATGAATGTATTGCTTGATGATGAAGAAATGGTCTTTGAATTTATACAATAATTCTCTCACATTTTTTTTATATAAAAATTTTTTCTCGTATACATAAAAAAATATTGTAAATATTTTGATTCAAAGAAAATAGCTCCTTACGGGAATTTCATTCAATTCTCGTATTTCAATCATATATATGTATAAAAAAATGTAACACATTTCTCGACTATAATATTTTTATTTACAATATATATCCATAGGTAAAATAATAATACGCCAAACAATGCTCATTGAAAGATTAAGAAAAGAAATAAAGCAAAATGCGAGAAAGAGTAAAAAAAGCTGTGAAAAAAATATTTTTTTTTATTCTTGTGTTGCCGAAAAGGCCGTTGAGTCAGCCGAGAGAGATAAAACGAAAGAAGAGATTTTTTTTTATTTTATTTATAACTGTTATGAATAACTGCAGTAAAAATATTATTAATTGTTAATAAAATTTGTTCCTTTTTATTTCATCTTAATGCGCTCTGACTTGTGAAAGAAGACGAAGAAGTTTATCGACAATGTACACGTTCGTCATATTCGATGAGGGAAAAAAAAGAGAAAAGAAAATTTTTAGCACCTCACAAATAATAAAAAAAAAAGCATTTCGTCCCAATTATTTTTTCATTCATTGTAATTCAACCGAAAAAGATGAAAACAAAAATCTCAGCTTTAATAATATTTTTTCACAGCTTTTTTTCTGGATGAGTTGAGCTATTGTCTATACACTTTAACCGGTCCGTCAACTTTGTTTGTTAACCTAATTTTTTTTTCTTTCATTTCATTTTTGTTGCTTTTTTGAGATAAATTGAGTCGGATTAGAGGCTAAGGTGTCAATTTGATGAATTTTTATCTACAGTTATGGGAGTTGTGTCGATGATTTCCTGATTATTTTTATTATTCTTTATTGTACAGAATGAGTGAGGAATTTTGTTTAATAATTCTAAAGATATGAAAAAGTTGTAATAATTGAGCATTTAGTTGGGTAATGAATATCGGATAATAAATTAAAAGATTTGTTTTGCATGTTGAAAAAGGTTATGGTTCATACGACCGACCGAAATTTCGGCCGAAACTTTGGCCGAAATTTCGGCCGAAAAACTTTTATTTCGGCCGAAATTTCGGGTCAATTTTTTTATTTCGGCCGAAATTTCGGGTCATTTTTTTTATTTCGGCCGAAATTTCGGGCCGATTTTTTTATTTCGGCCGAAATTTCGGGTCAACATTTTATATGGGCAGAAATTTCGGGTTATTTTTTTTATTTCGGCCGAAATTTCGGGTCAACTTTTTATTTCGGCCGAAATTTCGGGTAAACTTTTTATATGGGCAGAAATTTCGGGTCAATTTGTTTTATTACGGCCGAAATTTCGGGTTAATTTTTTTTATTTCGGTCGAAAATTTGGGTCATTTTTTTATTTTTCCTTTTTCCTTAAGAAAACCATCTATTTATTTGAACACAATTGTTACTCCTAAAATATACCAAATAGTCATTTATATTCTATTTAAACAAATTTTATTATATGGTCAAATTTTATTTTCATTTTCCGTACCACTTTGCTGAACCAATGGTATACCTATACCATGCCTTACCATACCGTACCACCACCGGAGAAACCAGCACCTGTCCGTTTGTCCAGTTTATAAAATTTATAGCGCGGCCTCGCCGAAAAATTGTGTAATTCAAAGTAACGGTGTTTTGAAATTCAAATTATATCAAAATTTTTGTTCCGTGAAATACTGCTCAATTTAACTTGATATTGATAATGGGCATTTCCACGGATTGATGGAGTTTCTTAAAAATCGCTTGTAATTCTTCTTCTACTTGAAATTTTTGAACTTCAACAAATATCGATAATTAAACACAAATAGCTTAAAATAAGTTAATATTACAGTTGGTCATTAAGAAATGTCAGCAAAACGACCACAAGTTAATTTAAGTTAGCGTTTAAACAAGTCAAATTGTTTATTTTTGGTATCTAGTTTAACGGTGTTTTTCATTTTCAAATTTTTAAAAAACTCAAGTAAACGCTTTTTGTTGGTACATTTCATAAAATTTTAAAGTGAATTAAAGTATTGAAATATATAAAAGTAAACACCATGTGCATGAAAACGACAGTAAAATGTTGTCTGGATGTCTAAATAGTGTAAAATTTAAGTTTAAAGTTAAAAATTCCATATTTTGAAATGTACCTACGCTCACTTAAACTCAAATATTTCATGAATGAATACATTTGGAGGTAAGATATAAAGAGAAATAAGCAGAATTCAGCGTTCTACATGACATAAATTAGTCTTTTAATCGTCTGGATAGCTCTTTTAAGAGAAATTTTAACTCAAAGACGAAAATTTTGAAAAATTCAATCCGTGGAAACGCCCTAATCTTAGTATTAAATCATAATTAATTAATTTTTAACTATAATATCATGCTTTTATATGCTTGAGTTAATGCTTAAATCAAGAGTTTTTTCAATTTTTCTAAATTTTAGTAAACTGAAAAATTCAAATTTATGGCGACCGTTATAGATTTTTGAACATAAATTTGCAATTTTCCGTGTTTTAACAATTCCAAAAATTAATTTTGACATTATGTTTTGTTGAGCAAGTACTTACACACACTTTGAATATTACTGTAATAACGGCAGAGATATTGACAGTTTTTAAAATAAAAATTAATTTTTCCTTAAAATTCTTCGTCAGGAACGCTCATTAAAATTGATTTTTCAACAAAATTAAGCATCGTATTGATTTAAATTTGGTATTGAAATGTTCGTCTTGAAGAAATACATAAGTTAAAAATATAAAAACAATACATTTTTTAAGAAAAATAGAGTAAATTGATAAAAAATGAGCGTTCCTGACGAAGAATTTTTTTTCGACGAGACCGAGCGGAAAACGTTGTTTTTATTAAAATATTATGTACAATTATCAATTTTAGAGTATCATTAGAGTATATTTACAAAGAACAAAAAATTGTTAAATTAAGAAAAGAATTGATAGAGTTTAATTGACCCGAAATTTCGGTCGAAATAAAAAAATTGACCCAAAATTTCTGCCCATATAAAAAATTGACCCGAAATTTCGGCCGTAATAAAACAAATTGACCCGAAATTTCTGCCCATATAAAAAGTTTACCCGAAATTTCGGCCGAAATAAAAAAGTTGACCCGAAATTTCGGCCGAAATAAAAAAAATTAACCCGAAATTTCTGCCCATATAAAATGTTGACCCGAAATTTCGGCCGAAATAAAAAAATCGACCCGAAATTTCGGCCGAAATAAAAAAATTGACCCGAAATTTCGGCCGAAATAAAAGTTTTTCGGCCGAAATTTCGGCCAAAGTTTCGGCCGAAATTTCGGTCGGTCGTATGAACCACGCCCGTTGAAAAATGACATGAATCTAATAGTTTAGAATTTGTTTAACTATAAATTAAATATAATTTATTTAGGGGCCGTTCTTTTATTACGTAACAAAATAACGGTCATTTTTCAAAAAAGAACAATGGGTTTCTCAGAAATTCTATTGTTCTTTTTCCGAACAACCCCCCCCCCCCCCCCTCCCTGCGTTCCTTAATAAGTGAACGGACCCTTACATAGTTTTTACTTGGTTTTTACATAAGTTTATATCATTGAATTGCTGTCTCAAAAAACCCCGATGTCCCCTCAAATATCCCATCCCAAAACCTAAAAATTCCACTTCAAAAAATGCGCCACCTTCCCCACATATCCCAAATACCTGATTATTCCAAAACTTTCATTTATATATTGTACTTTTTTTTTAATTTTAATACAAGAAGATAAATAAGAAACATACATAAATAAAAACATGTTACTTTTAGCATATATATTGCCGTGAAACATTTCATTTCTCATAAATTCTGAATTGCGGTGAATTTTTCTTTATTTCGTTTGGACCTCAATATTCTCTCTCCATCTTTGTCTCTTATGAGTTTCGGAAATTCACACTTTAATAATTTTTTTTTCATCTTCTTATTATTTTTCATTTACATGATATTGAATTGTTCTATTGCACGAGCATCTTCCATACATACAACAAACTCATTACACTTAATCGAATGTCTTATCTTCATCCACCATGAGGCGTAGACAAAGTTTGCTCACATTACAATTTATGTACATATGTATGTATGTGTACCAAGAGAGTTAAATTGTCATTAATAACAAAAGCGATTACCATCCCTCATGATTTTTATGAAATTTCCATTTTCTTTTCTTTTCGTTATCACGCATCTTCTATCTTTTAATTAAAATATTGAAAACAGCTTCAGTTCATTTGTTCGGTTTGTGTCGATAAAAGGTAAGCAAAAGCAACAAAAAAAAATAAAAACGCACAAACAATTTTTTGTTTTCGCTAACTGCTGACTGAAATCTACCCATGAAAGCAGCACAGAAAATATAAAAAAAAATCCCATTCCGGGGCAAATATGAGATAGAGAGGAGAAACTAATTAATTTTGTTCTTGATCGCAGTAAAGAGGCACTAATCGTTAATCGAATATTATGGTCATGGCTCCAGAGAAACAGCACACACGAAAAAAAAAAATTAAACAACAAGCCAGCCATCCAGCTACATATCGAGAGGTGTTTTGCAATAATTTTTCATGATGTATAACATACATCGAAGTCAAGTCATATTTTCGATAATATTATGTATACCTATTGAGATCTTTTACTTATTATTTTTTTTTCGTGTGTGCCTCTTCACAACTCTTTTTATTTCTCATTTCAGTTTTTTTTTTTTTTAAAAAAAAATAATAATAATTTTTATCTCTTTTGGGATGAGACGAGTGAACATTTGGCATACAGGTACTTTAAATAGGATCTTCTGCCTTCAAGTTTTCTCCCCCTTTCTCTTTAAGAACAGATGAAGGAATAAGCACAACATACAATGCACAAAAAAATAAGCAGCATAGTGTTGTTTAATAATAAATAATAATCAGACGTCTAAGATCATTGACCATTCCAAATAAAATTGAATGCTAGCAGGGGCGTAACCAGGGGGCTTGGGGAGTCAAATTTTCGTGAAGTTTATATTAGATATTATTGGGACTTTTTCAGATCCGAACTAAAAAGAAAAAGAAAACGTCAAAAAGTAGCAAAAACCCCCCACAAAAAAGTTTCTGGCTACGCACCTGGATGCTAGTGAAATTAGTTTTATGATAACATTTATGTTGTGGAAGCATGAAGTGTAATAACAATATGTTGGGAAATTACACCTAGAAAATAATTTTGACACCAAAAAAGACTTTTTATGTGGTAGATTTTTATTTATTTGTTTGGGCTAAAGGTCCCTAAATCCAATTGATTATGCATTATTTCATAAAACCCTCAAAATATTTTGAACTTCAAAGAACAATTTAATTAATTTTTGACTACAAATATCTCAACAACATTGAATAAATTATCAAATTCTCATTTCTTAGCTAACAATGTAGCAATTCAAAACCAACAAAGTAAACTGCATTTCCATGAATTCCTGATTCAATCTAACAAAAAGTACAAAAAAAAACTTCCATGCAGAAAATCTCTTCAAACTCAATCTCTCGATCATGAAAATGAAAATTTATCTCTTTATGAAAACAACAAAAACAACATTACAAAAAAAAATGAGATTCTAAAAACAGATCAAAAGAAGGTCACAACAGTTGCAATTTATGACCACAAAACACAAAAAAAAAATAAATAAATATATTTTTTGAATGCACAAAAAAAATTTAGAAAGAGAAATGCGCGCAAACAACAACAACAAAGTACGACAGAATAATGTTGCTCATATCATGAACCAGCAGAAGAACATGCTTCATTAGGATTTCATAGTAATTTTTTTTTTCATCTTTCATTTCTTTCAGCTTTATACTCGTGCACAGAATAAAAGTTCGTGTGTGTATTGAAATTTTTTTTTTAATTTTCTCATTCCATTTTGTATCCATCGAAATGAAGTGAAGTAGTGAAGTAAGTATGAAAAAAAAATAAGACACAAGAAGAGACTCGCAATATGGCCGCCAGCGTTAAGCTGAAAGCTTTGAAAAAATTTTCTCCTCTTTCTTTCTCTTCCCAATTGCAATTTTTTTTTTTTACTTTGTGACTGTATTTGTATTTGTTTGTGTAGAGTTTTAAATATCATCGCAGAATGATGACTGAAAGAAAAGAAGGAAAAGAAATTGTTTTGTGAAGAAAGCAGTCTTTTTTTTCGAAGCAAATTTTCCAAATTCTTTGGCTTGAAGGAAGGGATCTGATTGTGGCTGATGTGTCTGAAATGACATCTGGTTGAGGGGTTAGTAAGTAAATAACTTTCTATAAGGAGGGTACAGAAAAATCGCTTTTGAAAAATTCTTAAATCATTTTAACATATTTGGATTTAGAAATTTAAATTATTCAAATAATTGCACTAAAATTGTGGATGGGATGGGGCTGAATGTATTTCTAATTTTCATAAAAATGTGAAAATATTAAAAATTTTGATAAGCATTATTTTTATTAATTTATGAATTAAAATCATTACGATGTAAATCTTTTAGTTTTACAGATCAATTGTGATCCAAAGCATCCCCTACCCATACCTTCATCAAAATTATACGTGCTTATGGAATTGGCTAGAACACTTAACCTGACTTTTAGTCAAAACTAAATCCATATTGCGTCAGTTTTTGTCCTTTAATTGTTATTTATTTCTATATTCTTCAAATGGAACTTGACAATCGAACCTAAACTCTCTTAAGCTTCTTAATAAAAGAGGCAAAATTTCAATTTATAATAAACTCAAAATTTTCCAATATATAAAAATTTAAAAAGCCATCAAATGCGCTCTATTCTCTCATACCAATCCCAACATTCTTCCAATTCCTCATTCTTTTATGTGTGGACTTAAAAATGATGAAAAAGAGCAGAAAAATCTTTTCTTTACATTTCTTTCAATGTTTTTTTTTTTCTACACAAAAAAAGTCTTTTTAACAACATTTCAAAACTTCCTGACATGAGTTGTCCAAACTGCAATTTCTCTCTTCAACAATGATTATTCGAATTTCTTCTTATAAATAAATAAATAAAAAAAAATAGCAGCAGTAAGAACTTGCTGAATACATAAAAAAAATTCTTTATGTATTAATATGAACTTATTTTTTTGGAAATATGCTGTAGGCAGCTTGCATATTTTTTTAGTTATTTCGGTAGATTCATGAATGATTTGCATTACAGTGCATGATTGTCATTCTTTGAGGCTTTACTTAATCAACAGTTTCAGTCGTGTGCAGAAGAAAAAAAAATCATTTACTTTGGAATTCTTTTTTTTTCATTTTGTGTACAGCATCAACATATACATTGACATTTTTTGTGTAATGCAAATTTTATGCTTAGTAGATTGCATCAGTATGTGCATAAATATATATTGTGTAATGAGTAAATATTGCTTTAATTTTTTTTTTTTCAAGAATAGAGGTTATGTGCTGGTAATTAGAGATAAAGGAGCATTTTTAGCATGCTGACGTTGATGGTCTGAGATTCAGATGGCAATATAATGTTGGTCTTTGGTTTTAATGCTTAAAAGTTGATAGATACTGAGCTAAATCTAGATAGAAAGCATTTTTTCTGACATTTTTGTACCATATTAATTTTAGATAATCAGTAAGCTTAAGTTAATTTAGAATTAAAAGATAAATTTGATTTCAAGTGATAGTAGTAATGAAATAAACAAATAAGTTCAATCTAGTAATATTTTGAAAAATTGGACTATCCAACCCACCCAACACTTCTTTATACCCAATTTTAATCCATACAAAAAAAAAACTAAGTTCATGCCACAAAATATTTTTCAATCTTTTTCTTTCACGTCCCAAACTCAATAAATAAAATGCTTTGACCTAAAGTGCACATGCAGAATAAATATGTATCCACAGCATATTTGAAAAACGACATATTGCATTTATTACATTTATCTTTATGTACATGAAGGCTACGAGATATATACGCAACATACATATGTGCACGAAAAGTAAGAAAAAGCCATGAATTTGTATCAGTAACACTCTCTGGAATGTAGTCGTAGCACGTGTTAATTTACTTTTCATGCAACTTCTCACTGCCACTATTGTAAATTGAGTGAAACAACAACAACAATAACAAAAAAAAATATATCCAATTAATTAATAAATCGCGCATTCGGAATTCACAATGACATGCATGCGATCTTCATTAAATATGGTTTAAACATTTCTTCTTAATATTTTTTTTTCTTCAATTCCTTCTTCGTCGATACATCGAATAAATATCGATTAAAATAAAAATAAAGAAAGAATGATGAGGGAAAAAAAATTTAAGCTAAATTGCTTAATTTTTTTCCCCGTCTTTTCCATCATCATCTGATATGTTTTTTTTTTCTCTGGATAATTTTCAATATATTATTGATAAAGGGTCATTTGCTGATGGCGTCTAATTTTTATGAGGGGAGGGGGTCTAAAAATTCAATTTTTTTAATTACGTCATAAGTGTACGAGACTTAATTAATTTTTAGGATTTGAGACTGTTTTTGTCAATCTATCTGTCAAAAGTAAGTGTTTATTTGCGAAAATATAGGATTTATTCTAATTTTAGAATTATTCATGGTCCATACAACCAACCCTAGTTCTACAACTCATCAAAAATCACAAAAATTCAATTTGAATCTAAATCTTAATAAATATCATCTCAATATGACTCAAAATGCGCTTTCACATCAGAAATACCCAACAAGAACGTATAAACAAGACAAAAGTAATCTACATATTAACTATCTCCGATTTTCGATAATCTCATTTCTTTTCTTTTAATGGTTTCATCTTGAGCATTTTTAAATATTTCAATTCTCCTACCATCCACTAAAAATTGATTTTAATTTCTTTTCATAAGCCAACTGATAAAATTTATTTGAATAATTTAACAGAAAATGTGAAGAAGAAGAGATCAAGAAGCGAACTTAGTAGTAAAGGAAGAAAAAAAAAGTATATAAATAAAGCTAATAAAAACTTCTTTTGGTCTGAATTTTGCTGATGATGATGATGATGCGCTCTCAAGGTAAAAAAAAGTCAATTTTTGTTGTGTGGCCTTTTTTTTTTTTTTTGAAAGTAAGAAGAAGACATCGAATGAAATTAGTTATGATGATTCTTTTTGTGGGGGTAATTAAAGCGCATCTTTTAGCTCTTTTGGGATTTTTAGTTCCGGTTTTTAAGAGGCTGTTAGACTTAAATTGGAAGCTAATGTGAATGGTTGAGAAATCAGGATTTGTGTTTGATCAATTGAGGTCAGGTAGATAATTTTTTTATGTTCACTGTGTTATGATGCCTGTTTATTAATCTATGCAGTTATTATGATTCTTGCTCTACTAATTGGTTAGATATTCTGTCGATGAGCTTGGATTTGAACTTGATTTTATGAAGCAGACACTTTTGAGCTCAAATTAGATTCAAATTCAGAAATTTAAATCGATTTTTAACAGATAAAATTCAAAAACCATCAAAAACTAATCATAACAAAAATTTATCACTTTTGGGTCCTACATTCAGCCTTAAAAATATCAAATCATTCCCTCTTTTAAGAACTCATTAACCCCGATTCAAAACTAGTTCATTCATTCAAGGAATTCATAGAAAGTGTTTTATAGTCTAGGATAAGTAAAATCATGTCTGTATGAACTTCTTCAAGGCAATATATTGCGGTTAAACATGCAAAACACTTGTAAAATAGCGCTGTAAACGTACGCATGCTTCACTATACACTATATATCCTCGTAGATCACTAAATTGCATGTTTTAAATCAGAATTTTTTAACACTTTCTCTTTGGAAAAATCTATGAATGAATATTTCAGAAGATTTACTAGATTTTGCTTTGGAATGGAAAATTAAGTCAAATTTGTAAATAAAATATTAGAAATATTAATTTTAGTGCCCGTACTTAATGAATTACAGTTTTAAATTTGATATCACTAGGAACAAAAATCATAGAATTTGATAAGAATCCAGCATCAAAAATCTAGCAAAATCCAAGACATAATCAACAAAAATATTGCGCAACATTTTTAAAATAACGATCTAAATACACAAGACAAACTGATCATCAACCAAAATTCCACAAAAATCCCTGCTAAAAATATTTAAGAAATGAATTTATATCTGAAAATGTTTTGGGTTGTTTGATTTTTTTTTCTCATTTCTTAAAGCTCTATTTCGGTTAGTGATCTTTTGCATTAATATTTTTTTTAAATACAATTAAAATGTCTTCTTTTTTGGAATTGGAAACTAAGAAGAAGGGGGGCTTTAGGGGAATAATTTTTAAATATATGTAGATTCAAAATTTTACGATTTTATCCTCCTAGCAAAAAAAAAATCATTCGAGACTATTTGTATATATCAGAATTAATGATAATGTGCTCTAATACTCTATTGATGCGATGCCAGCAATTTTTTATTGAGCCATATCACAATATCGAATAAATTTATATTAATTTCTTTTTATTCATCATTCACGATTCTTTTATTCATCCTTCAATTATTATTCTTGGTGTTCCTTTTAGTGATTATTATTTTTTTTTTTCTTATTTTATAGAAAATTAAAAATTGATATAAAATAGTAATCAGACAATCAAAATGAATTGAGTGGCTGAACGAATGAGAAATAAATAATAAAAAAAAAAAATTGAGAGAATCCAATGATCTATCTATTCTAAAACTCAATGATAATTATGGTCATTTGCTATAGCTGAAGAATGAGGCTTTTTTTATGTGAAGATTCTTCGAACTGACGAAATGCCTTTAAAAAATCATCTCTTTCTTCTTTATTTCTTTTACACACATTTTTTTTTTCAGTAAGGCGCATTCTTTTTTGATTGATTTTAGAAGTTTTGTTTGCGGTTTGGTTGTTATTTGGAGAGCTAAAGAAATTTCAGTCAGTTTTAAAAACAGTCGGACAACTTTTGAAATTTTTCGATAAATTTTAGAAAGCTTTCTGACAGTTTTTTATGTCAAAAATTAAATTATTGAAAAAGATTTTAAATTTATAGGAAGGATAATTTTGAATTTAATTAGAGAATCTTTGAACCTAATTGTATTTTTTTATGGCAATTTTTGAATATTTCGGTCAGATTTTAATTATTTTCGGTCAGTTTTTGAATATTTTCGGCTAGTTTTTGTATATTTCAATCAGTTTCTGAATATTTTTGGTCAATTTTTGAATATTTTTGGTCAGTTTTTGAATATTTTCGGTCAGTTTTTGAATATTTTCGGTTAGATTTTGAATATATCGGTCAGTTTTTGAATATTTTCGGTTAGTTTTTGAATATTTCGATCAGTTTCTGAATATTTTAGGTCAGTTTTTGAATATTTTCGGTCAGTTTTATTTTTTATAAAAAATTTCAAATTTTTTGTTCAGTTTTAATTTTCTTCCCATATGTTTGAATATTACTCAATCAATCTGAGATTTTCAAATAATTTCAAATTCGATCCAGAAGTTCATATTTTTTATGCACAAATTTTTGAGCCAATTTAACCATTCTTAACATCATCAAAATAAATTCAAAAATAATTCAATGAAAAGCTAACAAAATTGCGCCATTTGTCGGCCATTACTGACCACATTCATACTAATTTCGCATCGTTCTCAAGTCATTTATAAATATTTTTTTTTTTTTTATTTTAACAAAAACTTATTCCATGTGTATTCTTGACAAGAATGAGGAAAAAAAAAGAGTAGAAAAAAAAATTACACAGAAGAGAAGGAGAAAAAAAAGATTTTTGTTCGATCATATGTGTCATTTATTTTATGGTTCCACTGCTTTTTGTTGGTTGGCTCTTTCATAATTGCCAACAATATTTCGTTTATTAATTAACATAAAATTTCTAAATAAAAAAAAAATCTTTAACCCATACTCGAAAGAAATCCAGTTTTTTTTATATATGAATAAATTTACACAGCGTTGCTTTATTTTCACAAGAATTTCTTTCTTTTTTATCTTCAGTGTATTTACGTTACTATTGGAATGAATAGGTTTATGTATACATCTGTATATGCATATTAAAAAATACAAAAATAAAATCACAGTAAAAAAAAGAGTCAAGAGAAAGATGAATAAAAAAAATGTTTTAAATAGAATCAAAAATTGATAAAGAAGTTAAAGCATATAAATTGGCTTTAAATATTTTCTCGTTCATCCAAAATGTTTCATTTTATTTCATTTAACATGTAGCGACATCTGCATCTACATCTTATCAAAAATTGATTTAAATATTCAAATATTTCAACTTGATGTCTTAATTATTTAGTTTTTAGATGGACACAATTAATTTAAATCATTTCGTTTAACTTTTGGAGAAATTTTTAGCTGCAAAAATGTGTGTTTTGATTTTTATTAATTAATCAATTTATGGTAATTAGGAATTATTGTAAATTACTTTAAAACTAGGATAATAATTTTAGTACTTAGCTCTTGAATTATGATTGGATAAATTATGAATGTAATACTTGTTGATTATATTGAGATAAAATTTAAAATTTAAAAAAAAATCTTAATTTAATTTCTAGATTTATAAAGTTTCGTTGGATTTTAAATTTGCTTTTTAAAAAAATGAAATATTTCAAAATTTGGAACTGATTCATAAAATTTTCAAAACACAATAAAATTTTGAGAAACGCAAAAATCATCAAATTTATTATTTTTTTCAAATCACATTTTTTGATCAAATGTATGACAGCTCCGAAAGAAAACTACAATTTTCTCAAGATGCCTCAGAGAATTTCAAAATTACAAAATACTTTCCATGCCTAAATATTTTTGATATTTTAGAATGAAAAATGATTTTTTTGTGAAAAATAGTGTTAATCTGGATTACATGACAAGACAATTTTATGTGTTTCTATGTCAAAAAAGAAAAAAAATGTGAAGAAATAAAACGATTTGAATGAAAAATTCATCTATCACAAAAAAGGTAAAGAAAAAAAAATATTTTCAATCCCTTGAGCAAGAACAATTCTTGGAAGGCTTAGCAATTTGCTAGAAAAATTCAACAACAAGATAAAATTATGACAATCTCATATTTATCCACAACTAGAACAATATTAATTCAATAAACTGCATTTTCTATCCTGAATCATGATCCAACTAAATCAACAACTTCAGTTAATTTTATTAATCCAATTAAATTACAAAAATTGCCTTACACAATAAATTTAATGAGCAAAATAAAAAAAAATATATAAAGAAAAAAAAGTATTCAACGTGCTGCGCAATAGACACGACACACAACATCTTATCGTCAATAGTATCAAATTAATTTCATTTCTTTTAACAAAATAAAAATAAACTTAATGTCTTCACTGTGGTCATAACATTGAATTGAAAATTGTTTTTAGATCACTCAATAGTTGAGATAATAAGAAAAAATTATTATTATTAGATGAAAAATAAAAGAGTTTCTTTACGCCTACGTGTGGAATGAATGGATGGATGAAGAAAAAAAACAAAGTTTATAACAATTTTAAAAAACAAATGATGTTGGTACTCTCATTATAAGGTTTTACTTATTTTTTTCTGTGTGTTTTAATTCATAATGAATTAAAAAAGCTAGGGTAAGAAAGAAATAATTTTGCTGGGGGTCTAAAATGGCTATTTTGTGAGTCTCACTTTTAATTTTCACATAAATAATCTAATATAGGGTCTGAACCCCCTTTACTAGGCTCTCGAAAGAATTAGTCAACATTTAGAATTTTTAAATGAATTTTCAATAACAAGTTACTTTTATTATTTTTCAAAAAAATTTCTATTGCTTTCGAGCTTTTGACCCCACCGCCAGCTCTCTGGACGTCATTTTTGAAGAACACCTAACTTTCTTTAACTCAAATGAATCTTAAATCTAAGAAGAGTTCAAGCAGCATGCGCTCATGTCACCGAACAGTACATCCATACCTCTCTAATCATTTTATTATTATTATTGAAATATTAAAGCAATTTTTATTAACAATCTTGTTTCGTTAAATAAAAAAAAAAAAAAGAATTATGAAAAGTAGAATAATAAAAATAAAAAAAAAAACAAGAAGAAGATGTAGATGAAGTAAAGAGAGACGAGGAGGAGGAGGAAAAAGGAACACAAGAAGAAGGTTTGAATAAAAAATAAAAGACATTAAAAAACAAATATGTATATACCAGTGTATATTAATTTACAAGAGACAATTCAATTTCATGTCATCGACTAGCATGAGATTAGTGAGAAGAAATATTTCAATTTATATTTTTTTTTATTTTAAATGTACAACAAGCGAGCAAGAAAAAGAAAAAGAAATTCAAAGTGTGTGATCGAGCGTAAGGCAAAAAAAATAGAGAGAGCTTAAAGATTGAAACAATTGAATGAAAGAGGAGCATAACATAATGTAAATTTATCGAATTGCAATGCGATATGCTGATTGTAAATTGTAGTTTTATTCTAAAAACGTAAAAATGCAATCATCCTAAGAAATAGCTTACATGAACGCGTTCTCGAAATGGATATGGCATATTGCATTATATTTTCTGTTTTGGTCTTTTACACTCCTTGGCAGTGTTGGTGTACAATTGGTGGTTTTCGAGATTGAGTAAGTTTTGGTACTTTATGTTTTAAATATAGCACATTGTAATTTTGTTCATCAACAGACTAGATTTAGGTATTCGAGAAGATTAAAATGATTCAATAAAAATACGTTATACACTGTTGACATTGAGCCACATTCTAGTATGTTTATGGCAAGATTCTAATATCAAGATTCTGAATTTTTAAGCATTTAATTAATTTCAACCAAAATTTCATCTCCCTAAAACATTTTCCAATAAAGTATCTAAATCTTCCGCTTATGCTCCAAAAATATCCCCAACTAGAACCTCATCCCAAAAATTCCCTCCCCCAACCCTGCGATCTCTTGCATTAGATTCACATCGTTCTTCCTGAAACCAAGAAACAAAAGAACTTTTCTCTTTCTTTTTATCTCATTCATTCCACAATTTTTTTTTTCAAATATACTATTTTTTTAAGAAAACAATGTTGGCATCAAAAGAATAGATTTTTCAAGCTTTCGTTTTTCTTCCTCTCCTTACACACATTCTACATTCTTCCTCCCATTGACGATACAATTTCATATTCACATATTTTTTTTTTTTTACTTTTTATAAAAAAAAATGAGACCTCTCGTACATTTAAAATAGGTGCATGAATATTCTAAAGCGAAAATATCATTAATCATTTTTTGTGCTGTTGTTCTTGGCTGAAGAGGAATGGGAATATAACAACAACAACAATAAAAAACTAGTAATGAAGCGGATCACGCTTCATGTGCATATTCACACCGTTCCAAAAATCTTTTTATAGGATCAGCAAAGCTTCGCTTTGCATAAGATTAAAGATTAAGTCTTCATCGGGTCAGCAAAGCTTCGCTTTGCATAAGATTGAAGATTAAGGCTCAATCGAGTCAGCAAAGCTTCGCTTTGCATACGATTGAAGATTAGGGCTCAATCGGGTCAGCAAAGCTTCGCTTTGCATAAGATTATAGATTAAGGTTACTAAAAAAATCGAAAATTTTCACATTTGGACTCAATTTTGAAGCACTAATTGATGTTTTTGGATATGACAATGTGTGTACGTCTTTTAGGTCTATTTATAAGCTACAATAATCACAAGTTTCTGGAATTTTTAAGACTGAACTGTAAGTACAGGAGGGTGAAACGTCCCAAAAATGCCGATTTTTTGAACTTTTTCGACTTTTTAACCAACTAAAATTAATTTAAAAATATTTTTGTTATTTTTCCATAAAAGTTATTGAACTTATTGATCAAATACAAAAAAGTTTACAAAAATCCATCCATACAGTGAGCCACACGATTTTTTTGAAAATTTTATATTGTAGGGGGTGTACTGGTGGTTAAAAAAGTTTTTTTGTATTTTTTCTCAATAAAACTTCATATTTTATTGATTCTGGTCAAAAAAGTTCAATTCCCAATTTATGTGAAATTTTTTAAACGTATTTTACAATAATCGGCTAAACTATGCTTAAAAAACACACTATTTCTTTAATTTCTCAGAATCGTCTGCATGGTTCGGCACCAATAGATTCACAGCACATTTGAATGATAATGCGCACATTTTAAAACATTTTTGACATAAAATGGTTTTTTCGTATTTGAGTTCTCCATCCGACAAACTTGCTTGTGTGCTCACACCACCACTATTTGGGGTCGTGCACCGAGGTATCAAAACCATTTTCAAAGCGGTTTTTTGTATTTTGTAGATAATTTTTAGGCCGAACTTTTCACACCGAATAGTTAATGAAAATTTTGAGTTTTGGCGCCAAAAATTAAAAAAACGATTTTTCAAATGTATCGAAAACAATATATTCACAACGTGAAACGGTGTGAATATGAAAAATGGGATGAATAAGTTTGAATCGTTGTGTGAAGATAATCAGGATTAGAGACGCATATACTGTGAATTTTTATGTCAATAACAGGTTTTATTGAAATTTTAAGATAAATTGTGAGAAGGTTTTGAGTTAAGTGATGGGATTATGGTGAGATAAGGAACAATTTGTGAGATTAGAATGATTAAGATTAAATTAAATATCAATTGTTTATTTTGAAGCTACATAATTGAAATTGATAAGAAAATTTTTAAAAAATTACAATTTTATGTCAATGCCCAGAATATAAACCAAAACAAGTATAAAACAAGTGTGTGGAACTGATCAAATTGATTTTTGATCATTTTTGAACTTATTAGATCATTTTTTTTTATTCTTTTGATCATTTCTGATCATTTTTTTCATCGTTTTTGACCATTTTTGATCAATTTGATCAGTTCCACACTCTGGGTATAACATAAACTCGGCAAAATAAGCCAATAATGACTTAAACTCTAAAATTTTTCCTAATTCCAACTTAACCCTCAAAAAATACACTAATTATAAAAATGCGAGGACTTCAGTATCAAAAATCTTAAGGACACAATCCAACAAATTAAAAAAATGATATAGCACAAAAATGTGATAGAAAACCTTGAAACATTGAAAAACAAGTGTCCCTATTTCCTATTCAACACTTAATCACCATAGTCATTTGTTTAAAACAATTTCAATGCTATTTAAAAGCTCAAATTGTATTTAAAAAAACTAACCCGAGTGACTCAACAATTCACATTACGACTTGATCATTGCTACATTTTGAGAATAACAATAGATTTACTTCATTAAAATGAACTAAAGTAAGTGAATTTAAATTGAAGTAAAATGTTATGTAAAAAAATATAATTTTCATATAATTTAATTGATCCTCAACAACAATTTAAAGTAAGTAGATCATGATGAATTTACTGTTAATTCGCTCAAACTAGACTTAATACTTGCACTTAATTTTAAATGAATTTATGAAGAATTTCTATTTAAAAGAATCTTAATGATCAATGACATAACTGCAAACGCAGCTAAATGAAATCACTTCAAAAATGCTTACATTAACCGGGTCAATTGCACTAAATGTCAAGAAATCAAGTTTTTCTTTATATCTAATTGAATTATTTCATTTTTTAACTTTGAATATTTCAAGCCTTTCAAAAAAACGAAAACAAATATTTTCACATTCGTAAAACACGATGTAGTTGCAGTCATTCCACATTAGATTCAAAAAAATATTTTTAAATTATGTGCTTGTAAAATCATAAAGGCTAGTTTATTATTTTTTAATTATTAATAAACACATCATGTCGATGTTGTCTTTTTTTCTTCTTTTTATCTCTCTCGCATTACTTAGTCCTTGAGGTCTCGTGAGTGCCAAAGAGAGAGCAACAAAGTAAAAAAATAAGAAAATTAAATGAATTGAGAATGACAGACAAACAAAGTTAACATAACAACGTATGTAAGCTTTTGAAGATTGCGCTAATAACAAGAATAGCAATAATAATGTGAATAAGAATAAGAAGCATGTAAATTATGAAAGTTCTTCATATCTCTTCTACAAGTTGTATATTTCTCTTCAGCGTGGCGTGTGTCTGTCAATCTGTAATTCGTGGTTCAGAGGTGTAGGTTGGAGGGAATTTTTGGTGATTAGTAAGGTTTATGACTTTTATAATTGAAATTTCGAGCATTAAAATCCTTAAATAAAAGCATGAGAGATCATTTCAAGCTTAAAATACTTAAATCTGTTCCACACTCTTCCTCTCAGCCCAATATCTCCAAGAATTTTAAATCCCAACTACATCCCTGATCACAAGCGTGTATACATGCATTTAGATGCCAAAAAAAGCTAGCAGAAAGAAGGCAATTGAAACAAAATTGATTTTTAATGATATCGCAAAAAAATCAGGCATGAAATGATTTTTTTCACTTCTTCTACTTCTTCCCCCCTCATTTCATGTTACTTACTTCACATTCGCACAAGAATAATAAGCACATGAAAATCACCAAAAAAAAAACAACACACACAGCAAGTTCGCAAATAATTTGTCAAAAGATCAAGCTCATTAATTGTACTCACCTTTAATATGCATCGACCTTTAGCCTCATTCTCAGCTACTGATACATTATAAAAGCTCTGATCGAAAATTGGTTCGTTATCGTTTACGTCATGAACCGTGACTAAAACTGTTGCCGTTGATGATAATTGAGGATGGCCATTATCTTTAGCCATTATCGTTAATTTTGGAACTGGTTCGGTTTCGCAATCGATATGTGATCGTGTTGTAATTAAGCCTGAATGTGCATCGATTTGAAACCATTGTGAATGTGTATTGGGGGTGTCAATAAGTGAATAAATTATTGCCGAATTATTGCCTTCATCTTGATCAATTGCAACGACTTGTACAACAGATGTACCTGGATCGGCAACTTCCATAACATTTGCTTGATATATCTCTTGCTCAAATTGCGGTACATTATCATTTATATCAGTTACACGAAGATATATTGTTTTGGATGCATGAAGAGGTGGATTTCCTGTATCTGTTGCAATAACATTTAACGTATAATTTGGTTGTACTTCACGATCCAATGGCAATGATACGATAACTAAATAAATAATGTTATCTCTAGTAGTCAATCCAAAATGTCCATCGCCTCCATTCAATGTTACATTGACATTTGAATATTCGGTCTTTGAGTCGGGATCATTGACTGAAATTCGAGCAACAAATTCACCCGGTTGTGCTGATTCAGAGATTTTAGGCGTCGCGTCATCACTCAAAAAGATAACATTGATGACAGGTTGATTGTCATTTACATCTGTGACACGAATCGATACAAATGTTGTTGTCTCAAGTGGCTGTACGCCATTATCTTTTGCCACGACAACAAGCTCATGTAATTCTTTCGATTCGAAATCTAGTGCCTTATTTATTGATATTAATCCTGTGTGTGCATCGATTCTAAACATTTGTTCTTTGTCACTTTGTCGTCGATTTATTGAATATTCTATCATGCCATTCTCACCAGCATCTGTATCAGTTGCATAAACTTGTAATACACTTGTACCAAGTGTCGCATTCTCAGGTATTGTTGCAAAATATCGACTTTGATTAAACAACGGTTGATTGTCATTTACATCTATGATTGTTATATTTACAGTCATCTGTCCACGTAGTGGAGGCGTGCCACCATCCAATGCCTCAATTACTAAACTATATGCAGGCGTTGTTTCACGATCGAGAAATCCATTGATTTGTAAATCAAGATATAATACACCATCGCGTTCAAGATGTGACGATAGACGAAATGCATTATTCACATTACCCGACACGATATTATAACGTTGGGTATTATAACGACCCAAATCTAAGTCTCTCGCGGGATTTAATGTACGTTTTACATCACGCGGCGTATTTTCCGGAAATTCAATATTCATAACAGGCGTTGGAAAGACGGGTGCATTATCATTCTCATCGAGTACTTTAACAATAACACGAATTTGTGTGCCATTAGATAATATGGCAACAAATGAATATGAGTCTATAGTCTCTCGATCAAGTAACGCTTTTGTACGAATCTCACCAGTCGTGTAGTCAATTGAGAGTGCAGAATCGACAGAACTACCAGGCACTGGCACAATAAAATATGGTGGACCAACTGCTTGCGGTATATCACCAATAAATCCTATTTGATGGCCAATTGGAACACCTTCAGACACCTCAATCTCATGTACATATTCTTCACAATGTACTTTATGACTGCTCACCAGCAGCAGCCACGTGATGCACCAAAATAGATACATTTTCCTAATATTTCTAATACAAAAATATTTTTTTGCTGCTATCATGTTGCTTTGTTGCTCATTCCTCCTTCGAACGGAGTCGTTGTCGATATGTGATTTATTTTTTTGAGGCAGAAGCAGCAAAAGAAATTCTTCTTCCAACACATCACCGCATTGTGAAGGCATAAAAGTGAAAATGTTGATAATCTGCAATGAGAGGAGAAAAAAGAGAGAATTTTTCAATTAATTTTTTTTTTTTTTATGTTTGCAACATAAATCGTTTTTAGTCAAAAATTATGTTATTAAATTTAGTAATTTTTTCTGGGGGTTATTTGGAAGTTTGGAACAGATTTTGGTGGTCAAAAAATTTTTAGTCTCTCAAAATATGGTCGGTTTTAGCTCACAAGATTTTTAGTTACTATTATTTTGCTATACGAATTTAACTGACAAGATAAATGGAAATAATGACATTTTTAAAGAACCTAGTCTACAAAATAATCTTAAAATCTTACATATAAAATTTTGTACCATACTCAATAGGCTGATAAGGCCACTTGAAAATGGCATGTCCAAAAAACTGCCTTATAAAATTTAATAAATTTTTTGAATGCTAACTCAACTCCACCAACTCGAAATTAACCCAATATTGTACACAAACCCCTCAAATACATTATTTTTCGTTAATCTTAGACACAAAGATCATGATTATATTTTTTCTGGTTTAAAAAAAAAATAAAGAGTGAATTATTGTGAAAAAAAGTAAAAGAGGCACATCCAAAAGTCAAGTAAAAAAAAACATACGGCAGTAGTATATGACCGTAGCTCAGTCATTAATTACATTTTGTGGTTTTCGAATCAACAAAAGGAAACAAAGTTATTTTTTATGATACACATTTTCAAGTCTCTCAAGAGTAATATTCTTCTACCTTCTTTATATTTTTTATATTTTTTCAAAAAAAAAAGCAATTTTTTGATGATTTTTTTTTTCTTCTTCTTTCTTCTTCTAAAGAAATAATAATTTTGTTCCTTTCATTCTTTCGCCTCTCCGTCTCTGTTCATACATTTTTTTTCATCTCATTCTTGTTGTAATATCTTGTGTTACCTGTCTTCTCTAGCAATTATGAAACACACAAATAACAAGAAGAATAAGAACAACGTGTATGTGAGAGAGAGAATCGTGAGTGTTTAGATGAAAGAAAAAAAAAGGAAAACTTTGATGGAATATTAAGAGAATGTGTGTTGTGTGCATACAGAACAAAAGTATGTATAAGGTTTTTGATTGTTTCCGTCAGTTAATGACTTTAACGCATTTTTTTAATGTGAGGGATCAGGAGGACTTTTAGTTGACGTGTGTATCCACTTGAATGGGTTTATGTGCTTGGAATTTTTGGTATTGAGGTTGTAAATGTGTTTTGTTGGGAAGGATTAGAGGTAAGGATCAGTTAAGTCAAAAAAAAAATAAATAAAATTTGAAACTCAAATTTTTGATCTTAAAATTTAGTAAATAAATTGAATTTTTGAGGATTTTAAAGTAAAGAAAATTCTAACTTTAAGTCAAATATAACCTATAAAAAATTTTCGTTCTGGTTCTAATGTTGACAAAGGATTTCTACACGTTTTTTTTTTTGATAAATTTTTAAATTTAATGGCCTTTTGTTGATCCCAGAAAAATAGAGAAAATCAAAGCAAGTTTTGCAACGCATTTGAGAATTTTTTAAATTTATTCATTGATTTTCGATGTGAAATTAATATTGGGAAAGAAATTTTATAGCTTTAAAACTTGGAGACTAGATGAATTTAATATTTACATGCTCATCTTTTGATATTTATGCGTCGTGATGTTGATATTTCCAATTCTCCAAAATGTTTAGAAAATTTGAATTTTTCTTGATTCTTGAGAACTTTTGATTTGATTTTGAAAGAATTTGGCTTTTTCTTGACTTATCTCTGCTACATTTTTGAATGATTTACTTGGATTGTAATCTTTAAAATACCAAAATTTCTTAAACTGTCACAAAACTACAAACTTTAAAATTTTACTGATTTTTTTCAACAAAATAATTTTAAATGCCAACTATGATTTTTTTACTAGATCACTTCAAAATTGAATTAAAATTATTTAATATTACAGATCAAAATTCTAATCTTTAGATTGCTGTGACTAATAATTTTCGTTCCAAAAATAAATTTTTTATTCCAAATTTTGGCAATTTATGAATATTAATTTTGATTCTTTTCAACAGACTACATACGGTAGTTTGAGTATAAATCTACTCAAAATCCAATAATACTAAAACAACAGTAACTTTTTTTACTGCAATAGTCCTTAAAAATATCCCTAGGATGCCAAAAACATTAACAATAGGCATAGAAAAAATTTACAGCGATTCATTGATTTATTTTTGTCAAAAAACCTTTTGTTCTTAAATCCACAACATCCCGATGAGTGGCTCTCAGTTTGACACTTTACATAAGTAAAACCATCAAAATAAAGACATAAAAAAGACATTTTGAAGTGACCACGCCTTGAAACAAACGACAAAAAAAATTAATTAGCATGACAAAATAATTAAAATGATTTCCATAAAAACATCAAAAATTATTAATTTTTATAATCATCTATGCAATAAAAAAAAATATTTTTTCTTCTTTTCTGTCGATGCCTGGAGAAATTACATTCTAAATTAAGCAGTAAAAAAATAATTGTCAATTATCGCTAGCTCCTGTGGATATCTATGATAAAAAATCGAAGATAAGACAAAAGACCATAAAACACAAAATTGTTTAATTGAATCAATAATAAAGTTTTAAGGGGAAAATTATTAGACTTTTGGCTAGATTAATTATCAACATCAAGTTATCAGCTGTGTTGGTTAATTAAAAATATATTGGTTACTCTAGTCAGAGATTTTTTAAAGGCACTTCCGCGCATCGTGTGTGAAATTCAAATGATTTTTGAGATGTTCTCATGAAACAAAAATGTCTGAATATAAATTTTTGTGAATGAATTTAGTGCGTTTTTACGACAAATTTATCGAATCAGATCAGACATTCCTGGGAGCATTTTTTGATGAAATAATTGGTTTATTAGATTTTTAAAGTAATATGCTAAGGTATAGGTTCATTAAAAAATAGAGGACATTATTGCTTATTTTTGTACAATTTGGCTATTTAAAAGTAAAAATAACCCTGCAGATATCTAATATTAGGCAAAAAAAGTACAGTAATTCAGAAAAAAACATGAATATAAATGCATACATATACTTAAAAGTCACATTCTCAACTTTTTTAAAAATTATATTTTTCATATAATTTTTAAACTTAGGATTCAAAACAGTGGCGTAGCAAGGAATTTTTTGAAGGGGGTGGGGGTTGCTACCCATGTAACCAAAATAGTCCTTATGTATTACATTGACCTTCCTTAGGAACATGAATGGAATACATTAGGTCGATTTTGGTTACTAGGGTACTTTTCGACGATTTTTTTTATTTCTTCGGAACTGAAAAACTTCAACAATATCAAGTGTAAAATTCAAAAATAGGGAAGTTAACCCTCCAATCCCCCCCCCCCCTCTCTCTTCTGGCCTCTGATTCTATAAAAAAACCTAAAAGACGATACAAAAAACAATTTTTGAAAAGAAAACAGTGCGGCATTCATAATGAAACATTAGGTGGTTTCTCTCCTTCACACAGAACCCATAATGTGTATTTACTGTTTTTTCTGTAAGTATATAACTTTTTAACTTACAAGACATTACACGTTTTTTTCCTTCATTTTTCAAATTTTGAGCAATGATTATGCACAATTTTCTTTTATTCTACTGGGAATTTATTGTAATCAGATTTGTATCATCATATATCCATTCTACTTCTATCCTATTATGTGGCCTTTATTTTTCTATTATCAACTGTGCTTTTGTGGAACCAGAAAAATAAAATAAAACCTGAACATGAATGTGTGGTTGCATGTAATAATATAAAATAAAATAAAATACGTTACGTAATAAATTGGAAAGAAATTCTCTCAATAATAAATAAATCTGAATGGTTGTGCATGCAATATCAATACATATAATATTGTTTCGTGTGTTTGTGTATAAATGTGCACATATGACGTGAATATGTGGAACTCACGAGCCTCTCTTAAATAGCATCAACCTCATATATGGATTTCTTTTTATTATATTGAAAATAAATAAGGTAACAATTTTTTTATAATATTTTTTTTTTGCGCGCATAACTTGAAAAAGTTGTTTTAGTTTCCTCTGTTGCTGAATGAAAGAGAAAAATTAAAAATATTACTTCGAGCCATTTTCAGACAAAATTGAAGAGATTTTTGTCTTTAGATTTATGGGATCGTTGGTTAGTAATGTCATTTTGGTATATGGGGGGTTATGAGGTCCTTTAATCTATATTGAATTTTAGAACAGAAAGTTTTCGATGTATTTTTACAAATCAAAGCATTAGACATGATTATTGTAATTAAATAGCCATTAAGACTCAATTAGGACATCGTCAAATATTTATCATCAACATGGCTACACAAAAAAAATCCTAAAAATGTTCACTATATGAATTTCTAATAGAACCTCTCAAAAAACCAAACATCACTTCAAACTGACCCCATCCGCTAATTTGCCACAATTTCTACCGAATCATGCGAGAAGACAGAAATTTTCTATCCATTTTCAAATTTATTTCTAATTAGAAGCTGCAAAAACTAATTTACACACTTTAAATGAAATTTATACACTCGTCGATTTTTTGATTTATTTCTTCCTGACAAAAAAAGACATCACACATTTTCGCATGCTATATATGAACATTAAAACCGAAGAAAGAGAGAGAGAATTAGATTTACGAAAAAAAATTATCTATAACGGTTCAATATTGAACATTTTCGGCTTCTTCTTTCGATGTTTTATTTTTTTTTCTTTTAATTTTGTAAATTAAGCAATTGGTTTGAGATTTTTTCTGTCTTTCTCTTTCTCTCTCTCTTTTCGCATGACGTGCGGTGACACAATCCAATTAATTAAAAGAGATTTATATATTTTTTAAACATTTTTCTTTTCCACCTCATCATCGATGGATTCTTTTTTAATTTTTTTGGTATTTTTTTAATTTGTTCATTTTGAAATTCAATTTGTGTGATTAAGGTTAGGTGGAGGCACTGTTAATAGCCATATGAGTGTGATTAGGGCTTGTAAATGAACTTTAAAATTTGTATAGTAGATTTTTATTTGAATTTAGACAATTAGATGAAAACCAACCAAATTTTGAACTAAAAATACTCAAAATTTTTCGTGCAGTTCTTTCCATCCCAATCGATCCAATTCTGAAATTTGTAAGTATAAAAATATTGAATAAATTCAAATCTTAATTTTTCATGAAAAAAATTCCCAACAAATTTATCTCAACATTCATTCTCACTAAATAATCGACTGCAGCTACTCAAGATCATAAAAAAAAATTCCCAATAAACATCTGTCAATCGCTGGCTTCATTACCTCGATTATTCAAGTTCTGATCATAAAAATGTCTTTTTCACTCCCCAAAAAATATAAAACAAAAAACCAGAAATATTTCAATTCACAGTGTCTATTCCCAGCAGCATAAAACAGTTAAGGTATTAAAAAGACAAAAAAAAAAACTGAAAAGTTTATTATCACTCAAAACACTCAATGGAATAAGTAATTAAAGCTGAAATGTCTTCACAAAAAAAATTAGTACACAAAAAAATCTCTTCCAACCCATTAAGATAGCAAAGACAGAGAAGTTCATCATCATCACTGCATTCAACTGATGCTGCTTTCACGGAACTAAGAAGACCAAGAAAAGAGTCACAAAAGTTCAAATTAAAAAATTTTATTGTAGCAATAAAGATAATTAGCTCCTAAATTCCTTCTTTTAATGATTTAATTCATCATCGATTATAAATGTTTCGGCAAAAGTTATAAACCGCGCGTAGAGAGAAAGCAGTCGGTTGAACAAATGGATATGGATACATATATATACTTATTTATATCTGTATGTAGTAAATGTTATAATGCCAAGAGAACAGCAACAATACAAGTTGATGATGATTGCAGTAAATATTGAGCAGAGTTGGCAAAACGCCAGGCGTCGGACGCCAATGACGCCAAAGCGTCGGACGCCGAGCGGCGTCGGACGCCAAAAAAAAATTTGGCGTCCGACGCCAAAAGCGTCCGACGATTTGGACGCTGGGCGTCCGGCGTCCAAAAAAAAAATTTTTTTTCTTTCTTTAACTAATTTTTTCGCTTTTCTGATGGGTTTTTCATACCAACTAAGAAAATCAACGTGAAAAATCGCTTTTCCGAGGGGTTTTTCATCCCAACTAAGAAAATCAATGTGAAAAATCGCTTTTCCGAGGGTTTTTTCATCCCAACTAAGAAAATCAACGTGAAAAATCGCTTTTCCGAGGGGTTTTTCGTACCAACTAAGAAAATCAACGTGAAAAATCGCTTTTCCGAGGGGTTTTTCATCCCAATTAAGAAAATCAACGCGAAAAATTGCTTTTCCGATGGGTTTTTCATCCCAACTAAGAAAATCAACGTGAAAAATCGCTTTTCCGAGGGTTTTTTCATCCCAACTAAGAAAATTAATGCGAAAAATCGCTTTTCTGAGGGGTTTTTCATCCCAACTAAGAAAATCAACGTGAAAAATCGCTTTTCCGAGGGGTTTTTCATACCAACTAAGAAAATCAACGTGAAAAATCGCTTTTTTGAGGGGTTATTCATCTCAACTAAGAAAATCAACTCGAAAAATCGCTTTTCCGAGGGGTTTTTCATACCAACTAAGAAAATCAACGTAAAAAATCGCTTTTCTTGGGGGTTTTTCATCCCAACTAAGAAAATCAACGTGAAAAATCGCTTTTCCGAGGAGTTTTTCATCCCAACTAAGAAAATTGAGGCGAAAAATCGCTTTTCCGAGGGTTTTACATCCCAACTAAGAAAATCAACGTGAAAAATCGCTTTTCCGAGGGGTTTTTCATCCCAACTAAGAAAATCAATGTGAAAAATCGCTTTTCCGAGGGTTTTTTCATCCCAACTAAGAAAATCAACGTGAAAAATCGCTTTTCCGAGGGGTTTTTCGTACCAACTAAGAAAATCAACGTGAAAAATCGCTTTTCCGAGGGGTTTTTCATCCCAATTAAGAAAATCAACGCGAAAAATTGCTTTTCCGATGGGTTTTTCATCCCAACTAAGAAAATCAACGTGAAAAATCGCTTTTCCGAGGGTTTTTTCATCCCAACTAAGAAAATTAATGCGAAAAATCGCTTTTCTGAGGGGTTTTTCATCCCAACTAAGAAAATCAACGTGAAAAATCGCTTTTCCGAGGGGTTTTTCATACCAACTAAGAAAATCAACGTGAAAAATCGCTTTTTTGAGGGGTTATTCATCTCAACTAAGAAAATCAACTCGAAAAATCGCTTTTCCGAGGGGTTTTTCATACCAACTAAGAAAATCAACGTAAAAAATCGCTTTTCTTGGGGGTTTTTCATCCCAACTAAGAAAATCAACGTGAAAAATCGCTTTTCCGAGGAGTTTTTCATCCCAACTAAGAAAATTGAGGCGAAAAATCGCTTTTCCGAGGGTTTTACATCCCAACTAAGAAAATCAACGTGAAAAATCGCTTTTCCGAGGGGTTTTTCATCCCAACTAAGAAAATCAACGTGAAAAATCGCTTTTCCGAGGAGTTTTTCATCCCAACTAAGAAAATTGAGGCGAAAAATCGCTTTTCTGAGGGGTTTTTCATCCCAACTAAGAAAATTGAGGCGAAAAATCGCTTTTCCGAGGGTTTTTTCATCCCAACTAAGAAAATCAACGTGAAAAATCGCTTTTCCGAGAAGTTTTTCATCCCAACTAAGAAAATCAACGTGAAAAATCGCTTTTCCGAGGGTTTTTTCATCCCAACTAAGAAAATTAATGCGAAAAATCGCTTTTCTGAGGTGTTTTTCATCTCATCTAAGAAAATCGAGGCGAAAAATCGCTTTTCCGAGGAGTTTTTCAGAGAAAAATAAAAAAAAAATTTTTTGGACGCCGGACGCCCAGCGTCCAAATCGTCGGACGCTTTTGGCGTCGGACGCCAAAAAAAAATTTGGCGTCCGACGCCGCTCGGCGTCCGACGCCAAAAACGTCCGACGCCGAGTGGCGTCCGACGCCAAATCGGACGATTCCAACTCTGATATTGAGACCTTTCAGCTTCGATATGTTAGTTAGTCTCTGTCATGTTATGAGCTTTCCCAAACTATAGATCTTTTATTTTTCTGTAGCTATTTTTTCTATTCGTCGTTTGTTTGAGTTTTTAAAAAATGGCATTTTTGAGTGAAGATTTTGAGACAGAGAGAAGAGGGAGAGGGGAAGGGAAGCGAATCGAAATATCTTTGTTTTCGATGGACGTCATAAATAGGTCATTTATTCAAATTTAAGTAAAGTCGTAAATTATTATTTGCAATGAAAAAATCTTTAAACTGTAAAAATACTACAAGAAAAAGGTTCGATTCCATAATTGCATAATGTGTTGTATTTTTTTTTTTTTTTTTTGTTCATAAAAATTTGCTAATTTGGTTTTTTTTATCCAATTTAGAATTGGGAGTCGTTCACTTATTACGTTTACTTTTTTTAAGGGAGGGGGGAAGGAGTCTGGGGCTATGTGACAGTACTAAAATTAAACAAAAGATTTTTTGTTTGAAGATTTTGTGAGAGGGGGGGGGGGGGGGGGTTGAAAATTCAAATTTTGATAGATGTCATAAGTGAACAGCCCATTTAATAAAATTTCGCCAAAGTTAATCTATAAAAAATGTTCTCCTTTCTGCAGTTTTTATTAAACCAACCCAATCCTCAAAACTAAAACTTATTTTAGAAAAAGAAAACAAATAACACAAAACAAAACTTCACAAAACATTCCGCAGATATGTCAATTTAAAAACAAATCTTTAATGATTTGCTGTCAGCGGTGGCTGTAAAGCCATAACTAAACTCACGTACGTGTCAAATTGGATTTTATGATGAATTTGAATCATTCGAATTACTTTCTCGCTTAAAAAATAAAATAAAATAAAATATAAAAAGGAGGAAGAACAAAAAGACATAAATATTGGAAATGAAGTGAAAAATTCGCTTTCATTTGTACAACTTAAATGCTCTTAATTGTTTTCAATTTACAAATATTTCGTATTGTAAAAATACCTTCCTTTTCTGCCCTTCTGCTCTTTGTGGCATCTCTCTCACATACAGCAACAACACACAGAAAAAAAAAATACAGAGTATATAAAAACAATTAATGCATTTAATGCCATTCATTACAGCACGCAAGAAAATTGTCAAAAATGTAATGTGAAGAAGAAGAAGTAAAAAATGGCTTTGTGATGCAAGTTTTTATTTTTAATTAAAATTCTTTCTCGGTTTTAGGATTCCAATGATGGACAATTAATTATTGTTTTTTTTTGCCTTAACATTAAAATGTATTATACGTACTACAAGTAATAAAGGATAGTAAGAAAGTTAGCGGCACAGTATGCTGCTTTATATCACGAGTTGAGCGTAAAATAACATAATGAAAATACATGCGACTGTTATGCAATTTGTCAGGTCGTAAAAACGCACCTTTGTAAAAAAAAGTTATTATTTCACTTTTCTAGACATTTATTAATGTAGGTTTTTGCTTTTATGAATTTGGATTTAATTTTCAGTAGTTTGACCTCTTGTATTGGTGAAAAGAGTTGATGCATGCTACTGGTGTGATTTTTTTGAAAAGGTGTGGGGTGTGATTGAGAAAAAGGGGTTTGGAATTGGAAAATTAGCATTTTTAAAAAATATCTTTCAGAACAAAGATTTATTTTTTTAATAATTTTAAAACAAATTTTCATTGATTTTTCAATCAAAAAAATTTATTGAAAATTAATTTTTCTATTAAAAATTTTAAATTGATTATTTATCAAAATTGAAAAAAATTAATCATTATTTATTTCGTGGAAATTTTAATTTTTTAAAATTAAAAAAAAATAAAATTTTAATTTTTTTAAATATTCAGTTTTTTAAAATTTCAATTTTTTTAAAAACCTAAATTCTTAAATATTTTAAATTTTTAATAATTTAATTTTTTTTTAAATTTCAGTTTTTCTAATTTTTTTTTTATTAAATTTGTTTCAATTTTCAAAACTTATTTTAATTTTTGAAATTTAAACTTTTTAAAATTCTAGTTTCTTAAAATTTAAATTTTTTCAAATATTTTAAATGTTTGAAAATTTCAATTTTTCATATTCACACCGTTTCACGTTGTGAATATATTGTTTTCGATAGATTTAAAAAATCGTTTTTTTTGTTTTTTGGCGCCAAAACTCAAAATTTTCATAAACAGTTCGGTGTGAAAAGTTTGGCCTCAAAATTATCTACAAAATACAAAAAACCGCATTGAAAAAGGTTTTGATGCCACCGGACACGACCCCAAATAGTGGTGGTGTATGCTTACAAGCACGTTTGTCGGATGGAGAACTCAAATACGAAAAAACCATTTTATGTCAAAAATGTCTCAAAATGTGCGCATTATCACTCAAAAGTGCTGTGAATCTTTTGGTGCCGATCCATGCAGACTATTCCGAGAAATTAACGAAATAGTGTGTTTTTTAAGCATATTTTAGCCGATTATTGCAAAATACATTTAAAAAATTTCACACAAATTGTCAATTGAACTTTTTTGATCAAAATCAATAAAAAATGAAGTTTTGTTGAGAAAAAATGCAAAAAAAAATTTTTTAGCCACCAGTACACCTCCCACAAACCTAAATTTTGGAAAAATTCGTGTGGTTCACTGTGTGGATGGATTTTTGTAAACTTTTCTGTTTTTGATCAATAAATGCGAGAACTTTTATGGAAAAATACCAAAAATATTTTTAATCCAAGTTTAGTTGGTCAAAAAGTCGAAAAAGTTCAAAAAATCGGCATTTTTGGGACGTTTCACCCTCCTGTACTTACAGTTCAGTCTTAAAAATTACAGAAACTGTGATTATTGTAGCTTATAAATAGATCTAAAAGACGTACACACATTGTCATATCCAAAAACATCAATTAGTGCTTCAAAATTGAGTCCAAATGTGAAAATTTTCGATTTTCTTAGGAACTTTTGTTTTCAATCTTATGCAAAGCGAAGCTTTGCTGACCCGATCGAGACTTAATCTTCAAACTTATGCAAAGCGAAGCTTTGCTGACCCGATCGAATCCTAATCTTCAAACTTATGCAAAGCGAAGCTTTGCTGACCCGATCGAATCCTAATCTTCAAACTTATGCAAAGCGAAGCTTTGCTGACCCGATCGAATCCTAATCTTCAAACTTATGCAAAGCGAAGCTTTGCTGACCCGATCGAATCCTAATCTTCAAACTTATGCAAAGCGAAGCTTTGCTGACCCGATGGAATCCTAATCTTCAAACTAATGCAAAGCGAAGCTTTGCTGACCCGATCGAATCCTAATCTTCAAACTTATGCAAAGCGAAGCTTTGCTGACCTGATGGAATCCTAATCTTCAAACTTATGCAAAGCGAAGCTTTGCTGACCCGATGGAGTCTTAATCTTCAATCTTATGCAAAGCGAAGCTTTGCTGACCCGATGGAATCCTAATCTTCAAACTTATGCAAAGCGAAGCTTTGCTGACCCGATATAGAGTTTTGGAACGGTGTGAATATGCACATGAAGCGTGATCCGCTTCATTACTAGTTTTATTATAAAATTTAAATTTATTAAAATTTAAATTTTTTAAAACTTCGATTTTTTAAAAAAATTAAAATTTTTAAATTTTTAATTTATTAAAATTTCAATTTTTAAATTTTTAATTTATTAAAATTTCAATTTTTAAATTTTTAGTTTATTAAAATTTCAATTTTTAAATTCTCAATTTTTAAAAATTACCACAAATTTTAATTTATTTTTGCAATTTCTTACTTAAAATAAAAAAAAATCATACATTCGTTTTTATTTTTAAGATTTTTAATCTCCCAAAAAAAAAAGACCTTAGAATCAATCTCCAACAGGTACAATCCCAGAAAATAGTCTCACAACAAAAAAAATTTACAAAAGTGCGTTTATCTCCTTTTGTTTCCTTCACAAAAGAGACAACAAATACCATCAACAACAATACAAACAACTAGAATCTAGTTTACAGACTACACCGATCAGTATCAACGTCAAAAAATATAATTTCCTCATCAACTCAAATTCGGCCTCTCTCTCTCTAAAAAATATATGAAAAAAAATTCCCACCCCTCAGACAGAATAAATGAGCTGCTTAATAAATCTACCTTTTAACTTTACCGTGGTTCCACCACTTAAACAACAAAAAAAAAACTATCAGTTGACTTGCTCTTTTTTTTACTCTAGCTCAATACTGTGAATTTTTTTTTATATTTGATTAATGGGTAGCTGGATACTCACTTTCATTTCATAATCATTTTTTATTTATTTCATCTTTTTTTATTATTTTTCTTCTTCTTCTTTTTTTTTTCTTCCATTCAGCCAGCCTTTCTGTGCTCATAATGGAAATAAAACAAAAATTTGTCTGCTAAGTTCAATTGATAGGCAATAATTATTTCTATTTGGCTCCAACAATATGAAATTAAATGCCTCGAGTGTTATTTTGCCCGCGCATTCATGTCTTTTTTTTTTGTTGTTGTAGTTATGAACATTAAGGATGGATGAATGTTTGAATTGAAAGTAAAAATTACTAATTTTTATATTTTTTTGCAATGCTAATTTACGCTTTGTTGTTCAGTTCATCATAGAGAGAAACATTTTATAAATTTTATGGAGGAAATAACATAGAGAGAATGTCAGGGGGTCATAAGTTATAGGAATAATCATGTAAAATTATTTTTTATTGAGCCTGAAATTTGCTTCTATTTAAATAATTTTTTAAGGTGTTTATTATACAATTTTGAGGTGTATATTGTACAACATTTGATCAGTGTGATGCAAGAGCATGCAAATTATTTAAAATTTGAAATTCAATAGCTATTATAATGATCAATTTTATTTTGAATTTTTAATGATTTTTGATTCATCAAATTGAATTTTAATGAGAGAATTTGGAGAAATAATGTGAAAATTGGACATCAAATTTTATTTTGGGGGATTCATGCTTTTGGGATATTTGAATATAATTGATTGATTTAGATGATTATGATTTTATTTGTTTGTGTTAGAATTGAGTTTTTTATGGAAGATGAGCACGCGGAATTTTGAATGCTTTGGTGCATATTTAAAGCTATTATATTCCAAATCCATCCAATAAAACCCATGCAACCAAACATTGATCTTCCTTAGGAACATGAATGAAATATATTAGGTCGATTTTGGTTAGTAGGGAAGAAACTTCCATCCCCTGAAAAAATTCACCGAAAATCCAAAATAAAAATTCCTCATAAATTCATCATCCAAAAAAAAGTAATTTAACAAACCCGCAAGAATTATTAATTCTTTTTTATTTTCATTCAAACAAAAGATGCCATTTATTAATGACCTTATAATTATAGCAGATAGATAGAAACATTAAAGTCATAAAAATATATTTTTTTCCCAATAGAAAAAAGATAAAGTCCGGAAATATTTTTTTTATATAACACAGCGGTCATGAAGTTGACAGCCACAAGAGGAGTTTGTTACCTCTTCTGTTGTTCGATAATCACCACATATATTTAGCTATGTTTTAAAAAGAAAATAATAAAAATAATACGAAATAAATCGCTGTTCACTTTCCTAACATGTTTCAACTATTTTCTCACTCTCATGTGCTTATATGTCAATTGATAAATAGGTATAGATGTAAATGGAAGTGGATTGTGTAATGGTCATTATTAAATTCGGAACTAAAGGAAGCGATTGTGAGTGCTATTTGTAGAATTGAATGAATGAAGCTTAAGTAAATGTTTTAGTACTTGAAAAGGTCATTTAAAATCTTCAACTTCAACTCGTTTGCTGCTCATCATTCTTAAAAATCATTAATCAGGCTGTTTAGACTTTTGTTTGGGGGACTTTGCAAGTGATGGGAAGGAAATTTAGGTTCAAGCATTTTGTAAGTCAATTGGAATAAAAGTTAAGATTTTGGATTGTTTTTTGACATTTTTGTAATCTTTGAGTCTGGATGAGGATATGTATGAAACTTTGATCCTGATTATGGTGAATTTTACAGAAAATTGAATTTTTAAAGTCAAATAATTGGCAAAAAATTATTGACACCCTCCTCATTCTTATTGTAAATCATCATACACATCATACAATAATTTACTGTCATTATAAATCACTATAAGTCTTACCACCTCCCAATCATACAAACAAACTAAGAACATCACTCCCTAACAGCCCCTCAAACATATCCATCTAAACTGCGAGATCTCATATCCATTTTCTCATGGCATGGATAACAATATTCAAAAACCAATTAAAAAAGATACTAAAAAAATCGAATAAACGACCTAGTATGTGCAAAAAGATACTGTTTTGCCTTTTTCGTGTTCATCATCTCTCCTCACAGCCGTACATGTGTGGTTGAGAAGAGAGACTGCAAAAAGAATCTGTTACGCTTTTTAAGCGATTGCTACATAGTAATTGAACTGCGCTGCCATTTCTCAAGTTGTGCTTACTCCAATAGAGACTTCATTTCGCTGTTATCCAGTAAAGGTATTCCTATCCTATTAATTTTTTTTTTTCTTACAATTTATTTTCGTTCACATAAATTGGCCAAAGCAATTTTCTCTTTTTTTTCCTCCTCAATATATGTTGAGTTAAAAAAATGTAATATGAATAGATTTTGACCTTAAAACGAGATCTATTTTGGAAGTAAATGGAGCCATATTAAGACAGGGAGGTGCATATAATTTTTTTTTTTATTTCTTAAAAGCATATCAATTCGTAATGCTTAAAGCATAAAGCGAAAAATATTCAAATTGTGTTGTTTTTTTTGGACTTTTTTTTCTTATTCATTCGATCACATTTGAGAATTGGGTTGAGTTCCAGGTAACAATTTTTGAATGGAAATTAATAAGGTCTATTAAATTTATTTTATTTTTTTTTTTTGAGGGAATTTATGAGGGGTCATTGACAAGTTTTGTCTTGAATTTTGATGAATTTTTAAAATAGTTAAATTAATCAAATATCTAATTTGAGGTGCTATAAAATAATTTTTCACAGACGTCACTTGACAACCAACCCGCAAAAACCTATCCAGCGATAATCGATATCTCACAAAATAACTGGTGATGTCATTAAATTTGAATTTTTTTCTGATATTAAATCTCAAAATTCTTCAGAGAAGCTTAAATAGACGAGAAATCATAAAGAATTTGATAACAATTTGGTATGCCATGAAGAAATTTACGACACTTTAAAAATTTTAAACGGCACATTATTTTGGTGCTAGAACTAAAGTAATAATCTTGAATATCAGTGACTAAAATATTTTTTCTCTCACTAATTTCTCATTCAAAATTATTCACAGACATTGATTGAATTGAAAATCATTTAATTGACAGACAATTGAGCACCTAGTAAGCATCAGTCAAAAATAAACTTTTTAGCGCATTTTTGGAAACTTGTTTTCAAAAAGGAAGCTCAATCATACACTTTGATCGGCAGCAAAAAATCGAAGATCGAGATCTCATGATCTAGACATCGTAGAGAGCTCCGGTTTGTTTTATTAGCTTCGTTTCATCGAGTTATTTGCGGCAAATGTATTTAAAAGTCCCAAATTTGTGTTTAAACACTTTAATTAATTAATTTTTAATTTCACAAAGAAAAATAATCAACACATGGCTGCAACTTCACGTCATAGAAATTTCAAATATTTTTTAACCGTTGACATTTGAAAATTTTTTGACCGTTATTTTTTACGAAAAGTTTTTTGTTCAGCTTTGCAAGTTATTAGTTTGTGCATAATGAAAACACACTTTTCATGCACAATGAATGTGAGGAAATTGAAACTGAAGGATTTATGATTGTTGTTGTACTGTTTTTTTAAAATTATCCTTATTTTATTGCAAGGTCTGTCCTGAAAGTTGATATACTTTCAATTCGTAGCTCGATTACTGATCGCCGCGCCAAAAATGCGCTGAAGTCCCTCGATATGAAACACGAGGACTTTTGTAATTTTTTTTTACTATATTATGTTTTTGTTACACCGTTGTTGTTGCTCAACAAACACAAATAGCAACAGTTTTATTGATCAAAATCAACCATACATTGATTATAAAAAAAATAATATAAAAGCATGTAAAAAAGAGAGAAAAAGTCTTTTTTAAGCAGGCAAGCGCAGGCAAGAAAAAAAAACATTCCAGTACCGTTGGTTTTTTGCTGCCTTTATTTCGTTGAAAACAAAGTTGTAATTATAAAACTTATGACGTAAATTTATTATTGAAAAGAGATTTTTTACCTTCTTATAAGACTTAGTTTTTGTGCTGATTTTCCTAGGCTTGGAGGATTGTGGTTAGAGTGTGTCTTATTGTCTGGTATTTGATGAGGTTTCATTGAATTTTGACAAAATTTGTTATGAAAACATAGCTTTTTAAATTGTGTACTCGATTCTTAAAGGACATACCAGGCAATAAGACACATACTACCGAAAACTAACAAATTATGATTTTTTTAAAGCAAAATTTGAATTTTAAAAGATGTAACAGTTTTAGTTAGAGGTCTGCAATTGATCCATATTTTAAAATTCATAATTTTTGCTTCAAATATATTTTTGATTTTTTTTAAGTATTTAATTAATTTTTAATAATTAGGTGTGTACTTTAGGATTCATACTTGGATTCAAACTTGGATTCAAACTGTTCCCTTATGACGTCCATCAAAAACTTAGATTTTTAAACCCCCTCTCCAAAATCTTCATACAAAAAAAATTCTATTGTTTCAAACTGTCACACAGTCTCAGAACCTTTCCCCCCTTTACTTATTCTTAATATTCTTCATACACTAGCGAAAGGCTCTTTTTCACTTAAATTTTCCTTTGAACAAATTTTTAAAGCTCCCCCAAATACAATTCTTTATTTTCACAAAATTTGATTCTAAACCTCCAAAAATTCAAAACTCTTAAATTTCACAAAAATTTGAATTTAATATTATCACAATCTAAGGTCATTATGATTGAAACAAAAATACCGGTAAGCATCCAATCAATATCACATCAAATCACACAAATTTAACATGAATAAGCATTAAAATGTTCACCAACCAAAAAAAAAAATATTTAAAATTGCATAAAACTTTACGACATGCCAAAATATCAAGTTACACACTCAATAAACATAGCTAAGCGGTCAGCAAACAATTTTTGATAATAAAATGCGCCTAAATCACTGAAAAAAATTCTAGCCTTAATAACATGCCCAATACGCTAACCGATCGTGAAAGAAAAGGCACACAATTGGGCACATAAAAAATGCACATTCAATAAACTATTTTTCAAACAACTTATATGAAAAAAAATATATATAAGAGCCTGAACGATACACACTGATTACAATGAGAATGAAGAGAAAAAAAATTGTTGAAAAAAAAAGCTACAGCCACAAAAGAAAAGAAGGTATTTGAAATATGTGTCTTTAAGATTTTAATTCTTTTTTCACCATTTCTCATCATTTTTTTTCGTTTCTTTTTTCCATGCTTAATAATAATAACAACACAACGACATACACTTATAGTATTACTATCATCTCGTAAGACCCTGAAGTTGGAATATAATAGAAAAATCTTGAGAGTTTCTTTCTTTCTTTTTTTTTGTGAGAGAATCGAGAAGAGAAATTGAAAAAGATTCAATCAGATTTAGTAAGTTTTTTTTTGTTGAAAAAAAATTAATATTAAATAATAAAGTAAAGAATGTTTAATAACCTTTGTTGATTGAAAAATTATCTTGAGTAATTATTATTCCAAAAAAAAATTAAGAGAGAAAACTTAATCAGTATCTGTTAACTGTAATTGTCACACACAAATATACACTCTGCTTTTAAATCTCTTTTCAATAATTTATCATAAACTTCCACAATTCTTAAACACTTAATGCGAATATAGCATGCATATCATCACATTTTTTTTTCTTATATTTATTATTTTTTTTTTTATATGTAATTAATTTTCATTCTCGTTTAATGTCCATCAATATATTATGTGTATGTTCACTAAACTCCTTATTGTCTGGTCTGGCTCATTACAGGAAAAGATTCACGAAAAATAAATGCCTTTTTTATGCTTAATTTCTCTCACTGGTATGGGTACATATACACAATTTGCACACCGAAAAAAAAAAACACGGAGAATTATTTTTTGTGATTAAAATTCCTTTTTGCAGCTATAGCGCAAAAAATTCCTGAATAACATACATCGGGTCCGAGCAACGGCCACAGAGAATCAACATCAATAAGAAGATTTCAGAAAAAGATGGTTGAGTATATATAAAAAATATATTTTTTTTCTGCCTCCTTATACACCTCATATAAGACGGATTTTTTTTTCTTATGTTTCGTTTCGTTTTCTCTTTTTTTTTTTTTGCTCAACTTTGAATTTTTTTTATATATTATTTTTGTTTAAAACAAAAATATAAGGCAAGAGAATTACATTTGCCTTGGTCGAATTAAAAAAAAATGTTTGTGATGGATGCAAGTAATAAGAAATATTTCATATTTTTTGCATCTTTTTTTTCATTCAATTCCTTTTGGATATATGCAAAGCACAGAACTTTTTATTTTATTGCATTTGAGAGAATATGTAAGAAATAAAAAAAAATATATAAATTTTTTAAGAAAAAAAAAAAATTGTGACTTTAGCTCTGAGCTCTTTCTTTTCTCCACTTCGAGAATCGTGTAGCACTGCAGAGAGCTTCTGACTTTTTTTAATGATCTTACACTTAATAGCTTTTTTTTTTTCTTTCTTTTTTCTTTTCTGCACAAATCACATTTTCATAACTGGTATTTTTTCAGAGCTCTTTTTTTATCTTATATTTAAAAAAGAATAATTGCAATTTTATTAATGAATTTTATATTTTTTTTTCGTCACAATAATTGTTGTTCTCTCACAAATGAAAAATTTCTTTTATAATTTTAATTTTAAAAAGATTAAAAATTGTATTTTTTATTCATCAAATAAAAATATTTTATATTTTATAAAATAATAATAAAAAAATACCGAACGCGGTTTCAGTCTGTTTCATTCGCGTTTCTTCACACAACTGAGAGAGCGAGAAACTTTTTTTTTTTCATAAAAATTGTTTTGTGCATGTTGGAATTGATCTCCTCCGCGAGATCTCCTAATGCCAATGAATAAGGTAAAAGCGAGAAAGACAAGTTTAAAATGCATGTGTATTGACCTTCGAGATGATGAGAAAGTGTAATATACAATTTGAGAGAAATGAACATGAACATGAAAATGTTAATAATGTCTATAGACAAAAATATATGTAAAAAAAACTCGTCTTTGAAAAGAATTCTTGTCTCAAATACACCTTCAGAATACGCTCAGGTGTATGAATAGTGTACATAAAGGAAATCAAATGAGAGAATTGAGCAACGTGTACAAGAATGAGAGAGAATCTGCAGCGATCGTTTATTATAAAAAATTTTTATGGTCTTTCAACATCTTACTATACAGCGATTTAAATTCAGTTCCTCAAGACAGCGGGAGGAATGAGAGCAAAGCGTAAAACTTACCATTTTTTTTCTTTATTTTTTCTTTTTACTAGAAGAGAAATACCAAAATGAAATGAAAGAAAATTAATAAAAACGCGGAGCATACAGAAGCGAAAGAAACAAAAAAAAAAAATATTCAAGAATTTTTTCACACACACACACATGAAAGTGTTAGTCACAAATACATTTGAGGGAATTTGTATTTTTAAATGAAAGAACCTGGTATCATGTCTTCGCATAGATGTGGACCAGTGGTGCATTTAGCAAGGATCTTGAAAGGAAATTAAGGAATTTTTCTTTTGCATTTTTGAATATAGTCTAGGGTTTGCCTGGGGTTCATGAATATTAAATATTTCTTATATTTCATGATGGAACTTATTATCCAAAAATTCTAAAAATGATTTTAAAAAAAATTGACAAAAAGTGATTGAATTATATTTAGATATTGGAACATTCATTGATAAGATTTATTCACCAATTTTTCAACAAAATAAGGATTTTTTTTTCCATTCAAAATCTTTTTCTATTTAGATTGATTGCAAAAAAATTTTATTGCTAAATTCAAATTCTTTTTTTTTTTTGAAGATTTTTCCTTAAATTACCAAGGAGATTATAATCCTTTAATTTTTATTATTATTATTATTATTGAGTTTGTCTGGCTCAGACACTCATCAGAAAATTGTGAAAATTGTACAATTTTTACAATTTTGCAATTTTTTCCATACAAAAATTGTAAAATTGTACAATTTTTCAATTTTCTGATGAGTGTCTGAGCCTTGGCCTTTGCATGTTTTTTACTAATATTATCCTCAGGTTAAGGAGCTGGAATTTAAATTTTAAACTTTTTTGTAGTCGCTGACAATTTAGAGCTTAAAGAAATATTGCCTTTGAAATCAAACCCTGCCTAGTCACGCAAAAAACTAGTTAATATAGACCTAAGCTAACCTAAGCTAACCAGGTTTAATGTGTCGTGAAAAGCCTGATTTTTCATTAAAACTTTCCAAACACGAAATTTAGTTAAACTTTAAAAAGAAAATGAAATTATTGTATGCGATTTTGTCTGCATAATAACCACATTTTGCCTATGTAGCAGAAATTTTAGGGACCCTAAGATTCACATTAATCTCAAATTTATCCATAGATCTATATTTTAAAATTCTCAAAAAAATTTTCAATTCTACAAATTAACCCAATAGGTCTTCCATCAAGGTGCCATCAAAGAACAACTTAAACTTTAAGTACCCAAAATTACATACCTCAAATAAACTGAATTTTTAGTGCTTTAAATCATGAATAACATAATATTAGTTTCCACAATTGTATGTGTGAGAAAGTCAGCGCACAGCTCTCTTTGGAACTTGAGCATCAAACTTTTTTTTTTTCTTTCTTTCTTTTATTTATTTCTTCTTTAGGTTCAATATAACTCAGCCAAAACAGGTTTTCCTTCTCAATTCGGCTGTTGATGTTTCTTTCGCGCAACACACATTTTTTTTTTCTCCTCTGCCTTGCTTTGCCTTTTTGCTCTTGCTCAGCTATATAATATTCTACGTACACACATCTTATACAATATTTTTTTTTTTTTTTTTTTTTATAATATGTACATCGAATGTATTAAGCGAAAAAATGTAATATTATTATTATTTTTTTTTTCGTAAATTATTAATGATAGAACCAAAGCTTTGTTATTCTTTTCTTATGCGAGAGTAATCAGAGGAGTTAAACAGACCAAAAAATAAATTTATAAAGAAAGAGGAAAAGAGAATTAATTGAAAATTGAATGTTCTTTTTTTGTGTGCTGCTCAATTCTTTAATAGTTGCGACCTCAATATACGCGCTATTATCCATAGATGTACTCACTTCCCCAACTCTTTGCGAGAATTTAAGAAAAAAAAGTAAAATAAAATTGCAAAATTAGAATACTCGATTGTGTGTAGCATGGATGTGAGAAGAAGAAAAATTGGACAGAGAAAAAAAATCTTCTTTTTTAACCAAAAAAAAAATAATTTTTTATAGACAGGTAGTTTTAAACTCATTTCTTTTGTTTTCCTTCTTTATTATTTTTTTTTTTTCATATATACAAAAAAAAATAATATCTATCAGAAGAGAATGAAATAAGTAAATAACAGAGAAGGAGAACGAATTGTACACAAAAAATAATAATAGAATAAAGGAAATTGTGATATGAATAAGGTGTCCATATGTTGGAATTTGATAGGTCAGAAATTGATTTTTTTTAGCAAATATTGTAGATAATTATGGAGCTGATCGGAAGACTGAAAGAAACCGAATCAAATTTGACAGAAATTAAGGGGATTAAGGAGTTATTGGCTTTGAATTTGAATTAATGTTTTTAAGGATAATTGAATTTATTGAGTGAGGAAATTAGATGGATTTAGGTATTGAAATTTTCTGATAGAAAGCTGCAAGTTATGGTGGTTGGGTGGGGTGTTGAACTAAATTCTAATTTTTTGTTTAATTTCCTAAATTTACGCTTTATCAATTAAGAAATTATTATCTTTACAAGGAATAGAGATCAATACTAAAAAGTCTACATTGTCTTTTAGCCTGAATAAATTTCATTTCCAAAAGGAGAGTAAAAAAGTTAATAATTAAGATTTTAAAATTCATCCGATTCAATCAACACTCAAGACAAAAACCAAAACAAAAACTAGAAGCGATAAACCCGTCATTCCTATAATAATATATATTGCATGCATAGCACAATTATAAAAAATTTATAATGCAACCTGTTGCGGAATTTAGAGGTAGCACAAGCACAATGATGGGGGAAGAGAGAGAAAGAGCTTTCAATCAAAACAACATGCCATCAATATAATTGATAATGGGTCACTGCAGTGGTCGAAGAATATTTAAAGAATAACACTGAAGGATCTTTGATTATAGTCTTAGTGTGCAGCTCAAACTATCATTATTTTCGGTATTCTTTCGCTACAGCAATCGATACATTTTTTTTGCTGCTTCTTTTTATTGTGTTGTTTTTCTTTTTGGGTTATTGTGTAGCTCACTTCCATGCGATGAGGATTAAATCTGTGATTTCTTCCTGAATGTTATGAGATTGATTTTAAGATAAATATGTTTAATAAATGACAGATTTCTTTATGTTCTATCTAGTCTTTGTTGTGCAAATATGGATGCGTATTGAATTTTATATGAACATTGATGCAACAATGTATGGATGGTAAGTAATCGATTGATGTGAAGTTAGCATAAAGATATTGAGATTAAAATTTAAAAATTGTTTGGAAGATTAATAAATTTGTAAAAATTTAATTTAGAAGCAAATTTTTTAAATTTTTACCAAATTTTAAAAAATTTTAATTTTTAAATTGTTAAAGAAATTTAAAATTTATATTGTTAAAGAAATTTAAAATTTAAATTTTCATTAATTTTTAAATTTTCAAAACTTTAATTTTTAAAACTCAAATTTTTAATTTTCAATTATTTTTAAATTTTCAAATTAATTTTTCATATAGCTGAATTTGTAACGTATTTCCAAATTTTGAATTCTTGATTAAAAATTTCTCAAAATTTACAGTAAAGTACACAATTTTTTGAAATTTCTTACAATTCAGGCTAAAATTTTTTAACATCAACTTGATTTAAATCCCAAAACAAAAACATAGCACATATTAAGATATACTATCAAAATCAATCATAAATACTTCCAGTATTATTCATATGGTGAACTAAATTAATCAGAGATTAAGTGACTCAGCAGGTATCAAATGTATTCCAATTTCAAACTTCATTCGACACGATTTACATTTAGTAAAGAATTTATTTTTTGACTGATGTGGTCAGTGAAACTTTTATGAGTGAGCTTTTTTGATATTAATTGATAGATATTTTGAGTGATGAAAATGTTTGTGAGTTGAATTACGGTAGGTATGAGCATTTGAGTGTTTAATTAAAAGTAGATGAAGGTTTTCTTCCGGTCTATTGACCTATTTAATTTTTTTGGAGTTAGATTAGGGATTGGTATGGTGTAGATAGAGAATGATGAGTGATATTATGATTTGAATGGTAAAATCAGAAGATTTATGAAAGGTTGAAAGTGTTTGGACACTACTAAAACTTGATTGAAACATATTAAGTCACATCAGTTCAGAAATAAATTTAAGGATAAGCAAAAAATCACACGGAAGTTCAAAATTCAAATTAACACATTTTTCAGTAGCCAAATATAAAATAACCATTAAAATACATAAAATTCAACGATAATCACATAAAAAAAAAAATAATTCACATTACAAAAATCGCACTAAACCAATTTCATACAAATAAAAGCAAAAACTTCACTTTTCATTCTAAACATTTTGTTTCTCATTTTATTTGCACTCCATATGTGTACATCGATTTAAATAAAATGAGTTTATCTAATGATGCTATGGATTCTACAATCAAAAAGAGAATCCAAACGAAAAAGAAACAAGAAGGTTGAAGAAAAATCTGCAAGATTTTTTTTTATTTCTTCTGCAACTGCCAAAAAAAATAAAATTAACAATTGCGGTTTTGTTCTTCCATTTCCATGAAGAAGAGTAAACTGAAAGGAAAATAAGAGAATTATATCGTCTGAGCCCTCAAAGAATCGACAATTGGAGATGAAAGAAAAAAAAAAACTAGAATTTCAGTCCTTCGAATGATCACGAATTGAATGTGATTGTGGATATAATTTCTGGCACGCATATGATAATTTTTTATCTGGGCATTATCATTTGATTACAAATTAAAAAAAAAATTTCAACTTTTTCATTGCTTTGGATTCCAAGCCCCCTTTCTTTTGACTTCTTATCTCTGCAAGATATGTTGTTGTAAATTTTTTTTTATTTTTGTTGAGCTTATTTATTGTGTACGAATGGTGCTATTTGTAGTCAGTCGGACAGTTTGTCTGATATGTTTTTGCTGTTTGTCTGTTTTAGACCCGAAAGGCACAAGTCGGATAATCGAGATGAAATCCGGTACCAAGCCGGAGTGAGGCCAGCACCACTCCGGTTTAAATTGCATGCCAGCTTGGTGCTGGCCTCACTCCGGCTTGGTGCCGGATTTCATCTCGATTATCTGATCTGTGCCTTTCGGGAAATTTTGTTTATAGATTTTTGAATCAGTTCTAGTTATTTTTTTTTGCGCATTTTCCTCTTGGGAAAAGGAAGCTATTGTCCGCACTTTGTCCGTCTGTCTGTCTGACATCGCATATCCTCCTAGGGATTAAGCTTTTTTGATGAGTAGAGACAGATAAATTTCGCATCTATTTTTTGGAATTTTCGCATCTATTGCCACAAAAAGTCCAAATTTCGCAACTATTTCTTAAATGCGAAATTTATCTGTCTCTAATTATAAATTTTTGATAAAAACTGAAAATTTCACATTTTGCATTTTTTAAAATATTTGGAAATTTCGCATCTATTGCCACAAAAAGACGAAATTTCGTAACTATTTCGTAAATGCGAAATTTATCTGTCTCTATTGATGAGGTTTAAAATATGTGTGGTATGTCTGGCTACCATGTAACCAAAAATCAGTTTGTATGATCTTGATTGGTGGTGTATATGCCTTAAAAACGATCACGTTTGTATGGTAGAAAAAACTTTAGGGGGAGGGGGGGGGGGTTCCAAAATGACGAAATTTTTTCTCGAATGGGAGAGAGGTCTGGACCCCCTTAGACCTTCCTTTGACTACACCACTGATATAAATCGTATGATTATCAGTTAGCTCCTAAATATAAGATTATCAAATCAAAAAACTGCGCCACTACCAACTTATCCACTAATTTCCATCTTTTTTGGTTAAGGTGGTTATTCATCTATAGATATGGCCTTCGAGCATTGTGCTCCTCTTTTTTTTGTTATTTGTGTGTTATCGCATATTGGCAAAGAGGAGCGGTACATATTCGGTGGCAACAATGTAATTCATATTTTCACGACTTGTTCCGCAAGCTGAAAAAGTGATTCAAATGAATATGGCAGAGAATACGCATCGAGATGATGGAGGGAAGAAATGAGAAGATAATTAATAACCAATAATGTTTTTCTTATTCTGTTAAGAATCCTCAAAAAAATGATAAATTCAATCGCTCCGGAATTAAAAAATATTTTATTTCTTCTTTTTATTAGATTTTTATTTTTTGGTTGCTCGTACATCCAACAGTTAAAAAAAATTAATTTTTTTTTGGTATATAAAAACCTGCCTCGAGGCCTCTTTCTCTCCTTCGCAAAACGGCTTATCATAAATATTGTAAAATTCTGTTTCATGTCGCCAGTTGTATGTATGGCAAAAATATATATAAAAATAAGGAACATCATGTGTACGTACATATTATATTGAAGAGAAGAAAAAAAACACAACAAGAGAGATACGATTGCAATGAGAGGAATGTTTCGTCCATAATAATCGAGTGATAATCGCTACGAATGTATGTATCGTCAGCAATCAATGTCGCGGGCATATATGCAGAGGTGCAATTGTATTAATGAGGAAATTGAAGAAATTCTCAGTTCTTATTATTTATTTTTTCGTATGATCATTTAAAAGGCAATTCAAATGCATGTCTCTTATAGTCTAAGAGTAAAGAGTGTCCATCCAAGACTGCACACATTCCACTTCACTCATTCCACCACTCTATTGCAATCAATTCAAAAGAATTCAGAGAATCAAACACTTTTTTATAAACAGACAATTTTTTTTTTTTTTTGTATTTTTTCATTTCTTTTTGTGGTTTTGTCTTAAAAGTCCCATGTTTCTTTTCTCCCTTTTTCCTGCATACTGTATGCGGTCGCTAAAAATTTTTCAGCGCTTTTTTGATACATTCGTCGCTTTACGTTTTCGCTTCTCATTTCTTTTATTTTATTTTTTATTTTTTTTTCCTCTTCTCCTTTTTGCCAAATGGCCATTTTCATGTTTAGTTTTGCTTGATTGTTTTCCTTTCAACTTCAATTTTTATTGTAATTTTTTTCGGGATGTTATTATTTTGACTTCCAGGTTTGGAATTGTCAAGGGGTATTCGTGGTGATTTTGAGCTTTGATTCGTCAAAAAAGTAAACAAAAACAAATAAAATTGCTTCACAAAAAAACATGCAATATTTTTCTAAAACTTATTTGATTTTTCCTTCAACAAATTAATTTTTTTTCTTTTTTTTGAAAATGTTTAAAATGTTGGGAAATCTTGAATTTATTGACCTCAGGTTCTTTTCGCAATATATTGCAATATCAAGAAATTTTCTTTGAAAAATAAGAAACATTTTGCATTATAAAAGATCTTGATCAGATCTACTGGATTGGGGTAAGTTTTAAAATAAAATCGATAAATTTATTAGATTTTTCGATAAATTTCAAAAAAATTAATAATTTTTTTTTTTTCAAATGATTCAAAATCTCCAAATGATTCAAATCCCCTTTAAGGGCCATTCAACTAGTACATTATAAAAAAAAACTACTTTTTAGACCCCCTACCCCCTATCTTACGTTTTTTGTATGAAAAAATTTCTCTTTTGCTTGACCTGTTACAAAATCTTAGACACCTCCTCCCTAAAAAGCGAACGTACTAAGCGAACGGTCCCTTAAATGCAAACGTTAAAAATGATCAATTTCTAATTGATGTACATAATTTTTATAAAAGAATATTTAAAAAAAAAAAAAAACATTCAACTCATTGCATTTTCCTCAAAATTGCATTTCATCATCCATAAAACTCTCCACTACCTGACACACATTCACGACGACAGTCCAACAATATTTTTTAATTCTTCAATTTCTCTCATCAATCATCAAGTCAAATTCGCACGGAAGTCAAAGTTTCTCAATCATTATCCACATTTTTCATCTCTCGATTCCCTCTTGTGTTTACCCTGTACTTCTTCTCCAGAAATGTATGCATTTGAAATGATTAATTCCATCAAGAAACTGAAAATGCCAAAATTTTATTTAATTTTTTTTTTCTTTCTCTCCTTTTACTCTTCTGATGCTGCTGATGTTGGCTTCTTTTTGGTACTTTTTTGTGGATTTGAAGTTATTGGTAGTATAAGGCCAAAAAAAATTAAAGGAAAGAAAAGAATGAGAAAAAAAAATGAAAATAATAAGAAAAAAAAGAATCTTTTTTCGTGTTCATTATTGAGCGTTGAAAGGCATTGCGGGTGTGTGTTTTTCAGTTGGAGACATCATTAAATGATTTAATGAGCTTAGTTTCAACTTCAGTAGCGGATTCATTAACTATCATCACGAGAAATTTACATAAAAACCAATTCAATTTGCTTTTGGCTCTTTATGTCGTTATTTTGTCTCATTTTTCATTATTTTTGTTTCGTCTTTTTTTTATTATTATTATATTTTTTGTGTTAATTGGGGTCGTTTGAATATTGTGTGACACTAATGGGGGATTAGTTCTTGGTTGTGAGGATTTACTTGATTCAATTTTAGTCAAGGTTGAATTGGAATTGTTCAAATATACATCACTAAAGTTGACTGTAGATGGGATAGAGATTGAATCAGTGTTTCTCAAATATTGGGCTCCAGACGCCTCTTATCTAATTTACTGACAAATCAGGTGACCAATATTAAAGTGCAATTAAAATTAAACTTAACAATATGTTTTATAAAAATTAAACTACAACTTTTTGGGGACTTCATAAGGTTCCATGAGTTTCAGCGAAAGAAACACTGATTTGAACTCCATCTTGATCAATTTTTATTCCAAATTTAAACCCTATTGCAAGCTTCTAAACAACAGACAACTCTATTGAATTTTCCCATATTATCCTCATTAATTAATGTGAATTTTCAATCAAAAAGTCCCCTAACCCCCAAAAACACCCCCCAAAAAAATATCAAACTCAACAGCCCGAGAATGTGGCTTAATGTAGAAAAGAATTTTGACCTTTATATGTGTGCCTTCATACGCTTTTATCACATCATTATCGTTAATGTCATTTTCAATGCTTTACATGAATAAATTAAGAGAAAAAGAGAGAAAAAAATAAAGAAATGAAAATTAATGCTGTGAGGGAGAGAAGAAGAACAAGGCAAAGGCTCAATTAATAATCCGGATGAATGCAAATGAATTATGACATTTTCGATGATAGATGTTCATCGAATAGAATATCAAACAACACACACACGATGTGTGAAGTGAAACAAAAAGAAAAAAAAAAATAAAACATGAAGAATGGAAAGAACATTTATGATATTATTGTATTATGGATGTAAAAGGTGAAAAAAAGAAGAATTATAATTTTGAGTTGATACACAAATTGCCATAAAACAATCAAAAAAATGTCGTTAAGTCTTTTTTTTTCTTCATTTGCGTGCGACGAGTATTCTTTCTCATGTTTTATTAGCTTTCATTCTAAACGTTAACACACCTAGTTACATGCACTTTGGGATGTCTAATCAAGTAACTAAAGTTCACCCAACGGTGCACAAGTCGAGCATAAAAATATTAATGTGATTTGCTTCCTTTCCATCACATCATAATTAGTTTTTGAATAAATTACAATTTTACTAACTTTATTTACATAATAAATTATGCATGTGATTCAACTGTGTTGTGCATTTAAAAATTTCTCTAACTTAACTGGAAATGAAATAAATTCTTGGTAATAGTTTGTGTACTTTGGGAGGGATTGTTATGCAAAATTTTATGACTTGTGAAATTATTTAAGTAAAATTTAATAAATTTTACTACACTAAATACATAATGACTGTTTAATAGTTAGGAGGTGTGGATTCCATACTGTGGATGGTATTTTCTATGATGTTTTGGCAAAATAAAAAAAAAATATTAAAGAATAATTGTTTTGCAATTTTTAACTTTTTCAAACTTATTTAAAATTTTATTTAAATTTAATTGAAACTAATGTAAATAATTCGAGATTTGTGACCGTTACAGTTTCCCGATAAAAGTGCAATAATGACACTTTTGTCTGTCTGCCATGCAAAATTCGAAGTTAAATACCCCTTTTTCGAAAATTCAAAAAATTTTAAACTTAAATTAAACTATTTTTTTTAGAGAATTTATCAAAGAAATTTTTTTAATCCATAATTTAGGACTACAATAAAGCCAAATAAGTTATGAAAATTAAAAAAAGTTATGAAATTCAAGAAATAGCGTAACGTATTTTTTTGAATTTCTAATTTTCGAAGATGCATAATTGAAAACCCTGCTATAGACTTTTGATAAGTCTTTCGAACTTGAATTATTCACATCTGATTGAAATAGTTTTGAATTTTTAACTTGCAAAATTTTTAGTCGTTTGTAAAATTCTTATCATTTAGGTGAAATAAAAAAAAAGAAATTGCATTTTGAAATTTAAATAGCCTAAAATTATTATTAAACTTATTTTTTTTTTTAATTTAATTTTCGAATTTTAAAATTGATAAAAATTTTTTAAAAAAATATATTAAAATTTAAAAGTTAAAATTTCTTTAAACTTATTTTGCTTCAAAAAAAACCAAACCAAAAAATGCTCATTAATCCCCAAAATTTCTACTGACCTCACCAACTTGTTAATTCATGAAATGCGAGAAAAAAATTTGTTTTGAGGTCGACGAGATGAAAATAATAATAATTATGATTTAAAATTTGATTTGGTTGACAGAACATGAAAGATGGAAGCGTCAAAAATTACACAAAAAAAATGAGTTTTTAGGTGAATAATAATAATAAAAATCTGCGTACGGTAGATTACAGTTTGGTCATTGTCATTTCAAAAAAAAAAGAATTTTTCATATAAAAAAAAACTGAGAAATATTTTTATTCCTTTTTCCGCTGAAAAGTATACACAAGTTATGGAATTTGTCGCATTTCTCTTTTTTCCGCATTGTCTTTTGTGTATTTTTATATTGTACATATATATGAATGTACTGTTCTGTTCGATGTTTCTTTATGTGTTATTTTTTTTTTTTTTCTTTGCCAAAAATAAACTACAGAACTACAATGTGCGGACTTAAAAACAACAAAACAAGTTCCCGAAAATCGACTAATAAGCGATAAGCTTTCTGTCATCTAATGAACGTTTTAATAAGCCATTTTTTGTGCGAAACAACACTCGAATTACCATAATAAATTGAATTTGATTCTCTTTGACTGCTCTACTGTGCCACACGAGCGATGAGCTGTTTTTTAGCATTTTACTGGCATTAATTTGGTCAGAATGTATTTTTTTTTGCTTGATTAAGGCGCATCTATAAGTAAATTTATGATTTTTTGGCACCTTGTGTGCCCATCTTTATGATTTCTACAAAATTGAGACCTAACTTGAGGAAATAATCTTTTCAGATTGTATGGGTTGCTGACAGACGGACAGACCGTCAAAAAATATCCAAACTTGCTCACAAAATCTACAAAAAAAAAGAACCAAATCCTCTTCACATGTTTTAATTTATTTTTTTGTTTATCTCCCTATGTCTTGTTGCTGTTTGCTCTTTGTAACTAACTTCAAAAAAAAGAGGACACAAATTCACAGCTTTGAAAAGACATCCAAAAAAAACTAAAAATTATTGATTACACTACAGTTTTTAAGGCTCTCCGATTGCCGCCTCATTCACCTTTTGTTTTCCAGCACACAACGAGCAAAGAAAAAAGGCAACAGAAACACAACAGAAAAAAAATTAAAATTAATTAGTTAACACTCTCAAAATGTCAACTTGGCGGTCGAATCTCGATGCGGTAGAATGATATCGAAACATGTGACACAATGTGAAGGTATGGATGGAAAGAGGAATGAAGATCATTGCAATAAATTATATCAATGCATTTGCCATTTTTTTGATGCAGATTTATTATTCAGATGATCAAGTTAAGAAATGCTGAAAAATTGTGAGTTTAGGAATAAGAATTTGATATTTTATGAAATTTATGATGACTCATAGTGAGTGGCGATGAGTCATAAAAGAATTCATTTTTAATGCCATAGTCAAATCTAAAGACCGCAAAATTCTTGAATTAAATGCATGATTTTATATTCTAGGCTATTAAATTAGAATACATTTGATTTTAAATAATGACTTTATGGATGAGAATTAAGTGGTGGAGAATTTGATGAGTAATATTTTGGATAGAAGATTTTTTTGAATTTAATGTAATAAGATAAATTGAAAATTTTTAAATAATGAAGATTTATAAACATTAACGAAGCAAAAAGGGGTCAAAATATTTTCTTATCATGCAGACAATTAAGGACATAGCATGAAATTTTCTAGGAATTATTTAGGAATTTTTAGCATATTTTTTCAAAATCCCTAACAATTTAGGAGCTGTTCACTTATGACGTCCATCAAAAACTTGGATTTTTAGACCCCCTCCCCCCTCTTTCACAAAATGTTTATTCAAAAAAATTCAATCGTTTAAAACTGTCACACAGCCTCAGACCCCCCTCCCCCGTAAAAATCGGACATCATAAGTGAATGACCCCTAACAATTCAGAGAATTTCATACCAAAAATCTGGTTATGAGCCTGTAACTATTGTACTTATTTGGTTTATTTGTGAAGCATTCAACCAATTTCAAATCAAGGGTGTGGAACTGTTCAAATTGATTTTTGATCATTTTTGATCTTTTTTGATTATTTTGATCTTTTTTGATCTCTTTTGATCATTTTTTATCATTTTTGATCAATTTGATCAGTTCCACACCCTGGTTTCAAATATAATAAAGGTTCGAATCACATGCAATTTAAGAATTTGTAACGATTTTCTCGTTAAAAGTATTTCCAGCTCCATTAAAAGCTATATTCAATAACTTTTCAACTCAAAGTCCCCTTAGGTCTAATTTGCATCTCATCCATCACTAATATGGCACATCTAACAACATCTCATCGTTAAAATCCATAATTTCATCAATTTATCGGCAAAAATGTCTACAAGAAATAAAATTCCTTTCAACATCCATCACCGAATAAAAAAAAAATTCCCATAAACAATATAAAGTGAAAATATACAACTTCTAATAATAGTTCATCGTTATCAGCAAGCCTATAGCTTATATTTTATGACTTTTTTTTTTACTATACTCATTCAGGCACTGAACATGAGATAGAGAGAAATTTCTTTTGTTATTGCAATTAGCACCAACATACTAATGCTTAAATGATTGTTTAGAAACATATTTCTCAACATTTTCACACTTTGAGGCCGATAAAAAGCAATTGGAAATAGTTATTTATTTCTCAACTTAAAAAATCATTAAAATGCATTCGTAAATGAGTTTTTTTTTCAACTTCTTCTTATCCATAGCCAATGTCTGTCTCTTCCTCACTCACTTACATAGTTAATTCTCATACGATAGTTTTTTTTACAGCCAATGATGCATGATGAATGTAGCTTAAGTCGGTGATGACCTCATGATGAAGTCAATGTGCGCTCACCGTTTTGTTACCTACTCGCTAAGAAGGATAATCGATTTGATAATTTATCAAATGATGTGAGAAATGAAAGACATTTTGTTGATGATTGGAAGTGGGAAATGCTTGAGTTTTAGTTTTTAGAAAACTTTTTGGGGATTTTTTTGGTTGGGGTTTTGAGTAAGATTTAAAAAAATGGATTTCATGACTTCACATCTACCTTGAGTCAATCATGAAAAGCCACTCATATTCCAAACCTTTATTACTTAACATTCTCAAAAAACCATAAATTGCAGCACTTTTATCACTCAATTCTTTATTTTCCCACTAGATAAATATCAATTTCAGCAACATACAGTCATTTGCTCTTTCTCTCTCATGCATTTAAATAATATAATAAAAATAAAACAAAATACCATACTGTGAATCATCAGTGCAAGCCACACTATAATGACATTAAGGTTTAATCAAATCTGACTATTGTGCAACATTAAACGTTCATATTTCGTGTGATATATTCATAACATAAAGCTTATTTGAATAGTTGAGAGCGTTTCTAGTGTATTTATTAAAGGCAAACATAAATATCGTGGAATATTAAAATTTTCGCGGTCTTTAAGACTCTTTATGCACTTATGTGTGCAATCGGTCGAGGTGCAATTCTATGCAAATTCCTTTATGTTTTTTTATTTTTTATTTCATACTTTTACTTCTTCTCTTTGGCTTTTTTGTTCTCTAACTAATGCTTTTGCTGTTATTATGACATTAAAGGTATGCATGGGATGGGTTATGAGGCGCATTTGGGATGAATTTTAAGAGATTATATGAATTGCAATTACAATATTTATCAAAGGTTGATAAATAAGATCGGAGAAAAATCTTATTAAAATCAAAATAGATTATTGGAATATTGTCAGAATGGACCTGAAAGTATCACGTTGGAACGAAAGCTTTAGTTTATTCAGAACCTAGATTTGAAAATTATATTCTTGATACTACATAATGTAATAAATATGCAATGTAAATGTACTATATTAATTACTCCGGAAAGAATGTTAACAAATAAATGCAGTAAAATGCACCAAATGAAAAAAATATTTTTAAAATTTCTTCAAGTTCCATCTGCTGGTTTTTTGATAGGTCCTGTTTCTTCAACAAATTTTCTGTCAAAAAAAAATTTTTTCTTAAAAATTTTTGGTTTAAATATCATTTTTTTGCTGTAATAACACTCTAAATCAAAAATACCCAGTTTTTTGTAAAAATTCGACCACCTTACTTGAAATGGACAAACCATCAAAATTTCCACTCAAATTTAACAAAACTACATCTCAAAATAAATAGCACAGTAGAATTATTATATAAATCGATGAAACACCTCATTGCACATGAAATTCAGTTAGAGTTAATGAGGAATATAAAAAAGTATGCATAGAATATTTAATACTTACAATTCAGCGAAACTAACCAGAATTAAAAAGCAGAAAAAATTAATCCGTGAAAATAAGAAAAAAAATTATTTTGCGCGCGTCATATTCAGGTCAAATTTGTGATTGTATTTATATAAAAATTAATTGCATAATGCACATGACGTTTATTAGCATCACATAAAAGTTATTTTCATTTTCAATTGCATTCTCATTTTTATTCGTTTCGCTATTACTTGTTGCTGGTTGTCATGCACGAGTGAAGAGAAAAGTGAAAATATAATAATAGCTGATGATATTAAATTAATTGAGATTATGCATGCTGGCATCAGTGGTGATTTCTCTAATATGATTGAAAAATAAAAAAAAATGTGAAGACGATAAGTATGTGAAAAATTATTTTAATCCATCAATTTTTAAGTGCTTAACAATTGTTTTTGTGATCTGCATTATTATTTTCTCTCTTTTTTTGAAAAAAAAATCAATTAATTAAAGCAAACCTTCTTTTAATATCAAATATCCGTTCAATTATAGGAATAAAAGAAGTTAAGAGACTTTTTTTTAACTTTTCAATTCATTAATCGCTTCTTTCAACATGTACCCGTAGATACGGTCGCTACTGTCCATTGAATTGGTCGTCAACATTTAAAATCTAAATTCAATCATGTTTACATTCAATACGGTTGGTGAGTTGGAAGTGAATTTATGTTGATGAGGTGAGATTAGACGCATTTTTTGATTTTCAATTTTTGTAAATTTATAAACCTTTCTCCTTTTAAAAATTTGAAATCAGTTTGAACTGTAATTTACTGAGAATTTTTTAAGATTTTTGTAAATTAGAAAAATTGTGCATTAAAAAATTTTAAAAATTTGAAAAGTTTTTTGAAAAATTTTATTAATATTTTTTTGACAATTCAATGCCTTTCTAAATTGGTAAACTCTGTAAAGTTTAAAATTTTTGAAAATTGAAATTCAAATATTTGAAACTAAAATTCAAATTTCTAAAATTGAAATTTTTAACTTAAAAATTTAAATGGAAAAATTTTTGGCTTAAAAATTAAAATGAAAAATATTTTAACTTGCAAATTAAAATTGAAAAATTTAAGATATTTCACAAATTTTGTGATGAATTTTAGATTTTTTTTATTTCTTATTTCTTTTTTTGTTAGAATTTAAAAATTTAAAATTTGATTTTATTAAAAATTTTAATTTTTAAAACTTTGCTTTTAAAAATATCTCTGGACAAAATGCACTAATCATTTACCACAAAAAACATCAAACTCTCAACCCAAAGGCAAGCAAAACGAATGAAAAGGAAAAGTTAATATTATTAGCAGCTCATACCGAATGTGAATGTGTAAATGGTGTAAATGACAATCGAAATAAGAAGTAAAAAAAAATCACATTTTTCTATTCGTTCCATTCATCTTTATAAGTCGCATGTATCTTTCTAATAAAGCATAGAAGAGTTAAATGTAATATAAATTGCAAAGTACACACAAATTTTGTTTTGATATGTCGTATGTGTTTTTTTTTACTTTCTCCAACTGTCTAATGAAATGTTAATTTAATTTATTGAATTATATTCCATTCTCAAGTACACACATATATTCAGTCAGTGCACAAAAAAAATTAAATTTATATAAATATAATAAAACTTATGTGAAAACGGCATGTATTCCCGCGACTGGTGCATTTCTTTCCTGTTTTTTTTTTTAATATTATTTCTCTCGTACGCGCACCACAGCTCAAGTACAAGAGATAGAGTCAAGTTGGTTACGTTAATTCAACCACTGGCATTTCCATTTCATTTTTCTTTTATGCTACTTATTTTTTTGTTGTTGTTGTTGCTGTTGTGACCATGGTGAACATATATAAAATAATGTGAATTTCTCACGAAAACATATCGGCAAGTTGGCATCATCAAATATGTTAATGGCTTATCAATTAAAACACGAGCATTGTGCGAAAGTGATGAAAATTTTCTGTGGTGCAATCAACAATGAAGAATAATATTAAACGATTTATGAAATTAATTTTTGTCTTGCGTTTATTTTTTTCGCGGGTCTCAAGTTGTCTTTTGGTGTGGTTTTTTTGGTGTGCAGCACTTTCGGGATTTCGAATAAAATTGAAAAGTGTCAACTGAGTTTTTAGGGATTTTTGAGCGCATTTTTTAATGCATATAATGTTATTTTGAATTTAAAACTAGATCCTATTAGAAAAATATTTATCAGTCTCGTAAAAAAGCCTATCAGTCAAATCTTATCAAAACTTTACAGCAATAGTCTAAAATTACCAATTAGTAACCAAATTACTCCTAATTAAAATCTCTCATTTAGGTTAATTGAATAAAATTAAAAAATTTTTATGACCATACTTATCCTCTAAACTGCATCATTAAATCATCAATAAATCTGTCAAAGGAATTTTAGATACAATTATTTTGATTTATTTTACAGCTTTCCATCATTTACTCCACACAATATTCATCATTATAATCATCTTGAAAACTAATTGGTAATTAATTTATTTAATTTATTTGAAACACACGAAGTAGAAGATGAATATGTTTTCTCCCAATTAATATGGTTCTTGCTGATTTTATTGTCATGACAACTTTGGTGACATTCAATCTTTTGTGTTTGATTTTTAATGTGATAATTTTTTTTTTTTTTGTGTGGAGGGTATTCAAACCGACTTTTGCAGATGATGTAGAGAATGATTGAATTTAATCAATTTTGAAGAGTTGTAACCAGAGTCAGAAATTTTTTGAGGGGGGGGGGGGTGAAAATTTTTGTATGGAACGAAAAATTAAGGGGGAGTTTCGGAATTGAAATGTCAAATTGAAATAATTTTCCAAAAACAGGGGGTTGTTAATTAAACAACCCACCCCTGAAAAAACTACTTTTAATCAGTTATTAGATCAATTAAAGATTTGAATTTTTGAACCGCATCCAAAAAATATTTTGCATGAGACTTTTATAGCTTCAGACCTCTCTAGACAGAATAACAGACAAAAAAATGTAAATTTCTCAACATCCAACAAAATTCAACATACGGTTCGACTACCCTCATTCAACCCTATCACATCCTCATCAAATTTAAAAAATAATTTTATCACTCAATATTCCGAAAAGTTCAACGAATTTTCTTTTTCCACTCAATTTGCATTTTCTTCTCTCTCCAAAGAAATGAAATTTAATCACTTTATTTGATCATGTTTATCTTAGACAAAGATCGTCTATGAATGAAATTTATTTATTATTGAAAATGTCGTAATGTGTTGACTCCTGCGGTCATGAATTATTTTTAATCTCGACCTCCCATAAAAAAAAAATTCAGGGGATTATTAAATTTGAATTAGAATTTAAATTCGCAAATTCAACAAATCAAGCCAAAAAAAAAATCAAATCCCTCAAAACTCAAGAATGTCCCAATTTCACTCTCAAAATCCAGCCAAAAATGTATCGAAATGTAATAAATACACTCACTGTTAAGATAAGCCTCAAAAGTTATATGCTATGGATTTCTACTCCCATTTGTCCAGCATTCAATTCAACTCCACAAACTTTCTCAAAAAATATTGTTATTCATGTAAATTCATTGAACAAGAGCACGACCCACGAACTCAATGCAATCTCATTCATAATTTTCAAGATCAAAATCTCCAAAAAAAAAGCACAATAAAGAGTCTTTTTCAAATGACAAAGAGCCACTCAGACACCTCTCAATTGATAGCAGCATTTCTCCTACCAAAACATGCCCTCAAAGAAGAGAAACACAGTGACAAAAAAAATTGTCATTGTAAGTTGCGCAACACATTTTGATGGATAATATTATTGCGAAATATTCAAGCTGTTGTTGCTGAGAGGAAGATAAAGAGATGTGAATGGAAAGTATAATGAAATAAAATATTGCAATTTGATATCGATGTGTGTGGATCTAACTTACATAACGCCTCTTTAGTCTCGCATCGTACTCAATAGTTTTCATTACTAAAAAATATATATATAAAAAGATGATGACACCTCTAATAGCTTGACATTTAGTGTTAAGTGAAATTTTCATGCTCAATAATCGACTTACGGATTTATGAAAAAAAAAAAATATGAATTTATGAAAAAAAAACATCAAAACGTGAAATTATATTGAATTGAAAATGAAATGCATTGCAAAAAGAAGGAACAGAAAGAAAAAAAAAATGAAAAGTTAATCAATAATTTCAAAATATTATATTATGAGCAACTACATATATTATATGCGATGGGTAATATAACGCAGTGTAGTGTACAATCATCGCTTTTAAATCTCCATTGCAGAAGAGAAAAAAGGAAAAAAAATAAAAATCCAATAACTTGCCTCTGTCTCATTGCAAATTGAATCAAAATTACTTCTCATTCGTAAAGCTTCTTTTTCTTTATGGACACAACAGAATCTTTTATTTTATTTTTTCGTACACATTTTGCGTTCAATGCGATGATCTTTCAACAACATGGAAAAGAATTTCTTCTTTTGCTCGATGAAAATATTTTTTTTCCCTTTTGGTTCCTTGTGTGTGCCTTTATTTTTTTGGTAATAAATGTTTGCTCGTTTTTTTTTCACTCGTACTCAATTCAGCACAATTTTTAAGGCATTTTTCTGGAAGGTATTGGTGGGTTTGTCTTTATTTCATCCATCAAAATTAACAACTAGATTCTGCAGTTAAGAGAAATTGAGGTTTATTGTGTCGTATTTTTAATACTTTTGTTTGGTAAAGGAACCGTTAACTTTTCGAGATTATGAGGATTTTTTGAGGGTAGCATAGAATTTTTTGTACAGGGGGTCCTCGATATGAACAGATTCGGTTTGATTCCCATACAAATATTCAAATTTTCATTTTTAGCGGTTACTTTTCATACGTTTCGATTTGAATAGAAAAATTTTGAAACAAAACAACTGTTCGAATCCAAAACCCCCTATAAGTAGTAGAATTACAATCTTTTATTTTGAATTTCAAAATAAGATTTGAAAAAAAATTTATAATTAATATTTTATCTCTAGGAAAAAAATACAATTTATCCTTGTTTGCTCAATTTTAACCACCAGAAAGTTTATTTAAAATTTGTTTATTAAAAACAATTTTCATTAAAAACAATCAAAATTAATTCTACACCCAGTGGAGTCTGTATTCAGTTGGTTTTTGGGGGTCAAATTTATTTCCTGTAAAAATTTTTGATTTGAAATGTTTTAAAAAAATTAAAATAACTAAGACACTACTCATCTAACCAGAGCTCGAAGTCGACTCGGATTTTTTGTCAAATTTATATGGCGGAGACTTCGAGTCGACTCCATACAAAATTTCATCGACTTCGAGCCCTGCGTCTATATCTAACCATATAATGATTAAGCCAATTTTAAAATTAAAAGCTTAGGTTTCAAAAAATCATCAATTAATCCTTTTCATCAATGTCACCTCAAACAAATGCGTTAATATCAACAACTCTTTAACAAAATCCAATTTCCAATTTTTCTTTTCCCGTTCAACACACAGAAAAAAAAATCAATTTTTTTCCTCTGTTTTAAAGTTTAAACTTCTCAGCGCACTTTTTTTTTATCAACAATCGAGAAAATCTTTTCATTTCTTTACACACAAAAAAAAAAGCAATCTCCTTTACTTCTTCATATATATTTTTATTTTTTGAGGTTATATAGTTTTTTTTAACCATTTTGATTAAATTCAATATTTTCTTATGCTCTTGTGTCAGAGATGAGAAGAAAGAGAATGAGGCGGAAAGAAATAAATAAACATTATTGAACCTCAAATTGTTGGACGGTTTATAAAAAAGAAAAGAGGGTCTATTAGTGATTGTTTGAACTACAATATTTGCATAGGATAAATTAACGACATCCACACAACAAAAAAAGGTAAAAAAATAATAATTTTTCGAGTGCATGAGGAATAAAAGGCTGAGAAAGAAGATTCATGACCTAAACCATAAATTAAATATTTGCACAAATGCTGGACTTACTTATTCATAATAAAACCACAAAATATTGCTCTTAAAACCCTACAATACATTTCGACATTCCAATAACTTTTTTTTTCGTATGTTTTTTTTTTTTGCCTTTAAATGCCTGCCATCCACCATCGTCATGATCATCATCCGGCATGAAAATTTAAGATGATACACAAATCATTTTCAAGTAAAAGCGATTTTGAGTGAGATGGAGAGAAGCAAGCAAGCAGGCAGGCAACAAAAAAAAACGATGATCATGAAAGGAATTTTTTTTTCTTAACTTACCATCTCTGTTCGTTGTTGTTCTCACAATTTTCAATCGACAAAAAAAAACACATCGCGGACGAAAAAGGCATCAAAAGCCAAAGCGTGTATGTTCATTGATCTCTTCACTGAACTCCGACTGACTGCAATTGTGTGTAAAGTATGATTAGCGGTTTCAATATTGAATGATATGCTTCGTTATAGTTGCACACACTTACTTTACCTTAATCTTATGCTTAGAAATCTACACTCGCTTTTGACATTTTTTTTTGCTTGCTGGCTTTACTGATCTCAACTGCCTACAAATGCATTCCTTTTGAAATTTACAATTCATCAAACATTATCTGTGGAATGAGAATAAATGAATCTGTGAGAGATATTTATGGATTATTGGATGGATGTAAGTTTGTAGCGCTTTTTTAATTGCTTAGATATATATCCCTAGTAACCACGACCGTTAAAAGTTAGTTAAAAGCTAGATTTAAGCTAGAGTATCTGTAGATAGCCGGGAGATAAACTTTCTGAACACTAACTTTTAAAATTTCTGGTTATTGGGATATGATGGCAAGGAAGAGGTTTATTTTAAGGGTTGAATTCTATGGTTTATCAAAATTTATGAGTTATTCCATTTAGGGTATTCTACTTCCATCAAAAATTTGAATTTTTTGACCCTTCTCTCTTCTGCCACAAAATCTTCAGACAAAAACATCCAAGGAGTCGTATACTTAGTAAGTTTGCATTTTAAGGTAGAAAAAGGGTTTAAAAAAGAGTCTAAAAGTCATTTTTCCGTACCAAACTAAACTTTTGTTTAAAATAACCTCAGACCTCTCTCCTTCCTTAAAGAATTAGATGCCATAAATGAACAACACCTTTGAGGACTTTTGATCAGCACGGATAAACATCTATCGGTACCAAACTTCAGTATCGAACTTTTATCAAATCATTCAAGTTCTTAGGGGTCGTTCACTTAGTACGTTCGCATTTTAGGGGGGAGGGGGGGTTCGGAAAAATGTAACCATTTGTCACAGGGGGGGGGGGGGGTTGATAATTTAATAAATATACCCTGAAACCCACCCATCATTCCAGACCTTAAAAAAATGATCAATAAACATAATCACAATCACCAATCCATCTCATCTTCATCAATAATCAAAAAAATTCATCACATACCTCCAATCCAAACTCAAATCCATCAAACAAGTCTTATTAAAATGTTCGGTAGTCATCCTAGACATCCTAAGGCCAATAATTCTCGGTAAATACGTCACATAAGTGTTTCTTGATGATTTTTTAAACTTCCACATCAACACAAATGTTGATAATACGGCTAAGAATATTCATTGATAAAATACCTAAGGTTATGCATACTGCCAATTTACCCATCCTTAAATGTTATCTGCAACAATGTTGTATGTACATCGACCTGGGGAGAAAGAATCGATGAAGAATATGCCTGGAATATGCATCACGGAATGTATGTTGTGATAAACCAATTTTTTTTGTGTATTTTAAGGTGTATCGTCCGAGGAAATGGAATTTATTACTGTTTTTTTTTTTTGTTGTGCTGTACGTAAGAGTCAGTGATTCTGTGTAAAGCGTGTTTGTTAAATTATTTTTAACCTAAATAAATGAGATTGTTGGTCATTGTTTTTAGGAGAATCTGATTGAAAATTGGACATTGTTGGGTATCAAGATTTTAATTAGTGATGATACAATGTATTGAATTTTGTCGTTTAAAGCCTAATTTCATACAATTTCAAGTATAATTTCAATTTAATCATCTTTAATAGACAGCCACCAAACCATCTACCCACCCCCATTACACTCTCCATCAATTACAGCACCTTAAAAATTCCATCATAAAGCGCAAAACGATTACATTTTATCAAGATACGAATCATGATGAGGATGAAAAAAAAATAGTAACAACAATAACAAGAAAAAAATGTTCATAGATTCCAATTGAACTTGAAAAGAGACTCATTTAGAGCTAAGCAGATAGAATTTTAAATGTATGATACAAGAACGTAAGGGAAGAGAGATGGAGAGAAGAAAAACTTGAAGAAATACGCAGAAATATAAAGTGAAAGACCGGCTTGATTGTGACACAATGGGGACAATTGCAACATTGATGTTTTGAGAACTAAAATTATTCCGTCATTAATTCATGGAGAGGCAGAGTTGGTGATTGATTAGATAATCATGTTAATAGTTGTTCTGCATTTGAGATTGGATAGAGTTTAAAAAAAAATCGAAAGTAACTTTAGAACTTGATTTTCAAAAATCTTGAATTATTTTTGGCAAGAACATTTTTGTGGGTCATCGCAGGAAAATTTAAATTTTGTATGAAATTTTTCTCAAAAAATTGGAAGTTACAATTTTTATTTGATTTGATTTAGACTTGAACCTTGGCTTATATTGCAAGAAATGAAGATTATTGAGTACACAATCAGAATATTTTGATGACAGTCTCAGTATTCAATAATATATCTATTAAAATCTTTCAGTAACAAAAAACAAAATCAATCAAAATTTTATATCAATCTAAAAGATTCGCCAACCCTGTTACCATCCATAAATGAAGAAGAAGCTCGAATTAAAAACGCATATAAAGAAATTAAAAAGATAATTTAAATTGTGACACCCATGACAAAATTTTCAAATTGTACCTTTGATTTCTTCTTTTCAACATACAAAGCAACTGCAATGCATTAATTCTGTGTTTTTTGCTGTCTTTTTCTCTCACTCTTTCCATCTTTCTCTTTCTCTCACGGTTTTTTAATAAATTAAATTTTTTTCTGCCATGCCAGCATCTTGTCTGCGACTTTACGAGAAAAGAAATAAAATATATAAAAATTGACTACAATGTTGCATCGATTTATGAAAAGGAACAGCAGCTCAAGTTTTTTCGCTTCTGACTTCATTTCATGTTTAACAATTTTTTGTTTTTCTTGTGTGGATTTTATTTTATTTTATTTTTTTTATTAACTTCTAATTATTGTGAAATTTATTAAAGTCGAAATTGAGGAGGAAATTCAAATTAATATGTTTCAGTTTCGGTGCTAGGTGCTTAATTGATTATACAGTATTTGGATAAAAATTTCGCAGCTTTTGTTGAGGCATTAATTTTTTTTTAATTCCCTTTTTGCACTTTCTTGTGAACTAAAATTTGGAATCAATGTGTGTTGTTTTTGGCGATGGTTTGACTTTTTTACTTATTTCATTAAAGCGTTATATAAATCTTTAAAATAAATTAAAAATTAAAATTTTTAAGAATTCAAAATTAAAACTTTTAAGAATTCAAAATTAAAATTTTAAAAAATTCAAAATTAAAATTTTAAAAAATTCAAAATTAAAATTTTTAAGTAGGCTTTCCCGAAGTCCCGGTCCCGGGTTTTTCGGGACCAAAATCAAAAAATTAAAACTGTTTTATTGTGAACGATTTAAGTTTTTTGAAAAAAATTTTAAATTTAATTTGTTTAGTATTAAGATTATAATCATTTAAACACAAAAAAAATTGAAAATCTTTCATTGATGCTCAAGATATTCAAGTTTTAATTTTGGTCCCGGTCCCGGAAATTTTCCAAAACCGGGACTTCGAGAAAGCCTATTTTTAAGAATTCAAAATTAAAATTTTTAAGAATTCAAAACTAAAATTTTTAAGAATTTAAAATTAAAATTTTTAAGAATTTAAAATTAAAATTTTTAAGAATTCAAAATTAAAATTTTTAAGAATTCAAAATTAAAATTTTGAAGAATTCAATATTAAAATTTTTAAGAATTCAAAATTAAAATTTTAAAAAATTCAAAATTAAAATTTTTAAGAATTCAAAATTAAAATTTTTAAGAATTCAAAATTAAAATTTTTAAGAATTCAAAATTAGAATTTTTAAGAATTCAAAATTAAAATTTTTTAAGAATTCAAAATTAAAATTTTTACAAATTCAAATTTAAAATTTTTACAAATTCAAATTTAAAATTTTTAAGAATTCAAAATTAAAATTTTTAAGAATTTAAAATTAAAATTTTTAAGAACTAAAAATTAAAATTTTTAAGTAGGCTTTCCCGAAGTCCCGGTCCCGGGTTTTTCGGGACCAAAATCAAAAAATTAAAACTGTTTTATTGTGAACGATTTAAGTTTTTTGAAAAAAATTTTAAATTTAATTTGTTTAGTATTAAGATTATAATCATTTAAACACAAAAAAATTGAAAATCTTTCATTGATGCTCAAGATATTCAAGTTTTAATTTTGGTCCCGGTCCCGGAAATTTTCCAAAACCGGGACTTCGGGAAAGCCTATTTTTAAGAATTCAAAATTAAAATTTTTAAGAATTCAAAACTAAAATTTTTAAGAATTTAAAATTAAAATTTTTAAGAATTTAAAATTAAAATTTTTAAGAATTCAAAATTAAAATTTTTAAGAATTCAAAATTAAAATTTTGAAGAATTCAATATTAAAATTTTTAAGAATTCAAAATTAAAATTTTAAAAAATTCAAAATTAAAATTTTTAAGAATTCAAAATTAAAATTTTTAAGAATTCAAAATTAAAATTTTTAAGAATTCAAAATTAAAATTTTTAAGAATTCAAAATTAGAATTTTTAAGAATTCAAAATTAAAATTTTTAAGAATTCAAAATTAAAATTTTTTAAGAATTCAAAATTAAAATTTTTACAAATTCAAATTTAAAATTTTTACAAATTCAAATTTAAAATTTTTAAGAATTCAAAATTAAAATTTTTAAGAATTTAAAATTAAAATTTTTAAGAACTAAAAATTAAAATTTTTAAGATTTTAAAATTAAGTTTTTTAAGAATTTTAAAATTAAAATTCTTAAGAAATCAAAACTAAAATTTTTTGCTTACAAAAATATAAATAAATAAATGAATAAATTGAAATACAAGATCTCATTTTAAAATTGTTGAAAATACCTAACAAATAAAAAATTCTTCCCATTTTAAAATTAATTCTTGTAGCTACTCAAAAACAATGTGGTGGGCCTGATGTGACAACCATCTAAATAGTAAAGATTTTTTTTTTTTAATTCTTACAAAAAATAAAAATCTTGTAAATTTTTTAAAGCCTACGTACTCGCACACATCAGATTATAAGTCTCAGATAGCAACATTGTTGTCGCCCTGATGTATTCCCATTAATATTTTTATTATTATTTTCTAGCTTTCTATTTCACATCCATATATTGATTAAAATAATGAGCAAATAATTTCATCTAAATCTTCTACCAATAACCTTTCATTATAGCAAATTGCGCTACAATCAAAAGCAAAAGAATTGACATTAAAATAATTTTAATACTTCCTGACTTGTGCGAGTTTAAAATAAAATAAAAAATCATAAAAAGAAAAATGGAAAATAATTTTGATCATTTTGTTACATGCATTTGTCGAAATAATTGAACATGCGAATAATTAATGGTAGCAATTACAAAGAAAAAGAGTCGTAAAAAAATTGAAATTCATTTTTGCACGGCTAATGGTTATTTGTGGAAGTAAAGAAAAATGATTTAATGAAAATTTTCTTTTAACGACTTTTTTTTTCGTCTGAATTATTTCACTGCCTCACTCGGTGTGCAATTTTTTATTATTTTTTATTCAATTCTCAATACTCTATATATATTTATTTTTATATTGAGAGCTTCTCGGTGAGTGCGTGAGGTGAAAGATTTAAATGACCGAACAAACGACTAATAATGAAGATAAGATAAAGAAAAATGTGAAACAACTTTATTATTGGCACATTCTTATTTTTTTCATGATAGGAATTTTATCTATCGCTCTCATTCACTCATGCGCTCGCATATATACTCAAGAGAAAGAGAGCTTGATTGGAGACACCAATAAAGAAAAATTAAAATCCCATGTGACGAAATCAATATTTATTTTTGTGCCTTCTTTTTTGTCTCATTCATTCCATACCTTCAACCGCATCAAGCTACAACAATGTTGTCATTCGCAGTTGAACTAATTAATTCTTCTTTGGTTTCTTCTTAATTGGATAGTACCGAACTGTATACAATGATTGTTTCTGTCTAACTTTTTACAAAAAAACTCAAATTATTTACAATAAGCTCAAATTCCTTTCAAAAAGCTCAATTTTTTTTCAAAAAGTTCAAATTCATTCCAAAAAGCTCAAATTCTTTTTAAAAAAAACTCAAATTTCTTTCAAAATCTCATACTCCTTCTCAAAAGCTCAAATTCCTTTTAAGAAGCTCAAATTCTTTTCAAGAAGCTGAGATTTTTTTTTCAAAAAGCTTAATTTTTCCAAAAAGTTCAAATTTCTTTCAAAAAGCTCATTTCCTTCCAAAAAGCTAAAATTCCATCCAAAAAGCTCAAATTTTTTCCAATCAGCTCAAATTTCTTTCAAAAAGCTCATTTTTTTCCAAAAGCTCAAATTCTTTGCAAAAAGCTCAAATTCTTCATGAAAAAAACTCAAATTCTTTTCAAGAAGCTCAGATTTTTTTTCAAATTTCTTTCAAAAAGCTCATTTCCTCCCAAAAAGCTAAAATTCCATCCAAAAAGCTCAATTTTTTTTCAATCAGCTCAAATTTCTTTCAAAAGCTTATTTTTTTCCAAAAGCTCAAATTCTTTCCAAAAAGCTCAAATTCTTTTCAAGAAGCTCAGATTTTTTTTTTTCAAATTTCTTTCAAAAAGCTCATTTTTTCCAAAAAGCTCAAATTCTTTTCAAAATGCTCAATTTTTTTAGCAATTAATACAAAACATATTTAGTCTACTATCCCCTGAATCCTCATATTTCCATTCTATCCCCGAAAACAATAAATCACATCATCTCCAGCTCGGGTCTCGTGATGCATTTTGTCATTCATTCCATTTCACTCGTTTCTCTCTCACTCAACGGTCGAGATTTCCGCGGGGCGCGCTAAATGCTTAAAATATTTTAAATGTGTAAATTCGTGCATGAGTTATTTGTTAATTAATTACCACACAAAATGTCAAGTTTAATGACTTCCCCGAGATGTCATTCACGGATTAAATTGTGCTTTTATTTTTATTCTTTATCAATTTTGTGCACGTAAAACCGGTTAATTACGTCTTTAACTTTACAAAAGAAATTGTGCGAATGAAGGAGCAAGAAAATATTTTTTTTTTTGTTCTCAGTTCCTTGTTAAAAAATAATTAAGTCTGTTCGTGAAACTATTGGATGACGAGAAAAACTGACTGATGAATGCAAAGGCAAATTAAAAATTGCTAATTGCTCTTTAAGCTTAAAATCATCCCCTGCTGCCGCTCATCAGCTCTTTTATGTCATTTTGATTTTTAAAAATTCGTAAAGTAAAGAGTCGGAATTAAATGACAGCTAATAGCAGGGTTGGGGTTTCAAATTTTGATGGCATGTCCTCCTTTACATTTTAGTAATTTTTAGTCTGTTTTATGGTTAAAATTTGACCAAAACTGTCAGAAAGTAAGCCTCGAATTTATCCTAACCTCAAAATCCAACCACCAACCCAGACATCAACATAGAAGTATACATGTATAGAGTTTCATGTTTTTAGTACCCGATATTCATCAAAAAATTGTATATGATGCTTAATTGTGCCATTATTTTCTTTGTATCAAATTACATCAGTTAATGAGTTTTTTTTTCGGAGTTTCCGAAGAGACGATGAGGAAGAAATGAATAAGAAAACAAGACGAGTGAGATGGAGAGAGACGAGAGTTTTTTTTGGCTTGCAACAAAAGGCCTATGTGGAATGAAATGAACGAAAATTGGGCAAAGATGATCGAGAAGAAGAATAAAGAGAAACAGAAAGAAATTAGCATTATGAGTGCGATTCTATCGCGCTTGTTCCTCAATACACAATTTTCATTTACTCTTCAAGATTGTTTAACTCTTTTTTGCGGCTGCTGCTTGCTTGCTTGCTTGCTGCTCTCGTCTTTGGTAAACAATGAAAATAAAGCACGAGAATGATTTTTCAGAAAGTTAAAAAGTCACAAAAAATGATGTTAAATGATGGATTTTTTGGTGGAGCAGATGGATATTTATAAGTTGGTGAATTTTAAGGTTAAATTAGTAAAATTTATTAGAAAACTGCTCATTTTTCAAGATTGTGTAAAACTGACTTTTATGTCCCTTCGTTTTCAATTTTATATGGCAAAAAGTATACTAATGAAAAAGTATAAAAATTTACTCACAATATTCTAGCAGGGGGAGGGAGGAGGGGATTTGGGGGACAAACTCTCCACGTTTTCGGGGTTTCACAGAATTTTCGCGTAGTTTACACTAGATAGTATTGAACTTTTCCAGATCCGAACCAAAAAAAAAACGTCGAAAAATAACGAAAACCCTCCCCAAAAACTTCCTAGCTTCGCCCTGTATCCTAGACCTACCCTTAACCCTAATTCTTTGACAATAGTATAACACTGCTAGTGAAAATAACAGAATTAAATGAACTTAATAATGCACGTTAAAAATGGTAGAAAACTGCCTAAAGTAAAGTCTATCTCACTCTGACCCAGACCAACCCTATACCATCCAAAAAAAATCTTGCTAAAAAAAGGAAATACGAAAAGAAGAAAAAACTTTTTGAAATGAAAAAAAAGAAAAATAATTTTTTTCATGATAAAATCTCAAGAAAGGCTTTTTAACATGAAGAAGAAATTACATGTGTACATTGAAATAATATTTTCGTCAGCATTGTTCCCTCGATGATGGATTTAACATCAATTATCTCAAGTAATTTTCACCAAATGGAATCACATTATGATGGCTTAAACAACGCAACGAGTCAAGCAGGACAGGATTTGAAGTACATGAGAAATAATTGCAAAAAAAAGTGCAATATCGATATAACAAGATATGGAATTTTTAATATCACAAGAATTACTTACGACGAAAAAAAATGAACAAAATTGAGATGAAATAATTACAATCATTAAAAACAAATTCTTTGATTTTTATGCGGCAAGCGTATTTTCATTCTCAATTTAAGTATTTACGGTTTTTAATATCAAATCTCATTAAGAATATATCCATAATAAGTACCTATGACTATGTGCAGATCATGTCAACAATGTGTAATTAATTTTTTTTCTTTCGTACTTTCCTACCTTATATTTCATGCGAATGCACTTAAAAATTATCGCATAGTAATTAATTCACCACTGAACAGACGATGATATGAACAAGATAATCCTCATCATCGAAATTAATAAAAATTTTCCATATTCTGCATTTTACGCAATATTATTAGCTACATTGTTGATTGAGCCTATATTTATTGATTGAAAAGATGGGATTGTGTATGGAATTTTTATTGGAATTTGATTGCATGAAGATCATTGATCTGGAGATGATGATACTAAAAACTAATGTGTTTTGATTGCTTTTAGAGGTTAAGCTATCAAATCTGATAAAGAATGTTATCTTAAGACATCCTTACTTACTGAGAAGGTTGTGGAGCGCTGTTTTAATAGGTTTTGCTTCCTAGAAATTACATAAAATCATACTTTGTTGATAGTTTTTGAACTTTTAATTGTTTTACTTAAATACTTACCAATATTAGTTCTGTGGCAGCTTTGTGATTGATTTAATACGTTTTATAGACTTTATTGATTAATTTTACTTTAATTCATTGCTATATTCTTGATTTTATTGATAATCAATTTGAACTTCGTTGAATTCTGAATAATTCTTTGTCAATCGTAAAAATCCACAGAAAAATTACAAATTTTATTAATATTCAAATTTAGAAAATCCGTTGTCGTTGTGTTTCTCATAAAATCAAAAACTAAAGTTTACTTTGTTAAATTAAAAAAATTAAATTTAAATTAATGCAATTTTAAAGCAATCTTGTTCCTAAAAGCAAAGTCTTTGACGTCAACCACAAAAGACACTAATTTCAAAGTATAATTTTAATCCTTTATAATACTGCCGATTCACAATTATCCAAATCCACATTATCATCATTAGTTATAATAATCCAACAAAGAAGAGTTCACCACCTTCAATTAAAAAAATAAGAATCAGAATTGACCATCAAAATAATTTCAGTCAACCAATAATGCAAGACAATCCCCAAGCATTATTATAAACCATACCGAAAATTCAAGCTAAAAGAGAAGTTCCATCACGATACCAAACGAAAAATTATGATATCCTTGAGACAGTTCGCAAATTATTATTGAGGAAAATAAAAGAAATGAAATTGCACGAATCATCAAGCGAAATTTCAGTTCCGAAAATCATCATTCTTGTCTTGAGATAATTATCTCCTTCGCCATAAGCCCTTTTTGTCATTGTTGTTTGTGCAAAAAAATATATATATAAAATTGGTACGAATGAAATGGAAATATGTTGGCAGGGTTGTGGGTAGAGTTGAACATATTTTGGAATTGAAATATTTGCGGATATTCAAAATTTATAGTTACTAAATTTTTGGACTAAGTATCAGTAAGTATCCTTAAGGACTTTATTGAGATAAAATTAAAACACAACCTCTAGCAACCTTTTTGAAGATCATGTCTAAGAGTTATTCCTTTGGTACATATTAAAGGAACTGATTATACAATTAAGAATCTTAATTCTAAGTAAGGGTATGGAACTGATCAAATTGATTTTTGGTCATTTTTGATCATTTTTGATCATTTTGATCATTTTTCCATCCACACCCTGGATTCTAAGGTTATATTTGGTCAAATCTTTTGGATAAACCTTCTTTAACAAATGTATGACTAAAGTAGGGGACGTTCACTTATCACGTAGGGGAGGGGGGTCGAAGATTGAAATAATAGAATTTCGAAGAATTCAATTGTTCTTTTTTGAAAAAATGACCGTTATATTGTTACTTAATAATTGAACGATCCCGTACCAAACCCATCATCATATCCGGTGTGAGTCGAAAAAAGTGTGCCAAGACACCAAAAAGTTTGGTCACCTTTGATCTAAAGTCATCTACTCAACTCCATCAAATCTCAATTACCAACATCACCAACACTGTATACTCGTAAAGCACCCGTCAGCAGCAGCAGCAACAGAAGTAGAAAAACGAGAGAATTGAATATTACCCGATATCGAGCCTGCAGAAGAACTAATTTCAGTCAAAAAAAGGGGATTACATACATGTATGTATAATATGGCTCATAATTGTGAGTGAAACAGAGACAGAGACTCTTTGCTGTTTTGGTAACCGAAAAAAAGGCAGCCACTCATTTCTCGGTATAGGTAATTTTCTCCTCAATAATTATATAGTGAAATACGAATACAGAATAAAAAAATAATTACAAAAGAGCTTCAGGCTCAATCTTGAGTGATGTTGATTCAGTATCAACATATTTACGTCCAATATTGTGTCTCTTTTATTGCCTCTCTAACTGATGACATCATTTTTAGATTATGTCAATTGTACCCCCCTCCTTTCATCATATTATGAACTTTTTCGATTGTGCAATTATTTTTTTGTTTTTTTTTTGTCTTGGTTTTAATTCCATTCGTCCATGTCATCATGAGATCAAGTCTCAATAATAAGACATACTTTTGATTCCAACACACAATCAATTGTGATTTCGAGACTCTTTTTTTTATGCATACCCCAAGATTTCCATGAAAATTATTTAGAATCACACTAAAAGAAATCGCAGAACAATAATACTTAATCATCAAAAGATGCCAAAAAAAAAAACACACGCAAAAAAATTTATTTTCAAATTAATCACTGGATGAGGAAAAGGAATAAAGAACAGAAATAATGATGAGCTACGAGGGAGCTACCTACTTATGCTGTATAAACATTTAACACACAACGGAATGAAGTTGGAAAGTTCTTTTTTGGAGGAATTTTTAAAGATAATGAGATGCATGAACGCATTTGTTTATGGATGAGAATTTCATGAGTTGAATATAGTGGTATCAAGGTGGTGACATGATGTGTCATTTATTTTAAAGACATGAGATGATGGGTGATGAGGAGGATTTTTTTTGGTAGAAGTGATTTAGATTTTATTATTTGAATTTACTGATTGGTAAACATAAATAAGGAGCAGAGTAAGGTGCTGATGTTGACTACTTGGAGTAGTATCCCAAAAGGCACAGATCACATAATCGAGATAAAATCCGGCACCAAGCTAGCATAAAATTTATACCAAAGTGGTGCTGGCCTCACTCCTGCTGGTGCCGGATTTTATTTCGATTATCGGACTTGTGCTTTTCGGGTATAGTCAACACCGGTGTGTGCACTCAGAGAGATTATGTTCAAGTTCGAAAAAAATTCAATTTTTAATTTGAAATTTTTAAATGCTTTTATTTGCACTTTTTTGACTTTATTTATATCCAATATTATGATTTATTGGTCTTTAAGAACCTTTAAGAACCATTAAGTTCGAATTTTGAAAAATAAGGACCTCTTTGCACACATTGAATTCAACATTCCAATTCTGGATAGGGATCGTTCACTTATAACATCCAATTTTAGGGGAAAAGGGGTCTGAGGTTATGAGACAGTATTAACAGGGGCGTAGCCAGAAATTTTTTGAGAGGAGGGGGGGGGGGGGTTGAAATTTTTTTGTATGGAACGAGGGGTTGGGATTTTTTTCTCAAAAATCCCTAGCAAATTGAAGAAATTTTCCAAAAAGAAGGGGGTTAAACCCCCCCCCTGGCTACGCCCCTGAGTCTTAAAGTTCAGGATGGTTAAGAACAGACCCAATCCATCTAACAAAATTTTAATCGCATCGACAGCACAGCTTTAATTTTTTCAGGAGGGTTCAGACCCTTCTGACTTATTCATCTTAAACTACTTTAGTCTCCATTTTATTTCTCAAAAGCTTTCCAATTAAGCTAAACTTTCGTGATATCATCAGCAACTAAAAAGAATTCAAAAGTTATGACTTTATACATAATCCATCCAGTCAAACCAAGAACATCAACACATCTCATTCATAAAACAAAACAAACAAAAAGTGCTGCAAACGAAATAAAAATTCAGGAATTTTTGACTCGCAGGCATGTTTTTCTACCGAAATGTCCTTCAAATTGAGCATCATTAAAAAAATCACAAGACAAATGTAGTTCAGCTTATCTCAAAAAATTCATAATGAATATTTCAGTCAGACTTTTTTAAATGTCACGAAAAAAAAATGGAATTAAATCCATAGTTGCAATAAATTTGCGTGAGCTAAGATCCGTATAATTAATAATAGGAAAATAAAAAAAATAATTTTTACTTGACTGAATGGAATCTATTTAGACACTTAACAAAGCACTAGCATGTGAGAGCTTGAGCCCGTGATTGTCTATTAAATGAATTGCATGTGCATTCACATTATGAGATAAATAACACGAAATAGTATGGACGGGGGTTTGTGGAATGAATAATTGCATTTAAAATGTTGAATTGAATTTTCGAAAAAATTTTGACCGTTAGTTTTTAAATTTTTTTGACCGTTATATTTTGAAAAAAAAACATTAACGGAATTTTAAAACTTTTTTGAACTTTTCAATTTTTTGACCGTTATTTTTTGAATTTTTTTTTGACCGTTACTTTTTGAATTTTTTTGGTCGTTATTTTTTTTTTATTTATTATTTACATTTTTTTTTTTTTTTTGACAAAACCAAACCTATTTAAACCAAAAGCCCGTCTTAAGCGAAAAAAAAAATCTTTTCACTTTTTAAAAATGGAAATAATAAAAAAAAAATATTGCAACTTCATAAGCATTTTTAGTGCACATTACTATTGTGACATTCCGCTGCTGTTTTAAATTGTAATTTATGCTTTGTTGTGAAAACTTTTTTAAAGTAATTTTTTAGCTCCAAATCATAGCTTAATGCACCCATCATGATCATTTTGAATTGTTCTTGCTGCCAATTTCAATTCCGATCATTTTTGTTCAACACGTGCCGCAAAAATTCCTCAAAAATTAGAGGTCAACTGGAGTTGTGCTAACTTTCTTATTATCTGGTCTATTTGAGGCAAAATTACAGATATTTATGGAGAAAACGAGGAAATTGTAGATTACGAGACGTGATCGCGTGTAGTTGAAGACATAGACCTCAAAAAATTTTATTTTTAGAACAGCTAAGTTATTTGATAATTAGTCCTTATTATATTGTATTGTGGACTAGAGGCAAAGTTGGTTGAATTAATGATTTTGCTGGATTTTGCAAAAAAAATGATGTGGTGCTTGTTGTATGTAGAAGCATGAGTTGGAATTATTTAATGGTCTTTAACCTTCTTTTTTAAAAAAATTGAAAAAATTTTGACCGTTAAAAATTTTCGAACATTTTGACCGTTGAAAATTTTCAAATATTTTGAACGTTCAAAAGTTTCAAATATTTTTTGAGCGTTAAATAATTCTAAATATTTTTTGGTTGTTGAAAGTTTCAAATATTTTTTGACCGTTACAAATTTCAAATATTTTTTGACCGTTACAAATTTCAAATATTTTTCAACCGTTCAAAAGTTTCAAATATTTTTTGACCGTTAAATAATTCTAAATATTTTTTGGTTGTTGAAAGTTTTAAATATTTTTTGACCGTTACAAATTTCAAATATTTTTTGACCGTTACAAATTTCAAATATTTTTCAACCGTTCAAAAGTTTCAAATATTTTTTGACCGTTACAAATTTCAAATATTCTTTGACCGTTAAAAATTTCAAATAATTTTTTACCCTTAATTTTCGAATAAAAATGCCACAAAATACGCCAATACTTACCCTCATCACCATCAACTCAGCCTTCATTCCTTAAACTCATAAAATTTTAATGACTTAATTTTAAATTTAAAGAAAAAAGACTGCAATTGGATGATCATTTCTTGCAACTCAGCTTAAAGTAAATTTACGTAATCAACTGCAACATAAGAAAAGCAACATTAAATCACATAAAAAATGGACATTTAAGCTACAAAAAAATAGATACATCTTTATTATGTTCATATTTCCTGTCGTTTATAATTGTGAAGAACATTCCTTAATGTTTCTCATAAAAACATTTTTTTTTGTGTATGTTTGTGTTGCTGTGATTGATCATTATTATACGTCATTAAACACTCTGATATTAATTGCTTTTCGGTGCTTTTTTCATCTCAATCTCAATCTCGTTACTTTAACTATCAATTAAATTACTAACAAATTAGAAGGAAATTATTCAACTTTTTTTTTTCATCCATAGAACCTTCCATAGAAATTATAATAAAGGTAATAATAATAATTATATAACAAATAATATGAATATTCATTAAACTATATATAGAGACAATTGAATGATTGTTTTTTGGGGGGTTTAATGAGAATTAGAATTGATGATTTCATAGAATTGAAAAAAAAAGAAATTATAACGAACTTTTTATATTTGAATTTTTGAGGTTCAATTTTTAACGATTTTTTAATTTTGAATTTTAGAAGTTCAATGCTTAACGACTTTTTGAATTTTGAATTTTTGATGTTCAAAATTCAACGATTCATTAAAATTTAAATTTTCGAGATTCAAAATTTAACGAATTATCGAAATTTGAATTTTTGAAGTTCAAAGTTTAACAATTTTTTGAAATTTGAATTTTTGAGGTTCAAAATTCAACGATTTTTTGAAATTCAAATTTTTAATGAATTTTTGAAGCTTGAATTATTGAGATTTAACGACTTTTTCAAATTCGAATAATTTTTGAAGTTCAAAATTCAACGATTTTTAAAAATTCGAATTTTTGAAATTGAAATTTTGAACGAATTTTTTCAATTTGAAATTTACAAAATTCTAAAATTAAAACCTCTTTAAAACCAATTTTAATCGTTAAAAATTCCCAAAATCACAATTTTCAGTATCAAATCTTAGTCAAATTTGCTTTACAATGTGTAGTTTATTCAGAAATAACAGAAGAATAGAAAGTTCATTACTGACATGTTATAAAGTCTAATCATAGTCTCTGGGCAATTTAATGTGATGTAGAAATAAAATTTTAGCTTATTAGCTATAAAATTGACATTAATTGTGAGAAAAATGCCTTAAACTAATTTTTTTGACATTCAATTCTAAATTTTTTACCCTTTGTCTAATTAAAGATCCAAAATACCCCGAAAAAGGAATTTACTATAAATACATTAAATAACACAAGTGAGACTTGCAAATATATAAAAAAAATTAAATCACGATTAAAAAATTGACATTTTAAAAATAATTTTGCTCCAATCCAGCATCACAAGAATTTTCAAATCTCATTTGCTCTTCGTCCTCTTCTTTTAATTCCATTTGCTTTCTTATTTGTACTTCCTCTTCATCCTCTGATGCTGGCTCATCACCATACGCATTTACAGGATCCATACCAAGAATAACTCGTACACGATCCGGTAATCGTTTAGAATTAATAATTTGATGATAAATTGATTCAGCACTTTCGAGGACTTGCTTTAAATTCATTCTCTCGCTGAGGTCATTGACATGCTTTAGAATTTCAGTAAATCCATATTCATTCTCAATAAATGTTGTCATTTCGTTGTCCAAAATTGCAATTCCAATTAGTAAGTGGAAATTAATGCATGGTTGATTTGTCCATAATACTTCCCATAATTCAAGAATATCTTCATGTGTAAATTCACGTTTATACCAGACCAATAGCCAACGGAAACAGAAATACCTGAGAATGTAAAAAATTTTGTAATTAAAATGTGAAAAATTAAATTAAATTAAATTTCGTTGTTCAGAGGAATGATTTTGAGAGACATTGAGTTTGTGACTAATTACTTGTATTTGAAGTAAAATTTTTTGATACAAAATTTTTGAAAATTTGAATTTCAAAAATATTCTTGAAAATGATTTTTCAAAGTTTTAAAAATTCAAAATTTAATAAAAAATGTGAAAAAAATGAAACTTTAAAAATAAATTGTGAACTTTTAAAATTTAATAAAATTTTGAACATCGAAAATTTAAAGAAATTTCAAATTTTAAGTTTTAACGGATTTTTGAAATTTAAAAAATTAGCGGCTGTTTAAAATTTAAACTGACAGGGGCAAACAACTAAATCTGAAATTTTTTACAAAATTCAAATTTCAAAAATGACCGTTAAATTTGAAAATTCATACAAAAATTCAAATTTCAAATGACAGCTAAATTTGAAAATTCCACAATGGTCTGAAATCGAAAAAAGTGTTCGAAAATTATATTTTGGTGTAAACTTTAGAGGTCGCAAAGTTTTAGTTGATTTTCTTTATTCTGAAAGTGTTAATAGCTTTGTCAAGTCTACATTATACATCTCTGAAAATATGAGCTTATAATATTAAGGATAAACATGATTTTTCATTAAAAATTTTAAATTGTTTCTCAAAAAATTTTATGCACGGACAAATTTGTATGGAAAAAATTTGGAAAAACAAGTGAAATTTAAATGCAAATTTTTGGAAAAGGAGGCAGAAGGAGGTTACAAGAGCATGATTAGAAGGTAAATAAAGACTCAATCTTTCAATTTGTGCAAGTCCCGGAGAGGCCTTTAGAGGCCTTTTTAACTTATGAGCATTTAAAGTTTTCGAAATTTTCAAAATTTCAATTGCAATTTCCCTAATGATTAAGCATTTGGCTAATGTTTTATAAGCTTTAACATAAAATTTGAGCATTAATTAATGTATGGACAGTAATTAGAACATGTATCAAACGATAGAAAGTGGAAAATTATTATAAAACTTTTTCATGGTGTTTTTGTACACAAAATTTTCGTGACTTTCATTAATGATTGACAGATTACAACGATTAGAAGGCTGATATTTTCACAGAAGATGCGTCAGTTTATGTTTTATAATCGTGCATTTAAAAGATCAGGTTTAAAAGACATGACTTATTTGTATTTTTGAACATTTTTTTCGATTTCAGACCATTGTGAATTCATACAAAAACTCAAATTTCAAAAGACCGTTAAATTTGAAAATTAAGTAAAAATTCAAATTTCAAACTGCAGGTAAATTTTAATTTTTATACAAAAATTCAAACCTTAAGTGACCGTTGAATTTGTGCACTTAGAAAAAATTCAAATTTCAAACGACAGTTAAATTTAAAAATTCATACAAAAATTCAAATTTCAAAATGACCGTTAGATTCGAAAATTATCAAATCACCAAAAATCTTCAATATACTCACATATTATCAGAATCATGAGTCTTGAAATATCTAAACAGTCTTGGATTAGCAAATTCCATCAAAGTTCTCATTTTTCCCAATTGATTCTTCATACCAGCCTGATCCTCATCGAAATTCCTAAAAACTCGTTCCATAAATCCAACAAAGCACCAAAAAGACGCAGCCTCATCGTCCATAAGATATAAAATTGGACTTAACAAGTCACTCATCCCTTGAACATAGCCAACATCAAAATTATACATCACATAAGTTAACAGAATCTCTTGTAATCGATTGACATTTTCATTCTCATCGCCATTATAAAATTCAATATTTCTATCCGTCCTCTTCACATCCTTTTCAATTTGGCACTTTCTGTCACGATAACCAGTAAAATTTCTCTCCTGTAATTTCGATAATGTCGACCATTGAGCCTTCATTCGATAATATTCATCATGTAAATTTTGTCGTCGTTCCTCACGTTCAGCTGTTGTATGTTCCCACAAGTCATAATTCAATAAATACTTCCACACATCAGCTCTTAATGACGGTTCAATTCCACCACGAAAAATCACTTCCTTAATCCTTTCAGGATCTGAAATTCGTCCATCTTCTGTTCTAAATTCCATCCATTGCTTCATTGTCAATGGACTATCACGTTTACGTATTTCACGTGCTGGTAGTCGATCGTCTTTTACTTCCTCGACTTTTTCATTTTTGTCCACTTCCGTCTTTTGATTTTCAACTTCTGGCGATAAATCCTTACTGCTACTCACTGTTTCTGTTCCAATTTCAAATTTGAATGCACCGGGACGATCTTGAAAGCGATTTGAACGGGTTGTTGTACCGAGGACATTTTTACCAATTTGTGACAGAAATTCATAGCCGTGAACTAAAAATGGACGATTTGGACCTTTTGAGGACTTGATTTCTTCAATGTTGAGCTCGGCGAATGATTTTTGAAGTTTCTCGAATTCTGGATCCTAAATTGAGAATGAGAATGTGATTGTTATTTGGATATAATTGATTTAAATTGGAACTGGATGTCAAGTTGCATAATTTGATGAAAAAATCAAAGATTTTTGCATTTATGGGTTTAATTTTTGACATTATTGACCCATCTACATTAATTTTGTAATTTTGACACATCCAGCACTTCCAACAGATCTTAATACTTGAAATTTCAACATCCAGTACTCACCTTAACAACATGAATATTCTTGTCACTTAAGCTCTGTTTCAGTAGTCTATAAAGTGATAATGTTCGTATAAAAGAAGCTGGCGTTGATCTCTTAAACATATAAGTCACAATGTGCTGTGATTCACGATTTATGAGCTGCAATTCCGATTCATGAACTTTGAATTGTTTAATGTCCGATAAAGCTATTCGTAAGTTTTTAAATTTAGGCGATAAGAAACTGATGGAATTTGCTGCTGGCTTGAATGTTATCTGATTGATTATACTCCATTCATCTGTTGATTCTTCAGCTATTTCAGCACCAGAAATTTCAACATTTTCGTTCGGTTTCCACTCAATAAAGTAACTGTCTTGTCGCTTAAATATAAAAATAACACCAACTGTATTGAGTTCATTGATATGTGATGCTGGAACTCTTGTTAGGATTACGTCAAATTGGTTAAAGATTTCCTGTAAGAAATTTTAATGAATGAATCATAAATGAGAAACGCAAAAAGTGAAATTATTTTGAAATTCACTTATTAATTGGATTAAATTGATATTACCTCATCTCCGTATAGTTCCAGGCTATCTACCGTTGTCTCTTCAATCCATGAGCTGTTCATTTTATGGTAATTAAATGACTAAATTTAAAGAAATTCAATTTGATGTCAAGAACTCTTTGTTTTGGATTTTTATTTACAAAAATTATCTCAATTGAACGCCCCGTTTTTTGGAATTTAAAATTTTTATGACCGTTAATTCTTTTTTACATTTGAGATGTAAATTTAAATTTAAATTATTTTTGACCGTTAAAGTAAAAAGCTCTTTAAAAGCTTCTATTTTCAAATTCAAAAAAATACGTTGTAATCTTTCACATCTATTAATCTCAAAAAAAGCTTCAAATGAGACAAATTAACATTACGATGAAAGTGAAATTGAATTTTGAAAACGAAAAAAAAATGAGAATAATAAGTGAAAACCGTTTCGAGTGATATATGGGACATAACAAGAAGCTAAATGGCTAATTAGTTGATCAAGATTACAAAGAATTTGACAGACAAAAAACAAATTTATATCCGTAGCTGAAAGGTTGATTGCAAAAATATTCCAAAAAGGGTCGACATATGCTGAAAATAATTCATGATAATTTTAGATACTAAATCTTATTAAGCTGTAAATTAACTTATACAAGCCGGCTGAAAAAAAGAAGAAATGCCAGACAATGTAAAGGGCAGCAACAGTGAATTTTGGTGAAAATGTGTAGCTACAAGTGACTGGAAATGGAGAGCAAATTTTACGCTTTTATTAATTCATTGTAATTTGTAAATTAATATTATTCATGTTTTGGAGTGATGCTTGCCACTGAAAATACATTACATGCTGAAAATATTCAAAAATTTAATTTAAAAATTCAAATTTTTGAAATTCGTTAAAAATTCTAATTTTCAAAATTCATTAAAATTTCAAATTCTTCAAAATTTGTCAAAAATCTAACGAAAATTTAAGTTTTTGAGAGAAGTTATTTCTAAGAAGTTCAAAAATTTGAAAATCAATAATTACAAAAAATTTAATTTTTAACGGTTTTAAAAATTTAAATTTTTACTAGATTTAAAAGTTTGAATTTTAAAAGGCTTTTGTAAATTTGAATTTGTAACGGTTATAAAAAAAATTTTAATTTTAAACAGTTCTTAGAAATTTAAACTTTTAACAGTTACCAAAAATTTCAAATTTAGCAAGATTATTAACACTTGGATTATTTATTTAGTTCTTTTTAAAAACAGGCATGAGTTTGTCAAAATTGCTCTAAAATAAAACAAACCTTGCCAAAAAAAAAGTCAATCTGTAGTTCCATTAACTCCCAACCATCATGTAAATCTCTTTCTAATCTTTATTACTTTTTTTTTACACTCCCAAAAGTAAAACCCAATGAAATAGCAATACCCAAACAGAAAAAAAGTTCAATAGTCTATCGTGCCCATCAGTCATCATCATTACAATTTTTCACTCAATTTAAAATGAAATCTCATCGTCAGAAGTTTTGCCTTTATTGGCCCCTATACACAATTTAAATTTACTTGATTTAATGAGTTTGTACTATGCTGCGTGCTTTTTTTGGGTCAATGGTCGAAAAGTTTTCTACATTTTTTTTGTGTGAGCTTCCCATAGACACAAAAATAGACTCAGACAACTCAATTAATTAGTACTGATAGTATAAGACTTTCCAAAAAAAAAAAAAATTTATGCTTGTTTTATGGCTTAAATAACGGCTAGAAGTGCTTATTTGTATTCATAGGGTAATGTGAAAAGTTTGAATTGGTATGGAAATGAAGTTATGTGAATGGATTAAGTGCATTTTTAATTTATTTGAAAAATTTTGAGATAACTAGAATTTAACGGTTTTTTAAAATTTGAATATTTTAGACGAACCGCGTGTTATCGTTTCAAAAAGTATTTCGTTATTTTTTTCCAGATTAAGCTGTGTTGTTGCTATAAATTATGAATTGAATATCCTAAATGATAGCACGAATACAAAATAACAAAGTTTAAGATAAAATTCACGTAGAAAATCTAGAAAAATTCAAAAATTCACGAGACAAAGCGACCATAACCTTGCATACTTACATCATCTAAAACAAGCACCCGAAATATACAGCAAGAGTGTATTCATTCATGAAATATGCATTTTAATTATTTCGTATAGAATTCAAAAGTATTTTTAATTGGTGCAATTTAAGACCACATAAGATAAAACCACATAACGGGTCAGTATATTTAATCATAAATTAAAATAAAGTCAGTCAATTCAGTACTGTTTTATTTCAATTAATTTAGGTCATAATTTGCACTCATAATGACGATGATGATAGTAATAATGATGATTAATTCAGGGAAAATATTTACCACTTTGCTTTTATATTTTTTCATTCATAATTTACAGAGAATAAAATCCGAACTGCAAACATAATTTTTATATTTTTTTCATTTCATTCACACATATGTATGTAGCATGGTGAGATTTATTTATGATTTTCGTGATATGTATGAGGTCAAGTGTATCACATTAAGTGGATAGTAGTTCATCATGATGAATGTTTATGTACTGCATTGCTGAAATAAAAAAGAATTATGTTAAATAAACTGTTGTGATTGACTTATAGTCCCGCGTCGTAATGAAATTCATAATTTCTTTTTTTGGGATTTTCGATCAACTGACAAAATTTATGTACTTTTTCAGATTGTGGAAGTTGAAGTTCATGAGCTTTGGCGCCTTTTTACGCATTTAAAAAATTTAACGGTTTTAAAATATTAAAATTTTGTTTTTTTGTGTGTTTATCATCTTAAAAAGAATTTTGGAGTTTTTGTCCAAATTAAGTATTTTAATAAGTTCAAATTGATGATATTTGATTAGGGGCCGTTCACAAAGTACGTTACGCAAAAAAATGACTTTTTAGACCCCCCCTCCCCCCTTGTTACGCATGGTTACAAATTGTCAACCCCCCCCCTGAACGTTCAATTTTTTTTTCATTTTATAAAAAATGTTGGTATAATTTTTTTTTTTAATTTTTTTAATTAACTTTTTTAAATCCAAAATAAATTTTATAGAAAAAGATATCTATTGAAAAAAAAAATACTTAGCTAACTTTCTTTAACATATTTAAAAAAATTAAATTCACAAGATCAAAATATTACAAAACCTAAATTTTACATTAAATTTTTTATTTGAATTTATTATTGATGCTAGAACGTTACATTTTCAAATAACCCCCCCCCCCCCTGTTACAAATGGTTACACTTTTCCGAACCCCCCCTCCCCCCTAAAATGCGAACGTACTTTGTGAACGGCCCCTTAAGGGACATGGCAAAAGCTGAAACTTAATGAATGGAAGCTGAAATTCATTCTTAAATGTGCAAAAAAGGACAAAATTTAAATTCTGAAAAAAACGTGCTTTCATCCATTTCAAAAACTTAATCTCAATTTTCTCCAAAATTAAAGCTTTTTCCGTCTAAAAATCAAATCAAAATTAACCTTCAACATGGCAAAAGTCATTAACAACACATTTAAGTATCTAAAATCATTTTGTAAGCGAATTATAAGCTCATCATCATAAATTTCACTCACTCGACCGGCAAAAATGAACACTTAACCTCACATGCTGTCCAAAAGCTGCTAGAAAAAAAAATATAAGAGGAATAAACAGAACATGTTTATGCAATATTGTGTGATGAAAAAAGCTGCTTTTACGTTAATTAATCGATGTTTATTTGCTCTTTCAATAATGAAAATTTATTAAATGCTTTCATGTTTTTTTTTTTTTTTTTTTCTCGTGTACATTAAGTACCGTCTACAACAATTTTTTCCTCGTCCTTAATTTTCCGCTCGGAAATCATAATTAACAATCAAGAGGAAAAAATAGGAAATATTCTACTTTAATATTAAAATAAATAAATAAATAAATAATAAATATTCAAAATAAATAAATAAATGAAAAATGAAAATTCATTCATTTTTTTTTTTTTTGCTGCGTAATATTACATAATAAATAAATAAACTTAATGCTAAATAAATTTATGATCGCCTCCCTTTTGAAACCGCAACAAAAAAAAAAAAAATTTGCGTAGAAGGCGAAATTTTTGTGTATATTTCTATCGACTAGGGGTACCTCAAAAAATGTTATTACTTCTCATTTGATTTTTTTTTTTTCTGAGGGATTGTTCGGATGTGATGTTCAATTTGGATTTATTTCATTCAAATTAAAAATGTATCCAGTGATGCGATGCAGGGACCTTTGCACAGCTGAGGTTCGTACAATTATTTGATAATTTGCAAGGTTTTCCTAAAAAAACCATACAAATTTTAACAAAAATTTTGCAAATTTTTAAGAAATTGTATGGTTCTCACCTGTTTCTCTTCACAGATGCTTCTTTTATATCCCTAAATTTATTCATGAACTTAATAAGGGTCCGTTTACTACTGTGTGATCTAATAAAAAAAAAATCCTAGACCCACCAACCCTAAAAAGTGAATGTACTAAGTGAATGTGTACTAAGCGGACCCTTAAAGGGGAACAAGATTAAAATTTTGATCTAAAAATCCTTGATACATTTAAGGAATTTAAAAAAAAAAATCATTTGGACCCTTCAGGTCTATAGATACATCCCCAAACCTCTTTTTCATCCAAACCATCTCACCATTGACATCACATCCAAAACAACCCCACAATGCCTTCTTACTTTTCCTTTAAAACTTTTTTTTTTATTCTTTTTCTTCTTTCATTACAAGTAATGACGCCTGCTCTCTTCTTATTAAATTTCTTTTTACTTTATGAGTTGAATATTTATGCTCATGATAAATCACTGAGTACTATAACAAAGTTACAATAACAATATTAAATCTAAAGCTATATTGTATTTCAGATTTCTTATTACTTTTTCATATAACTGAGCTTTATTTATTTATGCTATAATTTTTCAAAAATATTTTGATACTAATATGAACCAATATGGATTGAATTGTGAATAGTTTTGATGACAATTTTTGGGGGTTAATAAGAAATTTATAGATTGATAAGGTTCAAGTCCTAGGAATTTCAAGTTTTTGATAATTTTAAAACTTTTTAAGGGTCGTTCAGTTATGATGTCCCATTTTTCAGGGGGGGGGGGGATCTAAAAATCCTTGTTTTTGATGAACGTTATGAGTGATCTGTCCCTTATTTAGCTTGAGATGATTTTAAAGAGAATAAGTAACCAATAATGCACTTAATCTTGGAATTTTGTGATTAAAAATGATGTGTACACTATAACTACTCTTGCCAAAAAATAATGTACTTCTGAAGAATTTTTGATGTTAAAACATAAATTTCAATCAAAAAATTCCCTTGCATACCAAAAAATTAATCAAATAAATTTCGTGAGAATTCCAATCATCACAAAAAGGTGAACAGATCAAAATTTAGAGAACCACAAAAATTTGGTGAAACTGACCCACAAAAAAATTTCTTGTTAATCCCCACAATGCAATGTCAGATGAAAGTGAAAATTACGAATTATTTAAATAAATAATGGAAATATATTTTAAAAAATAATTATCTCTCTGGCCTTGTATTAACCTTGATTGTCTATAGACTCTCATTTACAAAAATCTAATAATGCATCGAAATTTGATATAAATTAATTAATATTATTTTTTAAAGCACATTAGCTTTCATCAACATATTATCTTTATAAATAGACATGAATATGTTAAATGAAGACTAATTACTTCTTTCTTAACATTTAAACCAGTTATTCCAATAGAAAATGCGTTTTAAGGTAGTGAAAATGCTTTCAATTTTAACATCACTTATTTCATTTCTCTTTCATTCATTTCACTTCTTTTCATTCGTCTTACTTGACAAATATGCTCGAAAATATTATTTTCTATGATTTCTTACGCTTTACAATCACCACATCAATCATAATAATAATATATTTCATAATAATTTAATTAACATCATAAATTATATTTTATAATATTTACACTTTAAGATTATTTCATTTCGTTTTCGTTACATTGTGAAGGTTTTGTGTATGATGGAATTAAATCTAAGTTGGAAATAGATGTGTGATGATGAATTGCCTTATGTAAATTTCTTTAATTTTTTTAAAAAATTTTCGAAATTTTTTAAGAATTAATCAAGCACAAATCAAAATTAATTTTAAATTTTAAAAAGATTGTTTCAAATTTTAAATCTTCAAATTTTTTTGAGACCTAAAATTTTCAAACTAACAACTTAATTTTTTTTTTTAAACATAAAATTTTCAAAATTAAAAGTCAAAATTTTCAAAATTTAAGCATAAATTTTTCAAATTTAAAACATAAAATTTTCAAATTTAAACCTTATATTTTTCAATCTTAAAACTTAAATTTTTCAAATTTAAAACAAAAAATTTTCAAAATTTAAGCATAAATTTTTCAAATTTAAAACAAAAAATTTTCAAAATTAAAACTCAAAATTTTCAAAACCTAAACATACAATTTTCAAATTTAAAACATAAAATTTTTAAATTAAAAACTAAAATTTTTAAAATTTAAAACATAAAATTTTCAAATTAAAAACTTAAATTTTTCAATTTTAAAACTTAAATTTTTCAATTTTAAAACTTAAATTTTTCAAATTTAAAACAAAAAATTTTCAAAATTTAAACATAAAATTTTCAAATATAGAACTAAAAATTTTCAAAATATAAAACTTAAAATTTTCAAAATTTAAAACTTAAAATTTTCAAAATTTAAAACATAAAATTTTATAATTTAATGTGACTAAAATAAGTTTGATACTTAAATTTCAAAAATAATTTTTTGAACTTGTTTTTTTTTCTTAATTATTTTGTTCAAAAAATATTTCCAACCTTGATTTCATCATATCTCCTATCATACTCTAGTTTCCAACGAAACATTTTCATTCATAAATAGAACTAATGGCGTCAATAATTTAACTTAAAAGGCACAAAATAACATTCTGTATACATTTTCTCTTGAATAATTTCCTAAAGTATGATTTACGTTACTAAGAAACACAAAATACAAGTCAAATAGAATGCCCAATGGAAATATTTAAAATTCATCAAAATTACATGAAGCATTCACAACATTTAAGCCTAAGGCAATTTAACATATTCAATATTAGACAATTGTTCAACCAAACAAGAGCATATGAATATGACGCATAACAATAGAACTACCATAAGCCTTTACACAATCTGCAATTGTTGGCTTGAACGCACCAAATGATCTATCTGGTCGTGGGTAGCCAAGCCAGGCAAGAATTTTCTCCTCAACATTTCCTTCAAAGAAACCGTCCATAAAGAAGAATCTTTTGGGTCGTTGGAAGTTTTTGTTCCTTAAATCATGGACATGATGAACAATATTGTTCTTGACGTAAGTATCTATTAGAAAAATTGACATAATTATTACAAATTTTAAGAAAAAAAGCTTTAAAACTCACAATCAGCAGGTGGCAATTCCTCATACGATGGCAATCCATCCGGCACACCTGGAACCAATACTCTTCTATTAATATTAGAAAATTCATTTCCCATGCTTCGTCCTTCATTTGCCGAAACCGAATTATCAATTGATGATGAGTTAACGCTACCCACAGATGTTTCATTCATCTTTCTCGTCGACTCATGCTGATGCTTTTTGGGATATTTTTTGATTTTATTCTTATTGACATAACGCTTATTCTCATCCTCATCGGATAAATACTGTGAAAATGAATTGAGTGCTCTTGCATAGCGAATAATGAAGTCGTTATTTTGATTGACCTTTGGCTGAAGATTCTTCAACATATCAACAATCGGAGCCAATTTTGGGTCAGCTTTTTCAATGACGCGGACATTTTGTTGATTTTCGGGGTAAATTTCAGCTTCATTTTTACCAATTCTACGCGATGGACCGTAATCTTGTGTCATTATTTGATTTTGCTGGTATTGCTGTTGATAGTCATAATAGTCATCGTCAGTTGTTTGTGCTACTTTTGCACTTATTACTTGTTGGTCAGGATTGTAAAATGCCATTGAAAATCCACGCATAACATCATCCATAAATCTTGCAGCCTTCATCCTGGCATTACCTAATGTAGCATAAGTAACATCTGATATGATTGGATAATGGTACCATGCATATCTTGACAGACATTGACCAAATCCAATTTCTGGACCGTAATGAGAATAATGCATGAAAAATGTCCTAAAAGTTTGCTTTGCACCGTGCAATAAATGTGAAATTTTCATGCCGAGCTGATGAACTGATCTGTCGATTCTGTTAAGTTTGCCAATTGAACGCTGTTGGTTTAAAGGCCTGAATGGAATAAAAAGGAGAGAAAAAAAATAGAAACATAAATAACGATTTAGCATTTCTTTATGCTTGCCACAAAAAAAATAAGTTGAAATACAGTAGGTTTGAAAATTAAGTCATTTAAAGGCAGCCCCATGATACAAGAGAAAGGAAGACAAAAAGTAAGGATGGGGGTATGAATGGTAAGAGAAACGCATTTTTGGATGTAATAAATTGGTTATTACAATTTTTTTCATTCTTTTGTAATGTTCCAGATGTTCTAGGTACGTCCATGGTTGGATAAAAAGTATATGAGTAAGATACAGAGGGCGAAGCCGTTCGATTTTTAGCCGACTAAAGTATAACGGTCAAATTTCAAAAAAAAATTTAGCCGGCTTTAGCCAGCTAAAGCCATATTAAGCCAACTAAAGACGGCTTCGCCCTCTGGTAAGATAGAAGTATTTGGCGGTTAAGATGCGAATGATACCTAAATACACCTTAATACATAAAAAAATGCACCTATACCCTAGTATATAAACTAAGTATCCCATAAATTTCTTCAAATCATCCACACACCACACCTGACAAAATGCATACAACAGCCCATTTCCTCACTTAAAAAATGAACTAAAAATATTCGAAGAACTGTTTGTTGTTTCTTTTTTTTCTCCACTCGACATGCCCGTTTTCACACAAAGGAAATGAGAAAATTTATTCAAATTTAATTCAATCATCAATTTTTATTCAACACAAATCTCTTTCAATCATTCTTTAAGGGTATTATTGTTGTTGCTGCTCCTTTTTTTTCTTCTGTACTGTTTGGAAAACCATTTTCGAAAAGAAAAAAAAAACAAAATAAAATAAAAATTGAGGAAGAAATAATTCAATTGAAGCATTTAGAATTCTTTTTATTGTTTCAGGAGAGAGTGAGGATGCCAGTTTTGATATTTTATTCTTACTGAGAATTAGGATCTCGCTCACACAATATTATTTGTTGGAAATACACAAATATATCATTGTACATTTATTTATTTATTTAAATTTGAAAATTTTTAAGCCATTTGTTTTTCTTTTATTCATTCATATTCTGGATTTTATTTTGAATGTAATTTTGAATGCAAATGGAATCTGATGGTGCTGAAAAGTTTTATTTTGCTGTTTTGGAAGTTCAATGGAATTAAAGTTAAAATTTATACAATTTTAGTTTAAAAATTGTCTCAAAATTTATTTTTCTTAAAAATTTCGAGTTTTTCAAAATTTAGGAATTTATTTTTTAAAAAAATGCATAGTGATGCAGACTTCAACAAACAGTCAAAAATCAATAAATATTTCCTAATTTTTTAAAAATTATTTCAACATCATCAGCCTTCCATACAAAAAGTCATTCAACTTGATTCAAATTCAAATTCAAATTTTCTAAAGAACAATTTAGTCATCAACAAATCTCAAATCTTCAATTACTCAAAATTACATTCGAGCAATGTAGCATTTTATCGTCCGGAAATCCAATTTCAAAATTTTATTGCCAATCTCCCGAGGATAACAATCAAGGACTTTCTCAGAAATTTTTCTTTATCATAAACAAAATAATTTACGAAATGTCGTTCAATTTGAAGTAATAATTGTGATTGTGAGCACAAAAGAATAGAAATTTAATTTATTTTTGTTGAGAGTTTTGTGGTATTTCTGGAGATTTAATGATTTTTAAAAATTAAATTGTATAATTTTTTTTGAAATTTAAAATTTTCCATGCGAATACAATTGTAAGTGTTTTGGGAAACAATGTAAATAATATTAAATTTTCAAAAGGGGATTCCATTACTGAAAAACAGTTTAAATCCATCAAACACTAAATAAAAATTTAATTCTTTATTTTTATTCTAAATTTTTAATCACAAATCACCTAAAAAAACACTCAACTTTCCTCCATCTTGGTCATTCCTAAATCAATAAGATTTTAGAATTTTAAATTAAACGACCTCTCAATGCTGAGAAGGTAAAAATTCTTACTCAAGATAAAGACAAAAAATAAATAAAATGAATATTAAATTGGCATTTATGAGAGACATTTTTACCATTTTCCCCAATCTAAAACTGACACGAGAAATAAAATTTTTATCTTTTCTGTATCAATCCCCGACGTTCATTTTCCTCCTTACCTTATGAAAATAGAACGCGATAAAAGACAAGAATGAAAAAAATCTAAAAGGTCAGGAGAAAAAAGAACTTTTTTATGTGTCCCGCGAATACGTAATGAATTTTCCTATTAAAATATTTTATTTCCCTTGCCATAGAAATTAAGTTTGCGAGAAATTTCTGATAATCTTTAAAATGTGACGCATTTTTTATGAATTAATGATGAACAGATGTTGGGACTTATGTGTGTCATCCATAACGGCATGTAAAAGTTTTTTTTAAGGTAAACTATAAAAATTCCAATTTTTTTTTCTTGTCGCAAAAAAAAATTCACAAATATTTATGACTGACTTTCCAGGGTGATGTCATCACCATGTAGGAATTTTGTAAATTTTTGGAATTTATATATATTTTATATTACAATGAGAGAATTTCGCGGAGTTTAAGAACTAATAAATAAATTTCTTGTAAATTTTCATTTAGCGAAACAAAATAAAATATACAAATTTTTGGAAAAAAAAAATTTCGCGGAAAACTTCTAAATTTTTGATTTGGAATAGAATTTTAAAAACTAATTAGGAAAAGAGTTGATCCACTTTAAATTTGAAGTTGAAATACTTTACCAAACTTAAAGCACTGACTTTATATCTTAAAATTAATCTTATACCTCAATCTTTCACAATGCACTTAATCTCAATCAAAAGAATTTAAAATCTTCAAAAAAAACAATTCATAAAAACATTTTTCACACCTTGAAATTTAATTTTAAAAGAGAAACTTTTTTAAATTCCCTGTAATCAAAACAAATTCGTGAGATAAAAATGTGTCAATCTAGGTTTATGTGTACAGATTGTTGTGTATACACAACAGATCATCAATAATTTTTTTTTTTTTTTTTTGTTTATTTCGAGACCTGAAATCCTCAATTTCTCTCGATGCGATGGAACTTCCAACAATAAATATTAATCAAAAGTTTTTTTTTATTGTACTTAATCACGAACTGTTGTGATTCTCAGTAAATTGATCTCAGTATTGATTTTTGTTTTATTTAAGTTAAAAACATAAAAATTAATATTAATGACGAATTTACTGATTTTTTTAATTAAATTTTTTATTTTTTTTAGCCTTGAAAATAAATTTTCACAATTTTCAAAAATAAAGGAATCAAAAGAAAGTTAAGTATAAATGTAGTGACCATTTTATAAGAAGGTTTGAAAAAAAGGAAATAAAAGAATAATAATTTATTGAATTCTATTAAAGATTTTACTTACATATTGTAATCAAAATTCAAAATATCAAAGTTAGGGGTCGTTCACTTATTATGTCCGATTTTTAGGGGGGGGGGGGGGGATTAAGGCCGTGTGACAGTTTTAAACAATAGGATTTTTTTGTATGAAGATTTTGTGACAGAAGGGGGTCTAAAAATCATCCAAGTTTTTGATGGACGTCATAAGCAAACAGCCCCTTACATAAAATCGAATAAAATTCTGTATAAGCTTCCTAATGTTTAAATTTTTTTTAAAAAAATCGAAGTTTTAAAAATTCAATTAAAAATTAAATTAAAACTCAGATTAAAGTCTTAAAATCTCTCATTTTTTTTTCATCACATTTTTAAAAAATTTTTAATTAAAAATTTTATAACCTTCAAACTTTCAATCCAATCCAATCAATTCATTACTCAATTTTAATTTAAAATTATTCGAAAGTAAACAAAAATCAATTCTGGAAAATATCTTTCTCTTGGGAGTCGTCAAGAAAAGGCACTAAGATTACGAAAATATTTGCATTCATAATCTAAACAATCTCATAAAAATCAACAAAGTTCATCATTTAAGATTTCCAAAGAAAAAAAGCAACATCCAGACACAAAATGCTGGAGAAAAAAAGCAGTAAAGACAAAGTAAATAGAAAATTCTCACAATTCCTGAAAGAAATTGCGCTAAAAAGTGAATAAGTAGATGTGAAAAAAGAGAGCTACGGAGATAAATACAGAGATGACTGAGTACTTACAGAAGGTAGAAAAAAAATTAATTTCTATTTCTTTTTCCTCTTCATTTTCACTTTCTTCCTTCTTACTTTAATGTAAAGCTAGAACACGAGAAGTGAAGTGGATAATAATGAATACCTAGTCACCTTTTTTTTTGTTGTGCGCGCCCTTCAACCGAAAATTTACACACAAAAAAAAGAAAGAATAACATGAGAACTGTAAATACACCATGCTGACACCAAGTGACGCGTAGATGCGTAAGAAAAAAAATCCGTGAAACAGAAGAAATGAAGAAAAAAAAAGTGAAAGGATGCTTCATTTAAATAGGTTTGCGTGCTAAAATGGTCAGTCTTGTAATGTAAAAGTTTGGCTTGACTTTTTTTTTCTTCTCGGCATTATTGTTGTGTGCAATGACATCTGAAAGTTCTTTTTTGGCACCCTTTTTTTGTGTCATCCTCATTCTCTTTCATCTCCTCAATTCATTAGGTATCGTGACTCGAAATCATTTGACCTTAATGAGCCAACAGAAAATGAGAATCGAAGGAAGGCAAAAATAAATGTTACAGCATCTACCTTGAAGAAGAGGAACTGCTGTTATGAATGCCTTAACTTTTTTTTACTCTCATTTTGGATGCTGAAATTTTGGAAGATTTCTGATTGAATTGGCATTTTGGTTAAGATATTGGATGATGAGTATCAATTTTTAGTTAGTGATAGTTCATTTTAGATAGTTAGTGAGTGACGCAGTTACTACAAGTACAAATAAAAGTATTCAAAAGGAATTGTTGAGTGATTGGAAATTTATGTGACTTTAGTTTAGTAAGAGAATCATTTAGCTCATTATACATCTGTTCGAATCCTAGTTTTAAGTTTAAACTAATTTACAAGCTCTAGGCTAGGTTGTTAAAAGCATAAAAATTGATCAAAAAATTTGAGGTTTTTGGACAGTTAAGAACAATAATTTAAATAAAAAAGTCTTATAAAAATTCTATATTCAGGTTTTTAACTAATTTTATTAAATTCTTTGGGGAGAAGGACCCCGTTCTCTTGACTTTTTATTGATCTAATTTTAAGAGATTTAATAATATTAATAGCTTAGCCCACCATTTTTCTTAAATTTACCTTAAAATACTGGGGATCCTCGATTTGAGTGATTGTTTGGTTCCGGAAAAATTCTACTCAAATCGAATTTACTCAAATTGAAAAGTATGAAAAATGACAGTTAAAAAAAGAAAATTTGAATTTTTGTATGAGGACACTTTAGTTACTCAAATCGAAACAACTCAAATCGAGGATCCCCAATAATTCAAAACCTCTGATCAAATTCACTAAAATGCGCCCTAAACAATTATTAACTATCTCATCATACCAACATCTTTAACACCCTCCCATAGTGTTGAGCACGAGCCATCCTCATTAACTGGGCGAATAGCGTGGTAGGAAAGATGAAGAAAGAAGTAGAGTCATAAAATGAGTATCAACATTAAAAGTTAATGAAGTTCAAATTTATGGGAAAATGACGTTTATTAAATGTTTTCCCAATGGTGGAAAATTGCTATCGCTTAAGCATAAAATGAATGATTCAACTTATGGATAAGGTTTCACTTGCTCCTATAAAAATATATACACTTCATAATCTAATGCACATACTTCTCATAAGTATAAATAAACATAAAAATGAGAGTGAAGGAGAATGAGAATAAGGAAAGGAACAACGACAACGATGATGATGATGATGATGATGATGTAAGCGAGAGTCTAGGGCAATAAGAACAACTTTATCAGAACATTTGTCCATTGCACAACACTTCCGACGCTTCTTCACCCATTCACAATATATTGCACGATTTATTTAATAGACTCTTATCACAAATAACTGTTGGCAGTTAATTTTAATGCCTTACTATTGTTTTTTGCGGGGTGGAAAGAGGAAAGGCATGTGAATAAAAAAAAAAGTTAACATAATAATCAATATTATGGGCAGTCTGAAATGTTCTTCGATAGGATGTTTATGCCGCAAATACATGACCAGTCTTAAGTAAAAATCTATAACAGAATCTTTTTTGGTCAGGAAAATTCCACTTATCTATCGTTTGCTTACTCGAAATACTGACAATAAATAATGAAACTGCTCTAGCATATACAAGAAGCGACACGAGACGATTCTGTTTGTGTTTTTGATTTTAATTCCTAATATTTCTGTTAGAATAGTTTTAATTTGTTGGCGGTTGAGGATGATGAGTTAAGGAATTTAAAATTTTGAATTTTTAGTTAAATACACAAATTTTAAATTTTAAAGAATGTATACAGCCAGAAATATTTATTAAATAAATTTCCCATAGATGTAGTTGTTATTCCCATAAATTCCTTGCCTGAATACAAGAAAATATGCGTCTTAACACCCACATCCTCAAACACCCCATCTAAAATTATCCTCAAGACAAACATACGTACAAACAAATAACAGCATATAGTAATAAGTGTCACATACGCACAGCAGCAATAAGAATGTAATTTACGTACGAAAATTTGCATTTAAGAAAATATCCTGGAAGAAATGTACCCAAAAGAAATAATAAACATTGAGCCTATCTCTTCCAACTTACAAAAATTTTGTTTACCCCCCAATAATGAAGAAGATTCAATTTATGACAACATAAAGAGTTTTGAGTATCTTCATCTCATTGTGAAATGAAAATGCGATATCATTTTAAGGTCTTCTTTATGGCTTTCGAAAATACAATAATAATAGCAATGATAATGTTACTGATACTGGTAAGAAATGAGGATGAGAGCCAAATGAGAAGGATTTATAGATGAAATTAGTACATGATGTAAAAATGGTTTGCAGCTGGTGTGGGAAGTGAGAAGGAAATAAATGAAAATTGAAATTATCTTGTTCTTATCTTAGCAGGGGCGTAGCCAGGGGGGGGGTTTGGGGGTCAAAACCCTCCCTATTTTCGCGAAGTTTATACTAGATATTATTGAATTTTTCAGATCCGAACCAAAAAAAAAAAACGTCAAAAAGTAGCAAAAACCCCCCCTCAAAAAAATTCCTGGCTACGCCCCTGTATCTTAGGGGGTCATTTTTAAATGATGGCTAAGTTTTGAGGGATATGAGATATGGTTTGTGTGATTTTTTAGTGAAATTAAAGATGTTTTTAAAGACTTTTAATTATTTTGGTAGGGTACTTTACATCCAAAACACAAGTTTTGAGATAGACATAATTTTTTAATGATCCCCAATTTAATAAAATGGCACTACTTATACTGCGTGGGAAATGTTAATTAATTAATAAGGCTGTCATTTGTTCAAGGTTTTTATGGATATTAAAATTAGCATCTGATGTTGACAATTATGAGAATTCAATCTGATAGATTGATAAAGAAATTTGGGTCAGAACCAGATTAATTGAAGAAATACATAGAATTGTGGATTTAGACTCAAAAAAAAAGAGATATCAGCCTTTAAATTTACATTAAATTCAAAAAGACACAAAATTTTTATCAAAATCCCCCCCAAGCATTTAACATCCGCAGCATCAATCCATTTCTCCTCATTATCATCAATTTGAATTCACTTTCATTCACAATTTTAACAATGAAAGTTTAATCAAATGGCTCAGCTTGTGAAAATCTTTCACATCGTTAACAACAAAAAAAAAAAAAAATAAAGACTCAAATTGAATTTGTGAGCTAGAAATTTCACATCATCTTCACAAAAATAAAAATCGTGTCTCAAAAAGACATGTTTATTATATTTATTGAAAAGTAAAATGAGACTGTAGATTTAGTCATGATAAGGCACAAAAAAAAATTGTCTCCTATAAATTCTGTTTAGCTTCTTCGTATTTATTTTCGGTAGGCATTTATTTAATTGAAGTACCATTGTGTGCGGTCGGCATATTCAAATTGACAAAGAGCTTTATGGAATTTTTGTTTACTTCAATCTCATTGTTGTTGTTGTTGGTGCTGTTGTGTAGCTGGATGAGGTCTGCTTGTGCCCAAACATTAAAGTAATGAATCGTGAAAAATTGTGATGGAATTTGTCTTAATGTTTGAGGATGTTTAGTGGGGATGTAACATGATGCTGGAGGGGTTGGGTGGACTAAGCTAGAAGGGAACATCAAGGCATAAAAATGAGAAGAAAGTTCAATGTTTTATGTGTCCTATTCAAGGGCGTAGCCAGGGGGGTTTTGGGAGTTTTAACCCCCCTCTTTTTGGAAAATTTCTTCAATTTGCTAGGGATTTTTGAGAAAAAAATGCCAAAACCCCCAATGTTTTATGTGTCCTGTCCCCCCCCCCCCCAAAAAAAAAAATTCCTGGCTACGCCCCTGGTCCTGTTACCCTCTTAATTATGTCCCATCACTCAAAAATTTAATATACAAAACTGCCAAACAACCCCCCACCGATAAAATATCATTGCTGTTTCTCGCCTTCTTCTTTCCATCTTTACACAATTTTCAAAATTGCGGTTTTTGCGGTGCCGAACGAAAACAACAACATGGTTCAATAATCTCAAGTTTCATGAAAATTAATGGTCAATTATGGATTTATAAACATTTATATTAAGCTCAATCTCATTTTGTTGTTTCATCCATTATGTGTGTGCGATATTCATCACATTATCGAGATTTCATTCAACTTTAAGTCACATTCACACAATAGCCACGGAAATATCTCAACAAAAAAATTTCAAATTGTCTACTTCTTGACTTACTTTATTGACCACGACAGACAATAAACCGGTCATCGTGTCGAATATACACGCACACATTCATAAATTAACAAAAGAAATGTTTTTTTTTGGTCGTAAAGTTGATCAATAATTTTTTTTTTATATTTTTATTCTCTTTCGCTCTTTTCATTTTTTTTTTTTCACTTTATAAATTGCCGAAAAAGTTGACTTTAATTGGCTTTCTTTTGCCCATTCTTTTTCGATTTTCGGCACGACATCGATCTTAAGATGAATGATTTTATGAGCTTTTTGTATTATTCGATTTGAGATACTTTTGTGACTCTTGTGGTTTTTCGCAGAGGTGGAGAGGTTTAATTTGTTGGAACAAATTGATAAGATTTTGGATTAGATATATAGGAAGGTATGAGAAATCTAAGAGGTTTAATTATTGCAAAATAATATGTACTGGGAAACCTCGATTTGAGTGATTGTTTGGTTCCGGAAAAAATCTACTAAAATCGAATTTACTCAAATTGAAACGTATGAAAAATGCTAACGGTCATTTTTAAAAAAGGATAATTTGAATTTTTGTATGAGGAGACATCAATTACTCAAATCGAAATTACTCAAATCGAGTAAACTCAAATCGAGGCCTCCCAGTATATATTTTTGTAACTAGCTTAGATTTTTGAGTCTCAATCAGAAAAAAATAAATAATCGTCTCAATTTTACCGAAAATTTCATTTTAAATCTGCAAAATAGCAAAAGTCTCAAACATACAAACTCATCACCATATTAACTCATTTCCATTCTCATCAGATTGCCATGACATCTTGTCTCAGACATCAGCAGCATCCAATGACCATTGATGCATATTTATTAGCATTACTGTCATTATTTCTAGGCAACAGTCTGTTCTTACCAATTTAATTAGCCATTGATACAGTAAAAAAATACCCCAACCCTGTAGATAACATAGACACACATTCAGTCCAAATATTATGTTGTTAACAGGAAGAAGAAGGATGGAAAAAGTTTCTTCTTTATTTTTTCATATTCAAGAGCTTTTTTTAGGAAAGTTGAAAAGTCCATGAAGCCTAACAATTCACTTCTTACGAAAAATGAGACTATATGGATGGAAAAAGATATCTAATTGGATTTCTCAATAAACATAAATATCTCTCGATTCACTTAACACTGGGTATGTCCACATACTTAAAATCAATTCTCATCTTTGGCTATATTGACCTTTTTTGTCCTCTCCATGTGTCTAAAGATAGAAACTGCTGATAAATCTATGGATTAAATTTTTTTTTTTTTTTGAAAGGTATGAAGCTGTTAATAATTTTCTCTTTTATGGCAATATTTTGACACTTTTAGTCATTTAGTCAGCCTCACATTTCCGCCTCGTATTTCAAAAGGAATAAAAGAATCTCTCTAGTTCCACATTTTTCACAAGCTATAAAAAAATTATTGAGAAAGATGAAATAAAATTTATTTCTATTGCCAAAAAGCACTTCCTGTCATTTTGATTGTATTGAAAAAAAAGTTGATGAAAATCGAAAGTTTAGCTCTCAATCATGATATTATCTTAGAGAAAATCATTTGTGTGAGATGAAATTGGTATTAAAGCATTTTCTTAAAATATTTTAAAAGGAAAATATGTAATAAAATTTTAGTTTGTATTTTTTTTTAAAAAAATTGAATTTTAATAAAGCTAGTCAAACTTCGTTTAAATCTAAGATTTGATATTGAAGGACAAAAAATTGCACATTCACTCAAAACTGTGACAATTCCAACCCAGAATCTCATCTAAAATCTAAACTAGCACCAAAATTCAACAAACCAATTAATCATAATTTCAGTCTTACCAAATAACATCAACAATCTTTATCCCCCAATAAATTTAACCCCCCTCCTCCACTGCAATTTGTATGTCATCCAAACATCCAAAAAAAGAAAAATATTTGATTTTCTACTTTAACACTCTTGCTGTGTGTGCCACATAAAAATGATTGATAAGCCAAAAAAATGATGACAAACTGTGTGATAGTAGGTCAAAGTTCTCTGAAATATTTCCTTCCTTTCATTTCCTTAATGTAGCACATTTTCTTGTTAGAAACTAATATTTTAGGTTCATTATTTCATCGCACAGATGTAAGACGGAGAAACAACAACGGAATGATGTTGATCGAATGGCAATAAAATATGCTGTTTACCAAAAATCTTTATTTGCTTATAGTTTATTAGGAATATAAAAAAAAAAAATTCTTGTTATATGTGGATGTTTATTAACAAGAAATAATACAATTTATGATTATTAGTGTGGGGATGAATTTGTTAATGATGTTTTAAGGTATGAATGTTTTGAGTTTTGAGATTAAGTTTTTTTTAGAATTTTAGAGGCACAAAGCTTTCGTTTTTGAGATATTTAATAACTTATTTAGTCATTTTGCTTTAAATCCTAACAACTATTATACAATAGTGCTAAATAATAGTCTGATGTGTGCAATTCAAACATTGTGTCCGTTACAGTTTCCAAATAAAAGTACAAAAATTACATTTTTGTCTGTCTGTCATACAAAATTCGAAGTTAAATACCCCTTGTTCGAAAATTCGAAAAAAGTTAAATTCAAATTAAAACATTTTTATGCAGAATTTTTTAAATAAAATGATTCAGTTCATAATTAAGGACTACTAAAAAGTAAAATGAACGATAAAACTAAAAAAAAGTTATTAAATTCAAGAAATAGCGTAACGTATTTTTTTGAATTTTCAATTTCCGAACTTTCATAATTGAATACCCCTAGACTTTCGATAAGTCTGCCGAACATGATTTGCGCACATCAGATAATAGTAATAGGGTAATACAGAGGTCCTCGATTTGAACAGATTCAATTTAAATTGTTTCGATTTGAATAATCAAAAAATTCCCATACAAAAATTCAAAATTTCATTTTTAACGGTCATTTCTCATACGTTTCGATTTGAATAAATTCGATTTGAACGGAAAAACTTGGAAACAAAACAACTGTTCAAATCGAGGACCCCCTGTATTTACAAATGACACCTAATATTTAATGAAATGCAAGGTTGGTACGTCAAAGTTGATAGGGGTTTTCGTTGGCGTTACCAAACTTAATCACAAAATATTCTAAAAAATTAAATCCATAGTTTACACAACCATTAAAAGTTAGTTAAAAGCTAGATTTAAGCTAGTATATCTGTAGATAGCCGTGAGATAAACTATCTGAACATTTACTTTAAAAATTTCTGGTTATTGGAGAATTAGATGTGAAAAAATTACAAATTAAAGGATTTTTTTTTATTTGAAGATATAGCAACAGAGGAGAGAAGGGGGGTTCAAAAATCTATTGTAACTTAAATTTTCATGAACGTCATAAGAGAATAACCCACAACTCTTGTTTTATTTTTGTGACTAAAGACATAACGATTCACTTGCTTCCGTTTTTATTACTTATGAATTCACCAAGTTGGTAGATTAATTACTCATTAAATTTTATGAGAAAAGAAATTTTCCAAGTAGTAAATTTGGGTAAAAAAACTTAATATTTTTGTCTGTTGCTAAAAAGTTGATTAACTGACTGAATTAAATAAAATTTAATTTTTTTTGAAGTGATTCTTAATTTGTGAGTTATTGAACTTTTAATTAAGTTTCAATGAGATTTTTCAAGCTATTCTAAAAAAATAATCATCTGTCATGCTTTAGAAACTGAACATGTCAGGACCATAACTCAACCTCTCATCAAGAAAATCCTTGGAAATCAACCTCAGCATTCAATTCTTCCAAAAAAATTAATTCTCATGATGAAAATTCAACCTTTAGCTTTCTCATTAAAAAAAACTTCAATGAAACTGACATACGCACAAATTTATTTCTAAGAAGTAATAATTGGAATAACCTGCTGAGATATATGTCTGATTTTATTCAATAGTTTCAATAGTAAGTTTTTTTTCTTATTGAACATAATTGAAAATGAAATTTGAGAAGAAAAAAAAATTAATGATACTTCAAAAACATGAACCTTGTATCCTTGAAGAGAGAAAAACTGAGAACAAGACTTGAGATTCCTTTGATGTAAATGAGAAAATGTTCGACATGAAAGCTTTACCGTGACTTTTAAGGGTCATTAGCAAATGAAACTTAATTAAATGTTGAGCTTTTGAACATTTTCTAAGTGTTTGAAGTGCCGAAAATTGTTCTATGAAAAGACTCAGAACCTTTTCTGGTTAAAGTCATGTGACCTACTCTATATTTAACATAAAATCTTTTACAGCAATTTTAAGTCATAATTGAAAGATATTTCTCATTCATTTAATGAATCATAAACTTTTACAATAGCCTAAAGGAAGCTCTGTTGTAATTTTGATAAAAAGTTTTCATGTGAATCTAATAAAATTAATTTTTTGGAAATTAATATCGAGAAAGTTCATAAATGTTTTTCACAAACTAGGTCAGTTTTGGTCATTGTTGCCAATAATAGGCAGAGTTTGTCAAATTTGACCTGATTTTTTTTTTCAGTCAGCAAAATAAATTTTTACATTTTTATTTTATGGTAATTTTATTTATTTCCAAAAATGTGAATGAAACTTCTAATACTAGGCTGATTGTTTTCTTTTCGCACATGAAAGTGAAACTCACGAAATGTTTGTGGCCAATTTTAATAGTGACAGATGATTACCGCAATTTAGAGTCATAAATAAATGTCGGTGAAGTTTAGGATTTGTGAAAAAAATTTCATTAATTTGGTTTTTACTGTTTTCGAGTGAAATTTTAGTCAGATGCATGTCAATGAGATTTTTTATTGACATTCTTGATTTTTTTTTTCAAAAATAAGCGCCTAAATAGGCTTTTATTTATTACTAAAACTTTGAATTATTCTTTAGATTATCTGTTAAATGCTTTATTTATTTATTTGTTAATCAAACAATTTCTTTTTAACCCCAAAAAAAACGGAAATTAACATTGAGTTTTAATTTAACGTTTTTTTTTAGATTCAAATTTTATATTTAAAAGAATTCATATTTTCACTCCCTTTCAATTTGTTTACATTTGTGCAAAATTTAATTTATGGCTCTTCCTTTCTAAATATACTGACAATTGAGACTAAAAATCATTAAATTGATATTATTATTGATCAATCAATATTTGATAATGAATTTAAGTACAACCTTTGGTCTAATTTTAAAACTTTTCATCACATAAGCCTAACATAATGACATAGTTCAAAATCAAGAAAACATCAGCAAAAAAAAAAAACAGATATTTAACGGATAATACCAGCAATAATCGTTAGTCAGTCAATATTCTATGTTTAAAAATAAAAAAAAAGTAATCCAACCTTTCCAACCAAGCCCAAGAAACACCATTGTAAAAGATATCGATTGTTTACTCGTTATATCCATCCAAACAATAAAGATGAAAATGCTCCTTTTTCTAATTCCTTATGTCTACGTTTTCCCATGTCACCGCCATTTTTTATCCTCTCCTTTTTTTTCTCCAACAGTATCACCCATAATCATTCAGGCATTTATTGTATTGTGAAAAATGGACCCTTTTTATGAGATTGATTGGAAATTTTATCATTCAAGAATCTTCTTTCCATCGCCTCAACATTTTTTTACTTCTACATTTCTTTTCTGCTGTTCCAACGAAAAAACAATATGTACGGATAGTAGTAGAAATTGACGATTGCTGATGTAAGTAAGTTAATAGGAAAATTACTTCTTTTTTTTACAATTTTTATGAATCAAAATGATAATAAAAGGAGAGGAAAAATAGAAGAGCGAAGCTAAAAAAAAGGATCTTAAAATGCCATTAAACGAATGAAGCGTTGCTGACTTCTTCTTTTTTCTGTTCCTCCGTATCTACAGATTGTGGTACAATCATTATTATTATTGCTAATGTAAGGAACGAACATCAACGCCGAGACATATTGATTGTGCTATTTTAAAAGACTTTTTAGTTGTCGAAGAGTTTCAAGTGGTTGAGGACAGAAAAAATGTCCTTTAAAAACAAAATTGGAGCAATTGCGATCGAATTAATGGAATTGTAATTAGAGAAAATGGTAGAGTAGCTGAGAGAAATTTGAGTAGCCTTTTAAGGGATCGTTTGGAAGTGATGTCAACAAGAAAACATCTGATGTGCGCGATTCATGTTCGACAGACTTATGGAAAGTCTAGGGGTATTCAATTAAGTTTGTTCGGAAATTGAAAATTCAAAAAATACGTTACGCTATTTCTTGAATTTGATAACTTTTTTAGATTTTTATTACTTATTTGACATCATTGTGGTCCTAAATCATGGATTCAATCATTTACTTTGATAAATTCCACAAGATAATGCTTTAATTTGAATTTAAATTTTTTTGAATTTTCGAACAAGGGGTATTTAACTTCGAATTTCGCATGACAGACAGACAAAAATGTCATTTTTGCACTTTTATTTGAAAACTGTAACGGACACAATGTTTGAATCGCACACATCAGGAAAACATTTTTTAGCACTTTCTTAACTTCTTTCATCTAAAATTCTTATTTTAAAGCCTAAAATTCATTCTTATTTCAAAATTGACCGACTAACAATTGCGATCAGTCCCCAAGAGCTTTCAGCCATTTAATCAAAAAAGCAAAAAAAGAAGAAAAAAGCTTTTAAGTCGTTTCTTGAAAATAAATTGCAATTGAAACATTTTCAAGGCCATTTGGCACATCTCCAAAGTCATCTCCTATCGTAAATTTCCTCTCTCTATTTTTTTTTTATTTTTAAATAAAAAATTTATATAGAAAGCCACAAGAAAATGGAAACAAATGTGAGTTAAAATATGCAAAACGGATTTCTTCTGTTGAATGGGGAATTGTGTGGCCCGGAAGAAAATCAACTTCTATCTCTTCCTATCCTATTCAGTCGTACACTCATTAAAAAGAAATTAATAAGCAAAATTGAATGCGATAGCGAATGATGATGAACAGTGGAAACGGAAAGGAAAAAAAAAACAAATTCCTAGAGGAAAGGAAAGTTGAATGGAATAAGTAAGAAATATGAAAAAGATGGGTAAATGGATGAGGAGAAGATAGGAACTGTTTGGATGTATTCAGATTGTTGAAAGTGGAAGAAATCATTATTGAGAAATTTTGAAGATTTATTATTTAAAGTTTTTTTTTGGTTTTATTGTCGAATAAAGGTAACTTTAGTCCTAAATTAGGGATCAGTTGACCATCTGCTGGTTTTTTAACTAGTCAGCACTGTTTTGTCTTTTATCAATGACTGTCATTTCAGAACCAACCCCAAAATTGCCTGTTTTTTTCTGAAAATTTGAATGTCAACCTATCTATATCCATCTAAAACTTCATTTTAACCTACAATCTTCAAAATCTAAATTTTCATAATTTTTAAAGTATGATTAATACTTTGAATTTGATTTCAGTTAAAATTATCACCTTTAAGCTTAAAATCAAAACTAAATCCTTAATCTAAAAATATGAACCCCAACAACCAGAAAATCTCAAAGTTAGTTAAAAGCTAGTTTAAGCTAACTTTTTAAAAAAGTTAGCTTTAACTTTTTAAAAAAGTTAGCTTTAAGCTTGCTTTAAAATAGCTTTTAAAATTTCTGGTTATTGGGGGAAAAAATGTGAATATGAAGTAGCAAATTAGACCTAACCATACCTGATTACACCATAAAATATTGCACAGCAATGAAGAAAACTTTTTACTTCCACTTTAACAGCATTTTCCACAAAATCCATAGAATTTAATTTCAATTAGTTTTTCATACGGATGAAACTTTTTCAAATGTTTACAGAATTGCAAATAAGCTACACAGAAAAAAAAATATATATTTTTATTTGTGGAATTTTTTACTGATTATCATTATGTTCATTTTAATAAGCGGACCTGATCATAACAAGATACTTTCATTATCATACCCGAATAGCACAACGGCACCGCTGCGTCGCCGTCACGTCGCCAATTTTCTGGCTCGTCGCATTTCGTACAAAAGTGGAACTTTATCGAACGTCAGGTCGCCGCCACGTCGACGAAACGGCAATTTTTACGGCGCGCCGATCTGTGCTATACGGGATAATAAATTCATTATCTATAAAACTTTATTTATGGATAATTTAAAGTCATTTCAATAATCATGAAGAATATTTAACATAATTGAATAAGTTTTGCAGAATGAAAAATCATTCTAGTGGAAAAAGTTGAGGCACGTAATTCTACTATTTCAGATTCTTTCGTTTTTGTATGATATAACGAAAAAAGAAACAATTTATTCTATTGAGGGGGTAATTGGCAGTTTTGGGTATTAAATTGAAAATTAAACTGCAGATTTTTTTTTTAAATTTCTCAATAAAATCTTAGATTCAGAATAATTTTAAAGGCATAAAATTAGTTGATTGTTGTAACTTGTGTACAATCCTAAAAGCAGGAGCGTAGCCAGGAGGGGTTTTTTGGGGTTTTAACCCCTTTCTTTTTGGAAAATTTCTTCAATTTGCTAGGAGTTTTTGAGAAAAAAAATACCACCCCCCCCCCCCCTTAAATTTTTCGTTCCATACAAAAAATTTTAACCTCCTCCCTCAAAAAATTTATGGCTATGCCTTCTCTATAGAACAGATAAAATGATCTATAAAATCCAAACTTAAGTGTCGAGAATTCATGACAACTGTTAGCATCATTGAATAATAATTTTATCTAATAACAAAACAGCAAGTCATTAAGCCTCCTAAAGCCCTAAACGCATTTCTCAAAAACACGACCTTTAAGATGATCTGTCATTACTTTAAGCAGATTGAAGGCATCGATGTCAACAGCTAATCTTTTCGATCTTAAACCTCACCCTGATCCCAAAATTGATTCAAAATTTATGTCGACAATTTCTTCATTTAAAAGATTTTATTTTTTCCTTTACGGTGATTTTTCTTGGAAGGTTTAGAAGCCCCAAAAAATTGTCCTTAAATAAATGAAAGGTGTTTGGAAGGTCTTAAGAATGCATTTAAAGAATTTTCTCTTTGAATTTTTTGGATTGAGATTTTTGAGCCAATCGGTTTGAGGAATTTTGGGAAAGATAATACTGTTTAAATAAAAAGCCTATTATCAGCTCGTGGAGACTTAAGCAAAGTATGAATAGGTGAAGAAACGGTGTATCATGTTTAATTTATGCAGTGAGCTACTTTTTAAATTTTTCATTTGGTGAATGTTTTTTTTTTTTTGTGAGAAGAATGCCGTTGAGAGTGAAAATTATTATTTTTGCAGTTAAATGGTTGTGAATAAATTGCTAAAGAGTCATTCAGGTTTAATCATCAAAACTTTTGGAATTTTGTTAAAATTTATAAAAAAAAATTTAATTTTTTCAGCCTTCTCAAATTTTTCGAAGCATTTTCTTTTACAATGTAAATACTAATACTTAAAAAAATCTAAATATAATTAAATATTCCACCAAAAACTACAAATTTATTTCCAAATCTCAAACCAATTCCAAGAACTTCTCATCCAAATTAACCAACAAATAAACAAAAGCAAACTCTTGTGATTAAAAATGATAAGAAAATACTGAATTGAATTAATTTTCAAGAATATCTATTCACCATGTCTAGACTCAATACAGTAGATTTGCTTAGAAAAACCAGCTCTTAATGTAATTGCTACAATATTACTAAAGATCACGAGTTATTTATGAAAATAACAAGAAAATCAAGTGAATAATTAAGATGTTTGTCATTAATTCATTGGAAATGGCTTAATGAGAGATTATTTTTTTTTTCTGAAGAACGAATTGGATATGAAAGTTGAGTTATTTATGTATGTTTGAGGTTATGTGTTTTATTTTTGGATCTCTATGAATTTTTATAATGAGAATCGCTACTTTTATTAAAATATTGTTTATTTTTTCTTGAGAATCGATTTTGTTTGGTGTCAAAATTTATTTTTGATACATTTTATTGAGATTAAAAATTTTGAACTTTTTCCTAACCTCAATTTGAAAAAGAAGTCACCCAACTTTTGCCTTCTTTTGCCTAAATTTTGAATTGCACTCAAAATTTCAGTTCAATTCATCAAACTTACAATTTCAAATCGCAAAATTGCATTCAAAGCAATTAAATCTAAGACTCTCTCCAGAATCCACCCCATCCCAAAAACTTCAACACTTTCCACTACCAAAAGCATCATAAAGTCAATTTTCTTCTCACATCATTCATGCACTCCTTTCCTCTCTTTCATCAGTCAAAATGTCACAACTCATTGCATATCACAAACATAGAATAGACAAAAAATAAAGCTAACACATTCTCGCACCTAGATATCTATTTTTATACAATCTCACTTCTTTCCCTCTCAATGACTACGCTACAGTTGCGAATAATGATAGAAATTTTATCGAGTCGCAATTAAATTAAGAACATAAAATATAATCTCCTAAAGTGCTCGTTATGTTATGATACAATATTCTACAGCGTCACGACATTCATTTTGAATTGTATTTAGGAGTCACGAAAAAGTATCCTTGATCGTGCACCACACGGTGCTTTTATTTCAAGCAAAATCAAACTTTTTTCTCTGATCAAATAAAAAAAAAAGGCATGAGAAAATGAAATTTTTTAAGCTTCCGATATTAAAAGTGGGAATGAGTTTAGGGAGTGGTGAGATGGTGTGAATCAAGTGAGGAATGGTTAGAGTATTTGGATTTTAAGGCGCATTTTAATGATGTTTTGAGCTTCAGATAGTCTTATTACCCCCAAAATTGATAGAACTAGATGAAAATATAAAAATATGATTTAACAGACACACAACTAGACATTTTAAAGTCAAACCCTCCAATCCTCGAAAAACTGTCCACAAAAAAAATTTAAAATGAATTTAAGAAGCTGCAAGCGAAGGAAAATCTTTCGAGAATGTCAAGTGGATGAAAAAAAAAGCACAAACACAAACACACAAAAAAAGTGGAAATTAATGAAAACATTCTGTCACTCACATGTGCGTTGTTAAGGAATTGATGTCGGATCTACTTAAAGTAATTTCTGAAGTGGCATTAGTGAGGTTGATTGATGTATCCGTGAAGTTCACGTTCAAGTGCCTCTCACTTGATCGACCATAATTCACTTTGTTAATTTTTCCATCCAATACAGCCTCATGATTCGATATCACTTTACACAATGTCGGCGAATTGATGAAAATAAATAGGATTATAATTTTCACTAAAAGCTTTATCATCTCCATGTTTGTGTTTAAATGTACAGTCATTCGATGGAATGATGTTGTTGAAATGGAAATAAAATATTATTAATTAATTCTCAGATATGGCTTTAGTACATCAAATGCAGCACTATACACAAATTGGACGAGATATGATATTCCTTTTTTATTTTACACACACAGGGAAAAAAAAATGTTGAAATTGTTAAGCTCGTTATGGGATTAAAATCGACCATTCAAAAAATATTATCTTTTTATTCACAAATCTATTTTTTTCTGCGCTTTTTTTGTCTGCACTATTAAGGACAAGTATCACAAGCTGATAAATTCAGCATGAAAAGTTCATTTGCAAAATTAATTGAGTTTTTTTTTGGTCGGTCTTGTATCCTCTTGAATTGCACAATCGAGCTTGTTTATTTGATTTTTTTTTTGCTGCTGCTCTCACATTTGTGGATATTGTCCGGTGTAGATGCAGACACTTCTGACTATCTCCTTAAATTGATTTTTTTTTGTGTGCCGAGAAAATTAGATAAAAACATTTCCTTTAAATCCTCATTCCTTCCTTTAAATTTGCTCTGCAACTCTTGCTCAATCGTCTGACAAGCACATAAACAAGAACATCAGACTTTTTTACTCGTACTTATTTGCTACATGAAGATTTCTTTTTATTTTTCACAGATTTTTTTAGGGGGTGCTGATTGGAACTCTTAAATTTTTTTAAAAAAATATTTTTTTTTAGATTTTTTAGATTTCGACCGTTATTATTCAAAAAAAAAATAATAAAATTTGAATTTTTTAAAGCCGTTTTTTTTAAAAATATTTTCTTGAATTCTATAAAACTCGAACAAGTCGCACAAAAATCAACTCTAATATTTTAAATTCTCACTTGAGCCTTTCAAATAAACATTTTTTGTATTTTTCACCATGAATGAACTTCAATCGGTTCATGTATGTAGCTTAAATTTACGTACAAATTTATATAAAAAAAAAATTTTTCACTGAATTATGTTTCACTATGCATGCCAAAATCACTGAGAAACTTTTTTTAAAATATTTTTTTTCCTTGTCTTTTGCCTTTAGCACAAATTTAAACTCTCATATATCCTGAACATGTAGGTCTTGTGCTTGAAATAATAATTTGAATTCCTCGCAATATCTCTCGCTCTCAATAAACAAGGCATAAAGTATCGATATGTCTATGTGGTTCTGTAGGGAATGCTATGTTTATATATCACTAATTTCCTCGCTCGTACATGCTGCTCACCATATAATTGAAACACTTATTCATTGCATCATTGTGTGTATCCACAAATAATCCTTTATCTCTTTTCCATATTAAATTACAATATTTTACCACCAATGCCTTCAATTTACTATTTTTACACACATATACATTCACTCTTTATAAAAGAAAGGGGGTTGGAAGCAATGCAAAGCTATAAATTTTCAATTTAAAATCGCTCAAGTGTATGAACTGCATCTGCTACAAATTCAACATCCCTTATTTTAGTTTTCAAGCTTTTTCTCTATTTGTACACTGTGCAATCTACTCTACGACTAGTCACTGCGAATTAGCTTTCTGTGTATTTTTATTTATTTTTTTTTTTCTAAAGTCATACGAACAACACAACTGTCACTTCTTATCTTTAACTGCAATATTGCTTAGTTTGCAATTTCCGCAGCAAATTGTTTTGTTGCAGCGCGCACAAAAAAGCAAACAAGACAAGACAAGTAAAAAGAAAGAAATAAAAAAAAATTATAATTTTGAAATCACGATCCGCTAATTTGCTTTCGCACTCGTCAGACACTTGTTTACGAATGAAAAAAAGCGCCCGTTAAAGATGTAATATGTGAGACATACCGACCAAAACAATTCAATAAGTGTGTAAGTGTGTGAATGTTGGTCTTTAAAACTCACTTTTTTTCTTACTTCTTAATTCATTATCTCTTTTTTTTCTTCTCGTCTCCTCTTTTCACCTCTTTCGTCTCATCCACGTGTAGCTCTTTACTTTTTTTTCCCTCTTCTTCAGCTGTTGATTTACATTTTATTTTATTTTTTTTCTTTCTGTACCAATACAAATAATAGAGAGATGAGTTATACCGACAGATGAGAGTCTTATCAGGAAAGAAAAAAAGTTTGGTCATTGGAGGCATATTGAGACTGTTTTGGTCGACATTAGGGGTGTCAATTACTTGGGGGTGTCAGGACTTGTACAAGTCCCAAATACCCAAGTCCTAAATACCCCAAGTACTTGTACAAATCCCAAGTCCTCAAAAATGAACTAAAACATGACCCTTAAGGTGAAAAAATGCTATATTTTGTTCTTTTTATTGATATTTTTAAAGAATAGAGTTATTTAAGATTTATTTTAATCATTAAAATTTTATTTTCAAGTCATTGAACTCTTTTAAATGTAAATTAAAATTAAAATTGTCCATGTTCATCAAAAATTCGAAATATTAATCAAAAAGTTTTTTATTTAAAACTTTTAACTGAATTAGCTCCATTTTAAGCTTTTTACATGTAAAAAAGACAAAAATCAGTTAAAAATTCAATTTTTTTTAAAAATCTTTAAAAATTTTATCTTGAATAGCTGAAAAATTGCTGAAAATTACTAAATTATTGGATTTGTACAAGTACTTGGGGTAAAAACCCAAGTACTTGGGGTCCCCCAATTCCTTGCCAAATACCCCAAATACCCAAGTACTTGGGATTTGTACTTGACACCCCTACTCGACATTCTCTTTTTTGGGTTTTTGAAAATCTTTTTTTTCTTCTTTTTTTGTGGTTATGAGAGACTTTCGATTATCAATTTGCAGAGATGATTTTTTTGGATGTTGATTGTTAGGTATCAGGTGTGTAGATGAGAAGGTCTAACCCGAAAGGCACAGATCGGATAATCGAGATGAAATCCGCGCACCAAGTGAGGTCAGCACCAATCTGGTATACAATTTAAACCGGAGTGGTGCTGGCCTCTCTTTGGCTTGGTGCCGGATTTCATCTCGATTATCCGACTTGTGCCTTTCGGGTAAGTGGGCTCAGACCACCCTTTTGATGAAAAATGCTTTTATTTTGCAGAGGATTTTCGAGGCATTGCTCGTAAAATTTGTAACACAGGAGTTAAGCAGGAACTATTTTTAATAGTTTAACTTAACCTGGCTTTTCCCCTTTGCACGGAAAAAATAAATATAATGGTAATAAAAAAAAAAACACCAAAAGCCAGAGTTTATCTTAAGTAGTTATAAATTAAAATCGATATTAAATTAATAATTTAAAGACTTTCAATCAAAAGTTTATGAAAAACATTCATTTTTAATCAAAAACTATCGATAACATTTAGTGAGAAATTTTAGCAGCTAATAGGTGTAACAGAAACTCAATTGTTTTATGTGCTTGTACCGCTTTTCTATTGCAATGGAATACTAGAATTATAATTTATTACTGCTATACATTTGATAATATACAGCTATTCAAAACAATAGCACCATAGTAGATGTTTTGGCAAATTGCTTTATTTCAATTAAAATTCTAGGTAAGTTGAAACTTCTTTGTGAGAAATTTTATGATTGAAAAAAAAGTTTTAAAACTTTCCAATTTTTTAAAAAAATAAAATATTCATAAATGATTTACAAAGCTTAAAATAGATACCAAAAAAACTGTGAATAAAAAATTAAATTATGCTAATTCTAAGATCACAGATAATAATCCAAAACATAATTTCACCAACTCTGCCCAACAACATCAGCATCGATAAAAAAACGCACTGCCGAAAATAAAACGAAAGAAGAAATAAAAATAAATAAAATAAAAAATAAAACTTTCTTTTTTTTTCGTTGGCTCACCTAAATATTTTTCATCGTATGCATTCCCATATTTTATTATTGTGACTACCTTCTGAACATGCTGTTCAATATGTGTATAAAATATTGGTATTACTTTATTGTTGACATTCTTTATGTGTTTACATAAAAATGGCATTAGAAATGATATCAAGAAACCATTAAGAAATGTTGAGGGTGGCTGTGAACATTTCTCATATTGTGCATGTTTGTACGAATGAAAAATGGTCTTTTATGATAGTTGAAGTATGCAAAATGCATAAATTTTTTTATAGGGATGAAAAGTTTTTGAAAGCTTTGTTAATTTATTGAGTAATGTATAAAGCGTTTTTTGTGAGTTTGCTAGATTTAGTTGATATTAGTTCATAATCCATGAATCTAAATAGAAAATTGAACTAAGAAGGTTTTGGGGTCTAAAATACAAATTTATAAATTATTGATTATCTTAAAAAAAATTCTGATATAAAAATTCTAAAAATACCAAATTTGAATTGTCAGTTGATACATAAGACCCCTTAATCTCATATGTTAATAATACTACTAAATACCCAGACATACTGCAATCCATAAGTACAATTCACAAAATTATTGCAAATTAAAGCAGTCCGTAGCTCAAAAGCATAGTAAAAGAGAGAGAGAACTGGAATGAAAATGTTTGATCACGAATAGAATGAAAATTATTATGCAATGAATTATTAAAAAGCCATTTTTGAAGCATAACTATATGAAGGTAAAAAAAATTACTTTCGTGAAAACTTTTATGTTGCAACAAGGCAGAAAAAAAGAGCGAAAAAAAATATTTTTTAGAGAGAAAAAAATTTAAATCGAGCATTAAACGTGATTAAAATTTTTCACTGTAAAGTAGCGGAACCAGTCGACGGAAGGAAGCGAAACTGCTTAACAGGAGGATTTATGTTATTCACAAAGTGCTCTCTTTCACTTAAACACAAAAAAAATGAAATCCTTTTCTTTACAAACGGAAATAAGCGCAACATTATAAATATTTCGCATAAAAGCCATTATGACGAGCTGAGAGATCTAAGTATGGTTAAATTATTCAACCAACTAGATAGATGTAATGAAAAAAAGTGAATTCTTAATTCTCTTTACTGCAATAAAGCTCTCGAGAGATCTCCTGGTTGTGAGGGATGGAAACTTGAGAAAATTAACATTTTTGATTAATTTTTTGTGCTGAATTTATTTGGATGTGGAAGTAAGGTTGTTGTTGTTTATAGCTTTAATTCTTTTGAGCAGTTTTGGATGACTTTTTAGAGATTTATTTCTTATTTTTTAAATTTTGGAGAAATTGTAATTATAAAGTTAAAAATTCGGAACCTTACAATTGTCTCGAGTATGAATTTGTACAGTTTTTGTGTAGAATAAACAGTGAAATCATCCTTGCATCCTTTACATTTGCATTTTCATTTCAATCTAAAACTATTCCATAATATGAGGCCGTTCTTTTATCACAAAACAAAATATCGGTCATTTTTCATCGCATTAAGTAACAAGTGAACGGCCCCTATGCTGCCTTACAATATTTTGATCAAACAATTCCTTCCATTCAAATCTTTCTCATTCCTACAGTATCATTTCCCATTTCAAGTATACAATCGACATTCAAGCTGAACAAGTCATCCAAATATTCAAACGAATGAGCAAGTTACAAAAATTACATCAGAATTTTCATTTTAATCCCCATTCGACAGTAATTATGCATCTACGCAAAACTTGTTTGCCAACTTTATTCAAGTTGAAGAACATTCTAAAGAGCTCTTAACCCCTTGAGGTACTTATTTACCTCACAGTAAAAAAATAATAATACAGAACTTTACTCGTAGTAATTTCAACAAGCTCAGCACTAAATCAGCACAAAATTTACAATGCCAAAGATGAACTCTTTTTTTTTATTCTTGCGTATGCATGCTAACACTTTTAAAGGGTTGGGTCTTTGATCTAATAAAATTTTTTACGATTAAAAATTTAATTAACATAACAGTTGTGCTGTATTGTGGCTGTGTGTGCGGTTTATCTTTAAAAAGTTCTTTTTTTTAAGCTTCTCGCTTTTTTTCTACTAATTTGTTATCATTTAATGCTGCGAGAAAAGAATTTAATAAATGAAGAATTATTTCATTTTTGCTCGTCTTTTCTTGTGCTATAAAATTCTCATTTCCTATCTTATTTTTAGCGTGCATTGTTAAGATGTGATGAAGCTTAATGATACGGTGTTTTTTTAAGTTGGTTTTGCGGATGGTTGGAGAGTTGGTTGGTAGGCTGTTTGACTCGTTGAATTGGTAGTGAGCTTTAGAAAAATTCATTAAAAACATTTTTTTTACAATTTTGACGAAGTCATGGAGACTTAGATAAGAGATTATCAAGCGTGTAGTCTGAAAAACATTTGTTTGGGGTTGCAAAATTTTGGTAAAGCTTGAAAAAAAAATCAACAAGAGGAACACATTAAGGATTTCAAAAAATATTGATTACAGGGGATCCTCGATTTAAACAGTTGTATTGTTCAAAAATTTTTTCTATTTATATATCAAATTTATTAAAATGTATGAAAAATGACCGTTAAAAATCAAAATTTGAATTTTTGAATAAAAACTTTTTGGTTATTCAAATTGTAACAATTATATTTAGATTATTTTCAAATGCTTCACTGTTTGTCAATTTTGATTTCTGTTTGGTTCACTTATGATCACTAAATGTCTAAAAATTTTCCTAATTAAGAATTAGTTCAGTACAACTTCTAGAAAAATAAATTTCCACTTATTACTTCCACAAACATGCGCCCTATCATCCCCAACCAGTAGCTCAAAAACTTTTTTTTCCCATTATTATCTTGTTCACTACAAAAGATTTTATTCTGCTTCAAGAAGAAAAAAAAAAATCAGAATAACTTGAAAGAGAGAAATAATAATATTTAAATAGCTCCAATTATGTCTATTTATACAATAAGAAAGCGAAATGAGATGAGCATTCGTTCATTGACGGAAAAGAATAAGAAAGGAAAAAAAAAGTTTGCTTCCTAAAAATTGATTTTTATCTCCGGGTTTTTTTTTCTTTGTACGGAACAAAATAGAAATATATCTTCATTCATGGAACTCTATCTCTATTTAAACAGACAAAATAATTACGTCTATTACGAGTATTCGTGATAAAGCCTTTCATCTTAATTGTAATCAATAAATTTGTGAGGGATTCTTAGTATCAAGATTTTGTGTGGGGTGTGGGGAAGGATGAGTTTTACGTAATTTTTGGAATAAGATCAAAGCTTTGAATTAGCATAATTAGTATTTTAATCAGAGAATTCAAATCAGCTAAATTTGATTGTGTTTAGATAAATATTGATGTTTGTCAAAGCTAATTTCATTTTCGCTTTAAAATTTCCATCATTTAATGAACAAAATGCTTGTTTGATTTTTGCTGATTATAATGTCCTATTTATCCTCTGGCAAGCACCGATGCAAAGATAATTTAATTTTGAAAATTTTGCGAACGTGAGTTTTGTTGAAGAAAGTGATGAGGCTTTAAAGATTTAATAATATTCGAGGGATTAAGGACGTCATAATTGGGTGAAAGGGCAAATAGTTTGACTTATTGAATAGGAATGTGAAAATTATCAGACGAGTTATTTGTCGTTGAATTTACAGTTATTAGATGAATTAGTGGGAATAGCTGTGGTATTTAATTAGAGACTGTAATATGCATATGAATGCATACTTTAGAAAACTGTTTAGAAAACTGTTAGCAAATAGAACTGATGGAATGTCAGTCGTAATGTTTATTAAGTGGTTGAGATTGCATTTTTTGTCAATATTATTTTAATTGATGATCGTTCGCTTATGATGTCCAATTTTTAGGGGGGAGGGGGGTCTGATGCTATGTGACAGTTTCGAACAATATGATTTTTTTGAATGAAGATTTTGTGACAGACGGAGGAGGAAGGTTTCAAAATCAACGTTTCTGATGGGCGTCTTAAGTGAACAGCCAATTAGTAAGTTTGCTTTTTAGTGGGCTCTTGAATTTTGTAACAGGCCAAGTATTTTTTTTCAGATATATTAAAATTTCGAAAGGGGTGGGCATGGAGGGTAGTTGTGGAGGAGGTCAAAGGTTTCAATTTTCTGATACATTCCATTTTAAATTTTTGAATTAGAAGTCCTACACAAAATTTGTTTGACCTCTAACCCCACATAGCTATATAAATTTATGGAATACACCTCCCCCCTCCAAAATATCAACATTCATTATAATTATCAAAATATTCTTCTTAGCTAATTTAGAAAGCTGCTTAAAATATCGAATAGGATGCTATTTTACTGCCATATAATCAGCATACGAATAAGAAGTAAATTAGAAGTGAAACTGAGCTATCATAGCGACAAAAAAAATATCTGAACATTAAAAACAAATTCCATCTAAAAAAGTTCACACAGCAATGTCGTCATCACGCATTTAAGAAATTTAATTACAAAAAATCTAAAAAATTCAATTACACAAGAGAGAAGTGAAAAAAAGTAAAAACTCATATGTTCACGTCTTAATGGAAACAAATTCGACACACCTTTTTGAGAAATTAAATAAATGAAGACGATGAATTTGAATAAATTAAAATGACAGTAGAAGGTAGAAGAAAAAAGAGAAGCGAAATTCAAACAAAATCGCTGTGTGAAAGCTGATTCATATGAGTCACGAACAGAAGAAAAAAAAATGTTGAAAAAAAAATTCGGTCAACAACGCACAACCGAACAAAAGTTTAATGCACCCAATTCAGTATGTTTGGAGATAAAAATGTGTGTTTACATAAAAGTACAGTGTGACATTTTACATTTTATTTAATTACTTTTTTTTAATTTTTTTTTCAAGATCAAGGAATCAATAAACTCTGCACTTGACTTTATTACATTTTTTTTGGCTGTGACCTTCTGTTACTGTTTAATATGTTTCGACAAAGTCATTAACACTTTTTTTTATTAAGGCATTTGAGTGCAGAAAATACCAGAAGAAAGCAATAAAAAATTATATTTTGTTGCAATTATCATATCTCATAAATATTTTACTTCATCTTTTTAGCATGATTTTTGTGTAAAATTGGATTAAATGTCATCATTTTGGCCAGTATTTTAAGATTAAAATTTTCGAATTTTCAAAAATTGATGAAATTTTGTTTTTAGAAAAAAATTAAATCTCAATTAACATGCTCTTCAAAATTGTACCCTAAATACCACGCCAACTTCCACTTCTTTAGATTCCCATCCATGAAAGAATTTTGAGACTTTATTATGCACAAAATATAAAGCAGCAAAAAAATTATTTTTTTTGTGCTCTTCCTCAGACATTGTCATGGTGTATGCTTGAAAAGAGCGACAGAAATTTGAAATTCTGATGAAGATAATACTACTATGAGAATGAGACACTGAAAAAGTGAAGACAGAAATGATAAAACCACAAACTACAACTACCACCACTACCATCTCAAGATGCTCCTACTTCATGAATTTCTTTATTCTCGTATTATGATTTTTCTTTTTTTTTATTTTTGTGTGAATGACAAAACTTTTCTTTTATTCCTCATTGTTCTTTTTTGGTCTTATCTCAATTTTTTTTTTGGTCGATGACAGTGTTTAAAGTTCTTTCATTTGAAATTCTTAACACATTTTTTTTGTTGCCATTAATTTTTTGTGGTATTTTACGTAAATCCTCAACATTGAACTTTTTTTTGTGTGCTTAAAAGAATGACCTTGTATAGTCAAGAGTCATAAAATGTTAATGTTAATTTTCTCGCCTTGTTCATGGACTTTAGTGAATTTTGTATTGTGAAGAGGGAGTTAGGGGAGAGTTTTGGGAAATTCGGGTCTGTCTAACCTTATTTGGGATGTTAAGGCTCAGTATGCAATTTATTTATATGCGATCCACTTCCATTTATATTTTCTGGTTTCTAGAATATTTTACATTTAGTACTTGATACTATTAAACACTATCAAGACTTTACTGACATATTTAAGCATTATCAACACTCATCAGTCCACATAATTCTTAATGGAACCAAAAAAAATAAAAAAATTTCAATTCTTTTTAAAATATCGCATCAGACCCCATCCTTCCTAATTACTCCCCTCCGTACTTACAAATTATTTTGTTTTATCAACAAACTAAAGCGAAACAAACCGTACAGTTAATTGAATACTCTTTAAGACCATGTTAGTGTGAAATTATCAGCCATTTAATTGTGTTAATTTGAAAACTTCCGCAAGAAAAAAAAATGAGACTCGATGTCATACGCAGTGAAATCAATGAGAAGATAGCAACTCTACATATTTTTTTTTTTGTATTCATTCGTTCATTCGAAAATAGTGAAAACGAGCAAAATTCTTTTCACTCGTCCAAACGGTCACCACTGCCAATATTCATCGTCATGAGTGAAAATGAAGCAAAAATAAAAAATGTTTATTCATCATTTTGTGTGTTCATGAGAGATCAATTATGAGCAATTCATATGTGAAGAGATTTCTTTTGTCGCTTTCATCTTGACGCACCACAAAATATTGTTGTGGTTGGTCAGTTTATGGGCTATTTTTTTCGTGATATGACCTCATATTTTTGCAATGTGAGTGGGTAATAGCAGATGTATTAATAGCAATAATATTAACAAGTATAGTGATTGTTGGTATAGGAGGTTGGCTGGTTGGAGGAAATGATTAATAATTAATAATTTACTTGAATGTAAGAAAATAAAGTTAAAATAAAAGTTGAGCTTTTTGAGTAAAAATTGAGCATTTTGAAAGAAATTAGAGTTTTTTTAAAAAAATTTGAACATTTCAGAAAAAATTAAACTTTTTGAAAAATTTTATTTTTTTTTAAATTGAGCTTTTTAGGAACAAATTTGAAATTAAAAAAAAAAATAAACTTTTTGAAAAAAATTAAATTTTAGTAGAAAAATTTAACTTTAAAAAAAAAATAAATAAAGTTTTGAAAAAAATTTAACTTTTCTGTTAAAAATTCAACTTTTTAAATAAATTTTAGTTTAAAAAAAAAAAAAAAAATCGAACATGAACCAAATTTAAAATTTCTCTTACCAAACATACCCCCTCAAACCCAAATTTCTCAATTTAAATACAAGCGCCAAGAATGTGTACGACATGATAATTAAATGAAGCACATACATCTATTGTAAATTGTCATGTTTCCGACAGACTAAGCACGTGTAGGTATTTAGAGAATTTTCTACACAATTCTTCCTATCTCATGTGCAACAAACTGAAACTTTATTAATAATAAAAAATAGATGCTCCATGACATTAAAGATGAAAATTATTTCTCTTCAACTTAATGCACTTTATGGACAAATTAAATAGATTGAGATGTGGTTTATAGTTTCATTACGATGATTATAATGTCTTCATTACTAATTAAGTCATCCGTAAGTAATCTCCCAAAGATCTCATTACGAAGTTGATGCAATGGGTATCCATGCATAAATAGCTTAAGGATTGTAATAAGTTTACTCTAATTACACAGTCACACTTACCTAAAATCTTTGAATTTTTCTTTCTTTTTTTTTTTTTTTGAATATCATTAACTTTAATTAATGCATTTCACATTACTTTCGCTTTGTTGCTTGCTGCCTTGAGGATGGAAATTTCTCCAAAATATGTTGAGTCATTTGCCCTAATAGACAAAGAGCATGCTCACAAAATAGAGCACATAGAGAGTATGCTCAGCTTTAGAACAACAATGTGCTCACTTGAGTATGCTCTCGTGAGTACACTATGAGCACATCAATATGATGTACTCAGATGAGTATGCTGCTTGAGCATACTCTTGATTGTACTCTGAGTACACTCTCGAAAAACATGAAATATTTCAATATGCTCTCGTGAGTATGCTCAGTAAGTATGCTCTTGAGTACATCTTGAGCATACTTTAGGAGTTCAGTATTTTTAAAAAAATATGCTCTCGTCAGCATACTCATTGAGCATACTCTTAAGTACGCTAAGAGTATGCTCAACTAAGTGTACTCAATAGGTACGCTCTTGAGTACATTCAGAGCATACTTCGTACGTGTTCACTGAAGTATACTAGATGAGCATATTCTTGAGCATACTTTGAGCACATCTTCATGACTTATCACTTTTGACAGAAATATGCTCAGTTAAGTATGCTCATTATGTACACTCTTGAGTACTTTCAGAGTACGCTCACTGGAGTATACTTAATGAGCATACTCTTGAGCATACTTTGAGCACATCTTAATAGCTTATCACTTTTGACTGAAACGTGCTCAGCTAAGTATGCTCAATATGTATACTCTTGAGTACATTCAGAGTACACTCACTTAAGCATACTGATTGAGCATACTCTTTAGTATACTTTAAGCATATCTGTTTGACTTATCACTTTTATCTACAATGTGCTTAATTATGCATACTCATTGAGCAAACTTATGAGTATCCTGTAAGTATATGTACGGATATTGCCATTTTGATATGAATTTAAAGTCGACATTTATATTGATTTTCATTGTAAATCCAAGGATTAATCAAAGAGATCGCATCGTTAAAAATTCTACTTAGATGAAAATTTGACTGGCAAAAAAAATTTTGATTTCAAAAAATTTTGTATGGAAAGTGAGAAAGTGTGCCATGATGAGAGAAAAATCAAAAAATTTGTAATAATTGCTTTTTCCTTTTTCTACAATATCAAGACTTTAAATGACAGTTGAAACAAGTATGACCACAGAAATGGCTTTATTTTCAAAAAAAAAAAAAATATTGTTAAAATCGTTGAAAAATCAAATTTAATTTTGACTCAAAGAAAACTTTCCACACAAAATTTTTTAGAAATCAAAAATTTTTGTTGCCAGTCAAATTTTCATCGAAGTTGGCAAATTTTTATCATTGCGACCAATTCGGCAAGTTAAGGCGGTTAAGTTTCATAACTAAGGATTTTTCAAAAAAAATTTCAAATTTATTCCATTTTTAATAATTTTCTTCACATTTTTCCAGACTCTTACCGATCATGCAAAAAAATTTACACGAATCAAATCTATAAGGGTACCAGGTGAAAGGAAATTTTTTAAAAAAGCTATATGACTCTTTCTGCATACTTCATAAATTTTTCAAAATTTTTCTTTTCATTTCATTTAATTATCGTATAATTTTTTTTAAAAAAAAAAGAAAAATACATATTTTGAAAATTAAAAAATGGATATGTTACACATTTTGAGAGGATTCGATTAAGCTGTCAAAATAATTTTTACGAAATATTATACAAGTAAAACTGAAAAAATTGATTTAATAACACATAATTTAATCATTTAAGAAAATAATGTTTATTTTTTTGTTGAGAAAAAAAGAACTAATTTTAATTTAAATCTCAAGAAAAAACATGCTCAATATGTTTAAAAACAAGCCATGTACTCAGAGCATACTATTTAATGAAAACTCCTTTTGTGAAGTATATAAAAACCAAACCAATTTTATTAAAATGATGAATAATTATTTTATTCATCAATTCCTATTTAAATCATATTTTAAACTAAGTTATACTCCTTTGTATTTCATAATAGTTTATATTATGCTTTTTGCCAAAATATATTTACAACAAAAAGTACTTTGGTAGAGCAGAGGATAGCGAGTTGGTGTCAACAATCCTTCAGCGGTCATGGGTTCGAATCTCGGCATGAGCGGAAAAATTTAAACTTTAACATTTTCTTCTAATTACAGCTAATAATTATATACTTCACAATTACAGATCTAAGGGAAAAAATTCCCCAACACCACCACCCCTACAGAATAAAAAAAAAATAATATTTTTTAAAAGAAGCTCTCAAGAGCATGCTTAAAATGTGCTCAGTCAAGCATGCTCAAAAGAGCATACTCTTTATGTGCTCTTGTGAGCACTTATAAATAAAAAAAAAATTGTTTGCAAAAGTATGCTCACAGTGTGCTCATATGACGCCACTCTTATGTGTGCATTTTTAGGGTAAAGTAGTGGCATCAATTTCTCTATGAAAAAGCATGCTCAATAGAGTATGCTCACCCAAAATCTGAGTATGCTCTCAACGTGCTCTTTGTCTATTAGGGTTGTATTCACATTTTGTCTCCTTTTGTAAACTTGTTTGTTGTCATTTCATCCAAATTGAAGAAAATAAATCGATAAAAATTTAAGGAATGGAATTTAACTTGAAACTTTTGTGCTACTTATTTTTGCAATTCATGGACTAAATCTTTAGTTTATTTTTTTCTTCGGGAATTTCACTTTTAAAATGATTAACACAATTTTTTATTTTATTATTATTGATATGAAAGATTGCTGCGATTAAAAAATATTGCCAAAAAAAACTTAAAATAAATTGTTGGTCACGTTCCCTTTTTCAACATCCTTACTTGTGCCAATGGCACTTCAAAATCAGACACAAAAATATTTAACATTTTAAAAGAAGAAATCAAGAAGAAATTTTTCAAATTAACCACAAAAGACTTAAAAATCTCAATTCTCAGCTTCAAATTTCATTTCATACTTGCTGCTCATTATAATCACAAGCTGATAAACACGAGCAGTGTCTCTTGTGTATTATTTGGTCATTAGTTAAATGAACTTTTCAGTTAATTACTGCAAAAAAAAGAGCAAATAAATGTGAAATAGTGATGAGCAATTAAGGTCAATGACTGTTATTTGTTTTTTTCTAGTTATGCATTTTTATTTTCTATCTCTAATTGTTTGTGATTGTGAAATAGCATTTTGGGGTTGTTCGGCTGTTATGAATATAAAAAATTTGGATTTGATCAAATCAGAATTTTTTGAAGTTAAAAATGATAAAAAAATGAAATTTTTTTTCCATTTTTCAGAAACCCAAAAGGTTTCTTAATTTCTTTTAGTCATCACTGCCAAGCGACTCCCTGAATTTTTTTATATAATTTTTTTTTCTTCTTAATTTTTTCAATTACTGCAAGCACTTAATTATCAGAAAATTAATAAGAACTGAACTATTTTCCGTCCCTTATCCGATTGTGTGTCTGATTTCGCTTTATCAAAGATTTATTTTGAAAGTTTTTTTTTTTTATTTAATTAAAGCAAAGTTATAAACACCAGACTTTGTGACAGTAAATTTGTTCGGGGTTATAGCTTGAAGCGTAACAAGTATTGATTATTTAATCTCGAGATGAGATTGAAAATCCTTGGAAAAAGTTTACAAAAAGTTTATAAAGCTATAAATTTTGTATGAACTAAGTTCTCATGGAATTATCTATTTACTGTATATATTATTCTGATGCAGAAACTGTATAATCAGAAATTCTGGTATCAAATATCATGTTAAGTAGATTGTATCAATAATTTGATAATAAATTAAGAGAATTAAGTAAAACATTTAATTATCATCGATGAAATATTGATCGGGTTTTTTGTGGGACTTGTGTGAAGTTGGAATGAAAGTTTTTTAGAATATGTTCTGTCATAATTGTGATTTTGGTGCACTGATTGAAGTTCGAAACCTAAAGTACCCAAATAACCCCATTAAGCTCTGTCGGAGAATATATAAAGTATGAATCATTGCTATCAAATTTCTATGGAATCAAAATTCTACCTAACTTAGCATGCATCAAATTTTAATATTGTATTTTCACATTTAATCGACTAAGCCTAAAAAACCACAATCCAAACTCAAACATTCAACAAACAAAATGAAAAAAAAAACTCTGCAATTTTTGAACAAAATTATCAAACCTAAATTCACAAAAATCCATCCGTAAACATTTCGAAAATCTCTCCAATTAAATTTTAAATTAAAATCACACAAAACCAATATTTAGATAACATGATACTGTTTGCTAATTTATTGAGGATGCTCACATAACTTCTCACTTCTCACTCTATAAATTTTCAAATCTATATTTGTATATTTAATGCATGATCTTGTAGGTGTGTAGTTCAATTTCTCATTGCGAAGTTGAAAGAATCAATCGAAGATAAGAATTTGATAAATTATTGCTGATGTGTGAGACATCCTCACTGTAAATTAAATTCATCTCAATTTCTTCAACATTTCGATTTTTTTCCTTTTTTTCGTTGTTATTCAGGCAAGATGTCGCAAATGAAAGAATCATTGAATTTCTTCAGAAAATCCCAAACATTTGTTTCATTCCGTTCTATTTGCTGAAACATCCTAGAGATTTCCCTCGAGGATTTATTATATCTGACAATTGAAATGCAACGAGAAATATATTTATTTTGTGGTAAACAAGCAGGTTGAAAATATATTTCTTTTATTTTTCGTCTAGGAAAAATGTTGAGAATAAATAATGGCATCAAATGTGAACTCTATAAATCTTTGAGGTTTTAACTGAACTATTGTAAGGATTCGAGGAGGATTCGTTTGAAAAACGTGAAATTTATTGCATTGAAAAAAGTTCATCTTGATAGTGCAACAGATTTTTTTGAGGGGGGCTTCTAGTGCTTGATATCTTATTTGTGGAGGGTCAATGTATAGATTTCAATTAAAGTTTTATTAAAGATTTATACAAGATATACAGATGTGTTCATTCAAAAATGTTACCGTTTTTAACGGTTAAAATTTTGAAATTTTCAAATTTTTTGTAAACACTTATACAATGAAAGAAATTTGAAAAATTTTGTTCCTCAAATTTTTGGTCTTTTCATTTTGTTTTCGTGCTCAAAAAGCATTAGAAATGATAATTTACAATGTAATGTTGCTATTGTAAACACAAAAATAAGATCCAGTGAACAAATTTGTGTCAAAAATCAAAATTTTTCATAAAATTTTTTACAATTGTTTATTTACAAACAGAAAAAAAGCGTATGGTCAAGTATGGTCGAGTATACTTTGTATGAACACATCTATATATCTTGGATTTATAACAGAAGAATTTGGTATGACCGTGACATTCATAAGATAAATTCGAACTTTTTTGTTTGGTAGTTAATTTTTTGACCGTAGTTTTATACCTTTAAAGGAACAATAATTTAAATTGGATGCTTCGGATAAGTTAATTGTCACTAAAGACCCATGATGTAAAACTTATCAAATTGATCAAAAATGATAAAAAAAATTGTAAAAAATGATGAATTGATTTTAGTTATTGAATTCTACATCCTAATTTGAGACAATACCCCAATTTTTTAATAAGTTTAACTTTTCCACGAATTAATGTTCTCTTAATTGCCAATTTTTCTCCAAACTCTCCATCAAAAATCTACAAAAAATTGAAGAAACTCATCAGACACGACAGAATTCTGACAAACTCTGATCAATCACCAAGTTCTTCAAAAATAATTTCTACCACTTGTCATACTCATACATCTGAGTTCAAACATTTAATATTGTAAATCAAATTATCATAACATTCTTTTTTCTGTGAAAATTGCTGAAAATTGTGGGAAATTTTGAGAAAAGAATTTTTTTGAATGAAAAAGTTTATTACTTTGATAGACAGTTTCTGTCTGAAGATGCTTGTTGCTTGTCTGTTTGGATTCGTCATGAAAGAAAAAAAAAATATTTTTTTTTCTGTATGTTTTGATTGATTTGAGGTAGACATGCACAGGAGGAGTGCTTGAGTAAATTGATATGATTTTGAGATTGACTTTAGAAAATATATATTTTTTTTTAAATTAAAGTTTTGATTTTTTTTCAGACTTGATTGATTAGGATTTGATGTTTAAAATAAATCTTTAATGTTTAATTTAAAACGTTTTTTTCTGCGATATTGCACTTAGTACGTTCGCTTTTTAGGGAGGAGGGAGGGGGTCTAGGATTTTGTAACAGGTCAAACAAAAGAAAAAAAAAAAATTTCATGCAAAAGACGTAACAAGGAGGGGGGAAGGGGGACTAAAAATTCCTTTTTTTTGTGCGTGACGTACTAAGTGAACGACCCTTCATCAATGTGGATGCATTTAAGATTATATTAATATTAAAATTAAATATTTTCAAAAAAAGTAAGAATCATTAAAATTATCAAAAAGTCTTTAATTGGCTATAAAAAACTGACATTAACTTATTGAAAAATCATTGATAAATCCACAAAATAAAATAAAAAAAGATTAAATTCCTCACAGTAAAACATGACACCCAACATTCCAGGTTTTTAAAAACCAATTACCAAAAACATAAATTAAATTGAATTGATACGTCATCTCGAGTGTCATACGTTTAATAAATTTTTGTGTGATTCCCACATGCATGTGTCATGAGATTATTGATTTTATATTCAGCTTACAATGTGCCAATTCTTTTACATGAGAAATTTTTCGTAAATTTTACAACTCTTACCTACATTTCAGATTACCACGAAAATAAATGAATAGCAAAAAATATATATATATTTAGAAAGTTTCCTCAAAATTCACGACAATTTTTTTTTTCATCAAAAGTTTCTACATTTTTATCAGTAAAAATTTATAATGTAATAAATTTAAATATTTCGGAAAGTATTTCAAGCATAAAATTTCATCTATTGGCCAAAAAAAGAAGATGAAATGAAAAGAAATTTGATTTTAAATCTTTCTCGAAAAAGAGAGACGCGACAGAAGAGAAAATAAAAGTTTGAGATAAAAAAGGTGAGGTATTATACAGCATCAGTATGGTAAGTGAAAGAGGCAACATTTCAGAATCAGAAACGAATGTCAAATATTTATTCACGATCCATGATTTCAATTTGTATTGATGGTGATTTTTGTGGGGGAACTGATGGTCAGTTTGTCTGATTTGTATAAAAATTTAAATACAATCAATAATTTTAAAAAATTCGAGGGTAAAAACTTGGTAAAAAACCTAAAAAATCGTAAATTTTGTTTATTTCTAAGCAGGGGCGTAGCCAGAAGGGGGTTTTAACCCCCCCTCTTTTTGGAAAATTTCTTCAATTTGCTAGAGATTTTTGAGAAAAAAATCCCAAAACCCCTCCTAAATTTTTCGTTCCATACAAAAAAATTTCAACCCCCCCCCTCAAAAAATTTCTGGCTACGCCCCTGTTTCTAAGTAAATTATTAGATCTGATAAAATTATTTAAAAATTTGGAAGTTTGAAACTTAAAATATATTTGAAAATGCGCTTAAATGAATCCTAAAACTTGAGCATTCATTTTAATCTCTTGTTGTTATTTATTTCAATTTCAAGAAGCAATTTGATACTGTCAGCATTGTGTCTGCTAATTCCTTTTATTTTACATTGTCAATAATTTTTGATCGAATGCTAAATTCGATACTTAAACGGTAATTTAAATACTCAAAACATTGTTGAATTAGCAACTAATCTATTTACATGAACTGGCTCCTAATAGCACAATGCTTGTTAAAATAAAATAGACTCAGCAATTAATGAATTCGCTGGATTGTTATTTACCTGAGTACAAAAATTTTTCAGTAAATTCCACTTCATTTAACGTTTTAATTTTCCAAATAATTCAACAAATTGAAAACCTTTTCAATTCACAATGGATTGCCAATTATTCGCTGAAAATTGAACAAAAAAAAAGTTTGAAGTGCGGTGCTGCATTTTTCATGTATGAACAGTTCACAAAAGAGTTTATGTGAAATTTGAACGTTCACAGTGGATTGCGGTTTTATTAACAAACGCGATAAACAACAACGAGATGGAGTGAAAAATACTTTTTTTTACACCACATTAGCCACAATGTAACGCGAAGTTTAAAATTTTTTATGGGTTTTATGATGATTTAAGGAAGCATGAAGTTTGATGCATTTGAGTAATTTGAAGAGAAAAGTTTGATGTTTTCATGTTAAAAATGTAAAAAATTAAATTGAAAATTATTCAAATTTTGAAAATTTGACAAAATAGATTTGAGGTCAAAAAACTTAATTTTAAAAACTTTTAATAAGAAAACCTTTAAAAACTGCGTTCAAAATCCCTCAAAACTCACCAAACTCCTTCGTTATTACATTTCTTTCTCGTTTTCAAAAATCTCCCGTGATTTGCTTCAGTTTTCATCATCTTTCCTCAACTGTCACTAAAAGCGCAATTTGCAATATTATTAGAACCATAAAAAAAACTTCCATTCGTTGACACGAAAAATTTTCCTCGCATTGATGATCTTTTTTTTCACCCCACAACAAAAATGTCGACTGATGTTTAAATGCAAATTTCACAAAAATTGGAAAAATAAATAAATAAGTGAAAAAGAAAAACGGAGAGCGTAGAAATGAGATAGAAAATGAAAATATTGACTTACAACTTTTATTTTTCTGCTTTACTTTTTTTTTTATTGAAACAAAATCAAGCTATAGATTCAAGTTTGAATTGGGAAATAACAAAAATTCACAATATTGTTACTATGTAAATGCTTATTTGTTTGGTTCAAATCAACACGAATGATTTTGAAAATGAATGAATATCTCATCGAATGAAAGGATCAATTGCTTCCATAGGAAAACCTCAATATGTGAAGTTGATGGCAAATAGAAAATGGAAGGACGTCAAGTTTGTTGAATGTTTTGTTTTTGGTGAATTTTGTTTGTAAAATGTGTTCAGAATTGTTGCAAAAATTTGTTTTGGAACACGAATTCACGCAACTTTAAAATTAATTTAAGTAACTTTTTAAAAAAGTTGAATATTTTTTTCAAAACTACTTTTCAAAATTCAAAAATTTTATATTTATTTTTAAAAAATTTGAAATTGAAAATATATTTTTATACCTACCTAAATGAGTTCTTTTATTCGAATTTAAAAAAAAAATTTTGAAATATTTTACATTAAAAATAATTCAACTTTAGAAAGAATAAGAAACTTTAGTTTTACCTAAAAATTAGGATTCGTTCACTTATTACGTCCGATGTTTAAGGGGTGAGGGGGAGGGGGTCTGTGATTGTGTGACAGTTTTAAACAATATAATATTTTTGCATGAAGATTTTGTGACAGAGATTGAGATTGAGAACCATATGATTAGTGATAAAAAGTGTCCAATTTATCAAAGGGCATTGAAAGCAACAAAACAACAAATTCAGATGTAATGTCATTATCTTAGAACTTCTTGATTCAATTTCGGTTAATAATTTTTTTGGATGTAGTGCAATAGTTTTTTTTAATTTCAGACATAATAAAAGCCAATGTTTGGCGCTTTTTTGAAAAAAAGAGGGGGGAGGGGGTCTAAAAATTCAAGTTTTTGATGGACGTCGTAAGTGAACGGCCCCTTATTTGTCTCCAATATTTTTTCTATTTAATTTTGAAATCAAATTCATTATTTCTTATGTTCCAAACTTAATTTTGTTAATAAAATTTCTATAAATAATTTTTCAATGTTTAAATCACAAACAATCTCACAATTCTTCAAAAAATCAAATTAAAATTTCCGCTTGAAGTCATTTCCCTGTTGGCTCAGCATATTGCAAGCAGCAACCAGAACTATACTTTCGAATGAACATGAAATTGCTAAAATACTTCGGGATTCTTTTGATCACTACACGTGTACCTTTCCAAATGAAAACGAAAATGAAAATTTATTCATTCCATACCATTCATAAGTGTATTCATGAAAATGCATCTACATACGTACATTTGGGCTATATTTTTGAACACAAAAGAATAATTTCCCATAAGTACATTCGATTCACAGATTTTCATTTTTTTTTAAGTTTAAATTTTTCTTTTCATTCCATATGTGTATTCATGTTAAAGAATCCAACTTCCTTTATTCCCATTTTTTTTTTCATGAAAAGAAAAATTCTTTTGAGAATCAGCAGTGATTAAGATATTGACAAAAAAAAAGCTTTTATGTTTTCAGATTTAAAAGTGCTTATGTTGAGAACACATCTTTAAAATTTAAATAAACTCACAAAATTTAAGGTTGACTACACCTTTATGATGTCATTTTTATTCAATAAATTCAATGACATAAAAGGAACAGATATGAAATGGCATTTTTATTCAAATGGATCTTCTTTTTTTGTGGTGATAAATTGTGGAAATGCTTTCGAATTTAGAATTAATTTTGAAGTTTTCTTATTGAATTTGTATGTACGTATAAAAGGGTGTCTTAATCTATCATCTGGTATGGATTGTTAGACGATCTTGGTTGTTTTTATGTGCAATTTTTAAGATGTGATACTTGTGGGTTATCGTGGAACATCATTCTACTCAAATCAATTTTATTTATAGAATTTAAAACCCTAGTTTTACGGGAAAAAATCTTCATTAAATTTAAATTGAAATATTTTCACATTTGTTAATTGGTTCTAATCCTTTAATATTTGACAACGAACAATAATATTAAACAAAATTCAAATTTTCACATCTAAAATCTTTTAAAACATACAAAATCTTAGCAATCAATAATAATATCAGTTTCTATTCATAAAATTTCATCAACAATAAACGTTTTGTAAATCCTCGTAGGCTTAGTCATTTATCTGGTATTAATAAGTTATCGAATATCAAAATATATCCTACAATTCGTATCATAAGATTTTTCATTAAGCTTTTCTTTTCCCAAACCGTAAAAAGGTGAGAAAAAAAATTTAAGGAATTTTTATCAAAATACATCGATAAAATTGAAGATATTGTATTGTGTATGACATAGTCTAGAATATTACACACGAGAATCCCAATATATGCCTAAACTCATTCATTGACAAAAAATACATTGTGTAAAATGAGACTGTGTTCATTGTTGCTTTTTATCAATAGATAAACTACACAATAGCGAAATTGTGATATAAAACCGATATTCAGCCAAAAATACATTGGAGATTTTCGGTGTTAAAAAAGTTTGAACCTTATTTTGTGTTTTTTTGGGGATTGTTTGTAAATGATGTGGATTATGAAATTTAAACATTTTCAAACAGAAATATGATAAAATTTTTTTGGAGGATCTTTCAAAATATTTAATGTCTTGAAAAAAAGAAAATTTTGACCTAATTTACGAACAAACCTACTTTGTGGATCATTCGTTTATGATGTGCATTAAAATTTGAATTTTTGAACTTCTCCTCTACTTCTTTCACAAAATTTTCAAACAAAAAGAATCCATATGTAAAATACTGTTACACAACCTCAGATCCATGTCTCCTCTTAAATGTAAGACGTCATGAGTGAATAATCCCTTACGTTTATCGAAGATAAATTGGATTTAAAAATGTAACGATAAATTTGAGCCCATTTTAACACACAAAGAAAATTCAATTTTTCCTCATTTTTATCTCTATTTATATCGGTATGTCGTGTACATGTTCACACTCGTTGTTGATGGAAATATGAAAAAAATTTAAATAAATTACGGTTTTGAGAGCTTTACACATCTCTATGATAGAAAGAGAGAAAAAAGTACGAGCATATCATATTTGATTAGAGTTTCCATGAGCAACCACACTCCATCGATATATATCATATGACATACGCACAAAGAGTATATATTTAAAAATATACATTACGTGAGAAACAATTTAACTTCCTCTATGCTTAATGTTGAATAAGAAAAATTCTTTTTGATCGGATATTCAGGATTAGTAGATCAGGTGTGGAAATGAATATCAAAAAAATTTTATATGTTTTGTATGTGCTTACAATAAATAGGAATACAAGGGGTCCTCGATTTGAACAGTTGTTTTGTTCCAAAATTTTTTGTTCAAATCGAATTCATTCAAATCGAAATAACATAAAAAATGACCGTTTAAAGCGAAAATTTGAATTTTTGTATGGGAAATTTTTGGTTATTCAAATCGAAACAATTCAAATTGAATCTGTTCAAATCGAGGACCCCCTATATTTTTAGAAAATTTGTATTTATTGTCATGTCTTTAGGTTTATATATATTTGTCTCTCAGTTTGTTTGTCAACTTTTGCATTTTTATACCTGAGAGTATTAACAAAATATCTGTAGAAATTCTAAATAAAAAAAATTAAAAAATTAAAATATTTTTATTAAACCTACATACATTCATTAAAACTATTAATTCATCATATGATCTGATATTTCTTGGATACCATTGAGACAGGGGCGTAGCCAAAAGTTTTTTGAGGGGGGGGGGGATTGAAATTTTTTGTATGGAACGAAAACTTTAGGGGGGTTTTGGGATTTTTCCTAAAAAACCCTAGCAAATTGAAGAAATTTCCCAAAAAGAGGGGGGTTAAAAAAAACAACAACCCCCTTGACTACGCCCCTGCATTGAGAAGTTTTCTTTCACCTGATAAGAAAGAACCTCAAGAAGTTTTGATGAAAATTTTAAAATCATGTTAGGAATAAATTTAAAATTTTTATTTTTTACTTATTTACAATATAATGCATGAAGTTTTGTGATTGCAATTGAATGTTAATATCCAATATTTGAATAAAATAAAAAATACAAAAACTGAACGATCTTCCCCAAAACCATCCATCGTGGCACCCATTTTCTAAAACATAATGCACCTGAATATGTATGTTCTGATGCTAAATGATTTATTTTATTCCCTCACAACGTAAACAAGATTTTCAATTCTTGTATTTTTTTTTTGTTGTCTCCGAAGACACATCAAGACATTTTTCACGTTTCCTTCATCCACCTTTTAGAGCTTATTGAATAAGCATGATAAGTGTCAAAAAAATTCTTTTTTTTCTACTTCTTATTTCTCACATCCGTTTTGATTTGTTGTAAATACATTTATATACCCTCGGCGTCGGAATACATACATCAGACACATTTCCCAAAGATTGATTGTAAGCTTATGAAGGCGTTAAATTTGCTTCTCTATTGATGATCATTGAAACGAGAAATATTTATTTTTTTTTATTCTCCTGGTTTGAAGGAGAAACTTTCGCATTTGGTAACGACAAAACATTTACTCAGGGGGAAAATTGATCGAATGAAATGAGTTTGATGAGGTAATTTGAGAATTGGAATATGGGTTTAAAAGGAATTAAGTCATCTTGGTAAAAAATTGTTCAAATTTGAAAATTGGTTGTTTTTGTTGAAAAATTAGATCATCTAGGAAAATTTTAGTAATTTTGGAAAGAATTTTGTGTGGAAATGCATTGTGATTTTTAGGGCAAAATTTGGTCATCTAGATCAAATTCTATCATCTCGGTTAAAAAATCCATAATCTTGATAAACTTTATGTCATCTTGGCAAAAAAATTCTATCATCTCAGTAAAAATTAAACCATCTCAGTAAAAAAACCTATCAAGATATCCTTCCCCCTGGATTTACTAAGAACTCCAAACCATTACTATCTTCTTCAGGCAGTATGTCTTCTAACCACCTGTGCATTTGAGTTTGAGAGATAATTGAATGAGAAACAAAGTTTTCAATTATTTTCAATAAAATCTTCTTCTTCAAAATAATAAAAGTAATAAAAGATGGAAGCTTAACAAAGTTTTTGAAATGAAATAATTTTTGATTAGGTTACCACATACAAAAAACTTACACTTGGATGCTCTTTGGTTGATAACATTTTTCTTTTGTTCTTGTCTGTTACTGAGGTGCAAAATGATAATGCATAAAATCGATTCCAAAAGCTTTCTTTTGTTACACATCAGAAACTTTTCTGTTGTTCTTGCTTGAAAGGTATTGGAAATGTTATTTGTGAAATTGCAATTGCTACAGAAAAAATGTTGAAAAACAATTTTGTATGAAATGAATATTGTAGAAAAGGAAGAAAAAGTTTGATGAAGAAAAAATATTGGAATTGTCATTACAATTAACAAATGAAGTGTAAATAATTAAAAAGAGCTTCGAGGGAAAATGTTGTTGATTTTTTGCGAATTTGTAGGTGTAAATAAGATGAAGTGGAAAATAAAATGAAGGTAATTTGTAATTGCTGCAATTAAATTGAGACTGTTGTGGAAAATATTTGCTTTAGTTCTATACAATTTAGATCCATGGGTGCAATGAGTTACCTCGCTAAAAGGATGATTCCAAGTGAATCAACTATCGATCGAAAAGAACAACAAATTTCATCTTAATGCCAATTAAAATCTACAATATCTCATTCATCAGCAAATAAACATTTTAAATATTTCTTCCCAACATAAGACAATGAGAGCTTTTTCCGTTATTTTTCAGAAATTTTGAATTTTTCTGAATTTTTTCGAGTGTGTTCAGTAAAAGTATATTTTTGTTCGAGAAATCGAAATTTTAAAATTAATTGATATTAAGCTAATTAAGAAAATTTACTAATCAAAAATGATTGTAAATTATTTAATTTCAATCAACAAATACAAATCATTCCATTAAACTGTTGAATATTTTGAGATTAAGTCAAAATTTGAGATCAAAATTTTTTAGAAAAATCTAAACAAAAAATTTTCGAACAAAAGCTTTCCCGCATTCAAAAATAGAGTATCAAAATATCGAAAATAAAGCACCATTGTTCTATGTTGGATTTCTTCCTATTTGTGTCAAGAAATCCTCATAATCTATCCAAATCTTCTTTCAAGCTTTTAAACAGAACATAAACATCTTATTAAAATGTGATGATGTCTGCTTAAAAAGAGGCATTCGAGTTTTTAAGAATTTCATCTCATTAAAAGTCATCAAAGAGAAAATTATGCTTTAAATCTGTGAAAAAAGGCTGAAGGAGTGGAAATGTAGAAAGTTTTTTTTTTGTTTTTCTATAAGAGGCTTTTTAGGGTGTGTTTAGAAATTAAGGTTTAGGATATGAAATGAAAATGTAGGATCTGGTAATATTTAAAGGAAAAAATCTACTTGAAATTTAGTTAAAGCATTTTTAAAAGGCAAAGAACTTTTTTCATGTGAAATGTCATTAATTAATTTTGTGGTCAAGTATTGAATTTACATGTCAACAATCCCGAAATTAATTTGATATAAATCCGAAAACTTTGAAATTTTTACATGCTTTTTTAAATGGCGCTATTCAAGTTTTAAATCTTAGTTATTGCTAAAAATACAGGAAATATCAGAAGTTTTGGGAAATTAATGCGGAAACAGAAATATAATTTTATATTTTTATAGGGAATGTTTCTGAGAATTAGAGACTAGTTCTTTTTAAATACTTACTTTTGATCAACCTAAATGCATGGGATGTATAATAAGTGAAAGATATGTATGTGTAAATGACATTCCTTTCAAAGGCTAATCCTTCGAAAAGTGTTATTAATGTTAAACATTAATTTGCACCTTTTGTTTAAATACAAATATTTAAATGAAATAAAGTATAAAACTATCATTTAATCCCTAATAACTATTCCAGTATTTGAGTGATCTCATGAGCTTCATAACTCTATTTAAAAGATACACTATTCACAAATGACCCCCTTTGGAAAAATTCTCATTTCTTAAGGGGCCGTTCACTTATTACGTAATGCTTTGAGAGAGAAGGATGGAGGGGGGAGGGGTGGTTTCGAGAGTTTATAACAAAATATTGTTCTCACACGTGATTCTTTTGTTAAAAACGGACGGAGGGAGGGGATAAAAAAACCCGAATTTCAGCGTTTTATAATAAGTGAACGGCCCCTAAGACGTTTTTATGTTGCTAAGGGAGTGAAATTTTCGTAAAATCGCCATAAAAATAAAAAGGTTCGCACAAATTTTCCTTGATTTTTTTGTTTGTTTGTTGTATGTTTCTTAAGAAATAAAAAAATCTCCTTTACATCCTATTAAACAAACATAGTTAGGATATATATGAAATTAAATAAAAAGGATGTGTTATAAACATAAAATAGAATTTGAAAATGAAACATTTTTTTTGTGTTGTATGTTTCAGCATAAACTTTACATTCATTTAGATAAAAGGATTGCTCAATATCTGTTTATATACATGACACCATAAAGTTCAATTGAAATTCCGACAAATAAAATAAAAACACACGATCTTAAATGTATTTTATTTTATTTTTTGTTGAAAGAAAGAACATGAAAAAAATTGAGATTCCAAAAAGTTTTTCATTTTGACCCTTTTGCAAAAAGAAATAATTCCAAAGAAGCGAAACAAATCTCTGTTTTGTACACACATACATAAGATATAAGATATAAGATTGATGATCTTGATCGCTCTTTAAAGTCATTTCCTTATTCCCTCTTTAGTTTGAAGATAAAAAACAAATAAAAAGGATGGTAAAGAGAAAAGTTTCAGTTTCTGTTTTTTGGGGTTCATTGAGAGATGAAAAGCATCTAAGTTTACATACATGACAAACAATCGATTCAATTTTTAAGTATTTTGTTTGGATCTATTTTATTGAATGTTTATTTGCTAAACTTGAAAGTTTTAGAAAGAGAATGTTTTATTTGTGTGGTCATATGTCATGTTTGCTGGGAAAATGTAGAGTATTTCAATATTAATGACGTCAATATATGTTTAAGAATTATTTATTAGAGCTTTTTGTATCCAAAAGATTATTGATTGATGCATATGAATGAATTTTGATCCATATTCTAATAGTGCTTTTTTGGTACATAACTTGTCGATGTTTAAAACTTTAAACAGCCAAATTTTATTTTATTAATTTAACTAATATCTATAAGGGGCCGTTCACTTAGTACGTTAGCATTTTAAGGAGGAGGGGGGGGGGAGGGGGTTTGAAAATTTTAATTTAAAATTTAGGTTTTTGTAATATTCAGTTCATATGAATTTAGTTTTTGTACGTTAAAAAGAGTTATTTAAGATTTTTTTTTTCAATACATAGATATTTTTTATAAAGTAAAGTTTATTTTGGATTTGAAAATCTTATCCTAATAGGTAAATTTTATAAATTGGAAAATATTTAGAACGTTCAAGGTGGGGGTTGACAATTTGTAACCATGCATAACAAGGTGGGAGGGGGGTCTAAAAAGTTATTTTTTTGCGTAACGTACTAAGTAAACGACACCTAATGCCTTCATTTTTTTGAAAATTTAAATTTTCATCAAACGGTCATTTATTACATCTTATACCCAGTCGTTGGGGTTTCTTACTTTTCATACTTTTTTTAGGGAATAAAGATTTCGAGGCAAAACGCAATTACAAACCGAATAACGTTTTTTTCCATACAAAAAAAAAATAGACCTTACAGAAAAAATTTTAGCTATGACCTCGACATTCGTTGTCATAAATTAATTTAAAAAATAATTCCAACTTACCTAAAATTCCCTAAAAATATTCAATATCACTATAAGTACACCCAAACACACACAAACAAGACAAAATGCTATCCCTCACAAAGCCTCAATCTAAATTCTGTTTGGACATGGCAACTAAGAAAGAATCAACGAGAACACAGAATAATAAAATTGAATCGTAAATTTCTACAGAACTGTTTTTTGTCGAGATATCTTTTTGATCACTTTCGCTTGTCCTTCTCTCGAAATGGCATTTCATATGTGTAGTCATGTTTTTATAAGGAACGGTCATAAAATAACAACACATACACACAAAAAAAATGTGTACATAATACTTAAGTAATGCATAAGTATGAGCGAGTGAGAATGAATAAAATGAGTAAAATGACAGGGGCAAAGAGGAAATGATGCTAAAAAAGAAAATGTCATAAAATAATTTTTTTTTTCATGTTGATACAAGCTATTTAAACTTTATAAAAAAAGGCGAAGAATTGAAGAGAAAAAAATGTGACTTTGATGATGACAAGAAAGGAGGGAAAAAGAGAGAAAAAAATCTTCATAAATTTTTATCATCAAATGATGACAGATTTAATCTCCATTGATATGAATGCAAGTTTAAATAAACGATTTTCTGATTTCTTTTTATTACTCACAATGATATTCGCTTATGTAACATAAAAGAACTCAAGTATCACATTAAAATGGAATAAAAAATGAATTATGTAATTTATATTGGAACAGCAAAAAAGGAGATCATTTTATCATGTCATAGATACTGAAAATGTTTGGATAGCTTTCAGTTTCGGAAACATGGGTATTGAGAATATAGTATTACAGCGGTTGCATAATTCATATATAAATTTGATTATTAATAGATAATGCAAAGATATAATTTTTTAGATATCCTTCTTCATTTTAATACGTACATTTGCTGACGTTGCATTAATATTCATTTTGAGCTGTAGATATCCGTATTTAGGGGGATATTGACTAAGGTAGAATTCGAAATTTTGAAATTTTTTATTTTATTAGGTATTATTTTTTGCAATTTTAAGACGCCCGAAATTTATTTTTTGAAATTTATTGCAAAAATTTTCAAAATATAAGATTTAATTTTTTAAGAATTTTAAATTAAATTTCACTTGAATCAAATCAATTTTTTCAGATAATTTCAATTATTATGAATACCCTTCAAAAGTTTATGAATTAAAAAAATTTAAAATTTGCATAAGTATTTGTCAATTTTATCTCTTGAAAATATTAAATTCTATTAAATTAATTTTCTTAAATTTTAACCAAATTTTCTTAATGTTTGAAATCAAATTTTACCAATTTCCTTAACTTAACAAAACGTCTTTGTCAAATTATATCCACATCCCCCTTTTCATCCCGTACTTACATTATTTTTTTCACAAATCAATTCCGTTCTCTTTTTCATCGTCATCATCATCAAAGTTTTACGGAAACCTCATCAATTTCCAATATGCTTTAACCCACATATGGACGGAAATAAGAAGATTACATCAGAAAGAATGAAAGAAAGAGCTACGTGCAAAGGTCTCAGTATTATTAAATTGACTGATATTGAACATTTTGGATTTAGTTTCTTATTTTTTCGTAGATATTCAGACATTATAAATACATATAATATTCAAAGCATGAATTCATCACATAAATATAGAATTTGTCATGATATTATTACATTTATCTACTAGTTGATATATACTTTATGTATTTTGATTGAAAAAGATACAAAATAAATTAAAATATAAACGTGAAGGTATGATACATATGGGAATATTCATATGTTCATCATGACTAGACAGAAACATGACAGGATGAGTTTGTAGATGAAATAAATAAAAGAAAGAAATTGATGTCAAGGATGTGATGTTTTTTGCAAGAATTTTGGGATATTTTGGATTATTTTGAGATAATTTAGAGATGTTTAGTCTGAATTTCAAATTTATTCGCCAATACCCTACCCTTTAGTTTAGGTCATTCACAAACGACGCCCGATGTTAATACCAATTTTAAAAAAAAAAAATAATTACTTGGAATTCTATCTTTATCAGTTTTTAACCATCCCCCACCCCCTTTGGATGTCATCCTTGGACGACATCTAACAAAATCATAAAAATTATCCAACCAACCCTAAATAATCCCCATACCCATACATCCCCCAAAAACACACCAAAAAAATCCATTTCATATGAAATATTAAATAACAAGAATGAAATGTCACTTAAAATAAGAGTAAGTTCATACTTCGTCTTACTCCTTTTATAAGGTAAGAATAGCACACATAAAAACGTGAAGCATGTGTTACCGTATCATAAATATTTAATCATCAAAACAACTTAAAAAACACAAATGGATTTCTTCGTCTTTATCATCCTGTCGTGTTTACAACTTACCACATGCAATAGCAATGCTGAATTGTTGTTGTTAAGTGTAATGTTTGCTCTTTTCATTTAGGCATATTTTCATGATAAATTAGCAAATTGGTTTCGATGGTTTTTGAGATTTGTAATTTTTGGAAAGATTGTTGAGAACATTGCAAAGTAATTTTAAATTTTTATATGTTTTAATATTTTATTTGTATTTTAGGGTGTTTTATTTCAATTTTGTTTATGAACTTTCCAAGGATATTTATGAGATATCTATTTTAAGATGTATACTTCAAAATAAATTCTCATTTTTTTTTCAAAATATTTCATTCATGTCAACATCTAGTCAACAAAAAAAAATCACTCATCCGGTTATGAAAAAGTCTTTTAAAGGTTGCAAAAAAAAAAATTTGAGTGATTTGTTTTCGAAATTTTCTTCCAAGAATCATAAAATTAGAAATTTTCATCAAAATTCAATATTTGAATTACGATTTAAAAATTCTCTTTTTATTCTAAAATAATATTCATTTATTCATAAAAATCTTCACGAACTGATTTTTTTCTGGATTTGATTCCCTAATCCCTCAAAATTATACATCCCCAAAAAAATCCCTTACACATGCCATTTGTCATTTAAATAAATTACTTCCTCATATTATGTTCCTTAATATACAAATTTGTAAGCATTAAAATCTCTCTCAGTTAATAAGGCCACTGTTTATTACAACCATATTTAATGTTTCCTCATGACAGCAAAAATATTTTTTTAGCATACAGCAGCGATTTAAATATAAAATTACTTGAAATTATTCATTTCTTTCGAATCAAATCTTTTTCTTAAACAATATTCATTTCATGCAAAAATAAAAACTTTTTTCTTCATTTTTTTTTTCTTCTTATTTTAATAGAACATGCAAAGCTTTTCTTCTCATTCATTCATCCCTTTTATTTCGGATAAATTTCTTTCTCTTTTGTATTTTTGTGCTTTTTATGCAGGACATTCAGTTTTTGCTTACGATTTGTCCGGTTGTCAGTCAGTCTCTCAGTTTATTATTTTAAATGATCGATTTTAAAGAAATTTAAAACTTTTTTTTAAAAGCATTTGTTTTTAATTTTAAAGAAAAAAAAATTTAATTATTTTTAAAGCTGTTCTACTTTTTGGACTAAAATCCTGACTAAAATCTAAAAATAAAAAGCTTAGTAAAAAAATTAAAGATCACCAAATCTTCAACTAACAAAAAGTGCGCCCTAATCACCAAAAATTGACCACACCTTTCCTACTTCTCCTTGTATGCATGGATATTGTACAGAGCGCAAAAAACTTTTTCCTTCGCTTTTGTTTATCTTCAGCAATAATTTTACTGAAAATATGATTTTTTATCATCACATTGTTCCCTTCTTGGTATATATTTTTGGAGTCATTGAGAGAGAAAATTAATGTAGAAAAAGTATTCTTATGTGTGTGTAGGATGACTCTGGCGCTTTTATATGCATAACAAAAGAAAAGTATCTTGAAGGGGTTTTTTAATTTCCCTGTGAGTTTTGTTTAAACATTAAACAATTCTAGGAAGTAAAAATTTACATAAAAATACAAGTAAATGTTAAATAATTTGCAGCTAGATACCCAATGGTTCTTAGGAAAGTTGAGGAAAAATATTTTGATGTTTTTAATGAGGTTTACTTTGAAATTTATGAAAAATTCATAAAATGGTGGAATTTTAATTAAATCAGGAAATTTAAATTTGTATTCGAGAGTCCACAAACCGCAGAGTCTGATGGAGTCAGAAACTCATTTTTGATATTTTTTAATGCGAATCTGAAAAGAAAGAAATTTGGAGCTGTAAAGTTATAAAATCAGAACAAGGAGCCGTTCACTTAACTGATTAAATTGACCAAAAATGATCAAAATTGAGCAACAAAAATGATCATTAATCAGGCCATTAATTGATTCTACACCCGGCCTAGCATTTTACGCCAAAATAAACTTTTTGACCCTCCTTCCTCTTTTTTTACGATTTTTGTGTAATTTTTTTTTTTTTGTTTTTCCTAGTACAAAATCAGAAGCCTCCTAACCTCAAAAAATCAATCCAACTAAATGAATATCCTTTTAAAGCTCTACGCTAGTATTTCCCAGTTAAAAATTACAAAACACCAAAAACCATTAAACTCAACCCAAAAAGTAGAACAAAATGCATTCATTACATCAATAATTGCACTTAAAACAGTACTAGCTACAAAAAACATTAAAAATTAAAGTGTAAGTTTTTCCTCTATCCATTCTTATCAGTAATATAAATTAAAACCATTCAGCACAGAATTCTATGGCAAGGTTGAAGTACAAACAAAAAAAGAATAAAAAAATATTTCAAAAACTTGGAATTTCAATTATTTGTATGAAAACTTTTCTTCATTATGATATCATCCAGTTACAGTGAATGAATATAATGAACCTACAGCAATGATGATGATGATGATGAATCACCAGAACTGTAATGAATAAGAAGATTGAAATATCCTTTTACATCTTAAGGCAATATATTTATGAGCTAAAAAGAGTTTATAAGAAGGATTGTAAGCTCAACGATATCATTATCCATGATTGACCATAAACAATATGGAAAATGTTCATAAATGTAATCGTTATGACCAATTTTATATGATATATTGTGTGGATACACAATGGGACACAGTACATGAAAACGGATTTATTTGAAAGAAAATTTACTGAGCGAGAGTAAATTGTATATATCCATGTATTATGATCGATACACTGAATTGCTGAGTTTACCATTGTTCTCAATATGATGAAGTGTGCTTGAGGATTCTTAGTTGATTTTTTTTTTTTTTTTGATGTCTGTTTGACTGACTAAGTTTCAGTTTAGTTGCATGTTGGATTTTAAGTTTGACTGCTTGAAAATCTCAAATTCTGGTTGGGGGCCGTTCACACAGTACGTTACGCAAAAAAATGACTTTTTAGACCCCCCTTCCCCCCCTCGTTACGCTTTTTGTATAAAATTTAATCTGTTACAAAATCTTAGACCCCCCTCCCCCCTAAAAAGCGAACGTACTAAGTGAACGGCCCCTTGTCTGTCAGTCTGATTATTTGTCAGTTTGTAAGTATTTTTGATGGAAAATCTCTGCAGCTATTTTCAATCATACCAAAACTCTCAAAATTTTACCACATCGAAAATCAATTCTTGATGAGAAATTTTCCACAAAAATCACTTCAAAAGCTGCAATTTTGCAATAGAAACAAAATCACTCAGCTTTAATAACATTAATTCCACACAATAGCAGTCATTTCACTCACAAAAATATTCCATTATTCACTTGAAAATCGTTTGCACATTAAGACATAATGAAGGTATAATGAGGTAAAAAAGCAAACATAATCTTGTTTAATATCACTAACGAACGAGCATGCAATGAATTAACAACACATCAGCTATTAAGTTGCATTGACGAGAGTGAATGAATACATTGGAAAATTATGTATTGAAAGGATTCAACACATGAAAACTGAGGTTCGAATATCAGTGATGAAAAGTGCTTCATTGTGAGGAATTAAATTCTGTTCGATAACTTTAAATTCTTTAAATTCTCAATAACATGAGAAAATCGTTTCAACTAGATTAAGATCATATTAGAACTGATTATTTTTATTTTTTTTTCTCATTCCATTTCCTTATGAGTATTGATGCACATACAAAATCATCTAGACTTGATTTTTTTTCTCATTTTTTTTTCTATTCACATAGCTTTATCACAAAAATGAACTTTTTATGCATGCAATCATAGCGAGTAAGTGAAATAAAAAGAATGAAAATAATTTCCATCTATGGGGTTGTTTGAATTTTACGGAACGCATTGACAATGATTTTTAGGATCTTATACTTCGATTGCCCCAAATTTACAATCTAAACTTTTTCATTTTTTTTTCTTAATTTCACCAAAATTTGCGGAAAACTAACATTTTGATTTATAAAAAAAAAAATCCTAGCGATCAAAATGTCTAAAAATTATAAAAAATTCACACACTAATTGAACTCCTCACATAATGCACATCATATCATATTTACATCACAAACTGGTTTGTAAAAGAGCGAAAAAAAGAAAGATTCCAACACGATGGCACCAAACACACCATCAAGGATAATCGTGAATAGGAAATGACATATGTGAAATTCTAAATGAAGATTGTCAAGTATGTAATCGAGAAATGGTGTGTTGTTGTGCAAAATGAGAAAAAGAAGAAAAATCCTGAATGAAAATTTTTTATTCACATTCGTGCACTTCATCACGATGATGCCTTTAAGCATTGAAAAAGGTTCCGCACAGATATTTTTTTTTTCATCTTCTTTCTTCCGCTGTTTTGAGTATGAATTATCATTGCAGTGTGAATTGAGGGAATGGATGTGTGATATGGATATAGATGTAGGTGGAAGATAATTTTTAAGTTTTGTCACAATGCTTTAGGATTTGAAGGATATGTAAGGGATGGATCGAATAACATTGAAGATTTTGTTGTTTTTGCTAAATTTGATCTTAATGCTTTGAATTTTAAAATTCTTGGAATCAACATTGGGGGGCTGTTTACTAATTACTTTAGTCAAAATCTTAGATTTTTACAACACCCCCCACCTCACTAAATCTTCATACAAAAAAATTCTATTATTTAAAACTGTCACACAATCTCAGACAGACTCCCCCCCTAATAATTGGACATCATAAGTGAACGACCCCTTAGCTTTACAAAAAAAAAAAAATCAAATTTTTAGTTAAAATCTCTTTTAACAAGGCTGGAATTCAAAAATTTCCTAGAAAGCTTAAAGTTTCCTGACAAAGCAATTTTAAGTAATAATACTGCATTAAATTTAGAACAATCACAAAATGTGTTCAGTTTCTATCATTTATAAGTTCCTTTAAAAATGTTTACTTTCTCATTGCGGGCAGGAAAAGATGATGCAACATTATTTATAAGCGAGAAAAATCCTTCCTTCGTTTTCCTTCCTTCACTCATTCATTCATTCGTTCATTCCCTTATTTTTTTCAGTCTTTAACTTTCCAGCATTTCATGTACAAATGATATTTCTGTTTATGTTATGTAGCTTTTCTTGTTATTGCAAAAAAGCAAAAGCTTCTCCCTCACAAATATATTTTTCCCTTCTCGCTTGCTTGTTGTTCACTTCTTGCTTTGCCCGCCATAGCAACATAGTCACGAAAGAGCGAGGAAATCGCTTAATGCTGTTTAACATCAAAATGTTAAATTTATGCTTCTGTAATCTGTTACACTTTTTGTCAGTTCGTGACTTAAGATGCTTTCTGCTTTACGCCAAACAAACATGCAGTGACTTACCATTTTTTTCTCTTGCTTTCCTTCTGTCTGTTCTGTTTCTTACTCGGTTCTTGTTCTCTATATATTAAGCATATATGTTTGTAAAATGTACAACCAAGCGAATTTCTTTCTCTTCATTCAAATTGTTACGATGTTAATAAAAATACAGATTCTATAATTTTTTTTATTAAGATACAGACAGAAACAGCAACAGTGAAATAATTCATAAAATTTGAGTTCATTTATTTTCTGTTTCAATTTTTCTATGTTTTGGCTGTGAATTTTTAAGGAAACTTTATTAGAAATTTTTTTATATGTCAGTTCAATCGTGAAACTTAGGCTTAAGGTACCAAAAATTTGATTTTTGAACGCTAAATTTTAAACTATAAATATCTGTTGCTTATACTTTTCTTTTTTCTTTACATTTTTCATTACTCCAATTGATACTTCTACCCACGACACTTACAAAATTTACGACAACCAATGCAGACAACTAGACATACAAACAAACATATTCAGACAATTTAAACAAAATCGAAATAGAAAAGGATGAAAGAAAGTCAATTGCTCGTAACAATATTTTATGTTCATCCAATCTTAATAATATATTTTCACTTGTCTGTCTCATGTAAATAACAAAGAAACGGTTAATAACAATAATAATAAGGGTTGTATACAAATTTTATGACGCAAATTTTCATTCATTTTGTTATATACTGGGGGACCTCGATTTGAGTAATTGTTTGGTTCCGGAAAAAATCTACTCAAATCGAATTTACTCAAATCGAAATGTATGGAAAATGACCGTTAAAAAAAGAAAATTTGAATTTTTGTATGGGAGCACTTTAGTTACTCAAATCGAAATTACTCAAATCGAAGTTACTCAAATCGAGGTCCCCCAGTACTGTATGTATTTTTTGGCAAGACTCAGCAAAAATTAAAAAAAAATTGATTTTTGTCTTTAAATCTTTTGATGAATTATATTTTAGATCAATTTACTAAATGTATTTTAACAACAAGAATAATTCGATATTTTGATGCAAAATAAGGTAACTAGTATAAACAAAATATTTATATTAAAACTATTTTGTTGAAAATTTCTCATCCTGAAATCTGATCAAAAATCAGCCCAAAAGAATCAAGAAGAGCTCTAACCAATCAATAATAATAGGCAATGAAAAGAACTGTTATTGTGAATAAGTGGTCAAAAAAGAAGCAATTGTCATATCAAAGGAAGCATTTTTTTTATTCTAATAGAAATTGAAAAGGGTTCAGTAATTTAGGAAACATAAAGAATGCTTATTTTTTCCTACTTCCCTTTTTTTCTATCAATTGAACTTCAAATACATCATTGACTGAATGAGCATTTGACAAATTGGATTTCATCTTATTCTTTAAATTGTATTGTGAACATTTCATTCAATTTCCAAAAGGATTACAATGAAAAGAGGGAAGATTTAATAAGAAGAAGAGAATATTTTAATGTACATGATGAATGATGATGATGATGTAGAGCTTGAATTTATGGATTTTTTTTGTGAAGCTTTAAGAATCTCTACGTTTACAGGGGTACTCGATTTGAACAGATTCTATTTAAATTGTTTCGATTTGAATAACCAAAAATTTCCCATACAAAAATTCAAATTTTCGTTGTTAACGGTAATTTTTCGTACGTTTCGAACGTTTCAATTTGAAAAATTTTGGAACAAAACAACTATTCAAATCGAGGACCCCTTGTAGTGTAAAATAAAAATCAACAAAAATTTTCAACTTTTATTATTTTTTCTCTTCCGGAACTCAACATCAAAAGTTTCAATTCCAACTACCCAGCAACAAAATTAACTTCTAATGAGCACCTGCACAAGCATTCTTTCTCTTACCATGATTTGAGAAACAATTCATGAAATATTTCGACATTCAGCAATTGTTATATTTTCTTGAGAGAGACAATTAAAGAAGTTTTGGGTAGCGCCTTGAGCTGTGAGAACATAATTAAAAGTTGTAAAATTTTTGTATAGAATGGTTGAATCAAGTTTAACTTGTTTAATAGCAACAAAATATTAAAAAAAAAGTTGTTAGAAAATTAGTAGAGACTTTAAATGACTCGAGGAAAAGTTTCAAGCTGTGTGAAATTGGACAATGAGGAAGAATAAGAAATTAAATTTTGCAGTTTGTTAGCAAAAGATGGAGAAAATCATAAAAAAAACCTTAATTTTGAAATAAAAATCAAAAAGTAGAAGAATCAAAAAAATTTCTTGAATTTTTTGAATAAACACATCATGAATATTTAAAACAAAACAAATTCAGTAAATAAATAACAAACTTTAAGATAATTTTCTTCATAATACCAGAACAAAAAGAGTCTAAATATTTGCTAAATATTTATACAGAATTTTCTCTCATCAAGAGCATAGAGCATCAAGTAAAAGATAAAATTGGATTTGTCTTCATATTTTACTGAATAATTTCAACCCTGCCATAAAGTCCACAACAATTCAATTTTCTTCGAAATAATGCGAACGATTGAGTCTTATGTAAGCCTTTAGAAATGACTGTACAACTTACTATCTTTATTAAAACTTTGTTGGTAAAATGTTGAAGGACTTTACACACAAAAAAAAAATTTTGATGAAACCCAATAACATTTTATATTATGTCAATATTAGGTCATGGGTGGAGGTTATGGTAGATATGGTCATAAAATCTTTCAAAAAATCTATAAAATACAAAATAACTCCCCCCACCTGTAATTTCCTACAATATTTATTTTCATCTCATATCGGAATGAGTTGCAATATCCAAAGGAAACTAGTTATTTGAACTTAAATGATTTCAATTTGTTGCTGATTCATTGCTTTTATTACATCGTTTACAACTATTTTCTGTCTTTCATCTCGTTTCTTTTTTCTTATTCTGATTGTGAGAAACCATAAGCCTTATTGAAATGTCTGCCTTGCTGTTTTTCTTTGTTATGTTAAGTTACATAAGTACGAACGTTAAGTGATTATAAGGCAGGAAAAAAGGGGAAGAGTTTTTCTTGTGAAACTTTTTCTTCCAATATTCTCATGTCTATTACATCTATTACTTACTAATATAACCACAATAATATATTACATATGAAATTCTATATAACAGGAGATGAAGCAAGAAAGGAAATATAAGGAAAAGGAATTGTTGGGAGTTGAAAAATTGAACAAGAGGTGAAGCCATATGCCAATTTTAATTTTGTACTTAGTATATTTTCTAATTCAAACTTTATAATTTGTTGACACTATTATATTCGGATGAAATTTTCTATTGCTGCGGATGAAATCGGATGAAAAATACTTGTATTTTGGATGATCGTGTCAACCCCTGGATTACAACGGACAGTCCCGTATCTTCACAGCTATCCCATATAAAACTTTTGAAATTTGTTTCTAGTCCCATAGTTTTTTCTTGAAAATTTCCGTTATGTCCCGTATTTTGACTAAATTTTGAGAATGTCCCGTATTTTTCCAAAAAAAGATGACTAGCTTAGTTTTGAGGCTTTGTGACAGTCTTCAACGAAAAAGAAATGTGAAAATATTTTATGAGGGGGAAGGAGAGTCCAAACAATATTTTTTTTTTTACAAAAGTCATATTTAAAGGAGTCACCTTTCTTGTTCGGCATGAACAGGATTACATCATCATTTTTTTTACTTATGGATCATCTGAAAAGCATACATTTAAGTTTTATTTTTACAATATTGAATCATATTTTAAATTTATTTTTTTTAAGTTAATTTTTTTCAGTTAATCATTAGCACTAACAATTTGAAAATTTACATTAGTTTGAGATCGTTCATTTAATACAAACGACTTTTTAGACCTACCTTTACCCTTGTTACGTTTTTTGTATGTGATTTTTTTCTCTTTTGTTTGACTTGTTATAAAATCCTAGAACCCTCCCCCCTGAAAAGCGAACGTACTAAGTGAACGTTTATTTATGAAATTTTTTTTATTATAAATTTGTTATAAGCAACATATTCCAGCTGAATGAACTTTGCATTATGACTTTTATCTCTGGTTTACTATTTCATACTGCAAAGGAACGAAGAAACTTTATCTACGAACTTTAAAGGTATTCATGATAATTTACATAGAACATCATTGAAGTGCAAATTAATTTTAGTAACTTTATATGTTTTTACAGCTCATGCTTGATTTCAAATTAAAAAAAAGTTTTTTTTTTAACTTGTTGAATTAAAAATTATTAATTAGAATATCTTGTCATATAAATTTTGAAGAATCTTGATTCTTTTCAGTTTTATCTTAATTATAACATTTTTCAAAAAAAAAAAAAAAAAACCAAAAAAAAAACCAAGAAAATAAATAAAAGTTCAACGATAAAAGTCATTGAAAAAACAACAATGCTGATTTCCAAGAACTCTTAAATTATTCAAACAAAAATTTTACATAACTTTTAAAAGTCAAAAGACCTTTCAAACTTCAAAAGTATTCAAAAACTTGTAAACTTCTTAATAAATTCTTTAAATAAATAAAAGTATAATGAATTCAAAAGTCATTGTTTTTCATCAACTCCAAGAAGTATCATGTATAAAAAAAGTGACGTAAGCTTTTTTACTTCTCTCATTTCATTCATTCACTCCTTAACAATAGAAAAATAAAATCTTTGTGAAGAAAACTTTTGAATCAGGATTATAAAATAAATATAAAGTTGGACACACCCGGAGTTGAATGGTTGGGGTATATATATTATATTTTCATAGAAAACTTTATTAACTTTCAAGTTTCTTTTCGTTTTGCTGCTTTTAGGAATTATTTCTGGAAAAACAAAAAAATTGAGCAACATTTTGAGTCTTAATTATTTTAACAATTTTTATATTGATATTAAATTTAATTGAAGTTTTATAGAGAATTAGAAAATAGAGAAGAATTATTCAAATTTTTAAAAAAATTAAATTTTGAAAAAATTAAAAATGAATTTAGAAAAAAAATATTAAAATTTTAAAAAAGTTATTTTTTTTTAGAAAAAATTTTTAAGGATTCAAAAGTGCTTAAAATAATAAATTTAGTAAATTTTCTTAATTTTTGACATTTATATACTTTACAAAACTCACATTTTACTCAAAAAACAGCGCTTAAGCCCTTCATCCATTCTGACCACGACTCAACAAAAAAAAAAGAAAGTTTTTAAGACTGAAAGGATTCTTAGTCATCGTATCTGATTTTTCCGTTCGGCATGAAAAGAAAAAGAGGAAAATAGAATAGGAAAGTGAGAACAATATAATAGTTTTATCACATTCCCTTCGTATTACAAAAGAGAGAGAGGAAAAAAAACATTAAATTTTCGGATAAAGAAAAGTATGAGGAAGAAGGAAACTTTTTACTGCTTTTTCTCAGCTTGTCGAGAGCTTATTGTTGATTCTTTATGTGCGAATATATCTTGACGCGATTTAGGAGTAAGAATTCATTACTTTCTGTGTTAAACAATAACTTTTCAATTAATGTAAAAATTTTATGTAAAATTTTTGTAATCTTTTATGCACATTTTAACATGTTTACGGAATTTAAGTAGTTTTAAAGTAGAAATTAGATGTGCTGAGATTGAATCAATTTAAAACGCTTTAGAATTGAATTTAACCATCACTAAATTTATTTTCCATTTTACATAACAAATTGCTTCTGATAGCTACAATTTCATCTCCTTTGAATGCTTGCTTTATATCCGTTAACGAAGCTAAGTGCTAAGGAAACTTCAGTCTCTATTTCTTCGAATTTCATTGAGCAATCAACTTTATAAGTTCGAAGAAAATTGATGAGGAAAATCTTCATTGAAATCATTGCATATCGATAGCCTGAGTTTAAATTAAATGTTGGAAATCGTTATGGATCTGAAGTTTGCATTAAAAATTCAAAAACTTACCAATGCAAATCCGTTTTCCACCTTTAAAGCCACATATAAAAAAATTATAAAAAATTATTAATTTAAAAATTATTATTTTTAAGTAGACTTTTTCATGAATTTTCAGAAAAATTAAAAATTTCAACCAAAAAAATATCTGTCTTACCTGAAAACGGCGCGAATGCATATGGAAATTCCAATTCATCCAAAAATCTCTCAGGCTTAAATTCATGAGCATCACTTCCCCAATACTTCTCATCTCTATGCATGCCGAAAATAGAAATCAATATCACAGCACCTTTTGGAATTAAATAGCCATTAATGTCAACATCGTTAGCAGATTCTCGTGCTATAAATGGACCTTCTGGGAAAAGCCTCATTGTCTCCTTAATAACTGCTTCTAGATATTGAAATTTTTGGAGAAAATCTAGTGAGAAATCAAGTTGAATCTGACTGTCGCAGATTTCATTGATTTCTGTTATGACTTTATGTTGAATATTTTGGTGTATTCCTAGCATTATTAGAATTGATGATATGGTTCTTGATGTGGTGTCGAAGCTCTAAATTAGTGGAAAAAAATTGCTAATTAGTATTTTTTGCAAGGCTTCCGCAGATTATAATCTCTTAAAATCAAAGATTATAATCTCTGTAAGAAGATTTTTAAATATTATAATCTGCGGAAGCCTTCATTTTTTTGTAGATTAATTAAAGTTGCTGCCTAACTTCTTTAGATTTGTTCACTTAGTCTGTTTCCCAAAATACATACATATTAACCCCCCTATCCTTTACAAACTGAACGTACTAAGTGAACGTGGGATTTTAAAAATAAAATAAATCAAAAACTCACAGCAATTGTGGTCATTATCAACTCATCGTCAATTTCTTCTTTTGTAAACTCAAACTTTGGATCCAACATTAAACTTATTAGAGAATTTTCAGAACTTTCACTTTTGATATGATTTGAACTTATGACTTCATCCATGAATTTTTGAAATGATTTTAAGATTTTGCCAAGTTCTCCTCCCAAGTTGATGAAATTTAGAACTTTATGGCTAATTCCAACTACTTGATACGGCATGTAATTCATGCTTGACTCCATGTATCTGTGGATTAAAATTTAGTTTTGTTTTACTAATTATTATATCAACCAGATTCAATTAAATTAATATTCCGCCAAAGAATTTTTACTAATTAAATTTTTTTTTCAACTAACTAATTCAAAACACTTAAATTCCATTACTTACTTGCAAAACGCATCATAAAGTTCGCTACGAAAATATTCAGTCTCATAACTCAAATTAATTTTTCCAAATGATTCCAATGAATAAACTCCTACGTAATCCATCAACTCAAATTCTTCTCCATCAACATGTTCATCGATTTTTAATAAAATCTTCTTTGATTTCTCATCAAAAGTTTTTGAAAGTTGCTGCAATATTTTCGTCGTAAAAGCTTTATTGATTATTTTTCGGTGTCGTTTGTGGTCATTTCCATTTAGTGCTGGAAGTTCCAGTAGAATGTGAAAAAATAGGTCAATAAAGTAATGAAACTGAACAGAATTAACACTTCTATTCCAACCATTTTACTTGTTAATTGATGAAGATTTTAAACAAAACTAAAATTAAATCCTGAAAAACTCGTCTTATTTATACAAGGTCGAAAATTCAAAAATAAGAATTATGTCAAAATTGGAAGGTGTAACCTGGACTTTAGCCCAAAAAATCGCAAGAACTTTTAATTTACGACTATGTTTATTTATATTTCTCATGTGTAACTAATTAAGTTTTCAGGTCCATTTTTTTCACTTGATTTATATTAAGTTTTGTGAAAGTCATTATTTTAGAAGCAGTAATTGTTGTGGATCAAGTTTTATTTACTAAATGGTCAGTGAACTAAGAATGATCTGCAAAAATTATATTAAACGTAATATTTTAAATCATCATCATCATCATCATCGTAACTTTGCAGATCTATAAGATCCATAGTTTCGCAAAATGCGATGCTCAGCTGATGATTTTAACGAGTAAGGGTTCGCTAGACCACTGTACTCACGGACCTACAGTTTATAGTGGGATCCGAACCACTTCCTTTGATGAAATTTTAGCTGTTATTGTCTGTAGCCTACAAAGGAAGGCTGTGAGTCACGTTTTTCGGTAATATGAGATTCGCGACACAACAAGTGAAATAATTAATGCTAGTGTTCCGAATATTTTAAATAAGTGTAACAAAATAAAGTGATTTTGTAATTTTTATGGATGAGCAACGTTTAACTATTTAGAGGAGGAATTTTTTAAGAATTGTTAATTTTTAGAAAAAGGGTTGAGAAATTCTTCCGAGCAGTGGCATAGCCAGGAATTTTGAGGGTGGGGATGGGAGGTGAAAATTTAGGGCCAATTTTCAGTAATATGGATAATCCTATCCGAAGATTATCCTCTTTTTCGATCCGAGGACAATCCACAAAATTTCCTTAATTTTTTGTACAAAAAAATTGGAGGGGGGGGGGGGGGGTGTATGATTTTTCGTTTTTTTGGAAAAAATCCCAACAAATTTAAGAAATTTGACCCCTCACTGTCAAAGTTGAAAACCCACCCAACCACCCTCATAGCTACACCACTGCTACCGAGCAACAGATTGATATTTTTGGAAATTCTTAGAAAAATGTTTTGATGAATTTATTATATAAGCTGTAATGTGTCAGAATTTTAGTTTAATTAAAACAATTTTATTTCATTTTTTTTTTTCAAAATTTCCATCATTATTATCTCATGAAATTTTAACATAAATTGCATCTAATGAGCCACAAAATAATTCACTTTAATTAATGTTTCTAAATAATTCAGCAACTTACAGACAAACTTTGTAATAAAATGACACAAACCCTTCCTTGAAGGCTTTACATTGTCTCATGTTTTCATTCTTTTTCCTGTCGACCACTTGAAAGCATGTCCGCAATTTTTTACTAAAATTTATTACAACTTGAAAAGGGAGAAGGAAAGGAAATTGCCAACATACTTTATGACAATTTCTATGTAAGCGGTTTCATTAAATTAATGAAATGATTCTTTTTTTTCCTTCTCGTTAAAGTCGCATGGGCAACCATGTTGAAAATTATTTTTATTTTATTTTACATTCAATAAAAATGAGGTAATTACAATGGCAATTACGATTAAGCTTCCTATGAGATTATATGCTCATTTTTTCCGAAAAAAAAATCATTTTTATTCAACTGGCTGGCAACATTGTAAAAAAAGAGCTTTTTTAATGTTTCAAAGGCTTTAAAAGTTATCCCGGTTTTTTTCTCTCGCTTTTTGTGTTGGTTTTAATGTTGTTGCTTGAATTTAAATGACGTCAATTCTTAACATTCATCAAAATAAGATTAATTTAATAGTAGTAGTAGTAGTATAATTTTATTTACCTTAGAGGTATTAAGAGAGGTATTAGAGGCTCGTGCTTTCTTGATGTTGAATTAAATTAATTGCCATTCATCAAAATATATCTAAGACTTGAATTCAATTTTTTTTGTATCAATAGAACCCACTTAATGTTGTAATATTAATACCTATATTGGTAATAAACTATATTATTATTATTATTATTATTATTATTATTAAATTTACAAAAATTCAAAATATTATTAACAATAGAATAATAAACAAGCAATTAAAAATTAAATCGATTTGAATTGCATTTAATTTTTAAAAATAATTTTTAATTCAAATTTTGTTACATAAAGAGAAATTTCAGATTTTCTACATAACTTCCAAACAACCCCCCATCACAAAAAAACTTTTAATTTGTGCCTGAATTTTTGTTCTCCACAATTATATTTCTCGTAATATCTACTTAACATTCGATGGCTTTGAAGGTTGTGCCGTATGGTTTTCATGGTTGAATTAATTTCAAAGCTATAAAAATTAAACGTCAACCGCACAAATTTTTATTTCATTTTATTTTTTTCTCTTATTCTTTCAGGAGAGCATTTTTGTATGTATATATAAAAGAACTGCTCAGATGGTGAAATTGGCTTTTCTTTATCCTGTTATGAAACATCAATCAAAAAAAATTTTTTTTCCTCTTGATCATTTCGAGAAAAAAAAATTATTCGTTCTATTTTTTCAAAGTTGCTTTCAATGGAAATCGTTTAATAGGATAACAAAGAGCAAGGAATGATGATAGAAACATGAGGAAAAAATAGATGCTTTTAAGAGATTTCAATAGAAACAGTCGACAAGTTCAGATGATGTGTAGAGTACAGTAGTGTAATCTCAAAATCAGCTTTAAGTGTCAAAACTACTAAATGGAATATTTATCGCATTCGAAAAGTTTCAAAACCAAAAAATGAATACATGAAACGAGTTGTTATGTGTTGGGTGTGGAGATTGATGCATTTACGAATGAGAAGGCTTAAAGTGACTTATTGAAGTTAGAAAGAGTTCACATATGCCAAAATTTTGATTTTTAGCGCATTTTTGCAAAAAATGACGCTTATAGTTTCACTTTGTTCGGCTGGCTGGCTGGGTGGTTCAAGGCTGGATGAGCTCTGAGATCTCAGAAACCAGACATAGTTAAGAGTTCTGTTATGATGAATTATCTTTCTTCTATCGAGTTATTCCGGCCTCGCTTATTAAAAAATCGTTAAATGATCTACAATTCCTGTAATCAACGATTTAACATTAAATAAGGAAAAAAAATGTTGAAAACCCCTCGATAAAAATTTGAATTTTTTTTTGACCGTTGGAATTTAAAATTTTTTTGACCGTTATTTTTGGTCAAAATTTTTTTCTTTCTTTTTGTAAGGTTTTGTATTTATTATTGTGAGAACAGACTTTTCATGCATAGTGCATGCTAGAAAGACGGAATTTAATGGATTCTGTTATTATTATATAGTTTTTTTTTCCTTTTTATAAAAATTGTATTTTCTTGCAGAATTCAAAAATGCGCTTAAGTCCCTCGATTAACAACACGAGGACTTTGAACATTTTTTTATATTTTTTGCGTATAAAAAAGATAATAAATGTTCAAAAATCTTCAAAACCTTTCAAAATTTAATTAAAAATCCAAATTTCAGTCTTCAATCCCCAATTTTAATTCCCATATCATCATCAACACCAAACCTCAAAAAAGTCATAAAATGTTAATCAAATCTACTCTCTCAGATCATTTTTCTGCTTTATTTCATCTCAATCTAACCGAAAAACAAACTACAGCATGAATCCTCATTTCAAAATACATATCTTATTTAACTCACATGTAATCCAATAAAACTCAATAGTTCCTACATCAATAAACATCATCTCATAGAAAATAATGAAGCGTCATTTCAATTCATTCAACTTGTACCTTCATAATGTGATCCGGAAGAATTTGATTCATTTTCTACATCCCTTAAAAAAAGAAGGAAAGAGATGGTTCTTGTAACCCATTCAACCGTAATTAGTGTACCCAAAAAGCCATAAAAATGAGAGTGTATCGTATTGCAAGTTGGTCTTGGTCAAAAACCAATTTATCAATAATAATGGACCATCTCAAGGATGAAAAAAAAACTTTTACTTGACCTTTTACTGTTTCTTCTTTATCTTGGATCATTAAAGTTTACAGTTGAATATAAAATGGGAAAATTTTCATTTTAAAAATACCGGTCTGCGCAGTCTTAATGGGGGATTTGAGGATGTTTATGATTTAGTGTCGACTAGTTCACACAAAATTATCGATTATTCAGCTTCAAGCATGTAATATTATTAAAAATTCTCAATTTTTGAAAATTTAAAAATTTTCAATTTTTGAAAATTTAAAAATTCTCAATTTTAAAATATTTGAATTAATATTTTGAAGTTCTTGAATCTTTTCCTCAAAAATATCTATCAACAATCTCATAGCCAACCCGAGCGACAATCATGTGTCTCATGACAGCCATAATGCAGCCATAAGGCGCTGCCATTTGCCATCTGCCTTGAGTGGCGGCAGTTGTTGAGCGCCATATGGCTGCATTATTGTCTTGATGGCAGCACATGATGTCGATTTTACCGCTTCCAAGGCTGCCTTGGAGCTGCCATCGCCACAAAATTGCCTTGCCTTCTGAACGCCTTGTTGGTGGCATGATGGCGTCTTCATGGCAGGTTTGGTGGCAGCAAAAACTGGTATAAAATTGCTATAATTTTCTTCTTTCAAATTTCTAATGACCGTTTTTCAATTTTAAATCTTACATTAATCTATGGAAAAGCATGGAAAATAAACTTAAGTCATGTTAAGACTTAAGTTCTGAAGCGAACACAAACTAATAAAGTTCTGTGCCACTTAAGATATTTATTAAAAATATCTTGAAATTGTATGAAAATAAAATTTGACTTATAATAGTGATTTCTGCTAACGCTTGTGAAGTATATCACGGACACGAAAAAATTGATGGCAGTCATAAGGCAGTCATATGGCAGCTGCCAAAATTCGAAAAATCATGTGTTTTTGTGGCAGTCACATGGCAGCCAAATGGCAATACAGTTCATGGCAGTGCCTTGTAACTGCCTGTCAAATGGCAAGGCAGTGTGATGGCTGCCATGTGGCTGCCATTGCCTCAGATTGTCGCTCGGGCAAATCCACTAAATCATCTCCATCTCGGGCTACATGAAACAATGTCGGAAGTGGGAGTACAATAGGAACAGATAGATGTCACACAAATTTTATGACAAGACGAAGCAACATCTCTCCTCATTTAACTTCATTACAATGCAAGAGCACTACTGATGCCAGTTTACTTTCTTTATATTATATTTTCTGATATTTCATTTTAATAATATGATATAAAATAAAAATAAAATTTCATATCTTTTATGATGATACTCTAGGCTCTGGTGTGGTAAAGGAATGAAGAAGCACTATATAATTACGACAAATGTCATAAAAATGAATGAATGAAAATTGTTGGAAAAATTGCGACTTCAGGAATGAAAGAAAATGTTGACATTCGACATTTTTCTTTGGTCGTTATTAAATATTTATCTAGGTCATTTATGTGAGTCGTCAGATGGCGAGAAAATTGTTTCAAAATGAGGAGAAAAAAAACGTTTCAAATTGATAAAGTGGACATAGAAGATATGGAAAAAAATTTCAATTTTGCATCAACAATTTGTCTTTCCAAATGGCTCTTTTTATATCCATAAAACAGACATTCTATATATGGTAATCGCAAGGCAGTAGATGTATGTTTGTTATTTTGGGAAACATTGAAGGACAAATAAACATAAAACCTTTTTCACTTTTATTTGTCCTATCTTTGTGTCTCTGTTTTATTTCCTTTTTTTAAGCTAGAGATTGCATTGTGTGTAGGAGTAACGGGAATGAATTTGATACTTTTTGAACAAAATGCTTATAGATGTAGGGCAATTTGGCACCTAATGGGAGGATGGGAGTGAAAAAGGACATTTTTGACGTTAAGAATTTTGTAAGTGACCCCAAAGTGGATCAAGGTCATTAAAACTCAAAAAACTTTCAGAAAACCATAAAATTTCATTATTTCATAGCCCAACTCAAAACCTACGCAATAACTAATTCCATTCCTCATTTATCTTCCATATTTCCAGTTTTCTATGCATATCACATCAGAATATAAAATAAATCGTTTCCATTGCTTGTTCGAACAAACAAATGAAAAAAAAGAATGTTTTCCTCTTTCACAAAGGAATGTGTGTGCCTATAAATGATGATAGTGCTGGGAATGCACGAATGAAAAGATCGACAATAAGCACCACAAATTGATAAATTATTTTTCATTTTCGTTTTTCACACTCTCCTCTGTCTAACAACATAAAAGAGGAGGATAAACAATTGACACGTGAATTGCTTTTTGCATCCTTTTTCTATCCTTTTTCTGCTCTCTTTCTCTCGTCTGATTTTTTTTCTTCTCTTTTACATCAGTTGTAGAATATATCGATTATGATGATGGTCCGTGTGAATGGATACATATTTGGGGTATTCATTTGTTTACATAGAATAAGTGAAATCGATGATTAGGATGAGAATTGGTTGATGTTATGGGAATTTTTATTTGATTTTGATTATGTGTGTTGGTGGATGATGTGGATGTAGGGATGTTTGAAGGATTTTTTGGTAGGGATTATTGACTAATGATGTTTTAATATTAAGCAGTGCAAGTAAAAGCTAATTTTTTGAGAAAGATTAGTGAAAAAAATTGCAAATTAATAAGGCACTTTTTCGAGAGGAAAGTTATGACCAAAATCGCATACGGTTCACGGAATTTTTCTTTTTTTTTTCAAATCCAAAATAATTTCATGATACTGGATCAATCATAAAAAACCCTTAGAATCTCAAAATTCAAAATTTGAATACCCTGTCGTATGAACACTCCACCACATCATCCATACATACACTCACCCATAAAAGCTTCACAAAGATGAATAAAATGAAGATTTGTATCATCTCATTTCCTATGAGATGCTATCACACGCGTACGTTCATACTCACCAACAAAAGAATTACACAACTACAATTCCATAAACTAGTGCAAGCTTTTATTACAATTTTTTTTTTTGAAAAGAAGGCAGGATGAGGAACATTAAGCATGCAAACATTAATAATATATTTGCATATAATGCTTGATATTGCCATCATAAAAAAAGAATTATGACAGTTTTTTGTGTGTTGTTGCTGCTTCTTCTTCTTCATCTTCTGCTAGTTATGTTGGTAAATTATTTTTTGCATATATTCATAAAATTATTTCTTTGACCATATTTATGTGGCTTCCGCTCAGTGTGTTGTAATTTTGGTTAATAAAATTCAGACAATTTTTTTTGGATGTGCATGAAAGGAAGAGGGAAGGAGGGGTAAGTAGAAAATTATCTTGACTTTTGTGACTCTTCTGATAAATAATACATAAAAAAAGTACATTTTACTTCGCATGTTTATCCTGCTTGTTTCGTTGAATAATGTTGTATATAAACATTTTAATAAATTCACTCAAAAATGTAGAGATGGAACCAATTTGATTGTAAGCATACGAAAGCTATGAGAATGTTGCAGACGATAACGTTTGTAAGCTTTTCTAAAGTCATATTTATTTGTAAGAAAATTTCTTCTTTAACTTACGACGCAACATAAATTTAGATTAGATTTGAGTTTATGTAAAATATTTTTTTTTTCTTCTTTGTAATCTTTTATGTAACAAATGAACATATTTGAATGGAGTTTTTGAGAAATTTAGTTTGTGAATGTATTTGAAAATTTGTTGATTTTTGGATAGAAGATTTATTGTTATGACTTTCTTTGTAATTTTTTTATGATATTTCCTACGTAGATTGTAGAATATTGATAATTATAAAAACATGAGCTGGTGTTGATCCATAAAATATTTAAAAAAATGTTCAATAAATTGCCAAATAAAATTCACTATTAAATGTTTTTAATTTTCACACTAATTAATCTCTCGACAGATTTATAATAATATGAAATTTGAAATTTTAAAAGAATTTACATGCCAAATATTGACATGTAATTAGTTTTCAAAATTCACAAAACAAACTATTTTCATTGTAACATAATTAAGTCAATTCGAATATACAATAGAATTATAGAAATAATTATTATTGTAATAATGATTGTATGCAAAAAAATTTGAACATTGATGTAATTTGACATTTTATTGAAACCACATCGATTAATAGCAATCAAAATGTTTTAATGGGCTTTTTGTGTAATTTCTAGGAAATTCATAATTAATTTTGTATAAAACTTTATTAAAATTAAAAAAATTCCAAAACAGTTGACAACAATCAATTTTAAAACATTGTTCATAATTAGTTTGTATACTAAAAACATACAAAACATAAATTTCAAAAAAACTCTAATTAAAAATTAAATTTTCATTCATCAATAAAATCCCTTTGAATTTTACAAATGACATTAATGACCCAAAATCTTTGCATTAAAAAATCACTCTTCAGCCTTTAATGCCTGCTAGACATAGTTTTATCAATTTTTGATGAATCATCGCTATCATTTAATTAACATCGGCTTTTTTTCTCGTCTAAATTTACTCAGTACAAACATTAGCCAAAAAAGAAAAATTTATAACTAGCAAAAAAGAAGGAAATTTTTTAATGTCAACAGTGTGGTCTAGATACATAACATTAATCGTCACACAGTATGCTTCCGAAATTAAAATGAGATTTTTGTGGGGAAGGAAGTGATTTTTTCTGTGGTATATAAGACGCATTTTTTTAGGTTGAAGATTTTTTAAAATTATGAAAAATTTAAAGAAATTACTTTTGTGATTTTAACTGTTGATATTAATTTTTTCAGATTTGATTTTTTATTATGTAAAAATTTATTTAGCTTTCAGGTCTAAGAAGCTTTTAAAACTCAAAAAATAAGTAAATTTAATTAAATATTAATTTACCTAAATAAAATTCAAATTGATCCCAAAACATACTAAATTAGATCGAATTTCACTCCCGTTCCCCTCCAAAAAAGCTCTCAATATCAATATTCTCAATGTCAAAGTCCCCCATGGCATAGGAAAAACAAGCGCTCATAAATTAAGATATGTGTTATAAATGTCATCGGCTTTTGTTGCCAGGAAATTTGAGACAATAAAATTTATGAAAAAAATTATGCAAACACGCTTCGGACATCATAAATTAAATATATAGAACAGAAGAATTTAATTTTCTTTATCGGCGAAGAAGAATGCCACAAAATTTATGTCCATAAATGCGAGACTGACTTTAAAAATTCATTTTTTAAATTGTCATTCATGTTTTTGGGATGATGTCTGTTGAATCGTCAGTTCATCAAGAAAATGCGCTCTTGTCTAATCAAATTAATTTTTTTACTGCTTGTTTGTTGCTGCAGAGGGATTTCGAGAGGAGCCACACAAAAAATAATGCCCATAAATTACCAAAAAAAAAAGTTATTCAAGTGAAATAATCAATATTATTGTAGATAAAGTCGCATTCAAAATTAATTTCATTTCATTCAACAGCAACGAAAAAAACAGCAGAGCTTAAAAATTATTAGAAACAGTTAAACATGAGAGAACAGAAGCGTCTACAGTGAAAGATTTATTTTCACTCACATTTCGTAGATAAATCACATGTAATAAATGATAATACATATCATGTTAACAATTTTGTGCTTTTTTCATAGCACTTTTTTTTTGTTAAACAATTTTAATATCAACAATACGAAAAAAAATAATGAAATTGTAATTTATCAAGCAAATGACCGTGAATAACCGTGCAAGTTCATTCGACAACGATTCTATCAAATGGTGAATAAATTACTTTACTTAATTAAATTGTAATAATAGAAGCATGAAAAAAATGTTGGATTGTAGGGATGGGAGTTTGAACTTCCACGTTGAAGAGAGAGTTATTGGAATTAATATGAAAAACTATTTAATTAACTAAGGGTCATTCACTTAGTACGTTTCACAAAAAAAATGACTTTTTAGAACCACCTATTCCCTTGATACACTTTTTGCATTAAAAAATTTTTATTTTGTTTGACCTGTTATAAAATCCTAGACCCCTTCCCCTTAAAAGTGAACTTACTATACGAAGGTGTCAAAAAATGTTATGTAAAAGATGCAAACATTTATAAAATTGGATCCTGGAATATTTTAGAGCTGTTCTCAATTGGAATCTTTTAATCAGGAATATCGTGGTTTTACATATGATAAGCCATTAGAGCTGTGTTAAAAGTGTCAATTTATGGAAATATTAAGCAAAAACAGTGGAAACTATTTATAACGATCTAATGAAATCGCACTCCTGTATTAAAAATATATATTAAAAGCTTAATTAATAATATAATTTTCGTCATTTTTTTCTGTCTTTCTTTCTGTCTGTCATTTCGCCCCTTTATTATTAAAAGTTCAGAGAATTGAGAATTTCAAATTTTTTTTTCTACTTGAAATTATTTTTTGGCGATGTTCTTCATTTTTCCTAACTGGATCTTAATATTTTGGCGCTGGATGTTCATAACAATTTAACTGTTAAAATAAATAAATCTGCATATAAGTCCGAATACTTAATTTTTAAAGTTTGTCCATCATGCTTGACGGGGTGCTATACTAGTTATAAATAAAACTGACAAAATTGACGATAAAGTAAAGAAAAGGTTTAAAAAAATTTCAAATGCGCAATATGAATGAAAAAAAAAAATATGTCCTAAACACTTGCACCTCCCACCTGGAAGTAAACAAATATAAAATGACGCAATTTAAAAAAATCTCAGTTCTAAAAAAAACTTCATTTCATTCCGGCTGTTGTCATTTCACTTTTCAATTGTGTGCGATGTGTCAACAAGCCTACGGCGCTTATCTTTCTGGAGCGATATCGAGGAACAACACAAAATTAAACAATCAGATTTCAAGTCACAAAAAAATATTTTTTACAACTTTAATATATTTTTTTATCTTCTCAACAGTTTGATTTTAGGCATCAACGATAAAGCAATATATTTTCAATCTTAAAGTCTTGTGTGTGAATAAGACATATTAATTGACTTCTTGTGTAAATAAGCTGTGACTTTTCATTAAATATTTTTTTTTTCTTTTTTTTTGTCTTTTAACAAAAAGTTTTTCATCAGAACGAAAAAATACGAGAACGAGTAAAGACACGGCAAAAGTTTTTTTTTATTGTGCAACATAAAGTGAATGGATTTTGTGCATTATTTGTGATATTAAAATCTCGAACAAAAGAAGCTCAACGCAATATTTTTATTGTGCAGCGAAAAGTGCTCTAAAAAGACACAAGAAGCTGAAAAAAAAGTTTTTTCTTTCTTATTTATTGTTGAGGAACTGGAGCATAAGATGATGCTTAAACTATCGTTCCTTCTACTTGCAATAATTCAGATTGTCGTGTCGAGTATAATCGTTGATGATAAAAAGCATCCGAATGTTGTCTTATTGCATGTCAATAATTTGGTATGTTAATAAAAAAAATTCATTCAAATTAGTTTGAATGGATTTTGAATGATTTTTAAGAAATTTTGGCAGTGACGCATATCTAATAGTACATGATTACCTTGATGTATTTGGATTTTTTTAAAATATTTTTTAAAGATTTTTTTGTATCTTTGAATTGCAATGTGTGCAAAGAGGTCCTAATTTTTCGGAATTCGAACTTAATGGTTCTTATTTTTTTCCGTTAAAAATTTCGAAATTGAATATTAAGCATTATTAAACTTAAAATTTTACACAATGAATTGGATGATAATTAACTTTTAGAATAAATCATAATATTTGATATAAGTAAAGTCAAAAAAGAGGAAATAGAAGCACTTAAAAAATTGGCGCCAACTTCGAAAATTTGAATTTTTTTCGATCGAGATTATGTTAAACTCTCTGAGTGCACACATTGGTTTGAATTAAGATGAAAAATTTTTAATAATTTAATTAATAATTTAATTTAAATAAATTTTTGATTAAAATTTTCCATACCAACAAATTGTAATTCATATTTTGTAAATAATATAAAATTACCGTTTTGACCAGTCTCTATCCTAAAAATTCAAAAAATTCCTTCAAAAAGTCAATTCAATAACATCACAAGATCAATTGAAAAATTTCTAAAAGTCAGTAGCAAATCATCAGTTACGAAATAATGTACACTGCTTGTTGTTATCATTTATTGTTAGCTAATAGACATTATTGCTATCAATATTTTGTATCTTATGAGAAAATGTGAAAAGTGACAGTGTAATTTGTTTTATAATCAGTCTTTAATTTCTTGTTAGAACCTTGTAAGACTTTAAAAACTTTAATTCTGAAGGTTATTCGTGATAATTATAAAATAGTAGTTTCATGTTCGTAGTAATAATGGAAGTAGTTTTGACTACTACAATAATAGGAGTTTGATATTGAAGAAATATTTGTGCTACATTTTTCAAATACAAAATATGTAAAAAATTGTTTAATGCAATCCAATTTTTGAGTCTAATTTTACTTTTACATAAATTTTTGTCAGTTTTAAATTCGATTCAAATTCCTTGAGAAAAAATTAAAAAAATTTAAGATTTGATTAAGTTTGTCTAAAAAAACTATTGCCCAGGTAGGGGCTGCTAACTTATTACGCAGACGTCCCACTTTTAAAAAAATCTTCAAACAAAATAAAAATCATTTCGTTTAAGATTTTTGAACAGTCTCAGACCCTCCAACCTCCTTAAAATTATACGTCATCAGTGATTGACCCCAAAAATATCTAAAGCTTGAATCCTAAAAAGATTCATAAAACTGTCGTCACATACAAAATTACTCACTATGCAAGATAATTCTTAAAGTTTCTGAATATCAGCGGAGATTTCATGCATCAAGCAGATTTTTTTTGTCTCGAAATATCATTAAACAAATATTATGGTTGTCATAGAGATAAATCTCAAATTTGCCACATGTTTCTGCCATGTGATGGTTGTAAAATTCAGGGACTTGGTATCGTTTGTTATTTAATATGAATTTGAATTTATCAAAAATCAAATTAACATTTTTTTAACGAAAAATTTCAATCATTCATTTGAAAATTTATTTTATTTATTTTTTTTTTTTCAAAAATTATCAATCCCTTCAAATAATTCTACTTACATACTAATTTTTAAGTTAATAAATTTAAATTTTAACTTAAAGTCCAACCAAAAATGTCAAACTGACCAATTCAAAGCGCCTTCATGACTGAATGACATATTTAATTTATTTAATTTTTTCGCGTCATCACTCGAGACAGCTTTTATCTAACATTCCTCTTTCTTGTCTTTTACAGAATTGGAACGATTTAGGCATTCATGTGAATCGAGTCGATAATGAAAATTCAACACCAAATATTGATCGTATGGCATATGCAGGAATAATATTGAATCATTTTTACTCAAATGGTGGAAGTGAATCACTCTATTCGGGATGTTATAAACGTTCGTCATACGGCAATCCCAATCTTATGTCAACATATTTTGAACGTAATGGATATAATGTGAACTTTTTATCATCAAAAAATTATACAAGAGCTGAAATATTTTACAATACGATATTTGATTTGATTTCAAATGACAATGAGCCATTTTTAGTATCTATTGATTTTGGATATCTTGGATATGATAGTGAGTATTTGGGGGAGTTGTTTATAAATGACGTCTGGTTTGTTTGGTGAATGAAATGAGGAATTTTTATTGGATTTTAAATAGAGACTAGAAATTAATAAAAAGAATGAGAAGACATCTCAAAAAGGAAGGTTGGAGGTCTCATTTGATAAATTCCTTTATTTTATGTACGGTGAAATTTTTTGTTTACGAGATTTTATTAGAAATATTTTTTTTAAGCTTTCAAATGGAAACTTCATTCAAAAAATTGAAAGAAGAGTTTTTTATAAAGGCCCGTTTGGTTTCGTTTCTGAGTCTCTTAATCTAAATTTTAGTAAAAATCCAGTAAAACTAAATTAGATTCTTCTTTTAATTGACGTCATTTATGAACAATCCCCTCACTATTTCTTTTATGAAATCAGAACAAATATTAACTTAACTTCATATCATTTTATTACTCAATTTCCAGTCAAAATATCAATTCTCGATGACATTGTCGGCACAATTGTGTCAAAATTACATGAACGAGAAATCCTTAAAGATACAATAATAATCTTCATGGCATTGCCAACAGAAAATGCATATGAGATGCAAAAGACTCCCATCGAGAGCAATATTCGTCGCATAGCATTTATCTCCAGTGAATTATTATCCCTTCCACAAAGCGTCTCGAATGAATTAATTCACATTAGTGATATCCTCCCGACTCTCGTCGATGCTGCACATCTCGAATGGCGTACAAAAGATCGAATTTTTATAGACGGTATAAATCAGTGGAAGGCACTCAATACTAATGGAAAAGTTCGTACATCAATTTATGGTGATAATTTTTATATCGATAATAACTGGAAGCTTTGTTATGGCACATCAAATTCAATCATTTATGACAGTATCAACAATCAAAACATGGAAAGTATTATAAATGGCAATTATGACTTTAATACATACGTCGAATCAATTATCTCATCAGATGTCCATGAACTGTTTGATGACATAACAGCAAATAAGATTATGCTAATAAGAAATCGAGCAAAAGTCCATTGTAATAAGAATGATTTAAATGATTCGATTGTCATCAATATGAAATGTAGTCGTACAAGTCCATGTCTATTTGATTTGCAGACTGACCCATGTGAGTTTGATGACATGCACGAGCATGAATTTGATTTGAGAAGGGATGATATGAGAGAAACCTTTGAACAATATTTGAACAATGGTATTATAAAGGATTTTTCAATTACTGATGACCATCATCCATCGATACATACAAATTCATCTGAAGAAGATTCTCATGTCATTGGTGATCCAATACTTACACCGAGTGGTGGATTAGATGCTTTTTTGACATTATTTCTAACATTGGTTGTGTTTTTGACATTGCTTGTTATTATTGTGTGTATTAAGGAGCGATGTAACTCAAAACGTAGCGTTTATCTCGACAAGTCAAGAAAGGTCACATTTAGTGATGAAAGTGGAGTTGCTGCTAATGGAATTTCATCAATTAGTGCGACTGTTCAAAAGAAAACTAATAGTCATTAGCTCAAATGTAATGAAATGGAAATTTATAAAGTTTAATTTAATTAAATTGAAATGATTTTTTTTTGCTTTTCTTCTTCTTAATCAAATGAATTAAATTTTTCTATTTTTAGTTATGTTGTGGAAAGGGGGATTGATGGCTTGATGGAATCAAATGTTGTTGAAAATTAGCAAAATATAATTTTCATTAATTTTTTTTTTTTGATTATTTCTTATCCATGGATCTACTGATTATCTATAATTTTTTTATATTTTTTTTTAATTTTTTTTTTGAAATTCTAAGTTGATTTACAGATTTTTTTAATGCTTTTGTTATCTTTAATTATTAATTAGCATTTTGTTGTTAAATTTTAATGAATCTTAAAAAAAATAAATGTTCTAATTTTAAAATTTTTTGAATAGTTTTTAAAATTTTATCTATTTATCAAAGTTTCAAAAATCAATATTAAATTTTTTTACATTAATTTTTTTCTAATCTTTGTAAAAAATTTTAAAATTTCTTTTTTTAAATATTTTTTAATGCAATAAACTTTTGAAAAATTTTAATATTCAGAAGCTTTATAGTTCAAAAGCTTTTGCAGTACTCATTTCTTCTCAAACAAATTTCCCCTTATTTTCTATCCAAGTTGACAATGCGACAACAGCAAAGACGGAAAACTAAAATGAAATTGTAAAAGAGGAAATTAAAAGTTTGCTGATGAACTTTTAAGAATTGAAAAAAATTTTCGATTAGCTTCCAATCCTCATTTTGTTACAACTTACTAAATATTGTGTTATTTAATTTTGTGAATTGACAATTTGAAAATCATGCAGAAAATATTTTAAATTCAAACAAACAAAAACTAGATTGAATTGAGAATAATTAAAATTATAAAGTAAGTTCAATATTTTTACAGTTTGATGAACATTAGTCGAATTACTTTTTGTACAAATCATCCAGATGATGTGAATTACTCATTTTTTTATGTGGATCTTCTGATTGACTGCATTCTAACGAATTTTACAAAAGTTTTTCAATTAAACTTTTATGCAAGCTTTCAATCATAATTAAGATTCTCTCTCGGAGGTTTATAGAATGACTACATAAATTGAGGATTTTTATGAAATGATAGTTCATTTAGTTTGATTATTCCAATAATGGAAATTTGCATTCATTATTTTTTGACCTTATATTTGCTAATGGAAAATAATTAAGTTTTGGAATGTAAACGAAATTGAAAAAAGAATTTTAATGCTTTCTTTTGTTTTGAAAAACTTTATTAAATTTTATAAATTTAAAAAAAAAAATAATGTTCAAAAAAAGGAATGACTTAAATTTTATTAAACAAAATATCCGAAAGAAAAAGAGAAAGATAAATCATTTATTTCAGTATAAAATTGAATCATCTCCAAATGTTGCATCAGAACGAAAGAAAAAGCAAGCTAAAATAAAATAAAACAAAGCACAAAAGCATATTGTACAGCAAAAGCTATCATCCATTCAACAAGTACAAAAGAAAAAGTTTTCAATCAAAGAAAATATTGCAGCAATGATGAAAAGCAATAAATTTAAAACAATAAGACACCTTCATCAATTTAAATGATGAGATTAACTTTACTTGCTAGCTCAAATGCATTACAGCCACTTCAAAGAATTTAAAAACTTTAATAGAAAAATCTTGAGAAACTTTTTACATTTTTTTTAACTTCCAACTTTTTTTTAAAATGTAAAAAAGAATTAAATTATCTCACTTGCAGCATGCAATGAGCAGAACAGCAAAGAAGATAGAAGGATGGTGCATAAAACTTTGGCTTAAGTGCTCAATATTTTAAGCGCGTGTTAAGAGAATGCTTGTAGTGAATGAGAAAGGAAGGAAGAGAGCAGTTATTAGCTTCAAATATGCTATCAATATCGCGGCACAGATTGGTATGTTATACACAAAATGTGAAAGGAATTGAGAACAACAAGGAATGCAAGTTCGGAGATTTCTGTTGATTAGGATTTTTAATGCGCATTTGATTTTTTCAGGATCTGTGAATGAACTTTGAATGAACTGAGTTTATCAAAATTTTTAATGTGATCTAAATTGTGAGATTTAAGTCTCGTTGGCTCGAAAATGGGGTCAGTTGCTTGACTTACTAGACAAAAATGAAGTTTGATGCACTGGAATTTTGAACATAATGAAAATGAGTTTGATACTAGACACTATACTACTCCAAATTGGACAACAAACTGATTTTTGAACATTTAAATAAATTTTATTTTACTTTTTTGACAAAAAAATCCCATATTTCATCCATGGCTGTATCCATTGCTGATCCATTTATGTATATAAGTCGGAAGCTTAGGTAAGGGTTTTCTGGAAAAATTTATTCGATTTGCTTGGGTTTTTGAGAAAAAAAACTTAAACCCCCCCTAAATTTTCTTTCCCCTCCTCAAAAAATTTCTGGCTACGCCCCTGATATAAGTTCATACTAAAAATTTAAATCAAATTAACTTTAACTGCAATAAATTGTCTTATAACTGCAATATAATTAACTAAATTTATCATTTCACACTTCAAATCATGTAAATATTATGTCAGATGATTTATTCAATTCGGTTGTCAATGAATATGTCATAAATTTTCCCCTCATCCCCATACTTCATTCTAAAAAAAGTCATTCAATTAATAATCTATCCATTCAACATGCAAGCCAATCAACCGTTCCATTCTTCATACAAAATGAATTTATTACCGTCCATATTTTTCGAAAAATATTGAATCTAAAAAACATATAAAAAATTATGTAGAGTATATTGAAGAGGGTTAATATGAATAAATCGCAAAACAAAAGCTCTCGTGAGACCGACCGATTGAATATAAATTTCATAGCTAGAAGCTAACGAACTCATGCAAGTACACAATGAACGTTTATTATCGATTCATAAGATAGAGAAAACCATAACATAAAATAAACTTTACCCATTCTCTGAATTAATAAGAGACTAGACTACAAAATGGATATTAGTTCTGCATGATAACACGGCGAATTTTAGAGAAATTTTAAAGGAGAAATTATTTCACGTATGCAAATTTATTGTGATTTTTCACCTCGATATTTTCTCTAGTTTTTGAAAGTAATCCGTGCATCTAGATCTAGTTTTATGAAGACTGAAGATTAAGGCGTTAAGAAGCTTCACGATGGAAATTTTTATTTTTTTTTGCATCTCATTTTTAGCAAAACTTATTAAAATGGATTTTTGGAGATTTTATTCACAGATTATGAAGTTTTAGAATTGTTAAGGAGACGTTTATACATTAAAAAGTTTTAATTTATTTATTGTTCATCATTTTTGAATCCCTCCTTTGGATTTTTGTTCAAACTAAGAGCTTTAGGCTAAAAATAAATTTTTATAAAATTTTAAAAAATTTCACTTTTTTTCGAATTTACTAAATCACCAATCAACTCACATCAATCTTAAAATAATCTTCAACAAACATGAGAATCTTCCACCTCCATAATTTTTTCGTTCAATATTCACTGAATTTTTACTCTTGAACGCTTCTCTTGTCTCGACACGCGTAGGATTTGAAAAAAAAAAAGAATTTCAATTCACTTTGATTTTAAAAATAAATATTTACGTTAAAAAAAATTTGGAGCTTTATAATCAATTAGATTTGTCTGAGAAAAGTTGTTTAACTTTTATCTCAAGTTTTCGAGAATTAAATCACATTTATCGTAAGACTAAATTTATGTGCGAGAAAAAATTCTGAAAACGGAACTTTATATATAAGATCAAACAAGATTTTATTAAGTGATACTAGGAATTTCGCGGAAGTTTTGGGAAAATGTTTGAGCTTTTAGATAAATTGTAAGCTGCTCAAATTTTTGGAAATCAAAAACATTAAATAAGTGTGGGCAGATCTGTTTTAATTTTAAATGCGACATTCTCTAAATTTAATTTCAGACTCTATCATTTTAAAAATCTAGTGTAATTTATTTCTGAGAAAAACTGCATAAAATAAATCTATTGTCGTCACTCAACTCAATCTACATTTATTTTCTAAATACAACATCTTTATCCATGATTTCCTATAATGCGCATAAGTTTCAACATTTACCAGGAACTCTTAATGGGATGTTGGATGTATGAAAGAGAAAACGAGCGTAACGTTGTATGAAGGAGAAAAAAAAACCAATAATACATCAAAAGCATGTTGCACGAATAGAGGTGTCTTATTAAAAACCAATATTGAATTGCTTCTCACATCCAATATATGTTACGCTGTCAAAATCAATTTAAAAAGTATACACAGCCAATTCTCATATCGATATATATACATAAAATATATTTCATTGGGAAATGAGAGCTGTGGGGGATTCTGCTTGCAAATGTGTGCATTTTATGAAACATTAGAAAGATTTATGGCAATTTTAGCACATTGAAATTTTTTTTTCCTTTAAAATTTTTCTCTTTTTTTTCTTTTTATCATTTTTAGCATGTGAAAAGGAAGGTGATGTGATTAGCTTGCAGGTGGTTTGTCTGAATGGAAGAATGTCTCAATGAATTGTCAATAGTTAAGAAGGAATATGTAGAGTAAAATATTTAAAACTTTGCTAAACCCAGGTGCATTGTAATGAGCTTTTAACTGTTTAGACCTGAGTTTTGAACTGTTCAGATAGAGTGTTGATATTTCGGTGCCGAAAATGAGTTTTTTTGTGTAAAATTACACTAAAATTTGAAATTTTTTGAAAAACAGCCTATTTTCGGGATTTTCATTATTTTTATGATACCCCTAGCCATGTTCTACGGTACAGAGTTTGGACAGCTCTAGTTTAGACCCTCCACATTTTTGACTCGATTTTTTTTTTAATTTACAAGGATTTCTGTCTAATTAAACTTAGTAAAGCTCTTAAAAAATTTCATTCCTTTATTAGCATTTTTATTATAATCCCTAATAACCACGACCGTTAAAACATAGTTAAAAGCTAGATTTAAGATAGTGTATCTGTAGATAGCCGTGAGATAAACTATCTCAACACTAAATTTTAAAATTTCTGGTTATTGGGGAATGTATTTTAAGCCTTTATGAAAGTCTTGTATGTAATTTCTAAATTATACTTTTTGATACATTAGTGTCGTATCTAAGTCAATAAGTTCTTAAGCAAAATTTTAAAATTTCAAGAAAGGACACAAAAATTGAAATTTAACTCATGAAGCCAAATTTTTGAGAATTTTTGCGATTTTTAAAATTTTTTGTCCAACGAGAATTTTGTAACTGAAAAATGATACTTAAAAGTTATAACCAATTTACTGCATACCTTTTATACCTTCGCAAATTCAAACTTCTTCTCATCATAAAATGCTCCCAATTCCCTCATCAACCTGCATAAAGTCTTTCTTTTAAAAATTTCTTACAATAAAATATTGAAATATACAAGTTTCAAAATCATTCATCATTTCACTTTGTTACTCTCTCGATACACACATATGTATATATTATGTATGTATGAAGCTGGATACAACATTCGTTTCACAACATCATTTTCATTGAGGAGAGGAATGAAAAAGAAAAAAAAAAATATTTTTTTCGGTGATGTCAGGAAATAAAAAAATAATTTTTCCTTCAACGAAACTTTTGAGTCACCCAGTGATTACCGTCTTGCCAATGGAAGTAAATTTTGCCAATGGAATGATAAGGGTTGTGAGATTTCTTCCCATGAGAGATGAACGTACGGGTCGTGATGTGATATGTTTATCATTGCATGATTTCAAGAGAGCACTTTTTTTATCACAACTAGTTCCATGTTGCTTCCTTCAAGTCACAAGGAAGAAAAAATAAAAGTTGCTTTTTCTGTTTCTCATGGAAACGCAAGCGCGAATCTTTCCAGTGCTCCTCTCATACTCACAGCCTCTCACTGGAATTAAGCTTTTATCAACATACATTTTTTTTCTTCATTTTCCTCTTTCATTTGATATCATTGGAAAAATTTTTGTTCATCCGTCAGTTCGTCATCAGATTCGGTCAATGATGTTGAGTCTAAAGTAAATAACGTGAAGAATTTTTTTTTCCATCAAAAGAAAAGAAATTTTTTAAAGTTAAAGGAAAAAAAAATTTCTAAAAATATTGTCCTGCCCATAAAACCTTCAATTCTATGTAGATGAACAAGAATGTGAGACAATAGCAAGGATAGTCGTGGAATTAATCGGAAAAATATGTTTGAATCGTATGGAAATGAAAAAGTTGAAATTGTAGGCAAAAAATGGGCAATAAACGAAAATTTATGTGTGCGTAAAAATTAAGTGAGAAGCGTGCATAAAGGAAAGAAAAAAATAAATAAAAGAGGAAAAGTTTACGATTTAAGTGCATTGATGATGATGAAAATTATATTATAAATGAAAATTACTAAGCGAACTAATGGGATATTACAGAGAAAATAAATAACAATCTAGAAAAGTGAAAAGGAGTTGAAATAAAATAAAAAATCTCAAAACGCCCCGAGAAAGGCAAAAAGAATAATAAATAACAGAGCTTTAATAATAGTGTGTTTGTGTCTGTGTATTCGTAATAACAATAAAAAAGTATGTTCAGTCTAACCTAATTACAATCATCAAGCATTAAAGTTCTCGACGTTAATGATTTTTGTTAAATTTTTTTATTGCTTTTTCGAGCGATAATCTAATTAAAATTTTCAATTTCTCTACCCACGATGTGATTCTTATCTCTTTACTGTGGTTTTGTATTGAAAATTGAGGCAGGAGTTGAATGAGATGAATTGAGGAGGAAGGGGTGGATGGAAAATTTACAATTGATGAATTTTGAATTTTTAGATTTTGAAAATTTGTTTGACCCAACGATTAGGGTTTCTTGCAATTTTTCTATCCAGCTGTCAGTATTTAAATAGTTTAATTGCATCTGGAGGTTGATAGTTTTCTAGATTATGTGATAAGATAATTAAGTTTTACAGACCTAGTTGAGGATCAATAAATTGAACTTTCAAACAGACGATATACAAATGGCATTAAATTTTGCAATAAATCTTTTGACTAGAATTTAATTAGCAAATCTTATTAAACTTAAAGAAACGAAAATTTCCAGAGGTTGATACCTTCATCCAGAAGTCCAGAACAAAAGGATTTTTCATCCGGAATTTCACCCGGATGAAGTCGTATAAACCCCTGGGGAAATTCGTAAACCCACATAAAAAATTTCTATCCAAAAAATCGATTGTGTACAATTTTTAATAAACCTCTTGCCCCCGCCCATCCTAACCCACTCTCCTTTTCAAAACACTCAAAAATTCTCCACGAAAAATTTCCCAATTAAAATTACTTTCTACTCAAAGTCAAAGTCAAATAATCTTTCATTCCCTTCGATTATTTTTAAGATTGACATTTGATGTCATACCTTGCTACGTGCTCGCCTCAACATCTCTCATTAAAAATTATATCGAAAGAAAAAAAAATTATTTAGCTCGAAGAGTTTGATCAAAGGCAGATTAAACACAAAAAACAAAGTTTTTCTTCTTTTTCATCTTCTTCATTTTCTTGTCTCATCAAACTTTCCTCTTTTTTCCGTGGACTTATTTTTTTTCTTCTTTTGTTTCTTTGTGGATGGATTTTGTCGAGGAAATGTAGTGTTTAGTGGATGGTTCGTCTTGATGGGTTGGTGATTTTATGAGATTAGATTGAAAAATTATTTTTTCGAAGGTTTAAAGGTTCGATGATCTGGAGTAAAACTTTCAATATTCTTAGCTATAATTTCTTCATAAAAGTGGTTCAAATGTGAAGTCTATATTGTTTAAGAGGCTGAAACTTCTCAACTTTTAAAATATTTCTTTATAAATTTCACATTATCATCTCTAAATTTCGACCCCCGTCCACCCACCTGAGATCAATTATTACTAACATAATACTTACAAAAGTTTAGTAAAATAGCAAAAAAAAAAACAACTAAACACCATAAAAAAATATCAACTACCATCTCCATCCAACTTTTTTATCTCAAAAAATTGCCTACGTCTTTATCAAACAATTCAAAGGCAAATAACGACGAGACTATTAATTAAACAACTTCTTTCTTCTCTCAACTCTTTCAGCTTTCACTTTCCATGTGATTAATTTTTCTTGTTAAACCATTCAAAACCCGGCAAAACCCATATAACTCGGTCTCGTATAGAATGGCACACAAAAGAAGAAAAAAAAAATTTACATAAAAAAAATGTTTTAATTTCTCATGATATGCATGAGGAAGTTGCTTAAAGTACCTTCCACATAGCTCAAACAATGTAACATTGTAATACGCGCGGATTATACAGTTTTGTATGTAATTTGTGAATGAGACACTTCCTTAGCTATTCATCCCTGTAGCATACTTAAAAGTTTTTATTTTCGAATTATATTTGAACATTTTCAGAGTCGAGGGTTAAAGTCGTAAATTAAAGTGTAGTAAATTGAAATTACTCTCAAGAAATTGTTGCTGCCACATAATTTATAATCTTTATATTCACATTATTTTCTTTGTATAAAATTTTTGTATTTTGTTATGGAATAATTACTTTGGCATAAATAAGGAAAACATTTGTCATTTCTCTTAAGGTAGTTACTGTCGTCACAAACATTTTACTTCCAAAACAATTTTTATTTCCGTTTTCTCTTTATTTCTCCGGTTTTGTTGTAATCACGATAAGAAAAACGTAAATTACATTTTTTGTTTTAAATTGTACACAAAAGGAGAGATTTTGTGAAGAGAAAGAAAGCAATTAAGTTATCCTTATGCTCTTATTATTTTTCTTATGCTTGTTAAATGATGATGAAAAAGACAACGGCGGAAATTATGAGAGAAAAAAAAATTTAATTTGAGTCATTTTTAATTAGCTTAATTTGTTAAAAAAGCTAATTTAAATTTTTGTACTCTTAAAAAAATCTGGAAAAATATTAAAAAGAATTTATGAATTTTTGGAAATTGCTGTTGAAGGTTCTAAGCTGATAAAATCGAACTATGATCAATATTAAAACATTTTTTACAGTTGTGTATGACTAGGGTTTTCAATCCCGGGATCCCGAATCCCGGGATCCCGGGATCCCGCTGTTTTTTCAGTAACCTAATCCCGGGTTTGAAAACAGTCTCAATCCCGGGATTACGGGATTGAAATTTTCCTTAAATTTACAAAAATTAACGATGAAAAAAAAACTTTTAAAAACTTTTTTTTCTACAAAAATAATTTTCTGACCAAAACTAATTAAAAACAATGAGTTTTTTAAATTGATAAATCAAAATTCTTTTCTAAATTTATTTTATATTTAACCAAGAATTTCGATTTTTGAAAAACGAAGGAAAAATCACGATGAGTTCATTTTTTTTTCTTCAAATAAAATTAAACTAGATCAAATTTCGATTGGCACCTTAAATTTCGAAAAAAATAATTTTTTTTATAAAACTTAAAAGAGTTGCCTTTAAAACAAAAAAATATGAAAAATTTCATTAAAAAATGATGATAGGGACCTTTTACTAATCTTTTGGATGGAAGAATACAATGAATACAAAGAATCAATTGTAAAATTAAAGAAGGTTTGAAGCATAAAATTACTTAAAATAATACTCTAAGAAATTTCATGACAAACTCTTTTAACTTTCATACAAAATTTTGGAGTCAATCGAAATTTGATCTAAACTTTATTTTGAAAAAAAAAAAAAAAAAAAAAATAGGTATTCAAAACTTGATTTGTATGAAAATTTGTTGATGAGATTTTTAAATTCAAGAGTCATTTAGTCATAAGTTTTGCAATTTTTAGGAAAATTTTATAGATACTACATAGATAAAACTAATAGTTTTGTTTAGAAAAACCCATTAGTATTAAAACAATGCTTTTTCACCAGCTAAAAAATTAATTTTTACTCATTTTTTCTTTTGAAATTCAATTCCGGGATTCCCCGGGATCCCGGGTTCAGAATTTTTGAATACCGTAATCCCGGGATTGAAATTTCGGTCCGGGATTGAAAACCCTATGTATGACAGTGGCAAAGCCAGAAATTTTGAGGGGGGAAGGTGAAAATTCAATTTTTTGTATGAAAAATTTTTAGGAGGGGATTTTTCGTTTTTTCGCGAAAACCCCTAGCTAACAAGTTAGAGAAATTTGCTGGTGAGTAAGTGAGAATTCAACCATTCAATCCCCCCCCCTGGCTTTACCACTGGTGTATGATATTTTAAAATTTTGATAACGTATCCATTCTAAACAGTAGAAAATCAACCCTGATCCTTCAGTACTCCTTCAAAAAAAAAAAAAAAAACTAAACATCCATAAGTACTCCAACCCTCAACAAAGACATCCGAATAATTGAAGAAAAACATATGATACATAAGCTCAAGAAAGAGTACATACATATTATGTAAATCCCATAAAATATCAAACACGCACAAGAAAATTGATAAAAATTTATTGAATGTGAGACATAGAAGTGTGAAATGCGGGGTGATATATTATTCTAAAATAAATAGCTTTCTGCTTAGTAAGTTTATTCATGTATATTATGATACATAACCGTTTTTTTAGCTTCTTCTTGTTGTTCAACTGTCGACTGTTTTAACGTGTTTTTGGCAAATTGAGAAAGTATTGTGTGTGTTCTAGAAGATCCGAGATGTACTGAATTCTCTTTTTTGGTATTCGCATAGAAATTTTAGCAGATTGATTCAGTCAATAATGCAAGAATTAAATGAGACATTCAAGCTAAATTTCAAAAATATGTTCAAAAAATTGCTCAAATCCATAAAAACCATCCTCAATCTTTGGTTTCCCCTCTCACATCATGACATTACTCGGGCACATTTCACACACAAGAAAAACATTCACATACTCACACTTCATCAGAAGAGCTTGAAGCGATAAAAGTTGGAATAAATAAATTATGTGGAAAAGTGTCTGATAACGGAAGAAAGGCATACGAGAAGTGAATTCATTTATTTCTGAAAAATATATTTTTTTTGTTTTTGTTCACACAAAATTAGGACTTTTTTTTCTTTGCTTTAATAATTTTTCTCGTAATTTAAGGTTCGATGAAAATTTTAGGGGGATGTGGGTTCGGGGTTGTTTAGAAAAATCAACTCTAACCCCAATCTCCAAAATAGAGTTAGAACTGTTTGACTTTTTTGCCCTAACCTAGCCAGAACAAAATATTCATCCTATTATCACCCCTGCCTCCCAATCCATACATTTTCGTCAATGTCGAGTACTTAAATGCTATCATATATTTAATATTATCACACAAGATTGATTAATTTTTCTCCATCGCTACTCCCTACTCTACATATATCATACACATGTAAAAAAATTCTTCACTAACTTCATTGTTGTTTGTGCTTTTTTCTCCTTGCTAGCTGAAAAAAAAATTATTCCATATATTGTGAATTGTGTGTAACTGTGCTGTTTCGTGCTGTGTATGTGGTAAATGAAAAGAAAAAAAATTGTAAAAAAAGAGAAGAAAAAATTTAAAACAAAAAAGTGAAAAGAAGGAAAAAGAAAAAAGATAAGAAAAAAAGGAACGACTTTAAAAAAAAGTTTTCCCACGGATTTTCATGGCTTTTGAAGATTAATGGAATTCCTTACAAATGTAAGTAAATACTTTCTTGTTTATTTTTCCTTTGTACATATATTAATATTAATGCGAGCAGTTTTAAGATGAGGAGATTGGAAAAAAATGAAAAAAGTCAAGGTTATAGTGGATTTTGGGATGTTTTCTGAGGGATGAAAAGGATTTCATTGGACATTTCTGGATCATGTTTATGAGGTTTTTTTGTAGGGAGATTTACATACATTTACTTGAGAGTTAAGAAATGCACATTAATTCTATAAAAATTTGCTATGATTGAAAAAAGTAGGGGTCGTTCACTTATGATATCCAATTTTTTTTTGGGGGGAGGGGGTCTGAGGCTGTGTGACAGTTTTAAACAATATAATTTTTAATGAAGATTTTGTGATAGAGGGGGGTAGGGAGTCTAAAAATCCAAGTTTTTGATGGACGTCATAAGTAAACAGCCCCGTATCAAAATTTGGGGAAAAAATTGACTTAAAACGTAAATGAGATTAGCCATGACCCCCTCAATTTTGGAAAAATTTCGTCAATTTGCTTGAATTTTTTGAATAAAAATTTCTTTAACCCTCTATTCTAATTTAATTTCATGAAGAAAAATTTAAAATTTCCTCTGAAAAAATCGGACTTTTCCCGAATTTAAATTTCTGGGTTTAAACAATTTTAAAGCAAATTATTAATTTCATGCAATATAGTACTAAAAAATACAAAATAAATTGCTGTCGGCTGCAATAAATTTCATCACACCATTTTTTTAACACTTCAATCAATTTCATAGAACTTCCAAGAATTGGACATATCAATTCGCTTAAAGCTACATTTAAAAAATTTATTGGTGCATTTAAATGAATAAAAAACCTCATTTACTAACTTTAAAAGTGCTTGAAGCTATTATCTCCAAAAAATTTCAAATTTTCATAATTTCACACACACTGGCCACAAGATAAAAAATAAATTGTTCCAAACTGAATAAAAATCATATAAATTCATCATGGATGGTGAACTCCTTACCCTCAGCTACGACAATCTTATAAAGTATTCAAAAATGTCAGTTTGTAAAACGGAGAAAAGGTTGTAGTTAGGAAAAAAGGACATGTTTATAATAAATGATGAAGACTAAATTTAGTAAAAGATTGAATGAGAAAAAATAAATAAAATAAAAATAAATTTAAAGCCCTCATAAAGAAGAAAGCTTCATCATTTCGACAAGCAATCCATCTAGTCATTCTTATTCATGACAGAAAATTATGACCGACTCCTTCTCAAAAAAAGTAAATATATATTTTATTTACATATTTTTCATGCTCAAAATCAATTTGAATGTTTATTAAGAGATGCTATTCACTCGAGACTTTCTAGTTCACCACATAAAATAATGAAATTTTTGGATTTTTTTTCTGGTCGAGAAATTATAAAATCAATAACTTGTGGTAATAAAGGCGAAAATTTTATGATAATGATGATAAATATTGGAGAAAAGTAAGTCAAGTGAGAGGAATTTGAAGTTAAATATTGACTCGAAATTTTTGACATTTTAGAATTTTTTATTGAAATTGGATTGAAATTAATTTGTGACTTTTTTTAAAGAAAAAAAAAAAATCAGATTTTTTGTTTAAAAATTGAAATTTCATCAATGTTATAATGAAGTAAAAATTTATTTGAAGAATCTTGATAAATTTACTATTTAAATATAAATTCTTTAACCTAAATAAAATCTTCATCAACTTCGCATAAATCCTGAAAAAAAAATCCAATAAATATTTTTTTTTTGTCAATTCATCTCACAATTTTTGGAACATCCCCCAATACTTCAAAGAAATTTATTTATTAACTTAAAACTTCCTCAATTTCTATCCCTAAAAAAATTACAGATAAAAAAGTTTAGAAAATAAAAAATTATTTCCATCACTTCCACCTGACATGAATCGACATAATATAAAGTTTAAAAAAAAACGATGATAAACGGATGAGAGAAAGCAATTTGTCAAGTGACTAAAAGCATTGAATGGCAGGCATGACAGAAATTTTTAATCGAAACTTTGTCACTCCATACGCTTCATTATCACTAAAAAATCCGACCATGTACCATAATTGATTTTACTGTTGAGTTCCCATTTTTTTTTTGTTTCATTTTTTTGAGAGGAACAAAAATTTGGATGTAGGAAAAAACTTTATATTGCCAAAATATGGTGAATATAGATAAATGGCAAGAACGTTTAATAAAAAAAAAGAAACAACAATGAGGAAAAAAAAACTTTGTTTTTTCAATTAAATTGTCTGTCGTTCATAAAAAAGAATTTCATAATATTTCCTTTTTGTTTTGCTTTGTTGATGATAATGGGGGATAATTTAAAAATTTTGTCTACTTATAATATTTTAAACCTAAAATCTTTCTATGTTTCATAATTTTATTTGTATTTCATTGGCCTAAAAAAATAGATCAATTTAGGAAAAGGACTCCACATCACATCCAAACAAACCCCTCAAAAAAGCATAAAACTTTCAGGACAGACCGAGAACATGTGTAAGGAAGCATAAATGCTCTTTCATTCCTAACATAAAGTTTTGAAAAAATAATGAGGAATTCTATTGAGTGTAATAATCACGGACGAACAATTTCCGTCAGTTACAGCACAATTGCTGTATTCAGTTGAAATCAGTAGTGTACTTTGGAGAATTTCTAGACGAATTTATTGATTTTCTAATAAAATAATTTGTTAATTTCAAAATTCATCATGATATTAAATATTTAAGAATTTAATGGATTGTCAATTCAACCCAAAATCCATCCCTGTCTAGCATATGTAGTCATGGTAACAACATTATTTTTATTTTCATTCTGACATTTTCTCAAGAGATACTGAAAAAGAAAGAGCAGAAAAAATCATTTTTATTTTACTTATCTTCATTAAGCCTCCCTAAGTTTTATTTTTTAAGGATACTTGAGTCAGTTCTTGAGAAGAGGGAATGGGACAGACGAAAACATGAAAATTTGAACATGAAATCTAAGATAAAATACTTGAAAATGTTATCAAAATTTTTAATAAAAATGAATCTTTTTTGTGTTTAAATTTTGTTTTATTGAAGTTTTTGAGAATTTTGTTAGAAAAATGTTAAAATTCGAGTATTTTTAAGGATTTAAAGAAGATTAAGAATCGATAGCCAAATTTTGATTTTTAAAAGTTTTTTATGGAAAAATGAATCGAAATGAAATTTTCTTTACTTAAAATCAAGCTTTCTCTTTCAAATGAACACAAAAATATTTATTATACTTTTGAGTTACAAACCTTAGAAATCTAATGAATGAAAAAAGGGGGGGGGGGAGGTTTGACCCCCAAAACTCCCCCCTGACTACGCCCCTGAATGAGGAATCTTTTTTAATTTTTTTTTTAAATTAATTAATTAATTTAAAAAAAAATTATTGTCTGCAGTAAAAAAATCGAAATATTTTAAAATTGATTATGTTGAAGTAATTTGATTTTGAAATTACAGTTAACATTTTAATGCAAATATATACACAGATTTCATTGGAATTCATTTGGTTAATCAAAAATAATGTGAATATATTTTTTTCGAACAAATCAATTTTTTTTTTCATTTAAAATACCTAATTTGAATGTCAATTTTAAAGAAAAATGAAACTTGAAAAAAAAACAGAGTTAAAGCTGCAATTTAATAAAAGTTAACAAATTTATTTTCTAGAAATTGAAATTTTCCAGACATTTTAATTTTTTTTTTTCAGTCACACGTTAATTTTAGTTTTTGCATTTTCAACTCAATTCACTAAAATTCTGAATAAATATTATTTTATCAAACTCAAATTTATTTGTCATTTCATTTTATTTTTTAATCGAAGCTCAAACCATAAAAAAAGAAAAAGAAAATACAAATTTAAATAGGCATCGAATTTCCAAATTCAACAGAATTGAGAAAAAAAATTGTTTATCTCAAACAGCGTAAATCTGTTTGCAATGAGATATATATATTTTGTTGATTTTTAGGAGAAATAATGTTATCTGAATTTTGCAAATGATGCGTGTAGGAAGCATTTGATTTTTTTATCCGAATTTATCTGATTTACAGTCTTTTGTTTATTTGGCATGTGACATAGAAGCCATAATGATGCATACAATGAGATATCAGTGGGAGTTTTTGATTCTATTAATATCCTAGTTTTGAATAAGCAACGAGCTTTTTAGATAGAATTTTGCATGAAAAGCAGGCGATCACTATTAGTGACTATTGTTTGGACTTTTGGACATATTGTTTTTGATTGATGTGGAATATTTTGACACAGATCTTTAAATAAGTACTTGCCATTCTCTGACGATTTAGGCTTCTCGAAAAATTGTACAAATTAATTAAACTTAGCTTCATATTTAAAATTATAAAATTACACCAAAAAATCGATTAAAAATGCAATAAACAACAAGAAAAAATTTCCCAAAAAGCCATAAGCTTTTTTTCACGTAATCAGCAAGTTCTCCAATAAACTTCACTTTTTATTTTTATTCAACCCCCATTTACCCAACCAAGCTTATAGTTATAACCATAAACTTTTCATTTTTAAAGTCAAAACGTAGAAAATTTTCACTCTTTTAATTTTGTACGTGACATGATTACCAATGTAATTTCGATGAGCTGTTAATTAAATTGTCTTTGTATGGGATCGTTATAGTCGGGCATTTTTAATGCATTGCAGTTGTATTTTAAGTGAATTACGTCTTGTTAGCTGTGGACGTGAGGAAAATCTTTAATAAAGATTTTGATGGAATTTTTCCAGACATGGGACCCACCTCCAAACAACCAATTATTATTTTAAATTTTCAAGTAGATTTTCAAAGATTTTGAATTTTGCCATTCATGTCAAACCTTTACATACACAAAAACATGCACAGCATCCCTAAATCTCAATTTAAAAATAATAATAATGGAAGATTACATTTCAAAATATTATTGCTATTATATCCATAGAAATGAGCAATCAAAACAAAATCTCGTGTAAATAAAATTTAAATAAATCCGTGCAATAAAAATTTTCATATTTTCTGGTCAAACCCACGTACGTAAAAATTGCGTTCACCTTCGTTTATTTTCATCTTGACATTAATATAATTTTTTATTTTATTACAAAATTTTTTCATTTTTATTTTACGTGTTTTTCTGGTTTTTATTTTCAAAAATGTGCTTACTTTTTTAAGGCTTATTGAGTTAATTTTATCTGATTATTACCTAAATAGCATATGATTCTGAGAAAATCAAATTTCATTGAAGCTACAAAATTCAAAATTAAATGTTTTTTTGTGTGGCTGAAGTACCATGGCATATCATGTCCAAATGTTCTGAAACTTTGCCAGAATTAAGTCCATATTACGTCCAATTGCGTCCAGCAAAAATTTCATTTCGTCCTACTTCCTGTGCCTGGATATGGCAAGTCAAAGTTTTGGGTACTTTTGCCGTCGTACTTCAGGATTTAAAACGGCATGATTTCTTAAAACTAACTTTATGTGACATATTATATATTAAAATTAATCTACTAATTACGTCCAATTGCGTCTCGCAAAAATTTTTTGGAACCGATGTCCCTAACGGAAGTTATGGCTACTCAAAGTTTTGCTTGTGGACCAAAAAATTTTCTACTTAGAAACTAATGATATTGTCAAGTTATATATCAAATCACATCTCCCTTTTCTCAGGAACTCAAATATAAAAGAATTATTTACGTCTATGCTGACGTTTTAGACCTATGGCAGTTCCATTTTTGTTGTCGTACCTGAATATGAAAAAGTTTCATAATTTTTTTAGTATCAAGTTGTATATCTAAACATATCTATTTTTCACAAGAAATATAAAAATGGAATCATATTTTGAATTTGACCATCCATAACTGACTTATGTCACTTTAAAGTTATGGTTGAGCATCAATGTCCAAAAATAGAAAAAATCAAAAAATGTATGTTGTATATCAAAAAATATTTAAATTTGATGACAAATTCAATTATGACAAAATAATTTTAACTTTACTAAAATATTTTTAAACTAATTTTTTTTAAGAAAAATTTAAAATTAATTTTTTTTAAAATAAATTTAAAAATAAAAATCTCAGATTCTCAAAACTTTTTTGAGATTTTTTAAACCTTTTTAAACAATATATCAGGTCAAATTTAAAAATGTGAAATTGCGTGAGAAAATTAATTTTTTCGACATTTCGTTTGTATAATTTAAAATTTTGAAGAAAACGAATTTTTATAATTACGAAAACCCTAATTCGATTTCAAATTTTGATTTAGTATTAATTTTTAATTTTGACCTGAAATAAATATATTGTTTAAAAAAGTTTAAAAAATCTCAAAAAAGTTTTGAGAATCTGAGATTTTTATTTTTAAATTTATTTAAAAAAAAAATTAATTTTAAATTTTTCTTAAAAAAAATTAGTTTAAAAATATTTTAGTAAAGTTAAAATTATTTTGTCATAATTGAATTTGTCATCAAATTTAAATATTTTTTGATATACAACATACATTTTTTGATTTTTTCTATTTTTGGACATTGATGCTCAACCATAACTTTAAAGTGACATAAGTCAGTTATGGATGGTCAAATTCAAAATATGATTCCATTTTTATATTTCTTGTGAAAAATAGATATGTTTAGATATACAACTTGATACTAAAAAAATTATGAAACTTTTTCATATTCAGGTACGACAACAAAAATGGAACTGCCATAGGTCTAAAACGTCAGCATAGACGTAAATAATTCTTTTATATTTGAGTTCCTGAGAAAAGGGAGATGTGATTTGATATATAACTTGACAATATCATTAGTTTCTAAGTAGAAAATTTTTTGGTCCACAAGCAAAACTTTGAGTAGCCATAACTTCCGTTAGGGACATCGGTTCCAAAAAATTTTTGCGAGACGCAATTGGACGTAATTAGTAGATTAATTTTAATATATAATATGTCACATAAAGTTAGTTTTAAGAAATCATGCCGTTTTAAATCCTGAAGTACGACGGCAAAAGTACCCAAAACTTTCACTTGCCATATCCAGGCACAGGAAGTAGGACGAAATGAAATTTTTGCTGGACGCAATTGGACGTAATATGGACTTAATTCTGGCAAAGTTTCAGAACATTTGGACATGATATGCCATGGTACTTCAGTCACACGTTTTTTTCATGTATGAAATTTTATAAATATATCAGATTTTATTTTTGTAAATCGGAGCTATGTCATGAATGTAAGATATTCTGGTTCGTTTAATCAAGATTAGTTACCGTAAAATTGCGTATGTTTTTCTTAGAAGGATGATACTTTGATGGGAGGGATGTTTGAGATGATTATTAGGCTGTAAAATTTCAAAAAATTTAATTTTAAAATAATATTTTGAATAATTGGAGCGTGAATAAGGAAATTGTGAATGGATTTAATTTATTTTGCATCAAAGATTTTTTTTGTATCTGATGTTTAAATGTATGAATTTTAGGTAATAGGAAAATTATTTTTGATTTTTTCAGTGATTTTTTTTTTTCAAAAGTTTTTTATCGGTTTAAAAGCTTGAAAATACAATAGGGGTCGTTCACTCATGATGTCCGAGTTTTAGGGGGAGGGGAGGGGGTCTGAGGCTGTGTGACAGTTTCAAACAATAGATTTTTTTTGTATGAAGATTTTGTGACAGAGGGGGGAGGGGGATCTAAAAATTCAAGATTTTGATGGACGACATACGTGAACAGCCCCATAGCGATTCACGATTTCCTGTTCTCGCAAATTTGCAGGACGGGACACAAAACTTTTAACTCAACTAACTCGAAAAACAAAAAACTTATTTTAAACGTTTTTATTTTATATTAATTTTGCTGGAATTTGCCATTTAAACGCAAAAAACTGAATTTTTTTTTTGTAGTAAATAAGATTTTTGAGTTTGTAAATTTGCCCCGTGACCCACAAATCATGCGAAACCGAGAAATCATGATTCCCTAAATTGCATCATTTATACGGAAAAATCCATCATTTCCATTTAAAATTAAAGAACCTTTAAGTACCTTAAACCAAAGCATACAAAATTTACTCAAATTCACCTCAAAACAACCTAAAATATCTTCAAATTTAATATCACAAACCTCCTCAAAAATCTTTATCCAACTTCAACTTAACCACAAGATATTGCATTAATATCTCAATTCTAAATCTGCATCTTCATTTCTTCAAGAGTCCTCACAGTCAAGAGACCCATCCACCCAAAAAAGAAGCACAAAATCTCATGACTTGTATGATTTATTATTTCATTCAGGTGCGTTGTTTTTAAAAGAACAAAATTTTCATTCATCTCCAACAGAAGCAAACTTTCTTCAAAAAAAGAGAGAAAAAAGCAAGCAAAAAAAATCTCGATCCAAGATTGTACATACACTCGTCATAAAGAGCTCATGAACTCATAAAACATGACATTTTCTTCACAATTTTTATTCAAATTTATCATGTAGCGTCAAGGATATGAGATCTCATTTTTTTTTGTTGCTTTAAATCCCAAACAATAACGTCGTGTACTTTAAGAATATATAAAAAAATAAGAAATTTTCTGTCGATCTCGCATGCCATGTTATGTGTTATGTATGATGCTAGAATGTAACGACCTTGAGGAATCTTTAAACTTTTCATGAGGCGCTATAAAAGTTAATGTTTATTGTGCCTCACAAGAAAATGTTTTTTTGATCATAAAAAAATCATTTTGAAAATTATTATTTTGTTGAGGATTTTGAGAAGAGCTGAATTGAAATTTTTTCGAGTTTAGGATTGGAATGTAAAATTAAGGAAATTTTAGGAAGAAGTTCTTAAATGAATGTAATTAATTTTACTGATTAAAAATTCAAAACTTAAATAATTTTCATAAAAAATCACATTTTTTTGAAAATTAAAAAATTTATAAGAATTTTTTTTTCTTTTTGAAAATTAAGCCATTCAGTTTATAATTTGTTCAACAATTAAGCCTTAATCTCCTTCTTGGAGCCATCCAATCAGCAATACAATAATATGTAATATCGAAAAAGAATCACAATAAATCTCCAAAATCAATAAATCTATTTTAATATCAATATCAATACACTCATAAAAAAAATTTAACATTTTTCATTGTTACTTCATAGTAAATTTTAGTTAACAATGAAGTTGTTAAATTTGTATGAAGAAAAAAAAAATTAACTATGCTATCGTTAAATTTGTTTTTACTATGAAACAACAATGACATTGTTAATCAACAATGGTGATTGTTGATTTTACAATGGTCATTGTTAATATTTATTTTCAAAAAACTTTAAAAATCTTGAGTTTTCAAACTTGAAATTTAATTAAAATGAAATAATAAATAAGCTTTTATCTATCTACGCTTTTAATTTCCAAAAAATCGCGAAAAAAAATTTAAAAGTTAAAATTTCACACAAAAATTTTTGAATTTCTTGATTTTATTTATTTTTATTCATTAAACTTTTATTTAAAAATTAAAACATTTATTTTAGACCAATGACATTTAAATTTGAGATAAAAAATGCTCATTTCAAATAGTCGATTTAGCAATAAAAATTAAAATAAAAAATACAAGCAGCGGACCAGAGGATTTTCATAGGGCTTCGGAAGTTAAGCAACGCTATTTGGGTACCCATCCAATCACTAAATAGGTTGAGCGTTGCTTAACTTCCGAAGCCCTATGAAAATCCTCTGGCCCGCTGCTTGTATTTTTTATTTTAATTTTTATTGCTAAATCGACTATTTGAAATGAGCATTTTTTATCTCAAATTTAAATGTCATTGGTCTAAAATAAATGTTTTAATTTCTAAATAAAAGTTTAATGAATAAAAATAAATAAAATCAAGAAATTCAAAATTTTTTGTGTGAAATTTTAACTTTTAAATTTTTTTTTTCGCGATTTTTTGGAAATTAAAAGCGTAGATAGATAAAAGCTTATTTATTATTTCATTTTAATTAAATTTCAAGTTTGAAAACTCAAGATTTTTAAAGTTTTTTGAAAATAAATATTAACAATGACCATTGTAAAATCAACAATCACCATTGTTGATTAACAATGTCATTGTTGTTTCATAGTAAAAACAAATTTAACGATAGCATAGTTAATTTTTTTTTTCTTCATACAAATTTAACAACTTCATTGTTAACTAAAATTTACTATGAAGTAACAATGAAAAATGTTAAATTTTTTTTATGAGTGTGGACATTGAGAAGGATTAACGAGATTCGATGATATGAAATTTGATTTATAATGTTTTTTTGTTATGTAATATGATTTTTTTTTCATCGGGTGCTGCCATAGCTTTGCGTTACACGCTCCACTAGATATATGTATTGATGTGAAGTCATGAAAAAAAAAAACATTTTAATGGCATTATTGACTCGATTTTTTGTTGTTTTTGGACATTAAATCAACGTTTTTATTGGCTTTGTATAATCTTGTTTAATTACTACACCCATAGAAAAAAATTAACAATGAATAGTTATTTTGTATGAAAATTTTAACAATGCTATAGTTAAAATAGCGTTAACAATGAAATTGTTAAATTTTAACAATGGTCATTGTAATTTTTTTCGCCAACAATAAAATTGTAAATTTTAACGATGGTCATTGTTAAATATTTTTCTGAAGAAAAAAATGGTCGACCATTTTTTTCTTCAGAAAAATATTTAACAATGACCATCGTTAAAATTTACAATTTTATTGTTGGCGAAAAAAATTACAATGACCATTGTTAAAATTTAACAATTTCATTGTTAACGCTATTTTAACTATAGCATTGTTAAAATTTTCATACAAAATAACTATTCACTGTTAATTTTTTTCTATGGGTGCATGAACGAGATGGAGAGAAAATAATATTTATTATATTTTATTTTTATTGTAATAATTTTTGATCTAATATCAATTTAGTGTCAGTAAATTGAGATGATATGTGTGAGGTCAAATGGAAAAATTTAAAATATTTTTTTTTTTAATTCTTAATCAATTTCGTCAAAAGAAAAATAGAAGTTGAAATTTTTTCAAATTAATTAATATATTTATTGAAATTTTTGTTTTATTTCTAATTTTGAATTTAGCATAAAGCACCAATCTTTTAGGAAAGAATAAGATTTAAAAAAAAAATCCAAAAAATTCAAATCACGGTCTTAAGTTCTAGTCAAACAAAAAATTGAATTTAAAATGCTAAATTTTACATTCTAAATTCCTAAAAATTAAATTGCAATTGTCTCTTCAAAAATAGATACTTCTTTTTAAATTATTATCCGCCACCAACACACAATTTTTATCAATACAATTTATGTTTCAAAAATATCATTTTATCACTCATACATAAGCTTCCTTTTCCTATTTTCGTCTGCATTTAAAATGTTCATAATGATCTTTAACGCCAACACTTTTAGTAGAATTGTCGCCCACATTTATTTTTTCATCTTCTTATCCCAAAATTCTTCATTATATTTATATTATGTATCTTTTCTTCTTTCCATCCTCCCAATACATGCAGATGTCATAATTCATCCACACTATAACGCCTTTTGTTTCTCAATTTATGTACAACATTTTTGATATTAATTTTCACATATACATGCACACTTGCTCTTAGTAAGCGCAGGAGCATCTAATAAGTACCTCAATTCATCATAAAATCTCATAATTTGCTTACCATTATAGTTACATGCACATGACATAGTCACTTAACATGTGTATATTCAAAGGAAACAGTTTCTGTTTTTTTCATTCATCACAACATCCTTCACTAATACAGTTGAAGGAACTTGGAGAGTCATTTGACATGTACATAATAATGCGCACCGTTTGCAATCTGTATTGCACTTCTGTTTAAGAGGCTGTTCATTACATACTTAATGGTGTATGTATATAGTGAAAAGATCACGATTCTTTGAGTCTGGGGTGTAGTTAGGGGTGTGTCTATGTTGGAATGTATTTTGAAGTATTTTAAGCATCAGTAGATGTTAGTTACAGGCATTAGCATTACATAAATCAAAAAATCTCCAACTACATCCCTGCCACCATCCCTTCTCATCCGTATCACTAGAATTACATTTTTTTCGCTATTCAATGGTTGATGGAAAGGTCTTTTGATAAGCAATACAAAAAAAAAAAAAAAGAATTCTGCATGTATATAATGCCTAAGGAAGGATGTAAAAATTTTAAATATATGCATTTTAAATAATTCCACTGCTACTCAGCATGCTATTCAAGTGCCTACAAATATGTTTCGTACATGTCACAATCCCGTTAGTTCACATTCATTCGTTGACATGTTGAGATCGACATAATGGAAATTGCATCATCGTTGTCAGAAAAAAGAAGGAATACTTAAATGTAGAGGAAAAAAGGAAAAATGTATTTCCTAGTGCTGCAACTATTGTTTGGTGTTGCTCGTGTATAATATTAAGTGAATGTGATGTGCTACTCAAGAAGAAAGAAAATGGAATGAAAATAGCAGAAAAATACAAAATAGAATGAGGAAAAGTTAACAATTGTTATATTCACATTCGTTCTGCTCATAAAATCAGTGGAATCAACATTTTCTAGATTTTTTTCCTTACTATTTTTATCAGAGTTGGTGAAAGTTTGATTTTTGGTTTCTGAATTAAATAGTTTTGATTTTTGCTTAATTCAATATGTATGCTATAGTGATTGGGATCACTAAAGTGCCCAACATCTAATGAAGCATCTGAATCACCCATTAACCCCAAAATGTTTAAAAAAACCAACTCTGATTAAGAGAATAAATGCAATATTATTTTCTACAACAATGAGATTTTATTTGTAAAGCAATAAAATGAATTTGAAAGAAAGTAGTGAGGAAAAGCATTTAAACTGCATCAATGCTAAAAAGAAAAGGAATTGCCAATACGAAATGAACATGTATGTATGATTGAAATTTATTTGCTACCATTTTATGTATGGGATTGTTAACTTGTTACGGGTTTGAAAAAATATTTTTTGGCACTCATTTTGGTCTTTTTTTTACAAATTTCTCCCCTCTAATAAAATATAAAATTAATAAATCTATTCTTTTAAAAGCAAAATTGTTCCAAATTTTTCTTCTAAATCAAACGTTAATCTTCCTCAATTTCAGTATAATTTGAAATAAAAATTCTAAATTTATCAAAATATGATTAAAAATCGAAAATTACACTACAGAATATCCAAACAACCCCCAATTTTTACTTTATACATATATTTATTCCACTTAGCATTGGCTCTAAGAGATTTAAGTTCACAAAGTACCATAAAATAATGTAAAAACCAGAGTTGGCAGAGCTCTCAGAGCTCTAAATTTTGAAAAATTTTCAAAATTTTTTTCTTTTGATGAATTCTTAATGAAGTTGATAGAACATGTACAAAAATGTACACAAAATTTTTTTTCGTCCATATAGGCACCCATACGGGCCAAAAATGTGTATGAAATATCAGTGATTTTCAAAAAAATCGTGTGTCTCACTGTTTGAATGAAATTTCTCAAGCTTTTTTTTATTCGCTCAATAATTACATTAATTTTTATGGAAAAATACTAAAAATATAAAAAAGTTTTATTTTGATAGTCAAAATTTCGAAAAAGTTCAAAAAATCGCCACTTTTTGAACATATTGACCTCCTGTGCTTCCAGTTCGATCTTAAAAATTCTAAAAATTTAACGTTATTGTAGCTCATTAAAAGACCTTTAAAAAACATTTTATTCATTTTTTGTAAAAATGTCATTTAGTGCTTCAAAAACGAGGTCAAAAGTCAAAATTTTTGATTTTTTCGCTATTTTTGGGTTTGTAGGCCTGTATGACCACTAAATGGCCTCAACTAACTTTCAAGTGAAACTTTTCTTATAGCTCTTGTATTGTACTACAAAATTAGCAAAAAAATAAAAAAAATTTCAAGCAACTCGGTTCACCAGAGGTCTTTAAAGAGGGTCTGGTTGGGGAGCCCTTATGACATAAAAATTTACATCTCGACCATAACTTCACTAAACTGTCTAAAATTCTCAGAAATAATAGAAAACATGATTATTGATCATTTTAAATCATTTGAATCTAAGAAAAATTTGATTTTGGGACATTATGTCAGTTTTGCCGTTTTTCGAGCTTGGTCAAAAATCGAGTTTTCATATTTCTACTTTTACTACTCCAGGATGATTTAATATTTTATTTATTTTTCATTAATCTTATAACACAACATAATACGCATCCAACGAGGTATAAAACATGATGTATAGTCAAGAAATGGCTAAACTATGGCTAAAAAACTCAAAAAAATACAAATTTTTTAGGTTTTTACGACTTTCATGTCACAATTTTATTCATATTTAAATGCAGTAAAATTCACCAAATGAGAAAAATATTTCATCAGTAAACAAAATTAAAAAAATTTCATATTTCCATCAAATTTTCCGATTTTCCACAATTTTCCACAATTTTCATCAAAATTTTCCAATTTTCCAGTTATTTTTCATCATTTCCACCATTTTCACATAATTTTCAACAAAAAAAGAAAACAAAATTTTTTTTAAATTTTCCATCAAATTTTCCGATTTTCCACAATTTTTCACAATTTTCGTGAAGATTTTCCAATTTTCCAGTTATTTTTCATCATTTCCACCATTTTCACATAATTTTCAAGAAAAAAAGAAAACAAAAAATTTTTTCAATTTTCCATCAAATTTTCCGATTTTCCACAATTTTTCACAATTTTCGTGAAGATTTTCCAATTTTCCAGTTATTTTTCATCATTTCCACCATTTTCACATAATTTTCATCAAAAAAAGGAAATAAAAAAATTTTACAATTTTTCATCAAATTTTCCGATTTTCCACAATTTTTCACAATTTTCGTGAAGATTTTACAATTTTCCAGTTATTTTTCATCATTTCCACCATTTTCACATAATTTTCAACAAAAAAAGAAAACAAAATTTTTTTTAAATTTTCCATCAAATTTTCCGATTTTCCACAATTTTTCACAATTTTCGTGAAGATTTTCCAATTTTCCAGTTATTTTTCATCATTTCCACCATTTTCACATAATTTTCAACAAAAAAAGAAAACAAAAATTTTTTTCAATTTTCCATCAAATTTTCCGATTTTCCACAATTTTTCACAATTTTCGTGAAAATTTTCCAATTTTCCAGTTATTTTTCATCATTTCCACCATTTTCACATAATTTTCAACAAAAAAAGAAAACAAAAAATTTTTTCAATTTTCCATCAAATTTTCCGATTTTCCACAATTTTTCACAATTTTCGTGAAGATTTTCCAATTTTCCAGTTATTTTTCATCATTTCCACCATTTTTACATACTTTCCACAAAAAGAAATAATAAAAAAAGAAATTAAAAAAAGAGCTCTACAGAGCTCTCAGAGCTCTAGAGCTCAGCTCTACCAGAGCTCAGCTCTACTAGAGCTCAGCTCTACTAGAGCTCAGCTCTACATTGGTCTCTTTCCAACTCTGGTAAAAACTTTTCATTTTGTTCTCTTCTCTTTTCACTCTTTTTCCTCATTTTATTGATTCCATTTTTCCTTATTTTTTTTTTCTTTCTAAAAATAAAGTAATAACATTGTGTAGACCGGAAAGTTATTGCTTTATGTGTGGTCTAGTGAGTCTTGGGAGAGAAAAAAGAAAAAAAAATATAAATCTGAAATGAAAAGTGCCTAAAGCTCACTTAATATGAAATGTTTTTTTCTCCTACTTTTCTCATCAGCGCGTGGCAATGTCAACTGAATTTTATGTTTTAATAAGGAAGATAGTAGTTGACGGCGTGATTTTTGTTTGGAATTTTATGGCTTATGCGAATTGACATTTATAGAGTTGAGGCAGAGTTTTAATGATATTTGGTTAAAAAAAATTAATTTTAATTATTAAGTGAAGTTTGTAATTTTAAAAGATTAATTGTCAAGTGTCAAGTATATTTTTTAAAAAAATTTCAAAAGGACTTGTTGATTTTTTTTTATTAAAATTTTTATTAGTTTTTATATTCTTAAGTTTTAAGTTTTAAATAAATTAGGGATTGAAAATTGGGAAAATGTTGAAAAATATCATAAAAACACAAAAAAATTAAAAAAATAAATTTAAAGGAATTGAAACGATCATCAACGATTTTTTAAAAATGCAAATTTCCAAAAATTCTATTCAAACCAGTTTCCATGTCGTAATAAATGGAATAAATTTATAAATCAATTTTTTTCTTTAACATGACCTCGGCCAAAAGAAAATAAAGTCTCATATCAAATAAAATTACTTTAGTTAATACACAAGACATTTAATAATGACAGAAAAGCTCCTTAGGAGATATTTAAGCTTCTTTCAAAAAAATGAGTATCAAAAATATCAATTACACAAGTCAAAATTCAATTGATTGAAATTCTTTGAAGTATAATAGCTTTGGACAGAAATTTAATTTATTACAGACAGAATTGTAAAGCTGTAGAAATTTTCATATAGGAGATTAATTTCATTGGTTTCTTTGTACTTTTATTGATGACTTTTAGAAAGTTGCACGAAAAAAAATTAAATGAAACCTTTGAGCTCCTTTGAGATCGAATGCAACAAAAAAAAATTTTTTATTACATGGGATTTTATCTTGTTACAAAGTTTATTGCAATTAAAATCGGATTAAAACTCAAACATTTCTGATTTCCTGGTGACTTCTGTTTGCAATTTGCATAAAAATATTCCACGAATCAATAAATCAAAATCCCTTTTTGATCAAAAGCATTCACTGCTTTGCAACCTAAATACGTCATGCAATCAACCAACCTTCTCTATTTATGTTCTGACTCATTCATTTCACATCTAACGAATTCATTAGCAGTACACAAAAACATATAGAGAAAAGTTTTGAGGAATTATCAAATATTCAAACACAAAAACCAGTATGAAGCACCAAAAACCCTAAAACTCTATTACTCGTTTATAAAATAGCATTATTATGGTCTTAATGCTATTCAAAAAAAATAAAATTTACATCTGCAAGAAATTTGATATTATCAAGAGAAAATTTTACATCCTCATGTGAAAAGCCTGTAAAGTATCTGAAATATTTTTCATTACAAAAATGAATACGTAAAATGAACGAGAATTTCCTTGAAAATATCCTGATAATTTGTTTCGTATGTTATACAAGCCACAAGCATGAATACTCGTGCCTATGACATACCTTTACAATTGAAATTAAATTACAAGATTTAGGCATATTTGTAATTTGGAATATTTGTTGAAGAAGGTTTGTATGTGTTTTAGGCTGATTGGAATATGTTGGGACGTGCATAATATGGCATTGAAGTTTTGGAATTGAATGAGTAAGGAACAGATGAAAATTTATGAAGCGATTTTTTTAAGGTCAATTTTTGTGATTTTTTAATAGTTACTCTTTAATAGTTTTTGATGATACTGCTTATATATTTTCAAATAATATCAATCCATATCATGAACACTCTCCCTATCCTACTGGTATCAACATTGCTTCTCATTTTCTTACTCACATAATATAAACGAAAAGAAAATTGAACTTGATAGTAAATTCAATAAAGTCTAGTCTCAGCTTTATCTGAAAAGAAAAATTCAATTTACCCAAAGCACATAGTAAAGTAATAATAAAAAAAAATGAAAAGAATTTTCTGTGTTCAACATAAACATCTCAATTATGAACGATAGATCTATTCACTAAGCTACAACTGCTTTCGCACCATATTTTCAGTATCATATTTTTCGTTAAGTTATACCAATCCTGAATTGAAAAGGAATATTAGAAGGAGATGTGGATAGATGTAAATGTATGTGAGGGTTGCTATGAGTATAATATGATTATTTTATTTTTTGTTGTCAAAAAAAACTAGTAAAGATAATTTCAGATTAATTCTTAATCTGGTATAAATCGGAGGTAAATATTGAAATATTATTATTGTTTAGTTTGCAAAATAGGTGTAAAGGTGAAAACATTAAGCATTTACTTCCTTAAAAAAACTTGAGATAGTTTTTTTTTTAAAACCCCCATTTCCTTCCTAAAATGCGGATCTTAAGATTTTTAGACAAAAATTCAAAAAAAAAAAAATAATTTATATTTTATCAATTCCAAATTTATTTGGATAATTTAAAAAAATGAATTTTGTTTTTATAAATTCTAAAAAAAAGTTCAAAGTTAAACATGAATTGTTAAATTCAACGTTCACATCTCTTCTAAAATGAATCAATTTCAATATAATTTAAAAATCTTATCATCATCTTCCCCTTATCAACTTAAAACATACGAACATAAAAGTCAACTTCCTAAATTCTCGTGAATTGGTAATTTACACCAATTTTGGTACCATTTGGTTTCCACGTAATAATTTTATAGCAAAAGTTTCAACAAAAAAAACTCTTAACTGAATAAGTGACATAATGGATTCCAATAAATTTCATTTTTACTCTTTTGATCCTCAACATTTTCAGATATGAGAAGGAGTAGGTGGCATGCCTTTCGCGTGCGTATTTGCTCAGCAAAAAGAGAAATAAAATATATTTTTGTGAAATTTTTAAAGTAGAATAATTTTTTATGAAACATGAAGAGCGGCAATAAATGTATATTTGAGGACCAAATATCGATCGACTCTTCTCACCCTTCAATATCCAAACACATACACATTTTTTTTTTGCTCTGCCGTTTGTCGAGATTTTAAACGAATGAGTTCAAAAGACAGCTAACATTTGACCCAAATACATAGTAATCTCATTTATATGCTGACAGAAATGCGATATTTAGATATCTCTCTCTATTTTTAAGCATCCAAAACATTTCCGTACTATTATGCGAAATGAATAATACCAACTCATATACACACACTCATTCTATCTCTATGTCGCAGTCTGAGTCCGATGCTATCTGTTAGCTGCTTTTTTTTGCTCTATCCAAAAATATCTACTATGCATGATAGAAAATAATCATATCCAATTTTACAATGAAGGAAAAATTCGAAAGTGGAGATGAAAATGAGTTGAAGCACTTGAATTAATGGATTACATGAGCGCATACTTGAAAATTATTTTGTGAAGGGTTTTTGTTTTATTTTTTTTTGAGAAGGGGTTGAATGTTTCCATGTAACTTGGGGATTTGTGCGGATACAGCTTAATTTTTTTGAATTTTTCAGAGTAAATTTATTCACTGCAAATAAGCTAAACTTTAGAAGTGGATAATTATACTAATTAATTCTTATCCTAATTCTGATTAATATTTTAGGAGTATTGTATTCGTAAAGCTAATTTAGCAACAAGCTTCTATAGAAATGTAAAAACTTGGTAAAAACCTAGTTTGAACCTTTCAAAATATTCAAAAATATATTTTTTTAAAAAAAATAAATAAATTTTAAAAAAAACGCAAAAATCAAATATTATCAAAAATCCTGTATCTTAAAAAAACTTGCATATTTGCTAAAAAATTTCAGAAATTCAGAATAAAGACCAAAAAATAATCCACAAAAAATAAAAAATTAAAATTCACAAATAAATTTCATGCACATTTCTATAACTTTTAACTGGCCACTACTACCCCCATTTAGACAATCCAACAATATTTATGACTTTTCAACAGGAAATAGCTGTGAATGAAAATATAAAACTTTTTTAAGCTTCACTAAGCAATACAAAAAAAAGGAGAAGAAATCTTGTGAAAGATAGACAGAATTGTTACATCGAGCTGGGTGGATGTGTATAAAGTAAAGTATACAGAAAGAGAATGAATAATAAAACGAGCAGATTTGTTCCAAAAAAAGAAACTCTTTTGAAATCTCAATGCTCCACAGAGTCGAGACTGCTTGTAAAATGAAATAAAAGAGAGAAAAAAGGAGAAAAAAAAAATCTGAAAGGGGGAAGCAATGTACTTAATTGAAATATGCTTTAGCATAAAATTTTTATCTTATAATATGCATGAAAAAAAAAAGTTACACAGACATAAAAACAGGAAGTCAGTTAGGGTATGGTCTGTTGATGCTGAAAGTGACGCACTTAAGTGCTCGTACAAAAAATTTTTAAAAAAATGCAGAATTAAATTTTAATTTTTTAAAAAATAAGCTTTAAATAACAATTTAGACAAAAATGCTACAACTGAGTTGTGGATTAATAAAAAGTCTGCCTGCCACCCAAACTGCAACCAAAAATAATAACTTTGCATAAAAATTTAGCGCTAAAAAGTAAGTCAATGGCTGGAATAAAAAGAATCATTATACTTGATACTCGAGAATGAAGCAAAGATAAAGTAAAAAGCTGAAGTAAAACAAAGTAAAGTAAGACCTTCACAGGAAGAAGATTGTCGTTAAAGGGTTAAAGTCATGGTGTTACTTGCCATCCACCTTCTGCTATACGTTCTGATCTCTCTATGGACACTTGTGAGGAATCTCTCTTTCGGCATTTATACCATAATAAATTAAATAATATAACATGAAACTTATGCTTCCTTTAATACTAACAAACTGCTGTTATGATAGAGAGAATAACAAGTTGTAGCAACAGAATGGAAATTTATCTTTTGAGGTTTTATCCTCAATTTCTTTACATAAATCATGATTTTAGTTGGTTTTTGAAGAAAGCTTATTTGGGGTTAGTTTGATGAGTGGGTGATTGTGATTTTGGGGCAGTTTGAAAGGTTGTTAGGTTTAATTAGGATGACAATCTTAGACTTAGTCAAATCTCTAAATAATTACAGGAGGTTCTCGATTTAAGCAGTTGTTTTGTTCCCAAATTTTTCTATTCAAATCGAAACGTATGAAAAATGACCGTTAAAAATTAAAATTTAAATTTTTATTTTTTGTTTATTTAAATCAAAACAATTTAAATCGAATCTGTTCAAAACGAGGATTCCCTGTCAGTGGCGGCGTAGCGGGGGGGGGAGGGGGAGTTGGAGGTCAAACCCGAACCCCCTATTTTCGCGAAGTTTACACTAGACATTATTGAATTTTTCAGATCCGAACAACAAAAAAACATCAATAATGTCCTTTGTAAATATTCGCAAATGTTCACTAAAAGTAAACCTTTATTCTAAAAATTCAAAATTTTCGAACATTGTATGAACTTTGAAAATTTTCTTTTATTTCAAATTTAATGTTCAATTCCCACCGGCTCCATAAAATTAACAAAACTTTATCAAACCTAACTTCAAGCAAAATTTATTCACAAAATTATTTCAATACAAGAAATTTCATTTGAAACAAAAACATCGTCAGAATATAAAGAACTGCGCCTCAAGCACTCTTTGGGTTATCAAAAATTTCAAAATAAAAAAATCTCTTCTCCCTCACAAAAATCTTTATCTCGTCTCTCATGCTAATTCCAAACACAACCATTCTTAAAACTTTTGTGGTATTTAGAACAGAATGGGAAATAATAGTAGCAATAATATTCATCTTAACCGCAACGTTTTTTAGCAAACAATCTTGAAAATTACAATTTTTTATATTTTTCTTAACAATTTATCAGCCTCATATAACACATAATATTGTGCATTTGATGATTAACTTGCGGAATATTGGTTAATGTTTTATTCATTCATGTGAGTGCTTGTAGCATGAAAAAGGCCACAAAACTCAACAAACGACTTAATTGCTCATTAAATATTAAATCTCCATAACTTGTATGTTATTTTCCTCTCAACGATTCAATTGCTTCAAGATAAATTCTTTGTTAAGGATGTTAGTATGTGTTGTATTAAAGTGAATGTATTTATTTTATAAGATGAAAAGTCAATCATGTTTAAGATTAGAATTTGATGAGGGGGGTGGAGTTCGTTCAGAGATGACGTTAAATCTTTAGTTAAAGGATGATTTTGAGTCTTCATTTTCGAATTAAGAATTTAAAAAAATTTCAAATATCAACCCATTATCCTCTCCCTCACCTTACATCTTTTTCCTTTCCATCACTTTTATCGATTAAAGTTTTATAGACAAAAGTTTTATTGACTTAAAAAGTTCATAAATCCCAAAAAAAACTTGAACAAAGAATAAAGAGAACTAATAAGTTTTCATTGACATGGGGATGAAGGATTGATATTTTGAAGATTGTAAAAATAAATAATTTGAGAATGTAACTTTATCTTTCATTTTTGATGTTTTATGAGGAAATCTAAGAAGATCAAACTTTAATATTTTATGTGATGTTAAGAGCTTCAAAATTGTTTCTAATCGAGTTTATGGTTATGCAAATAAAATTAATATAGTTTTATGGGGGTTGTGTGATCATAAGATTGCATAAAAAATTTAATTTTTGAAATTTTGAAATTGAATTAAATTTAAATGGAAAAAATTTGTTTTTTTTTATGTACCTAATTTTTTGGAAATAAAATTTTAGGTATATAAGAATTTTTTTAATTTAAAAAATTTAATTAAAAATTTCAAAATAATGATATCAAGTTAAATTTTTTAAAATTCTTTTTATCAAAAAATGTGATTTGAACAGTTGTTTGACATGTGAAAATTTAAAATTTAAATAATTAATAAAGCATGAAAAAATTTATAAAATATGTTTCAAATGAATCAAAATTATTAATTTAAATATATATATTTAAAGGAATTGTTGTTAAAAAAAAATTTGTAAATTTGCTTTAATAACAAAATTACATAATTTTTTAAACTGAAAAACGAGAAAAACCAATTAAATTTACAATTATAAAATCAATAAATATTCATCTCATCATCTTAATTGATTTTGCCAACAGCAAAATTTGATCAGAAGAAATTAAAAGAAATTATTTGGTTTTAATTTCACCCACAATTATTTTCGAATCTGGAGTGCTTCCAATTTCCAACCACAAAATGTAAAATATTTGTTTCATTTGATGAAATGTTTCGGAATTTCAATCAATTGGAATTTAAGAGTTTGTACATGAGAATTAGAAAAGGTACACCACAGAAATTTCAATACAAAAATAAATTATTTGTTTCTATGTCAAAAGTCAAATAATCCTCAAAAATATTTGTTATTTAATGGACAAAAATTTTCCTCTTCAACACAAACTAAAGTATCAATAAAAATTCAAGAGACTCTTACGAAAAATCACTGCTAGGGTTTTCTGTCATATAAAACAAGTCTTAAATTATACAAACATAAAAAAGGAAACTTTTTACATTTTCTCTATTCAAAGTTTTAATATTTTTCATAAGAAATAAGAAAGAAAATATTTTGTTACAACATCAATAAATTATTTCAACAAAAATAGTCGTTCTTAATAATTTTGTCAACTTTTTTCCAACCCTCCCCTCATCCCACTTAGATAAACAAATATTCCATACAGACTATAAAGTCAACTTCTAATCCTTTTCCGTATATACGCAAAAAGAAAATAAAATAGGAAATTTTCTTTTTTTGCCTTCTTTCTCTTTCGTTATTGATTTTTCTTTCCCATCTTCAATCTCTCTCGAGACCAAGCTTATAATTATGTTTGTTAAGGATGCTGATAATATTTGCTTTTACAGAAAAATTTCTCATAAAGAATCGAGATAATGATACTTTTAAGTATTTGATAAAATTGTTGGGATGTGGTTGGTTGAGAGCTTGTAGATTATAGGAAGTGCTGAATAAAAACGCAGAAATTTTCTAAAAAAAAATATTTTTTGTTTTAGATTTTTGGCTCAAAAATTCTCCATAAGTATCCAACTTTGAATGGTTAAAAAAGTTTAAAGATTCAAAAAAATTTTGAAAGAAAATTGTGTAAATTTATAGACAAAATGACAGATTACCATCAATTCCATAAATGTTCACTAATATTCTGCTTAAAGAAATGATGAGTCTCACTTGAATGAGTGAAGTTCCATGAAGGACGAATTTAATAAGTAATTGATTATGAAATAATGATGAGAGATATGAGCACACAAAAAAAAAGAAGAAATAACAAAAAAAATCATCCAATTATCATCGGTACCCAAATTAATAAGAAGAAAAACTTTTCCCTTAATTTAAATGCTCGAAGCTTTTATTTCAAGAGAATATAAAAAAATTGTGATGATAAAATTTTTTTTTATAGAAAACAATTAAATATTAAGATAAAACCACAAGAAAATTCTTCTTAGATACACAGAAAAAAATATTTAATTGGTAAATAGCCGTTGGCAGATGTTTTGCCAATTTAAGAGTTTTTTTTTTATTAGAGCTAGAAAAGTTTGAAAAGCTTGCTAATTTTTAGTGACTGGAATAGAACGTTTATTTTTCTTTAAACCCAAAATTTTGAAGACTTTATTTCAAACATTCTATAATAATCTAAGCATGTCATTGAAAGCTTCGCCAATAAAATTTTTCATCGTCATAGTAATCTTTCAAAAAATATTCAACAAAGTAAATTTAATATCAGAAAAAAATAAATTACTGGTGGGAATTTCGAGAAGGAAATAAGCGGTTTATTTGCCATATCAACAAGCTCCTGTTTATTAAGTACTGTCTAAATAATATATTTAATATGGTATGTACATTTTTAATAAGGAATTTTGTTTTTTTGTCAAGTAAATGTAAATAATGAAGACATGTTGTTGCTGAGTGGAAACAAATTGTCAAGGCATGAAGAAATCTTGGGAGTTATGGAAAGTTGCAGTGGCGTACCCAGGGAAGGGGGTGATTGGGTGAATTTTCACCCCTAACTGACAAATTTCTTTAATTTGATAGGGTTTTTCGCGAAAAAAAAAACTAAAAATCATTTCTCCAAAAAAACTTTTCATATATATAAAAAACTAAATTTTCGCCCCCCCCCCTCCCTCTCTATAAATTCCTGGCTACGCCATTTGAAAGTTGTAAGAGTTAAGTGAATTAATTAAATTTAAAAATTGTTTTGAGAATTCTTAACTTAAATTTGAGGAAGCTTTGTTGTAAAGGAACAAGACTTTCTTCGGGACAAGTTAATCACTTAAATCGAGGACTCTTAGCATTTTATTATTTAACTGAAAATCAGATGACATCCTTCGATTAGAGATCAAAAAAGAAGAAAAAAAAGTTTATTTCTTTTTGAGTGGGGAAAAATTAATTCTTTTTTCAGGGAACTTGGAACTGACTCAAATAACATTAAAAATTTCTTAAAAAGTTCGAATAAAGTGAAGAGGGTTTGACTCAAATGTATTTGCAAAATCCTCAAAAATATTTAAAAGTTGTTGCTTTCAAAAAAAATATTCTCAGACAAAATGACCAAATCCCAACACTCTAATCTTCAACTGAGAAAAAAGTAATAAACCAAAATAGAAGAGACGAAAATGAGTGAAGAACAAGAAAATTAAGGGATGAGAAATTTGTGATGCAAGAATTAGAGTGATAGTAAAAATTTATGGAGTGATTATTTTATTACGCTTTAGGATATTCTTCCCCAAGAAGGATTAAAATTAAATTCACTTCCTTCAATCCCTCATCGTCCTTCATTTTCGCTCGTAATTTTCGCCCTATTACACTTTTACAAACTGTATATAGCATGTTACTAATTTTTTTTCTATCTGTATATTTTACAGGACTTTATCCGGACACACCATTAAATTACTAAGTTTACATTCATCCAACGGATATAAATGCAAATTAAAATACAATTAAATAGCGACTGTACCAGTAAAATTAGTGAAAATGTGGTGCAAAAAATACTTGCGGCATCTAACCCTCGTCAAAATGAAACAACACATTACCATGACTGGATGTATATTCAAGTGTCCTCAACATCATATTGTAAAATAGTAAATAGTAATTATAATAACTATCATCATCATCATCGGCATCAGTGGTCGTCGTTGTGTTCAGTAGATAACTTAAAATTAAATTTCATCTATTTATTTATGAGAATATTTTTATTCGACAATGACTGGTGGCCATTTTACAGTCGATTATTGCAGCTTATTCACATGTCCAATAATCGACAATATCATCATCAATGTGAGAAATTCTCATCACATTCAGCAACAGATATTATTACAATATTCCGTCATCATCAATCGTCGGCAGCGATAACAGCATCAAATAAAAATTTAATTTCATTTTTACATCTCAAGACAACGTCAAAATTTTATATGAAATTCTATAAAATTTTATTGAATTTATTTTATGGACATTTTAACAGTCAAATGTTGTTTCATTATTTATGGTATCAGCAGTTGCATTCAGCAACATTCAATCCGGATAATAGTGTTAATGAATTTTGTGATTTGAGTACAAATAGTGAAAATCTTTTATTTATAATAAATGAAAATGATAATAATAATGTTAAATGTATAAATCATAATAATACTAATAATAACAACAAGAACATAATTTATGTCAAATATGGAATTGAGTATCATCGTTACGTAGTCAAATCAACAACAACATCATCGTTAACGACTGAAAAGCTACGAAATGGCTTAAGGACATTAAATTTTTTCTATGGAATTTTATTGATACAACGTCATCTACTATTATGCAACAATTACGAATTTAGTAATAATCAGTGTGAAAGAATCAACAATTTATTAATGAGACATCAGATTTTAAGACAATTGCTTGCACATAATCAAATTGTGTTGTATATAACATCGATATGCCATTATTCCTTAACATTTAAATTTTATACAATTGACAGATCGTCAATCTCAATTGAAAATGGTATTGCAGCTATTACAACGAGTAGTAATCATAAACTGAAAATGTCACATGATGATAATGACAATTGCTATCATCAGCAGCACCAGCATCATCATCATCATCATCGAAATCATAGTCAACATAACATGAATGAGAATTGCTTTCAGCACTTTCCACATCGTCCAACATTTCGTTCAGCAAACGATATGAGCGTTAAAAGTCATTTGAATGCAATTTTATTTCTCATCATTTTATGTATACCACTGCTAACAACAGCAGCAGCATCAAGTGTTCATAATTTAAAATATAGTACGAATGTAGTCAAGACTAAATATGGTCCGATACGTGGAATTGTGATGAGACAGAATCCGACTGTGGAGGGATATTTGGGAGTGCCCTACGGTAAGGCAATCATCGTAATTTGACCTTTTTTTTTCACTCTCCATTCATTTTTATTCACAATGACTATACACTTTTATTCACTCGTGGAAATTTTGTGTATGTGTGTGAGTAAGTGTGTATATTGTCATGGTGCACGTTAACTATATCATCTCTCCCTCTATTTCATCATCATGTCGCACGCAACGAGACGTTGACATTGTCAGTTTACTCTTGATTATTTTTTTAGAATTCACACCGTTATCTGTTGAGTTTGGATTTTGGTATCAAATTTTTTTGGGGGTTTTATTGGGAGATTAGTTTGTTTTTGGAGAAATTTCTTCAGAAGATTTTGACTTGGTTGGACTTTTGGATAAATTTTTGAATAATATGTTAGCATTGCTAAAGAGATTTGAATGAGAAACCTTCTACTTCCAGTAAAAAAAACCTATCTTAGGTTATTATACTTAATTCATTATTTCAACTTCAAGTTCAAAAATGTTAGAAAAACGAACGAAAAATTTTTAAACGGTATGAATATAACGACAGCACTGACCAACCTTAATTCACACTCTTATTGTATTATTCATTCAAATTTTCTGTACTCCAAAATAATTTTATACAGTATAGCAAAATCTCCAAAATATTTTATATATATATCCCTTCCAAACAGTACGATGACAATGACGACGAAATGATAATAGAGATGGTTGAAAAGTGCTCCATTTTTATCAAAAACATATGTGCGGTGTGATAAATTGTGTTCACATTTCTCATCCCTTTTTGTCTCTAGAATTTATATATTTTTTATCTTATTCCCTTAGTCACTCCGATCTCAATTCATTTTTAAACCATATATAATTTTTTTATATATTTTTATCCTTTTTACATTTTTAGCAACGCCACCACTGGGCAGCCTAAGGTGAGTCATAAATTTACATCATAATTATTCATTCCTGATAGCTAGACATAAATTAATGCTGTGCACAGAAATTGTCCTCAACAGCTTTTGACCATCATTTTTTTCATTTTCTCGCTCACTCTCTCGACTACCCCTTTTGTTTTTGAATCATACTAAGCTGAGTGTAGAGCTGGTGTCATAATGAAACTTAATATATTAACTTGATTTGAATTGAAGGAGATTATTCAAAAAGAGAAAGAAAGTATGAAATGAAAAAGTCAATTTATTCCCTGTTCTCTTTAATATTTTTAGTCCCGAAGTGAGAATGAAAAATTGAGTGTAATTTAGAAAATCTAAAGTGATTTGTTAAAAAGCGCCTTCTTTAAACTCTTGAGGATATTGAAGGTAAAGGTGTGCTTTTTTGATGAGGAAACTTATGAATGATATTTTAGGGATATTTATGATTATTAGTAACATGTGTGGGTGTTTAAACAAGCAGAGATTCTGATTGAAATTTCAAGAATATTTTGATTTTTTTCTCTAAAATTGTAGATTTGACAAAGAATTTTTGAACACAAATCCAACTCAAACTCACTAATATAAAATAAAATATTTGTTCTTTGGCTTCAAAAGCTCAATATCCAGACTTAACCCATCTTCAATTGAAATCCATTTTCGGAAAAGCAAAACATCAAAAAATAAATCTCTGAAATGTTTTCGACACAAAAAGAATCTAATAGAAAAATTAGATAATGGTAAAGTTACCTGAATGAGTTTAATATTCTGTTCATGAGGGAAACATTGACTTTGTACACGACAACTTACTTTAAACTTTTTCTTTTTCATATATAAAAGAAAGATTTTATTTTATTTTTCATTTCTAAAACTGTCATTTCCACAAACATCGACAGCATTAAAAAAAATAAAGTTTTCTTATTTTTTTTATAGAGCAAACCATGAAAAAAAAAGTTTTTCACATTCACTGCTAATCTTGTAATAAAAAATTCACTACAATATAGCTCCTTTACTTTTTAATTTCATGTCCGACAATCGTCTCAACAAGCTCATAAAAAATAATTTTTTGTTTCTACCTTTTTTTATGACACTATGTACACATTGTATGCTGAACAAAAGGAACGATTTAGACAATATAAATTGGTCCCAATAGCATCAAATTTTTCTTCTTCTTCTTGTTGCACAGATAAAAATATTTATTTATATATCTTGCTACTCCATACTCACATCGTCATATCATATCTTTTTTTTTTCTTTTCATATTGCTTTGGGTCAACAATGAAATTGGTAGATACATGCCCCCAGTGACACCTTCAACATGGAAAAATACACGCTTAGCTGATCATTTTGCACCAGTATGTCCGCAAACCGTGCCTGTTACTGATACGGGAATGGAGGCATTGTTGGAAATGCCGAGGGGACGTTTAGCACAACTACGTCGTATGAAGCCTTTGTTGGCCAATTACTCAGAGGATTGTCTCTATCTTAATATGTATGTTCCACGAGAAGGTGAGTCGACTTTTTGGTGATTATTCATTTTTTTTGGTGGTTTTTAGGGAGATTTTAAGTATTTTTGTGAGTTCGATGTGAGTTTTATTTGAGGTTATGGAAATATTTGTAATTTAGGGTGATCAACTTTTGTGTTTTTGATAAGACAACAGTGGCGTAGCCAGGGGGAGTTTTTGGGGTCTTGAACTCCCCCTTCCCTCCTGTTTTAGCAAAATTTCTTCAATTTGCTAGGGTCTTTTTAAAAAAAAAATCCATCCCCCAACCTAAATTTCCTTTCCTTAAAATAAATTCCACCCCACCCCTCCTAAAATTTCTGGCCCCTCCGGAACAATCATATTTTTCAAAACAATTGTCATGTAAAAAATTATTTACTTCCTTCAAAATGTATGGTGTCCTGTCTTTTTATTCCGATTTCTACTATAATAACACGCTAACCAAAAAACACACTGTTTTATCTAAAAATTGAAAATTTAAACGATCAGCAACGACACAACACTTAATTCAGCTTCCAATAAATTTTAATCAACGTCAATTCTGTAAAACTAAAAAAAAAACACTTTGTCAATTTATGCACATTTCCACACACTTCACAACAGAAACACAAAAATGTCATTTAAAAACCACTTTACCCTCAGGATTGTATCTGATATATGTACAAAAAAAAATACAAAGTTATTCCAAACTCGTTTCGGAAGAGTAAAAAAAAGTAACGAAAAAAAACAAAAAATTCATGATTTATATGAAACAATAACAATGAAAGTGACAAGTAAGAGTAAAATAATAACAAAAAAAACGAATGTGTGCTGAAAAATCTCAAAATTGTTGGCAAAAAAAATATTCAAAAATGAAAGGAAAACAAGCGTGAAAAAAAGAATTATAAGAAAGTTTTGTTTACATTTTTCTCTTTTAACCACATCAACATACATTTATCAGCACAAGGAAGCTATATGACAGCGTCATCACCGTCGTCATCATCATCATCATCGCCTAAACATAAATATGTTTGTTTATGAAAATTATCATAAAGGAACAACACATAAAATGACATTGAGAAGAGCTCTTTTTTGGGTGTAGATGTGTAACATCATTTCAATGGGACACATATTCTTCATGAAAACAGCAATGACGGAAGCATATATCAGTCAACATGGAGTGACGCGCGGAAAATGTCATAGCATAATTGCACATGATGTGAGACATATAATGTGAAATTATTCTACGAATGTCGTCTATTGTTTGTTCACTTTTCAAGTATGGTGATTGTTAAGGGGAAAATATGATGGATTTGGGGGTTGGGGGGATGGTTGAGGAGAGTATTGAAGGAAATGGATTTTATTGATTTTTGATCTTGAAAAGTTGGTTTTATTGTTAAATTTCAAGCATATTTTGTTAAGTAAAATTTTTTTTTAACATTTTCCTAATATTTATTTAAAAATATTCAAATTCCTCTTAAAACTTATTTTCCTTAAGTTTTTTTAGAAAAATGATTTTTTAGGAAAAAAATATTTTTTTTGAAATTTATTTTATAAAAAATAGTGATTTTTTTGTTTTTAACAGTTCAAATATTTTATATTCTCAAATATAGAAAAAGGAGCCCTAATTTTGATGAAAGTTTTAACTTTTCGGGTTGTACTATATGTATCTGTCTCGATAGCATTTATTTTTTTCCTTCAAAATAATTTTAATCCACTTTCTGAATTCCACAGTGTGGAATCCACACTAACCCCCTAATCTCATCTTACATAAGAAAAATTAATTTCTCGTGTGTATATTCGCAAGAAATTCCTCATTCTTACCAAAAGCACAATAGCGCATGAAATTTTCCTTGTAATAATGATGATGATATGTGTACTCTTTAAACACAAGACGAGATGAAAAATTTTTCGTTTTTCGTGTAAAGAAAAACTTTTTTTTTCTGTGCTTCTTTACACAAAACTTTTTCTTGTTTTTCATTTTATTTTTTTTTTTTCACTCTTCGTCTTTTCCTTGTGAGAATGATTGATGGCATTTTGAGCTGAACAAACATCGTTAATCTATCAAGGGCTCCGACACATGTTTAATTGCATTTGAAATGATTTTGAATACAATTTTTTTTTTATTTCATCTCTTTTCAATTTTTCCTTTTTTATTAAGCTAAACTAAAATGGAAATGAGAACCCAAATGAAAGTCTTTCAAAATTTATATAAAAGTTTTCACTTTTATTGCCTATGAAAGAGTGACGAAGGAGAAATTGAGGAAAAGGGGGAAAAGATTTTTTTTTTTTTTTTTTTTGAGAAATAACAAGAAGAGCAAAAAGCATTTTGTTACTAAGAAATTTAGTCGTTTTGTTTATTGCTTAGAAGAAAAGGGAGCTTGAAGATGAAAAGTTTTCTTTTTTGTTATGCAAAAAAGTAGGAAAATTTGTCATACAAGAGTTTCATGCGAGGGAAAAACATTCTGGTAAATATATGAGAAATTGGGGAGAAGGAGATGTGAAAAGTTTAAATTATTTGAAAGGATTTGGGGTAGATATTGAGCTTTGAATACTTCAATGCAAATCCAGATTATGCTTTCAATTTTTCTGAAAAATTTAAAATTTTTCTAAATTGTTCAGAAATGACAAAAAAGTTGAAAAATTTAAATCTTTTTAAATTGTTCAAAAATGAAATAAAAATTGATAAATTTAAAAAAATTTTAAATTGTTCGAAATTGACACAAAATTTTTTCTAAATTGTTCAAAAATGATTGCCTGTGTGAAGTACACCGGTCTTACTTCGAATTTCGAGCTGAAACTTGGCACGTTTAAAGACACTTTTGCGACACTTTTCGACAACTAATTAGTTTTTTTCGACACCCTTTAGTTTCCGAGATATCGAGGGGTCAATTTTTGGGGAAAATCCCGGTGTACTTCACGTTTTCTACCGGTCTTTTTTCTAAAATTCAACATTATTAGACATGTTATGTATTATTTTAATAGTATTTTTTGCGACACTTTTCGACACGAAAACCGTTTTTGAATCCGACTATCTGTTGCTGAGTTATGGCTTGTCAAATTTTCGCATACTTGAGATATTACCCAAAAAAATCAACTTTCGCTATTTCTAAAGATATACTACAAACTTTATATCAAAACACATCGCCTTTTCATGAGTAATTCAAATCTGCAAAGATCTTTTCAATCCGACAAGTTGTCGCATAGTTATGGCCATTTAAGTGACCAGCCAGGTACACAAGGTTCACTTTGAAGTTTTTTTAACGACACTTTGCGACAAAAATTTATTTGAACTCTAAATAAGACTTTTCTATTGCAATTTTGCCTGATAAATCCAAATCTGCAAAGGTCTTTTCAATCCGACAAGTTGTCGCATAGTTATGGCCATTTAAGTGACCAGCCAGGTACACAAGGTTCACTTTGAAGTTTTTTTAACGACACTTTGCGACAAAAATTTATTTGAACTCTAAATAAGACTTTTCTATTGTAATTTTGTCTGGTAAATCCAAATCTGCAAAGATCTTTTCAATCCGACAAGTTGTCGCATAGTTATGGCCATTTAAGTGACCAGCCAGGTACACAAGGTTCACTTTGAAGTTTTTTTAACGACACTTTGCGACAAAAATTTATTTGAACTCTAAATAAGACTTTTCTATTGTAATTTTGTCTGATAAATCCAAATCTGCAAAGGTCTTTTCAATCCAACAAATTGTCGTTGAGTTATGGCCATTTAAGAGGCACCAGGTTCACAAAAATTGTAGTATTACAAAAGGTGAAAATTTCGAATATCTGATATTTTTTAAGAATTTTTGTTAACGAAGAATTCTTATTTACCTACTTGTACCTAAATTTTTATTGCTCAAATTTAAAATCATTATTATTTTAATTTCAATTTTTAAAATTATAATTTTTAAAAAATTTGAAAAAACCGAAACTGAGATTGTTTATTTTCTACCTGCTTCTCAATTTTTTTTTTTATTTTAAAAATTCTAACTAGGGTAAAAAATATTGAAATTCGTACAAAACGAAAAAAAGTTTTTGAAAGTCCTGTAACTTTTATTGGAAGCATAGCTGATTTTAGGGTTTTCAATCCCGGACCAAAATTTCAATCCCGGGATTACGGTATTCAAAAATTCTGAACCCGGGATCCCGGGGAATCCCGGGATTGAATTTCAAAAGAAAAAATGAGTAAAAATTAATTTTATAGCTTATGAAAAAGCATTGTTTTAATACTAATGAGTTTTTCTAAACAAAACTACTAGTTTTATCTATATAGTATTTAGAAATTTTGATCATTAGCTTTTATTTTTAAGAAAAATTTAATTTTTTTTGAATAAATTTATCTTTTCAAAAATAATTTCTTCTATAAAATTTTCCTTAAAATTGCAAAACTTGTGACTAAATGACTCTTGAATTTAAAAATTTCAACAACAAATTTTCATACAAATCAAGTTTTGATTACCTAAAAATATATATATATATATATTTTTTTTTTCAAAATAAAGTTTAGACCAAATTTCGATTGACTCCAAAATTTTGTATGAAAGTTAAAAGAGTTTGCCATGAAATTTCTTTGAGTATTATTTTATGCTTCAAATCTTCTTTAATTTCGCAATTGAAAGTATTCATCCATCCCAAAGATTAATAAAAGGTCTTTTTGATTTATCAATTTAAAAACTCATTGTTTTTAATTAATTTTGGTCAGAAAACTATTTTTGTAGAAAAAAGTTTAAAAAAATTTTTTTTCATAGTTAATTTTTGTAAATTTAAGGAAATTTTCAATCCCGTAATCCCGGGATTGAGACTGTTTTCAAACCCGGGATTAGGTTATTGAAAAAACAGCGGGATCCCGGGATCCCGGGATTCGGGATCCCGGGATTGAAAACCCTAGCTGATTTCCCAAATTTTTCCTATGACTTTGCTTGTCCTCCAAATTTTTTTATTCGAACTTGAAAAGAGCAATTTGTGCAGCATAAAGCAGTAAAAAATCGACTTTATTTCAAATATTGAAATTCGTACACACAAAATTGTCGGATTGAAAAGATCTTTGCAGATTTGAATTACTCATGAAAAGGCGATGTGTTTTGATATAAAGTTTGTAGTATATCTTTAGAAATAGCGAAAGTTGATTTTTTTGGGTAATATCTCAAGTATGCGAAACTTTGACAAGCCATAACTCAGCAACAGATAGTCGGATTCAAAAACGGTTTTCGTGTCGAAAAGTGTCGCAAAAAAATACTATTAAAATAATACATAACATGTCTAATAATGTTGAATTTTAGAAAAAAGACCGGTAGAAAACGTGAAGTACACCGGGATTTTCCCCAAAAATTGACCCCTCGATATCTCATAAACTAAAGGGTGTCGAAAAAAACTAATTAGTTGTCGAAAAGTGTCGCAAAAGTGTCTTTAAACGTGCCAAGTTTCAGCTCGAAATTCGAAGTAAGACCGGTGTACTTCACACAGGCTTGAAATGGTTAAATTTACGATTTTTTTTTTTGTTTTTCTTAAAAATTTCTATCTACTTAAATTAAATTAAATTATTCTACTTAAATTCAACTTAATTTTAGAATATTTTTAAAGCATTAAAAAGTTCACTTTGGATTCTTGAAGCTAGAGCTGAGAAAAAATTAAAACAGAATCACACAGCTTGATTCTACCCTAACATGTGACTTTCAATCTCACAATCCATCAAAAATTAGAACAAAACATTCTAAAATAACAATTCAGCCACCCAAAACAACCCCATCACTTCCTCATCTCTCAATTAAATTCGATAAAAAAAAGTAAGAAAAAAAGTTGAAGAAGTGAATAAAGGCATAAATAAAAGAGTGAAATGAATAGAGAGGGTGAAAGTCGTTCATACTGTGAAATGGGTACGAATTTTGCATACGTAAAAAAAATATTTATCTTTTTCTCTTATCGACAGACTGAAAGACATACGCATACAAAATATTTTCTTTTTATTTTGACAAATTGATTTAAATTTTTTTAAGAAAAAGAAAAAAAAGTGTTTTTTTTTGTTGTTGTTAAGTGTTGGAAGTTGAAAAGGGGGAAAAATCTTGTTTTGTGTAGAATTTTTTTTTAAAGATTTTGAAAGATTTGAGTTTAGTGAAAAATTAAATCACAAGGAAGAAGGAAAAAAAGAGGTCAATTTTGTTGAAACTTTTAATTTTTATTTTAAAAAGATACTTCATCATTTTACCTACTGACACTAATTAATCCATTAAAAACATTCAAAGCTCAACACAAAATAAAGAAATTTCAATTCTCATTACAAATACACAAAAGATCACACCTTCCAAGTGCGTCATATCCTCATACAGTCATCATCAATTTCATTGTACAATAATTTCACAAAATACAAAAAAGAAGCGCAACGCATTCATAAAAAATTCAAAAGCTCTCATTAGCTTTTTCTTATCTGAAATGCTAATTTTTCCTGCTTCTTCGCGATGAAAATACTTCTGGGGCGACTTGACAGACAGAAAAGGAAAAAGAGAGGAAATGGGAAAAAATATTCACATTACTGCAGACATAATGACTTAAATAAAGGTGTGTATTTGTATATAACGTCCCCAGTTCTAAGTAGGAGCACGACTTTTTTTTATTTTAAATGTAAACGCGACGGAATGTCTTTTAGACCTTAAAGGAATTTTTTTTTTTATCTTGCGAAAATATCAACTTTTTAATGACATTCCTTCTGTCGTGCAATGTACGAAAAAAAAAAATAATTAAATACATTTCATCTCGTTTTTTCTTCTTGAAAATACTTTTATGAGAATATTTGCTCGTGTTTCCATTCAGACGTCTCTCTTATTATTTTTTTTTTTTTCAAGATTTTTCTTATGTCTTTAATTTTTAATATTTATGTTATTTTATGTGAGTGAACATAACATACATCGTTAACTGAGATATTTAGCTTACGGCTGATTTTATTGGAATATTATGGAAGGGTTGTGAGGTTATGATGTCTAATAAATTTGCTGTGGATTTTAGGATCCGTGAAATCACTTCTAATTTAAGGAGTATTTATGGATTCTTCTCATTGAAGTATATCCATTTTTTATAACTTTCTTTGAAACAGAAATTTTTCTCTTTTTAATTAGAATAATTTTATGAAAAATAATTTTTTGAAAAATAATTTTTTGAAAAATAATTTTCCAAAAAATAATTTTTTGAAAAATAATTTTCCAAAAAATAATTTTTTGAAAAATAATTTTCCAAAAAATAATTTTTTGAAAAATAATTTTCCAAAAAATAATTTTCCAAAAAATAATTTTATTGAAAAAAAAACTTGTTTAAATAAAAATGTCAAAATCATTTTTAAATTTTTTTTTGTCGTTCTTATTCAAAAGTTTAACTTTAATTCTGAAAACTTGTTCGTGATTTTCATAAAAGCTTCAAAGAAGTTCATGAAAATTTCCATTTTTGATATTCCAAAATATCCAGATAACACCTAACTGGCACACAATACTCGAAAAAAAATCTAAATTTAGAATTCATGTTGTCGTAAATAATGAATAACGAACAAAACAAACATTTCTGTCAAAGGGAACAATTCTAAAGTGAATTTATATTATTGATAATGTATGCTGTATAGCATGTACATATAAAAAAGAAACAAAGTAAATATAAATTTTTCAGTATTTCACAATTATTTGCCAAAAGAAACAATATTTATTTGTATGAAATTTTGTATTTTAGATGCAAAGAACATTGATTTTATTTCATCAATTATTTGCATTTTTTTTTAATTCTGAAGAGATTGAGATATTTGTTGATGAATTTTATTGGATTTTAGTTCATTAAATAATTTTGAATAAAAAAGTTTTAATTAAATTTTATTTTGTGATTAAAAAAGATTTTGTATTTAAATTAAATTATTCTAAATTTTAGATTGGTATAAACTCAATATAAAGTATTAAATTTATGAAAACTTGCTAAAGTTTTTCAAAATTCTAATCTTGACCGATTCTCGAGTCAAAAATTTAAAATTTTCAAATATTTTTTCAGTTTGAATTTAATCGCAGTGCTTTCAGTTCAAAAAATGAATTGTGATTTTTTTTTCTTTCTAAAAATATTAAAAATTAAGAAATTTCTCTTGAAATATCAAATCCAAGACTTTTTTTTAAATTTAACTCTTTAACAGAAACCAGTGCCGATCAATCAAGTTTAAGTCAACAAGATTTCAATTCACTCGCAATATCTGAGCTCCCCGAGAAATATTCAGCACATATTTTTTTTTTTTAAAAAAAAAACTTTTTCAACTTTCAACACAAAACTGCTTACTTATTGACACCTGCCCTCGCAAAAATTAGTTAAACTTGTTCTTCGCTTTCATTTTTAATATTCCCAATTCACTCATCAAACAACTCCAAAAGCTATTGAATATTTTGCAACCTTTTTCATTTCTTGAGATTCAAATACAAAAACTTTGTTTTTCTTATTCATGAATATTTTAAAATTGTTAATAAAATGAATATTGATGAGAGTGTCAGCTATTGTGAAATAAAAGATGACAAAATGAAGGTAAAAAAAAAACAAAAAAATAAGAAGAAATGAAAAATTGATCAAAAGTTTCCATTTCTATCGAAAGATTCATTGATAATTATCCTCAAATGCCTTTTTTTCTCTTTTTTGATGAAGAGAAAATCTCAAATTTCATTTGCATAAAGAAAACTAAATGAAAGGTCTGAGAGGTTCATTCCCTTTTCACATCAGTCATGATGGATATAAATATTAATTTAAGCATTTTTAATTGACCTGAGGGGTTGTGTTTCGATGGAAATGAAATGTTGTTGTAGAAAGTTCAAGGTTTTTGTGGATTTTTGAGAACTTTTCTTCATTCAGTTTCGTCTTAATTTGCTCAGTTTAATTTCTGGGGTTTTTGATTTGCTTTTAAATTTGCTTGATTTAATATTAAAACATCTCAAATTTGTTTCAAAAATTTCTTAAAATTTTCTCAATTTCACATCAAAATTTCTCTCATTTCTCTTTATTGTTTCTTAATTTGACTGAAAATTCTCTGATTAGTTTAGATGTTTCTCAATTTTCTCTCAAATTATCATAATTTCTCTCAAGTTTCTCCAATTGCTCGTACACAACTCTCTCAATTTACTCACAAGTTCTCTCATTTTTCTCTAAAATTTTATTTGTTTAACCTCAATTTTCTCGTATATAAAAATGAATAATTTTCTCTCAAAAAAATCTCAATTTCCTTTCAAATTCTCTCTTAATTTATCTTTTTTGCAAATCACTTCAAAAAACAAACAAAAAATTTTTCTCAGATCATAAAAAATTATATTCACATTCAAAAACAGAACATAAACCTCATCATGTTTAACACTTCTCAAATTTCCAATCCTCAACCGTCATAAATTTTGATTTTGTCACTTTTTGTGAATAACAAGGATGCTATGATGGGTATGCGGACTTATTTCAACACTTAACAGCCGAAGAAAAAAAGAAGTAAAAAAGGAAAATAAAAACTTTTTTTAAGAGACGAAAAAGGAAAAAAAGTTCACAGCTAACTTTACGGGATGAAAATAGGGTCTTTATTTAGTATGATGAGACTTTGATAAGCTTTAATATCTGTAGAACAGTATTTTCAATAAAAAAACTTCCTCGAACCATCCATAACTGCAGCTAGTTACTTCCCTCAAATCTCAAATATCTTTCAAGTCACGTCCTTCATAAACTGTCCCCAAAGTGTGAAACAAGCCAGCCACCACCAACATCCATCTGTAAAAAAGAGAGAAAAATGTAATCTAATTACGTCAGACGATTCTCAAATGACCATGGAAAGTCAACGGCAGCAGCAGCAAAAAAAGAATTAAAAAGAAGAGAGAACCAGCAAAAAAAGCAACGTGCATTACAGCAAAAAAAATCTTTTTTTATTCAAACTTTAATAAATATTTATTTCAACAGGTATTTTTCTTACTTTGCGCTCATTCTCTTCACTTATACTTTCATTTTGTTCTTTTTATGCTGCAGTTGCCTTTAACAGAAGCACCTTTAATATGATATTCATAGCGTAATGGCTTCGGGTAATGGGACCTTTTGGAATTCATTCTGCTTTTGTTCTTTGTCAATGTAATTTTCATTTTTTTTTTCTGGCAGTAATTTTCTTTTTTTCTTGAGGTTTTTACCTTGTATTTTTTTGTAAGAGGGAGGAGGGGTGGATGTAATGGAGATGGATGATCATTTTGTATTATGAAATGGAATATTGTGAATTTTTTTTTTTTGAATTAGCTTTTAAGAAATGCAAATGAATTTAAAAGTGGAAATACAAATTTTGCAAAAAAGCAAAAATTAATAAATTTTTGATTTTAAGCAAAATTTTTTATTATTGTATAAATTAAAATTATTGTAAGTATTTGAAACTTATTTTTTAATTAAAATGAGAGCATCACTCAAAAATATCTCCATTTTAATAATTCTTTACCTTTTTTCTATGAAAATAGCAAAAATAAACCACAATTTTTTTTAATTATTGCACAAAAAAACAGGATTTCCTAGTTTTTCTCTACTTCCCATCGTACCCGAAACGACTAAAAACAAAAAAAAAAAATCATTCAAGAAAAAGAGACAGTGAACAAAAAGGAAGCATAAAAAACACATAAACGGTGGAACATAATTTCGGTCATAATGTTTGATGAAAGCCTCATTCATTCCCATAGTGGTCGATGCTTTTATCTCATACACACTATCGGGCTACAGCTCAAAAAAAGAAACGTTCTTTTTATATTGAAAGCACGTCGCATCGGAATATTAAGACGAATTTCATGTCTTCTTATTATTTTGTCGTTTTTATTTTCTCCGATATCGATTGCCCAAGCGATTTTGTGATTAATGAAATGAGATAAAGAAGATAAAGAAAAGAAGAAATTCCTTTATATTCAATCGATATTTAGGCAAATACAATTATTTGACTATATAAAGATATTTAAAGGTAATTGATCCATTTATGTTGAGTTGTCATAATTCTCAGAATACTATTAAGAATTTCTGTACGTGGGTGGATGACGTGTGGAAAATTCCAGAACATTGAATTCATTCATCAATCTACACCTTCTAATCTAATAAATTGTATCATGCTGCTGATACTGCTCAAAAGTTAATTAAAAATTTTGGAAGCTAATTACTTGATGAACTTTGATATATATATTTTCAATTATTTTTTATCCTTCGAAAAGATGTAGGATGAGGTACATAAATCCATTTAAGGTGAACATTTTTGTTTTGTTCCTCTGCGTGTCTCCCTCTCGGAGGTATTGCAAGACCATTATTTATGAATTTTGTGTTTATTGTAATTTACATAATTTGAAATTAAATGTTGATTAGATCTTAAGATGATTTGTGTGTGTGGGGGTGTGTACATGACCTGGATTACACGCTTCTTTACAAAATAGAAATTATTGTGTATAAATTCCATGCAATTAGCTTCATATAATTCGTTCAAATCAAAAATGATCTTCAAACAAAACCTCAATAATTCAGAATTCCTTATGACATTACAAACCCTGCGCTCATACACAAATATCCTTTTGATCTTCTTAATTCAGAACCCAACCAAAAACATCTTCTTCCTTTATTATTGATTCGCAAATTAGACGTCTTTTAAGAATGTTAAACCGAAATAAAAAGAAGTTAAAAAAGGAAGCTTTATCAGAAAATTCAGCCTTGAATATATGAGGTTATTATGATGACGATGTGAAGAAGACAAGAGTTTATGCGAAGGCAATAACGACTTGTAGAAAGAAAGAGCTTGATAGCAACAGAAATTTGGTATTCAATTGATTCGATTAAGGACTTTAGGAGAAATATTTTTTAAGGTTTTATATAAAAGTTATATTTTGTATTGTTTAGAGAAAAGAAAAAGTTTCAGTTGAAAATGGGTACTGTTAAGCTTCAAATCATCATCAAAATTGTTCATGGGGGGTAGATATTCCATTGTTTTTTTAAAAGGAGTTTCTTCAATTTGCTAAAGATTTTTTTGGAAAAAATTGAAATCATCAATTCAGAAAAAGAAAATTTTTACGAAAAAATTACCGGATTCACTCCTTGAATGATTTTTACTGATTTTTAGTATATCTGACCAATATACAAGGATAAAATCAGAAATTTTTCAATGAGAGATATCAATTTTTTTTAAAAAAAGTTTAGATAATGTGGGATAGTTAGAGTGACCATCAGCAAGTATTTAACACGGATGGTCCCATATTTTCTTAGCTGTCCCGTATAAAATTTTTGAAAATATTGTTCCTGTTCCCATTTTTTTCTTGAAAATTTCCGTTATGTCCCGTATATTGGCAAAATTTTGAAAATATCCCGTATTTTCCCAAAAGCTATATTGGCAGCATAGGAATAGTTGAACTTAACCTAGGCATGGAAGGTTATTTGAGCAAATTACATTAATTAGTAGGCGTAGGTATAGATTAACTACATAAACCCAAGTTTAAGCTTATCACAGCAATTCTGCAAACTCTAAATTCAAGCTTCCAACCCACACAAATCCTAAGCATTGCAACCTTTTTAAATCCTCCCTTTAAATGTCTTCATCTTCACCCAATGCGACAACATTTTCATCAGTTGCCTAGCTAATAAAAATTGCGTCTTCATATTAAGTCTTACCACCCACTAACCTACTAACATCTGAATTTATTTTCAATACACAAAGAAAAAAGTTGTATTTCATTCAATCTATTCGCGTTGGTAAGGGCAATAATGATGAAATGAGCAAATCTATAAAAGTAAGCTTGCGTATAAAAGCTTGAAATGAATGATTCTTTTATTTACGTCAAATAACAATGACATTTCGGAATCGATAGTAGCCATAAACATAAATATTGCCATAGAACTGGCTACGCAACATTAATTATTTTAATTCAATTAATCTGCTGAGATTTTTCATTTTTTTTATAATTTATATGTGTGGATGATAACAGACGAAAAGTTCATGGCAAGAGGCGCGAAGAACATCTAGAGATAACATGAAAAAAAATGAGACACAGACATTCATTTATTGATTTTTAAGAGCGGAACGCAAAAGGCTAAAATGCTAAGGATGTGAATATTCTATGAGACTATAAAGAATTTTTTTCCCAATCTTCTTCCTACTTCCACTTCCTATCCTATCATCATCATCATTGGCATCATCGTATTTTGGTTTTTTCATATTCACACCGTTTCACGTTGTGAATATATTGATTTCGATACACTTAAAAAATCGTTTTTTTAGTTTTTTGGCGCCAAAACGCAAAATTTTTATAAACAGTTCGGTGTGAAAAGTTCGGCCTCAAAATTATCTACAAAATACAAAAAACCGCATTGAAAAAGGTTTTGATGCCACCGGACACGACCCCAAATAGTGGTGGTGTATGCTTACAAGCACGTTGGTTCGTCGCATAACTCAACTACGAAAAAATAATTTTTTGTCAAAAATGTCTCAAAATGTGCGCATTATTACTCAAAAGTGCTGTGAATCTTTTGGTGCCGATCCATGCAGACTATTCCGAGAAATTAACGAAATAGTGTGTTTTTTATGCATATTTTAGCCGATTATTGCAAAATACCGTTAAAAAATTTCACACAAATTGTTAATTGAACTTTTTTGATCAAAATCAATAAAATATGAAGTTTTGTTGAGAAAAAATGCAAAAAAAAATTTTATAGCCACCAGTACACCTCCCACAAACCTAAATTTTGGAAAAATTCGTGTGGTTCACTGTGTGGATGGATTTTTGTAAACTTTTCTGTTTTTGATCAATAAATGCGAGAACTTTTATGGAAAAATACCAAAAATATTTTTAATCCAAGTTTAGTTGGTCAAAAAGTCGAAAAAGTTCAAAAAATCGGCATTTTTTGGACATTTCGCCTTCCTGTGCCTACAATTCGGACTTAAAAATTCTAAAAACCTGTGATTATTGTAGCTTATAATTAGACCTAAAAGTCGTACATACGTTGTCATGTCCAAAAACATCAATTAGTGCTTGAAAATTGAGTCCAAATGTAAAAATTCTCGATTTTTTTAGTAACCTTAATTTTCAATCTTATGCAAAGCGAAGCTTTGCTGACCCGATCGAATCCTAATCTTCAAACTTATGCAAAGCGAAGCTTTGCTGACCCGATGGAATCCTAATCTTCAAACTTATGCAAAGCGAAGCTTTGCTGACCCGATGGAATCCTAATCTTCAAACTAATGCAAAGCGAAGCTTTGCTGACCCGATGGAATCCTAATCTTCAAACTAATGCAAAGCGAAGCTTTGCTGACCCGATGGAATCCTAATCTTCAAACTTATGCAAAGCGAAGCTTTGCTGACCCGATGGAATCCTAATCTTCAAACTAATGCAAAGCGAAGCTTTGCTGACCCGATGGAATCCTAATCTTCAATCTTATGTAAAGCGAAGCTTTGCTGACCCGATCGAATCCTAATCTTCAAACTTATGCAAAGCGAAGCTTTTCTGACCCGATGGAATCCTAATCTTCAAACTTATGCAAAGCGAAGCTTTGCTGACCCGATGGAATCCTAATCTTCAAACTTATGCAAAGCGAAGCTTTGCTGACCCGATGGAATCCTAATCTTCAATCTTATGCAAAGCGAAGCTTTGCTGACCCGATCGAATCCTAATCTTCAAACTTATGCAAAGCGAAGCTTTGCTGACCCGATCGAGACTTAATCTACAATCTTATGCAAAGCGAAGCTTTGCTGACCCGATGGAATCCTAATCTTCAAACTTATGCAAAGCGAAGCTTTGCTGACCCGATGGAATCCTAATCTTCAAACTTATGCATAGCGAAGCTTTGCTGACCCGATCGAATCCTAATCTTCAAACTTATGCAAAGCGAAGCTTTGCTGACTCGATGGAATCCTAATCTTCAAACTTATGCAAAGCGAAGCTTTGCTGACCCGATGGAATCCTAATCTTCAAACTAATGCAAAGCGAAACTTTACTGACCTGATGGAGTCCTAATCTTCAAACTTATGCAAAGCGAAGCTTTGCTGACTCGATGGAATCCTAATCTTCAAACTTATGCAAAGCAAAGCTTTGCTGACCCGATGGAATCCTAATCTTCAAACTTATGCAAAGCGAAGCTTTGCTGACCCGATGGAATCCTAATCTTCAAACTTATGCAAAGCGAAGCTTTGCTGACTCGATGGAATCCTAATCTTCAAACTTATGCAAAGCGAAGCTTTGCTGACCCGATGGAATCCTAATCTTCAAACTAATGCAAAGCGAAGCTTTGCTGACCCGATGGAATCCTAATCTTCAATCTTATGTAAAGCGAAGCTTTGCTGACCCGATCGAATCCTAATCTTCAAACTTATGCAAAGCGAAGCTTTGCTGACTCGATCGAATCCTAATCTTCAATCTTATGTAAAGCGAAGCTTTGCTGACCCGATCGAATCCTAATCTTCAAACTTATGCATAGCGAAGCTTTGCTGACCCGATCGAATCCTAATCTTCAAACTTATGCAAAGCGAAGCTTTGCTGACTCGATGGAATCCTAATCTTCAAACTTATGCAAAGCGAAGCTTTGCTGACCCGATCGAATCCTAATCTTCAAACTTATGCATAGCGAAGCTTTGCTGACCCGATGGAATCCTAATCTTCAAACTTATGCAAAGCGAAGCTTTGCTGACCCGATGGAATCCTAATCTTCAAACTAATGCAAAGCGAAGCTTTGCTGACCCGATGGAATCCTAATCTTCAATCTTATGTAAAGCGAAGCTTTGCTGACCCGATCGAATCCTAATCTTCAAACTTATGCAAAGCGAAGCTTTGCTGACCCGATGGAATCCTAATCTTCAAACTTATGCAAAGCGAAGCTTTGCTGACCCGATGGAATCCTAATCTTCAAACTTATGCAAAGCGAAGCTTTGCTGACCCGATGGAATCCTAATCTTCAATCTTATGCAAAGCGAAGCTTTGCTGACCCGATCGAATCCTAATCTTCAAACTTATGCAAAGCGAAGCTTTGCTGACCCGATGGAATCCTAATCTTCAAACTAATGCAAAGCGAAGCTTTGCTGACCCGATGGAATCCTAATCTTCAAACTTATGCAAAGCGAAGCTTTGCTGACCCGATGGAATCCTAATCTTCAAACTAATGCAAAGCGAAGCTTTGCTGACCCGATGGAATCCTAATCTTCAAACTTATGCAAAGCGAAGCTTTGCTGACCCGATGGAATCCTAATCTTCAAACTTATGCAAAGCGAAGCTTTGCTGACCCGATGGAATCCTAATCTTCAAACTAATGCAAAGCGAAGCTTTGCTGACCCGATGGAATCCTAATCTTCAATCTTATGTAAAGCGAAGCTTTGCTGACCCGATGGAATCCTAATCTTCAAACTTATGCAAAGCGAAGCTTTGCTGACCCGATGGAATCCTAATCTTCAAACTAATGCAAAGCGAAGCTTTGCTGACCCGATGGAATCCTAATCTTCAATCTTATGTAAAGCGAAGCTTTGCTGACCCGATCGAATCCTAATCTTCAAACATATGCAAAGCGAAGCTTTGCTGACCCGATGGAATCCTAATCTTCAAACTTATGCAAAGCGAAGCTTTGCTGACCCGATGGAATCCTAATCTTCAAACTAATGCAAAGCGAAACTTTACTGACCTGATGGAGTCCTAATCTTCAAACTTATGCAAAGCGAAGCTTTGCTGACCCGATGGAATCCTAATCTTCAAACTAATGCAAAGCGAAGCTTTGCTGACCCGATGGAATCCTAATCTTCAAACTTATGCATAGCGAAGCTTTGCTGACCCGATCGAATCCTAATCTTCAAACTTATGCAAAGCGAAGCTTTGCTGACCCGATGGAATCCTAATCTTCAAACTTATGCAAAGCGAAGCTTTGCTGACCCGATGGAATCCTAATCTTCAAACTAATGCAAAGCGAAACTTTACTGACCTGATGGAGTCCTAATCTTCAAACTTATGCATAGCGAAGCTTTGCTGACCCGATCGAATCCTAATCTTCAAACTTATGCAAAGCGAAGCTTTGCTGACCCGATGGAATCCTAATCTTCAATCTTATGCAAAGCGAAGCTTTGCTGACCCGATCGAATCCTAATCTTCAAACTTATGCAAAGCGAAGCTTTGCTGACCCGATCGAGACTTAATCTACAATCTTATGCAAAGCGAAGCTTTGCTGACCCGATGGAATCCTAATCTTCAAACTAATGCAAAGCGAAACTTTACTGACCTGATGGAGTCCTAATCTTCAAACTTATGCAAAGCGAAGCTTTGCTGACCCGATGGAATCCTAATCTTCAAACTAATGCAAAGCGAAGCTTTGCTGACCCGATGGAATCCTAATCTTCAAACTTATGCATAGCGAAGCTTTGCTGACCCGATCGAATCCTAATCTTCAAACTTATGCAAAGCGAAGCTTTGCTGACCCGATGGAATCCTAATCTTCAAACTTATGCAAAGCGAAGCTTTGCTGACCCGATGGAATCCTAATCTTCAAACTAATGCAAAGCGAAACTTTACTGACCTGATGGAGTCCTAATCTTCAAACTTATGCAAAGCGAAGCTTTGCTGACTCGATGGAATCCTAATCTTCAAACTTATGCAAAGCGAAGTTTTGCTGACCCGATGGAATCCTAATCTTCAAACTTATGCAAAGCGAAGCTTTGCTGACCCGATTGAGGCTTAATTTTCAATCTTATGCAAGGCGAAGCTTTGCTGGCCCGATATAGAGTTTTGGAACGGTGTGAATATGCACATGAAGCGTGATCCGCTTCATTACTAGTTTCTTTTATTTTTTTTCCATGGTATGAGTAAGAAAATCTGTTTTTTCTTTTCCTTTTCTTCTCAGCTTTCATTTCTTGTGTATGTATATCTACAGAACTTACTGGTTTTTCAGTGAATTTCTTGTCGATAGATAAGACTTGCTGATGCGGCAATGGAGTTGAGAGGAAAAATTCCTTTTCGATTCGCGATTTTTAAAAGGAAAGTTGTGTCTTTGGGAGTTGGATTGTCTAATTTGTCTTATGGTATACGATATTACTTGAATGGCTGGTTGAAGAAGATAATGGAGCAAAATTTTCATGATTTTGTTTCTGAAGCCTTCAAAACTTCAGCATTGATCCTGAAAAATTTATCAATTCAGGTTTAATTTTTTTCAAACTCAAAAATTTGAAAAATTTTTTAAGTTTTCTTCTTACATCTTTTGAAACCTCTCACCATGTCCTTACTTACGCAAAGTGATCAAAAATTAGCCCGAATATGACAAAATGAATTTTTTGTATCAAGTTAATAAAAGTACGACCTCCTAACAATCATGAATATTTACTCATGAATATTAACATTAGATGACTAGCAAACTGTCCACTTATACATTCAACAAAAGCTAAATAATTCAAATATTTACAATGAACACAAAAAAATGATTCTTGGGGATTTCCAAAGTGTTTACTTTAGTCTCAAGAAATGGACTTACTTCATTCCATAAAAGCTATACGAAAAATCATTTCTGTTTTATTTGCGTATCTCTTAAGATTTCTGGGAAGTTTTGATTTAAATTTGGGGATGTTTGGGATGGAGCTTAGAAATTTAAGCTAGAAATTGAGTTTTGTTGGAGCCTTTGTTGAACTTTAAGAGTGTTTTGAGAATTTGAATAGCTTTGTGGGAACAACAGGCTGTTAATTACAAAACATAGATTTCCTGGTTAAATAATAATAAAATTTTATGTTTCATAAAATGCGCCAAAATCGCATCAACTCTGTATTTAAAGTTCATGAGAAAAAAAAAAAATCGAGCGAATATGAAAAATTGCGACGCTGATAAAATTTCACACAACTGCATATTGATAAAGCGAAAAGCCATAAATATTTATTAAATTCTTCATGGGTTTCATTCAATGCTTACATTTTTTTATCCATCCCCACTTTTCTCTTATTTCCTCTTTTTTTTCATGATAGAAGGCGGAAAATTTGTATTCAAATCAATATTACTATACTTATTGAGGAATTTGATTCTTTAAGTAAAAATCGCTTCAAGAAATTCCAAAATGTTCTTCATCTCTCGTTACTAAAGATCGTTGTTGATTTACGTAGAAAAACGGAGAAATATTATATTACGCGTATAGAGTCATGGGTGTGACATGATGAATGATGAAAGGAAGAAGAATCTTTACATTTATATGCAAATATCACCTTTAACGTTTGATATAATGATGCCGTACAAATCAATGAATTCAATTTTTAATCCTCACTCTCTCGTTTTCTGTTTCTTGTTTGTCAAAAAGGAAGTAAACATTTTCATATTCACACCGTTTCACGTTGTGAATATATTGATTTCGATACACTTAAAAAATCGTTTTTTTAGTTTTTTGGCGCCAAAACGCAAAATTTTTATAAACAGTTCGGTGTGAAAAGTTCGGCCTCAAAATTATCTACAAAATACAACTAGTAATGAAGCGGATCACGCTTCATGTGCATATTCACACCGTTCCAAAACTCTATATCGGGCCAGCAAAGCTTCGCCTTGCATAAGATTGAAAATTAAGCCTCAATCGGGTCAGCAAAGCTTCGCTTTGCATAAGTTTGAAGATTAGGATTCCATCGGGTCAGCAAAACTTCGCTTTGCATAAGTTTGAAGATTAGGATTCCATCGAGTCAGCAAAGCTTCGCTTTGCATAAGTTTGAAGATTAGGACTCCATCAGGTCAGTAAAGTTTCGCTTTGCATTAGTTTGAAGATTAGGATTCCATCGGGTCAGCAAAGCTTCGCTTTGCATAAGTTTGAAGATTATGATTCAATCGGGTCAGCAAAGCTTCGCTTTGCATAAGATTGAACATTATGATTCCATCGGGTCAGCAAAGCTTCGCTATGCATAAGTTTGAAGATTAGGATTCCATCGGGTCAGCAAAGCTTCGCTTTGCATTAGTTTGAAGATTAGATTCCATCGGGTCAGCAAAGCTTCGCTTTGCATAAGTTTGAAGATTAGGACCATCAGGTCAGTAAAGTTTCGCTTTGCATTAGTTTGAAGATTAGGATTCCATCAGGTCAGCAAAGCTTCGCTTTGCATAAGTTTGAAGATTAGATTCCATCAGTCAGCAAAACTTCGCTTTGCAAGTTTGAAGATTAGGATTCGATCAGGTCAGCAGTTTCGCTTAAACATAAGATTGAAGATTAGATTCCATCGGGTCAGCTTCGCTTTGCATTAGTTTGAAGATTAGGATTCCATCAGATCAGCAGCTTCGCTTGCATAAGTTTGAAGATTAGGATTCCATCGTCAGCAAAGCTTCGCTTTACATAAGATTGAAGATTAGATTCCATCGGGTCAGCAAAGCTTCGCTTTGCATTAGTTTGAAGATTAGGATTCCATCGGGTCAGCAAACTTCGCTTTGCATAAGTTTGAAGATTAGATTCCATCGTCAGCAAAGCTTGCTAATTTGAAGATTAGATTCCATCAGTCAGCACTTCGCTTTGCATTAGTTTGAAGATTAGGATTCATCGTCAAAAGCTTCGCTTGCATAAGTTTGAGATTAGATTCCATCGGTCAGCAAGCTTCGCTTGCATAGTTTGAAGATTAGGATTCCATCAGTCGCAGCTTCCTGCATAAGTTTGAAGATTAGATTCGATCAGCAGCTTCGCCATAAGATTGAAGATTAGGATTCCATCAGCAAGCTTATAAGTTTGAAGATTAGATTCCATCGAGTCAGCCAAAGCTTCGCTGCATAAGTTTGAAGATTAGATTCCATCAGGTCAGCAGCTTCGCTTGCATAAGTTTGAAGATTAGGATTCGATCAGGTCAGCTTCGCCATAAGATTGAAGATTGGGATTCCATCAGGTCAGCAGCTTCGCTTTAGTTTGAAGATTAGATTCCATCAGTCAGCCAAAGCTTCGCTTGCATAAGTTTGAAGAGATTCCATCAGTCAGCAAAGCTTCGCTATGCATAAGTTTGAAGATTAAGATTCGATCAGGTCAGCAAACTTCGCTTTATAAGTTTGAAGATTGATTCCATCAGTCAGCAAAGCTTCGTTTGAAGATTAGATTCGATCAGGTCAGCAAAGCTTCGCTATGCATAAGTTTGAAGATTAGGATTCGATCGAGCAAAGCTTCGCTTTACATAAGATTGAAGATTAGGATTCGATCGAGTCAGCAAAGCTGCGCTGCAAGTTTGAAGATTAGGATTCGATCGGGTCAGCAAACTTCGCTTTACATAAGATTGAAGATTAGCAATCAGCAAGCTTCGCTTGCATTAGTTTGAAGATTAGATTCCATCGGGTCAGCAGCTTCGCTTTGCATAAGTTTGAAGATTAGGATTCCATCGAGTCAGCAAAGCTTCGCTTTGCATAAGTTTGAAGATTAGGATTCCATCAGGTCAGCAAAGCTTCGCTTTGCATAAGTTTGAAGATTAGGATTCCATCGGGTCAGCAAAGCTTTGCTTTGCATTAGTTTGAAGATTAGGATTCCATCGAGTCAGCAAAGCTTGCTTGCATAAGTTTGAAGATTGTGACTCCATCAGGTCAGTAAAGTTTCGCTTTGCATTAGTTTGAAGATTAGGATTCCATCGGGTCAGCAAAGCTTCGCTTTGCATAAGTTTGAAGATTAGGATTCCATCGAGTCAGCAGCTTCGCTTTGCATAAGTTTGAAGATTAGGATTCGATCGGGTCAGCAAAGCTTCGCTATGCATAAGTTTGAAGATTAGGATTCCATCGGGTCAGCAAAGCTTCGCTTGCATAAGTTTGAAGATTAGGATTCCATCAGTCAGCAGCTTCGCATAAGATGTAGATTAAGTCTCGATCGGGTCAGCAGCTTCGCTTTGCATAAGTTTGAAGATTAGGATTCGATCAGGTCAGCAAATTTCGCTTTGCATAAGATTGAAGATTAGATTCCATCGGGTCAGCAAAGCTCGCTTTGCATAAGTTTGAAGATTAGGATTCCATCAGGTCAGCAAAGCTTCGCTTTGCATAAGTTTGAAGATTAGGATTCCATCAGGTCAGCAAAGCTTCGCTTTGCATAAGTTTGAAGATTAGATTCGATCAGGTCAGCAAAGCTTCGCTTTACATAAGATTGAAGATTAGGATTCCATCAGCAAAGCTTCGCTTTGCATTAGTTTGAAGATTAGGATTCCAATAGCAAAGCTTCGCTTTGCATAAGTTTGAAGATTAGGATTCCATCAATCAAAGCTTCGCTTGCATTAGTTTGAAGATTAGGATTCCAAAGCAAAGCTTCGCTTTGCATTAGTTTGAAGATTAGATTCCATCAGGTCAGCAAAGCTTCGCTTTGCATAAGTTTGAAGATTAGGATTCCATCGGGTCAGCAAAGCTTCGCTTTGCATAAGTTTGAAGATTAGGATTCGATCGGGTCAGCAAAGCTTCGCTTTGGATAAGATTGAAAATTAAGGTTACTGAAAAAATCGAGAATTTTTACATTTGGACTCAATTTTCAAGCACTAATTGATGTTTTTGGACATGACAACGTATGTACGACTTTTAGGTCTAATTATAAGCTACAATAATCACAGGTTTTTAGAATTTTTAAGTCCGAATTGTAGGCACAGGAAGGCGAAATGTCCAAAAAATGCCGATTTTTTGAACTTTTTCGACTTTTTGACCAACTAAACTTGGATTAAAAATATTTTTGGTATTTTTCCATAAAAGTTCTCGCATTTATTGATCAAAAACAGAAAAGTTTACAAAAATCCATCCACACAGTGAACCACACGAATTTTTCCAAAATTTAGGTTTGTGGGAGGTGTACTGGTGGCTAAAAAAATTTTTTTTTGCATTTTTCTCAACAAATCTTCTTATTTTATTGATTCTGATCAAAAAAGTTCAATTAACAATTTGTGTGAAATTTTTTAACGGTATTTTGCAATAATCGGCTAAAATATGCTTAAAAAACATACTATTTCGTTAATTTCTTGGAATAGTCTGCATGGATCGGCACCAAAAGATTCACAGCACTTTTGAGTAATAATGCGCACATTTTGAGACATTTTTGACAAAAAATTATTTTTTCGTAGTTGAGTTATGCGACGAACCAACGTGCTTGTAAGCATACACCACCACTATTTGGGGTCGTGTCCGGTGGCATCAAAACCTTTTTCAATGCGGTTTTTTGTATTTTGTAGATAATTTTGAGGCCGAACTTTTCACACCGAACTGTTTATAAAAATTTTGCGTTTTGGCGCCAAAAAACTAAAAAAACGATTTTTTAAGTGTATCGAAATCAATATATTCACAACGTGAAACGGTGTGAATATGAAAAACCGCATTGAAAAAGGTTTTGATGCCACCGGACACGACCCCAAATAGTGGTGGTGTATGCTTACAAGCACGTTGGTTCGTCGCATAACTCAACTACGAAAAAATAATTTTTTGTCAAAAATGTCTCAAAATGTGCGCATTATTACTCAAAAGTGCTGTGAATCTTTTGGTGCCGATCCATGCAGACTATTCCGAGAAATTAACGAAATAGTGTGTTTTTTATGCATATTTTAGCCGATTATTGCAAAATACCGTTAAAAAATTTCACACAAATTGTTAATTGAACTTTTTTGATCAAAATCAATAAAATATGAAGTTTTGTTGAGAAAAAATGCAAAAAAAAATTTTATAGCCACCAGTACACCTCCCACAAACCTAAATTTTGGAAAAATTCGTGTGGTTCACTGTGTGGATGGATTTTTGTAAACTTTTCTGTTTTTGATCAATAAATGCGAGAACTTTTATGGAAAAATACCAAAAATATTTTTAATCCAAGTTTAGTTGGTCAAAAAGTCGAAAAAGTTCAAAAAATCGGCATTTTTTGGACATTTCGCCTTCCTGTGCCTACAATTCGGACTTAAAAATTCTAAAAACCTGTGATTATTGTAGCTTATAATTAGACCTAAAAGTCGTACATACGTTGTCATGTCCAAAAACATCAATTAGTGCTTGAAAATTGAGTCCAAATGTAAAAATTCTCGATTTTTTTAGTAACCTTAATTTTCAATCTTATGCAAAGCGAAGCTTTGCTGACCCGATCGAATCCTAATCTTCAAACTTATGCAAAGCGAAGCTTTGCTGACCCGATGGAATCCTAATCTTCAAACTTATGCAAAGCGAAGCTTTGCTGACCCGATGGAATCCTAATCTTCAAACTAATGCAAAGCGAAGCTTTGCTGACCCGATGGAATCCTAATCTTCAAACTAATGCAAAGCGAAGCTTTGCTGACCCGATGGAATCCTAATCTTCAAACTTATGCAAAGCGAAGCTTTGCTGACCCGATGGAATCCTAATCTTCAAACTAATGCAAAGCGAAGCTTTGCTGACCCGATGGAATCCTAATCTTCAATCTTATGTAAAGCGAAGCTTTGCTGACCCGATCGAATCCTAATCTTCAAACTTATGCAAAGCGAAGCTTTGCTGACCCGATGGAATCCTAATCTTCAAACTTATGCAAAGCGAAGCTTTGCTGACCCGATGGAATCCTAATCTTCAAACTTATGCAAAGCGAAGCTTTGCTGACCCGATGGAATCCTAATCTTCAATCTTATGCAAAGCGAAGCTTTGCTGACCCGATCGAATCCTAATCTTCAAACTTATGCAAAGCGAAGCTTTGCTGACCCGATCGAGACTTAATCTACAATCTTATGCAAAGCGAAGCTTTGCTGACCCGATGGAATCCTAATCTTCAAACTTATGCAAAGCGAAGCTTTGCTGACCCGATGGAATCCTAATCTTCAAACTTATGCATAGCGAAGCTTTGCTGACCCGATCGAATCCTAATCTTCAAACTTATGCAAAGCGAAGCTTTGCTGACTCGATGGAATCCTAATCTTCAAACTTATGCAAAGCGAAGCTTTGCTGACCCGATGGAATCCTAATCTTCAAACTAATGCAAAGCGAAACTTTACTGACCTGATGGAGTCCTAATCTTCAAACTTATGCAAAGCGAAGCTTTGCTGACTCGATGGAATCCTAATCTTCAAACTTATGCAAAGCGAAGCTTTGCTGACCCGATGGAATCCTAATCTTCAAACTTATGCAAAGCGAAGCTTTGCTGACCCGATGGAATCCTAATCTTCAAACTTATGCAAAGCGAAGCTTTGCTGACTCGATGGAATCCTAATCTTCAAACTTATGCAAAGCGAAGCTTTGCTGACCCGATGGAATCCTAATCTTCAAACTAATGCAAAGCGAAGCTTTGCTGACCCGATGGAATCCTAATCTTCAATCTTATGTAAAGCGAAGCTTTGCTGACCCGATCGAATCCTAATCTTCAAACTTATGCAAAGCGAAGCTTTGCTGACTCGATCGAATCCTAATCTTCAATCTTATGTAAAGCGAAGCTTTGCTGACCCGATCGAATCCTAATCTTCAAACTTATGCATAGCGAAGCTTTGCTGACCCGATCGAATCCTAATCTTCAAACTTATGCAAAGCGAAGCTTTGCTGACTCGATGGAATCCTAATCTTCAAACTTATGCAAAGCGAAGCTTTGCTGACCCGATCGAATCCTAATCTTCAAACTTATGCATAGCGAAGCTTTGCTGACCCGATGGAATCCTAATCTTCAAACTTATGCAAAGCGAAGCTTTGCTGACCCGATGGAATCCTAATCTTCAAACTAATGCAAAGCGAAGCTTTGCTGACCCGATGGAATCCTAATCTTCAATCTTATGTAAAGCGAAGCTTTGCTGACCCGATCGAATCCTAATCTTCAAACTTATGCAAAGCGAAGCTTTGCTGACCCGATGGAATCCTAATCTTCAAACTTATGCAAAGCGAAGCTTTGCTGACCCGATGGAATCCTAATCTTCAAACTTATGCAAAGCGAAGCTTTGCTGACCCGATGGAATCCTAATCTTCAATCTTATGCAAAGCGAAGCTTTGCTGACCCGATCGAATCCTAATCTTCAAACTTATGCAAAGCGAAGCTTTGCTGACCCGATGGAATCCTAATCTTCAAACTAATGCAAAGCGAAGCTTTGCTGACCCGATGGAATCCTAATCTTCAAACTTATGCAAAGCGAAGCTTTGCTGACCCGATGGAATCCTAATCTTCAAACTAATGCAAAGCGAAGCTTTGCTGACCCGATGGAATCCTAATCTTCAAACTTATGCAAAGCGAAGCTTTGCTGACCCGATGGAATCCTAATCTTCAAACTTATGCAAAGCGAAGCTTTGCTGACCCGATGGAATCCTAATCTTCAAACTAATGCAAAGCGAAGCTTTGCTGACCCGATGGAATCCTAATCTTCAATCTTATGTAAAGCGAAGCTTTGCTGACCCGATGGAATCCTAATCTTCAAACTTATGCAAAGCGAAGCTTTGCTGACCCGATGGAATCCTAATCTTCAAACTAATGCAAAGCGAAGCTTTGCTGACCCGATGGAATCCTAATCTTCAATCTTATGTAAAGCGAAGCTTTGCTGACCCGATCGAATCCTAATCTTCAAACTTATGCAAAGCGAAGCTTTGCTGACCCGATGGAATCCTAATCTTCAAACTTATGCATAGCGAAGCTTTGCTGACCCGATCGAATCCTAATCTTCAAACTTATGCAAAGCGAAGCTTTGCTGACCCGATGGAATCCTAATCTTCAAACTTATGCAAAGCGAAGCTTTGCTGACCCGATGGAATCCTAATCTTCAAACTAATGCAAAGCGAAACTTTACTGACCTGATGGAGTCCTAATCTTCAAACTTATGCAAAGCGAAGCTTTGCTGACTCGATGGAATCCTAATCTTCAAACTTATGCAAAGCGAAGTTTTGCTGACCCGATGGAATCCTAATCTTCAAACTTATGCAAAGCGAAGCTTTGCTGACCCGATTGAGGCTTAATTTTCAATCTTATGCAAGGCGAAGCTTTGCTGGCCCGATATAGAGTTTTGGAACGGTGTGAATATGCACATGAAGCGTGATCCGCTTCATTACTAGTTTTTCATACTTTGAAGGTAAATATTGAATATTTTGTTCAATAATAACAGGAAAAATTTTTCATATTTTTTTTTGTAGATTGATCGAATCAAATTTTGTTTACTCAAACAAATCTAATTGAAAATTTTTTGTGCGATTTGACTTTTGAGTTTATTTTTTTTTTTTTTATTTTTTGAGATTACATATTGTATTTCTTTTTTTTAATTTTAATAGGATTCATTATATTGAAGTTAAAATATAGCAAAACTTACATAATTTCTAGGAATTATATCGATATAAGTCCATCAATATTTCCTCCAATCTAAATTAACAATATCAATTTAACGACAATAATAATAAAGAAATTACACAATAGCTCCTCTATTAAATCACAGATTCCATTAAATTCGTTACTATAGATAATGTAATTATGATGATGAAGATAATAAAAGACAAAACACAATAGCGGCCTAATATAACGAAAATGTCTATTATTAATAACAAACATAATTGAATTTATTACAATGACATTAAATAAATAAAAAAGAAAAAGCCTCAAAAATCATTAAAGATTGAATGAAAAAGAAAGTTGACTGTTGTGTGCAAGTTGATCATAATTTATGGGATTTTATTGTCTAGAATTTTGATACATCATTACGGATGATAACGGAAACATTAAAAATAATGTCCTACTGTTTCATGGAGTAGTAATGGGATACTTTGATGACAGATTTTGAGGTCCACGTGCTGAATTTATTTTGAAAATTTATGGGCATTTTTAAGGAGAGGATTTAATTTAAAAAGTTTCTTGTTACTGGGAAAATTTTATTTATTTTTTTTAAGGCTAAATGTTCAAGGATTTGGGATCATATTTATTTCGAAGGATCATACTTTTTATACATCCTCAATAATAATCAAAAATATCCAATTAAATTTTACTTCCGCATTCAAAAATCAAAGCTTATAAAAGCCAAAACTTTTCATATAAAATTCAAAATTTTCATAATTACTGTATATGCTACAGATTGTTTCATAACATGCAAATGATGTGCCAAAAATAGCAAACATCAAAGCTTAAACGAAAATCAAATTTTAATCCACATAAAAATCATAATAATTGTTTTGAAAACACATGAAAGAGAAAAAGTCATTTGCGTAATTACAATTGCGAAAGTTTCAATTGCCATAAAGCAGCAACATCGTGAAGCTGAAAATATAAAAAAAAGAATTTCCTTCTTTTTGTTTGCCTTTTATCTTTTCCATGAAATGAATTTCTCAAAAGGAAAATGTCAACGCCTAAGGGTGGAACTGCTCTAAATAACAAAGTTATTGTAGTATCTTACAAGATCTGTTAAGCGGCATAACATTTTACTTACTCTATGACACATACAATGATTTTGAAATTTTTTTTATTTTTATTCATTGTAAAGCACATCTGAACTTGTTCGTTCAGTACTGACATTATTTCTAGAGAAAATGAAATATATCTACGAAGTACATGACTTTTGGCTAAATTTTCTTCTGCTTTCTTTTAAATCAAGATTTCAACCTCGTTTCAAATATTTGATCAGCATTTGACAGCCAACACAAAAGGAGCTAGAGCAGGAATGAAAAATTATTTTGAGGAAACAAATGTTTTGGGGAATTGGTGAGGTTAAGTGGTGATAGGTTAAGTGGCGCACATTTTCTAAGGAATCATTTAATATTTGATATTTTTTTGAGATTTTCATTATGATTATTTTTTTTTAAAGATTTTTAATGAACTTTTGACATAAATTTTGAGGGATTAATAGTAGGGGTGTCAATTTCTTGGGGGTATCAGGACTTGTGCAAGTCCCAAATACTAAAGGATTAAATACCTCAAGTACTTATACAAATCCCAAGTCCTTAAAAATGAACTAAAACCAGACCTTAATATTATAGTTAAAAATTCAATTTTTTAAAAATGTTTAAAAATTTTATCTTAAATATCTGAAATATTGCTGAAAATTACTAAATTATTGGATCTGTACAAGTACTTGGGATTTGTACTTGACATCCCTAGTTAATAGTCATTCCCAGAAGATATGAAAATCCTCTTTACAAAAAAGGTAGGACTTCGAGATAATCAATTTCCAACCTACTTTTCCCGCTTTGGTCACGCATGATTACTCATTCTTACTTTGGTAACCTAGAGTAAAAAATACCAAACTGCCAAAAATATTCAACATCTCATCCTCAAAAAATCAGCTCCAAAATAAATTTGAAGGCACACATGAAAAAGAGAAAGCAAAAAAAAAAAAAAAAAAAATCAAAATTCAATTCACAAAAATCACATCGCCTTCCTAACATTTCATTCTTCCTTCACTTTCCTTTCTAATCTAGTTTGATTTGCGTTACATATATATGAGTATGTATACGATACACTTGACTGCAATATTTCACATAATGTTGATATAAAATGAAAGGAAAAAAAGGAAGCAAAAAAGAGAAAAAAAAATCTACTTTATATACTGCGAAAATATACTTTATTAGGACGTGATTTCCATACCATATTTAGTTCATCTCCCCCACCACCCCTTTTTTGCATATGAGTGAACACATGATATGATGGTGTTGATGGCGAGAATATTAAAGTACTGTCTCGCAATCTCTGCTACATATATGTATATATTTATTCTCTCAACCATACCCACATCCTCAGTAATGCACTTAAATATGCATGCAAATCGGTTTGTGTAAAGATGTTCGAGCCTTAGCATCGGCATAATTTCTCATTAAATTTCAAAAGTCGTTGTGCAATGTTGAAGGCCATTTGTCGGAGACGAGATGATAAGAAGAACGAGACATAGCATATAAAATTGTAATGAAGATATTTTTATTTTTTTCTGCTTTTTTGGAGTAAGTAAATAACATTTTATACGGCAACATGTGGGTTGTTGATGCTTGCCTAAAATTGATTGAGTTTCGACTTTATTCGATTTTGTGAGGTAAAATTTAAATGAATTTTTTATGTTTTTTTGTGCACTTTTAAAGTTATAGGTGAAATTGCGTTGGGAATTTAAAGGGGTTAAGTAAAGGTCAATAATGTTTGTATTTAAAATTAGTTGATTTAAAAATGATAAATAATGAATAAATTATAAAATTTCCTACAAAATTCACCAACTCCAAAATCCCATCCACACAACCCATACACCTCTAAATTAAATTTCATCAAAAAACCACTTCCACACTCAACAAGCTGTAAACCTCGTAGGATTTCTCACATCATCAGTCAGTCATCCAACCAACCGCTGTTACATCTAGCAACAATCAGCACAAATCGATCCTCATGTATGAACATAAAATCGTGTCAAATTAATGTAATTTATTTTCAATTCCGTAGTGCATTTGCAGTGTGTATTAAATATCAACTGCAAGCACGGCGGAAGTGAAGATAAATTGTAAAATTAATCAACGAAAAAAAATGAGTTGACATATTCTGGAATTGTGAAAATTGCAATAATTAATTCTACTTGAAAATTTATGCATGCCGCATTACTTGAGCACAAGTGACTTTTGTTTCGGATGTGTGGATGTTGAAATGATGATGGAAATGAACTTTAATATGTGGATGTAAATGTTGCTTTTTGAGATTTGAAAGGGGGTGAATATGGTGGTTTTAGGCAAGATTTTGTGGACGAATTAAATGCTGATGAATTAAAGCCTGGAAAGGGTTCATTTTAAGGAATGTCATAATTTATTAATTTGGGGTTTCTTAAGATTTTTAATGGTGCATATTACTCTGTAATATAACAGTAGTTTTGAAAGTTTTTGCCTCGAGATACCCTTGAAACTTGCAATATCCAAAAGTACGATATTTTCTTATCATATTCTTGAAAATTATAAAAACTCTTCAAATTACATTGAATCTTAAATTTTAACTTTTTAAAGCTCAAAATTCATCAAAATTCTGAAATCCTATAAAATTATTAACAAAAAAAACTTTAAAATTGAATAAAAAACTTCCCCTAAGCCATACAACCCCATCGCATAAGTTTCATTCGCATACACATGATATGTGCCGCTGAAGCCATATGATGACATCATACATAGTATTCTGATTTTAAAGCAAATATTTGCACTGTGATACGTGAAAATTATTAAACATCAAACATTTCCATTTCATTTGAATATCAAAAGCAAAATATTCTGTTAGAGTTTACATAATATTTTAAACCTTGTTCTTGTCACAGCATTTGAACTTACACTTTTATGTCTTCAGTTGTTTTAGATTTTCCAGCACAATGAATGTTAGGAAGTACGCCCTTCAAGTGCAAGAAAACATGTCGTAAATGTAAACATTAAAATTGTGTAATTAAGACGATTGTATTTATTAAATTTTATACATCCTTAAGACACCTGGAAAAATTTTTATTTTCCTCTCTCTTTATAGAGTTGAAAAAGTCATTTGAATTACAAATTTTACAACGCAATAAAAGAAAGTTCTTAAAATTTATTCATTTAATTAACATTTGAGAGGGAAAAAACAGAAAATTTTATGCCACAGCCAGTACAAATGAGGTTTTTCTGTTTTGTGTGATTGAAACATAAAAAATATGTTTTTGAGCTCATAATAAAAAAAAATTGAGCTTCTTCTGAATTTTATAATTACTAATTAAATTTCGAGGATTTTTAAACATGTTTTTTTTCAAGATTTTTTTGTCAATTTTCCAAGATTTGGAAAACGCTAAAGAATATATCAAATTTTTCAAGCTATGTCCATCTTTAGCCTAATTAAAGTATTTTAGCTTTAAGGCCCCCAAAAATAAATTCATCCCAAGAAAACCTCAATTTTTCACTCAACAATTTTTCATAAAACATTATTCATGAAAGGATTCATTGATTGCAATATTATAAAGAAAAGCATAAATTGAGTCATCTATTGTGAACGAAAATATGATGGATTGATTGAAAGATTGCAAAACATAGCCTAAGGCACTTCCTGATGTTTCTTCATTTTCTTTCATTTTTTCCACAAAAAAATTCCTTGCTTCTTCTATATCTTGATAAAATGATGATAATTTTAAATTTTTTTATCAGGTTCAGGGGCGTAGCCAGGGGAGGGTCTAGGGGTGTCCGAACCCGGTGTTCGAGGAAAATTCTTCATTTCGCTAAGGTTTTTGAGGAAAGAATCATTCAGACGAACCCCTTCCTCCCCTTAAAATTTTTTATTTCATTTTTTTGGATCCTCCTTAGAAAAAAATTTCTGGCTACGATCAACCCGAAACAACCCTAATCAGGTTGTTGTTTTCTTGTAATAACAAGCTTACATTAATATTGGATAAGAAGTGTCAATTTATGGCTGAAAGTTTTGAGGTTTGTTATTTTTTGAATTACTAAAATGTTAAATTTATTGATACTAGATGTAATTAATAAAATAAAAATAAGGAAAAAATTGAAAATTATAAGAGAATTTCAATATTTTTTCACCTTCGATGAATTTAAAAAATGCGTTAAGCACATTCATCATCAATTGATAACATCATAGCTTACGTTCCCTCTTTTTTATTTCTGTTTTATCACCTGATATGCATGCATGCTTCAAATTGAAAATTTCAATTTTGTTGCTTCTGTTTTTTTTCCTTCTTTCGCTCAAAAAAAAGAGAGAAAAACGAAAAAATATTGAGTAACATTGCGAATACACCTTTTGATTAAAAAATAAAGAAGAAAGGAAGGCAAATGTATTATTGAAATAAAAAGAAAACTCATGTCTCTTAGCACGAATCCAATAACCATTATAGAAAATTAAGTTCATTCATTCATTCATGAATGTTATTTTATCCATTAGATTGAATGTTTTTATATTAAAGTAAGGCAGATCGGGAGGTAGGAATGCAGTTAAAAGATTTTGGTTTTTATTTTCAAATTTTTTAGTGGCTGGAATAATTTTTTAAGGAAATGTCATAAAAAGTGTAAATAAATTTGAGAAAAAATGTGAAATTCTCAAAACCTTAAATTATAATTCTTCCATCCCCCCTAACTCCATCCCTTCCTTCAATAATGTAAATTTAATACCACAACAAAAAAAAAAGAAAAATCGTGCTTCACATGCGAAAATATTTAATGCTACTTTAATTAATGAAGTGCCAACAATATTAAATTTTTCACGCTGCGATTTTAATTTAAAATTATCTTAATGATCTCTTGATTTTACACCTTCCTACTTTTCCATAATACTATTAAGTGATATGATGTTTTTCGCAATCTACCTTCAAATACAATTCATTTTGTCTCATTTAATCATGCTGGTTGAATGAAATTCTATGTGGAGGAATTAGAGGTTTTACAATTAATAGATACAATTAGTTGTGATGTGTATGGGATTTACAATGCTATATTGTAAGCTTTAATGTGATGTTAAATCAACATGAAGAATTAAATGCTTTATAACAATAATATTATGCTAAGACCTTTGGAGAAAATTTTTTATGGGTTTGGAATTGTTAAACTTTTAGGTAAGTTAACTTGGGGTTATTTTGAAGGTGAAAATGAAATATGAATATAAATTACTTAAAATATCATATAAATTAATTTTTATGAACCTAATATCCCCATTCATAAATCTCAAAATAACATCATTCAAAAATAAATTTAATCAAATTCTAATCAATTATCGTTCATTAATTTTCTAACGAAAAAGTTTTTCCTAACTACATCAAATGCTCATCAATATCATCGAAAAGTTCAAAGAAAAAAAAAATCTTTCAATCATAAAGAGCAATTTATTAAGTTTCTAAATGAGTTTATTGACTTAAGTAACAAGTTGTTTTAATGATTCCGTTCGTTAATGAATTGATGTTCTTCTTTGAACTTTCATTGACTTGAATAGAATATTAATTTTTTTTAAGTCTGAAATTAAAAAGGAAAATGGATGACAATGAAATATTGTTTCGATGTCTAAGTGGGATGGGTGGTAAAGTGCTAAAAATCTGACTTGTTTTGATAATGAAGCTGTAAAGACAAAATAGTTTCCAATTTCTGTTGCTAATTCATGCGAATAACATTTGAGTACTTTCAAATTTATTCAAAACTGCGCAGTTATCATCAATTTTATAAGCATTGAGTATCTTGAATATACAATTTTACAAAAAATAAGGCGAAACACTTGTCAAGTCAATGCACAATAAAATAGGGTTGTAGTCAGGAGATTTAACAAGTTTGGATGAATTTTAAGGAATTAAAATAAAATTTTAGACTTATCATTTTCAACTCTATGAAAAAAATTAGAAATTTTAGAACCATTTTACATCATATCCCCAAAAAATCATTATTTCCCCTTCATCCATCCCAGCAATATACAATAATTTTACATTCGAGCAAGAAATCGTTCCATTTATGTCACTTTTGTCTTCTTGATTCCGATTTTTCGTTCATATCACTTTGCAGTCTTGTCTAAGACGACGATTACAATGTATTAGAGTAGGAAGACGATGAACCAGCAAAATAAAGAAAATGAAATTGAAAACTTTTTTATGCTGTTCAAGTCTTTCATTTTTTTTTGAAAAACAAAAAGTAAAAAGAAGCTTAACGACGCAAAACTCTCTCAATATGGAGCGATGCCACATTTTTTGTATTACTCTGTGCACTTTTTTTTTGGGGGGGTATGTTTGGTTGTTATGTTTAGATTTTTTTAGATAGGTGTAGGGGTTTTGCCAGAAGAGGGTCTAAGCGGGTCCACACCCTCCCTTTGAGGAAAAATTTCTTCATTTTGCTAGGGTTTTTATGAAAAAAAGCATTTGGACCCCCTCCTCTAAAAGTTTTTCTTCCAAACGAAAAAATTTTTGGACCATCCTAGAAAAAATTTCTGATCATGCCTCTTAGATTAAAGTTATTTAAAAATAAACAAATTTGAACTTTTCATTCAACAAATAGTCGAAAAAATTTTCAAAAATCACATTCCAAATGTGACATTATAACCTTACAACACCTACTCACTGAGCATTACGTAAATTGATTGAATTGCGTGAGAAAATCGATTAGAGTGTCAGCCATTTGGATGAAATGTTAAGATAGTCTTCACATATGAAAAAAATTTTAACGTTGATGCTTTCTTCATCATGTCAAATGCTTATCGAGAGTGACGATGGAAAATGAAATGGTTTAAATTGATTTTTATTTTCTTCTCAATTTAATGCGGAAGTGTGAGGAATAAATTTAGAGTACTTTAATTCAAGAGATTGAAAATATGTAAATATGTGGGTGATTCTATGAATTGAGGTACTGGTTGCCTTTGGTGATTACTTTCTTCTTTCTGAGAATTTTTTTCAATATTTATTGATAAAGGCCAATGCCACATGCAGAATATATTGAATGTTCTTTTGTTATATATTGTCTTGGAAATTAGGTTTTTTTGCTGAATCCTTTTCTGATGTTTCCAAGTAAACATGTCGGATACAATAATCTGAATAATTGGGTTCAAGTGATCCTAATCAAACTTGAAATGTTTGTACTTCAAGGGAAACTTTGGTAACCGCACGTGTGGAACTTTTATGAATTGAACATCAAAGGCTTTGGTTTGGAATATTTTTTGGATATTTTTTTTAAAGAAATAAATTGGATTTACAAATTAAAAAAAAAATGGTTCACTGAAATTAATAAGAATTTAAAAAATTTAAAAAATTTAAAAAATTTAAAAAATTTAAAAAATTTAAAAATTTAAAAATTTAAAAAATTTAAAAAATTTAAAAAATTTAAAAAATTTAAAAAATTTAAAAAATTTAAAAAAAAATTTAGAAAACAAAAAATTTAAAAAATTTAAAAAACTTTAAAAAAAAAATTTAAAAATTTATAAAAACATAAACAGCAATAAGCAAAATTTTGATAAATTCAAAATTTAAAAAATTTAAAATTTAAAAAATTTAAAAAATTTTAAAATTTAAAAATTTAAAAAATTTAAAAAATTCAAAAATTTAAAAATTTTAAAAATTTAAAAATTTTAAAAATTTAAAAAATTTAAAAATTTTAAAAATTTAAAAAATTTAAAAATTTTTAAAAATTTAAAAAATTTTAAAAATTTAAAAAGTTAAAAAATTTAAAAAACTAAAAAAATTAAAAAAAAAATAAAAAAAAATTAAACTTTTATTTTTAGAAAATGAAGCTTAAAATCAACAAAAACAGAAAAAGAACTAAATTAAAATTAAAACTCTTGAGAATATTTTTTTTTAGAATCTTCGGATCATGTTGAATTCTGAAGTATCACTTTATAGATTTACCCATCCATCACCACATATAAACCATTGATGCATACTCAATGCTAGATAAATCATGAATCTTCAATTAATCTTTCACAAAATACTTTTTTCAAAAAATTCACACATCATTTTATTTTTAAACCTCCGCATTTTATGAACAATCTTGATTGTAATGCAGGAATGGTAAAAGATGTCGATTACTGAGGGATGAAAATTAAAGGAAGGAATAAAAAAGAATTTTTTTTTATGATTGCACATAAAATATCTTTTACCTCCTGGTTTTATGGTAAATTGTAAAATTGAAAATCGAACTCACAAAAAATGTATAAATCTTAAAAAAGGATAAATTGCCGAGCATTTAACATTCAAATGTGTATATTTGCTATATTTTCAGATGAATCAGGTGCCTCAATAGATAAGCCAATGGCAACATTAGTGTACATTCATGGAGAGTCATACGAATGGAATTCTGGAAATTTATATGATGGAACTGTACTCGCTGCCCATAGCAACATAATTGTTGTAACAATAAATTTTCGTTTAGGCATTCTCGGTATGTTATTACTGCATAGACTCATTTTAACTTTTTTTTCTTCCATTTTTTTTTTATCTTTATTTAATTTCTATGGTAGCACATTCTCACTGAGATTATTTTTTATGTCAGCATTTTTCGCATCTGTGAAAAATTGACTTCAAACGTTTCCATAAAAAAAATTACAGAAGAAAAATATTAAAATAAAAAAAAAAATTGAAAGAAATGAATGAAAAGTCATAAAAGCTTCAAAAGGTAAAAATGATTTCTGAGGGGCTTTGAAAATAATTCGCGGATCTAAAGATTAGCTTTTGTGGAGGTTTCGTTAGAATTGTTGAAGGTTAATGAAGCAAAGGTTATTTTAAGAATTTATGGTGCAAAATATTTAGAAATTTTAATTTCAAGAAATTTTTCTATCAAAATTTTTGTTGGTATTTTTGCTTGTTTTTTGAAATTAGTTCATGTAAATTTCAATTTTATTTCCCACAAAAAAATCGATACTATTCAGTCAATATTATTAAATCCAAAAAAAAAAAACTTTTCAATCTTCACACATCGCACATGCAAAAATAGGTCAAATGAGCATTATTTCTGAAAACCTCAGCAAAATGACGATGCAAAAAAAAAATCTCACAGAACTTTATCAAAGGGAGCAGAACAGAAAGAAGAAAATAATTTTTATGAAGGCAGTGCTGGGAAAAATTTATGGCAGAGCAAATGTTTTATAATAAACAATATCCTATATGAATTTCAGATAAAAAGTAAGAAGGAGCAAAAAATGTTTATGTTCTTTGAATGGGTTACTGACTTTGAAGTTCTTATGAAGAAATACTTTTTTTCCTGATTCTGAATGGCAATAAAAAAATTATTTTATGGTCTCATTTTCATTTCTCATTTCACCTCAGCCGCCTCATAAATGTAATATTTCTCTCATATAATTTTTTTAAATATTTTAATTTATTCACAGGATTTTTAAAAACTGGCACAAAAGCATCATCTCAGGGAAATTTTGGATTAATGGATCTGGTTGCTGGCTTACATTGGCTACGTGAAAATTTGCCAGCATTCAATGGCAATCCAAATATGGTGACGCTAATGGGACATGGTCATGGTGCTGCACTTGCAAATATTTTGATAGTTTCACCCGTAGCTAGTGGTATGTTATTTTGTAGCAATTTTTTTTTCAACACTATTTTTTTTTGGTTTCATTGTATTCACGGCACATATGTTGCAAAAAAATGAGTGAGTGAGAAAATTTATATGAAAAATTGCTGTTTTTTTATATGCAGCAACATGCACCACACAGAAAAAGAAGGAAAATTGCAATGTCAGGACATAAAAATGTAAATTTGTGTATACAATTTTTCACATACATTTTTTATAGCAATTGCAATTGCAATGAAAGGAAAGAAGCATAAAAAAATCTATGATGATGCAATACATCAACATTTGTGGCTGAAAATTGCACATTTTTTTTTTTTTTTGTTGCTACAATGAAAAACTAAATTGGAAGGAAATTGAAATTTCAATTATGGAATATGAAAAAATGTTGAGTTAGGGGTTGATCAACAAATTACATAAGCTATGTGTTCATTAAAAAAATGTTTGAAATATTATTTTGCATTATATAAATTTCATTATTTCATGAATATCCTTGAAATATGTTTAGATAGAGAAGAATTTCAAGTTTGAATATTTTTTGGGGCATGTCAGAAGTGCAATTAGAATGTTGTTCATTGTTCTTCAAAATTTAAATTTTGATGAAGTCAAGAAATACTGAAAAAATTTTATAATCCCTTAAATTCCTCAAAAATTTCAAAATTCTCATCAGAAAAACATCTGGAAAGCCCTTCAAGTCTGAATACACTCCCGACAGCAAACAAGAAAAATCAAAAAAATAATCTCAATCTCTACTTTATTCTGTGTACACTTAACTTATTTCACATTTATTTCCTGCAGACTTCAGCATACATCATAATGTTTTTCTGTAAAATATTCATTGTATGCAAATTCCAACGGCAATTTTCCTCTGGTGCCTTGTTATGGAAGATTGACGCATAAACTTTAGGCATCACACTACGTCATATACTACTTCTATATACTGAGCTTATGAATGTACACATTTTCATGCTCTTTTTTTGGGGAGAGTACATATTTAATGTTGAATATGAGGAAGAAATGGTGTTGTTGTAGTGAAGCAAATTTAAAGCTTGCTGGAGATTTTTTGTGTTTAATTTTTTCTGGGGGATGGTGGTTGGGCTGACGATATGAGATTGGGAGTTGTTTGATGTTGAAAAGTATGAATGTGGGCTTGTAATTTTTAAAATCTTTAAAGCTACATCAAATAACAAATTCATCAAAAAAACATTTTACTAATTTACTCAAGAAAAATAAGAAAAAAAACTAATTTTTCAAAACAAAAAAAAAGTTGACATGACTAGAAAAAGTTCCAACAATTAACATACATACAAAAAAATAAATATTTACAAAAGGTTTTAAACAAACATTTGGCAATTACGACCCATTTATTCAACTGGAAATTTGTAAACTCACATAATTCTCTCTCATTTTTATTAAAAAAATATTAGCTTTAAATTTAATTATATGAGACTTTGTGTAAATATTGGCAAGAGTGGTAGCTAATTGAGTGTTTACAAAATTTGATATATGATAGGTTGTTTGAAATTTGTGAGATTTTGCTGAATTAAAAATTTCAATTAAATAAATTGGAAAGATTTTTTGAAATTCTTTTTCAGTATTTTTTCAACCCCCTTAAAAAATCATGTTTAGGTCTTTATTTTTTCTTAAAAAATTAAAAATTCATATTTCTTTGGAAATTTTCATTTAAAATTGTTATAAAATCAAAACAAACAGAATATTCAAAAGATTAAAAACCTCACAAAAAATGACATATTCATGACCCATTTCCTACATCATTTCCATCGAAAGAATTTTTTTTATCCATTAAAAAAATTCCTTCGGGAACCATTCCATCCCATGAAATCCTTTCGATTTGCCACTTAACTAACAATCCATAAGCTTATTTTCGATCTTCTCATCGCATCGTCTCAGTAACAAAAAACAACAAAAGTATCATAAAAAGCATTGAACCCTCTCACATTCGCAAGAAACAACCCAATTCATGCATGTCAGTTTTTATGCTTTTCGAAAAACTAAAGATAAAAAAAATTTAATCAATTTTTTATGGCTCCTGCCGACTAAATCCAATTTTCCCCACTCTTGTCATATATAACGAAAATCTGCTGTGACTTTTGTGCTGTTTTTTTTTGTCTCCATACATGCGAATAATTTTTAATTCATATTCCTTTTTTTCTGTGTCTGTTTATCCTTTTTTTTGTCCAATTGCCAGATTTGATACATCGTACAATCTTGATAAGTGGCTCAGCATTATCACCATGGGCAATACAGCGAGATCCATTGGCGATAAAGAAAAAGGTCGCAACTGATACGGGTTGTCATGGAGATTTATTAGACGATGATATAGCACCGTGCTTAAGGAAGAAGTCCATATCAGATTTGTTAGCTATCAAATTAGATCCACCAAGGTAAATATGTTGAAATTTTAAAATTGGAGCTTTTTTATTTTGGGGAAGGGTTGGTGTTGAGGAGGGACTTGAATTGTTTATAGAAATAGTTCTAGTTTTAATGGTCATGTTTGACATAAAATCAAGGTATTGATGGTCGCAACTTGGCAAAGAAATTAAGATGTTTTATAGTTTTTATAATTATGAAATCCTTATCATTTTTGCGGTGAGCAACCCCTCTAACCAATGTAAAACTTTAATTTGTAAATTTTTAAATTTTTTAAAAAGATTTGATGCCTTTATAAATTTTATCAGGAGTGTACTTTTTTGTACTCTAAACTACAAATAATAATAATATAATATATAGTTTACTACCATAGGTATTAATATATCAACATTAAGTGGGTTTTATTGATATAAAAACAATTGAATTCAAATCTATCAAAAAATTAAAATTGAAATCCATCAAATACCCAACCCCTCTCATATTTATCTTATCTATTTCATCCTTAAAATTCACAAACGAAACAAAACTAATTTCAACTCTCGTGCCATAATTTGAGAGGCCGATTAACATTTTATTTATTTTTATTTTATTTTGCTACCTCACATCCTTGTATTATTGTTGTTGCTGTCGTGTCTGTCATTAGGATTTATGTCTTTATATCCCTCCTGTGACTCTCTCAGCATATCCCCATTGTTTACTATATGAAATCATTAATTAAGTTAATTAATTGCTATATAACTTACATACAAAATTACATAACACAAATTGTGTCAAATAGGATACACAGCAAAAAAGAGAGAGAGAGAAAGAAAGAGAAGCGATGAAACCGGCATTATATTAAATGTCAGATAAAAGGAAAATTTATTCGATTAAAACGGACTCACGGGTGAATGGTAATAAAAAATTCTGTGACATGTAATTACAATTTTACGTACTCTACATGATTCATCAAAATCCACAAGTATGTGTACAATTTTTATTTATGAAGGAGGATTTTCTCGTTAATCCAAGCAATTTTTACCGCCTAACCATAATGTACATACGTTAAATGTTATTGAAATTTTAATGCTTACGAAAATATAATAATAATTAATTTTATATGACAATAATATTTTTTTGTGGTTAAATGGAGGTAGCATTTGAGTCTCGACGTAAAATTGGTATTCTTCTTAATGATTTAATCGTGCACAGGTATTGGCGGTGAAATTACCTGAAACATTCGATTTTATTGAGGGTTTTTTTTTTTTTTTTGATAGGGAAGTTTAACATGCGGAATAATTTAATTTCTTCGATGAGTTTCGTGAGAAAATTTTTGTGCTGAACGATAAAATTTCTTAATGAAATTAAGGACGGATTCATTGATTTTTGGCGATTTGTTGGATTGTGCGGGAGATTTAAATTCATTTAAAGGTTTGCCAGATTTTTTTTTTTTTTTTTTTTTGGAGTAATTTTATCAGAGATTCAATGGTCAGTAAAATGGTCAACTTCATTTTTAAAAAACTTCTTTTTCTTTCATAAAAGACTTTCAAAATGAGGGTAACCAATTTTCAAGTGAAAATAATCAGCTTCTTAGTTAAACTGCCTCATAAAGATTTAATAAAAAAGCGGTCACAGACAAATGAAATTAGATCCTTAAAATTTGGTGATTACAGTTTAACGTTAGCTGAGTATTTGTAGGAGAAGATTATGTGGATAAGATCTGATAAGATGTTCTACTTCTATTTTCAAAAAGGAGGCTAATATCGACTTAAAGATGATTCTGTTGTTAGGAAAAAAGTATTTGCTATGGATTGTACTAATCCATAAATAAGCCTACACAACTCTCGACAAAATGTCATTAGAAGCAAACTTAATTACCTAAAAGAGAGAAGAAAAAAGAAACTAAATGTCAATTAAAAGTTAAAATTAATTTACCACCAACTTCAAGAAAAGGTCGTTCGAAAAACTTTTAGCTAATTTTGTTTGATTTATTTTTTATCACAAAACTTGATAAAGTTTATTCTAAAGATATTGATGTCAAATTAAGAAAATTAAGATGACAAAAATAGATAATTATAGTGACTAATTTATTAGCAATGTCTTTGAAAATTAAGATGAAATTATACAAGATAAGTTTTTGACAAAAATTTAAATTAATTAGGAAAAACTTAATTTTAGAAAAATCTAAGGTCAAAATTTAATTAACTTTTTCAGATAATTTAATATCAATTTATTAAAATTTTGAATTCTTTTTGAAAAAGAAGCTTAATTTACAGCAAAAGAAGCACAAAGTAAGCCCACATCATCCGCCATATCTTGTAGCTCCAATCTCACCTTCGTCTCATTTAAAATTCATTCAGTCACTTTTTGATTTTCATTCTGCATAAATTCTTGTTGAAATTGTCCATTTAATATTCAAATTTCATTTTAAATTTGTTTTGAAAATTTAATTTTGTTGTTTTTGAGATTGGAATTTTAACTTGAGCTGATTATATGAATCCTAATTATTTTAAATTAAAGCTTAATTGAAATGTTTTAGTTAATTCCATTTGAAAATAATCTTATTAAATAAATTAAAATGTTGGAAAAGCTTATTATTTTTTGTAGTATTTTTTTATCATGGGAGATTAATATTTGATTCTTTGTCCTTGAGTGTTTCAAGGGATTTAATAAATGAAAATTTTGTAAAGAGCTTTAGGATCAAAAGTTCAAGGTTCAAGCTTTAGTAACTAAAACTATCAGAAGTTTTAAAATAAATTATTGAATTATTGATATTAAAAAAACCAAAATTTTAAGGAAATGAAAATTTTCATTGTTTCAACTTTTTTTTTTGTTTTTCTTTTTAAATCTTGAATATATTTTTATACTTTCATTTAAAAAAAAAATACTTAAGTTTTTTTAAATTTTAAAGTTTTTTCAAATTTTAAAGTTTTTTCAAATTTTAAAGTTTTTTTAAATTTTAAAGTTTTTTATAATTTTTAGATATTTAAAAATTTAAAGTTTTTTTTTATAATTTTTAGATTTTTAAAGTTTTAAATTTACCAAAAATTTCATGTTTTTAAAAATTTTTTGGAGGATTTTTAAATTTTTTTACTTAAATTTTGAAATATAAATTACCTACTTAACATTTAATAAATTTCACAAATTATTCTAAATAATAATTTCAATTTTTCACATTAAATACCAAACGTTCCAAACTTTTCAAAATTTCTCAAGAAAACAAAACAATCATAATCATACTCAATACAGACTTCAACCTTGAAGCTAATTTTTCTCAAATTTCTTTCCAAGAATACTTACTTTACAACCTCGAATCATTTCAATTTAGACATTAATGCTTTTATATTTGAATACTTACGACTCATATTTCGTCATTCAAGAAGGTCAAATTTTGGCAAAATAACATCCTAAACATTTCTAAAGACTTCAATGAAATTTTTCTCATTGTTTCTTCATTAAATTCATTTACATTGATGAGAATAATAAGAACATCAAACAATATTTTTTTTTTCTCATTACTGTGAATAAAGCAGAAATAAGACGAAGGACAGGAAAAAAAATACGTCAAAGACATAAGAAGGAGGACAGATTCTTTTCCTTAAACTAATTTAATGAAGTTTATTCAATCATATTATGACCCTCGCCTTTTGCCATTATTATTGTTGTCATTCAGTCTACCAGATGAACAAAGGATGAATGTGAGGAGCTTAATATTTCCTTTCATTAAAAATTCCAATGCAGTCTTTATAAATCCATCTTGTTAAATGAACTTACTGGGTTAAAATTGATGTTAAAGCTCTAGGATATCTGCAGTGTAAAACAGTTTGAGAGATTATCTTTGGGATTGAGCTTGGGGTTGAAAATTGAAATTTAAAAGCGCTTTTAATTCTTGTTATTTAATATTCTCAAGTAATATCATTTAAGTCTGTTAAGTTAACAAAATGTTCAGATCAGAGGAGTAGCCAGGAATTTTTTAGAGGGGGGAGTTGCTTGCTAGTTTCGATGTTTTTTTTTTTGGTTCGGATTTAAAAATGTTCAATAATATTTGATGTAAGCTTCGCGAAAATAGGGAAGGGTTTTGACCTCCCCCTCTCCCCCTGGCTATGACCTTGGTTCAGATTTAATTACATCACAATCACAATACCTGTATGTAGGCCGCCTGCATGCAGGTAAAAAAAAGTCTTCAAATTCTTCAAATGTCCAATAGTTTCTTGGAAGAAGGATCTAAAGTTTTTTATTAAAAAAATTTTGATCATCGCCAACAAACCAGCAACATCTTTCACAATTCCTTTTGTCACTCGCTAACCAGTTAAAAATGCCAGACACGATACAATAAAAGTTCCGTGCTAAATTCATTTTTATTTTTTTTTTACATTTTTTCGGGGTGAAAGTATCAGAATACATACAGACGACAAACGACCTCATGCTGCTTTAGGACTATTTCGTTTCATTCATATCACAATTTCATCTCTCTTTTTTTATTTCATTTTCCTTTCAACAGATTTCTGCCGGGTTTTGCTCCATTCGTTGATGGAACAGTTATTGTTAATCCTGCCATTACGCCCATCACGCCAATTACGATACCGATGGGTGCAGCAATTGCTGGGTAAGTTTTATTTTAAATTTTTTTTTTTTTCATGTCAATTTACTGTCATTTTTTGGCAATAAAAATTAACAATAATCACATCCAACAGCCCTGCCGGTATCGAATTAGCCGATTTTCCCACGCGTCAGCTTTTATTTGCTGTGACATCCATAGAATCATATCTCGATTTCAGTGCACAAGACTTAGAATTCGGTTTTAACGAAACACGAAGAGATCGTATATTACGAACGTATGTTAGGAATGCTTATCATTTTCATTTGAATGAAATTTTTTCGGCCTTAAAAGTAAGTAGACCTTGTGAACTTTCTGTTCTTTTGTTGTGGATGGGGGTGGGAGTCGTTTGGAAAGTACGTAATATCTAAATATTGAATCTAACTTATTTGCGGTTACTATGGTTTAACTAATGTAACATACCATCCAAACGACCCCCAATATACCGTCCATGTCACATACATCTACATGTATCTCATCCATTCCTTTTATTTTGACATATTCACATTCATAAAAAAGTCCCAAATAGAAGTGAGATAAAGGCATTTTTGTGTGGAGTTTAATCATGATGATGATGATGATGATATATGTACCAAAGAATCTCCATCTTTACAAATGCCTTTTATCACACACAGCAACAAACATGTTTGAAATTGTTTGACAACAAAAACGAGAAAGAAAAAAAAATGTTCTCGTAAATTCTTTGCATTTTAGCAAAATTAAATTGAAATTTTTTTGTGAACTTCTTTGGGGTTTTTTTTGATGGTCCTTCTCTGTAGTTTGATGTGGAGGTGGATTGTTGTGAATTTTTTTCCTGTAAGGTGTTAGATTTAAATTTTTTTCTAGAGAATTACAGCTTTTCATCCAATGATGGGAATGTTGTGGTAATTACCATGAAGAATGTTGAATTTATGTAGGTTCCCTGAAGTTTATGGTAGGAGTAGGGAATGTTGCTAGAATTTCAGTTATTTCATAGAAATTTGAAACGTAGATTTGAAATTTTGAAGTTTAAGTCATTAGATTACGTATAATAAGCTGTAAATTTAAAAACACCAAAAACATAGCTCAAATACCCAACGAAAAAAAAATTCACAACCCTTTCACGACCCAAAAAAAAACTTGCAAGATCACACAAGTAATAAACAATATTAAAATATATTTTTCTTCTAATCTTATCTCTATTTTTTCTTCTTTCAATTTTCCATCCTATTATTCCATTAGAATGAATACACATACTGGGAACAGCCGCCCAGAAATCAATTGGGATCGAGAGATGCTGCCTTAGAGTTATTGAGTGATGGACACACAGTTGCGCCACTTGTAAGATTGGGTTATTTACACAGTCTACGAGGTGGAAAGTCGTATTTTATGCAATTTAAGCATCGAACGAGCGAACGAGATTTTCCACAGGTGAGATGAGATTTTGATTTGGTGATGTTTGTTTGGTTGGGATGTGTTGAGAACTTTGAAAATTGAGGGTTAAAGGCGCATTTTTAAAAATTTTCATTATGAAAAAACATAAAATTCTGACAACTTAAAATGATGAATATTCTTGGTACATTAATGCACCTCCTTCCTCCCTAACAACAACCAACATAAAAAGCTTCTACGTGTAAAAACATAATGGTCAAATAATGTTCAAAATATTCCGTTATATTCCCATTGTACGACACGGTTTGTTGAACATACATGAATAGATACAGATACAAAACTTCAATTCTATTCTTTCCATCCTCAGTTCCAAGAAAGGAAAATAATGGAAGGAAAAAATAAATAAATCCATATTAAGGAGTGAAAAGAAAGAAAATGTGTAGCAGAAAGGAACGAAACCAGTAACTAGGCATGAAGTAGAAAGTATCATAAGTATGAATTCAATGAGAGATAGAGAATAGAAAGCGAGGATTCAAAGGAATAAAATAAATGAGAAGGAAAGAAAAAAAAAAGTTTTTTTCTGCTTCTTTCTTCTCATTCCGTACGGGTTGTTTTTGGATGAATGCTAAACTGAATAGAGCAAAATTTTCTCTCTTTTTGTTAAAATAATATTGCTTCATAAAAGAATTGTTACCTCAATTCTATTGAGGTATACTCGCTGTATTTCTTCTTTTCCATTGGGTTTGTACAATGTAATGATGAATTTGTATGCCAATTGGATTTTTTTGTGGGTATAGATTGATAAAATTTTGAAAATGAGCTTGATAAGTTCATTACTTTCAAGTCCAATTTAAATTAAGTTTTACAAACTATTCTTCTATAAAAGTAGGTCCTATTGGCACACTCTAGTCTGCAATGTATTAAGAAATCCATCTAACGTGAAATAGCAAAGAATGCTCTTCCAACTGATGACATAATACAACCTTACCTTTTTCCATAACATCACAATCCTTTAGGATTGCCCTTTCATCCATTCATCCATTCATTTATGTTTCATAGAAATTCATATTATACGACTCATCATTCTTTTGTTCCATCCTCTTTCTCAACTCATCTCTCTGCCTTCAAATTCCTATATTGTTCCTCTGCAGACAATTACAGAATAATGTTGCTATTTTATTTATGATAATATTTTTTTTTCTCTTCTTCTTCTTCTTGCTCATCCATCCAACCCACCTTTACTACTACTTTATTTCTCTTTTTTTTTTGGTGTTTCGCAAAACAAAAAAAAAAGTCTAATTGAAAGCACTAAAAGGATATTTTTCAAGCAAGAGAGGAAAATATGAAAAATATTTTTTGTGTTGTTCATGAATTTTTTAATTTTTATGATTGAGCGCAGATTTTACGTTGTTGCTAAAGTTGGATGAGTTATTGTTGAGTGTTGAATGAGAAAAGAGTTGGGGTTTATAATGAAAATGTGCAAAATGGATAATTTTTTTAAGGGGAAAAAGGTTTATTGGCCAAAAACATTGAATTTTTATTTTTTTTTTTCAATTTGATGAAGCTTTTTGCGATAAAAATTTCTAAAATTTTATAAAATATTTTAAAATATTTTATTGAAAAGTTTGTTGCTTTCCTGAAGGTTAAAGTCAGATAGCTTTTCCTTTATGAATAAATGATTATAATGTATAAGGGGCCGTTCACTTATTACGTAACGCAAAAATTCGGATTTTTTACCCGCCCCCCCCCCCCCCTGGTTAACGTTTTTAACAAAAGAATCAGTTGCGAGAACAATTGACCGTAGAAAACTCTCGACCCCCCCCTTCAGAGCGTTACGTAATAAGTGAACGGCCCCTAAATGAATAATTATAAAAATAAAGAGTCTTTCGTAAAATTTGAAACGTCAAAAATTACTATTTTAACTTCCTTCTCTCCTTCCTGATCGTAATAACTTTTGGATGATATTTTGAAAAATTGAATGTGGTACATAACAAAATCTTGAACCTTCCATTCTGTCCTAAAGTTTTACAAATGTTAAAAAGAAAAAAAATAAAAAATTTCAGGATGTTGTTAAAAATAATAATCTTAAAGGCTTTCAAAAGTTTTCAACAATTCAACATTTAACACCAACCAAGAAATTTTCTAAAAACTTATTTTCCATAAATAGTGATTAGTATTCTTCTGAAATCTCAGCTTGACATAATCAACTGTAAATGAATTCTTCGTAACTGTACCCTAGCAGCAATTTGGAACGAATCTGGGCGGAATTTTTTTTCCTGACAAATTCGTTTGTTTTTCCGGTCATAAAATGGAAGAATTTTACGAGAAAAATTTCCTGGGGTTTTCTTTCAAAATCTGTCATAAAATTTTTTTTGAAAAAAATTTTCTGGCCGGAAAATGAAAGAATTTGTGAAGAATTTTTCTTTCGTTTTTCTTCCATTTTTCCTCGCAGATTCTTTCATTTTCTGATATCACAAAAAAAAGTTGCAACAGAATTTGAAGGAATTTTAGAGGAAATTTTCTGGCAGATTTTCTCTTGATTTTTTGCACATTTTTTGGCATTGAAGAATTTTAAAAATTTGGAATGTAATTATAATTGTTTCTGTTAAAATATTGGAGTTTTCAAAAATTGTTTTTCCATTTTGCAAATTAAAATTTTTGTTCCGTTAAATGAAAAAATTTTAATTTTTGACTTCGTAATACAACTTTTAAAGTTTTTTATTTTGAAAATCATTACCAGAATATAAATTATGCTCTCTAGTCAAGATTATGCTAAAATCCATACTTAACTTTTAGCTAATAAATTAAAGTTACTTTACCGTTATGTGTTCGTTAAACATAAATTTGTTTAAAAAAGAAAACTGTTTTATAGAAAAATAAATACATAGAAATTCATTGAATTCATGGAAAAACCACAAAAAGAATAAAAATAGCTTAAAACTATTTTCAAATTTAAATTCTAATTAAACATTTTAAAATTCTCCTATTGCATAATAATTATGATTGAAATGATTTAAATTCATTTGATTAAAGATTCTTTTACAAATTACTCATATTACTAATAAATCATTTTAGTATTTTACCAAGATATAAAATCGTTAAATTGAAATAATATTAATTAAAAAAAAAAATAATAAAAAATTAAGTTCCCTTGAAAGAATCATGCAGGATTTATGGAAGAATTTATTTGGTCCCCCTGAACCCCTTGGACCCTCCTGAAGCAACCCCACTGGAATAAAGCGTTATAAGTGTTAAAACAATAATTAAAAATTATGGCAAAAGAAATTAGCAACTTAAATATGTCTTTTCGCCAAACATAATTTATATTATTTCAGATAGCGGTAGCTCAGCGGTTAAGTTCGGGACTTTGGTTTCAGCGGTCATGGGTTCGAGTTGGCAGAATTTCAACAGAAAATTTCCTTACAAAATCTTCCAAAAAAAAAATAATAATAAAAAAGAAAATAAAGTGGAGAGAAAGTGAGAGAAAAAGAGGAGGAAGAAAAAAAAATTTTTTTAAATACTTTGAGAAAAATTCCCGCAAGATTCTTTCATAATTCCTGCAAGATTCGTTCATAATCCTCTCATATTCTTTCATTTTCTGTCAGATTAGTACAGAAAAAATGAAAGAATTTGTGAGGAAAAATTCCGGCCGGAAAATGGCCAGAAAAAACGCATTTTCCGGGCACTTCCGTGCAGTTAAGGAATTTTCCGGCCACTTTTCCTCACAAATTCTTTGTGATTCGTGAGAAAAAAAATCTGGCCGGAAAATTTCCTCACAGATTCTTTAAGATTCGTTCTAAATTGCTGCTAGGGTATAAGTTTTTTTTTTCAGAATTTCAAATACAAACATACAATTCCAAAAAATTCAAGTCAGAGCACTGCAGGAGGTTTATAAGATGCCTCATCAGATCATATATGAATGAAAATTTCAATTTCATTGACAATTCACAAAAAATTTCTTTTGGAAAATAAATCCATTGATGAAAACATGAATGGAATGACCTAAATTGGCTTTTTTGAATTTTATAGACATGATTAAACCTTCAAGCCATAAACAAATTCTAAGAATTGAATGATTGAAAAATATACTAGGATTAATAAAATGTCAGTCAACAATCTAAATTCAACAGAGAAAAATGCCCTAAATTAAATTTTTTTACGACCCTCACTAAATCTTTACAATTTTTTTTCTCTTCTTTATTTATCTACAGAGATTTGGAACTGTACGTGGCGAAGATGTGCCTTTCTGTTTCGGACTTCCAATGACACCACTATTTTCATACAATTACACGCAGCAAGACATTCAAACTAGTAGAATATTAATTCATTATTTGGCCAATTTCATAAAAACAGGGTAAGCAATTTCATGCATCATTTAAGTATCTTTTTAGTTCCTTATACTGAAAAAAAATTGTTTTTTTTTTCTCGTCCTTAATCTCATGGTTACATTCACACATATATGTATATATATAAAAAAATAGGAATCCCAATGGTGATGCAACGCCCTCAAATAAGCATTCAATTGAAATGGATTCATTGAAGCGATTAGGTAGTACCAGTCATTTAGTCGAATCATTACCAGCACCATCATCATTACTATCATCATCATCTGGCATATTGATGTCTTCCCAACAATTACTCCATCAACAAGAGTCAAGTAAAAATCAACACCACATAGATATGTTAAATATTACTAGTGCGATAAGTAGGAGCATAAATAATGATAATGACATTAAAAGTGAAAGCGTTGGAACTGACATTAGTGACAAAAGAAATATTGATAATGTTCTCAAGTCCATACAAAGTCAGCAACATCAAACGCAATTCATTTATCACGCCTTATCATCTACAAATAATCGACATCGTAGATCATTAACAGGCGACATTGGAACTAGTCCTACTGTAACTAACTTTAAGCGACATCTCATGAAACGATATATTGTCAAAAGAAATTTCCCAAATAATCAGTTATCAAAATCATCTGATGATATGAATGAGGACGATAGTAATGAAATTGAATTGGATGGAATTGATGATGGAGAGAATGATGATTATGTTAAGAATGAGGATGAGGAAGAGGATGAGAGTGATGGACAAAATAATAATAATAATAAAAATGGTCAACATGATCGTTTGGATGATGATGATAATGAAAGTGATTTAGTAAAATCGAAAATGGATGTTCCATACTGGGATGCTTATGATACCGTAAATCAATTATTTCTTGAGATGAGTAAGTATTTATTTCTACATTTATATATCTATCAATTTTTTTTGTTTGAATTAAGGCTTTCTAATTCTACGACGATAAATGAATAATTATTGGGAAAGTAATAAAATTTTATTGTTATTTCATGTTAAAAAATATTGATTCTGTGACTTCTTGCTTCTTATAATAATAATAATGACAAATAGGGTTCCAATATAGCCAATAATGCATCTTTCAGCACGAAAACGTAGTCCAATGTCCAACGAAAAGTGTGAGCTGCAATGACTAGCTTCTTAGATATTTAATACAATTTTTTTCATATTATACATGATTTTTGGGAATGTTGAGATGTGGAATGATACGAATTAGACCTTTTTTGTATGGAATTTGTGAAATTTTTTGGATCATCATTGGGTTGCTGGATAAAATTCTTTGTAGTTTGATTAATAAAAAATTCTTGTAAAGGTTATCTTGACCTTTCACACAGAATTTTGCATTAATTCTTATTTTTTAAAATTTCTATGCCGATACCACCTAAAAAGCGTCTCATGAGCACTACAGCATCTAAAATTCAAAAATCCATGTTATTCCAACACATATCGTACCATCTAACAAAATTTTCTCATCTATTGTAATAACAATGAGAACACATGCAATAAACATGTTTTCTGAAGAGGCAATTATATCAAAACAATAAGCTTAACTTATAACAAGAAGTGATTGTATCAAAATGATAAGTACTAAATATGTTTTATATTCATAAAATTCAACACTTTAAAATTTGCAAAAGTTTTTGAGAGCACTCGACAATGTATAAAATTTAATAACAGGATGAAAATGCAATGTGTGTAAATCATGAATGCATACATATACATTTTTTATATGCGTATAGAGATTTCATTATTAATAGCTTATAGTGACTGAAATATTGCAAATCATCAGCATATGTATAATGAGCCAGCTATAAACATTACCTCATAAATATTCCCATAATTTTCAAAAAAAAAAAAAAAAAATAAATTCTATTTTACTTCGATTTTCTGAACGTTAATAAAATTCATTATGCTCTTGACAATGCGATGAGGGATGAGAGAAGCTTAATTACAACTAGCTGCGATTCCATTTTCATCCTATACGCCAACATTTCTTTATTCTACAGTCCGTTTAATAATAATTATAAAGCATTGTAAAAATGAAATCATGCTAATGAGGATGCGATGAGAAGAGCATCAGTGAATTAATTATGGATAGATAGATAGTATAATTTATTTACCTTAGAGGTATTAAATTTACAAAGGACTTAAAAAATTCAAAATATTATTAACAATAAGAATAATAAACAATCAATTAGAAATTAAATCGACTTGAATTGCATGAAATTGTATGAAAACGAGCAAAATTTAAATTCAACGTTTTAAAATTTAAAAATTAGGCAAATTTCAATTAAGTAACTTTGGACCAATATTCATCCCCATTCTATTACTTGTCACATCAAATGCATCTACAGAACATTCCCGAATAGAACCAAAAACGACCTTTATCACACACTAGCGCTTTCGCACTTTAGCAGTATTGAAGTGGAATCCCATTTGAGATTAAGGGCTAAAGCACTCGCAATAATATTGCACCAAATCGCTACTACTAATTTGACACACTACACTGCACGATACGTCCTGCGACCTTATGCGAGAGTAGTGCCGCGCGTGAGGTCAGGCTAGATAACAGAAAAGGTATTGTTCTCTAATACGATTTCTGCCACCAATGCCACTCTAGATTTAGGATGAACATTTTGATGCAGAAGACTGGATTTTCATTTCATGAGAGACTGAGATGATGAAAGTCACTAATTTGTGAACAGAATGCCTTTATATTAATGTGAATATTTCTTAAGTTTCTGTGCTTAATGGAAATTTTGTCTTAACGAATTGTCTTGCTGCTACTTTGAATGCTACTTGACGATTCTCAAATTCTGCCTTACGATAGTTGAGGAACTCGTTGAAGAGCTTGACACCCTTATAAAACAAACTGTTCTGTGAAAAATTCATTTTTATATGTCGGTTAAAATTTTGTTGATAAATTCAAAGCGCATTTGGGTTTACAAATTTTGCAAAAGGAATTTAAAAAATTTTATAAATAATTTTCGAAATATCTAGGCAGTATTGTAACCAACTCCGAAATTTTGAGAAGTAAGAGCTTTTTTAAAAACTTTATGGTTTTAAATGAGAAAAATTCGAGCACTCTCTTCTGGAATATTTTATTCTGAAACTTCAAATGGATGATAAAAATATACACGAGCCTAGCAAAACTGATTACTTTTCATAACTTTTCAATAAAAAATAATAAAATCCAATTTTAATCTCTCTTTTTTTTTGTTCTATTTTATGACTTCACTTGCATTTTATTGATGGAATATCAAAATATCGATCAATTAAAAGTTTAATCAAAAATTTTATTAAACTTGCATGTTCGGTCAATATTTGGCAATCTGCAATCAATACCTGAAAATTTCCTAGAAAATTAGATCAAAAGATTGCTGGCCAAAAATCCAATCACACCAACTTCACATTTTTAGTAGAATAATGTAAAATTTTTAGAGAATCAAGAAAGAAAATTAAATTGTGGCTTTAAGAAATGGATTTTTTTTTAAATGTAGAATAGGCAAATAATTATTTGATTAAATTTTATTTCCTGTAATGCTCTTAAAAAATCTTGTAACGCTCCCAACAGATGCATGAAAAAGAACAAAAATTTTCCCAAAATTCCAAAGCTAAATAAAATTCATTATGCAAAATTATTCAATTTAGAAATTACATATTTTAATGTCAAACAATGGGAGCTCTGGCAAATGAATAACGCACCCTCCCTTACTGCCAAAAACACAATTAAAACCCATGTAATTTAACGTAAAAAGTTTCATGCTGCAATGAAATAAATCATTAAATGTGGCAAATGGCAGAATTATATATTGATTAACTTCCTGGAAAAAAAACTTTTTCGTACTTAATAAATTAAAAATTTTAAAACTTCACGACAAAAAAAAAGAAATAAATGCGGTTGAATTCAATTAAAAGATCATCTTGTAAATGTTCAAGAATGGAAATTAATTACATGTGAATTTTCTGTCTTCCAACCACACAAATACATTTTCGTACGAGTTTTACATGTGTCAGCAAACCGCAACATACAAATATATATATAGGAAAAAGTTTTTCCACCCCAACTAACAGCTACATGATTTGGTTTCATTAAGTTTTGTGTCAACTTTCTTTCTTATTCTCTCACTCTCTGTAACTATTTCACGCCTTTTTTGATATGCTCGTTTATTAAATTTTTGAGGATGAAATGGGATAATCATTTTGAGTTTGAATGGATAGTTTTAGATCTTTTGTATTAACTTGAATTTTGAAGATTTAGAGATTGGAGAGGTGGATGAGAATTTTAGTTTTTTAAACTAGTTTTTATGTGGAATTAGGAAATATTTTAGTCAATTAAAGAGTATGAAATTTTAATTTGAAAAATTTTGCACTTTAAAGCTTTATAATCCTTAAAAAAGTATCTAATGGGTCAGAAGCGTAGCCGGAGGGTCCGGACTCCCCTTCGATGAAAAATTTCTTCATTCTGCTGGGGTTTTTGAAGAAAAAAGCATTTGAATCCCCCAAAAATTTTTCTTCTCTTCTGGCTACGCTCATTAAATGGGTAAAATTTATCTAAGTTAATTTAAGTTTTTTATTTGGGAATTGAACCTTCAATAATTTGCTTCAACTCAATATTTCCATATTCTAGCATACGCAAAATGAGTTAAGTTTGACAAAACAATCCTGCTTAATCAACGTCAAAAATGCGACAAAATTGTAAATAAAATTTTAAAAAAAATTTACAAGAATTTTAAAATTGACTTAATAAATAAATGAATCGGCGGTTAGGGTCCAGCCTTTTGTGCTGCCAACACACGAACTCAGCTTTCCAACTAGAATGAAGAAATGAAAAAAAAAACTTTCTAAATTTGGCATGGCTTTGAACCCAGGCCTTTGGCCAGACCTTTGGCATAGAAAGCCATCACTCTACCACATAGGCCACTGATGTCATTTCGCTTTTTAAAAATTAACTTAATAAGCTGAAATTTATTTTAGTCACTGCAAAATAATCACTAAAACAATTTCCACTTGAAAAAGCAAAAATTTATGCTGCTCAATACATTTTACAATTAATGAGCCACCCACTCAACAACACAGAAAAAAATATAAACGAATTGTAAATTTTGCAGAGATTATTTTATATTTAATGTGAAAAATGTTGTAAATAAATTTTATGCAATGTTAATTGTATCAACAGTAAACAGAAAACATACATCAGATTACATTAAAAAGGAAAGGAGGAGAAAAAAAAGAAGAAAGAGACTCGAAAACATTTAATGTAATTAAATTACATTTTTGTGAAAAAGAAAAACAAGAAAAAAAAGTTTTTCAGTCCCAAACAACATGACTTTATCGATGTCTCTCTCTGTTGCTGCGAGTGAACTCATTCGGTCGTGGCTGTTCTCGTTTCTTTAACTTGAATTTTCATGAGTAATTTAAGATACAAGAATTTTGATAATTTAATGGCGTAAGTCGTAAAAAAAATGTTGCCTTGAAAGATGTTATCAAATCATGTTCAAGTTTTTATGTTTTCTTCTCCTTTTTCTGTGCATCTTCTTATTATTATATTTTTTTCTGTATCACAACTTTAAGTGACTACATGGATGAATGAAATAAAAAGTTTCGTTTTTTTATGTTGTGAAAAGGGAAATGTTCGGTTCATATTTTACATTTGGGGGATCTAAAGGCGAGAATTTTATCTCTTGTTTAATAGAAATAGTTTGTAAGTTTGTGAATGTTTTTGATTCTGTTTTCTGATTTTTTTTTGTTGGATATAGCGTGTCAGTTGAAAAACTTTTATCTTAGATTTAGGATTTTTTGGAGTCAAGTTTAATGTGACAGGATTTCTAAAGTAATTTTCTCAACCCATCCTACAAAATATTTTTTTTTAGAATTTTTTTAAAAAAAAATAAAACTTAAATTCCACTAAAATAAAACAAGAATTTCAAAATCCCTAAAACCACATTTTCAACTTATTCATACAAGAAGAATTTAATTTGATTTCATAAATGTAAAAGTTGTGTGAATTTTTCCCTCACTCGAAAAACTTATAAACTTTATCAAAAATCAATGAAAGAATTTTAAGCATGTAGTAAATTTTTTAATTGGTAGCATTAAATGGTTGTAAAGTTAACGTGCTGGAAAATTTACAATTAAAAGTTTTGTGTATTTAAATAATGTTGTTATCATGAGTATGCTTAATTTTAGAAAATTATTTACATTTGTGAATTTTTAGTGTAGTAATTGGTTAAAAAAATATAAAATCGGATTTATTGCGATGGAAATGGAATTATTTTATTTCATTTAGTAATGTAACATTTAAGGATGCTTTCTAATTAAATAGGAAAAATGTTTCATTTTGTATCATTTTTATTAAAAATCATTTAAATTTTAAATCTTAAAAAATATTTTTGATCCTCTTTATTATTCAAAAAATATTAAATCTTTTAAACTCATAACTTTATCATTTTTAAAACATGCTCTCCTAGCATCTCTGAACAAATACGTTACGTGCGAAATTTGAATTTGTTCTAAAATAAATCGCATTAGTACGGCTTATTTTAGTACAAGTCGTCCGTTAAATTTTTAAGAAACAAATTAAGATTTATATACTTTCTACTTGCTTTAATTAATTTAAATTTTTTTATATCAAATTTCATGACTGAAATTATGGAAAAATTATTATTATAATAGATAAAAACTTAGGAAAAACACTTAATTTTGCAAAAAAGAATTTTTCTTGGTCGGATTATATGTAAAAAAAGATTTGAATTTTTGATTTTTTTCAAAAATTGAGGGCCTTTTAACTAAAAAATTAACGGACAAAACCGCTGTTCAGAGATGCTAGATGCTCTCGACTCCAAAAAACTTAAATCCAAAAAAGTTCATCCCCATTAATTCACATCCATGTTCTTTTTTCATAAAAATGTAAACCACTCACCCCTTAATGGTCATTAATTCTCACAATGCCTCGTTCCATATCTTCCCTCCAGTTCAATCTTTTTCATGTTCATTCACAAAGCATGACATTTATAATGAAGAAGAGACATTGTGTCTTGGTGAAAATCCCGAGGAAATGTTTAACTTATGCCACAAGTATATAAAATAAAAAAGTTTCTTCTTTTTTAGTTCCATAATTTCTTTTCTTTTCCTCTTTATACTTTATTAAAAATCTTCTTTGGAGATGAGAAGACCAGCCATTGAATGTAGCACTTTTTCCATTCATTTTCTTTATCACTGAAACCATTTTAACCTAATTTTAATTTATTGGACTAAGCTCTGATACCCCATAAACAATTCAAATTCATAATGGCACGACCTCTAGCATGAAATATTTGTTGAATCATAGCCATCATCAGGACCATTACTGACGATTTTATATATTCAACACCAGTTATAGCAAATATAATATTATATATTACATATCCAGTACTGGACTTTAAATGTTCTGTTCATTTTTCAGTGGTTTTTTCTGTTGGACGAGAATCACTTTTAATTTGAAGATTTGTATGCAATGTAGGATATTGGATGGTAGCACATATATTACAATTTATAGTACTTTCTCTCTGCATGCTTTCATTTACTTTCATCGATGGTTAAATGTTTTGTATGTGCTTTAAAAAAAATAGTCGACATAAATTTACGAGAAATGAGCTTTATGGTTGCACAGATGGACTGCTTATATAAAAATACCAATGTTAAGGGGTTAGGTGCTATTAGTGTGACATGGGGGTTGTTTGTATGTTCTGTTCCTGATGTTCAACTTTTATTAAATTTCATTATAAAGTTTCACGAACAGCAACACAAAAAAGCATCCCACAACATCCAAATGCTCCCCCTTCCTATCCTTTTAATAAAATAATTTATTACCACAGAAAATACATTTTTATTTCTCTTGACTTTACCAACATTCCACCTCGACTATTAAGCTTTACTTTGTGCCATTTTCTGTTTCTCTCTTATTTGATGTCATTAAAAATATGTGTGCACAAAATACACATCGCATAATTGCAATGAGAACAGCATATAAATAAACTGTGATGCTGAACATTTTCAATTATTTACTAAAGTCATAAATGCAATTTGAAGTTGAATGTCGCAAATGTAGCAAAAGTTGACGTGGATGCTTCTGAAAATAGAAATGAGCTTTTAGTTGTGAGATGAAAATATTTTTTAATGTTTCTATGGTGAGAGATGTTTGTGGTTTCATGGTATCTAGGTGGTCAATAAAGAACTTTTATGATGATATAGTTCAGGATTATACCCGTTTTAAAGTTTTTAGGTTCAAATAAGGGGTCTAGGAATATTAATTTAACCCCTAGAGACTTAAGATACTTTTTGAGAAAAAATCTATATTCCATACTAGACTTCAATGATATTTTACACAAAATTGTCAAAATTCAATACTTTTGTGCATAAATACGCAATAACAGCATTCTAGCCATCCTTACCTACCAAAATACATCCCAACTGGTTTGTCTTTTCCTATAATGTTTAAAACATATGTGGGCACCACACACATCATAATAAATGATGAAAAATTTTCTCCATATTACCAAATAAGGAAATAAATGAAACTGTAAATGAACTGTTTGAAATTTACGTCTGTCATAAAATGAAAATTCATATGCCACACATTTTACTGTCACAATAATTATAGTCTTGCTAAATATTTGCTTTTGTGTAAAATTCGAAAAAGTTTGACATCATTTTTAAACGAGACCAAATGAGAAAATTCAAAAAATTGCTCACATTTAAATCTGAAAAATTCTACTGAATCGCAGAAGCTGGTGCAGAAGTAAAACTCAATTTTAAAAATTCTCTAAAAAATATCAAACAGAGGACAGAACGGAAATAGAAAATATGGAAATAGTGTGTCGGAAAATGCAATAAACATTTTTGCAATTCAACACAATTCAAGTAGAAAATACACCAAAAAGCCATAGTTTTGTGACTATGTTATGTTCGGGTGTTTTGCTATTTCTCCACACAAAAAAAAAGAAAGGAAATTGCACATAAAAATTAATCATGTGTAAAATATTATTTCTCAATACTCTTACCATGCGACAGACACTAACTCGTTTTGTCTTTAAAGTTATATTTTTTCTTTTTTTATTCTGTTTATAAAAAAATATTTCTCGACGATTTAAACATGAATGCACTTATTCCTTTCAATTTTCATAAGTGATATTTTCACATTATGAATAATTGCATGAGAACGCGGAAGGGAAATGAGGTCTCATAATTTACAATTTACGCAATCAGGCAGGAGCATTAAGGATGTTCTAGAATTTAGATGCAGTTTTCTTGTTGAAAGATTCAAAAGGAAAGCATTTTATTGCTTATTGCAGGGGTTATTAAAATATATAATGTGGTATTAAGTTGAAATTCAGGATGTTATTAAATGCTCTGTTGGTAGCTAGGTCGTTCATAATAAATTTTGTCACAAAATATACTTTCTACCAGCAAACACAAAAATAGGCTCTTCATGATTAAAATTTTTGGAACATTCATTGAAAAGTAATTTTTTTACTAGATTTTGAAGGTCCTGGTGTAAAGCTCAAAATTTTTAATTTTTTTGTACTTTTTTTGTGCAAAAAGTTCCATACATTTTTTTTAAATTTCTATGGCCAGCAACCCTAAAATAATTCTCATTTGAAAATTCAAAATCAGCTCTAAATCCATCCCCTTTAACTTCAACATCCACAATCATTTTCATAAAAACTTCCTTTTCATCTTCTCCTTCAAGACACAATTATTGTGTGTACACATTCACTTGAACAGCTCTCTTGTCACAAAAGAATTTTTTTTGTTTCTTTCTTTGCTTCCTTCTTAGCTTTTTCTATTCTGTGAATATAAATGCTTGTTACTTAGGTTATTTATATGTTTCAAATATAACACTGACTCTTCATGCCAAATAGTGGAGGGTGAGATGAAAGCAACAACAACAACAAAAAACGTAATGAAATGGCATATATACATAAAAGAATATGAAGAGCATGGAACAATAACAACAATCATAAGCAAATACTGTGATAACGAACAGAAAAGAATGAAAAAAAAGAGAAAATGTGAACGCATATATGAGTACATAACAGAAAATTTTATTCAATTATATTTGTTGTAGCAATTTGTATTCGAATCGCATTCATGACATTATTTTCCATATAACCGTCAGTCGACGGAGATGAAAATAAAATGAAGAAAAAAAAAGTAAGAGAATGGAACAAAAAATAAGCAGAAAATGTAATGAAAAAAAAAGTTTTTCATTTACTTTGAAAAAAAAGACATGAGCGATAAGGCAGATAAATTGAGGATGGAAGTTGATTATTAATCGATGATTTTGAAGCTCGTTTAAAGACTTTTGAATTTGTTTGGATGATGGAAATTAACTTTTCTTTTTTTTGCATTAATTCAATATATTTAAAATTTTTCGGTCGTGACACACCTGGATGGTAAGTCTACTAGGTTCATTACATTTTCAGAAAAAATTGATAACACAGTTTTGAATTCACGGGATTCCAAAAATTCTTTTTATGAAAAATTATTTTTTATATGCTGAAACTGAATTTAAAAAAAATTAAAAAATTACAAATTTTAAATTATGAAAAGTATAAAAAAAATAAATCCATTAAAATACATCCACCCACCTAGAAACAAAAAGTAAATGTCTAAAGGCATTCATTTACAATACTTAAGATAAAAAAAAAAAATAACAAAGATTCTTTTACCATCAACAAACCTTCCAAGAATTACCCTTTCATGCTCCACGACATGAACAGACACTCTCTGTTGCTATATCTACCATAAAACATTGAATTCATGACGTCAATCTTCTAAAAACATCGAACTCATTAATATTTTTCACGTAATCTGTAACATAATCATGGAAAAGCTGAGCTTATGTTTTTTCTCGTGATAATTAAACAAAAGCAAAAAAAAACGTCAGCTAAAGCCTGAGGATATAGAGAATGTCATGTAAATAGTTTGTTGACTTGATGAATGAAATGATGTTCTGAATGTTCTAAAAATAATGATGGAAATGTTGCTATAGTGAGAGGGATTTTGTGTTAAAAAGCCTAGTTCTTTGAATGTGATAAAAATTCGTTTTAATTCATAAATCTTCCCACGCTCCTCAATCAATTCATAGAACGCCAAAAAATGCTTAAAACTGAGACAATTTCATCAAATTTGAATGTCTCAAAATGCTAATAAATTTATTTAAAAAAATTATGATCAAATTATTTCATTCATCAATAAATATTTGTTTATCTAAAAATTCCGTCATCAATTTTCTAGACCTATAATAATGAATATTCAATCAAATTACCATTATTCATAAATTAAATTAAATTTCCTAACATGCAAAAAATTATTAAATTTTACTTCCTCTTCCAAGAACAACCTCAAGCATCTTACAAAAAAATCTCAAAATGAATTTTCTCAAGAATTAATTTAATTATTCACAATGTGAAAAATTCAACGCACGTTCAATTTTACAAAAGCGTTAAATTTAATTATTTACCACGTGTAACTAATTTATTCAAGTCAAAAATTAATAAATCTTTTGAGTACAAAAAAGAAATCAATTAAAACCCACACACACACATATATATATTATTAATATTAAATACTGAGGCACATACTCACACAAAAGCTTTATTTATCAAAATATATGAATTATTTATGTAATATACATCTAAGGTTTCGCAGTAATCTCTTGTTCTCTTTTCTGTTTCCAGCACAAAGCTTTGTGCATATAATACAATCAATTTTATATTAAACCTTACTTCAATATTTCATAGGGAAGAGTTCATGAAAGAAATTCTATTTACTGGGGAGCAAAACTGAAGATTTTCTTTTTCTCTAAAAATAGGGGACATTTAAAAGTGATGTTTCTTCAAGAATTGGATAATCTTCCATATTATCATTCCTTCTGAATAAACACTTAACATCATCTCCAAACAACCCCCCTAACTCCCTCAAAAAACTATATTAGAATATCTGCACTGGATTTACTTTAGTATTTTTAAATAGATTGCTTTTTAGCTCAACTAGTCTGCAGCAAAAGAAATTACTCGGATGCTCTCAAAGTTGATTTTATTCATAGCAAAAAATTTAGATATAAAATAGTTTTCTAGTAAAAATAGTTTAGATGCTCAGTAGCTTTGCTTTTTTACTACATTTTATGAAAAAAGACTTCAGTAGACAACGAATGCAGTGAATAGAGTATTAGTGAAAATTTTTTGAAAATAATTTAAAAGCTAGATGTGATTTTGAGGAATTGGGTGATGATAAAGTTAATGATATTTAATATAAAATGGTTTTTCAGTTGGGTTGAATGGAATTCAAAATGAATATTCAAAGGAAATTGAAGTAAAATTTCCATGGTGACCATTTTAGAGTTATGCTTACGAAAAAAGTGAGCTCGAGTTTTCAATTGAAAAATGAAAATTAATAAATTTCATAAATACTCCCAGATCTGCTTAACTTTGTTAATAAAAATTAAAAAAAAAATTACCTTCCATCCACGCCAACAGCTCGACACCAAATCCACATTTCCTAAATTTTTAATATAAATTTTCCGAGAAAAGAGGAAAATTAAATTTTCACTCGCCAAGTTTTTTTCCTCATTTCTCCACCCACTGCTGCAACCAAGAGAAAAAATTGAAAACTCTCAAAATGTGAACGCTATCCAAAAGCTGAAACAAGAAATCACATAATCATGCCAAAATCAATTATTTATAGTCATCTGTCGATTAATTTTTCAACTAGAAACTTTTCTATTTCCTCAATTTTTCAACTCACTTCCGCTCATTTTTTTCGTTTCCATTTTCATTATAGATATGAAGCCTGCTATTAAAAATCATTATCGCGGTCATAAGTTATCAATGTGGCTGAGTCTCATACCGCAAATTCATTCACCTGGAGATTCACCGGATCTATCAATGCGCCATCATCATTTCATCGAGGAAAATCCTCAATTTTATGACGGTAAGCGGATATTGCCAATTAAAATTATGGAACGTAATGTTTTTTGATGTTTCCGAGTTTTTTTTTTTCCTGCGCTGACTCGTCTGATGATGGTTTTGGTGGATGTATGGATGTTGTATGATGGTTTTTGTGGGGACATTAAATTTTATTAAAGGAACCCATTCGAACCATTTACATAACATTAAAACAACCCCTGACATCATCCATATGAGAATATACATCTATAAACATATTTCTACATTCCATCCACATATTTTCATCTCCTTATGTCTTTTACAATTTTCTTTCATCCTTAAAGGTAAAGTGCGATTACAGAGATTAGAACGTCCAACTGTCATTAAAATCAGTGCACCGTTAACAACAGTCACTCCTAAACATAAGACTGAAAAAACACCATCTCCTTTAATGCCATCAATGACAACTGGTGAGTAAAAAAAAGAAGCAAAATAAAAATGCTTTCACATATGGATGTAGACATTCACTCCTTGAGATTATTTTTCTTCTGTTTGTACGCTCAATATAATCTTATGTAACAATTTTCTTCTTCCTTTATTCTTAGTTATTTTTTTTTTGTTGTTTAATTCAACTCTGTTTTCCTCTATGGGCGCATTCTTTTGGAAGTTATAGTGAGGTTATATGACTTTAGTTTGACTTATTGACTGGAAAAAATATTTTTTTATACATTTTTATTCTTGAGATGAACGAAGTCTTTTTAAGAGAGGATGGGAGTTAGGTGTGAATTTTTCGTGAGATTTACCAAATATCGGCAGATTATAAATGACGAAGCTTTCTAAAATTTTAGATTTTTTAGAATTTTTAAATTTTGATTAAACAAGAATTTTTTAAAATTTTGAGAAAAGTTGCTTAAAAATGGAATTTTAGTCAAAAACAGCTTCCGAGCTTACGTGAAAGTTGAAAAAACTTGATAAAAAAAATTGTTAAAGCCTTGAAGTTTTCATATTAAATTTACTGAAATTTAGAGGGTTTTATTAGTTTTTATACTTTGAATATTTTCACTAATTTTTATTAAAATTTGGCAGTTTTCGCAAAAATTCGAGTTTTTCTTGAAAATGTTCAATTTATTTTTGTTTTCTAAAAAATAGAAATTTAAAATTTTCAAAAGCACTTCTCCTTACATTTAGACAACCCAAAGCAAATCCCAGTAACATTTTTTTCACCATTTAAAACAAGTGTAAATATGAAACATTCAGGCAGACTCACAAAATAATAATAATAAAAAAAACAAACATGATACGAAATAATTAAGTAAACAGCACATGGCTCTCTGTTACTAACGAACAACAAACAAAATGACTAATTAACTTGACCATCAACAGAAAAAAGTTAGAGACTAAATGAATCAGTCAACCACAAGCCACATATTTTATTTCCAACAAAAATGCGCTCCAATTATAATTTTCATGACATTTTCTTCTTTTTATTCTATTTTCCTGCTATTCATCTCCACATGTGTGTATATTTGTGTAGATGTCCAAGTCCTCGGACAAATTACTTATTGACCAATCCAATAATATGTCCATTTACTTTGTCCGAATGTATTTACACATTTTGACTTTTATTAAATTTTTTTCTGCCTTTTTTCCTTTTGTTCAATAACAACTTGATGTCATCTTTTTTCATTGTCATATTTTCTCTCTCTTTTTCTTTTATTTCTACTTCCATCATCATTCGACCGTACGACACGATATACAAAAAAAAATTGTCTGCTGGGGTGGATATAAAACATCTCATACGAACCATTATTATGAATCTTTATCCTCCATATAAAGAATGTCCATCAAATACCACAATTGTACCGACACTGGCAGCAACTCGTCCACATCAGAATCAGGATAATAATAGCAACAATAGCTTATTTAGACGATTGACAAGCAACAGCCAATATCAAAGCTATGCAACGGCCTTAACTGTAACAATTGCTGTCGGATGTTTTTTATTGCTATTGAATGTTTTCATCTTTGCTGCAATTTATTATCAACGAGAGAAGCGAGCAACATATACAAAGAAAAAAGAGGAATTGACTGAGGCGGAGCATCATCATTCGTCATCATCACCAAGTCTTGAGCGATATCAGCAGAAAGGTAGTCGTAAGTCAAGCTTACAAAGCGTATCGGGTACAACGTTTGGTGAATATAGCTGTTATGATGAGAAAATACGATGTAAAGAGAAACGAGCGCTGGTTGATTTGTGCACTGTTGAATTGCCAATGCAAGAATATAAATATTCACCGCCATGTGGTAGTACGACTGGAAGTATACGACGATCAATCACACCCGAAAATTATGGCAACAAACACACAACAACTATGATGGATTCAACAACACAAGATAGTTACACAATATTACCGACATACTCAACACCGCAAATTAATGATACAAATAATCTTGTTACTTATCGTTCTGTGATTGTGCCAAAAGCTGAATTATGTAATCAAGCGACACAAGCTGACTCCCCACCGAGAGTGCATGATGCAAGCACAATTGTTGATGAGAATGATCAAGATTTAAATCCAATTTCTGATTTACCATTGGATGTACCACCACCACCACGTTCATCCTTACAATCGGGTATTTTAAGGCAGGGTACGAATGCACCAACAACTCCCGGAACCGCAAAAAAACGTGTACAAATTCAAGAGATTTCTGTTTAAATTTTTTTCTATTTTATAATTGAGGTTAGTTCCAGTTCTTTTTTACATTTTTTTCTCACATCATCATCATTGAAATTCTGTTTAAAAGTTTATGTTATGTTTGCCTCAAAAATTGACCAGAATGTATGAGGCATGCTAGCAATAAGGAACTTAATTAGTTGTGAAGTAGAAGAGAAATTTTCTTGATGAAGAGCTTTTCAATGAGGAATGTCTGGTAAAGAGGAATGTTTTTAGTTTTGATGCAAGATGAAATTAAATATTTTTTTAAAAAGAGATGTATAGTTTGAGGGGATATGTTAGTTTAAATTTTTGTGGTTATACATGAGAGATTGGATAGATGATAAGTATGTGAATTTTGAAGATTTTAGCTAGAATTTTTTTTTTTTTCAAAAAATGTTGAATAAATTTTTTTAAGTTTGAAAATTTTATACGAAGTTGAGTTTGCAAATTTTAAAGATTATGAATTAAAATTAAATAATTCAAATTTTTTAATTTAGTTTAGTGGTTGGTATACATTTGAAGCTGAAAATTGAAATAAAATCTAAAATATTCAGATTTTTAAAAAGTAAAGAAAATATTTTTTATTTACTGAACCAACCTCAAATCTGTGACTAAGGGGTTCGATTCCTTTTTTGAAACAAATTTTGTCCTCAAAATAAATTCAGTCTCCTCAAAAAATAAAATCCTAATTTTGAAATAAAATCTTTTATCCTTAAATCACAAAAAATCACTCTAAAAAAACCACTTCATGTCCTTGTAAAAATGATAAATTCATAATCTGTCATATGGGCAATTTTTCTTCAGCTGTTGACATTGGGACAAATTTACTCAAGACTCAAGAAAAAAAAGCTTAATCATGAAAGATCTTTTATTCGTCACAGACATTTGTAATGTTTATCATCTCAAGAATATCATTGTTACAGGATTTAGAGTCCTTCTGCTTCTAAATGACGGTTTAAGTAGATTATTTAAATATCATTCACATAGCTTGCGAATTTTCAGATAAAAGCTTTTCTAAATAATTCTGTCAAATTGGTCATTGAAGGTTTTAACAGAAAGTTTCATGAAGGACATAGTAATTTACTCTTCCAGGTGAGAATCATTATGCTTAAGTATAGTCTTTTTTTATTGTTATTTTCATCATGAATTTACTGAAATTGTAACACTTTGTTTAGGCAGAGATAGGGATTTGAGGAATAAGTTTTGATGATAATTGCTATTTTTTATTCGTTTAATTACTGTTTTTTTTTTTGGGATGGATTAAAAAGTCATAAAGATTGATTTTCATGATTATGAATTGATTATTTCAACTTTATCACGACTAATATCACTTTTATTCTCGTCTGGTGCTTAAAGATCGAAATAAAAATAGCAGCACTTATAAACTTTAGTAAGTTGATCCGAACTGACAAACAATACCTTCTAATATCAAAACAAACAATATAAATGAAATTTTAAATTAAAATAATATCAAAACATTCGAAGATATTTTCAGACTACTTCATCCTACACAAAACACATTAAGCTCAATGTCTCATATGAAATTTTAAATTTGTTGACTTTAAAAACTTGGTTGTGATGAAAAGTTCTTTTTTTTTGAATTTGAGATAATTTTATTTTTATCATATAAAAGTTTTTATATATATTGGGATTATATATTTGTGTGTGGGGGTTGTTGTTTGGTGATGTTAAATGTTTGAAGCAGAAATATCGAAAATTCTATAAAATTTGTTATGAAACTGACTTAAGTTAAGTAAAAATCCACAAAAATCAATTATTAGATTTTAAACATCACATATGAACAAACCCTCATAAAAATCCCACAGTATGATGTTATATAATGCATATGGTGATATGTGATGATGCCTGTTGATGGATCACAGATGCTATTTTTATTATATGAGAGAGAATTTAGCTTTTTAAGTCCCTTTTTGAAAGCTCACATGTGTAGACGCAAATAAATATGAATAATTCTTTTTTTTTTATTCGTGATGATGATGATGATAAAAATATTGTTAATTTTTTTACAGAGAATTTTTTATACGTCCCAAAGAAAAATATAAAGCAGAATCAAAAAAAGAATGTTGTTAATTAAATTTACAAGACGATGAAAATTTTTTGTGAGATGATAAAAAAAATTAAAAAAAAACAAAAGAAATAAAAATTATATGTGTGTTAAAAACAACAAAAATGCCATGATAAATATTTTACTGTAATTAAATGAAGAATGAAAGAAATTTTTGTTATTTTTTTTCTCAAGGCACACAAAAAAGTCCCTGATGAACTCACAAGAAGGATAAAGTTTTTAATTCATGAGAAAGAAATTTTTCCACACTCATGCTTTCATTTATTTCATTTCTACTTCTTTGCACCCTCAATCTTTAATTTACTTCCAAAAGTTGAAAGAAAGAAAAATTTTGGAATTATTTTTGAGAACAGAATAAATCTAATACTGGGGGGCCTCGATTTGAGTAATTGTTTGGTTCCGGAAAAAATCCACTCAAATCGAAACGTATGGAAAATGACCGTTAAAAAAATAAAATTTGAATTTTTGTATTGAGACACTTTAGTTACTCAAATCGAAACCACTCAAATCGAGGCCCTCCAGTGCATTGAATGTCTACCAAAGTTATGGATTATTTTTTTTTCTTTTCACTTCTTGTTATTGTTGTATCTTCTTAGGAAAAAATGTTTTTTTTTTCTTGAGTTTGTGTACAAAGTTTTGTACTTTAATGTTTGAAGCAGAGTTGAGAATTTATTGAGGATTAGGAAAAATTATGAATTAATTAAACTTCATTGGAAATATCCTTGAAAAGTTATAAAAAACTTATTTTGGAGTTTTGAAAAATTATTTGAAACAGACGAGAAAACTTTTATTTTATGAAAAAATGCCACTTTAAAAACACTTCTAACTTGCAAAAAGTTCAAATAACAGCAAAAAAATTAAGTCCAAAAACAAATTCAGTCGAATTTTCTATAAATTCTATTTTCAGCCCTGCTTTTCCACACAATCAACTTTCTCTTATCTAAAACATTTCATTTCATTAAAAAGATACAAAAAAGTGAAAAGTTTTAAGACCGAAATTCCTAGAAGATTTTCTCTCATCCTTTCCTGTTTGTTTCAATTCGATTCGAATTGTTTTCGACTTTTCAGATTTTTTTTAAAAACAAAAATCTTTTTATCCTTTTATTTATATAAAAAGAAGTGCAATGAATGAATTAAATTTTAAAAAAATCATAAATAAACTTTTTAAAAAAAAAAAAAACAAATCATCAAAATCTGTACATCAACTTCAACGCTCATCCTTAATGTCATTAAACTCATAAATTTCTCTTTACAATCATTAAACTAAAATCGATGTAAATGAATGAAACTTTCTAAATGAATTACTAATGATGATGTTGAATGAATGATGTTAAAAAAAAGAAGATACGGAATTATCGGCAACTAAATAGATAATAAACAGTGACTTTTTATAGTTATGATAAAAAGATAATAAAATAAGGATGAAATGAGGAGAAAAAAAACGTGAAAAACATACATTTACAGATATTTAAGTGAGAAATACACGATGAGTTGTAAAGATCTTTTTTTTCGGTATAAGCAAAAAAAATTACTATTTGTATATAGAAATAAAAATGAGAAAAAATGAGAAAAAATGAGATGATAAATAAAAATTTAATTAAACCAATCAATTTTGAAATGTGCGATGTTATAAATTAATGGTTTTCATTTTTGAGGGAGGGGGGGAGTGAAAATTTAATTTTTTATATGAAATGTTTTTAAAGGGGGAGGGGGGCTGATTTTCGTTTTTTCACGAAAAACCCTAGCAAATTAAAGAAATTTGCAAGTGAGTGGGGGTAAAAATAAACCCCCTGGCTACACCACTGATGGTTTTTATTTGAGCACTCAGAGTTGGATGATTTTTTTTTCTTTCAGAATTTTTATTTGAATTTCAGCTTAGTTTGCAGATTTGCTTTCAACTATGACTAACATCATTTTCTGATTCAATTTATTACATATGTTACAGACAACTGATGCTGAGTATTGCTTACTATTCTTGGAAAAGATGATATTAGGTTGGGTTATTGAGTAGTAATGCCAATTTGCTGCCAATGGTTTGTTAAATTTGATACAAATTATTGACGTTATTTTCGACCGATTTCGATATTTTCGATCGATTTCGTAGTCAACTATCGTTTTTGTATTTTTTTTTGTTTTTTGATAAAAAAAGAAAGTTTAATTTAGGGGCCGTTCACTTATGACGAACATCAAAAACACGGATTTTTAGACCCGCTTTGTTACAAAATCTTCATTTAAAAAAATTATATTGTTTAAAACTGTCACACAACCTCAGTCTCCCCTCCCCACCTAAAAATCGGACATCATAATTTTCTTCAGTTAAAACTAAAATTAAAATCAATTTGAATTTTCTTAAATTAAATAAGTTTATTAAATATAAAGTAATTTCCTACAAAAAAAAAATAATAATAAAAATTTAAATTTTTATCATTTTTTAAAGTTTTAAATATTTTAGAAACTTTCTTATTTTTGAAAAATCAATAAAATAATTAAAAACACGACTTACGTAGAAAGCCACGAACTTCCACGCTTGACTTACGATAGATTATAAATACATTTATTATAATATTATAAAAATTTTCGGAAAAAACAAATTGATTTTTTTATTATAATTTTTGGCGAGCTGCACTTCATATTCTTCTATTTCATAAGTATAAAATATTAATCATAAATTTTACTAAACTCCTAAAAAAATGTAGTCTGTATTAATATTTGTGAAATTTGCATTTTATAGATTCCTTAATGTACGAAATGGCACTTTTAAGAAACGTTTTAGGTTCATTTGGGAGTTGTGAAGAGCTGTGCGGAATGAAACGAAGTGAATGAACCATTGCTGAGCGGAGCGAAGCAATGGTTTGTGAAACTTCGTTTCATTCCGCACAGCTCTTCACAACTCCCAAATGAACCTAAAACGTTTCTTAAAAGTGCCATTTCGTACATTAAGGAATCTATAAAATGCAAATTTCACAAATATTAATACAGACTACATTTTTTAGGAGTTTAGTAAAATTTATGATTAATATTTTATACTTATGAAATAGAAGAATATGAAGTGCAGCTCGCCAAAAATTATAATAAAAAAAATGAAAATTCCACTAAATCTTTTATTTAAAAATTATTAAGTATGTAGAAAGCAAAATTTTGTCATAAAAAATTCCATAATTGGGGTGTAAAATTATTCGAGGTCGCGCGTTAGCGCGACCGAGAAAAATTTTTGGGGGGGTCGAAAAAATCAGTTTTTTGGCTTTTTGACCCCTTTAATAGCCTTTAAATTGAAAAATTCCTGTAGATTATGAATCTACTCATCGAGACGCACATTTTGGTACCAAAAACTTCTCATAAAAGTGGTGGGAACATAGTGAACTCGAAAATGGGCATTTTGGGTGAAACCAATAACTTACACGCGATGCGTGGAAGTTAAAAACTTTAGGAAAAAGATAAAAATTTTGGGAAAAAACGACTAATTATGTTGTATATCGGTGGTTAGAGACCATTAGGACCAAAAAAAAATTTTTCATGACTTCATCCTGCCATGCATACCCAAAAAAACGAAAAATGGACTTTGTGGACACAGGTATGGACGAAATTGGCTGAAACTTGGCTTATACATTTTAGGCATAAATACCCCGAAATGGTTTTTGAATTAGCCAATTTAAGCTTAATACAAGCGAGAACGGTGCCAAAAATGGTCAATTTTGAGCGTTTTTTGGCCCTACTTTGACTGTCCAAAGGTCTATAAAGTTGTGCATATATCAAAAAGTTAGCTTCCATTCCCCCAATTGCTTATGTTGCCTGATCATATGGCAAAAGAATCAGTTCCTAAAAGTCTAATGGTGAAGCTGTGACCCTGATAACAAAATTTGGTGACTGAAAAAATCAGTTTTTTGGCTTTTTGACCCCTTTAATAGCCTTTAAATTGAAAAATTCCTGTAGATTATGAATCTACTCATCGAGACGCACATTTTGGTACCAAAAACTTCTCATAAAAGTGGTGGGAACATAGTGAACTCGAAAATGGGCATTTTGGGTGAAACCAATAACTTACACGCGATGCGTGGAAGTTAAAAACTCAAAATTATCAGTAATCGTTTAATTTCACACCATTAATTGCATCCCCAACCTCCAACTCTGTCCCCTTATCCCTCTAAAACACATTTATTTAACAGCATTGATTATTATTATGCACATTTAAAATTGGATACTCAACAGCCATTAAATGTCTCATTTTACAGCATAAAAAAATAATCATTTTCCTTTTTTTTATTACAGTCATTTTGATGATCGAAAAATCGTTAATTTAAATTTAAAGCTTATATATAAGCTCTGCCGCCATTCGGAATTTTTTTTTTCAGAAACGCACAGACAAAAAAAAGTTTGCTGCTACAGCACAAAGTAAAGCTTTTTTTTATCGTCACAACAGAAGTTAATTTTTCATTTCACCATAAATTTTGCAAATGAGGGATGAATGTGCCAATGATAAATAGAATGTCCTTCTTTGTTCTTTTTTTATCTTCCTCTTTTAATATTATATTACATTTTATGTCTTCTTGATATTTTATTTTTTTTTTTATTTATTTGCATAAAATCCTTTTTTTTTTTGTTGAACGATAATGATGGTGATTATGATGAGTTTTTGTGGCTAGAAGCAATGGAGATTCAATTTTTGAATGTTTTAATGACAAAATATTCAAGTTAATCATCAATGACTAATCTTTAAAAATTGTGAATGTTGAAATTAAATAAAGTAGAAACAATGAGCGATTTGAGTATTTTTAATGACGCAATGTTGAATTTAATTTTTAATTACAGGAAAAATAGAACTTTAATGTGGCGTCATTATGGTTAATGGAGTTGAATTTTATTGAAAAGTGGGGGATAAAAATTACAAATGGGCTCGTTTTTTGATGTAATTTCAAATAATTTATAAATGAATGCACAAATTCTAACAATACAGCACCTCATTAACCAGAAATTTTAAAAGTTAGTGTTCAGAAAGTTTATCTCACGGCTAACTACAGATACAGTTGCTTAAATCTAGTTTTTAGCTAACTTTAAACGGTTGTGGTTATTAGCTGGAGAAGAATTAAGTATTAAAGTAGAAAAAATTTAGACAATATTAAATTCACATTAAATAATCCCACAAGCAACAAAATCCAATAAAAAACCAAATTCCAGCATTTCCATGTCTCATTCACAATAAAACCACAGTAAAAATGCTTAAAGATCAACAAAAACAATGCGTATAATTTTTTTTTGTCTCACCACGTGTACATATTTTTTTTGAAGTGTCGCATTCCTTCACACCTCATCCAAATAACGAGCAAGCAAAAAAATGTCATGTGAAATTTAATATTTGACCTTTCACAGGTGACATGTTCAGCATTTTATCTATGTACGAAAATTGTACGCATTATAAGCCAACAAATATTCCCTTAATGATGACGACATGAAAGATTATCTTTACGAAGGAGAGGAAAGAATTCTTTTTTTTTCTTTTTTATGATTATACATAAATACACAAGCATAAAAGCAGGCATTCTGTTCCTTTTTATTTATTGCAACACCGGCAGATATGATGTGAAGCATATGGGAGTCATAGAATATTATTATCAATGCATAGCGATGGAAATAGGAAAAAAGAGAGTAAAATAACAAAATCAACAGAAAATAATGATTTTTAGGAAATAGGGGTCATGATGGGAGATGGTGTGTTTGACCAGAAGGGAAAATGGATGTTGTGCTTAAATTTTGGTGACTAAGTCCATAATTGAATGCTAAATAGGGATTTTTTTCTAAATTGGGAATTGGGATTTTTCTAAATTTTTGGGGTAAAAAGTGACTACAAAAATTTAAATTTTTGAAATTTTCTGAGTTTTTTTTAGAATTTCTTGATAAACCATTTAAAATATTTGGATTTTATTCTAAAATTTGCATTCCAAAACTTTTAGTAATTTTTAAATTATGCAGTTAAAAACGAAAAAAAAAATAAATCAAAAAATTATTAAATTTAAATTGGATTTAGTTTGGGGAAAAATTTCATAAATTCAATCACCTTCATAAATCAAATCTCAAATCATATTCGATCCCACTAATATCCAAGTCTCGCTCCAGTATCCCCTAAACTCAAAGACTTTATGATTGCTGAGAACAGAGAAAATTTGCTGTGGTGACAAAAATCCCCTGTAAGATTTTCCTCTTTTATACACACTTACTGTCTATCCGTACATGCCTTTGAATGCGCGTAATTTATTTCCACTCATTCCACTCTTTTCAGGGAAATACAGAAAAAAATATGATGAAAAAAATGTCTTCACATAATACCTGATGCTTTTTTTTTTTGCTTGCTTTTCTTTCTTATTCAAACATTTAAGTGCTTTGAACATTGAGATATTTACTGCTTGCTATTCATGTTTGGGGGAAGTTTTTTTTAATGAAAATTCTTTCTCATCCACATTTATGTGTGATATAAGAAGAGCTGAAATGGGGTGTAGGATTGGTGTTATTGGATGTTGTGGATTTAAGCGCAATGTTTACGAAATTTGTTTGTAAAAAAGATGGTCAAGGATTCTTGTCTAAGAAAGACCCACAAAATGCAAAAACCTATTTTATATTATGGAAAAGTTTATTTTAGAAATATTTTAAAACACAATAATTTTAAAAAATTTATAATAAAGAATTTTGCGAAAACTACAATATTTTAAAACATTTTTGAATTTATAATTTTTGAGAAACTTTTTTTGGTCATAAAGTAATACAAAATCAAACTTCTAAAGAAATTTAAATTATTATACGAGTTTTTTTGAGAATCTTTGTAGGATTTTAATTTTTTTTTTTTTTAATTTCAAATTTATGAATTCTTTTCCACTTAAAATCACTTGCTCAATCAGACTTCTAGGTGGGACCCAATAAGGGGGATCTCATAAAAATCATACAAATTTAAATATCATTCAGTATGTCATCTTAACAGACAGACAAACAAACTGCATCCCATATTATCCCTGTTATATTGAGAAACTTATTAAAAGGCATACAAAAAAAAATAAAAAAAAAGTCTGAATGTGTGCACACATCAGATATGCAATTATTAAAAAACTAAAAGAAATGCTTTTAAAATGATGAGAAAAAAACGACGAGAAATAAAAAGAACTATGCATAGACTATGGTATGAATGAAAAAGAGGAAATGAAGTCATGAATATTAAATGCATATACACACATATATTTCAATAGTTTTTAGCTTCTTTATTTTTTTATCTCTCTTATGAATAGAGGTAGATTAAAAAGTTTTACATTTATGAGAAAGAAAAGAATTATCAAGACATTAATCATCAGTCTTTTGACGCTAGTTGATGGTAAACTTTCGCTCTCTTTCTTCTGCATTATTTTCTTTTTTTTCTCCTTTTTCAACTCCCCAAGAATCTCATTATGTGCTTATCTCATATTTGCTCTGTCATTATTTCTTCGAATATGGAGCATCAAAAGGATTTTTAGTTTGTCTGTCTAATTAAAAAAATGAACTTTTATGAATGATGAAATGGATTTTTAATGAAAACTTTAGCTTTATGGTTTGTTTTTGTTTTTTGTTGTTTGTGGACAAGCTTTTATGAATGTTGTGAATTATTTATGGATTAGAATTTGAAATTATAAAGAGTTAAGATGAATGGAATTTTTTAAAAATAGAAATGAAAAGGTTTTGAACTTAATTTAGATTCTTTATTGTATTTTTACTGTACAAAACTACAGAAAAAAAGCCAGTGGAGGTTCCTAGGACCCATTTTTTGAGGATTTATTGCCAGGAATTTTCCAAGATTTTTCTTCACTAAAACCATTCGAAACCCCAAAAATTTCTCTTTTATTAAAAATAAAATTTAATTCTCAGTTTCAAAAAAATTTGGCTGCTAAAATTAAATTTTGATTTTTTGAGGACATCTACACAAAATTTTCAGGATACGATAATGTGTGTCGGTTTGATATTTTTTAAAATGAAATCTTCGTTGCATAAATTCAGAAATTTAAACTAAAAATTCAGCTTTTAAAAACCATTAAAGTAAAATTTAACTCATTTTAAAAGGTTTTTCTAACTTCATCGCTCATATTTCATTCTTCATTTAATAAGGCACACTTTTTTCATTTTCTTCCAAAAATTTTTTAATGATGAAAATTTTCTAAAACACTAGAGTGCATTCAATATTTAAATAACAAAGAAATTATATAAATTTTCATGACAAAAAAAAAGTTTAACTCATCTCTTCCATATTTTCACATAGATTAAATATTAAAAGTCTTAAAATTTCTACTGATGATAAATGTTCGCGTATCTATGAAAATTTAAAAAAAAATAATAATAATTTTAGTGTTGGAAAAACTTTTTCTACTAAAAAAGATTTGTTTGATTATCGAGATTATGATTAACATTTTTGCTGACAAAATTTATCTTTCATGATATTATCTATTATGAATTGGATTAATATCAATTACTGAACTTGCTAAAATCAGCAAGAAAAACATGATTAATGAACATAAATATTCAAAGATCTCATGCAATTATTTTTGCATGATACTTTTGATGCTGTATTTTAGGATGAAAGAATGAATGAGAATCAGGGGCGTAGCCAAGGGGGGGGGGGGTTGGGGATTTTAACCCCCCTCTTTTTGTGAAATTTCTTCAATTTGCTAAGGTTTTTTGGGGAAAAAATCCCAAGCACCCAACCCTAAATTTTTCGTTCCATACAAAATAATTTCAACCACCTCCCCCCTCTTAAATATTTTAATTTACATATTTTATTTAAAAACCTGAGATTTTTTTCTTTTAAACTTTGTAGTTTCTTTAAATTTTAATTTCTTTTGTTATTTTTCACATTTTCAAAAAAAATATTTTTTTTTTAAATATAGATGAATTTTTGAAAATTTTAAACATTTACATTCTTAATTGAATTTTAACAGGAAATTTTAACCCTTTTCAACTTTATCAATTTTTGCAATTTTTGTTTTAATTTTAATTTAATTTTTAGTTTCTAAAATTATTTTTTTTTTAAAAAAAGTAAAAATTTTATTTCACCATTAAAAAAATTATTTCAAAAATTAAAAATTTCAATTTTTATATTTTTTAATTCAAGATTTTTGTAGTTACGAATTAAAAAATTAAACTTTAATAATTTTCATCTCTTTCAAAATTTAAATGAAACATCTCAAATCATAAAACCTTCAACATTTTTGCTATTAATTTACACAACAGAATTAATTCCTCTCAATACCTATTTACATTACATTTCAACAGCAATCAACATTCTCCACCTCACTTTTTTCATATCCAACACTTTCTGAATAACTTTGTTTGCAGAATAACTTCATAAATATGAAAATGAGTTTTTTTTTTCATACATAAATACAGCAAAAATATGAAAAGTAGTGAAAGGCATAGCAGAGGGTATGAAATGAGTTTTCAAACATCAATTTCCGCTTCCATTCAATGCTTCTCTCTCACTCTTTCTCTGATCAGATCTCTGAATGCGACAATGTGAAGAATGAAAGATGTGAATGCGATTGAAAAGCCATTCAACTACACATAATACACACAAAAATGATGTATAAATACATCACAGATATATTATTGAAGTGAGAGCAAAAATAAGCAAAAAAAGCGAATTGCATATTTATGAAAAATAAGAGATTTCAACTTTATTATTCATGGAATATTTCTTTTTTCTTCAGCTCGTAATGTGTTGCTGAAAAGCAGTCACATAATTTTTTTCTTCCTTCTTTTTCTTCCATCATCCTTCACCATCCATTCTCAACAGGTTCTTTTATTTTCACCCTTTCCATCATATTCACATCATTTTCATCATTATCGTCATCATCATCATCATGAACTCATTCAAATATTGCACTTTTGTTAAGGTAAGTATGTTTATGTTCATACTTTGACAGAATGTTATTAATTGTGGTATGGAAGGGGGAAATGGGTTGATTATTGAACATTTTGGGAGTGAAAACTGTTGTTTTAAAGCAGTGAATTAAATGTTTAAATTATGACTGTCTGTCATTCGTCAGATAGACGGGTGATAGACTTTAAAATTGTTCTTAATTGGAGTAGTATGTTGTATGGAAATCGTATGATATGGAATTGTATGGAAAAAATGAAGAACAAGGAACAAATTGAAGCAAAATTTAAATTTTTAAAATCTATAATTGACATTGATAAAAATAATTAACTGTCAGTTGAAAATTTTCTTTCTTTAATGTACAAAGGGGTACAAAGCTTTCTCAATGTTGTGACATATTAATTTGTTTGTCGCCAAATATTTAGGGAGGGGGGGGGGGAGAAATATTGTAATATAAAATAAAATAATAAATGTTGATATTAAATTGCAATTGTGAACTTTTTGTGAATATAAATTACTTTAACGTGGACCAAAAAAGCAGTTCCAAAATTTTCCAAAATTCCAAATTCTTGAACTTTAAAAACTTCTTAAATTGCGCTCTAATCTTCAACAATCTTTATCCATAACCTACAATTTTTTATACAACATAAACATAAACAGCGATTTATTAAAGCAAACATACCACATTGTTCTCCATCAAAATGGTATTCATTAAAAGAGTTGAAAGGAAGCTCCTTATGCACATGATATGTTGAAAGAGGTAAGTGAACAAACATCATAAATATTATAATGATTTTCACCCTTTCATTCACTCTATTCATACATGTTGATACTAATGGATCTTTCGTAATAAGCTAGCTCATTTAAGAAGTTTTTAAGCATTGAATAATTTTCAATTTTAAATGCAACTATTCACATAATGTTTATAAATAAAAGAGGTCTTTATATGAGTAAAGATTATGAAGTGCTGAATGCATGATGCATATTCATACATAGTGTTCTTCATGGTAAACACATTTAAAAGCAATTAAAATTCTTTTATGGAAGTTTAATAGTTTTAAATTGGATCTGTTAATGGGAATTTATTCAACACGTTTGCACAATTTTTGGGTTATGTTATATGATGACTGCATATTTTACTTGCTAATGAATTTTATATTAGAAAATTTAAACAAGTTTTAAAAAATGTAGAACGAATGAATCAGTCATACTTTTACTCTTTAATTTAAAGGAATGATCCGATTCATATAAATGCTTACAAGAAATTAAACTTCAATGTCCATTTATTGATTGGAACCAAATCTGATGCATTGGAAAACGAAGGAACTGATGAATGGCTGAGAAAGAAATATAAAAGTCTAAAAATTTGTCACACTTAATAGGAAGCGCAAAATATGTAAAATTTGTCGTCATTACAAATATTAAATTATATATTACACATCTGATTATTCACAAATTTGTCACGATAAATTTTAAGTTTTTTTTTAGTTTAATTTTTAATTGACGTAAATTTTAATGTTTCTTTTAAATTTTAGATTCAATAAATTTAGAATATTCATAGCTTTCAGTCGTTTTCAAAAAATTTATAATATTTTAGATTTTTAAAAAAAATTATTGCATAAAAAAATTCAAATTGACTAAGTTTTAATAATAACTTATTTAAATGAGAAATACAGAAATGCAAACTGTAAAGTGCGTAATAGTTGGCGATGGATTTGTCGGAAAAACTTGTCTTTTAATAACTTACTCAACAAAAGCATTTCCAGGAGATTATCAGCCAACAATTTTTGATAATTATTCAACTTATGTAAAATATCACGATAAGACAGTCAATCTTCTCCTCTGGGTATTTTCCTACTTAAAAAATTTATTTGAGCAAATCTCAAAACAAAAAATAATTATTTCAGGATACAGCAGGACAAGAAGATTTCGAACGAATTCGTCCAATTGCTTATCCACAAACTGATGTCTTTCTCATCTGCTTCTCACTAATCGATCAAGATTCACTCGAACATGTTAAATCAAAATGGTTTCCAGAAATTCGTCATCATTGTCCATATACTCCAATAATGCTGGTTGGTACAAAACTTGACTTAAGAACTGACAAAGGTACAATAAAAAGTTTGAAGGATATTAAAGAACATCCAGTCACATATCCTCAAGGTTGTGGAGTAGCTAAAAAAATTGGAGCAGTTAAATATATGGAATGTTCTGCATTGACACAAAAGGGATTGAATGAATTATTTGATGAAGTTATCCGAGTTGCAATTAATGCGGCAAAAAATCAGTTTGCTAGAAAATGTACTTTACTGTAAAATTGACTAAATTAGAGAGTGTTAGTTGAAAAATTTTGGGAATAAATGTTTAATTAAATTATGGATAATTTTCTCAAACTTTAATGTCTTGATATTATTTTTCTTTTTTTTATTTATTTTTTTCAAATCTTCAAAATCCTAGTAAAAAGTTTGAAAACAGTTATTTAACGTAGAATAAAAGATATACAAATTTTTAGTGAATCATTCAAAATAATCAGTTAGTCATAATTTTTTACTATACAGTTTCACGGCTTACGCATATGAATTTTATTTTGAAGTCATTCGTGAAATTTATAACATTTTGTCAAGGGAGCACGATTTAGTTACAATTTTTTTTTAAAAATTTCCAGAGGGCGAAGCCGATCGATTTTTAGCCGACTAAAGAATAACGGTCAAATTTCGAAAAAAATGTTTAGCCGGCTTTAGCCGGCTAAAGTCATATTTAGCCGGCTAAAGCCGGCTATAGTCGGCTAAAGAGAAAATTTTCCACGTATGAAAAATAATGAAATCTTATTATACATTTTATCATTTGTTAAACTTTTAATGTGTTTTTTTCCTTAACATAATATAAAAATAAATTGAAAATCAGACTAATATATAAAATTTGGATAAAAAACTTAATAAAAAAGCGAATTTTCGTATAGATTTTCTTATCTGGGATGAAAAATCCCTCGGAAAAGCGAATTTTCGCATCGATTTACTTATTTGTAATGAAAAATCCCTCGGAAAAGCGAATTTTCGCATCGATTTACTTATTTGTGATGAAAAATCCCTCGGAAAAGCGAATTTTCGCATCGATTTACTTATTTGTGATGAAAAATCCCTCGGAAAAGCGAATTTTCGCATCGATTTACTTATTTGTAATGAAAAATCCCTCGGAAAAGCGAATTTTCGCATCGATTTACTTATTTGTGATGAAAAATCCCTCGGAAAAGCGAATTTTCGCATCGATTTCCTTATTTGGGATGAAAAATCCCTTGGAAAAGTGAATTTTCATATCGATTTTCTTATTAAAAATGAAAAACGTATCGGAAAAACGATTTTACATTTTACATCATCGTTTTAAATCTCATTACATTTCAAAAGTAAAAAATCATACCTTTAGCCGATTTTAGCCGGCTTTAGTCGGCTTTAGCCGTCTTTAGCCGGCTTTAGCCGGCTAAGAAAAAACGTGACTTTTTTTTAGCCGGCTAAAGCCGGCTAAAGCCATCTTTAGCCGACTAAAGCCGACTAAAGACGGCTTCGCCCTCTGAAAATTTCTATCCAAATTTTTCAACACTAGAGGTAGATGAGTAGGGGTCAAAATCGTAATTTTGCATTATAAATTTTATCAGCAAACTCTTTAAGTTGAATTTTCAAGCAGAACAACATTTTACTGTCTAACTGTCCTCATCGAAATGAAGGAAAATGATTAAAGTAATTTATTTTATTTAATCTATTAATAAACTGATTTTTAAATAGATTAATAGAAAGTTATATGTAGTAAGAGTTATACAGTAAAATGTTATATGCTTGAATGTGACTAGAAAATATTATCTACTTTAGTTTTGTTTATTTGTGTGGTTTAACATATTTTGCTAAACTTTAATTTTTATTGTAGTATTTCAGTTTAAATAATTTTTAAAGTTTCAATAAAATTATTAAAGCTTATAATATTAATTCTTAAGTTAGATTAGTTCCTTAGCAAATTTAGTTTTTTATAAATAAACTTCAAGCAAGCTAAATTACTCATTTAAATAAATTCTAAACTCACAATCATGCTTGACATTAAATGTGTAGTAGTTGGCGATGGGTGTGTCGGCAAAACCTGCCTTTTAATAACATTTACGTCTAAAGCATATCCTGGAGATTGTCAACCAACAGTTTTTGATAATTACTCAACTGTTTTAAAAGTTGATGGAAAGGCAATCAATTTAGGACTTTGGGTGAATATTTTTAAATATTTATTAATTTTTAGTAAAAAACTATAATTTACAAAAAATATTTCAGGATACAGCGGGTCAAAATGAATATGATAGATTACGTCCACTGTCATATCCAAACACAGATGTATTTCTAGTCTGCTTCTCACTTATAAACCCAATATCATTCGAAAGTATTAAAAACAAATGGATTCCAGAAGTTCGTCATCATTGCCCATACACACCATTAATATTAGTTGGACTAAAATCCGATTTGAGGAATGACAAAGCAACGCTTGATGGACTCCATGAGAAAAAACAACAACCAATATCTTATCCACAAGGTCAGGGATTAGCTACAAAAATCGGAGCATTTAAATATATGGAATGTTCAGCATTGACTCAGAAAGGAGTAAGTGAAATTTTCGATGAAGCAGTTCAAGTTGTGTTAAATCCACCGAAATTGAAACCAAGGAGAAGATGCAATTTAATGTAAAATTTATTAGATTATTTATATTTAATCATTTTTAAATAAATTATAAATAAATTATTGACAGTCCAGTCGGTAGTTTATTAAGTTTCACGAAGACAAGGGCGTAATCAGGAAGGGGTTCTTGTGTGCTCACCCCCACCTCCCCCTCCCCCCTGAGCTCGAAGTTTCATACAAAATTTTTCTAAAATTTTTAATTTTTTGACGAAAATATGTCGAAAATAATTCCAGCCCCCCCTCTCTTCTTTAAAAGTCCTGGCTACGCCACTGCACGAAGATGTTTTTGAATTTTTTCATTTACAAAATTCACTTTATATGCATATTATTTTTCGTATAAAAAAATTGACCCAAAATTTTTCTTAAGAAAGTTTTTTTAAAAATTCAACAAAACTTCGATTGACATCATTTAAGAATTTCCCCTTTATTTTGTAAACAAAAGAAGCATTTCAGACTGTTCTCAGCATTAGTCATTTCATAAAATAATCTATTACTCAACATACACGAGTAGAGGATTTGCATGAGACATTAAATTACTGTGATTAATCTTCATATGATTTAAGATTTATCATTACTCACACTCATGATTATGATAGCAATTCATACAAATAATTATATGCTGAATACATTTAGTGATACAAACTAGAGCGTCCAGACATCATTATCAATTTAAATCTTGCATAAATTGGGTTAAAATTAAATTATTTCAAGAATTTCAAGATTAAAGCAGTTTTTTAGGTAAGAAAATTATGCAAGCAATAAAGTGTGTAGTTGTTGGTGATGGTGCAGTCGGTAAGACATGTTTGCTGATCAGTTACACTACAAATGCATTTCCTGGAGAGTACATCCCTACTGTGTTTGATAATTATTCAGCGAATATCATGGTTGATGGAAAACCAATAAATTTGGGACTTTGGGTGAGTTAGCAACTTATTCGTGTTGTGAAACTAAGTGGCAATTTCGGTAATTATTTTAACATTTCAATTTTGTAAAAATTCCAGGATACAGCAGGTCAAGAAGACTACGACAGACTCCGTCCACTATCTTATCCACAAACCGACGTCTTCCTAATCTGCTTCTCACTTGTTGGTCCAGCATCATTCGAAAATGCTCGCGTTAAATGGTGTCCGGAAGTTCGTCATCATTGTCCAACAACTCCAATCATTTTAGTCGGTACAAAGTCAGATTTACGCGAGCATAAGCAAACGATTGAAAAATTAAGAGAAAGAAAGCAACAACCAATAAGTTTTATTATAGGACAAGCAATGGCGAAGGAGATTGGTGCTGTTAAGTATTTGGAATGTTCTGCATTGAGTCAGAAAGGGTTGAAGACTGTGTTTGATGAAGCAATTCGATCGGTTTTGTGCCCTGAAGTACCAACAAAGAAGGGTAAGAAGGGATGTGAATTGTTGTAAATTTTTAAATATTTTGCCGAAAATTATGGTTTTTATCAAGTTCTTATTTAGTTTTATAAATAAAAAAAAATTAAAAAAATTTAAAGGAAAAAGTTTGATTTAATTTTAAAAATTGAAAAAAAATTAATTTGAAAAAATTTATTTAAATTTTTAAAAGTGGAAATTTTATCTTTAATGTCCCCCCTTTCTGGCCATTTTGACTCTCCTATTAAATAATTCTCATCATTTTCACTTAAAAATTCACTCCCATATCTCACACTATACATTACACAGACCCAAATCATATAAATTCCACAAAACGCCAAGGTCACAAAATAATAATAAGAAAATTCTACGATTCATGCGATGCGAAAAAAATGCGTTGGCGATGAGAAAAAAAATTTCCATAACGAAATTTTTTCATGTCTAACTCAACTGACATTGAAATCACAAAGCGACTATAAGTCTATCTTGTGACAAGACCTTTGAAATTCCAATGAGATTGTTGGCCAGAAATTTAAATGAATCATGGGAGTTTGTAGACATTTCAACTCTTAAATTCTTCATTTGTAAAAAAATTTTGTTTCTTTTTCAAGAATTTTGTTTGCGATAAAAAAACTAAAAATTGGAATTTTTTCTGTATCAGATTTGAAAATGAAAGAGAAGAAGGAGAAAATATTTAATCGAGTTGATGTTTACAGAATAAACGTGATTAAATTTTGTAAGCAAAACACACAAAGAAAAAAATCTAAGTTTAAATATGTAGCAAGTCATGACTAGGCACTGAAGGCATTTGTTGACTCAAAAAATATTACACACATGCCAATCACGAAAAAAATATTGAAATGAATATTTTATTTATTTTTTTCCAATTTCATGCATTAAAGATGAGACAAACTTTCAACTTTTTTTTTATTCGATAAATCCAATGTGTCAAAGGTCTATGAAAAATTGATTCGATATCAAAAACGCGTTAACCAACAGATCTGTGTGAACAAGTGTTGAGCAAGCAGTAGACAAGCTAGTCTTTTTTTGAAAACTTATGGTCGATTGAGTTTGGACATTGAGCGCATTTTTGAAAATTAAAAAAAAAAATAAATTTCTTTTTCAGTTTTCGATGTTTTAAATGTTTTTATTTTACATTCTAAAAATTTGAATATCATTAATCTTTTTTTTTTTGTAAATTTTATATTCAAAAAAGTTTCAACAAATTTCAAAAATTTTAAAGCTCCTAAATTTAACCAAATTGTCCAATTTTCAAACTTCCAACATTCGAAAAAAACAATTCACAAAAAAAAAAAATCTTTCCCATATCCTTATCATTTTCATGCATGCCTTTCTCGGAAGAAAAATAAAATATAAAGAAACTAGACTAGCCATACACATGAATCGAGAATAGAAAGCCTTTGATTATGCACGAACGCTTAGAAAAATTCCATCTTTGATTAAAAATAACGAAAAAGTATATATGAGAAAAAAAGATTGTTTGTAAGTTCCAACCATACGAAGAGAGATTATTCCATTTTTATCATGGTTTGTTGAACTGGATGATATGGAAATAAATGAATTAGAATTATTTATTGCGATTTCGATATGACAATCGAATGTCAAGTTTTTCATATTTTTTTATGGTCATTGAATTTTTTTGTTGTTGATTTATTTTGTGGGTTTGTAGCTTTTTGGGATAGTTTTGGGATTGAAGATTGAAATTTAGTTGAAATTTTTTTTCAAAATATATGAAACCCGAGCGACAATCAGAGGCAATGGCAGCCACATGGCAGCCATCACACTGCCTTGCCATATAACAGGCAGTTACAAGGCACTGCCATGAACTGCATCGCCATTTGGCTGCCAAGTAACTGCCACAAAAACACATGATTTTTCGAATTTTGGTAGCTGCCATATGACTGCCATCAATTTTTTCATGACTGTGATATACTTCACAAGCGTTAGCAGAAATCACTATTATAAGTCAAATTTTATTTTCATACAATTTCAAGATATTTTTAATAAATATCTTAAGTCGCACAGAACTTTATTAGTTTGTGCTCGATTCAGAACTTAAGTCTTAACATGACTTAAGTTTATTTTCCATGCTTTTCCATAGATTAATGTAATATATAAAATTGAAAAACGGTCATTAGAAATTTGAAGGAAGAAAATTATAGCAATTTTATACCAGTTTTTGCTGCCACCAAACCTGCCATGAAGGAGCCATCATGCCACCAACAAGGCGTTCAAAAGGCAAGGCAGTTTTGTGGCGATGGCAGCTCCAAGGCAACCTTGGAAGCGGTAAAATCGACATCATGTGCTGCCATCAAGGCGATAATGCAGCCATATGGCGCTCAACAACTGCCGCCACTCAAGGCAGATGGCAAATGGCAGCGTCTTATGGCTGCATTATGGCTGCCATGAGACACTTGATTGTCGCTCGGGAAAGAAAACAGTTTTAAATTGTTTGAAAAATAAAAAAAAAATAATATTTTTTTAAAAAAAATCTTATTTTTTAATTTTCTCGAACATCATATTCTAAAACTTTTAAAAATTTAATTTTCAAATTATTTTGAAATTTTAAAATTAAATTTGAAATTTTAAAATTAAATTCTTAAATTTAACTCTGTGAAAATTCATTCAATTTCTTTTGAACAATTCAATACTCCATAAAAATTCACAATAAATTTAAATTAAAACCCTTCCAATATCATCAAGCCATATCATCTACCAAACATTTCCCAAATTAGCATTGCTACGTGTAGTCATATAAATATTAATTCTTGACATATAGCTCAAATAATCATTCGATGTATGAACATAAAACATTAGATGAAAAGTCTTCCGCACGAAAAATTACCCACAAAAAGTAATTCATTCTAAAATACAAATTACGCGCCTATTATGCTTTGTTATCAGGATTGTTGTCTGGCAACATCAACGTTAGAAATAAATAGGAAAATAAATATATGTTTAACTTATTCAAAAGTCTTCCGCAAACACACACACACACTCATGCCATAAAATACACAATAATAAATATTAATAAAATGAATTGGAATGGAATAATTTGATTCGCTACCTGTGTGAACTTTCAAGGTAAGCAGATTCATTGGGAGGAAAAATCAAAAAAGATTTTTTTTTCATATCATAAAATTTAATATTTTTTCTCTCTTTTTTGTGATGCGATTTTTTTTTGTTAATATTTTACAATGCGATTATAACGAGAAAATAAATTTTTTATGAGAAAAATATTTTTTATTATCAATTACTTTATATATTGAGCGATAAAAGTCAATCTAATGTTGGGCAATTGAAGGCGAGCTTTAAGCTTTGCATTTAATGTGAAATGCTTGATATGCGAAAAAAATCTACTAAAAATAAATTACCCTTAAAATTGTAATTACAAGATATTTAAATATATCAAGTAATCCACACAAAATCCATAGAGTCGTCCTTAAAGATCACATAAGAATATTCAAACTCAGCTCTGAAACGCCTATAATATTAGATGAAATCTTTGAGATAAATTTATAGTGATTTGGTCGTTGAATAACTCCCATTATGGCCAGTTAAGTAAGAAAACATTTTCACCATCCGGCGAAACATGATTGGATGTAATAAAATTGGAAGTTGTTAAGAAAAAAGTCAATGACATAGTGGGGTGTGTATGAATGTGAAACTTTTTGAATATGATTTTAAATAATTTTGAAAAATAACAAATTAATAGTCTTCTATAAAAGAAATTTTTGGAACCCCTTAAAAACATATCAAGCTAGCCTCCTGGTGTGTATGAATATGGAACTTTTTGAATGTAATGTCAAATAATTTTGGAAAAAATTTGATGCGTTTTAAATAATTTCTTTCACTTTATTACTAAAAACTTATTGCATCCTTTTAAGATCTGAATGTATACTTTAAAGTAAAATTTGAGTCAAATTTTTTTTTCGTTGTTGAGCTAGGGGCCGTTCAATTAGTACGCGCAAAAAAAAAACGACTTTTTAGACCCTCCATTCCTCTCCTGTTACGTTTTGTATATGAATTTTTTTTATATGATCTGTTACAAAATCCTAGACCCCCCTAAAAAGCGATCTAACAAAGTGAACGACGCCTTTTTTATCTGACAAAACCCCTTAAAAATTGTTTTTTCTAAATTCTCTACCATGTACATTTGTTCATCATAAAAATCTGTGGTTCTCATTTATGTTGTTGTACAACTTTGTCCATTATGACACTGCCATTGCTTTTTAAAAACATAACTTATAAAAATATCAAACAAACCCATTTCTACCAATTTTAACAATTTAAGAGGAAGTAAAAGAAATAAGTCCAATCTTGAAGATTGTGGAATGTGGAACAAAAAAAAAGTGATTCAGGAATTTTATCATCACTTTTTTCCCTCTTTAAATGTCTCGAAAATGTGTGTGAGAAGGGAAAAAAATGTGAAAACTTTTTCTCATAAAAGTAAATGACGAAAGAAATAAAAATTTCAAGGATATTATGCGACATGGGACGCATGGAATAAGTTTATGAATTCAACAACACATTAGATCGATTTTTTCGTCCTTCTCCTCTTCAACATTTAAGATTTAAGTTGATGTTCGAAAAGTATTTTTTGGGGAAAATATATTTGACTAAAGACCGGAAGTTATAGACTTCCACGAGGAGTTTGTTGATGGAAGATGTTTGTGAAGAGTTTACAGGGTGAAATTTATGATTTGTAAATATTTTATGAGAAGCATAATGGATTATGATAGTCTATGGAGATGATGATTATTGTTGGAAGCTTTAATGTTGATAAAAAAATATATTTTAAAGGGTTTTTAATTAAATTTGATCATTGAATTTTGACTTCATTTTTAAATTGTTTGGGAATAAAAAATTTTAAAATTTTACCAAAAATTTGAATAAAAGTCTTTGAAAAAATTTAAAAAATTTGAAAAAGTAAAAAAACTAAGAAATTTTAAATCTAATCAATTTATAAATTTAAAAATAATTTTAAAATTTAAAAATGTTTTTAAAATTTCTACATGTAATTTTAAAACTTAAGAATAATTTTAGAATTAATAATCGTTAATTGTTTTTATAATTAGGTAATTTAAATTTTAAAAGGTTAAAAAAAAATTTTTAATTTAAAATTAATTTAAAATTCGATACTCTCAAAGTTTCGTTCTATAACTAAACAGCTTCTAATAGCAATCAAGATAAAATACATCCTCATCATTGCGATACAAAATATCAGAATCCAGAAGAACAATATACAACCACAAACTTTATGAAAATAATTTTCAAAATTATTGAATTGAAAATTTATTCAAACTGGGGACTGGGAACAGAAACAATTCACGTCGAAGTTGAAATATTATAATTTGAAAAATGTAATACATGTCGTAAAATTAAATTTTCTAGGATTTCCACTTGAACTTTTCTTGAGAAATCTTAACAACCCACTTCTCTCTACCTCCATTTCCGTATCAGACATTGAATCAAAATAATATATGAAAATTTAATATGGTGAGAACGAAGGTACTTCTACTTACGTTGAAGATGTACTTTTTTCAAGATGAGAAACTTTCATCCAAGATGTTTCATTTTAAAGATTCCTGCTTCTTTTGCAATATCAACATTATTTCCGTAAAAATATACTTTTCTTTATTTTATTTCCATTCCAAAAAATATTCATCACAAAATACTCGACATTTCCCTTTTTTTCTATTTTATGATTTTTGAGGATATACTTTTTCTGGCTACGTTGCTAAAATCTTGATGCTACTCATTCGTCTGTCAGTTCATCATCTCGTTAGTCAAACAACTATTAAGTTCACAACATTTTTAAAAATTTAAAACAAAGTCGCTTCATATCCATAACCGTCACAACTTGCTACCTCCACCTCGCAGCAATTTTCCACAACTTTATCACTTCCAAGATGTATGACAAAAATATTCATATACATTATATTGCCATAAGTATCAGCATACAATATTTTTATCGTAGATGAAATTTCATCGTCACATAGTAGCAGCCATCATTTTCTGCTTTTTTCTTTTTATTTAAAGGAAGTTGCAAGGAAGAAAATTGTTCCAGTCAATGAAGCAACTAACATCAAATATGTATCAGTAAGAGAAAGTGGAGCATCAATTTAATCTTGATAAGTAAGTACTGCAACTTTCTATTGAAAATATTTCCTATATAATTTATATTTTTTTTTGTGTATGAAAGAGGAAGAGGCAAAATTTGACTGTTGAGATGTTTTTTTGGTGTTTGTGGTGTGAACGCTGTTTCTTGGTGTTTTCAGAGTTTCATATTTGAATCTGTGAGGTGTTGTGCTTGAATTGTGGTTGATACATATTATGTGATGTGACTTTGTTGGAGTATTTTGCACACATTTGAGCAAGTCAATGTTTTATGAAAATTTGGTTTTTTTAATTTGAAAATTTGCAAAAATCTTAACTTTTTGCCAAGGGGTTGCATTATTGTAAAATGGCCGATTTCGATGAAAATTTAACTGGATCTAAAAAATTTTATTTTTCAAAAAAAAAAAAAAAAATTATAGATATTTAGAAAATATGCTATGAGTCAAAATTAAATTTGATTTTTCAAAGATTTGCCACAGTAATGGAACCCTCTTAATTTTTGATAATTTAAGTCCGCGATCAGTAGAAACCAAGCCATCTCGACAAAGTGACTCTAATATACAATATATGACAAAAACTCAAGTTTCATGTCAAAAACCTCAATGCGATGAAAAAAAAATCCACAAAATACACAATTTTGCCTTATCTTAACTCGCATTTCACTTTTCTTCCATTTTTCTGGTTCAGTCACATAAACATTTTATAAAAGATCGCATAACTGGGTGAACTGCAGAAGAAGAAAAAAATTTACATATTGTTGGCATTAAATATCAAAAATGCGTATGTGCGTAGATTTACGACATTTTATATCAAATTCAATGCTTTTTTTCGTTAGTATCATGAAAATCACTTTTTCCCGCTTTTTTTGCATTAGCCCGCATTAGAAAGTTTTCTTTTTATTACATCTTTAAAATCATAAAGTCTTCCATAAATTAATCTTGCAATGTGATTTTTTTCGGTTTAAATTGCTGTGGGGATGTTTATAAAGGAAAATGTCAGTTTTTTTTGTGTACTAATGGCTGTTTGGTGATGAAAATGGGAGCGATTGTTAAGTTATTTGTAGATGGAATTTTTGGGAAGATTTTTTGAGGGAAAAATTGAGTTTTGAGCTTGAGTTTTGACTGAGAAGCGATAAAATGGCAATTGCATGAATTTATTGAAACTTTTCTCTTATTTTTAAAATTTAGTAGATGTCAATGTAGCAGGAGAATAATTTTAGAGATTTTTTTTATTTTATAAATTTTTCTACGCATTTCTGGATCGAACCAAAAAATTTAGCAAGTCCACAATTTTGCTGATCATTGACTCCCTTGCCTCAACTACTATCCAATCTACAGCATCCACCTAAGCGCCATAATTCATCAATCTACATAACAATTTTCTTCTACTTACAAATTTTTATTTTTCCTTTGCTCATTTTTATTAAACCTTAGGGCATGCAGAACTGTTTTATGCTATCTGTAAAATGTTTGTTTGTATGATTTTCAGACTAGCTTGTTTGCGTTGAAAATCAACTTGATGTTACAATAGGAAATGACTTTCGTTGTAGATTTCATAATGATGATTAAAAAAATATGATTTTTTAATAGGAAATTGTGAAGCAAACGTATTTGTGTGCTGGAGATTTTGCAGAAATATTTTAGATATCATGTTAATTTGAGTGGAATTTATGGCTTTTGGTAAATTAAGAATGAAATTTAATATCAAATATGAAATTTAGATCTACACTTTAAAATGTAAAATAACCTTAATTGGTGCCAAAAAGCTCTCAATTTTCTCTAGAAGAATTTCCAACACATTTAATGAAATTGTATATTATTTACTTAAACACTTTGCCAAAAGGGGTATCATTTCACAAGAATTATTATATTTTCAAAAAAGGAAAACTTTTGCTCTTCCAATTTCAATTTAATTATCAGAAGGTGTCTTTTAACATTAAAATAATAAAAATAATAATAATTTAAATACCAAAGAGTCATTTCCAGTAAAGTAAATTTTATAATTGGATTTAATTTTCTCATGTCGACCCATGTTCTCTCAATTGCTTGTCTTTTAAATTTCCATTTCCATTTCCTCTATTAATAGATAGATAGAATGAAATTGCTACTGAGTGGAAAGCAAATTAAATTATTTTATTTTTGTATCAATTAAGAATTAAACTAGAAATTTCCTACAAATTAAAAAAAAATATTTATGAAAACTTAAAAAATTTTAATGCAAACCATATTTAGGTACTTAAAAGAATAAATTAAAAAAAAAAGAAAAGAAAAAAAATTAAATTAAATTAGTTTTCCATCCTTTCCACGCACCCTCAAAATCATTATCAAATTAACTCATCACCAAAGTCAAAAACATGAAAATTCTCCTTAAAAAATTTAACATTTATTTACAATCCACTGATCAAAGTAAGTGCAAGAAAAAAAAAAAAAAAACAAAAAATTTGATTTAAATCTTCGCTCATATGCCTTTTCTCACGTTTAATATCATTTTCTGAATAAAATTGAGGGAAAAAAATATCTCGAAGAAAGTACAGATATAAACCCTAACTTGTGTCATATCATCACACAAAATTTCATTAAATAGAAAATTTAATTTTCCCATCGAAAAGATGAGACACGAGAACATAGGAAAAAAAAAGTTATTTATGCAGTGAATAGAAACGAAAATGATGAAAATATTTTCTCTTTTTTTTTCTTGTGTGTATGCTTGATAATGGCAAGGAAATTCTGCGTATCTTTATGCCTTCGAGCAATTATTATGGTATGTGATTTCACGAAAGTAAGAAATTTTTCTCATAAAACTTTGAAATATCGTTAACATTGCCTCAGATTATCGCAGAAAAAGCAAGAAAAAAAACTCAATTTTTTCGGATGCCATGTTTTGAGTCAAGTGGGTTTCAAGCGTTCGTTGAATAATGTAAGCTTTTGAAGTGGTTTAAGATTTCTCGATCAGACAAAGACTGCCTTTTTCTGGCATGGATTTCATCAAAAATTTTACAAGTGTTTGATGGAATTGTGGAGTAAAGTTCAAGTTTATTGAATTTCAAAAGATTTTTTTAGATACTCTTGTCAGAGTAATTAGCAGTTTTGATGAATTTTTTCCTAGGAATATTCGAAGTTAATAAATTAAGGATGTAGAAAGAGAATTTTCTGAATGTTAGGATTGAATTGTTGTTTAACAGAATCTGATCCTTTTAAAAGCTTTCAGAATTTTATTTGACAATTTCGATAGTTTTAAAAAATCTTACTAATTAATTATTTTGAATTTCTTAACCAGTTAGCTAGCTACCATAACATTTTCATTACTTCAAAAAAAATAGATTCAACCAAATCCAATTTAAATTCCCTTAAAAACCACAAAATATCGTGAAAACTTTTCCCTTTAAATACAAAACATTTCAAATTGAAACAAATTGAAGAAAATAAAATTTAATTTTTTTTACACACGACTAGTTTTATTGACTACTTTTGTGTTGTCTCTATTGCGAGATCATAAACTTTATTTTTTGTATGTTTTTTTTTCCTTTTTTTATTTGTTTGCTTTTCATTTAATGACTTAAAATCCACAGACAATAATGCCGCATTGATCGTAAAATTTTATATAATTTTATTGCTCTTTAAAAAAGTGCGACTTTGTTAGATGGATTTGTAAAAGGGTTGAGATTTAAAGATGTAAAAAGTGTCGATAAATAACAAGGATTTGAAGATTGCTTTTTGCGTGGATTATATGACATTTTTTCAAAAGTTGCATATGTGGTGATGAAAGGGAGATCATTTGTACATTTTTGAATTTAAATTATTCATATTAAATTAAAATCAGGGGCATAGCAAGGGAAGGGGGGGGGGGTGTTGGTCAAAAACCCCTATTTTCGTGTAGTTTACACAAGATAGTATTGAACTTTTTCAGATCCGAACCAAAAAAAAAACGTCGAAAAGTAGCAACCCCCCCTCCCCAAAAAAAAAAAAAATTCTGGCTACGCCCCTGATTAAAATTATTAAATAAATCAAATATAGAATCAAACAAAGAAATTTCAATCGACTGCTAAAAATCTAAAAAAAAAAATCAAATTTTGATCCTAACTTATTGTATTGCAACAAAAAATTTAAATGAGCTAAGCTAGTTGACAAGAACCTCTTAAATTTGACATCATCATCAAAGTACCCTCCAAAAGCTCATCTTCAGGGTTAAATGCCACATACCAACATAATATAACCTTTAACAAGATGACGAGATAATAAAAAAATACTTACCCTAATGTAACTCGAAATGTAAATAAAAAAAATCTTTTCTTTAGTTTTTAGTTCTTTGTGAGTACAAAATGCACTTTTTTCACCGTCACTTAAAGACATAAAAGATGCATAGAGGCAGAGTCGTAAACATTTCAATTTCTAACATCTCTTGTGTGTATTGAGTATGTCACATTATGCTCATAACATAAACATCCTCGGATGAGATAAGAAATTTTATGGGCAACAAGAAAATACAAAAAAAAAAAGAAAGAATTTCAGCTACATTATGTGACATATATATTTTGAATGACGGTAACAAACAGCAGCGACCAAATTACGAAAATTGACTATTAAAATGCCATAAAGCTCCTCTCATTCTTTCACATACCTAATCCATTAGAATGACGCCTTTAGCAGTCTATTTTTGTGCGATATCTGATATATGTGCATGTTTTATTTTTGTCATCGTATTTATTTTTAAATCAGAGAATTATTCATGTGTAAATGGAACTAAATCTGAGCATAATTTAAACAGAAAGTTTGAGGTGAACTTGATTTTTTTTAAAGAATTTGAGATTTTTTTTTTTGTAAATTTTTTGTTAAATAATCATATTCACACCGTTTCACGTTGTGAATATATTGATTTCGATACACTTGAAAAATCGTTTTTTTAGTTTTTTGGCGCCAAAACTCAAAATTTTCATAAACAGTTCGGTGTGAAAAGTTCGGCCTCAAAATTATCTACAAAATACAAAAAACCGCATTGAAAAAGGTTTTGATGCCACCGGACACGACCCCAAATAGTGGTGGTGTATGCTTACAAGCACGTTGGTTCGTCGCATAACTCAACTACGAAAAAATAATTTTTTGTCAAAAATGTCTCAAAATGTGCGCATTATCACTCAAAAGTGCTGTGAATCTTTTGGTGCCGATCCATGCAGACTATTCCGAGAAATTAACGAAATAGTGTGTTTTTTAAGCATATTTTAGCCGATTATTGCAAAATACCGTTAAAAAATTTCACACAAATTGTTAATTGAACTTTTTTGATCAAAATCAATAAAAAATGAAGTTTTGTTGAGAAAAAATGCAAAAAAAATTTTTAGCCACCAGTACACCTCCCACAAACCTAAATTTTGGAAAAATTCGTGTGGTTCACTGTGTGGATGGATTTTTGTAAACTTTTCTGTTTTTGATCAATAAATGCGAGAACTTTTATGGAAAAATACCAAAAATATTTTTAAACCTATTTTGGTCAGTCAAAATCTCGAAAAAGTTCAAAAAATCGGCATTTTTTGGACATTTTGCCCTCCTGTGCCTATAGTTCGGATTTAAAAAGCCTAAAAACTTCTGATTATTGTAGCTTATAATTAGACCTAAAAGTCGTACATACGTTGTCATGTCCAAAAACATCAATTAGTGCTTGAAAATTGAGTCCAAATGTAAAAATTCTCGATTTTTTTTTTAAACCTTAATTTTCAATCTTATGCAAAGCGAAGCTTTGCTGACCCGATCGAGACTTAATCTTCAAACTTATGCAAAGCGAAGCTTTGCTGACCTGATGGAATCCTAATCTTCAAACTTATGCAAAGCGAAGCTTTGCTGACCCGATGGAATCCTAATCTTCAAACTTATGCAAAGCGAAGCTTTGCTGACCCGATCGAATCCTAATCTTCAAACTTATGCAAAGCGAAGCTTTGCTGACCTGATGGAATCCTAATCTTCAAACTTATGCAAAGCGAAGCTTTGCTGACCCGATCGAATCCTAATCTTCAAACTTATGCAAAGCGAAGCTTTGCTGACCCGATCGAATCCTAATCTTCAAACTTATGCAAAGCGAAGCTTTGCTGACCCGATGGAATCCTAATCTTCAAACTTATGCAAAGCGAAGCTTTGCTGACCCGATCGAATCCTAATCTTCAAACTTATGCAAAGCGAAGCTTTGCTGACCCGATGGAATTCTAATCTTCAAACTTATGCAAAGCGAAGCTTTGCTGACCCGATATAGAGTTTTGGAACGGTGTGAATATGCACATGAAGCGTGATCCGCTTCATTACTAGTTTCAATTAAATTCAAATTTAATTTTCCTAAAATTCTTTTCAAAATTTTAAAAAAAATCTTTAAATTACTTCCAACTTGATCATTGAAAATCTCCCAAATTCAATTAGATAAACTGCCAATTCCACATAAAAAAATAAATAATCTCAACACTCTAGAAGCTCCGCTCAGTAAAAAAATATTTTCAAAAGATTCTTTTCTCGTCACACAAGTGCAATAATGCTTAGTAAAACTATTAATCACACAAGTTCCACTTTTTTCTTCTTTCTTGCAATCTCTAATGAATTATTTCCTTTTTTCGACAAATTGTGTGACTAAAAATAAAAATATAAATTCTCACGATTTTTCTCTTTTCTTTCAATTTTATTTTTTCTACAATTTTTCATCATTTACTAGCACAAAAAAAAATGAATTTCTTGACTCAGTTTTTGTATTAAAGTGATTGAGTGCAGTGAGGAGAGGAAAAAAATAGAAAAAAAGTAAAATAAAAAAAAACTTTTTTAATGAGGTTTTGATATTACACATTTTTATTTGAATTGTTCGATAGTGAGAAGAAAAGTTGAACTGTTAAGAAAGAAAAGAGAAAAAATAAGTCAGGATGCCAAGAACCTTTAATTTAGTTGATCCAAATAACAGTCGTAAAGAACCAAAAGTTAAGTAAGTGTGACAAAAGTTTTCTTCTTCTTCTAAATAATTTTTTCAAATATTTCAATCAATAAAAAGTTGATCTGTGGAAGAATTGCAAGTGAGTTTTTTTAAAAGTTTTTAGTGAAGTTCGAGCTGTAGTTAGTGACAATTGATGAGTTTTAGTTAAGCATGAGTGATTTTTCATCATTTACTTCTCTGGATTTTTTATTACGTTTATATTCTTATTTTATATGAATATTATGTGTGTAGTAAATTAAAAATTTCTCTTTTCGTCTAGACTTTAACAAGGTTATTTTACAATAGTAATTTCTAGAAAAAAAAAAATTGTAAGATTTTTGCAAGGTGTGCAAACTATGCGAATATCCCAAATACCCCAAAATATGCAAAATTAACATCCATTAGTTCATCGTATGATAACTGAAATATCCCAACATATCCTTACTGTACTGAACACATACACTAGGGATACGTTGGGATATCTCAGTTTTAATGCGTCCAGACTCAGGGATAGGCTTTCTCGAAATCCCGGTTTTGGAAAATCTCCGGGACCGGGACCAAAATTAAATCTTAAATATCTTGAGCATTAATGAAAGATTTTCAATTTTTTTGTGTTTAAATGATTATAATCTTAATACTAAACAAATTAAATTTAAAATTTTTTCAAAAAACTTAAATCGTTCACATTACAACAGTTTTAATTTTTTGATTTTGGTCCCGAAAAACCCGGGACCGGGATTTCGAGAAAGCCTACTCAGGAATTATTTTGCATCTTTTTAGGATAATTTTGATATTTGCATAGTTTTTACGCCTTGGATTTTTATCGTTTCATACATAGGGGTCATTTCCTTATGACGTAGAATTTTTGGGAGGGAATGAGGACTGAGGCTGTATGAGATTCTTAGACAAAAACATTTTTTTTTTTGTTGGAAGGTTTTGAGACAGAGGGTAAGGGTATCATTTAATGTCTAAAGATCCAAGTTTATCTATTTTGAAGATTATGAAAAAAAAAATCATGATTAAAAATGAATCTTCAACCTAATTTTTGATTTTTGTAGAATCATGGTTATTTTGTGGTTTTTACATTAAGACACGTAACATAAATCATGGGTAAGGACACTCCTTTTTGAGTCAAAAGCATTCAATTACCGATCATCATCATCTTTAGAATTTTTTTGCTACTTCACTTGTTTAACAACATTAATGGAATTTTTTCCTATCAAAAAGCTAAACCAGTAAGAATTTTTTTGCCAAACACGCAACCAAAAATTTTGTGGAACATTTTTTCATCATTTATCCTAAAAGTACTCTACTTAAAACTCACCCAAAATAATTCAAATCTCCTTCAATTTTCAAACCAACTGCATTCATAAGCCCCAAATATTCCAATATTGCTTTCATGTGTATTCACTTCCACCGCCATTCAACATTCGATTTCCTTTTAAAGCGATTTGCAATGAAAAATTATTCAAGTACCAATGCATTTACAGGAAAACAATGTAAGCTTACACTTTTGGTTTCACAATGAAAAAACTTTTACAGCATACCAATGCTGAATGAAAAAAAAAAGGTTAGAGGAGGTATAAAAAATTCAAATGAGTTAAATTAGTGGAATTAATTGAGTGAATCGGTTATGTTAATTAAAATGAAGGTATTTTAAGCGAGTAAATAAATCGTAGCACGTACAGCACCTTTACTGTAATTAATATGTAAAATGTATAATAAAAAAAATATTTTCTGTATCACGGATGTTCTGAACATAAAACGCCATAGATCATTCGCAACATTAGAGCAAGAACAACAACTATATTACGGTTAATTTAATAGTTTTGAATATTACATCCTGAACATACAAATCCAAATTAACTTTTGATTTATGTCCTACAAATTTGCGAAAACTTCCCAATGTTCTAGGTGAGAATAATAAAATTGTTTACCAGCCAGACGAGAATTACCTTCCATGAAAAAATATTTTTTTTTTGTTGTTGCTTTAATCACTCATTGGATAATTAATTTAATTAGATGCAATATAATCAAGCTGTTTACATGAAAAAGATGCTTGCTGTGCATAAATAAATCAGCAGAATTGAATGTTGATTTTTTCGTGTGACTTTTTCTTGTCATTCGATGTCTGTTGGATGAGGATGGAGTGGCAGTTTAATTGCCTATTTAATTAAAAGTCTTGTTGTTTAATTAAAGTTTGTTGTAGTCGAGTGCATGATTGTGAATAAAGAATTGAGATTATTGTGTGGTAGGGATGGAGTAATGAAATTAAAGGGATTAGGATTAAAACTTGAGTAGTTTGGGAAAGTTCTTCAACTTATTATGAGAAGCCGTTCCTCCGATAAATAACGTCCAAAACTGACAGTCATTTTTCAAAAAAGGACAAAAGGATTCCTAAAAATTCTATTTTTTTTCGACCCCCTATGTCATTTGTGAATGACCCCTAGTAATAATAAGTCTTTGTTAATTTTTTGACTAATTTTATTAATTTTAAATTTTTAATTTATCCCAAAAACTTTCTAGTTCTGTGCCACTTTTCTGCAAAAATGTGCTTTAGTATTAAATCTTTCATTTTGCAAAAAATATTTAATTTTTCATAAAACTTCTCAAAAATAAAATCTAAGCAATAATTTACTCTAATAATTTCAAGTCAATAAAGCTTCCATTAAATACTTAACAAAATCTTTCCACAACATTATCTCCGTCAGACACCTGGTCCCTCAATAATACCTCAATAATCTCTATTCATCCATTCTCAAAAGCATGATCCGCTAATTATTTCATCATACCTTCACGTCACTTAGACCATAAAAATAATTAATCATAAAATCTCCACTTCCTTGCGATATATACAAAAAAAATATATAAAAATTATGCAACAATAATTTACATTAAGTAAGGTATTAAAATTCACATCATTAATTTCATTAACACTTTTCAGTCTGAGAATAATTTGTGTCACTAGGTTTAATACACATTTAAGTTTTAATATCAAGGAAATATCGATGAGAAAATGTGTAGGTTTGTGAAATTATCCCGAGCGGCAAAAATGCAAAATGTTCCATTGCAGATCCTTAAAAACTCCATCAATTTATTAAAACTAATTGGAATCTACCTCCGTGTAGCCTCCAATTGAATGCATCGCAGAGAAGGATTCCATTTGGTATTAATAAAAGTGCCTCTGACGGATTTTTTATGGATCCGTAATGGAACTTTTTGCATTTGTGCCGCTCGGTTATCACGTTTTCATAAAAAATAGCTCGAAATTCTTAAAAAATTCATTAATATTTTTGAGGTTACCTAATTGTTTCGTATTTTTACACGCTTTTTTGATTATTTTTTTTTCTTATTTTTTAAAAAAATTTTTAATAAAATTTGTTTCTGAATTTCAAACCAGATTCCTACTAAGTAAACATTTTCTAATTATAAAATGACACACTACATACAACTACCAACTGTTTGCAACTAAAAAATGTGCAAAAATTCGCAAACCATCAAAATATTTCATGGCTTTTAATTTTCAAAAGCAAACACCGCAAAATATTATTAAAAAGTTTAATTGGCGCTTGCCATTACGAAAAAAATTAAAATTTCTTCTTGTCCTTTTGAGAAATTAATGGCTTTGTCACGAGTCATTGTTGTGGATTTTGTAGAACACGAGGGCATGTTTTCATGCAATAAAATAAAATAAAATAAAATAAAAAACATCGGGTTAATTAGTTCTACAAATATTGTATATAATCGCATTCATTTAATATTTACAAATAGTTTAGCATTTAACGGACGTAAATATTTATTGAAAAAAGTCTTGCATGACACGACATCTATCACATCCTTATTATTTTGTTTAAATGTTCACATTGATTTATTAATTAGCACGTTCATTGTGTGTGACTTTCATAGAAGTTGTATTTAACACTTCTTGTTGCAACTTATCAGATATTGATCTATGCTTACGTCTTTTATACGCAACATGATAATTTAATCAAGTTTTTAGAGTCAAAATCATTGTTTTATCATTACACGTGTCTTGTGGCTTATTTTCAATAGGTGACAATTGATAATGAATGTCAATGATCATCATCAGAATGGAATTAAAATTTGAGGTTTATTGATAATTTGTAGTAAAAATTAACATCTGGATTTTTTTTTGGTTATAAAAATATTTAAGATTTCGTTGCTAATTTGGTAATGAATGGTCCATTGAAGCGTATTGAGTCAAATAACATCTGGGGCTGAATTTGAATAATATGTTGAGAATTTTCATATTTGGACATAAATGCATTAAGAAACTGAAAAAGGTTAATGATTTTTTATTTTTTTTTCTAAATTTAATAGGTAATTTAAAAAAAAAAAAAATCATTAAAGAAGAAAAAATAAAAAAAATGTGAAAATAATCATATCTTCAAAAATCACAGTAATTTATGATACACTCGAAAATTAATAACAATTCAAGGTGAAATTTATCGGATTACGTGAGACCTCAATTGACAGTTTTTATCAAATCTTATCGCTTATGAACTAAATCTTATTCTGTAATTTTCCATCAACTGAAAAAAATTCATATTTTTTTAATCTCCTCAATTTTCAAGTGCTCTCTTTCGTCATCTCATCTCGTAATATTCTTTAAGTTGTATCATTGCGCAGCACAAAGTGATGAAGAAAAATTTTCATTTTGATAAAATTGTCATAAATATCAACCGACAAGCGAGTTTCGAGATTTTTCTTGATGCAAGATTGCATAATAAATTGTATGAGAATTGTCATTTCTATTCTTTGTTGCGATATTGTCGTGTTTCTTCATTTGAACTTATTATTTGGAAAAATGGAATCATGTTGAAGCAAATTAAATTAAAAGTCGTTAGGAATGAGAAAATTCTTATTTCAATTACCCTCCTTTTTATTTCTTAAATATTTGAATGATTTATTAAATTGAATCAGAAATTTGAAGTAGAAATTTTAGTTTCAAAAGACAGCACATTCATTTAAGAGAATTTGAATCTCGAGTTAGCAATTTAGGACAAATAAACCACGTCGCCTACAGGAATTTGTAAATAAAATGTAGCAAGAGATTTTGAGGAATTTTCCAGCTAATTGAATTAGAATTAATTTGTTCCTGTGACTAACTTTATTTTGAAGTAAAGTTAGGTAGATATTTGAGTATTAAGAAGAATTTCTTGAAGTGGAAATCTTTGAGGTATTAAGATTAGAAATTTTTGGAATTTAAAAGAAAATTCAGCAAGTTAAATTTTATTAAATTTTTTAATAAAAATGACTGTTTTTTTCAATTTAAATTTTTAAACAAAATTTAAAATTTTTTATAATAAATGAATTCATTTAATTATGTGGTTTCATCAAGAACATAGCTGGATGAGGGTCCAAGTGGATCCAGGGGTTGTCCTCCTTCAAATTTCCTTCATTTTGCAAGGGTTTTTCACAAAAAAAAAATATTTTGACCCCACTAAAATTTGTTTCTTTCATACAAAAATATTCATTTATTTCACTCCTAGGTTTGACTTACAATTTAATTTAAAACAACTCGAAAATCCCCCAAAAAGTAGCATAAAAAATTGAAGCTGAACTGCAACTGCTGTTGATATTCTTTATTATAGTATATACATTTTTCCATTATACTAGATTTATGACATGAAAATTCCATTTTTTGCAGACAAAAATATTATTCTAGTAACAGCAATAAGTTTATTTGTGACACAACAACAACATCGAAAAAAGTATTTTCTGTGTACAGTAATCATGAAGTAATGCCGTTGTAGTTTTATGAGCATAATAAATGGATGTAAGTGGGAAGTTTTTAATGAATTTTCTACTAACAAATTATGTTGTGATAAAACTTTATCAGATTTCCTTTTTTTCCTGGAGTTTGATTATAAACTCTTGCAGAAAAAAAACATTGAAAAATTTCATGTAAATTTATAGTCATGTAAAAATTTTCCAGTAATGAATATCGTTAAATTAAATAAAAGAGAGCAACTAGAAAAATTAAAAGTCAATAAAGTTTACTTAAAGAAATTAAATATGTAAATGCAAAGGAACAACTTTTCAAGAAATTTTCGCAAGTCTTTGAAAATTCAACTTTAAATATTATACTGTAGTTAAATTGATTAGCATTTTAAGTTGTAAAGTTGAGCTTTTTGAATTCAATTTCGATTTTTTCGTGAGTTTAATTTAATTTCCTGAAAATTATTATGAGCTAGAATGCTTTTTGAGTATCAAAAATCCGTTGATATCGTTTTGAAAATTATTAAAAAAATTTAAAAATATTTTAGTAACTAGAAATTTGAAAAAAAAAACTAGATTTTTGAGATTTTGAATTTTGAAAAACAAAAAGAATCAAAAAGGTTTTAAAATTGACTTAAAAATTAATTTTCAACTTTTTGACGTATTTTAATATATTTTTAATTAAGATTTTAAATACTTAGTATCAAAATGCGTCTCATATGCAATCCTAATCTTCAACACTACCAACATCAACTTGCTTTCATTCACATTCCCTCGTTTAATCAAACAGAATAAAAATGATTTAAAAAAATGCATGAAATAGAAAAACTAGTATCAACGTGGTCACTCGTGACCGACGAAAGCGCATTTTCCACGTATAGTAAATATACAAAGAATTAAAACCCCAGAAGTATAAAGCCTAATATTTAAATATAAATATTCTTTATTTACCAGAAATTTAAAATTTACAGAAAAAAATGTGTTTGAAACATGAGGAAAAAAATTATTTTTAATAAAAAGTTATCATTACGCGACATAAAATTAAAAAAAAAATAATAAAAGCGAAAGAAAAATCGGCTACGTGCTAGGATTGAACCCATGACCTTCGTGATATAAGTCACTCGCTCTTCCACTTACGCCACTGCTGCGCTTTTTTAAAGAAGTTTAAGTGGCAATTTGATTATTTATATTGATGAGTTTTTTTTTTATATAAATGCAAGTTTTTATAATTTTCACAAAATTTTCCTGAAAAACTATGAAAAATCCATGAAAATAGAAAATTAAAACAATAAAAATATCAAAAAATATGAAAAAAGTAATTATCTATGAAAATTGTATGAAAATATTGAAAATTTTAACAAAAATCTTCGGAAAAACTCGGAAAAATTGTGGAAATGGAAAATTATGACATAATTCAACATTAAATGTCATTAGAAATCAAAAAAGTACCAAAAAAAGTAAAAAAAAGAACATTGTCATCGGTGGGATTTGAACAGAGGACAGCTAAGGTTTCGAAAAGTCAACATTTTAGTGCAATCGACCACACTAACACATACAAAGAAATGTCATTTTTGGTACTTTTTACGCTGGTTCCAGCAGAGGAAGTGACCATTCGTGCTGATTTTTTCGCCAGCTCTAGCCAGACATACTACACACATTTTAAGCCAAAAACCGCATCAAAAAAGCTTAAACCCTAGGAGGAGATGCGATGACAGACAGACGGACGGACAGACAGACAGACAGACAAAGTGCGGACAATAGCGTCCTTTTCCCAAGAGGAAAATGCGCTAAAAAGAGAATCAACGAAAAAAAAAAATGTTCAAAGTCCTCGTGTTGTTAATCGAGGGACTTAAGCGCATTTTTGTCGCAGCGATCAGTAATCGATTAAATAGAAACTGCTTTTAATTACAAAATCCCTTAATTCTTCTTTTATCATCAAAAAACCCTGCAAGAAAATACAATTTTTATAAAAAAAAAAAAAAAAAAAAACTATATAATAATAACAGAATCCATTAAATTCCGTCTTTCTAGCATGCACTATGCATGAAAAGTCTGTTCTCACAATAATAAATACAAAACCTTACAAAAAGAAAGAAAAAAATTTTGACCAAAAATAACGGTCAAAAAATTTTAAATTCCAACGGTCAAAAAAAATTCAAATTTTTATCGAGGGGTTTTCAACAATTTTTTTCCTTATTTAATGTTAAATCGTTGACTACAGGAATTGTAGATCATTTAACGATTTTTTAATAAGCGAGGCCGGAATAACTCGATAGTAGAAAGATAATTCATCATAACAGAACTCTTAACTATGTCTGGTTTCTGAGATCTCAGAGCTCATCCAGCCAGCCAGCCAGCCGAACAAAGTGAAACTATAAGCGTCATTTTTTGCAAAAATGCGCTAAAAATTAAATAAATTTGCATAAAACATGCACAAGCGAGTGAATGCTAAAATATTTAAATGCAACAAGCAATAAAATGATTTATTTAAAAATTCACAAATATTATCTGAAATTCAAAGCAGATAGAGATCAAAAATTTATAATAACATGAATCGCATAAAATATTGATTTATCAACTAATTTCACATGTTTTACGAATTTACAATTCAACCGAGTTGCACGCAGAATTTAATTTTTGTAATAAATTTTTCATACGAAACACAAATTGAATTTTTTTACCCTCACATATACTTTTATCGGGATGATAGTTAGGTTAATGAAATATTTCATTTGTGGATGAGGGGAAGTTGAAAATGATTTAAACTACGCCAATCCACAAGTGTTAAAAAGTATTTCAGGCGAACCATGGATGATAGGAGCAAAAAATAAAAACTGCATAGAGCAGAGCTTAAAAAATTTATTAGTTCAATTTCTATAAAAAAAAATATATATTTTTACGAGACTTGCCACATGTGCTCTTAATTGATCGGTATGTACGTTTAACGTGTTTTTACGGAATAGATGTGGTAATGGTAAAATTTAATATGAATTGTTGGGTGATTGTTTTGACTTGGATGTATGATGTTTAATGAGGATGGTTTGCTATAATTTCTAAAAAAAAAAATAATTATGTAAGAACTTATGCAAACTCTATTAAAAGTGGATTGGAATGTCTTTACATAATTTTATCTTAAAAAGCTGAGGATCTTTGATTTTAATAATTGTTTGATCTAAAAAAATTCATTAATTCATTCCCTATTTTATTTTATTTTATTTTTAAAACTTGGTTGTGGCCTTAACAGGGTCACCCCCCTTTGAGATCAAAATTCCTCAGATGTTTTTAAAAAATTTAATTTTTAAAGCAAAAATTTAATTTTTGTTCTTCGAATTGTTGAAGACTACTCGTTAAAATAATCTAAGTGGGCTAAAAAAGCATATAAATGCCCCCTACTCTTTTTAAAAAAATCCCCAAGAATCAATTGTGTCCATTATAACAAATTTTTACATATTTTCAGTTTTCAAAATTTAAAAAATTTATGCTTTACTCTTTTGAATTCTTCAATTATAAGGTTAAACACCAGATAATTTTGGAAGTAAATTTTTTAACAAGAATTGAAGTTTTGCACAAAATTGAGATCTACTGAGAAACTTTTCAAATCCACCTCCCTAGATCCACACGTGTCCTGCAGCATCCACAAAGAAATCTTCGAAAAAAGTTAAGTTTGCAATATATTCATACATTACTTCCAACATCAGCTTCCGTCAACATTCCTAAAAGCCAAATATTTATTATCGATTACTGCTTCCACTTTACTATTTAATTTCACGACCACAGACAGAGTTAATGATCATAAAGTTTCATTGCATTTACGTGATTCAATTTCGGATATGATAACTGTAATTTTTTTTTTATATATCTCTGCAACAGTTGAAAATCATTTTTCAATTTACGCGCAAAAATGAAACAAAAACAACAACAACGACATTTGACATGTTTACGGATCACAGCACACAAATATTTTTATCAGTATGGAATTTTGCACTTATCAGTGATATTTAATTAATCAGCTATTGAACGAGTGTCTGGATTTTGTTAATTGACAACCGGCTTACGATAATAGGAAATAAAAGTGATTTTGGGAAATTTTTTAATTACTTTATGGCTTAAAAAATCCCTCAAAATCAGCACTTGATTCCTTCAATCGGCAATAAATGTAGCGTAAAATAAACATTTTTATGCATTTATCATTGCACGTTATTATTGACGCATGTCTCGTGATTTTCATTTTAGCACCGCTACGCATTAATTTTGCATAGAATTTAAATTAATTTATATTTTGTTGATTTGAATTTTTAATTGAAATTTGTCATAATTATTACTAATACTGATATTAATCAATTTTTGTGGGATTGAATTGAATTTTTAATCATTCCACAATTGCATGATTTATTTTATCAATAATTAATTATTAAATCTTCAATAAATTGAGTTCTTAATGTGACTTAAATCAGGTGGTGTCAAATTTTAATTCAATTTTGAAGATTATTGCTGATAAGATAAAGTTCGACAGCACTTTTCGACAATTAAAAACGTTTTTGACAACAACTCTCGTGAGTTCGGTTTGTTTTGATTTTTTTTTTATTGGCGTTTGACGTCAAATTTTAAGGTTAAGCGATAAGATTTTGAAGAGAAAACATTCTTTATAAATTTACAACGTATTAGGCTGATTAAGCGGAAATAAAGGCAGATTATGATAAATTTTTGTTTAAGATTTTGATGCTTTATAAATTTTTTTAAAAATTTCTTAAAATGACTTTAATTATTTTCATGAGTAATACAATCACTAAAAATTTAATTACAACAGTTTCAGCTGCGTCTGAATTTGTCCGGTCATTGATTTTTCCTTTGAGTACAAAAAAAAAAGAAAGAAAATCGAGTCGACGAAAGACATGTGACATATGATGCATGAAATAATGGGAATGAAATAAGATATGTTAATTGTGTTAATTGTAGATATTAGTAGAGATCTATTGATTGAGCAAACAGAAAAAAATGAGAAGATGGCTTGTCAACTGTGTCGACTTTATTTGTTTTTAGCTTGATGCAAAAATAAAATCAATCTTTTTGCTAATTGCTTCTTATCGAGTAATAAATATGAAAATTTTAAAGCATGTGCGATTTAATTGTGATCCGTGTGACATATTTGACAATAATAAATAATTTATTGAATTTTATTTACTGGCGTTTAGTCATTGAGAATATTTTATTAAATAATATTTATTAAAGTAATAATGTTGTCGTAAAGTTAGTCAATTCGAGGTAAAATGAGGTAAAACATAAAAAAAGACAATCTCTAAGTAGGTAATGAATGTGATGTTGGACGGTAAATAAAGTAAGCGAGGCTAGGCTGGGAGTTGTTTTGCAATTGAAAGGTATTAAAAAATGAAAATTTGTCTTAAGTCCTACGGAAGGAATTTTTTTGATGAAAAACTGCCATCTCATTTTTTTTTAAAAAAAAAGTCCTTCAAAAATTTTGATTTTTGGGGCCGTTCACTTATTACGTAACGCAAAATTTCAGGTTTTTTACCCCCCCCCCCCCCTGCGTAACGTTTTTAACAAAAGAATCAGATGCGAGAACAATAGACCGTAACAAACTCTCGACCCCCCCCCCCCCCTCAGAGCGTTACGTAATAAGTGAACGGCCCCTTTTTATTTAAAATTATTTTTTTTAAATTTAAAATTCAAAAATTTAAAATTTAAAAAATATCTAATGAAATTTAAAAGTTTTAAAAAATTTGTAACCTTGAAAAATTAAAAAAAAAAATGATTCATTTTTTAAATGCATTTTTTAACACTTTAAACTAAAATTTTTGAAAATCATTTTTTTAATATAAAAAAAGATTAAAAAAAAAAAATCTCTAAATTTCGTTCATTATTTTTTTTAAAATCAAGTTTTTCTTAAAATAATTTTCACAAGTATCATAATCAAATAAATTAAATCATCACCATTGTTTATTAGAGGATCTATGGTAAACAACAACAAACTTACTACTAAGGTCGATCATCTGTTCGTGATAACCATTAAGTCATGAAATGTTTAATTAATGCTTAAAAAATTCATAAATGTCTAATCTAGATTCAACTGGTCATGAACCAATAAAATACGGAAAATCTTTGAAATCCTAAAAACTAATCATAATTTAAGTCAACTGATGACGTCAAACTTTCTTTAATGATTACCACATGACACAGTCTGAAATATATAAAAACAACAGAATCTTAATTGATTAAAACAAAATTCAAGTCACATGTGCGAGAAAGGAGACACACAAAAATGTGTCTCATATCTCTCTAACATCGTCGTCCAATTCTACATAAAAAAATACAATATTATTAAACTTTACATATATATCATGTGTAATACATGACTTTAAGTCTACAGCAATTAAATCAAATTCGATAAAAAAAAAATTATAAAATATAAAAAAAAACAAAAGTGAATGAAAATGATTACAAATACAATCACAAATGCCCCTCGAACGCGCGCGACAATTCTCTCAATTCTCCTTCAAATACCCAATAGCAACTGTATTTGTCATATCGAAAACTCTTTATGTATGCTTGAGAAAGAAACTTACTATATAGTAGAAATGTTGTGCTTTTTTGAACACTTTTGAGTTGAAAATGTGCATATTTAAAATGATTTTTGACTGAATGTCTGTGTGTTATGATATTTTTTTTTTTTGATGAAATTTTTAGTCCAAACCTGAAAGGCACAAATTGGATAATCGAGATAAAATCTGGCACCAATCCGTGGATAGACAAGTACAACTTCGGCTTAAATTGTATGCCAGCTTGGTGCTGGCCTCATTACGGCTTGGTACTGGATTTCATCTCGATTATCCGACTTGTGCGTTTCAGGGAATATTTTTATTTAATTTGATGATTTTTTGTAAGTTTTCATGCTGGTCTTCAAAGTATTTGTTGAACAATTTACCAAAATTTTCAAAAATAATTCTAAATATTTATATCTTAGTTCAATATGACTCGATTCGCTTAATATGGAGCTTATGTTTTTCTATTCATCAATATTCTAGCACCTACAAAATTTGACGTCCGTTTTGTAAAAAAAAAAAATTCTAAACTCTTCTAGAATTAAATTTTGTTTTTGAAGGAAAACTTTTGGGGTTTTCACGTTAGTAAGTTAGGCAAAAAAAAACAATTTTTTAGATCCCTTGTTACGTTTTTTTTTGTATGATTTTTTTTTTTTGTTTATAAAGCCCTAAGAAATTCATAAGACCCCCTCCCCCTTAAAAAGTGAACATACTAAGTGAACGGCCTCTTTATGTAAATTTTAAATTCTTCAAGTGTTTAAAAACCTCTAAAAATCCTAACATTTAATTCTTCATTGAATCACATGTTTAAAAAACAAATTAAAAATGCGCTTTCAATACAAGCACTCACAAACTTCACAACTCAATTCACTTGATATATCTAAAGTTTATTTAACGTATTAACACACAACAAATTTTAATACTGAAGCCTATATAAGTCTCATCAGTACACAACATTTGATTTCAGTCGAAAAAATCGGATATTGGCGTGAACAACTGTGTACGCGACATCTAAAAGGGATATATGAATAAATAATTTACCTTCCGTTGACATCGGATGATCGTGGCATGAACAGTAAATCTCATTAATTTTTATGAGGATACATAAAAATGTGGAAGATTCATGTGTAGAGAGTAAAAAAAAATATAAAAATAAATTTTTTTGGACACGTAAAAAATAAAGTGTGGAAGTGACTGAAGAGAAAAATTCAATTAAAAAACTTATTTGCACGTGAAGAAAAAAAATATTTTCTCATCTCACGACGTGAAAAAATAAAAAAAAAAAGTTTTATGCAATAATAAAAATAAGGCACATAGACGAGGATAAAAAATTGACATAGAGCAGAGAGTGTCAGTGACAGATTTTGCATTAATTGAATTACTGTGTTTTGAGTGAAGTCAATTAAAAAATGTGAGTCTTTTTATTCATTTTCTGCGCCTTTTTATTATTTCTATTAAATCAATGGTCCAAAGTTGATCTTTATGAATAAATATCATCGAGTTACATATGGTTGAGGGATTTGCTGGATTAAATGTGTATTTTTTAAGTACTTATTTTGTGATATTTTGCGAGGGGGCCATAGACCGTACCAAACTCTCGGACCCCCATCCACCCTCATAGCGTTATGTAATAAGTGAATGACCCCGAATGACTTGATTGTGATTAATTTGTGACCAGAAAAGTGCAAGCGAAAAACTGAATTTTATGGGAATTGAACTCGAATTTTACAAAAAAGCTTATTACAGAGTACAGTGGTAGTTACAGATGTTTAAATTCTATTTTACTTGACATCACAGGTTAATAACTCCAAAAATTAAGATTAAGTGCAATGATTGCTAATTTTGAATTGAGAAAAAATATCAAAATTGCCTTAATCATAAAAATTAAATCGATTTTTTTTTTAAAAAAAATAACCTCTACATAAGCTACAGATCACCTTTCTTTAAACTCTTAAATAATTCAATCTAAACTTACTCATCGGACATACAGATCACGATGAACGTCACAACCAATAGTCCAGAACCACAGAGAAAAACTATCTTTCTATATCGAACAACATCAAAGCATGAATAAGATCAAAAGCTAAAGTGTGAAAGAAAAATTTAATAAATATCAATTGACGATGATTTTAATTGCTTCACATGATAGTGCAATTACTTAAAAAATCACGAGGGAATGTATACAGTTGAATCGGTTTAAAACATTCCGTTTACGGTTGACGCTATATAAGCACAAACATTATTGTCGTTGAGTGAATTCTCTCCTTTTTCTTTATTTTATTTCGTAGCATGATGCAAAAGAATGAACAATTTTTCATTATTGTCGTTGTTGTTGAGTTGTTAAATGAATGAGTAAATAGTCGCGTGATCAGTAAACGATATGTGTGGCGTAAAGTATAAAATTGTATCATTTTCAATTGTTTGAAATATCTTTTTATGGGTGATAAACTTTAAAATAATCAAAAAAGATCTAGCGTAGATTGAGATGCTTGGAAATTTATTTAGTAAGATTAATTTTAATTGAAATGTTTTGAAATTTTTCAATTTATTAACAATTAAAATATTTTTTAAGGCCTTCAAAATTATTAAATTTGTTTACAAATACTGTGGAATTATTTTGATGAATACATCGACCCCAAAATAAGATTAATTGTTTACGTTGATGGAGAAGATACTAATTATTTTGATCTTGAAATGAAACAGTGATTAAGTTATTTTGTAAATAAATGAATATTGCTGAAATTTTTCAATCAAAATTTCTTAAATTTTTCACAAATTCTCGCAAATCTTCAACAAATAAAATCGAAACTTTCAGTTTTTAAAAAATAAATTTGCACCCACGAACTTCATGAAACTTAATGACATGTGGCAACATACTGTCAAGTTTTAAAGTTCTTGTGATATGTTTGACATCATCTGTTCAGTTTGCTTCATAACTTTCTCGCCTAACTTGATGCTAAGTGAATCATTAGCATTCAAATGATATCATGGTGTTTGTTATTTGATTTGAAGGAATTTGATGGAATTTTTCACAAGGTTCAATGATTTTTTGGGGGTCTAATGTTCAATTTATAAAATTCAAATTTTTTGGTTTTGAAAATTTCATTAATTTTAATTTTCATGATATTTTCACACCATTTTGTTTTTGATAAATTTTTTTATAAAGAAAAATTTGAAATTGTGATTTAAATCAATTTGAAGATTGAACTCAAAATTTATTTTTAAAATACTCAAAAAAAAAACTGAAAAAGATTCTTCAATCATCTATTACCCTGAAGACATTTCAATTCCATCACTTGTAAAATACCATAAAAAAAGATGTTTAACACTTACATTAGGAATTTAATTCCATTTTACCCATTTTCAATAAAAAAATCTTGACACTTACAAGACAGTCACAAAAAATAGCAGCAACAGCATCGAACGTAATGGAAGCATAAAAAAAATCTTAGCAGTTGCATAAATGACATAATGAATTTCAATTTAGAATGAGAGAAAAAAAATTGTCATTCTGAGAAGCGAGTGAGAATAGTCAACGTAAAAAAAAATATATATATATATAATTTTTAAAATAGAGTGCATCTGAGACCGATAACGAAAGGTGGAAAATGTGGAACGATAGATTTAATGATACAGCACCTGTTGTAATTTAAAGTACAGAAGAAAAGTATTTTATTTTTTGTGGCGGTTTTTTTGGGGAAGTTCGTGAGGTTTTTGTGACATTTTGGGGCTGAAAGAGAAATTTTCTGAAAATTCATATTTTTTGTAGGAAAATTTCTCAAAAATTCAGATAAAAAAAATTCAAAATGATACAAATTTATTTATTTAAAAATCAATATCAATGCGCTCACATCATTCACCTCTCACCATGTCCATGAACCTTACAATTCCATTTTATTTTTGAAGTGAAAGTGGAAAGATAAAAAGCAGAAGCAGCGGGATATTTCAGAGGCAAATTGCCTGTGTGAAGTACGGCGGTCCAACTTTGAATTTCGAGCTGAAACTTGGCATGTTTAAAGACACTTTTGCGACACTTTTCGACAGCAATTTAGTTTTTTTCGACACCCCTTAGTTTTCGAGATATCGAAGGGTCAATTTTTGGGGAAAAGCCCGCCGTACTTCACGTTTTCTGGCGGTCTTTTTTCTAAATCACAATTTTATTGGCAATGTTACACATCATTTTTACAGTATTTTTTGCGACATGAATGAATATTTTCAAAATAATGGATTAAAATTGAACTTTTCAAAGACCAAATTCATGATTTTAAGAAATAACGATCTCGTGGAACTTCCATCAGAAATTACCGTCAATAGTATCAAGATTGATCGAGTTGCATCACATAAATTCCTGGGAACTTTGGTCGATGAAAAATTTAATTTTAAAGAACATTGTCAATTGGTAATTGAAAAGCTGACTCAATCATGCAGAGCACTATCAATCATACGATATCACTTACCCAGAGAATTATTGATTCAATTTTATCATGCTCATTTTATGTCACATCTATACTACTGTTCGTTCCTTTACATCAAGTTCACAAAAACAGATATCTTGAGAATCCAGAGACTTCAGAATCGATGTATCAAAATAATATTTAGTCTTGATTCATGTCACCCGACTGTTGACTTGTTTACGTCCTTTGATCATAAATCGCTACCCATTATCGGAATAATCTATGCTGCCTTAATCATTAACGTCAAAAAGTCACTTTTACTTAATATGGATGAGCTATTAGATTTTGAAACTTACAGCAACAACAGAAGATCTTCTGGTAACATTATTCCAAACCACTTTTCGAGGAAAAGACACATTGGAACAGACATCAGCTATCTTGGTCCTATATTGTTCAATCAGCTGCCAAAGGAGCTGAAAGAAATGAAAAATTTAAATAAATTTAAAGTGAAAGTAAAAAGTTACCTATTGGAAAAAATCGACCTGTTAATGGCTCCTGAACAACTTAAAACGCATCGAATTGCCTAAATGTCATCAGATTGTCCTGTTTAGAGCTGCAACTTCTTCATTTTCACTAATATTTCACTTAAATCATGATTTACTCAACTTGTTTATATTTATAAAAATTTTAGTACTATTTTTAGAACAACAAAAAAAATTCAAATTTTAAAAATTCGTTATACAATTCAAATAATTTCTGACCGTTACTTCAATCGACAAACAAATATTTTGTACGATTTATCATACTCTATTCTAAACTTTAATATTGAATCTTATAAGTTTATACTATTGTCAATTTAACCAACTGCCCTGCAGTGCCTTCCTTGAAGTGCTGTTTTAATTTTATATTAGTTCATATCATATTAAATATAAACTGGAAAGGCTAATAAATATACATACATACATACATACACTTTTCGACACGAAAACCGTTTTTGGATCCGACTATCTGTTGCTGAGTTATGGCTTGTCAAAGTTTCGTATACTTGAGTAATTACCCACAAAACCCAACTTTCGCTATTTCTGAATATATACTACAAAATTTATATCAAAACACATCGCCTTTTCGTGAGTAATTCAAATCTGCAAAAACCTTTACAATCCGACAAACTGTCGTTGAATTATGTCCATTTAAGTGACCAGCCAGGTACACAAAGTTCATTTAGAAGAATTTTTAACGACACTTTACGACCCAACGACTGCGGACAAGAACTAATTTTCGATATTCCGGATCTAATTTTCGGAATAAATTTTGAACTAATATTGACCGTTATTTTTATCTCTCTTTTAAGTGAATTTATTTGTAATTTTAGGAGCTTATTTTATTATTCATTAATATATTAGTATATATTTTGATACTTTTAATCATATTACACCAGTTTTTGTTGAGTTTTTGTAAAAAATTGTTCATTACCTTTCGAATATTTTTGTAAACAAACACATTTGTTTACATTGATTGAAGAAAATAAAATTTATCAAAAAATGTTTAAATTTTGGCTTAACTAAAATTATAAATGTTGATTAAGCTCATTTATAATCAAATTAAGTGTCTAAAATTAATAACGTCATGTAATTAAACTTTGAAATGTTCATTTTAGCAAAAATTTATTTAATAGAAATTTCGAAAATTTTAAATTCATCCGAAAAAAAGTGCGGGAATTTTTTAAATTATTCGAAACCAACTTATGTTTAGTCTCTTCGCAGTTGTTGGTTTACGACAAAAATTTATTTCAACTCTTAATATAACTTTTCTATTGTAGTTTTTTTTTTGTAATACTACAATTTTTGTGAACCTATTGCCTCTTAAATGGCCATAACTCAACGACAACTTGTCGGATTGAAAAGATCTTTGCAGATTTGGATTAGTCAGACAAAACTACAATAGAAAAGTTATATTAAGAGTTGAAATAAATTTTTGTCGTAAAGTGTCGTTAAAAATTCTTCTAAATGAACTTTGTGTACCTGGCTGGTCACTTAAATGGCCATAACTCAACGACAATTTGTCGGATTGAAAAGATCCTTGCAGATTTGGATTAGTCAGACAAAACTACAATAGAAAAGTTATATTAAGAGTTGAAATAAATTTTTGTCGTAAAGTGTCGTTAAAAATTCTTCTAAATGAACTTTGTGTACCTGGCTGGTCACTTAAATGGACATAATTCAACGACAGTTTGTCGGATTGTAAAGGTTTTTGCAGATTTGAATTACTCACGAAAAGGCGATGTGTTTTGATATAAATTTTGTAGTATATATTCAGAAATAGCGAAAGTTGGGTTTTGTGGGTAATTACTCAAGTATACGAAACTTTGACAAGCCATAACTCAGCAACAGATAGTCGGATCCAAAAACGGTTTTCGTGTCGAAAAGTGTCGCAAAAAATACTGTAAAAATGATGTGTAACATTGCCAATAAAATTGTGATTTAGAAAAAAGACCGCCAGAAAACGTGAAGTACGGCGGGCTTTTCCCCAAAAATTGACCCTTCGATATCTCGAAAACTAAGGGGTGTCGAAAAAAACTAAATTGCTGTCGAAAAGTGTCGCAAAAGTGTCTTTAAACATGCCAAGTTTCAGCTCGAAATTCAAAGTTGGACCGCCGTACTTCACACAGGCAGGCAAATTATAGTTTTTTTTCTCTTCCCTTTAATTCTTTTCTATCGTCCGCTTCCACTTCGTGCAACGCCAAACTCAATTAGCACTATGAAATTCTCTTTCCATCGTTCCACATAAAGCTCTGAAAATTAAACTTTTTTTTCCATTTCTCGTTTTTAATTATTGTGTAAAATTTTATATTTAATATGGCGCGGTGAAAAAATAATTAATAAAGTATTATTTTGTGTATGGTGAATGGAAAGATGCTCGAAATATTAAGCATCAGATTTGTGTTCTATTGGAAACTGTAGACAGACACTTTATTGTGCAATATTTTAAAATTCAAAGAGAGAAGTTTTTTTTTCACTCATAAAGTAATTGTGCTAAAATGTGAATAATAATCTAGAAAATTAACAACTGGATATAAACTAGTAATACGAATGTTTAATTATTTGCATTTATAATTTGATAGAGTAAGAGAACTTTTTATGCAAAAAAAAAAATTGTATCTTCAGACTTTTTTATAATAAAAAAATTATTCATGTGCTTGAGTACAAAAAAACGTGTTTATAAATTATGTCATTGGCAACTGTCTAGACATGAAATTAAAAATCTACAGCCATAATCAATTTTGAGCATTCACCAATTGTATGCATTTCTGAAAATTTTTAGAAAAGAGCACAAATTTATATGCATGCAGATTGAATAAAAACGACCATTGTTACTAACATTGTAATTACAAATTATCTGTGAAATGTAAAATTATATTGTCTGCATTTGAAACCACAACATAGCTTAGAATAATATGTCTTCCTGACCACAAAGCTATTGTAAATTTCAAGTGAAATGATTTCATTAGACTTACATGAATTGAAATGTTCATGCTCAATTTCCCCAATTAAATTTTCAAAATGAATAAAATCAAGAATTCTAGGAATCTTCTGTCTCAATTTAAATGATAATATAAGGAGCCGTTCACTTATGACGTCCATCAAACAATTAGATTTTTAGACCCCTCTTAAAATTTAAAGTTCCTTTAGTTCTTATAAAAAAAACTTGAAACATTCTTCAAGCATTGAGTAATAAAAATTACATTGAATACCTGAATCAATAATTTGAAGTACTTTACACAACATGCAGTAAATAAAAAAATACATAAGTGTGAAATCAACAATCAATCTGCTACTGCTTATTGTGATTGTTTTTATTATCCAGTTTATAGTTTGAAATTTATGGATTCAACTATCTTATCGGATTTAGATGTAATAAAAATTTTGATTGTGTAATTGTGGATTTTAGGTGACTTATCTTGGTTATAAATTGTGTTTTGTTGTTAATACTTGAACACGAGATTGGATTTTTTATGAGAATTTAAGATTTTTAGTTTATTAGGTTTTGAGTTATGGAAAATATGTTCGTGGGTGCACAATTATGAAAAAATATTTGTATATTAGAAATTTTCTTAAATAAAATATCGCTCTCAATTTCTCAATAATTTCCATCATTCTTAATCCTCAATTCACATAAAATCATCATTGTTAATAGACGCTAATGTGATAAAAAATTAAAAAATCCTACGACAAAATGAACTTACCGTGTGATCATAAGTCAATTAATAGATTGAGAAAAACAAAATTTATCGCTTGAGAAAATTTTCACCAAAAACAAATCCAATTAAATTGATCTTTTGCTAATAGCAACCAAACGAAAAAAAAAAGATGAGAGAGGAAAAAAAATCTCTGACGCTAAGCAAAATCAAGCAAAAAATAATAATTTCTTTCTGCTTGATAGAACAGACATTGTGCTGTGGAGAACACAATAATATCGAATGATAATAATGAATGGAAGAAAAAGATTAATGATAAACCAATTAAAACTGTCGACCCTCTCGCTTGTTTTGGGAGAAAAATTGGAGAATGAAAAAAGAATGCTGAGTTGTTGAAAGAAACTAATTTTATTTTTGGAATGCGCATTTTTTCTTAAAAAATTTATTAATTTTATTGTAGTTAAAAATTTTAATTTTTAAAAATTCAAAAAAATTTAATTTTTTAATAGTAAAAAATGAAATTAATTTTGAAACATTAACTACATGAAAAAAAACTTAACAAATGACTTTCCCTTAAAAATTCCATAAAATCAAACTTCCATCAAAAGAAAATTCACATAACCTCAAAACTACCACAAATTCCATCATTTTATGCCTCCACCAAAGTGATTAAGAACACAAAAGAGCCATTCATAAAAAAAGTGCTAAAAATATTTATAGCAAAATAATTATATGAGCTCAGGTCTCTCATCCTTCCTCGTTCACTTTATCATTATTGCTTACATCTTTTTCTGCTTTATTATTGCTTTTAATCTTTTCGATAGTATAAGAATAACAATAACAGAAGCATGAACAAAAGTATTATGAGGATGGAAGAGATAATCAAAAAAGAAAAGAAAAAAAAACCATAATCTGAAATTTGTTCATAAAAGTAGCAGAAAAAAAAATAATTAGTATGCACAACCATGAATTCGATAATGTTGTGTTAAAGAGTGTGGTATGTGCTCATATGTGAAATTGAAAAGCATACCTAAAGGTACAGATAGGAAGGAACAAACAACAAACCGGAAAAAAACACAAGGAATAAAATAAAATTTTGTTGATGAAATATTAATAATGTCTCGTACATTATAGAATATGTGCATGTGCGGTTTTTAAGAGAATTATCTTGATAAACATGAAAGACCAAAAAATGTGGCTGTGTCAATCAATTTTTTTTTTCTCAGTTCAGCACCTTCAATATTTGCATTTAATTTATTTTTTGTGATAGTTTAGTTTTTATGAAATAAATGAAATTTTCTATCCCATGTCACGTCACTTTAATTATCATTAATCGCTTGTGATGCGAAGTTTTTCTTTTAGATGATTTAATGGGTGTAATATTGAAAGTTTGGTACGTACAGGATATAAATTTTATTGGAAGCTTTAATCTTTGGGGATTATTAATATTTCATGTTAAAAAATATTCAAAGTCCTCGTGTTGTTATTCAAGGGATTTAAGCGCATTTTTGTCGCAGCGATCAGTAATCGATTAAATAGAAACTGCCTTTAATAACAAAATCCCTTTATTCTTCTTTTATCATCAAAAAACCCTGCAAAAAAATACAACTTTTATTTTAAAAAAACTTTACAATAGTATCAAAAACTATTAAATCCCGTCTTTCAAGCATGCTCTATGCATAAAAAGTCTGTTTGATAAAAACAAAACCTTTCAAAAAGAAAGGAAAAAATTTTGACCAAAAATAAAGGTCAAAAAATTTTTAAATTCCAACGGTAAAAAAAATTCAAATTTTTATCGGGGGATTTTCAACAATTTTTTTCCTTATATAATGTTAAATCGTTGATTACAGGAATAGTAGATCGTTTAACGATTTTTTAATAAGCGATGCCAGAATAACTCGATAGTAGAAAGATAATTCATCATAGCAGAACTCTTAACTATGTCTGGTTTCTGAGATCTCAGAGCTCATCCAGCCAGCCAGCCAGCCGAACAAAGTGAAACTATAAGCGTCATTTTTTGCAAAAATGCGCTAAAAATGAATAATAAGATGATGTGTAAGTTAAAAGAAAATTAGGCTCCAGTTGGGTTATGAAAAGTAGTCTAATACAGGGGTGGAGCCAGGGAGGAGGTTTGGGTTTTAAAACCCCCCTATTTTCGTGAAGTTTACACTAGATATTATTGGACTTTTTCAGATCCGAACCAAAAAAAAATCATCGAAAAGTAGCAAAACCCTCAAAAATTTCCTGACTGCGCCTCTCGAGTACCACAGCTCAATAGGAAGAAAATCTTCCCCATGACTTAGCTATATTAATTTATAGATTTTTGTAATATTTAAATGTCAAGCCAAAGATTGACTATTCTGATTTTAGTATGGAATCAAAAATCTATCATTAACATTTTTCTTATTTTTGTTTAATGATTTAGGTAAGTTTTAAAATATTAACAAATTTCATTCAAAAAAATATTTTAGAAAAATTAAAATTTTCAGTAAATGTCTTAACATATTAACTATGTCTTATTTTGAAATGGCTTAACAAATTATCATAATTAATTCTCAAATTTTAACAATTAATTTCTAAAATAACTTTTTAAAAGAAACAGCAAAGATTTGCTGCAGCTGTTTTTCAACTCTAATTCATCGATTTAATTTCACATTCAAATTTTTTTCACGAAAAAGGCAACAAGAAATTCAAAATCAACCAAAAATCTCATTATTTTCACGAAAAATCTTCCCAACACAGACCGTCATTTTCAACAAAATTTTAATCACTGTATCTTTATTTTCTTATTCTTTAAAACCACAACAGATACAAATTAAAGGAAAGAAAGTGAAAAACTTTTTCAATCCACTCGGTTTTCAGTCGGGAAAAATAATAAACTTTTCATTCTACATACAAAAAGAAACTTTTGATGTTTTCATGATCTAAAATTAAATTTTAATTTCAAAAAATATTTTCATTTTCTCCTTTCTTGTACGCTTAATGAGAACAATTTTAATTTCTCTCAGTTTGCCAGTTCATTGAAAATGAAACATTTGTTTAAATAAAAAAATTTGTAATTTTGACAAAATTGAGTTGTTATGCATTAGATTTGTCTTGTGTATATTGAGGATATTATTGAGGTTTGATGAAGGTTTCATGTTTTAATTTAAAGTAGAGAAAGATCTTTATTAGTATGAATTTTACCCAAATGGAAATTTATTTACTTATTTATGAGTCATATTATTTTGTTTTGTGTATTTTAATAAAGTAAGATGAAACTAGATTGAAATAGATAGGGGTTGAGGGTCAGAAATTTTGAGGATTTTTATTAAAAATTTTGTTTGACATTTATTCTTGGATTTGGTTTTAAAAATTTTCTTAATTCAAATATTTTTATGAGTATTTTAAAAACTCATATTTTTAATTTAAAAAAAAAATTCTTGAAATAAAATTTAATTATTTTGGAAAAATTATTTTAAAAAAAATATTCCTAAAAACTCATAAATTTTCCTAAAAATTTTGTTTTTTAAAAAAAATTTATTCCTAAAAAATTTTTTAAAAAAATTAAAAATTAAATTACAAATAAATTTATTGCGTCAAAACCGCTCTTAATCCTCTCAAGTTCAAGATCATCTCAACTTGAACGCTTCCGAATTAATTCCAAAGAGACACATTCACATCTATTTGTTTTAAGAATTAAAATGTTAGCATATAAGCATCTGAGAGTAAAAAGTTTTCAGGAAATTATATTATAAATGAAAATTGAATTTAATCTCCTCCCAATTCATATATGAACAAATTTGTAAAGTCATTGAAACATATTTCCACATGAAAATTTCTCATTTCAATTTTCTTTATATTTCAATAATCTAAATGTAAAGCTGAACTGCTCATAAATCAATATTGTACAATGTCATTTAACTATTCAGAGCATGTTGTAAGTAAATCCTTTATAATTCCAAATTAAAATACTCGTGTGCATTTACATTATTATATACAGTATGAATTATCATTGATGAAAAGCTCAATTCAATTAAATGCGTGCAAATATACACTTTCAGCTGCCTATAATGTATATCAATGCATAAATTACTTGTCATAAAATGTATCAATTTATGATTACTAAGGTACTTGATGTTGGGATTGGTTGGGGGTCTCATTTTTGAATTTTTAATAAAAAATTATTTAAATTTTTATTTTTTGGAAATTTAATCGAAAATTTCAATTTCTTAAAAATAAAATTTGAGATTTTAATTTTTTTTAATCATACTTCCTATTAAGCATAAATTTTTTGAATCCTCAACATCTCAAAATTTTCTTCTCAACACAAACAAAAATTCTCAAAACTATACAAAAACCCAATCAATAATTTATTAAGCATCCAACTTTTGCTAACTTTATAAATTGCATAACAGTAAATTTTGTGCGTTAAACCTTAAATGATAATCGACATGACAAACAGAAAGAGGAAGTTTTTAAATAAACTAGTGAGAGCCTAGTACTTTTTATTTAGAAATGTTTATTACATAAACAACAAGTGAACATAACATTCAAAACAAGGTGAACATGTTCAGATGTAAAACGGTAAAGATCAAGATCAATGACAAGCTTTGGATGTGAGTTATGCAATTGATATTGTAGCTAAATAAATTAAAATTTATTGCATGGGTGAGGAGACTTAGTTGCTAATTTAATGAGCGGATAATAGACATAAATTGTTGTTAATTTTTTTAATTAATTTGAAAGATTGAAAGACTTTTCAAAGGCTTGAAAACTAGGTTGAATTGTACTTAAATATTCTATTTTTTCTTTTAACTTGAATTTTTAACAATATTTTTGTAAATTATAAACAGTTACAGCTGGTCCTCGATTTGAACAGTTTCGATTTACATAACCAAAAATTTCCCATACAAAAATTCAAATTTTTATTTTTAACGGTAATTTTTTATATGTTTCAATATTATGACAATGTTGGAACAAAACAACTGTTCAAGTCGAGAACCCCCTGTAAAATTTTTTTAAAAATTTGTTAAATGAAAAATTTATCAAAATTATGTTCAATTTCAAAACAATCGTCAATTAACATCCCATTAGCTTTCTACCTTCAATTTTTTTCCACAACACGAACATAACAATAGAAGCATAAAAAAACTTTTTTTCTTCAATATGAATAAAAATATGACAGATAATGCCTTTAAATGGCCATTTATTCAATAATTTGCATAAATTTCAATTGAATAGCAACAGCACTTGAAAAAATAGCATTTGATGGGAATTTCCGATTTAATTCGTTTTTGTTTCAGAATTATCATTTTATTTTAATGAAATAAATGCCCGAAAAGCATTTTTCAGTTTATAGAACAAGCGATAAAAAATACAAAGCAGATAAAGGAATTAATATTATCTGAATTGAGGAATAACAAAAGGAAATTGATCTGAATGGAAACAAAAAAAATTGTCAATTTGAAATGGCAGAAAGGAAAATTGCTGAAACAGCAGCAAAAAGCTCGTTTAAAGTGCATCAAAAGATAAACAAATGTACAGTGTCGTTCATACTGCGACAAAAATGTTTACTTGTTGTTGTTGTTGTTCCGCATGCAAGGTCGCTCTCTTTTTACTTCATTTTCGTAGCTCTGCATTCATATACATTTACGACTACAACTCCGCTGTGCAATTGCAAGTTTGTTAACCTCTACATACTTAATGCTCTTACATTTATTATATTGAACTAAAGTTGACGTCCGTCAAGTATGACGGGAAGTGCGAACTTATAGAAAATGGGTGATTAGCGAGAGGCATGAATGCATCGTAAATTATATAAAAAAATGTAAGTTGTAAGGTGACTTAATAGAGTTGATAATTATGAATATATGGGTTATGAGTTATTATGTGGAATATTAATTGAACATGTTTATACTGCAAATGTAGGTTGCATTTAATTTTTTAAAAACTAATTTGAGTTTTTAATATTTAAAATTTTTGATATTTTTTTTATTTTTCAAAATTTTAAATTTACAGGGGATCCTCAATTTGAACAGATTCAATTTGAATTGTTTCGATTTGAATAACCAAAACTATTCCATACAAAAATTCAAATTTTCATTTTTAACGGTTATTTTCCACACGTTTCGATTTGAATAAAATCGATTTGATTAGAAAAATTTTGGATCATAACTACTCTTCAAATCGAGGATCCCTCTATATTGTTTTAAAAATATAAGAATTGTAAAAAATTTAAAAAGTCTAAAAGGATTAAAAACTGTTGAAAAAAGCTAAAATGACAATAATTTTGAGTTTGTTTCTTTTAGAAAAAATTCCAAAGCTAATAGCAAAAATGCTCCCTAAATTTAATTTAATAAGAAAATTCATTTCAGAATAAAAACTTTTTTCTAACTTCACTTCCACAAATCAAACCTATAAAACCACACAAAGACATCCAAACAAACAAAATTATATTCACAACAAAACTGTGTGCAATTTAATGAAACTTCTCTTTCTGCTTCCATTCACACTTATTCCTGATGATGAACAAAAAAAGTTTAATTAATTTAAAAGTACATTTTAGAGATAAAAAATAGCTTTCATCTCCAGACACTTTTTTTGTAGCACTTTTAAAAACCATTGTTGTGTAAATACGACAAACACTTGAATTATCAACCTTCACAACTCTGAGCATTCACGTACTTGACGATTTACTTTCTTATTCTAGAAAATGCCACTTTCAAGATCTTTTCATTCTTCTTTTTGTTCGATTTTATTTTTATTTTTTTGATGGGGGGTCGAATGAATGGATGATAATGACAAAAGTGGCTATTTAAGGACCATTTTAAACTACATTATTTTCATTTGTAGTACAATTTTATAAAGAGGGGTTCTAAAATCTTAAAAAATACTCTAAACTGACATTTTTGTAAATATTTGGTTTGTTAGGAAATTTTCATTTGTGTCACTATTTTGGGGTTCTCAGATGATGACATAGCAAACAGGAGTGTAGCCAGAAATTTTTTGAGAAGGGGGAGGGACTGAATTTTTTTGCATGAAACTAAAAATTTTGGGGGGTTTGGGATTTTTTCCCAAAAAAATCTTAGCAAATTGGGGGGGGGGGGGTTTAAAACCCCCAAACCTCCATTCATTAAGCCAAAGTTTCAGAATTCAAAATTTTCACACATACCCCAGATATTAATTTTTTGACAGATACTGGGGGGCCTCGATTTGAGTAATTGTTTGGTTCCGGAAAAAATCTACTCAAATCGAATTTAATCAAATCGAAACGTATGGAAAATAAAAGATAATTTGAATTTTTGTATGGGGACACTTTAGTTACTCAAATCGAATCTATTCAAATCGAGTCAACTCAAATCGAGGTCTCCCAGTACACACTATGCGTGGAAGTTAATAATGAAAGATAGTGCAGAACAAACTTTCTAAAAGAGACAAGAGACATCAAAAGCAAAACAACTCAATGCAGTATTCTTAAAGCCAACATCTTTCTCATTCTTATTATTCATATAAAATTCCATGACAACTTTTTGACTTACGATCAATAATTTCAATGTCATTGACAAAAGCCTTAAATGATACCACACACATAAATGTGTTGCGCATAATTAATTATTTTATACATTAATTGATATTCTTAACATACCAGAAACACGATAGCTGCAGATACGTATGTGAATTTTATGAAAATATAAAACAACAAAAAGACGAAAAAGAAAGAAACATGAACGAGAGAAGATTTATAAGAAATTCGCTTCTACTCGTACAGTCATGCTTCAATGGAACGAAAATGTCTTATTTAACGTGCCATTTGATCCTTACTGTTTCTTTTACATTCCACTAATTTTACTTTTTTTTCTTCTCTACCTTTTTGTTTTGCTCTCGTTTATGCTTCATGCTGCTTACAAAGCTTTATTTCATCTTTATTTAAAATTTTAGTCGTGTATGCTTGAAGGGTTGGCAGAAATATTTGTTCAGTTTGGTGATTTAAGGAAAAAGGTGGTATAGAGTGGGATTTGGGGTGGTTGTGATACAATACAGAGCATTTTGGATTTTGAAATGATGTTTTTTTAAAACTTAATTTTTTCCAATGTGGAAAAAAATTTGTAGACAAAAATTGTTGAGAGGTTGTTCATAAATGACGTCCAAGGGGGCGGGGTTGAGGTCGAGAACAATAGAATTTCTTAGAATTCTATTGTTATTTTTTGAAAAATGACCGTTAATTTCGGACGTCATTTTTGAACGACCCCTGAGCATTTCATGATTTAAAGCTCAAATCTTGATAAATTTATTTTCAGGCTGATTTTTATGGTTGATTGAAAATTTTTCTGCATTTATCATAAAATTTATTATCTATTAAATTATAATTGGTAATTGAGTTCTAGCACTTATCACTCAGAACCTTTAAAATTCCCTAAAACACACTCAAATAATCTACAAATATAAATATGGCTTTCAAATCTTCTTTTTCCAGTTCAAAGCTTCACTTAAATATGCTAATTTAACACTAAAATTTACATAAATATTTCTGAAATATTATTTGCCATTTCTATTATCTTTAAAATTCTATTTTCTTCTTATCATCAAAACTCATTGAGTGGAAAAAATAGAACGAAAAATTTTCCATTTGAGGAAATAAAATTTAAAATCCATTGAGTTAAAATTTCTTCTACCTTTTCGATGATGATTTGTGAACAATTTTGAGTCAGATCAGATAAAATTTATTTTCTGATAAATGTAAATTTGTGTTTGATTACATTGCATTTATCGAGATTGAAATGTGCAATTTGGATTATTTTTAATGGAGTAAATTCAGTAATTACAGAATTAACCAAAAATTCACAAATTTAAGGTCAAACTTAACGTTCTGCCTGCAAAAATATCAGTTAATTACGTATGGCCATTATTTCATTTTCATAGAGCAATTTTATATGATGAGAGCCTAATTGAATTGATCATAATTACGGTAATGTGCCTCAGAAATGTTCGAAAGCAAAGGCATCCATTGCATGTTATTAAGCTCATTTGTGGTTTAATTAGTATATTTTCAACTTTATTTTCATCATTATTTGCTTATTGATTTTATTGAAGTCTATAGATTTTTTTTTTTCATTTAATTCTTTAATTTAAAAAAGCTTAAATATATTAAAAATTAAAGCTCTTAAAAAAATTTTAAAGTTGAATGAAAAATTCCCACGAATAAAAGCTTCAAAACCTTTAATCATCTCAATCCAAAATTCTGAATAAGAAACCAGCATAATTATCAATAAAAGTAGTACTTTATCGCAAAAATAATTTCTTAATCTCAACTTGAAATTGACAACAACAGCAAACTTTATAAGCAAGTAGGATGTAATGTTTCGTGACAAAAATTATTAACCCTACCGTGCCATCCAATTTAGAAAGAAAGATCTATTCATACACGTATATCTATTATAGACTTCCTTATAATATCAGCACAAGAAAGAGAGAGAGGAAAGCAAAAATTTACATTCTCACCAGATGTAATAAGATTAAAAAAAATAATCAACAATTTACATTCTAAATGAGTTTCAGTTAGGAAAGACGAAGAAGCGAGAGGATGAATGAAAGGAATAAGGAGGGGGCGTTGTTAGGAAATGATGTCTAATGTAATAGCTTTTTTTTTAAAAAAAATTTGAGTTGAACTTTATTTTTAAAATTGAGGGGGAGGGGAGTAAGCTAAAAATTACTCATCAAGCATAGAAAATGTTTATTAAAAATTAATAAAAATTAATTTTAGTAAAAATTTCGTCCTTATTACGTCCATTTAAGTTCAGCATTTAAATATTTTCGATTTACAGTTAGTTCCAAAATATAACGCATTGAAGGTCTTTGATATTTTACTTCACAGACACTAGAAAATGTAGAGCAACAAATTCATCGATTTTTTTTTCAAAATTATGCGCCTAAAATAGGCTTTTATTTATTGCTAAAATAATGACAATAATTCAAAATTTTGTTATTAAATTTTAACTTATTATAAATTTATTAAAGATAAGGATCCAAAAAGTTTATTTTCTAAATTTTGAAATAGTTTAATAGGAAAATTAAGTTCAGAATAAAATTTCACACCAATAATTCTTAATAACCATCACTAACAAACAACTCCCAAAAATTTTCAAGAGTATACAAAGAAAAGACGGTAATGCCTACAAAAAAAGGAGGCAAAAAAGGAAATTTTTGGGATTAAAACAATTTCCATGCAGAAGGAAAGAAAAGTTTAGCTTAAAAAAAAAAATTCCCGCAGATTTTTCGAAGCAAGAAAATTCTTTAAGAGAAAGAAGTGAACTAAATACACTCATTATTGTGGCAAATAAGAAGAGGAATATTTTCGATTATAAATTATGTTGGATGGAAAATGAACAAACTTTTTTCCCTCTCAAAAAACATTCTTTTTATACTTTATCAATTTTTTTTTTCTGAGGGAAAAATTATTATTATTGAATAAGAAGGCACAAAGAATTTTTCATCAAATTGGGTTGTAGATTATAAGTAGACAATGTTTTGCTGTAGGAAAGTTTAAGAATGAGAACTTTTTTTGTTAGTTTTTCTTATGTAAAAAAAGAAAATTTTGAAAAATTTTTGGGATGGTTGGATTTGCTGTGGTTAAAGACCTTTTTGAAATTCTAAAAATTTTTTTATCTTGATGATTCAATTTATGGGAAATTAATAAGTTTTTAGGTATGAATTTATAGTATGAGTATGAAATTTTAATTATAGAGCAAAAAAAATGAGAAATATTGTATGACTCATTCAGTGTGAGGTTTGAGGTATGTCGGACTTAAATAGAGACAGTAAAAAAATTTCATAACTTTATAAGAAATCAGAATGAAAGCTGCAAACCCCACGAAACAAAAAAAACATCCGCATTGACGCTTTCCAAGCAAATAACTTTATTACTCCCTTCTCTCCATCCACTCCCCCCCATAAAAAAGGAAGCAAAAAGTAAAAGAAAAAAGCATCCAAAGTAGCATAAAATTCTATTACAAAAATCACGTTCTAGAGAATGCAATTTGCGCACCAGAAACGTTTTTTTGTGTATTGTAAGAGAAACGTGCTTTATTGCATGTTGCAAGTTAAATTCAGTTGTTAAAATCTTAAATTGCAAAATAAATATTCGAAGTGGAAAAAAATGCACGATGTGCTGATGTTGTCAGGCAATTCACATATATTTTGCAGTGATTATGTGCAGGGTTGTTGGATGGGATCTTTTTGGAGAAGATTTTTGAGTCATTCAAGAGCATGATTGAGAATTTTTAAAAAAATTTTTGAAATTTTTTATTTTTAAATTAAAATTTTCCATTTTGACCCCCAAAACCCCCTCAAATGTATCTCAAAAACTTTTTACAAATCCATTATTCCACACGAGTCTGCATTTTTCTAGCGTACAAGTTTTGCTAATTGACGATTGTAGACATAATAAATTAATCAACCTTATAATGTTCATGTTCATGCTCATACATATTCGTGATTTGTTATGATGCTTTTTTTTTGCATAAATCAAATTATACATTTATTATTTAACTAGTCAGGCTCATCATTATATCAGTTAATGCAGATAAGTGTTGCAATTTTATAAACTCAGCTGCTAACAAGTCATTCAATTTGTCACCTTGTCCATAAATTGTCTGATTATATTGTCATTAATTAATTCAATTAATAGGATTTTATTTGAGATTGAATTATGGGTAATTATTATGGAAAAGTTGTTAGGAATTGATTATTTTTACAGATTAAAATGCGTCTCATATTTCCAATTAATTTACTGCCATGACACTTTATTTACTTTTTGAATTATTTATGTAGATAATTTGTGTTAATTGTATAATTAATTGAGTTGCATTTGTTGAGTTTTTTTTAAAAATGTTTATTTTAATTCAGTTGCAATTTGAATAAAATTGTTAAATTTTTTTAAAAAAATTAATTTTTTATAATTTATTTTTTAAAATTTTTAAAAATTTTTAAAAACTTCAAAATCTCAAAAATCTCTTCACTAAAAGTCAACAAATTCAATTTTTCAGTTCAAATTAAAAAACTCAATCAGCTCTCAATTCAATTTAAATTCCATTAAATTTTTCATTTACAAAAGCACCAAAGTCATCCAACAACAACAATAATAATAATAATAAAAAAAACTTGATGACTTTTCAATTTTATTTAATTTATTTCTCATCCAGAATAACATTATCATTCAAGTTAAAAGAGCCTGCAGCACGATCTGGAAATTGAAATTCAATAACTGTTCAATAATATTGTTCCGACTGTATCAGCTATAAATTATTTTACATTTAATTAATTTGAATAATTTGATGCTGTACAATAAATTGATATTTTAACATCTCCATTTGCGTGATAATTAATTATTTATTGTGAATAAAAAATAAAGTTAATGAGGACAAAAAAAAAAGGATTGTGATTTAATTAGAAATTGAATAATTAACTCTATAGTATTGGCTGGGTGCTAAATTATTCAATTCTTAGGAATTCAAGTTCATCAATTTTTCTTACAAGTTCTTAAAAGATTAAAAATTTTAAAGACTCTCCTTTTTGAAATTTTAAAAAATAATAATTTTTTTTAAATTTAATTTTTCTTATTTTTATTCAAAAATTTAATTTAAATTAACGGCTTATAACATTTTCAATTTATAATAAACTATCAAAAAAATAAAATTTCAACAGCTTGCAAGCAAACAAAACTAACATCCATCATTCTTCATTCCATCATCAGTTCAAAAAAAAATTTAATTACTCAAATTAAACTATTTAAAACTTAAAAAAAAAAATTAAAATAAATTTTCCATTCTCCATAAACTGTTATACACAGCATGTCAGAATATGAGACACTCGAAAAAGCACTTGGGTAATAAATTATCATCTAGGGCAATTTTATTCATTTGAACTGATATAAAATGACTTTACATTGATTAATTATATTCTAAAGTGTGTCATCGGTAAAGTATTTAATTTCATTCATGGGCTGTTGAATAATGACAGTAGCCATTGAGTTTGAGTATTTTTTTCCCTCTCCAGACATCGTCGAGTAGTTTTCTTTGATAAAATGATGCCGCTATTGTCCTTTTTTTAGCCATGTGTCTAGAGTATTGACGTAATTACTTATAAAGTTTATGAAAAGTGCTCCCTACTGACTCGTTCATTTACTGGAGCAGTGATTGAAAAGAAATGGGAAAAGTTTTGATTTAATGTGGATGAGATTGTGTATGATGAGTTAATGGGATATTTGGGTTTAATTTTTGGATAGTATGGGCAAATGTTGAGAGTTTTTAAATGGATTAAGAGAGATTTAAATAAATTATGAGATTTTTGATATAATTTTATCCAACTTAACATTTTTGTTGGCGATTTAATATTTTATCAAATTTCTTTAATTTTTAAATAAAATTTAAATTCTTTTTTTAAAATTTTTATAAGCTTCTAAGCCAACTTAATACACTTAATACAATTTAATTTCTTAAAGCTGTATTATGGCATTAAAATGTATAAAAATAGAATTCCTTCCAAATTATCACATCCAATATTCAACAAAACATCTGCAATAACCTATTAGGGGTCCTTCACTTAAGATCCAATTTTTAGAAGGGGGGAGGAGGTCTGAGGCTGTGTGACAGTTTTAAACAATAAAATTATTTTTTATGAAAATTTTGTGACACGGGGTGGGGGTCAAAAAATCCAAAATTTTGATGGACGTCATAAGTGAACAGCCCCTAGTAAATTTCCTTGATAATATCATTTTACTTCCACATTACCATCACCTACTCCAAATGTAATCGTAATATCGAATGACTCACCTTACCTTGATCCATATAATTACATGAATCTCAAAGCATGTACAAAAATCTGATCCATAACCGACATGAAAGTTGATGATAGTCACGTGCAAACATCACCTTACAATAACCTCATAATTATTTTGGTCTAATGAATGCTTACAAGTGGTAAAAGAAATAAGTCGAGAGAATGTAAAAAGTTTGCTGTTTTGGCACAAATGATTCTCGAAAATTACGATGATATTGAATGACATGGAAAGGAAGAAGCTGTGTATGATGTCATTTATCGCTCACTCAATTTTCATCATCGCACACCAAAGGAAAAAAAAATCAAAAGAAGAAGAAAAAGTCGCACATGAAGATATCAATTTTAATAAATGTCATCAAGCGTAACAAATGTTCATAAAGATTCTGTGTCTTCCTTTTAAATTGAAGTGAAATTTTCTTCTTCTTGTATCATTTATTATATCTTTCATGCTCTACTTAAGTGAATGAACCATGATAGAGAAGTGTCGATGATTAAGCAATTTTGATCAGCTGGCAATGCTTCGAATCAAGAGACGAGATATTTCGTGCTATCTTTATCAAGTCTTATCAAATTGTGATTTATTGCACTCAAAATAAAAGAAAAAAAAATGAGAAAATATTTTGATAGTGATGTGTAATATGTGTCAGGCACTTGACTTCCTCGACGGCATTTTTGTCGACGTGCAATGAGGCAATATCAATGTTGATTTGTTTATTGGACCTTCAATCGGTTGTGTGCTTTTGATGAGCTATTGATAAAGACGTAGTTATGTTGATGGCGTTGCGGACTCAGTTTCTACTTTATTGACAATTTTGTTCAGTTTTCTGGAATTTTTTATTTTAATCTGTTCCATTCAGCGCAAATTTCTCAAAGTGTAATTTACCATCCAAAATCTCAATTTTTCATGGCATTTTTAATTTGGTACACTCAACTCACACATGATAACAACACAATCGAAATTTCATTGCTCAGAATTGAGGACAATATCACCAACAATGTAAACAATTGACGCACAATGCTTGCTTAATTGTTTTTGAATTCATTTCTAGGAAGGCGACGATGAGTTAAGGAAGTTTTGTTGGTCTATTGTTGATTGTGAATTGTCTCGAAAAATTTAATTCCACGTGTTTTATTTGGATAAGCCTTTATAATCCATGAATAAAGCACCTTCTGAAATATTTATAAGCTATTCAACAAGATTATAATTTTGAGGAAGACTTAATTAATTGGAAAATGTGACTTAGAATGACTAAAAGTTTATTGAAAAATTTATTTGAAATTTCGAAAATATATTTGAAATTTTTTCATAATTATAAAATTTGATTAAATTTTTATTTCTCTTTTATTCGAAATTTTTAAAAATTTCAAGCTATGCATTCATTTAAAATAGATTTTTTGAAAAATAAATTCTTTTTCCAAAAAAAGAAAATTCCAAAACAAAAATTTCTAAATTAATTTTTGATTCGAGCAGGCTTTGTGTTTATATTGATTTAAGAAAATTTGAAAATTCTTGCAAAATGAAGAAAGTTTGAATATTTTGGGAATTTATTTTCTTTTTAAAAACTATTTTTACTTCCTCTTCATTTGAATCACATTCAGCAAAAGAGAAATGAAATGGACCAAGAAATAATAAATTTTTCTTGTATGAAATTTATACTTGAATTTCCGAAAATTTCATCTCGCCAAAAGCTAATTAAAAAATATTTTTTTTAACTTCAGATTTTCAGCAAATTACAAAATGGCTTCAACAAACAACACAGCAGATGTCTCCAGTGATCCAGGCAATAATTTATCAACAAATACGGAAGCCAAACGAAAAGTGTCAATTCTTACAGATCCACCACAAATTCAAAGCGGTGGATATGATAATCCTGCATTTGATGGTCCAAGAAGGAAAATTTCTCAGGTAAGTTTTAAAGGAGTAGTTGGAAAATGATGTTCAGTAATTTTTGAAAAAATTATAAATTTTTCAATGGACGTTATAAATTTTTCAATAAATTCAATTGAACTTGGATTTGTACCTCATAGTCTGTTTCTTATTTTGATGATTTTTCTGAATTTTCGACTTCAAATCCTAATTCAGCAACTCAATATTTACAAAGAGCTTCTAAACTTCTCAATTAAATCCAATTAAATCCAATTCAACACTTTTAATCCTCAATTTTCATTTATATTTAACAATAGATATCAAACAATTCAGATACGAGTCCGGTGAGAAAAAAGAGCATATTGCACAATCCTCTTACTCTTGAGCAACAGCAGCAAGCACTTCAACAAGCACACGAGCCAATCACACAACAACCCACACCTGCAAATTATGGTATGCTTCAATATATATATTAGTTTTTTTTTTACTGTAGCTTATCTTCATCCATTCGAATCTACACTTAAATCTGTTAGATTAAGAATTTATCCTGAATTTTTTTTTCATCTCTCCACAAGCTACTTTTTTCCATCTACACTAAATTTTCCACGAATGGATGTTGAAATGAAATCCAATTAATTTGCTCTCGAATTTAATTGAATTTTTTTTTTCTTCTCTTCTTCTTTTTTGCATGATTTTCTTCCTTCCTTCCTTTCTTGGTGCTAATTTGAAAAATAAAAAAAAAAATTCAACCACAACTGATGATAAAAACATAGATAAACACAATGGCGATCATCATCTACAACCGCATCGAAGGCCACAAAGAAAGCACTCAGCAACAGAATCGCTGTACTCGAGACATTCACATAAAAGTCCGAAAAAGTTTGAACCGGAAAATCAACTTGAGCACTCATGGATTTATGCATTGTGTATGCGTTGTAGAGTACAATGTAAGTGATAAATCTGAATAAATCTCATATCTTATCTAACTTAACATCCTTTGTACATTAAATGTAGATTCTACACCATCATGGCAGCCAAAAGGATGGGAAAAAGTTTGTCCTTATCCATTATGTCCATCATATCGTCAATTTGCACGACTTATTTCAATTACGTTGATAGGTAAGTGAGGTTCAAAAAATAATTAATGAAAAAAAGAAAATGTCAAAAAGTCATTATCCAGCATGTAGTTCTTAATATCATGACTACAGCACAAATTTAAGCAAGCTTTAATCTCTTTGTACGAACGACAATTTAGGGGGGAAATATTGATTTTATCTGCTAGATTACTTACTTTAACTTCGTTTTCATTTTCATTCTTCCATCTCGCGATTAATGAACCGAATAGGATATTGCTTTTGGGGTTTATTGCGAAACTGGCCTAGAATTATTCATCAACATACAACTAGCATCGTTCAATAATTTCAACTCCCAAAACAAAATTGAATTCAATTCATCAACAAATTTAGTTCATTGCCAATGACGCTTTAGTGTACATCTAAAAATACTCGCAAAATGAGAGAAATTAATTTCATGCATAGAGTTGATTACAATTCTCTGAATTGACCAATTACGTTAACATCAAGTAACCTGTCGGCATTACACATTTAGTTTATATATATTATGGTGATGCTTGGTAATAGCATTAGATTTCATTAATTTAGTTTTTCGTCGTCTGTCTCCGAGAGAGAAAATGGAAATTGTTGGTAATTTCTCATGAAGTTTTAGTTTATGTGAGGATGAAACAAGGTGGTTAAGTGGCTTGTGCTTTGTTTGATTTTTTGGAGATTTTTGGGGGCTTTTTGTGGTTTTGATGCAATAGTTTTCTAAATATCCAAAAATACTTCAAACATCAAATTCAAATATACTCAGATATTCATTGACTTACTAAACTTTTGATTATATCTCAAAAAATACTTCAATCGAAGCTTCAATTTTAATTAAATTCAAATATCCTCAAAAAATCCATTGACCTGCCATCCTATTGATCATATCTCACAAATCACACAACATTCATACAAAAAAAGAAACGGCAAAATTGATTTATTTCTAGATTTAAAAAAAATCAAACATCGAGCAAAGCACTCAACTGCAAATGACATTTGATGACACTAAATTAAACTTCTATTGAAATCCAATCAGCGACAACACCAGTAGTTTAATTAAAATCCAAAACTTTGTACCACACTGAAAACTATGTGAATTAAAATTCAATTTGAATGCCAAAATCCATTTCATGCTTATTAATATGCAAGAAATCATTCTCAATCCTAACCACATGAAGTTGGAGATATGTGGAAGAAAGTTAAATGTTTATTCAGACGTGAGTGTCTAAAATTGCTAATTATATGTAAATCTTAAGGTTGACAACCACCCCAGACTACATCTCTGCATCAACCAACAAAAACCATGACCACAAAATCAAATTCATTGCCGCAATAGACCTAAGGCGAGTTCAGCATGAGACATTGTTAATAAAACTCAAACAACATGAATAAACGACATTGTTTCTGTTTCTTCTCTTTTTTTTTGAGTCAGTCATCGAACTTTGCTGATGTCAATAATTTTTTTATTAAACATTTTGTACATAAAATGTCTCATTCTACTTACCATTCAATGTCATTGAATATTTGCACTGTCGAGTTCGGAAGCAAGCGATATAAAAAAAAGTTACGGCCATGAATTTCCACCCAATTTCCACATTTTGTTTTGTGTGAGAGAGAAAAAAGTAAAAAGCACAAAAACCTATAATACCAATCACCATCGTTGACAGAAATTATTTATGGCTATTTTTTGTGTGTTGAGGTTGAATGGTAAGGGTAAGTGTGGGGTTAGGAAAGAAACAATAAATGGATGAAAAAGTGGAAAATAACATCATTAAATGTGTTTAAAAAGACATTTTAATTGAAATTTTCTTTCCTTCTTTTTATTTTGTTTTTCTTTTTTTTTCTTTTTCTGCTGGTTGACTGCTTTTTTGTTGTAATTTTTGCCGTACATTGACCAAAGATTATTTATTTTTATTTATTATGACATCTATGCTGCCATAAAAATAATTGTGTAATTTCCTTCTATTAACTTTTATTTTTTGACAGTTTTTTATCCATTTATCAATTTTTTTTTTTGTATAAGCGTTCATAGGATTAGAAAATCTGCTAAATCGTGAATCATAATTGTTGAAAGTTACAATTTCTATTTACTTTTTTTTTTAAATTATTTTAAGCACATTAAATTTTGATTAAACTTTTTAAAAAATTATGAGAAAATATAACTCCAGAATTTAACGATCGATCCAAAAAGAGATCAAAAGAATTTGAAGAAATTCAGTTTCCTTCTTTTCGAATGTCATTTGTAAACGAACCCTTAAATACTTAATTTAAAATAAATTTTAAATGATTAAGAGATTCTAAAATTTTCATCAATCTATATTGAAAATAAGTTTTTGGTGGATTAAATTCAAATTTATCAAACCTCATGAGTGCCACCTACTGTGCTGTGAATTTTACCTTCAAAATTCACATTAAACTAATCTCTCCACCCACAATCAATTCTCTTCCGAAAAGTATCTACAATATATTGAACATGACACAAAATATAAATTCACTCCTTCAAAATATTTTGAATACATGATGTGACTACTTAAAATTGTTAAATTGTGATAAATTGAATTTATTTACTCTGAGGGTGCATGGCTCAGTGAAACTGACAATCTGCTTTTATTTGTCTCACATCAGTAAAAGCGATTTTTAATTTCCATCATGTTTCACGTTGCTCACGAAACAACGAACTGTAATGGATATAATGATACCGCTTGGAGAGCTAAACAATGAAAAAAGTGAGAACAAAAAAAAATATATTTTTTTTTTTTTGTATTAAAAGCAGGGAAATGTGCTTGGCTGATACATGAAACTTCATTTTATTTTATGTACATAATTTTTTTCTGTTTATTTCTTCATCCTCCCCTAACTCTCGACTAACTTTATCATTTTGTGTGACATCCAAAAATTAAGTGCAAAAAATAAATAAAAAAAAAGTCAGAAAAGACAAAAGTCCGGAAAATAAATGGTTTTGGCCATTTGAAATTTATAAAACTCACAAAAAAAATTGAGAAAGACAAAAAATATTCATTGGCACCGGAGAAAAAAAAAAGAATAAATTGTGCATGCTAAAATATTGTTTTATGAAATATAAAAGGTAAAAATTGCTTTTCAAACTTTGCAGCTTTTAAATATATTAGATAGTCAGTTCTTTTTTGCTGTTTGTGAAAGGAAAATTGGTTTTGAAAATTGAAATATTTTTAATAATTCAAAGCTTGACTGCTGGCCATTTCCAATTGAGTTGAATTAAATTATGGAAAAAAAATTTTTTAGGTGATTTTTCAAATATTTTTATTTTATTTTGAATCGCGTTTTGAATGCCAAATCCTCAAGAATCTTCAAAAATTAAAGATTCAATTTTTGATCAAAATTTTATACAATCAAAAGACCTTGTAATCCAATCACCTATAAATATACACAACCTTGCAAAATGAAATATAAAAAAAAAATCTCAATCTCGATAAAAACACATTTCTCACTCAGACTCTAGTGAATTAAGTAAATAATCTCAGACAATCTCGAAGAAATAAAAAAAAATTTCCATAAGTTATAGACTCTATAAAATTTGCTAATTTTTCAACTAAATTGAAAAAGTCATGTAATTTTCTACTCAAAAAAAAAAAAGAGAACACAGACAGAACAGGAAAAAGAGCAGCAACTGCGTCAAAAAATAAGAATTATGAATGAGAGAGAAAGTAAATTACAAAACATTTTTTTGTGTATACACAACTAATATAACAAAGTCTAAACAGCACTCATTCTTAAAGTAACTTTGAGGCAACAAATACATCATCATATACATCATTAATTTTATCGTAGATTGCGAGGGCAAAATGATAAATCTTCATGAAAGATTTTTTTTTTACATCTTCCTCTTCTTTTTTGCCTTTTTTATGTAGCTCATTATCTTAGTTTTGGGGGTCAATATGGTAATTTACGTTTGTCTGACTGTATGATGACTGAGGGATAAATTACAAGATTCCAAGAATCTACAATGATCCTGAATATTTTCCAAAATTGAATACCTGATAATACATATGAACACGAATATATTTAAACAAATTTATTCAAAAAAATGCGCTTTATTCGAATTTCAACATTCTCACTTGTTATTTTCTTTCTCAAGCTACTTCTTTAATGCATCACATAGTAAACTACGTTGAAAGAACATTTTGATGTTTATGAACAAGACAAGAAAGAGAAAAAAAGCTCTCTAATGTAATGTTTTGCCATGATTTTATATTATTATATTTTTTTTTTGTAGTAGCATCCTCTTCTTAACACTCGTTTATAGACCACTTCAATTCAATGCCACTTATTCTTATTATTATTTCCATTGGCACAGTTATTTCTTTTGGTTCCGCGGACGAGCAAGCAACTTGTGTATAGGATTAAATTTATAACGTATTTCACATATATTCATTTATATTTTATTTTATTATATTATATATACAGCCTTAATACACATCTTGATGTCTTGTTAACTGGTTTTTACATTCATTTATTTTATGGTATCCAATAGCATATAACTCATCCATAACATTAACATGTTACGATAATGGAGGCGAGTTTAAGCTACCGCTAAATTGATAAATGTTCACGATACTTGTGTCTGTTATAGAGTTGGTTTTTATGTGCTTGAGGGGGTGAAATGAAATTAAATTAATTCATTTGAAATTTTGAGTGAGTTATGTGGTGGATTGTGGGAAATTTGGAGTGTTATATGAACTTTTATGTACAGCTTAATGTTAAATTGATTTTTTTCTTCGGTTGAATACATTTAAATGTATGATTTAGGGCTGGGGGGTTTTAAACTGATCAACTGATCGATTTTATCAGCTTAAAATCCTAAATTTTGGTTGTTCGGTTGATTAACTGTTCATCACAGTCAGAAAATTACTTTAATTTCTAAGGTTTTTATTCAAATCAAACCAAAATAAATGCATAAATAATAACCAATTGAAACAAGGATTCAAACCATCATCCCAAAAAAACTCAGAGTCAACTCTGTAAAGACCATCTTATCTAAAACGTTCACAGCAATTTCATGTAACAAAATCTCATCATGTTAGCTAACTTATTAATCATATCATTGAAACACCAAACTTCAATTAACAAATGTTTAACATAATGTTAAATGACTCTCATTGTATGGAAGTGCGAAGGAAGAAAATAGAAATAAGATGTATGAAAATAAGAAGATAGTTATCAAATTGTCTGTATACATGTTATACAACATTACAATGGTCATCTATCATTCTCTCAATGGATTTTTCATAGTTTCTTTCCCACAATCAGTCGAGAGAAAAAATAGAAAAGATAGAAAGAATGGCATTTGAGATGAAAATGTTATAGTTTAGTCTATAGCACATGAGTTTCATTATTACAAAGAGATGAGATGATATAGAGTAGGCAAATAGAGATGAGACTTTTGTATATATTTCAAGCAGATCTTTTGAATCTCATGCATGTGATATGAGAGGATGAAAATGTTCGAAAAAAATATAAAAGCTCTGCTGTAGATGAAATGTTGTGAATTTTTCAGTTTGATAGACTATTATTGTGGATAATGAACTGATATGTTGAAGGCAGAAGTGAATTTTTGCTTTGACTTTGGTATAAATTTTTGAATATTCGATGAAATATAATGTGTCATTTAAGGATGGCATTTGTCGGTATCTGTAGGGATGGCTTTGAGAAAATCAAAAGAGTTGGCTTTACAATCATTTGTAAAATTTACCATTGAAGTCTAATTTTTGCATTTATATTTATTTTTTTTTTTTTTGAATTTTCAACGAACAGAGGAAATTTTTTTTAGAAAATAATTGAAAATTCAGAATTATTTAAAAAATTGGAAAAATTAGATAAAATTAAAATTTGAAAATAATAAAAGTTTAAAAATATTTAAAAAAATTTAAATAAAAATTCAAAACATTTTAAAAACACTTAAAAAAACTTAAAAACATTTTAAAAAGTTAAAAAAAATTTATAAAAAAAATAGAAAATTTTAGAAATTTTAAAAAATTTTAAAAAAAGTTTTAAAAGAAATTAAAAGTTTTAAAAATTTCAAAAAAATTATAAAAAATTTTAAAAAAGTTTTAAAAAAATTTTAAAAATGCTAAAAGTCCCTTTTCCCAACTCATGTCACAAATGTCCGAATTAACTTCATAAAATATTCACAAATATCCAAAACCAAATATTTTAGATAATTTTCTCTCAAATCTAGACCACATGTCATAAAGCTGGATTACAAATGTTTTCCTCCTTCTCCTCTAGCTTCTCGATTTTAGTTCAAAAGGAAGCATTTTAGTTTATTTACTTTTTCCTTCCACAATATTATCATTGCACTGACAATTTTATTTCTTATTTCTAATATCATTTGTTGGAACTCACATGGCCTCAATACTCCTTTTTCTATACGTAGAATGGGAAATGTTTTTTCATCTCTATTATCCATCATTTTCTATCTATCAATATATACAAATTGCAACATTTAATGATATTATTATACTAATCTACTATAACATGCCTTGTGACATACATTAATATGAATATTTCATGTGCATATGTGTGTTAAAAGAAAACTATTTTTTTGACATTCGATAAGCAAAATTAAAATACAATTTCTTATTCCTTGCACTCAATATATAAACACACCATCTTATAATATTGAATTTTGACCTTTTTTTGCTGAGCAATGCAAAAAATTCTTTTCCTCCTTTTTCTATTTTTTTGCAATACTTTTCTTCCTCTACTTTTTTTTCTCACATATATTGTTCTCGTGTGTTCAATATTTTATATTGGATTGTTGGCTCGATAGTGCAAGGTGGGGCTATTTTGATAGCTAATCATTTTTTCATTTAAACTTGGCAGCTTAAAATTTTATATAATTATAATTGTATGGGCCCTTTAGAACCCTAATTAAAAGTTCCAAAAATTATATTTTATTCATACAATTCCCATTGAAAAATACCACTCCCTTGCATCCATAACCATCAATACCAACATTAAAGTAAAGAAAAACAGGGAAAAACGAAGACAAAAAAGGGACGTGAAAAGGAAGTCAAAAGAGGAAAGGCAAATGTAGCAAGAGCAATAATAAAGGCGAGAAAAGCAAATAGTCCTGAATTGAAATCGAAACAAAAATGGAAATGAATTTCCATATCGTCACATTTAGTCATTGTATCCCAAATTTCTTGGTTTTTCCTTTTTATTCCTTCATGCCAAACATACATACATGAGTTTGTCCAAAAAGTATCATTATTTGACAATGGAATTAGGATTCATTTCCTTAATCTTTGAGATGAAACTTAAACAAAAGAAAATCAAAAGGATTACAATTTTTGTCGATGACATGAAGCAGTGGATGGACGAAGTAAAAAGGGGGGAAATTGTGTCACGCAAATCTCACACATTGTGTAATGGATGTGGATGATTGTGATATAAATTACGAAAAATGCTAATGGGGATGATTTTTTGGTTTGATTAAAGATTTTTTTTTTTTTGCTTTCTTTTGGGATTGTTTGTCAGCGATGTAGTTCACGAAAATTGAAATTATAAGATTAAAATTATATTACACGGTATGTGTGGAAGTTACTTAAAAAAATCGGATATTTTTGAATTTTTTCCATGGCACCTTCCTGGCAATCCTTTAAAGTTTTACGTCAATCACAAACTTTTCCCAATCAAAAAAGTAATTTTTCTTCCAATTCACAACAACAACCAACACACCCCAAAGTCCCTCCCACCTCAGATAATTCTGAGTATTTTAATTATAAGCATTTATGAAGCTCACATGTAAATCGCATATATACATGAGGCACATGATGATGGATAAAAGAAATCCCTTTTTGTGTCTAGTTTTCTGGGTAAGCCAGCAACAACAACAACATGTCACACTGATACCACAATATGTATACATATATGTGTGTTTTTTGGAGTGTGACCCTTGTTCTAACTTTTGCCAACATGACTTCACTGTGAGGACACAAAAAATGTGGATTGGATGATACAATGAAGGAAAAAGACTTTTTTTATTTATTTTTAGTCTACTTAATGCAAAAAAAATATATATATAGTAAAAGTTTACGGCCTTAAAAAATTCACCCAGAGATTTATAGGATTTATGAACTTTTTTCTTTTATACTTTTTTGCTACTTTTTACAATAAACATTTTTTAATTTTCTTTAGTTACTTATTTTTTAAGCATATATTTTTCTTGATTTTTTTTTGCCTTATTTTTACGAGAAATAACCCGAGTAATGTATTGAGGGCAAAACTGTTGAAATTTTGCTGAATTGAATTGAACTGAGCAGAATTGAACCGAATTAAAATGAACTGATTTGAGCTAAATTGAACTGATTTGAACTGAATTGAACTGATTTGAACTGAATTGAACTGATTTGAACTAAATCGAGCTGAATTGAACTAAGTTGAACTGTTTTGAACTGATTTAAACTAAATTGAACTGAATTAAACTGAATTGAACTAAATTAAACTGAATTGATTTGAATACAGTCAAAAAAATTAATACAAGGTGATTTAAACTGACAAATTTCAGTTAAAAGTCTTGAGATATAAAATAACTGCACCATATACTTAAATCTACCTGCAAACAGCTTAAATGTCAATTAGCATTGCCGTATTATAAATTATTCAAAAAATCTACCTTAAAAATCCCCCAGACAGCCCTTTTAAAAAAAACTTTTTCCACAGGAATTAACCCGCCAAAAGTCTTTTAACACGCAATAAGCTCCTGCGTCAAAACATGTCAAGAAAATGTTGGTGCTTCTCGGAAGAAAATGCTATAAAATAAAATATTCCATAATTCTAGAAGAAGAACAGTGAACAAAATTAAGCTATAGTTTTTCATACAAAGACCGACCTTTGAAAAAGGTTTAAAAAAAGAAAAAAAAAAGAAAAGAAAAATTCATTTACGAACATCAAGCGGTTACTTTTATGGCTGTAAAAATTTGTTTTACCATAATGTAGAAAATATTACTAGAGCTGATGCTAGTATGACTTCTAAACTTCTCTAATTCATTGTGTCATGTAGAGAATAGTATAGCATTTGTTAAAACTTTTTCTTCCTTTTTTCCTCTCCTTTACTGCTGTTCTGTTGTTGTTGTTGTTGCTGCTGGATGAATTTTCCTAGCATGCATCTTTAGATAATGTTTGTGTGTGCTTTATATAAAAGTGAATTATTTTGTGAGCGATAAACGTGTTGTGAATGATGATTTCAAATTTACTCATTTTGTCCAAAATGAACGTAAGATGATGTGATTTATGATGTTTAGAATGAAGTTGTGTTCGTGAGCTTTTTTTTTTGGATTTTGTTTAAGATTTACTTGAGATTTTTTTTTTTTTTTGATGGGGATCTTAAAGATTTTTAGAATTAAAAAATTAATTGAAAAGGTATGAATTTTTGAAAATAACCTTTATTTTAGATTTTTTCTTGCATTTCTTGAATTTTGCAAAACATTTTGAATATTTTAAAATTTTGCAACAACCAATTAAAATTTTTTAAACTTTTTTTTTAACTTTTTTGAATTAAAAATTTTCAAAATTTTCATATTTTTTAATATTTTAAAATTTTAATATCTTAATATCTTGAAAACTGTTAATTTTTTACAATTTAAAAAATTTGAAAATTTTGATAATGTTTAAATTTTTAAATTTCTTTCAAAACCATTTAAATTTCATAAAATAATTTAATTTTACAATAGTTCATGCAGCTTAAAAAAATTAAAATAGTTTAAAATTCAAATAAAACTAAGCTAATTTCAATGTTTTTCTTATGTAAATTTCAACTTCCTCATCGCACACATGAAGAAATTAAACGCTAAATTGTATGTCAGAATAATTTATTGCTAGTTTGTAAATTATCTCTCATGTTCATTAAAACATTATCAAATTAATTTTTCGTCTACACTAAAAATAAATAAATAAATATATGCAGCAACATAATGTGAAATGTATGAACTAATATAGCAGTGTCAATTAAGACTGATAAAATTTTAGTTAATTGAAGGAATTTACTTTATAATTTAAATTTTCACATATTGAAATAACAGCGTATTATCAACATAATTTATGCTTCCCGCTCTCTCACTTTTGTTTCTATTCTTATCAACTTCTGTTTTATGTATATGCAAATATGAATATTCACTCTATATTTTGCTTAGTTTAGTTTTATGAGTAAGGCGAAAAAATAGTACTTTTAGTGCGATTCTTGTTTCATGTCTGTCTCAATTTACTGTAGACCGAACAGCATATGATGTTGGTGTAATTGTGGTCAGTATTTATCCGAAAAAATCCATCAACTCTAAAGAGCTAACATTTCCGTTATTTAGTTCAAATTTTTGAATTTAAATTAATTTTAAAGAATTTATCACATGAAAAAGTTAATTATGTACTAAAATAAGGAAAACAGTTACGTCTTCAGAGTTGTTGGGAAAAAATGTTTTTTAAGATTTAAATAAAATATTTTTGTTAAAAGTTCAAAAATTAAATAATTTTTTTTTAGTAATTTGAATTATTCGATTTTTTCAATTTTCTATTCTTCATGAAAATAGAAAATTAAAAATTTACTTCAAGTTTTAAATTTTTGCACATATTCTACCCGGGCCCACATCTCATCAGTTTACGAAAGCTTAATATGTACAAACATTTCCATATTTATACTCGAAGCAATTTTAAAATTCATGAAAATTATATAGTTAGTCTATTTTTATATGGCACACAGCATTCACAGTAATCAAATAGAGAAAAATGGAAGCGTATAGGAGAAACAAAAGGAATGATAGTAATGCAAAATAAGCGACGAGTTTAGAAAACATAAAGATTGTAGACGAGAGTGAGCACATTCAATGAATGAATAACATTTGTCTCCACAGCAATGAGAAGTCAGAGAGGAATGATACTGATGAAAAATTATGAAAATACTTTAAATTGCTATGTTGAGTTGTTGTTGTATGGATAAATATGTATGTACGAGAGTAGACAGTAAGGGAAAAGAATGAAAACGGATGTGAGCTATTTCAAGGGATTTATTTACAATCTACGTCATGGATGATGAAAAACTATGAGAAAAAATTTATTTTCATATCACAAAAAAAAAAAAAAATTATTCGAATACATACAAAAATAAACTAAAGAAAAAGTTTCATAATGATTTTTAAACTTACAACATAACAAATTAAACATACAAACAGACATGGAGAAATGGAAAATTTTTTAAACTGTATTTAACTTTTAAAGTGCTCATGAAAATATTTTGGGTGTGTTGCATAGAGCGGACCACTATTCTGCAGAATTCTGCAGAATTCTGAACCATAATTCTGATGGAAAATTCTGCAGAATTCTTTCCAGAATTAAACAGAATTCTGCAGAATTCTGTTTCTTAATTATGCTATTCTCATTTAGGTAAAATATTTTGAAATGAGTCTGTTGCATAGACCGAGCAGAATAATTCTGCAGAATTTTTTAACAGAATTTTAAATTCGATTCTGCAGAATTTTTAACAGAATTCTGGAGAATTTTACAGAATTCTCCAGAATTTATTCTGGTTTCATAAAAATATATGTCTCACAATTTAAACGCAACATGTTTTTTGTTACAAGAATTATTCTGCAGAATTCTGAAAATAAATTCTGGAGAATTCTGCAGAATTTAATTAAAATTTTGAAGAATTCTGTAGAATTCTGAAGATTTATACTTAATTTTTTTTTTTAATTTTTAATTTTTAAAAATATTAGGTAAATGAAAACGTTTTGTGAATATTATGTTTTTCAAACTCAGCAATCAGTTTTTATGCATTTTGTTTTAGTAGAAATTTTAAAAGTTTAGCTTGAAGTTTCTACTTTCAATTCAAATTATAAATCTCTTTGGATTTTAGGGGTTTAATATATATTACTAAGTTTTATAATTTAGCTTTTCTTTACATCGGATAGAATTATGGTGATCAAACAAATGTTATCATTATTATCAAAACATTGACCAATGAAATTTTCCGCAATTGAGTACCGATTCTACAAGATGCTTAAATTCAATTGATGAATTTAATTAAAAAAATGTCACATCTTACGAAAAATTATTTAAGCGTCCATCTAACATGAATTTTAAATTCATAATATGATTGATTTAAAAGATTATGAATGCTTCTATCTTGTAACAAAAAACATGTTGCATTTAAGTTGCGAGACATATATTTTTTCTATGCAACAGACTCATTTCAAAATATTTTACCGGATTTTACCTAAATGAGAATAGCATAATTAAGAAACAGAATTCTGTTGAATTCTGGAAAGAATTCTGCAGAATTCTGTTGAATTCTGGAAAGAATTCTGCAGAATTTTCTATCAGAATTATGGTTCAGAATTCTGCAGAATTCTGCAGAATAGTGGTCCGCTCTATGCAACAGAAGCGTGAACATGAAAAAATAATTTATTTTGTTGGTCTTTTTTGTACTCTTTAATTTTATTTTTATGCGAAAAATTAAGTTTGGATTTATGAAGTTTTCTTGGATGCAGTTTGACTTGAAATTTGGTCAGTTGCTTTTTATCATTTTTTATTTTTTATTTTTAAATCTGTTTCAAATTTGATTAAAATATAAATATTTGTTATTTTTTTCCAAAAAAAAAAATAAATAAACAAAAATTTACAATTTTAAAAAAGCTTATGAATTTTGAGACATTCAATTTTTTAAAAAATTTCAAATTTTAAATTTTTTAAATAATAAACTTTCTTTATTGTGGAATATCAGTAACTATAATACAACATGATTTTTATATTTAACACCAACCTTTTCGGCTTCAATTTAAATTTAACGTTGAATAATTTTTTTTAAATATTAAATTTCTAAAAAATTAAAAAAGTCTTAATTTTGAAAAAAAAAATCGTAAAGCCCAAAAATTTAATTTTTAAGTGTACAAGATTGCTTAGAAAACGGCTAGTTTTGAGCCTAAACAAAAATGCGCCTAATCTTCAAACCCACTTCACCACAAACTTTCTTAAATTGTTCTATGCATTATCATTTTTCTCATCCTCCCATGTTGAATGCAGTTTAAAAAAAAACTAGTTTGCATATAAACCATTTTAGAAAGGAGAGAGAGAGAGAAGGGATGCAAAAATGAATGATGAATGTTAAATGAACCAACAACCAAGTGATGAGTGCTATCCACAAGTAATTTATCACAGTGGAGACTGCAAAGTTATTTGTTAATTTACTACGACTGCAGAAATTCAAGCTTGCTTAATTTAATAACCGCAAATTACTTCTAGTTTTATGCCATTTCTTAATTATATGACTTTTTTTTCACAGGACTTTTAATCTATGCGACGGTCTATGCAATCATTGGAAAATCAGCGGCACCTGGTGGACAATTGTTTAGTTTAATTGTATTAACAATAGCAGCTAATTTTGGAGGATGGCTTGTTGGTCTAACGACAATGCCACGTCTAATTGGCATGTTGCTTACCGGTATATTAATGCAAAATATTGGTGCAGTCAATATTGATGGTATAAAAGAAGTAACAGCACATTTACGAAAATTCGCACTCGTTATTATTCTCACACGTGCTGGTCTCGAAATGGACCCCGAGGCATTTAAAAAAGTATGGCCAACAATAATAAAATTGAGTCTTATTCCATGGTTTGTTGAAGCTGCTGCCAACGGCGTTTTCTGTCATTTCCTTTTCGATATGCCATGGATGTGGTGCTTTTTATTCGGTGCTATTATTGCTGCTGTATCACCTGCTGTTGTTGTGCCATGTCTCTTTAGATTGCGTACGAAAGGTAATAAAAAAAATAATATAAACATATTTTCAATATAAGAATATGGAAACTTAATATGTCGACACATTTATTTAGGCTATGGTGTAGCAAAAGGTATCCCAACATTGATTGTTGCTGTTGCTGGCATTTGTGATGCAATATCTGTCGCCTTATTTGGTATTATTAGCAGCTTAATGTTTGCAACTGGTGGACTATCATTCCAAATATCACAAGGTAAAAGCTCTTAATATCCATATAAAATTTTAATGATTCTAATGACAGCAATGTGCAATTTTACCTTCTCCTTTTATAGCTCCTGTGTGCATATTTGGAGGTCTCGGATTTGGCATAATTTGGGGATGGATGGCAAGAGTTATTCCCGAAAAGGGAGATGCTTATGTCGTTCCAATCAGAACATTAATGTTACTTTGTGGCGGTCTTGTTGCTGTTTATGGTAGTGAATTGCTTCATTATGAGGGAGCTGGTCCACTTGGTGTTGTGTTTGCTGCATTTACAAGTCAATACTTTTGGATTAAACAGGGATGGACGTTAGAAGACAGTCCTGTTGGTACAGCTTTTGAAATTTTCTGGATGATTTTTGAACCTATATTGTTTGGTATTACTGGTGCTACTGTTAAGGTAAATTCTTATTCCTTCAAAATTGCTAATTTTAAAAAAAAAAAAAAATTAAAAAAAAATCGAAATTTAAGAAAAATTTATATAAATTCAACATAGGACAGTGAAAACTTTTTCCGTTATTTTTTCTGAAATTTTGAATTTTTCATCATTTTTGTGAGTGTGTTCAGAAAAATTGTTATTGTTCGAAAATTTCGAATTTTAAAAGTTAATCATTTTTTGACTTTTTAATAAGTTTCAATGTTATTAATTGGTATTAAATGATTAATTGGTCAACAATGACTGTTTTTCAACCATTTACAGTAATCAAAAATATAAAACTAATTTTCAAAAAAGCGCTTTTTGATTTCGAAAAAAGAGGTACCGAATATCGAAAAATGAGGGACCGTTGTCAAATTATTTTTGATTTTTACAATAATAATTAAAAATTTCTATTCACACAATTTTCACAACATATTCAACAAATTTGCATTCACAGATCAACGAATTAGATCCAAATGTCGTCAGTTACGGTCTCATATCACTCGTTGCTGGAGCAATAATAAGAATTTGTACCACAACACTCGTCTCATTCGGTGATAGATTAAATTGGAAAGAGAGAGTAAGCCAAAAAATACATTATTTTATTTTTTGTCAATAACAATGTGCCTTATGTCTATGCAAAATTTATCTTTTAATCTCAAAAGGTTTTCGTTTCATTGTCATGGATGGCAAAGGCGACAGTTCAAGCTGCTCTCGGTCCAATTGCATTAAAACATCTCAGTGCTGATGATCCAGATGTCCCATATGCTCAAATTGTTTTAATGTTGTGTATATTGAGTATTGTGGTTACAGCTCCGACTGGTGCTATTTTGATTTCTATTACCGGAACTAAATTGCTGACTAAAACAAAGAGCACACATATGCCAGAAGGTTTGACTGCAAAATTTATGAAAATGAGAATTTTTTTTCGTCTCAACAAAAAAAAAAAAAATCTTTTTCTTTCGTTTTCGATTATTTAGTTCCAACATGGCGTCGTCCATCTATTCGATCAATTGCTATCGAAGAGGAAGAGGAAGATGATTATGACGATGAGGAACGAAGAGATCCAAGCATGGGACCTGATAAGAATACTCTTCAAAATACATATGCAAATGCACAAAACAGTATTAATCCAATTCCACCATTTACGATTACAAAGTAATTTACATTTCTTTTGATAAGTTCAATAATTAGTGTTAATGGCTTCTTTGTTTAAATCATATATAATTATAGTGCATGTATTTGAACTTTGTTGGATTTTTTTATGTTCATGCTTTTATTTTTCCATTTTATCGTAATTTGTACGATTGTTGTTTGAATTTGTTTGGGGTTGTTTGTAAATGACGTCAGGTAAAAATTTTGGACAGGAGTGCTTCGATGGAAAATAATGTTTTTTGACTATCAAATTAGTTCCTAAATCAGAGTTTTTGCGCAATACAAAATTTAATTCAAGAAAATCGTTTGACAGAAGCTAGAATATTTACATTTGACGTCATTTATAAACAACCTTAAACACCTAGAAAAAATTATAATTAGTAGAACAGTGATAACATAATGATAAATGTTTAGTTACATTATTAGCAAAGAATTTAGCGCAATTAGTTTACTACCTAGTGGAAAAATAAATCATTAAATTTTTAAATGTAATGAAAAAGTTTATGACTCATGAAGATAGTTGCAAATGGATAAAAAAAAAATCTGCTCGCTTATTGATTCTATAACAACATATATCCTTATTCTTTATGTATTTGTTTGTGTTTATCGCAATGTAGTCTAGAATAACTGAAATAACTTAGTTTTATTTGAATTAGAGTCTATTAAATTATAGAAAAATATCAACTAACTTATAAAATTTACTTTGCTTTAATAAAGGTTGAAAATTATAACTTATGAAATTGGTACACTGTGTTGTGCTTTATTTTATTATGAATCAGTGAATTTTCAGCTTTATGTGTTGATGATTCAGCTTAGAGGGTTCTTGATTTGAACAGACTCAATTTAAATTGTTTTTTCGATTTAAATAAACAAAAATGTCCCATACAAAATATAAAATTTTTATTTTTAACTGTCGATTTTCATAAACTTCGATTTGAATAGGAAAATTTTGAAAAAAAAAACAACTGTCTAAATCGAGAACCCCCCTGTATATGCAATTTTGTTTGATATCTTTTATAAATTATGCCTGATTGTGAGCATTTGAATTTTACTTCAAACTTTGCCGATTATTTAAGCTTATAATTTCTAACAAAAACTGCACCCTGTAAATCTCTAACTAATAGACACTAAAATATTCCTCATCATCAAAGTCACAACTTTAAAAATCCAACTGAAAATATTACAAATTCCATTTTTCATAAAAAAACAGCACTTACCCCTACCATTAAAAAACAATTACAAACTCATCCTATAAAATATTTATCTCATCTTCCTATTTCATCATCATTACAGGATGTAACTTATATAGACGTTAAAGATTTTTTAATAAGGAAGGCAGAGGAACAAAAATAATTTTATATTCAGACTTTCACAAGATGTGCACGGTAAAAAAGCCAAAAAAGAACGTAAACATTTAGCCGCAATCAACAAGCATACATATCAGAACAGAACAACATCATGCTATCACATCAACATGACGAGCGAAAAGTTCACACTTTTTGCCTTTTCATTTTATTTATTTTCTTATACTTTTCTTCCGACAATTTTTGTTCTCCTTTTTTCATCTTTTTATTTTTTACTCGTCGCGCCACCCCGGAAAATTTATGACTCTTATGAACAACAGTCATCATCATCATTCGGTGTATAAATATAAATATATATAAAAGTAACAATTTATAGAAAAAAATGAATATGAAATGTGAGTGAAAAAAAGCTTTTTATACATCCTGAATGTATGGATGTGCAGATGTATGTGTTTATAAAACAAGCATTTATTTATTGGAAAAACATAACGTACGCGCGTATACATAACGGATGAGAGGGAAAATTGTAGGAATGAATTTGTGGAATGGTGGCTTTAAAACGCATGTTGCTTGGTCGAATATTAAATTTACGTTGGGAAGCACAAATTAAATTCAAATTTAAGAGGAGGGAGGGAGTTTGAGGCTGTGTGACAGTTCCACACAAAGCAGACGTCATAAGAAATTAAATATTTTTTTTTTCATCTTAAATATACTAAATAGAGTCAATTATGAGGATTGATGCAAAACAATGGTCAAAAAATTGATCTCTTAAGCTCTTAGTTTACTGATCCAAGTCTTTTGATTTAAATTTTTGAATTGGAATTTTCATGCCTCAAATAAATGTATTCAAAAAACTTTCTTTCCAAAAAATTTAAAATAATTCATAAGGGGCCATTCACTTAATAAATTACTCAAAAACGACCATTTCGATCCCCCTCCCCCTTGTTATTCTTTTTGTTTTATTTTTTTTTTCATTTGTTTGACCTTTCCCATCAAAGATTAATATTTTTTTTTGAAAAAATTTGAAAATTTCTATGCAATCAAAAATTGCAAAAAAATTAAAACTTTATGGAATTTTAGTTGAAAGACTAATTCAGTCATGGACCATGCTGACAATTTACAATCATTCCAAACTTTTACAAAAAAAATATGCCTCAAAAAATAATAAAATTTATTGCAATAACACCATCGTAGACATGATGATTGTTGTTTACTACCACCACATACAATTTTGTTAACACATTTTTTTTTCTTCCATTTTTTTGATGATGAATTCATATAAGTAATATAAATATGATGTAGACATTTAATGTATATTATATTTTAATTTAATTCTCTTATGCTGTTGAACATAAAAATAATATTGTTTGTATTGTATTTATGAACGTCAAGAAAATTATACAAATTTATTATTATATTCCATTGTTGTACACTGTAATTGCTACATTTCCGAAAACAGAATGAAGAAAGAAGAAAATTCTTTCACCCTTACATCCTCTTCCGTTTTTCTTACTTTAGCTTCTTATTTCTTTTTTTTTTTTTGGTATTTGAGCATTAATTTCTTATCATTGAATAATAATTGCTGGAAATTCCATTTCTTGAATAAATACTTTTTTTCTTGAATGTTTACTATATTTTGTGAAGAATTTGGGATTTTTTGACCTCGTTTTGTGTGCTCTTGAGTTTATTGAAACTTTTTAAATATTTTTTTTTTAAATATGAAAATTCTTTAAAAAAATAAAAAAGTATAATTTTTTTTTAAAAAATTAAAAAAATATGAAAAATTTTTAAAAAATTAAAAAAAAAATAAAAAATTCAAAAAAAATAAAAAAAAATTTAAAAAATTATATTAATTATATTTTAGACAAAATTATCCTTTTGAAAAATTTTTAAAAAATGTTTCGAAAAATATGAAATTTTAAAATTCTTCGGAAAATTGGTCTAATTACAAAAATGAGCCCCTTACACCACCCAAAAGTCACATCCTCACAATTTTCATCTTCAGACTTTTTCTCATTTCGCTCGTTTCAATAATAAAGAAGCAATTTTTTTTCAAAGAAAAGATAAGAAGCGATGAATGAATGAAAAACAAAAATGAAGCAGGGTGAAAAAAAAAAAGATTTTTGCTTCTTCCATTTCGCACATAATACAAAAAACTTTGATAAACACATTAAAATAGCTTTTAGGAAATAAGAAAATATGCGAAAAGTATTATATTTAAATGTTAAGTGATTATGAAATGTTATGAAATAAAAATGAAAATTAATGATAATAACTAAATTAAATTTTTGTCTTGCAAATTAAAGCTAATGTTTATTATTATTTTATGCAAAAAAGAAAAATATTTTTGATGATTTCAGGAAATGAGCTTATTAATTTTATTTTTGCACAAAATTTTTGATATAAATTTCTCAGAACTTCATAATTCATTTTAAAAATATTTTCAAAATTTAATTTATGGACTGAATTTAATTACACGAAATATTAATGATAGCTGTGCTACCATCAGTGTTTCCTCAATAATTAAGAGGAGAAAACTGTTGATGGGGCAACATGTTAATTATCTGTCATGTAATAATTACGCTGAAAACCCAGAATAACTTTTTTGATGAGAATTAAGTTCTGCATTGCATAGTTTTGAATGAAAAATATTTCACAACCTTTCTGTTCATAATAGTTAGCAGCAAATGATGAGTAGTGCATGATATGAAAGTAATTATTTAGTAATTATCTTAGTATGGAAAATTCAGTTGAATTTTATCATAAGCTAATTTTAAATATTTTTAAATTTTTTTTATAGATAATTTTTAAATTGCAGTTTTAATCATTAAAATTTTTATAACTCTCAAAATTTCAAATGAGCAGGTTTTTGTTAAAAATATTAAATTTATATTTTTTTACTTGCATTTTCAAATTCTTTACTTGCATAAAAAATGTTGAATGGAGTATTTAACATTATTTATGGAAAATTATTATGATCATAAAAATCTTTGAATTCGTGGAAGATTTCAGTACAATTTAACATCTCAACCAATTTAGACGCATTTTTTCATCATTCAATAAATAAATAAAATGCAGTCAAAAAAAAAAAAAAAAAAGTCCACTAAGAAAGCAAGAATTATAGTTTTTTAGAAACTAGAATTTCACGGACCAACCTCATTAGAGTGAGGTCAACCCTCGCTCCTCCCCCTATTTTCGCGAAGTTTACAATAGATGTTAAATCCGAACCAAAAAAGTAGCAAACCCACCCCCTAATAAAATCCTGGTTATACCCCTGCGCTTATCTATCATTAAAATCATGAAAAGATATTTCCATAAATAATAAATAAATCCAAACAATTTTAAACAAACGATTACAATTTTTTTCATGATGTTCTTCAAATGTACTTCCATTACTTTCATAATTATTTAGTCACGGAAATTCAATCCACATTAATTTTTAACACACAAAAGTAATAATTTTGAAAAAATAATAACAAAAACGTTGAAATTATTTTTAATTTACTTACTTTTTGTTATAAAAAAAGAAATTCTCAATTTATCAAATCAAAAAAAAAATTCTTTTTAAAAAAAATTTATCCTGTACATTAAGTAACAATGAAAATGTTTATCAAATGACTCTTTTTTTCCATATTTATTTTAATTTCATTTGCTGTCAGACACACAAAAAAAAGTATTTTTTCGTTCACTGTTGAATCGTCATTAATTATTCAGATTTATATGGCGGGGTAAGGAAGACAACAACAGCCGAGAATAAAAAAAAATTATCCAAAAAAAGCTCTCTGTGGAGTAAAGGCAAGCAAGCACGGCGGAGGGAATTCAGAGAGTAAAAAAGCATTCAAGTGAAGAAAAGGACTCATTAATAAATTATGTCAAATCATAAGGCAGTTGTAATTAATTAATTGTTGAGTAATTAAGGAGCTGTTTTTTTTAAATTTACAGATTTACAGATTATACACATAAAAAAAGAGAGAAGAATAATGAAAATCTGTTTGGTGTTGTAATTTATGAACAAAACCCGAGTGCTTTCACATGAACAAATGGAGGTATGGTTGTTAATTAAATTGTAATTAATATTTAATGCATGGAAATGCCAAGTGTATTTGTTTTGCTCCTTTGTGCGTAAATGTGTGAGCTTTAAAGCAATTTAGGTTGAAATTTATGCAGATTTCTGTTGAATTGATGAATACTTGTTACAGGGCCGATCACTTAGTACGTTACTAAAGAGAACTACTTTTTAGACCACTTTTCCCCCTTATTACGAAATTTTTTTCTTCTGTTTGATTTGCTCCAAAATCCTAGACCCTTTTTTCCTGAAAAGGTGAACATACTAAGTGAACGGCCCGACCTAGAGCATTGAATACTTGACTTAACATTTTTTTTAAATTCATTGAAATTTTTGAATAATTTCTATTTTTTTAACAATTTCATATTGTCAACAAAAATTTATCAGATCACAATTTGTCCAATTATCACTTCTCATTTTCCTATTCCCCCCAAAAAATATCACTTTACTATCGCACATCATCAGCTTGAACAAAATATACATATATCCATAACAAAATTTTCACAGTATGACAAAAAATAAAATAGAAAAAAATTCGCAGAAGTAGCAAAATTTTTCATGCCCATCAGGCTGTCATGTGCTAATCCCTAACTTTAGAAATAGATAAAAAAAATTCATTTCATCAGAATACAGATCAGTAGAAATAAAATAATACGATTATGATATGTAAATAGCTCAGAGCAATTTTCTTGAATGGATATATAATGCATATGTGAATATTTGTTGAGATGAATACAAAAAAAATATTCACTCAACACCTTGGAAGTGAATGTTAGCATAAATGTTATTGGAATAATTTTGTTAAAAAGCATTTATATTAAGAGCTTGTGAAGCTGAACTGGGTTTAAATTTGTAAAAACATTAAAGTTTAAAATTTAATTTTGTTAAAAGCAAACATTTTTTTTTGTACTTGAATTAGAATAATGGTCGAATGAATGGAGTGAAAAGGTGAATTGAAAATTTTTCTGAATTTAAATTTTAAATTTTCTTAAACTTTAGAATTTATTAAAAATTTAAACTCTAGTATGCATAACAAAAACATTAGACAAATTGTAATAGTTACTTTTTATTTTAATCAATTTTTAAATCAAACAAAAATTAATCGCCATTTAAATTATAAATTAAATTGATCAAAAAAAAAAAAATATATAAAAGAAGCGTAAAATAATTAATATTTAAATAATTTGTCTATTTTTATAACCTTATCTTTGAATAAGTTTGCATAACGAATTCTTTAAATGACATATGTTTACTCAAGTGCTTTTATACCGATGCTATAAAACTCACGTACTTTAAAACTTAAATAATCAAATAATTCAATCTAATTTTTTAAAAAAAAAAAATGCAAATTTTCAATAAATTGAAAAACTAAACTAAATTAAAATTAAGGAAATATTTTTTAAATTAACAATAAAATTAATTCATCTGTAAATTAATAAAATTTAGACCAAAAAAAAATTATTTAACGAGAATTCTTTTATTTTCAATCAAATATTTTACAAATCTCAAAGTTTCAATTAAAATGCTGGATGTTTCCTCAAATTAAGACCATTCCAGGTGGCCTGTTGATATAAACAGCTTTCAAATTTGGATTATTACTAAACAATTGTCCACTGATCATGTCAAATTTATTTCCAGTCAAATCAATCACTTCCAATGCAGCACAACTCTTAAAAGAAGCTCCATCAACAGTTGTAATGAAATTGGAACTGGCATCAAAATATTTCAAATTTCCACATGCTGTAAATGTGTTTGTATTAATTGCACTCATTGAGCAATTTGAGACTGTAAGATATTCAAGATTTGTGAACTTTTGGAATAAAATTGGTGGAATTCTTGACAGGAATGAGTTTGTGAAAACAACACGACGAACATTGACATCAGCAAATGTAATTAAATGATTTCCACTGATCGATGTCAGAACTGAATCAACTCCATCAAGGATGCACGTGTAACGATTATATTGATCGAGGAAATAACGACAAATTTTATCAGATGGACATGAGCCCGGAGTTGGTGATGGTGTTGTGACAACAGCTGTTGTTAAAGGAGCAGTGGTAGTTGTAGGTGGGACTCCACAAGTTACAGGCGTATTCATCGATGATGTCCAATTAGCATAACAATTTTGTAGATCAGAATTTCTACAGTTTTTGGAATCAATTGAAATTATGTTAATTGGTACGCAGTTTACAATCATTCCAAACATAAAAAAAACTCCTTGTGCATTTCCATTATCATAAATTGAACATAAATCAGGCGATAATGCTGTAAGAGGATTTCCTTCAATAGATATGGTTAAAGGATTTTGAACGGCTGTAATTTGTAAGTTCAATTTTGGAAAATAAGTAATTAAATTTCCAGATAAGTGAACACTTATCAAATTTGGAAGATTGTTGAAAAGATTAGCATCGATAGCTGTAATCAAGTTAAAGTCAAGACAATATTTATATATGTCTTCATATAAGAAAAGTGACAGTTATTTTTTTTCAAATTTTGAAAAAATTCACTAACACTATCAAATTTTCAGTACAAAAAACTGAGCAAATCAACTGAGCTATGGTCGGCGTTTGGTCGATGCTCAGTTGTATGAAGACATATATAAATATTGAGTCAAGATATATCCCAGAAATTGAGGGAGTTTGTTTAAATAAGTCAGCTGGGAGACAAGATATTTTGTTATTTGAAATATAAATACTTGTTAAATTTGCTAAACCCCTAAATGCATTAACATCAATTGTTGTAACGTTAGTTTGATGAATGCTAAGCGTTGTTAAGCTTTTGCAGGACTGTAAGAAGCCAGCAGGAATATTTGTAAATGATCCTCCACTCAAATGAAAAGATCTCAATACTCCACAATTTGGTAAAGTATCTGTTAATATAGCACTAGGCTTTCTCGAAATCCCGATCCCGATTGATTTTCGGGATCGGGATCGGGATCGGGATTTCCCGGGAAATCCCGGGATTTCCCGAAAGATATTTTTGAAAAATTTATGTGAATTTTATATCCAATTTTAATATTTGAATGAAGGTAATTAATTTTTAAAAGTTTTTATTTTTTGGGCAACATTATTCTGATACAATTGGTCATTAATGGTTCAATAAACTACAAAAAAAAATTTAGTAAATTTATTTCTAGAGTTTCATTTTAATGTATGTTTTAGAAAGTATCATTAATTTAAAGAATTGTTTTTAGATTATTATATAAAGCCTTTAAAATAATATTTTTCTAAATTAAGGTTTAATTTTAAAGTCAATTTTTGATTATTTTAACCATGTTAAAAACTTTTTTCTAAGTATCAAAAATATATTTTTTTAAAAAAATATATAGATTTTTACGAATTTTGGTTGATTTTCCAAATTTTTTAAAATTTTAACAAAATGAAGTATCAAATGACACTAAATTTTAATAAAATTTAAAGTAAATGTTTCTTTAAATACTCAGTTTAAAAAAAATGAAAAATTTTTTTGGAAAAAAAAGTTAAAAAAAAAAATATTTTACTATGCAAATGGTTAAAATCGGGATTTTCAATCCCGATCCCGAAAATTTTCGGGATCCCGGGATTTTTCGGGATCGGGATTTCCCGGGATTTCCCGATCCCGATCCCGATAGCGAGAAAGCCTATATAGCACTTATTTCACCATTGCTCACAGAAAGAAGATCTAAATTAGGAAAAATTGCTAGCACTCTAGATGGAAAATACTTTAACACATGATCATGAATCCATACACTAATTGTATTAGGATTAACATAAGTTGAAGGCTGACCCTCAAATGTTATAACTTCATTTGCTTGTGAAAGTGTTGTTAAGTTGTATGAATAACAAGTGTCGATTGGTTGACTTAGATCAGAGCATTTTAAAATAGCTGATTGGATCGGCTTTGCAATTCGTATTACGATGATTAAACAGAAGCTATGAAAAATAAAATAAATGAAATTGTTAGTTATTTTTGAATTTTTAAGATCTTTTATATAAATCTCATATTTAAAATAATTTGGACTTACAATTTTTTCCACATCTCTTTCACTTCCTTCTTATTGAACGAATAAACTTTATCTGATCATAATCGATGAAAACTCATTATATTAAATTGAATAGTACGTGCAGAACAGACAAATTATTTCATAATAATATTGATGCAATGTATTCTTGTGGTTGTGCACATGCCATAATCAATTGACAATAACAAAATAGTTTTGGAGGTGTTGATAAGCAATTTTGTTCACTTCTCGTGTAGCTTAAATCATCTGTTTCTGTGCAGATCTTATTTTAATGAATTTTTTTTCTCAATGTCATTTTTGTCTAAATTGAATATTTTCTTCTTCTTGAACATTGAATTTTGACTATTTTATTTTTAAAAATGTTAAATTTTTATTGAAATTGAATTTCTATAATAAAATTTCATCGCGTTCATTATCACAGCAAACATATAAATTCCATATGCACATACTTATGTTCTTAATGTGCACCATTAAAAAATGCCTCCCATAGTCCCAAATTCTGTGTTCTTACACATGCTATGTACTCCTCATTGCCGCAAAATTTTTTTATCCACTCTCTCCTGAAAAATGGATGAAAAAAGCTTTATGGTGAAAAAGCAAAGCAATTTCAAGTCGTCTGTCTGAGTTTTATTGTTTAATTTGTTTTATTAAAGGATGGTAGTAGAATTTTAATAACAGTTTTTAATACTGAAAATTTTTACTCGTACAAGAGATGAAAAAACTTTTTTTTTCACTTTTTATGCTGTTGCAACAACTAAAAAAATATTTATTCTTCTCTATATTTTTTATTTTATATAGTACAGGAAAAAAAAGAAAATTATTATATCGAGCTCAAAAGTGGAAAGAGAATTTAATATGAACGTAATTGATGCAGTATCGTGGTAGCAACTTGCACTTACTATGGAAGATAATAACTTTATGTTAAGCATGTTGTGTCGGAAAGCGCAACATTTATATTTTCACGCCAAATATTAAAGTTGTAAGCGTTTGTGTCGTAGCGGTCGTAAATAAAGCGTGGTAAGCGATTTGAGAGGACATATAATGATGATTCTTTGTCGATCTGAAATGAGATTGAAGAGATTTTTGGATTATGAATGCAAAATTTTGTCAAATGCTTTATTGCAGGGTTTAAGTTTAGGGAGTTTGCATGATTTTAGAATAGGTTCTGAATTTTTGAATAGTTTTGAATTAAAAGGATTTTTTTCGATTAATAATTTGCATTTTTTGATTTTTTCAATTCTTATTTATGATTTTGTTTTCGATACTAAGAACTTTTCTAACTCCTTGAAAATTTAACCCTTCGTCCCTTTAGATTTTTTTTGACAATCTTGAATTTAAATACCATATACGTTAGTAAGAAGGGCATGAGGGGTCTGAACCCTGCCCTAGTTGAAGGTAATTTTTTTATTTTTCCAGGACTAAAATTTTTTGACACAAAAAAGAGGATCAAACCCCAAAAAAATTTCAGACTACACAAACTTTTCACTCCATCTTCAGATCTTCTAATACCTCCCTCCTGAAACATTTTTGTGCACCCAAAACTCTCTCAACATTCAATAATCAAACACATCATCTCTATTTGGAAAACTCCAACTAATTCAAAACAATTAAATTCCTATACCTTCATCCAAATACTTACAGTCAAATCCACAGGATAGATAAGAGTAGAATTATTTTGTTCCACAATATCCATGTTTGTTCTTTTCAAATCCTTTTTAATATTCCAACAGCTAACAGCATTATTTTGCATTTCAGCAATGAACATAACATTCGTATTCAAGTCAACAGCATGCGATCCCGATTGTGTATTTGCGCCACGTTGTCCAACGAATTTAAAGTCTTTACCATGTGTACGTCGAGTTGAGAGCGTTTCATTCCTTAAAATTTCAGTCGACACAGTAAATTCACTAAAGGAACCAAGTGGATGGAAAAATGCTGTTCTATATCCATTCGGCTTTGTTCTCGATAATGCAACCGAAAATATCCCATCATTCCATTGAAATTGCAGTCCTATCAATATTTGAACGAATTATTAATGGATAAAATTTTTTCTTACTATTCATAACTGAATATAAAAGCAGGAATTTACCATCAACGTCGAAATCACCTATGGGAATTTTTTATGGTATATTAATTGATCAATCCTCTTTGAATATCTATTCATATTCATAGTTACCTTCAAATGGATTAAAAGAGAAGTAATTATGATTGAATCTCCATATTTTGCCTTGCTGTGCTGAAAAAACTAGCAGTGCATTATTCATCCAGTCGGGAATGTAGGCAAATGTATTTGCACAATCATCATCATCGATTGTAATTGATGCTAATCCACGTCCATTTGGAACGATATTTTCGGGAATAACAAATCGTCCAATTACCACATCAGTTTTTAAATCAATTGCCCAAATTGATGGTCGTTGAACGTTTATTTGATTATCTGTGTTTTTTAAATGGGATGATAAAAAATTTTAAATATCGATGAAAACATTTTTTGTGGTATTTTCATTAAAATTGTAAAATATATTTATACACGGTGTCAAAGCGTGCAAATTTGCAGATATTTTGAATCATTGAATTTTAATATTTGTTTGATGAGATGTGTTCATTCAACCAAAATTGATTAAAGAACTGAATATAAAAAATATTCAGCTCAGCTTTATAAATTGTTTACAAAATCATTAAATGTTAAAACAGAATTTGTTGTATTAGCTAAATTGAGCTGATCAATTGAAAAGTGATAGTTTTGATCAGAAAAACGAGGGTCAATGTAATAAAAATCAGTTGTCATTTAAAATAAATTTCGATTATAAATACTTTAAAATAACTATGAATGTTACACATTTTGAAGATTTTTGAAGCTCTCTAAAAATTTAAACTAATTACAAAGATTACAAACAACCACCTTATCACCCAAAATAAAGATTTTTCTTACCCATCGCAAGAAAATTTGCATGATAATAGAATTATTTTAAATGTGGCATTTAAAACTACAAAGCTCTTCACCCATAGTGCAATCCCTTCCCAAAAAAAACAATCCCAAAAAAATAAATTTAATCAATCAATCAATCAATCCCTTCCAAAAATCTTAGTTTCAAAAAATATATTATTTCTGTGCATTTCACAAATATGCAAAATTATAAGACAAAAAATTTAATTTGAAAAAAATACGCAAAATTAATGAATTTTAAATTCAGATTTATATAAAAATTCACATGACTTATATTTTACTCACTCGGATATTCCAATACCCCAGTATCTGAAAGTACAAGCAAAAAATATTCATAAAAAAATGGAATTAAACTCAAATAAAAGCTTTCATGCAATATTACATCAAAAGCAGACAAATTGAAAAAAGTAAAAAAAAACATCCACACTCACCCACAAACCAAAGCCGATCACATCTATCAACTCGAGGACGATAAACTGAAACAATTTTCGTTGGATTTGGGAGATTGCCGGGCTGCAAAAAAAACGTACAATAAAATTATGAAAACATTGACAGCAGCAAAAAATAAGATTATTTAATTTTAATTTTTAATTGGATTTTTGTTATAGTTTTATGAACAATGCCACATGCAATAATAACAAAAAAAAATGCATAACAATAATTCAAAAAAAAATATGCTTACATTTAACATATTCATATTCCAATTTGGATAGCTTATTAACGGTGGATTAATATACGGTGGATTTCCCGTCAATTCAACAACATTTAATGTGGATGGTATGCCAGGATTACGTCTTGCTACCGTTACAAATAGCTTATTGCCATAATGAGCTAAACCGAAGGGAACATTCACATATGGATTATAAAATGATGAGTCTCCTGGGTCTGTTTAAACAACATTTCCAAGCGTTATCACATGAGCGTGTGAGCGGCATATTAAAATGTAACGAGAAGAAAAAAAAATAAATAAGAATAATAATCAGTTATTCTGATAGAGTTTAATGATGGTATTTAATATGTTGCCTGAGAGCATCATTTAAACATTAATTTAATTATCTTTTACACTGTTTCAGATTTTTTTTTTTAAATTAACACGTACATCATTTATTTTTATAACAATCAGCATGTGTGGGGAATTCCAATTAAGTTTGTGGCTCTTTGACCACTACAAAAGCATTCGGATGCTGTGATTATAATTTACGTTATTCAATCCTAATTGAATCGCAATTGCGAAAAACACAAGTCGGATAATCGAGATAAAATCCGGCACCAAGCCAGAGTGAGGCCAGCACCACTCCTGCTATATGCTAGCTTGGTGCTGGTCTCACTCCAGATTAGTGCCGGATTTCATCTCGATTATCCGATCTGTGCCTTTCGGGCAATATTTCAGTCTCAAAAAGAAACTGGGCCTATATCCATGATTTAAAAATAAAATTTAAGAAAAATGGAAGGTTACAGGCTTTGGCTATACGAATAGTTTTAATGTGCAAAATTAAAAAAAAAATATTAAAAAAATCCTTTGCAAACTAAACAGTTTTGTGAGTCAAAGATTAAAAATTTAAATTTCTTTTGACATCCCCCTCCCTGGTCATAACAGATTTTTGTATCAGATTTTGACCAAAAAGAGAAAAATTAAAACAATAAATTTTGCTCCAGACATCACTTCTTAACACCCCTTAATTATGGATACAAACAAAGTCAATGATTCTTTTATTAGAGAACAAAACCGGCTTTCAATTGATAGACATCTGGTTGTTAATAATGAAACGACTTACAATTTCACACCGTCGATAATTTGTTTGAAAATAAACAAACAATAAACACAGCTGATATCATCTTGTTTATTAATGATTATTGGCTGTTTGTTTTATTGTTTATTTTGTAAATTGTGTAATTTTTTTTATACACAAGCAAGTGTTTTGAAGGAGCATTACATGTGTTTTCAGAGAATTTTTGTATTTACTTAATTTTTTTAAAATAAACTTTTTTTACCAATCAGTTTAATTTAGTTTTTTAAGGCCTACAACAATTCTGGAATTCTGATTTGTTTTTCTCAATCTTTGAAAATAATTCTTACAATTTTCCATTTTATTTACATTTAAAAAATATGCTTTTATGTTTTAACACTTATCGTAATAATTCTACACAATTGTGAAAGTAAGCTTTAAAAAAATCAAAGTTAAAAAAGAAAATGATTACGAACGATTAATTAACCTTAATTTTAAATTGTATGCCCTATTTATGTATAAGCTTTGATTAATCATTAAAATTTTAAATAAATTCAAAGTAATAAATGTCAATATTGGATTTTCTAGGGTTTTTCACATCACTGCAAGCTTGAATGATGTATTCTCAATTATATTTTATTATGGATTTATGGAAGTTTGCTAGTTGATCTTGACCTTATCGAATGTATTCTTCCGAGAAGTTATATTTGATGATTTTATTTCATATTTATTATGATTCAAAACAAAATTTTGTTTGACTTTGTTGTTCTGTTATTTTAAAGATAATAAGAAATTTATTTTTTTTTTAAATAATTTTTGTTTAGGTAATTTATTTTTTTGAAGTAAATACATAATTGCATTTAATGAATCATTTAAATTTGATTTCTTAATGAGTCTGTTTATATTTTTTTATTAACATTTTGTTATCAGGCTATATTTCAAGTCATATTATTAAGCACATTAATCAGCATAAAGTGTCGTGTGTGACAGTCCGAAACAAAAATATATTCTTCTCAGATTATCACCGTAGGTGATTTAAGTCTTTCTCAGTACCTGTTTTGGATTTTTCTAAATAATCTCACTTTACAAGATTACAAAAAAAGTTTTTGACCTCAAATATTCAAGAACTTGTTTAAACTTTGCTCAACATTGAATAAATAATAATATCATGTCAAAAATCGACATAAAAAGTAAAAGCAGTCAAAGTTCTAAGTATTTGTCAATATTTTCACATGATTGCTCCCTTTCCGACGTCGTTTACCTCTACCCTCCAGTCAGCAATATTTTTCTACTTACTCGGTAAATTTTTGTAATTTATACTTTGCCATTTCACATACTCTGTTAACTTGCCGTTCACCACCGAACATAATAGAAAAATCAAACAAACTTTTACGATCAAACTCATGATTTTCAATCTTCCTTCGGCTGATTCCAATTCACGAATGAGAAGACAAGAGACAAGGAAGAAAAAAAAAAGTTTTTCAATTTCTTTTTAGCGCATTTTCCTCTTGGGAAAAGGACGCTATTATCCGCACTTTGTCTGTCTGTCTGTCTGTCTGTCTGTCCGTCTGTCTGTCTGTCTGTCATCGCATCTCCTCCTAGGGATTAAGCTTTTTTGATGCGGTTTTTGGCTTAAAATGTGTGTGACATGTCTGGCTACCATGTAACCAAAAATCAGCACGAATGGTCACTTCCTCTGCTGGAACCAGCGTAAAAAGTGCCAAAATGCCATTTCTTTGTATGTGTTAGTGTGGTCGAATGCACTAAAATGTTGACTTTTCAAAAACTTAGCTGTCCTCGGTTCGAATCCCACCGATGACAAAATTTTTTTTTGCTTTTTTTGATACTTTTTTGATTTCTTATGACATATAATATTGAATCATGTCATAATTTTCCATTTTCACAATTTTCTCGAGTTTTTCCGACGATTTTTGTTAAAATTTTCAATATTTTCATACAATTTTCATAGATAATTACTTTTTTATATTTTTTTGATATTTTAGTTGTTTAGTTTTCTATTTTCATGGATTTTTCATAATTTTTCCGGAAAATTTTGTGAAAATTGTAAAATAATTCACTTTTATTAAAAAAAACTCATCAATATTAATAATCAAATTGTCACATTAATATTTTATAAAAAAGAACATCAGTGGCGTAAGTGGTAGAGTGCGCAACTCCTATCATGAGAGTCATGGGTTCAAACCTAGCCCGTGACCAAAATACTTTTTTGCTTTTTTTTTGATTCTATATTGCATAATGTTTTTCATCCATTTTTTTCTGTCAATTTTAAATTTTTGGGTAAATAAAGAATGGTTATAGTTAAATATTTGGCTTTGTACTTTTGGGGTTTTAATTCTTTGTGTATTTACTGATCGCGGAAAATGCGCTTTCGTCGGTCACGAGTGACCACCGTTATACTTGTTTTAAAGTTGTGATGATACACACAGCGAGCGGAATTGTCTACTGACTAATACAAGAAAAAAAATAAATTCTTATTCTTCATCTTCCTCTCAGATGCCACCACCTTAATATGAATTCGATTTACGTGACAGCGACACTCACTTGAGAAGTTTAAGTTTTTTAAATGAAGTTTTTTTTTTTTTTTGTTTAGCTCTAAAATAATGTTTCTTTTAAAAAACTCGCAACAATATATAGAAATAAAAATCTTGTTTTAAATGTATTTTAAGAATTGTTCATAAGCGACATAAAATTATTATTTATACCAATATCTATGCATGTCTTCAGACAGTTATGTCTTCAGACAAGAAAATTGACAGTTATTTTTGAAAAAAAAAAAATTTGAAAAAATTCACTAACACTATCGAATTTTCAGTATAAAAAACTGAGCAGATCAACTGAGTTATGTTCGTCGCATGGTCGATGCTCAGTTGTATGAAGACATATATAAATATTGGTTTAGACAAAAAATTATTCAAAAAAAATACTTTAGATGCCTCAAAAAATTTGAATATAATTTTTGAAATTATTCTAATTCGTAAAATTATTTGAATAAAACTCCTCAACCATTGAGAGTAAAAATTAATCACCTAAAGCTTAAATTTTGGAATATTTTAAAAATGTTAATCTTCTTCAATTTTTATATATTGAACATCATTACAAAATCAGCTCTAATCACTTTGATGGAAGAAGTTTTTTTTTTATTTTTTAGATTTAATAGTATTCTCAAATCAATTTTTATGAGACGTATACGCTATCGACTTTAAAAAATTTCTTCATTTACTATTTATTCTCTACGGAGAGAATTTTTTAAAAAATTTAAAATTAGCCGATTCTTATGAAAATTAAAGTTTTTGAGGAATGAAAGAAGATAAAGTTATCTGATTATATTTTTTTAATTTATGTAAGTTGGTGATAAGAATTTATTAAATTTCACTATATGTTTCAGTTTTATTGAACAATAAACAAGTAAATTATTTAATTTGAGAACTCTTACCACTGAAAAGTTTGAATAAAACTGATTCTTTTTAACCAATAATTCCATAGTTTTATACCATTAGAAATTAATTAAAAAGAAATATAAATTAAAACATTTTTTGACATTATCAAATAAATCGTAAATAATACAACTCATAATTAATAAAATTCAAACAAATTCTGAGAAATTGTGAATGTTTTAAAAGCTGATAAAGCTAACGTTATTTGAACGATTTTGAAAAAAATTGTTTATGTATTTTTATTTTAAAAAAATCTTTTTTTTTTTTAAAAAAAATAAGAAATTAAAAACAAAAAAAAAAATAAAATATATAATCTTTAATTACTTTTTCACTTTTCAAATAAATATATGACTTTAAATTTGAGCACTATAAATAAGTTTTATGGAAATAAAAATTTTACTTCTTTGAAAGTTTCAAATTGAAACAAAAGCATATTCTGAATTACAAGAAGTCCTCGATTTGAGCAGTTGTTTTGTTTCAAAATTTTTCTATTCAAATCGAATTTATTCAAATCGAAACGTATGAAAAATGACCGTTAAAAAAGAAAATTTGAATTTTTGTATGGAAAATTTTTGGTTATTCAAATCGAATCTGTTCAAATCGAGGACCAGCTGTATTATCTCTATCCTTTTCAATATCTCAACAGATCACAACAAAAACTATAAAATTTTTAAATGTCCATTCAAACTTATTTAGAATAAACATTTGAATGAATTTTAAAACATTTTAACAGTTTTAGAAGCTTTTTCATAATTTAGATTAACTGTACATAAATTTTTAAATTCTAAAGCTTTTCTGATAAAACATTTGTACTGTTTTGAAACACAATAAATGTTTCTATAATTTCAAAAAAGAAAAAATATTTAACTTAAAGAAACGAATTTTTAAATTTTGAATGCATTAAGTATTTTTTCAAAGGATGTTTTTGTAACTCATTCGCTTGTATTATTCTGTATGTGTTTGTATTATTGTTTAATTTTTCCTGACCAATCAGATAATACCTTTAATAATGATCAAGATATAAAATCTATTTTGTACAATATTTAGTAAAATTTTTTCAACTCCAAAAATTAATTTGCTTTTAATTAAAGTTTATTAATTATTAATGAAAATTTCGGATATTTCAAAAAGCTCGATTTTTTTTATCAAAATGTTTTCTTTTTAATTGCAGTTAAATTTCCTAAAATTTTAAATAATTGGCAAATTATTATTGAAATTCCATACAAAAGACATGCAATCAATCTTAAAAGTTCAATAATGTTCACGTTCACTTCATAAAAACTCCAATTTAAAATAATTGAGATTTTTATCAAAATTCAAGAAAAAATTAAATTTTTATTTAAATTTTCAACTACAAAATAATTTACACTATAAATTGACTAATGGAGCCAAATTGTTCATTTTAAAGCAATCCTTTGTTAGAGAAAGTCACAATTTTTATGTTCGGAATGAAAATTCTACTTGGCTACGCAATAATTTTAGGATTTTTTACATCCTTCTGCAATTGTTCCAATTTCACAGTTGCTGTTAATCCGTACCACAAAGAAATCTACATTTTCGTCAGGAATGCCATCTTAGATTGGAATCAGAAACATGCAAATGATATCAATGACATAAGCATCATCAACATGGACAACGACACGTCATTATTTCACATTGTGAGGAAAGCTATACCAAAGGAAAATGTGATATTGCTGCCTAATTGTAAAGACAAGGACAATGGAAATTTCAAAGATACCAAAGAAAGCTCAATTTTTATCATTATATCGAAGGTGTCATCAGGCTTGGTAAATGCTACATTTTTTAAAATTAAATTTTAAACCCCAATTTTGAGTTTTATACCTGAATACATTAAACCTTTACAGTATTAAATCGTAAATTAATCAAATTTTTTCTACTTTCTCTATCAGCAAAATTACGCAACTCATTATCATTGATGTATTAACTCTGGATTTTGGACACCTCTAACTAACATAATTATTATTCCTTCGGAAAACATTACAAACGAAAATGAGATAATATACCCAAGACATGTTATGATTAACTTAAGGACTTTAAACTTTATTATTCCTTCCGTCAAAAACGGAAGAGTTACTGAACTACTATCCTCTGATACTTTGCGCAGAAAGCACAAGACAATTAAATCGTCATTTAACACGACTGATTTTTTTGATGACAAACTTAAGGATATGAAGAAATATGTTTACAATGTGACAGTTGGAAGAACAAACAAAGTATTTATTAAGCCTGAAATCGAGATCTTATCAATAATTGCCAAGAAGCAACATGCTGGATTGCATGCAAAATTTTCGAATATAACAAACTTGGAGGATTTTCGTGAGGATATATTAAAGGCGAAGGTCGATATGTTTATGAATATTGGATATTATTCCGGAACTATAAGCAGTGTTCATAAGCTCAAGACTGTTTATACTTATGAGATCAACGGATACTGCGCACTTGTTCCAGTTGTTAAGAACCATGAAATACTGTTGAGATTCTTCGTTAGACCATTTAGCTTAATGGTTTGGTATTGCATATTTCTGTACATAGGAATTGGAGCAATTATTTGGCAAAAAAATGTAAGCATCCAAAAAGGCAAAAAAATCGGCATGGTTTATTTTATCATTGACTTATCATCGGTTTTCTTACAACAATCGATAAAAATCAGACAAAATAGATTTGGCGTTAAACTTATGCTGCAGATCTTCATATTTATGATGTTTGTTCTCGGAAATGTCTATCAAGGTGTCATTACATCAATTTTGATGGATCCACGAAAGCACAATGAATTTACAAGCATTCAGCAGTTGATAGAAACTAATTATGAGTTCTACGGTGATCAGTTGTTTGTTGAAATCATGAACAAATCAGATTCAAACCAAAACATCACAAATCGAACAAAATCGTTGAAAGTTTGGCTTCACAATTCATTGTACATAAAACAGTTCCAAGAACTTATGAGCGCTGATCCAAATAATATTCTAATCGTTAAATGTGACACAGTCCCAGAACTTTTAAGTACTCAATTATCCCCTTGGACTAGAGCTTATGACGTCTACTACCAATTTCATCTGAAAATTTTGTCCTACTATGAGAGTATTTTATTAACAAGACGTAGTCCATTTTATGCTAAACTTAATGAGCTGTCATTAAGGATTCATGAGTCAGGACTTAAACAGCATTGGATCATGCAAATGGAACTTAACAATGGATTACCTTATGACGATGAAAATGATGCATCAATGCTGAAATTAAAGGAAATGATTCCAATTTTTCAGGTATTTCTTCATGGATTGCATATGGCATTGCTGATTTTTCTTATGGAAATTTTATGGTACCGAATAGTAAAGAACTGTTTACGACTGATTTATCGTCGATGCATTAAGAGATTCATCAGTTCCGTGATTAAATACTTTAAACGAAAAGTTGGACCAAGGAAACGGTTGGTTTAAATTTTTAAGGTCATGCTTTGAACATTAATACTACTTAATTTAAAAGTTTGACCTGAATTTTCAACAACATAAAATAATAATTATAACTTGTAATAGTTTGAAAATCGATGTTAAGCATTTTAAAAAACTTTTAATTAAGCACAATAAAAATCTCACAGATTGTCAATCAGCAAACACTTGATTAATGCTGTTGGAATTAAATTTCAGTTACAACTATGGCAACAAATTGTGATAAAACATTAGTTGCAAATATTTCTACTAACTTTCATTTCTATTGAACCTTTAAACTCTTGCAATCGACATGAAAATTTTACTCGGTTGTTCAATAATTTTAGGAATTTTAATATCCTGTAATTGCTATAATTTCTCAGTTGCTGTCAATCCGTACCACAAGTGAATCTATAAATTCGTCAAAAATGTCATTACAGATTGGAATCAGAAACATGAGAATGATATCAACGACGTAAGTATCATCAACATGGACAACGACACGTCATTATTTCACATTGTAAGGAAAGCAATATCAAAGGAAAATCCGATATTCATGCCTGACTGTAGTGTTAGCAATTTGGAGCAAAGGAGTCAAAGAAAAAGTTCAATACTAATTATTATTTCAAATATAACTGATAGTATGGTTAGTTTAATTTTCTTTATAAATATTTTTCTCTGATATGAAATTCAATATAATTTTGTGTTTTCTATATTTTAAATCAGCAATCGTACGCCGGAAAGATTTTTGGATGTGTCGACTTAGCTTTTTGGACACCACAGACTAATTCACTTATTATTCCTTCTGGAAATGTTGTGGATATGAATGAAATTGCTTATCCAAATAATGTTTTCACAGTTTCAAAGACATTGAATTATGTCATACTCTACATTCAAAATGATAATATTTTAGGATTATACAAAGGAAAGACACTACAATCTAGAGAACCCGAAGTATTAGGTGTTTCAACCAATACGGATGTACTGTTTGATGACAAACTTATTGATATGGATGGATATGCGTATAAAGCTGTGGTTAATAAGAATGACAAAGGTTTAACTTTGGTGGACGATAAGCTAATAATGACAGAGATTCAACTCATGGAAACGATCGCAGAAAAGCAAAATGCTAACTTGAGTATTCAGCTTTTAGACATAAAACTTTCTGATGAATTTGACTACGCACTGATTCATGGAACACTTGATATGGTTTTAAATTTAGGATACTATTCTGGATTATTTGGAAATTATCAGTATTTAAAAACAGTCAATACTTACGAAATTAACGGTTTTTGTGCCCTGGTTCCAATTCCAAAAACACATATTAAGTTCCTAAGATTCATTATTGATCCATTCAGTAGTAGTGTTTGGATTTCTATAGCACTAATGATTGTCTCTAGCGTTCTTATTTGGAATTGCTTTCGAATGTTAACTGAACCTAACATGGTCCCGGGTCATTACTTGGCATATGATGTATTAAAGGTTTTCGTTCAGCAATCTGTGAATGTGCGTAGAGGTAGAACAATACTCAGACTTATATTGCAGTCTATGATTTTCATGATGATAATTCTCACCAATTTGTACCAAGGAATGATGACTTCAATATTAACTAGTCCAAGGAACTACCAAAAAATTGAAAATTTTGATGAGCTAATGTCGATAGATTGTCAGTTCTATGCAGATGCCTTACTATACAGCTTAATCGTCAAATCAGATTCACATATAATTAAAATGGAAAAGACTGAATTTCTTGAAGTTTGGCTGCACGACTCGGATTACATCAAACAATTTCAAAATGTCATGACCGAAAATCCGAATAATGTCCTTATTGTTGGATGCGATACAGTGCCAGAACTCATGGAAACACAAATTAGTTACAACACTAAGGCACACAATGTTTACTATCAATTTCATCAGAAAATTATGACGTATTATAAAAATATTTTACTTGCCCGTCGAAGTCCATTCTATGAAAGACTAAGTGATATGCTTTTGAAGATTCATGAGTCAGGAATTAAGCAACATTGGGACTTGTTAAAAAGCAAAGGAGAAGAAAAGCAGGAAGATAATTCATCGATCTTAGAAATTAAGGAGATTCAGTCAGTGCTAAGATTATATTGCTAAGCAATTACTGTAGCATTTTTGATATTTCTTATGGAGCTGACGAAACATTACTGTATATTGATTTATCATCGGTTGATTAAGAAGTGCATGAAATGCATTCAAAAGTATCGAAGTCGAAAAGTTGGACCAAGAATGCAAAGAGTTGGTAATGATGCATTTAGTCGTGTTTGAAGAGATGTGCAGTTGTATTAATCTTAAATAGGAGAAGAGATATAAATGGGGATTGAAACTGAGTATTTTAGTACTTAGTAAAAAATCACAGAATTGCAAAGATTTAAATTTTGGAGATTTTTCTTAACAAAAAAGACACTACAGCACTCATTTTAGTCAAATTTGTATGACTACATCCGTTTGATTGATGAAATCAAATGCTTATATACACATTTTTTTGTGATATTAATGTCATTCATGTATAACATACAACTTTGGATAAAACATGTCACATAATGTTTCGATGTTAGTATATACTTATGTACATGCACAGTTTTAGGACGTATGAAGAAGTCTCAAGGCACAAATGAAATAATAAAGAGAAATTTTTTTGTTAGTTTGATGATGATAAGTTTTAGAGCGCATTTTTTTAGTTTTGTTTTATTTTTTGATGAACAAAAATTCTGAAGATAATTATATAGTGGGAATGGGAGTTAAGTACTAATTTGAAATCCATTAATTTTGCCGCATATTTTTTCAAATTCTAATTTCTAAAATTCTTACCAATTATTTCAGATCGCCAGCCACAATTAACCAATCCACCCAAAATTCCATTCAAACTCCGTCAACACACAAAACTAGACAACGAATCGAGTGAATGAATAAATGGCTTAATGCTATCAACATGAGAAAAAGAAAAACGGAAAAAGAAGAAGAGAAAAAAAAACTTCAACAATTTTTTTTTTTACTTGGCGTGGCAGCAAACAATTGGAGGCAGTGATTTATGAAGGAACTTATACGACATTAAGACCATTAACGATTACGAATGCCTTTCCATTATCATTCCATGTCTCCTTGCTTTTCTTGCTGATATTATTGAATGAATATATTTTCTTAACTTTCTCTCGAATGATGAATGTTAATGAGGAATAACATGAGCTTACACATTTATTGATATTTTATTATCAATTTATAATTGAACTCTTGAATGAGTAAATTTAGTGGAAGAATTTTAGTTAATTTATTTTTGTTAATCAGGCTAGATTATGTGAGTTTTTGTGTAGTTAGAGATTAGAGAGATTTTATGGAGCGATGAAGAATTGATGAAATATTGTAAAGAAATTGAATTGTTTGTAAATAAATTAGTGTTTTTTCAATGTTGATGTATGTTTAATATTAAAGCTAACAATTTAAAAAATTTCATTCATATTTTTCGCGGTAAAATTTGTAAAATTTTTGAATAAACAAATTTTTTAGTTAAAATATATTTATTCAATAAATTTTAAGTTTAAAAAAATTAAATTAAGAAGAGTCAAATAAATTTTGAAAAACTATTTTTAACCAAAAAAAAAAAAAATACCTAAATAAATTTTGAAAAATTATTTAAAAAAAAAACTGTAAAAAAAAATAATTTATATAAAAAAAATAAAGTTTTTAAAATTGAAATATTTTTTTTTCTTTCAGATAAAATGATTCACTATTGATTTAAATATCAAATTCCATCAAGCTATCAAAAAATGACAAAAAACACCATGGGTAGTTGAACTTTCTCTGTTTAGAACAAAATCAAGAGCACAAAAAATATCACAAGAAGAATGAAGATTTATAAAGGTCATAAAAAGGACGATGAAAATTGAATATGCAGACATACTTTTTGTCATTCTTTCATGCTAGATGACGGTCATTGAACGGTAATCATCCAGAGCAGCCCTATTGTGTACATTACAGAACCCATTGCTTAAATGTCATGAAAGGATGACAGATGCTGAAAAATAATTTTGTCTAGAATTTTAAAACTTTCTTAAAGTGACAATTGATTTTTTTCAAGAAAATGTTTGATTTATGAACTCGAGCTATTTAGTGTCTAATACATAAAATGAATCCAATAATATGAATTCCAAAAAATCGTTCAAAATTCTACATAAAGATGTGCATAGACTTACAAATGACAAAATTCCATTCAAGTTATGATTCACCTCAATATGGATTCTACATACCCCAACCTCCATCACTTCAAGTCAAGCATCCAACATTTCTTTACATTACTAAGTATAGTCTGTACGCACATACAAATTTCAGAGAAAAAAAAAATAAATTATTTCACGTGCAACTACAAATTTTCGTCTGCTTTTATCATTAAATCTTCATTCCTTCACCTGTACGACGACTCAATGCTCTGATAATACTTGATGATGTTTTCGTGCTTTAGAAATTTTACCACTTTGATTTTATTGTATAGAAATTTGTTTTTTTTTTTGTGCTGTAGAAATTCCTCTTAGAACGTGATATTGCGATACGATTTTCACGACGACCATCGCTTTATGGTTTTTCAAACATACGCAAGCTAAGATGTCACGTACGTAAAAATATACGAAATAATTTCAAGTGAGTTTTTAATATGGAAAAAAGAAAGAAATTGAGACAGAAAAAGAGGAAAGTAAAATTCATGCAATAGAAATTTATATTACTATCTTGATGTGAAAAATTTGAGACTTGTGGTCGTTACAGTTTCCCGATAAAAGTGCAAAAATTACACTTTTGTCTGTCTGCCATGTCAAGCCCCCCCCCCCTTCCCCAATTTTTTTTATTAAAAATTGAATTTTCAACACCCCCCCCAATCTCATTTTCACCGTTTCTTGGGCTATGCCATTGGTTTGAGTATATTTTTTCTGTTGTCGTAGATTTTGGCGAAATTTTTGCTTTATACGTAGTTTTGCAGACGAAACTTTCAATTAAAATGGTTTTAAAAAAATGTGAATTTTGCTCAATTCTAAAATACGCAGAATGAATAAGTGCACAGTATTTGAATAGAAAAATCTTTAAAATGCTATTTCTGGTTCTTTTTTGCCTCAAAAATCTCTGTTTTTTTTTGAATTTTTAGTTATTTTCACTAAAATTAAGCATCCATTTACATTAAATAAACATTAAAATGTGTACCACTATAATATTGACAGTATAAATTAGACACCTAATTTTTCAAAATTTTATCAAACTCAAAACATTTGTTCAAACTATAATAATAAGCTTGTCAAGTTTAAAAAAAGTAGAATAATAAGTGGCGCTCCACAGAACAAACTTATCTCATTTCCAAAATTACTCAGGTGTGTTTTTTGAAAAAGAAAAAATAAATAAAATAAAAATTCAAACAGTTTTAAAGCAGACTGTTTAATTTATTACATGAGATAATCAAATGTTTGTATTAATGTGGTACTTATCCCCAGGGTGTGAAACTGATCAAATTGTTCAAGAATGATCAAAAAATGATCAAAATTGATCAAAAATTATCAAAATTTATCAAAAATTATCAAAAATGATCAAAATTGATCAAAAATGATCAAAAATGATCAAAAATGATTTGATCAGTTCCACACCCTTGACTTATCCAACTTAATATGAAAGAAAAATTCAATTTTTACTCACATTTTCGAGACTAATCATCCATATCCAAAAATATCAACTTTTTGACCAAATTCCATTCTTCAACGCCTTCAACTCAATTCAATCCAAGGGTGTAGAACTGATCAAATTGATTTTTGATCATTTTTTTTATCATTTTTGATCATTCTTGATAATTTTTGATCTTTTTTGATCAATTTGATCAGTTCCACACCCTGGATTCAATCTCATTCTCATCCTCATCATCATCACACCATGTCCTTCAATGCTTCATCTAAAAATCCAGAAGTAATGAAAATTAATAAAACAAGACTCGTCCACAAGAGAGAATGTGTACAACAAGTAGGACGAAGATAATTTTATGAGAAAACTTTTCTGTTCATCTCAGCTTCAAAATATCGTCGAGGCAGAGAGAATGTAATTTTTAATTGTACGCATAGGGACTTCTCATCATCAGAAATGACAAACAAAAAAACTTACGCTGATTCTCATTTAAAGTTGATTCTTCATTAACCAGATGAATGTTTATTTAATGAACTCACATAAAATTTATTTGCCACAATGCTTTTGTTGGCCGTTAATGTAATGGAATTTTGAAATTTATGGCATTCTTTTTTTATTGATGAGAATTTAAAATGAAGAAAATTTTCAAGGACTTCTGTGATGGAATTTTTTGATGAGTTTTTGAGATTTTTTTTTTGTTGAATTTTGTTTGAATTCTGAAGTTTTTAAAGAGTTAAAAGACTAAAGACTTTAAAATATCCAAGAAAATAAAAAAATCAATAATAATAAAATCTAAATAATTCTTTTTTAAATTTTCCTTAACATCTACTTTAATATTCTACTCATTATCATCTATCTCGGCATGTTTCTTACTTTTTTAAGTCTCCATTATTCTCATCGACCTTGCCTTTTGTCTACACTCTTCTTTTTATTTTATTATCATCATCTTAATTATGGTGCTTAAAAAGATATTTTCTACTGTGTACAAAATTCATCATTTTCATCGTCAAGTAATTAATAATTCATTAAATGAATCCTTTATCAATTAATTTCTTCTTATGTTCCCATTATTTTCTTTTTTTATGAGCATTTTTTAAGATTTTTTTTTTTTTTGTCTTATGTGAGAGAGTTTAAACACTTTAAGATTTCTTGCAAATAATTATGGTTGGATTTATTTGTAGATTTTTGAGTATGTAATTTTGAACTTTTGCTAGTTAATTAACATAATTTCATGTTGAATTAAAACTTATTCAACTTGTTGCTCTACAAAAAAATAAAACTATAAAATTAAGCTAAGAAAAATACTAAAATTTCACATTCAATTTCCCTCCGTCACTCTAATTTTTATCATCATTCCGTCACTAATTTCTCCCATCAAAAATAGATCAAAAAGAATTTCCAAAAAAAAAATGTCAAAATAAAAATATTTTCAAGTTCATAAAATAATTTTCCACTTGAAGTAAGAAAAATTCAAAAAAACAATTCTGAGAAAATGAAGAAAATCTCCTTTAAATTTTTTATGCTCTTCATTTTTGTAAGCGTGCTTGTAGCTTTATGTTTAATTTAAGAAAATGAAATAAAAATGAAAATGAAGAGAGCTTTTGAGGAGCTCGTGAGTGAGAAAATAATGCAAATTTTTTTACTTCTTTCTGAGCACTTATTTAGCGCAATTTAAAAATTCTTTTATGAAGTTAACAACTTTGTCATCTTCTTCGGTGCTTTTTGAAGATTTTCATTTTGGAAGAGAGGATTTTGATGCTTTTGAATGCAAAATTTGTAGAACGAATAAGCTAGGAATGAGTATTGAGTTGGAAGTTGTTTTGAACTGAATTCTTTTTTTTTTATTGTATATTATCCAAATATTATCGCAAATATTAAGAACTTTTAAAAATTTTTAATTTGTTGCATCATTTTGAAATTTGATTCAGAATTATTTGCATCTTTACTAAGATTGATGCAGAGTTTTTGCATCTTTGTTATAATTGAAGCATAACATTTGCATCTTTATTAAAAATTAAAGCAGAACTTTTGCATCTTAATTGAAGTTGAAGCAAAATTTTTGCATCTTTATTAAAAATTGAGGCAGAACTTTTGCATCTTTATTAAAAATTGAAACAGAATTTTTACATCTTTAATGAAGTTGATGCAGAATTTTTGCATCTTTATTGAAAATTGAGGCAGAACTTTTGCATCTTTATTAAAAATTCAAACAGAATTTTTAAAATCTTTATTGAAATTGATGCAGAATTTTTGCATCTTTATTGAAATTGATGCAGAATTTTTGCATCTTTTAAAAAGTAACTCAGTTTTCTTCAATTTTTTTTCCCCAGCTCAACTAAATTTCTAATCAAAAACTTTTAATCTGATTAGTTGCATCCAAATTACTCCTATCCGTTCTCATCTTTAACTTTTCTATAAAATGTAATTTCCTTTAATTTCCAGTAAGAAAATTTAATTAAAATGAAATTAATCTTTAAGAGATTATTCGCATAAAAGTTTCAAAACTCTTTTCATAATGAAGTTTAATTTGCAATTTAATGTGAATTAAATTAAACTAGAAAAAAAATTCAAAAACTTTTCACCCACATGCAAATAAACAAATAAGTTTAAAAATGTAATGTGGAAATTATAAAACATTATGACATTTATTATATTAAATTTTTAATTGTGAAATACTTTTTTACACCCATGTCATTGCATCATCATCATCATTATGATAATAAGATAGAAAATGGCATGAAATATTCATCACAAGTATAATTTAGCGAGAAAAGGGGTGACAAAAACATCATCATGAAGTGTAAAGGTAAAAGAAGTCTTTTTTTGTGACAAATGAAATGTGAAATATAGATTATGAATAAAGAAAAATGGGTGAATGAGGCAGACACTTTGAATGATGGTTAGAAATTTGAATATATTGTGCGTGTGTGTCTGTATAAATGTCAGATGTAAAAATTGCCTTTGTTTTGATGATTTGATTCTATTTCTATAAAGAAGTTAATTTTGAAAGAAAATAATAAATTCGTATAGATTTGAATTTTAAGATGCGAAACTTTTGCATCATTTCAAAATTTAAGATGTAAATTTTTTTTTATCTTTTTAAAACTAAAAATTAAAAATTTTTGCAACCTTTTTAAATTTAAAATGTGAAATTTTTGCATTGTTTTGGAATTAATTTAGAATTAACGATGCAAAAATTTTGAATCTTTTTTAACATAAAGATGCGATAATTTTGCATCAATTCATAATCAGTGATGCAAAATATTTCTGGATCAATTTACCCAAAACTATTTAAAAACACTATAAGTTAATTGAACCACAATTCTCGCTAAAACCAGCTTCTACTTACTCATCTAATTTCACCACAAAAATCCCATATTCTACATGCATAATCCTACATCAACGTTAATTGCTGCATTTATTCCAACAAATGATTTTATGATGCATGTATCAACGGTTTTTAATGCTTCTCATTAAATTCTCATGCAATCAAAATGCGATTTGCTATTTTCATAGATGCTTCACATTACAACACTCAAATGTTGTAATCAAATTATGAATCATAAAAATAATGAATTGTCTCTAATCCTTACATTAAATTTATTTTTGAATTACAAAAATATCATAGGTATTTGCTTGAAATTAATTGAATTTCGAAGTAATTTGAATTTGGAAATCAGTCGGTCATCAAAATTGCTCACACAGAAATAATACAATTGACAACTAAGTCAATGAGATTCTATTCGTAAGCAAATTTTCTCTACATACAAATACGATTACGAAAAATAACGAAAATTGAAGGGAAAATCCCCAACTGAATTGGCAGAATAAAAAAAAAATTGAGTAGAAAAAAATTTAAGAACATTTATGATTTTATTTTTGCAATATGATTCATTATTCAGTATGTTGAATATGCTATTGTTTATTCAAAAAAGGAGAGAAAATAATAGCTAAAAAAGTTGAGTGGAAGCAGCTGTTGGTGTTTGACTTTGGCGCATGTTGGAGCTTTTCATTGACAATTGTTGATATAATACTTTAATGCTCAAGTAGCTTTGTGGATGAGTGGTTAAGAATATTGAATTTTGATTACGGTTGGAGGTGTGGAACTGATTTAAAAGAAACTTTATTCTTAATTTAATGGTTTCTTAAAAATAAAATTAGAGTTTTGATGTAATTTATTGTAATTTAAAAATCTAATTTCATTTTCAATAAATATGCAAACAATCAAAATAATCATCTAAACTCCTTAAAACACCGTCTGCTCATTCAGCCCTTTAAGATATGATCAAGATAAAAAAGACATTTTCACATACATATGCGTACATACATATTTTTTTAAAAAATAGATTACACGCGCATTGAATTGAAAGCTATGGTTAAAGTCAAACAAAATAGGCTTTTACGATAACATCAATTTTAATACAGCTTCTGTTCATATTTCATTTATCATAGCTTTCATTTTCGTTTTTGTTTGTGCCATTTGCTCCAAATTTAAAATGTATTGATTTCTATATTTGAAATATTATTGTCGACAAAAAGAGCTTAGAATGTATTATTCAAATTTATATGGTAGAATAAATCTCGGTGAATTTATGCAAATGAAAATAAACAGCGAGCAAAACCTTTTGTTTTAGAAAAGCTATGAAATTTAACAGCGCAATTTTATAACCTTAATTTTCAAATTACCACTCACCTAGAATTTCAAGGTGTATTCATTAAATTACTGCATTGTTTCAATAAATGAAGCGCAATTTTTATATTTTCACAACCTTGCCAGCAGTAAACAGCTTCTCACGAACTCACAAGGATACAAGATGCAATAACATAAAGTTTAACTTTAATCAACCCACAGCATCTATAAAAAAAGTAAATCTAGTTTCAAGTTTCACAAAAAAGAAGAAATTCATTTTATATCAAAAACATTTCGCATAGTTTAAACGACGATTTCACAAAATGACAAAAAGCTTTCATCAAAAAATACAGAATAAACCTTGAAGTGTTACGTGAGCTTTCAACCATAAACATCTGTTCCAAGTGTCATTTTTGCTTTTGCCATTTTCGTTTCAATACATTTTGGGGGATGTTTGAAAGTGATTTTAGATTATCATGACAAATTTTAAAAAAGTTTCGGGCAGTTTTTGTTAGTTTTAAAATTTCTTAAATGATTTTTTAAATTTAATTTGTTTTTCAATTTAATTTTTTTAAATTTAATTTTTTTTTGGAATTTGAAATTTTTTTGAATTTTATTTTTTTTTAATTTAAAATTTATTTGAAATTTTAAGTTTTTTTGAAATTTTAAATTTATTTGAAATTTTAATTTTTTTTTTGAAATTTAAATTTTTTTTAAATTAAAAATTTATTTTGAATTAAAATTTTTTTTAAAATAAAATTTTTTTTAATTAAAGTTTTATTTAAATTAAAATTTTTGTGCAATTTAAAATTTTTTTTATTTTTTGAAATTTAAATTTTTTTGAAATTTAAAAATTTTTTGAAATTTAAAATTTTTTGAAATTTAAAATTTTTTGAAATTTAAAATTTTTTGAATTTGAAACTTTTTTGTAATTAGAATTTTTTTGAAATTTGATTTTTTTTTAAATTTTTAATTTTTTTTAAATTTTAAATTTTTTTGATTTTCAAATTATTTTGAAATTTATTTTTTTAATTTAAATTGCTTTTGGAATTCGTAAGTTTTAGAATAAAAAAAAATCAAAATTTTGATGTTAAATTCACCTTTTTCAGAGTAATCAAGTGTCAAACATCTTATTTTCGACATCATAATCGAATTACTCCCCGAAAAAAAAAGAAGACTAAAATCCTTCAAACAATTGTTTGTAACTCGTCAAAATGAATTGCAGCAGAAAAGGGTGTTTGAATGTCTCAACACACAGAATAAAAAGAACTTTTTCATTTTGTTCTCTTTTTTCTATGATTTGATTTTATTCTTTTTTTTTCTCTTGTTCTCATCATCAAATTGTGACAATTTTCAACAACTTCTTTGATTGTTCATACAATAGCTGTTCTTTTTTTTTATTTCGATACTTGTACATGTGTGGATTTTGTGAACATTTGCAAATGTTGTTGAAAAGTTTGTTTTTTTTTTATTTTTATTTGAAAACATGGAAAATCGATTTGGTTTTAAGAAGAAGAAAAAAAATCTTGCTTGATTTTTTCTGATAATTCTTGATAATTTTTTTTTCGCTCAATTATTTTTAAAGTTTTAAACAAAATTCAATTAACAGCTCTAAATTAAATTTAAATTTCCCTTAAACTACTTTTTTTCTGCAGCTTAATAAAAACTGATTAAATTAAAAAATGTCTTTTTCCATTTTAATTTTCTTCATTTTTTCTAATTTTCTCGCTTGTTAATAATGACAAAGAAATGAAAACAAATTTTTTTATGCTAGTAAATAATTTGAAGTAGCTTGTATATTTCATCTCCCAACAGTACATTCTTGGAGATAATTTTTCTACTACTTTCTTTTTTCAAGGAAACAAGTAAAAGCTTTGCTGTAAAATTTTCTTTTTCTTACTTAATATACATATGTACAAAGTAAAGCACCCCCATTGCTTATCAGCGCGAAGAATAAGAAATGAGTGAGGATTTTTTGTAATGTGGAATTAACCGTGGTCATTAGTTAAGGTTTTAGTAACGCATTTGGTTAAAGAAAGAATTTAAAGTCAGAAATTATTGAAAATTAGTTAAATCAAAGATTTAATTTATATTTTAATTTAATCCTTCAAGTCGTGATAGAATTTTAAGTTTTCAAATTTTTTTGGAATTTTTAATAATTTTTTATCAACTTTAATATTTTATTCCTTAAAACCCCCCAAAATACGAAAGAATTGAACTAAACATCGAACAACTTAATTTCACAAAACTTCACAAAAATCAGACAAACCATCAACATCCCAACCACCATACCAACATCTTAAAGCTTCAATTAAAAAGAAGAAAATCAACATTAAAGTTTTTCTTACGACAAAATGAAAATGTCTTTTAATTAGCATTTTTAGTACGACTTTTTGCCTCCATCTCTATCTCCGTTCTTCTTCAGCTTTTTACCCTTCTTTTTATTAATTTAATATTTCATTTAAAGAGAGAGAAAAAAAAATTAAGTTTCTGTGCTGTGCTGTGTGTGTCATTTAGAATGAATCTTGTGCTTGGGTTGTGCTGGTGTAATCAAAAAATATTTTCCCTTATCTTTTGATGTTAGTGTCGCAATTATAAAGTGTGTAAGAATCAGGTCATGATCTTTATTATGAAAATTTATGATTTTCTCTTGAGATAAGCTTGGTATGGAATTTTAAATTTATTAGATAGATAAAAAATTTTTTTTTAAATGAAAAAGATTGAACTTTAAGATTGAATTGTGAATTTTATGAACTACTTAAACAGCACTTTCAACCTTTATTTGGTTTTTTTCCTGGTCTAAATTGCTGCATCGGTTTAGAATTTTGATTTCCTGGCCTATGAAAATTAGAGTTCCCAGGTCTATGATTTTGATGATTTTGATTATGCGTATGTCCATTTAAATTAGTCAGCTCATTATTTTTGTCATTATTTTCATCACTTCCTGAAGAAGCAAATTTACATTTTTTCAAACAAACTTTATCTTTTTTAAATTTTGGACATTTTTTCTTCCATTTTGATTTATCAAAATTCTTCAAAATTTCCTTCCATTCCGGGTACGTTACACAAACTACATTTGGAATAGATGTTGTTGCTTTTGGATCTTTTGTTGATTCATCTGTAGTTCCAACTAATGGACATGGTGCACTGTCAGACATTGATGGAATGTAGTTGGAAAAACAAGTTGATAGTGTAGTAATTAAAGTATTGTAGTCACTTGATGTGATCGCTAATGATATAGTTCCTGGTGGTAAGCATGCAATACCATCAAGTGCAATTTCATAAACGGCTGTAGGATTACCAGTAAAAATTGCTGTAACATTCGCGTTTATAGCTTTAATTGGATTATTCTTAAATTCAAATTTTGCACTTGAAACTGAGTTTCCAGTCAAATCCAATAATGGCAAATAACTTAATAAATTTCCACTTATATCAAATGCCGCTAAATTTGGAAGATTACTAAGAACTTTTGAATCAATTGCAGAGATTAAATTTCCAGAAAGTACAATTTGACTTAAAGATTTCATATTTTGGAATAAAGTTGGTGGAATGCATGTCAGCTTATTTGAATTTAATTTCAAAGTTTTTAAAGATCCCAATCCTTCAAAGGCATTTGCATCAATACTTTCGATATTATTATTAGCTAACGATAATGTAATTAATGATGAGCATGTTTTGAAAATTCTAGCTAGTACATTTAGAATATTTCCATCTTCAATAACTATTGTATTAAAACTATTACAGTTCTTAAAAGCCTCAGTGATCAAAGTTGTGTCATTACAATTATTCAAACTTATAGAGCTTATAGGAAAGTTGGTCAATAGATTTGTGGATATATTGCACATGTGTTCATTGTCATATTGGAGAGAATACGTATCAGGAGTTATTGGATCAACACTTATTACATTGCAACTATTGTTGAATTGAGGCGAGCAATTTTGAACTGAGTTAACGGCAGATACAAGCAGACAGTATAATTGAAATATTAATCTAAAATATTAAAAAAAAAATAATAAATAAAATAAAATTTTATAAAACGATCAAAAACTTACAACAATATCCACATTGCTATAATTAAGCAAATAGAACCTTTTGAAGCTCAACCAAAGGCTTCCCAAAATATCCAAAAATTTTTACCATTTATTAGAAAATTTTTAAGCAATTTTAAATTTTTTTATCTATTAAATGCGTAATAATTTTGAATAAACAATTGCATAATAAATTAGACATTAATACTCGTCAAGCTCATTTAAATATTTAGAAATGTGAGAAGCTATAGAAATAAATGATTAGCGGTCATTTACATTACGAAATTCTATTTATTTATTTAAAAGAAAATAATTTTAATTGAATGATAATGAAATGCTGAAAAAAGTAAGGTTGTGTTATTTATTCATTTATTTAGTATTATTATTTTATTTTCGAAAAATCAAGATAAATTTTTTAAGTTTTCAGTTTTTTAAAATTATTAAAAAATTATAAAAATTCACATAAAAAACCTATAGATTTGATCTTGATGAGAAAAAGAAAACATTTTATATATTTTTTTTATAAAAAATAAAACTGAAAAAAATTAAAGTGGTAAACTCTATTAAAATTGATTGAAAAATTAATGAACTGAAATATTTGATGGCTAATAATATTAGCCTATATTAGATACACTAATAAATTAAATTCTTCAAAAAGTTCAAAAACTGTTGCCATAAAAATTGTGCACAAGCTGGAGAAGAGCATGGTACAGGTGAGTACATAGCAAGCGTCCAATTAGCATAACATTTTTGAAGATAAGTTACCATTGTAGTTTGACAGTTTGATTTAAAAATCGAAGCTGTCTGTGGTGTATTTGGAAGGCATTTTATGCCTGCAAAGTCAAATATATCAACAACACTTGCTGGCCTCGAGTTAAAAAAGTTACATAACGTTGGCTGAATGGCACTGATTGGATTTCCTGCAAGAGTCAATCCCAAATTTCCGTTTAAAACCGCTGAGCCAGTAAAATCGAATGATGGCAAATAAGTCAATAAGTTGTTACTTAAATCGACAGCATGAAGATATGGAAGATTCTTAAACACTCCATTGTCAATGGCAAGAATTTTACTATTTTTAAAATCAATCCATGAAATTATTGGTGTATTATCAAATAAACCTGGTGGGATGCAAGTCAATTTGTTATCTCCCATCAATAAAATTGACAAGCTTCTTAATCCTTTAAAAGCATTTACGTCTATTGTTTGAATCCCGGCATTTATCATATGTATAGTTCCAACTTTACTGCACGACTGAGCAAATCCTTCAGGAACATTTGGAAAATTTTGATTGTAAATTGAAATTGTCGTTAAACTTTGGCAATTTACAAATGCATCCGTTACCAAATTAGTTGTAAAAGTGTTTGTCAAGCCAAATTGATTAAGATTGGTAAACACTGAAAATATTTTTGTTGGAACGTATCTCACGATGGTCGAATTAAAGAGGACATAAGATGTCGTAGTGTCGATGCCACTTCCTGCAATTGTGATTGTTTCATTTGGTGTAAGAATTGGTGTCACGTTATTAATGTAACATATTCCATAAACGAATTTGCATGACACTTCAGCTGATTGAACTGATGTTGTCATCAATAAAAAAGTGATGGGTAGGAAACTGTTGAGTTAAATGACATAACTTAATAAATATTTTATTCTAGGTTAATTTTACTTACAATTTTATCCACATTTTGAAAGCACTTCTTATCCTTTTGACGTTATAGTAAAAACTAGCAAAGTCATCAAAAATTTTGTCTTAAAATTTTAATATAAAGTCTTGTTTGAATTAAAAGATCTGTTCACGATCATCAAAATAAAATGTGTCTTTGAAGGTAAAGTATTTGCTTAAATGAGTTTTTATGTACTTAAGAAGTATAATACATTCAGTTATTTACATTCAGTTGGAATTTTCATATATTTTTTTAAAGTAATTTTAATACAATTGCGTATCAGTTCCCAAAAATTATCTCACTTTCATTTTTTTTTTTAATAAAAATCGTTTCCGGCAACCTTAATGAATTAAATTCATGTCTTAATAAATATAATACAATAAAAGACAAAGTAAATTGCATCAAAATTTTATTTTATTAAAGTAACAAAATATTATTTCGCATAATATGAAAAAAATTCTGTTTTAATTTTTTTTTTTTTTCAAAAAAGATTTCACGTCTTTTTATGGACCATATGGACTGTATGGACCATATGGATTATATGGAGGATTAGTTGGAGGTACCCAGTTAGAATAACAATTTTTGAGTACGCTCTCTAAGAGGTCACAATTATAACCATTTACATGCCATATGTCCCCTAATAGACATGGATTATTATTTAAACAAATAGTAATTTGTAAATAACTACTATATGCTTTAAATGATGAGCAAAGTTCAGGTGCAATTGACTGAATTTGGTTATTTTCCAAACTTAATATGCTCGCCATACTAGCAAATGCTGATAAACTGGGTAAAGAAGTAATCATGTTAAAATTTAAATTTACACTTCTTAATTTTGCCATATTGTAGAAAAGATTCGATGGAATTGAAGTAATTTTGTTGTGACTCAAGTTAAGTGTGCTTAATTGACCCAATCTATTTTTAAATAAATCAAGTGGAAGGGAAGTAATTTGATTGTGACTCAAATCCAAAATTTCCAACATAGTTGTGTACATGAATATATTGGCGTCGATTTTTGAAATACTATTATTCATTAAATATAAGCTTTTGAGTGACCAGCACATTAAAATAAAATTTTCAGGAAAAACTGGTAAATTTCCATTCGTGATTTGAATAAATTCAACCATACCACACTTAGAAAATGCATCTTGTAGTAAATTTGGTGAAGAATTACCATTAATAAAAATTGCCTTTGCACTTTGGAAAATGTCCATTAATTTGTTTGGAAAATATTTGAAATATTTTCCATCAAAATTGATAACTCTAATTTTTGAACTCAAACTATTTATATAATTGTATGCATTCATTGTTTCATAGGAATTATATGGAATACCTGATGGAATATTAGGATTATATTGTAGTCTTCCGTCAATTTTAATATATTCAGATGGCTGAGTTATTTCTGTTATGCTGACTACATTGCATATATCCTTTGTATACTGGCAGTTGATTTCTACGGATTCCATTGGCAGTATGAACCAAGTCATCGTTATTAAAGTTGCACTTTTGGATTAAAAAATACCAAAATTTGATTTTTAATAAATAATAAAATTAATGAACTTACAATAATATTTTCAACATTTTCATTCCCTTCCTTTGAAATGCTTTCAAATTTCGGAGTGTTCAATAAAAGACTGATAGTAACTGTGCTATATTACAAAAGATGTTCTTTAGTAATTTATGGGAAAATAGTTTAAATGTATTTAAAATATATTAATACTATTTTATACTTTTTTAAAAAATATCTCAGTAATACGTGGAAATATATAAAATACTAATCGATACATAGGTATAAAAAAAGATCTGTTTCACAGAAAAAATATAAAAGATATATTATCAAAATTCCTTACTAAATGTCTGTTTCAAGTTTTTTCCACGAAATTTAATGAAAATAAATAAATAAAACTTTAGTTAAAAATATTAATTCAGGTGTTTAAAAATGACTAGTTAGTTTATAAAGTTCTTTACAAGGCTTCCGCAGATTATAATCTTTAAAAAATCCCATACAAAGATTATAATCCCCAATAACCAGAAATTTTAAAAGTTAGTTTAAAGCAAGCTTAGAACTAACTTTATTTAGAAAGACTAGCTAAAAGTTAGCTGAGAACTAGCTTTTAGCTAAATTTGAAATTTTCTGGTTATTGGGGAATCTTTAAAAATCAAAGATTATAATCTTAATACAGAGATTATAATCTTTGATTTTTAAAGATTATAATCTGCGGAAGCCTTGGTTCTTTACTGCTTTATAGTTTTCTGTTGCACGCGTGAAAATTTTATTAAAGTTATTTTTTTATTAAATAAAAATAAATTTAAGTTTAAATTTATATAATGTTTTTTTTTTTTTTTTGAAAAATTTGCTTTAATATAATTTTTTTAAATTCAAATCAAATTTATTGTCGAATGAAAATTCTAATTTATTGTTTTTTTTGGTTGTTCAAGTCGAAATAAATAAAACTGAATTTATTCAATTAATTATTTATTTGTTTAATTGAAAATTTATATAAGTATTTTTTTTTTTTACTTTTTTTGAAATAAGATTAGTATTTTTTTCAAAATTTCTATATAAAAATCAACTTTTTCAGCATAATATTTTTATTTATTGGTTTTTAAACCAATGATTTTATAAAACAATTTCAACATAAATATTAGACGCATTTTATTGAAACATAAGTCTGAGGTATCCAAGTATTAAAACAGGGTTGAAGAAATGTCATTCCGTACATGCAAATACTAAAATCAATATTGCTTAATCCTTGTTGGCAAAGAGTCATTCCAACACCTATTTTAATAGCTTTATTATTAATCATCATTCTTGCCTTGATAATGTTACATATATCAGGATTTACAGATTTCACTGGATTCATCATTAAATTTAACTGCAATCCTGACGTATACATTAGAGTTGTGGTGCTTGTTAAATCAAAACTTGGTATAGTTGCAATCAGATTATTTTGAAAATTAGCTGATTCTAAATTTCGAAGATTTTTAAAAATATTCAAATCAAGTGCAGTAATTTTATTTCCAGTGAAATCAATCGTTTTTAAATTTGGCGTATTTTGGAATATGTCATACGGCAAACATGTGATTTGATTATAACTTAAATACAAAAATTGTAAATTTGTCAATCCCAAAAATGCACTTCTATCAATTCTCACAGTGTTAGTTTGCATAAATGCAAGCATAATTAGCTTTGTGCTAGATTGAGCAAATCCAGCAGGAATAAGTGGAATATTTCCAAGTCCTATTTGAAACGACATAATATTTGGACAGCCTGCAAGTGAATCTTTTAATAAGTTCAATCTATTGCAGCTATTGATGCTTATTGCTGATAAATAAGGAAAAATTTTGCAAATGCTTATTGGAATGTATGCAAAATTTGGACCATTCATTTGCACGTTTTTTACAGCAGTTTTGACATAATTTATTGGCATTCCAGCAATAGTAATAAGTTCAGTTGAGCTAGTAATTGTAGGTGTACCGGGTACATTACATGTATCACCATTAAACTGACATGTTATTTGAACTGAGTTTGATGATGAAACCATCAATGTGATTGTAATGATGCTTAATCTAACAGAATAAAAACATTTAAAAATGATAAAAGAGATTACAATTATTTTCAAATTTTTTAACAAAACATACTTACATTAATTTCCACATTTTATTGCTCCTTTAAAGTACATCCAATTTCTTAGCTGTTCAATAAATGACTGATCATATTTAAAAAAAATAATTTTGCTATTTTACGAAAACATATGCCAAGGAGATCTGTAATTGTGTGACAGTTTCGTAGTTTAGTTTTACTTTTTCCTGACAACATATGTAAAGTAGATTAGAGGTTTTTTAGCTTGATATTGAAAGCGAATAATTGAGGAGTTAACAAAGTAAAAAACGGAACAGTAAAACCTAAACTTTTTATTTCAAATGTGTATTTTCAAAAAAATCAAAACTAAATTTTTTTAAAGAGTTATAAAAATTTTTATTTCAAATTCTTTTTTTTGAGATGATTCACAAAAAAAACATTTTTTTACAAATTTTTAGCAATTTTTTTCATGAAAAAATTTTATTTAACATTGTATTGGGACATAAGCAGTTGGTTTCCAATTAAAAAGACATAGTTTAAGTTCTTTAATGATTTTAGCACAGTCATATCTATATACATATGAAACTAAGTAGTAAGGTGGTATAATAGTATAATCTGTGCATGGATTGTTACCAATTCTTAAAAAACCATAGAAAGTTTCAGGTTTTGATGTTAACATGGTACATAAATCTGGATCTGTAGCTATAATCTGATTATTTTCAAAAGTTACTGAAATTCCATTGCTGAGATATTGTGAGGTTCCGGTTTGAGTTAGGTCGAGACTTGGTAGCACAGTTATGATATTATATGATAAGTCAATCTTATATAAGTTCAGTAGATTTTTGAAAATATTTTTATCAATTGCCATGATTTTGTTGTGACTAAAATCAATTTCTCTCAAGTATGGAGTGTTTTGAAATAAATCATATGGCAAGCACGTTATTATATTGTAACTTAAGCTTAAATATTTTAAATTTTTTAGTCCAACAAAAGCATTTTTATCGATTGCAACAATCTTATTTTTATACATACTAATAAAATCAATTTTTGTACATGTCTGAGCAAATCCTTCTGGGATTTTAAAAATATTTCCATTAACTATCGTAATGAAAGCTAAGTTTGGACAATTGAAAAATGAATCTTTCAATAAATTTGTTTCAGATAAGATTGTATTAACGGAAAATGTTATTAAATTTGGAAAAATTGGGAATAGTCCAGTTGGAATGTATTGAAAATTTACTCCATTAAAATTAATCTCTTTTATTGCACTATTGACATAGTTTGATGGCATTCCATTAATAGTGATGATTTCATTTGGTTGAGTAACTGCTGTTGAACTAACTGCATTGCATTTGAATCCATCAAATAAGCATCCAATTTGAGCTGATTCAGTTAATGATATTATAAACAATATGATGATTAAGCTGTTTAAATTTAAATTTCAAATGAAAAAATTTAGAAAAACTTAAATAAATTTTTCAAAATATGTTTTAAAATCTCACAATATTATTTTCCACATCTTCCTCCAAACTCTAAAATTGCTTTTAACTCCTTGAATGAACAGTTTAAGACTGATAAATTCATCCGTATGTAGTTACTATGTAAAAATTTTGTCAGTCTACATACAAATTTTAAAATTACTTGAAGAGGCGCAATAAAAATATAATGATTATATATTTATAAAAACTTGAGATCTGTTTTAAAGACATAACATTTTTTAAAAAGAAAATATTAAAAAGTATCGAATGATATCTGCTTGAAATATTTTTTCAGGAAATTGAATCTAAGAATTTAAAAGTTTGTTTTGTAAAAACGAACATATAATGCTCAATGAGCATTACTCATGAAAAGTAAAATTGCGATTTCAAATAATCGATTAGGGGTGGTTCACTTATGATTTCAAATTTTTAAGAGGAGAGGGAAGATCTGAGGCTGTGTAATAGTTTTAAAAAATAGAATTTTTTGTATGAAGATTTTTTGACAGAGAGGGGAAAGGGGTTCAAAAATTCAAATTTTTGATGGATATTATAAGTGAACAGCCCCTTACATAATTCTTTTAAAACTAAAAATTTAAACATTTTATTTCAAACATCCTTTTATTTTCAAATTCCATATATATTCTTTTACTTCAATATAATTTGACGTTCATAAAATTCAAAATTTTCAAACAAAAAAATTTTCACAAAAAAAAAAATTCATCATAAAATTTTTAAAAGAAATTATAATATTTAAGCATACTCAAAGCTTTACCCCAAAGAGAAGCAGGTATGCAAACAGTTGGATTGCATGGATAATTAATAGCCATTGCAGTTGACCAGCCAGCGAAACAAGTTTGGAAGTTAGCATTCATTGTTTGACAGTTTAATTTTGTAGTTGGTGTATAACCAAGAAGTGATGGTTGACAAGTAACGTTGAATAAATAATAAGTATCGGTGACATTTGATGGCCTGTTTGCGAACATTGTGCATAAATCAGATTTGATAGCTTTTATTGGATTTCCATAATAATTTATCCCAAATTTTCCACTAAATAAGCCTGTATTTGTCAAATCAAATGGTGGAATGTAGGATAATAAGTTACTCGAAAGATCAACTTTTCTCAATGTTTTCAAGTTTTTAAATAATAATAAATTGACAGTTTGGAAAAGATTATTTAGCAAATGAATTTCTGCAATAATTGGCAAATTAAAGAAGACATCTGGTGTTAGGCATGTCAATCGATTTCCTCTCAAATCAATATTTTGTAATTGTGTCAATCCTCTAAACGCATTATTATCAATCGCTTGAATATTATTGTAAATTAAGCTTAATCCACGGACCATTGCACATCTTTGAGCAAAACCTTCAGGAACATACAAAATATTTCCATATTCAATTTGAATATTTATCATATTATTGCAGTTCATGATTGCGTCCGTAGTTAATATGGAGGTCGAACAATTTGTAATTTGGACAGAAATTAAGTTAGTAAAAATATTGAAAATTTTAGTCGGAATAAATTTTAGGTAGTAAGTGTTGATGAAATATAATTGAAGTGTTCTTGTATCTACGAAGGTTGATGGCTGTCCAGCTACTGTAATATCTTCAAATGGTGTCACAACTGGTGTCATACCAATAATTTTACAAGTTCCGTCAGCTTGGAATTGACATTGGACGACTGCTGAATAAGTTGAAGATGTCATCATGATGATGACCAAGAAAAATAATCTAAATAAATGTTACAAAAAGAGCATCAAAAATTGTTAAAGAATTAATAGAAATGATGAATATGAAATAATGAATTAGGTATATAATGAAAAACACTCAAATGGAGAATTAAAGTAAATTATTAAACTTGAAATTAACAATGATAATGTAAAAAAAAAAAATTAAATAATAAT